>CAJQUN010000044.1:1543683-2831768 GCA_907163345.1 Haberlea rhodopensis | reverse complement strand
TGTCCCACCTCCCATAAATTCTAATATTATTGGTGCAATGGGTGGTCCGCATCAAACGTAAAGCGGATGGGACTCTCGACCATTTTAAAGCTCGCCTTGTTGCCAAAGGCTTCACCACGACCCGAGTTGATAGTGAACACACCGCAACATCCAGTCCTGTAGTTAAACTTGTTACCATTCGCTCCGTCACTCTTGTAGAATAATGCGGAATTGGCCACTACGCCAACTGGGGTAGTATCAGTAATGCAGTTCTTCATGGTACTCTCTCTGAACCTATAACATGACATATCCTCCGGGATTTGTCAACCACACTGTTCCATCTCATGTTTGTCGACTTAAAAAGTCCTTATATGGACTTCGTCAAGCCCCACGTGCTTGGTACCAGCATTGAGCTCATCCTTGCCTCATTTGAGTTCACTCCGTCACTGTCTGATACGTCATTATTTATCTTTCGAAGGAATATCGTGCATCTCATTGTTATCGTCTATGTCAATGATCTTATCATTATTGGGTCCAGTCACTCTCACATTACCTCGGTCATCACCCATCTTCAATCACATTTTGTTGTCAAGGATCTGGGTCCCCTATCTTATTTCTTGGCATCGAAGTGGCATGTTGCAAAGAGGGCTTATTCTTATCCCAGCATAAATACACTCTTCACCTCCTACATCGACTTCATATGGATGGTGCTAATCCTCTAAGCACAACCATGGCTGCAAACCTGCCACTTCGACTACTGGCTCTGTCACTCCCACTGAGTACCGACGTGCTCTTGGTGGTCTTCAGTATCTCACATTGACACATCCCGACATTGCCTTCACTGTCAACCGGCTTGCTCAAGCTATGGCAACTCCAACTAATCATGATTGGTGTGGTTAAAGTTTGTTCCGCTATTTAAAAGGAACTCTTCATCATGGCCTACTTCTTAACCAGGCTTTCCCCACTCTCTCTCACTGCATACTCTGATTCGGATTATGGTGGTGATCCGGATGACGGCAAATCCACGTCCGCTTACATGATTTTTCTTGGCTCTAATTCCAATCTCTTGGCGTTCCCGCAAGCAGCAAGGTGTGGCTCGTTCTTCAACCGAAGCCGAATATCGAGCTTTGGCTTCAGCCGCTGCTGAAGTTTGCTGGATCACGAACCTCTTTCGTGAAATTGGCTTCCCACTTCCCCGACCACCGCGCATCCAGTGTGACAACATTGGCGCCACACGTCTTGCTCTGCATCCTGTCATGCATTCACGTATGAAACACATTGCTATTGATATTCACTTTGTTCATGATCTCTCGAGCAAAGGTTCTACTCACTGTTTCCTATGTCAACACTCTAGAAAACTTCGGATATTCTAACAAAGCCCCTTCATCGCACGCGCTTTGAGTTATTGCGCTCCAAAATCTCTGTGTCTGACGGCACGTCGATTTTGCGGGGGCGTATCAAGGAATCTTCCAATCCCACTTGCGGATATTTCTAACATAGCCCCTTCTATACGTAGATGATTGTAACTATTAAAAAAGGCGTATTCAGCCATTCAATTAAAGAAGACAAAATTTCCACAGACTTGTTACATTTATAACTGTTTCATATTTCAAGAATTAATAAATAATATTAAAAAAATATTAACTTTCTTTCTAAAAGTATTCTTATATAAGAAACGATGTAACTCAAACTGTTTAGGGCAATGGTGGATATTTCATTGCTCGTCCGTTAATTCACAGAGACTAGTTTTGCTTGTGCAGGTGTCAAAATCTGGTTCTGTGAAGGTCGAGAAAACTCATGAGCATTGAACGCTATTCCCATGTTATGCACATAAGCTCGACTGTACGTATTTTTTTTGCTAAATATTGCCAGTATAATAAGGTATTTTTATATAAAAAGCCAAGCACCTGTAAAATATTAATTGTATGCATTATTGCGTTCAAAGTTATCAACTTGAAGTTATTGTCAAGTTAAAGAAGACAATCAGATGGAGTTATGCAACTAACGTGGATAAATTATAGATTCATGAGACAAAAACATTTACTTAAAAGCCCACATTTGTTGAAAAACAAAATAGCACGAATGAGTAGTTGTCTTTGAATTGTAGTTGTTCATTAAATGTTATGCAATGATTCTATTTTAACTTGTAGTGTATGTATTTGCCTGTAAAAGATATTAAGTGATATTTAGACTACATATTTGAGATACAATATAAATAAATACTCCATTGCCTTCATAATTCTGTTCTCAATTCCTTCGGCCATTTATTTGTTCCAAATTATTTTAAATTATTGTTCCAATTCAAAGCTTTGATTCATAAAATATAACTGGTGATGATTTTAGCAGGATGACGTGGGTATACTTCCTGGAACAAAAATCAGAAACATTTGGAGGTTCAAGAGATGGTGGAAAGACAGAGCAATTGCCAGCTCAAAACTCTCAGAACTGATTGTGGTGGAGAATTCTTGTCTAAAGAATTCTCAAATATTGCAGTCAAGAAGGAATTCCGAGGCAGTTGACACCCTACACACCTCAACAAAATGGTTGTAGCAGAAAGAAAAAATCGAACCATTGTAAAAATGGCCAAAAGTATGTTGAAAGCAAAAAGGTCTTCCCAACACCTTTTGGGCTGAAGCTGTTAACACTGCGGTATACAACCTCAACAAATCAAGCACAAAAGCCAATCCAAAAAAAACTCAATATGAAGTTTGACATAAACATAAACCAGGCATCAAACATCTTCGAGTTTTTGGATGTTTGGCTTATTCTCTCATTCCTTCACAACACCGCGTAAAATTTGATGAAAAATTTATTTCTATTGGCTACAGTGATGAATCAAAGGCATATCGTTTGTTTAATCAAAAAACAAACGAATTAATAATCTCAAGAGATGTGCATTTTGACGAAATGAAAGTTTGGGATTGGGAAAATAAAATCCAGTTGAATCAAATCAAACAGACGATTCTGGCGCAAATTCTTCAATAGATCCATCACACAGCCAAAATATATTCGACTTCTGATTCAGAATCCCCGTTGAGAAAGGTACGTTCACTAAGAGAAATTATGATTTATCAAATATTGCATTTTTATCTTGTGAACCTCATAATTTTGAAGAGGCTGTGAGAAAAGAAGCTGGCAAAAAGCCATGGATGATGAGATGGCCACTATTCTAAAAAATCAAACTTGGAACCTGATTGATCCTCCTAAAAATAAAGATGTGGGTCGGATTAAAGTGGATCTACAAAACTAAATTCAATGAAGATGGATCTATTCAAAAGCACAAAGCTCGACTAGTAGCAAAATGCTATTCACAACAACCTGGTATTGATTTTAATGAAACATTTGCGCATGTTGCGAGAATGAAAACTATTCGCATTGTACTTGTTGTTGCTGCCACAAAAGAACTATTAGTCTACCAACTTGATGTCAAATCGGCTTTTCTAAATGGAGAGTTGCAGGAACAAGTCTACGAAGAACAACCACAAGGCTACGCAGTAAAAGACAAAGAAAACATGGTTTACCTCCTTCAAAAAGCTCTTTATGGCCTAAAACAAGCACCTCGTGCTTGGAACAGTAAAATTGACAAATATTTTACCAATAATGGATTCCATCGAAGCCGAGTGAGCCATCATTTTATGTCAAAAAGTGAGGTACAAATGATTTTTTGATAGTGTGTCTTTATGTTGATGATTTGATATAAACTGGCACTAACCCTGTGATGCTAGAGGAATTTAAAAAAGCCATGATGAAAGAGTACGAAATGACGGATCTGGGCCTTATACCATATTTTATTGGCATTTAAATGCAACAGAAAAAGGGAGAATTTTTATTTCTCAAGAAAAATATACAGAAGATTTGCTGAAAAATTTTAATATGTCAATGTATAATCCTGTCACAACTCAAATGGCCTTAAATGACAAACTACAGCAGAATGATGGAGCAAAGTACCAACGCAACAATTTATCGAAGTTTAGTGGGTTCATTGATGTACCTTACTAATACCATACCAGATATTGTTCATTTAGTGCAAAAAAATGAAAATAGCCTAGTTGGCTACACTGTTAGTGACTGGGCTGGATCTATTGATGACAGGACAAAGCACATCTGGATATATATTTTGTATTGGTTCAAAACCAATTTTTTGGTTTTCTAAAAACAGAAGACAGTTGCACTATCATCTGCAAAAACATGATACATTGTTGCCACTGATGCTGCTTGTGAAGCAATTTGGCTGCGAAGAATTCTAAAAAATTTACAACATTAGCCAAAAAGTCCAACAGAATTTTTATGTTACAACATGTCTGTTATTGCTATGACAAAAAGCCTCATATTTCATGCAAGATCAAATCATATTGAACTACGTCACCATTTCATCATAAATCTCTTTAATGATGGTGAAATTCAATTGACTTTTGTTAGCACTGAAGAGCAAATAGCAGATCCATTTACAAAGCCTGTATCTTCAGAGAAATTGGAGAACTTCAAAGACCACATATGCATTACAAATTAAGAAGTGGTGTAAATATTAATTTGTATGCATTATTGATATCCCTAGTTCTGGAGGCCCAGTAGGTCTTGAGGTCCGAACTTTATTTGGGCCCGGTCAGTGCGGGGGCCCATTTAGTCAACCAGGGAAGTCGTCACTGCTGATCCCGGGCTTGTCCTCATCGCAACTGTCTAGCTCTCCGCCCGACCCGAGTTTATTACGGGCGCGATCACCTCTGTCCAGCTGCCACTATCGTTCCCGAGCCGGGGCGGCGAGGAAGTACATCAAGAGGTCGGGGAGGTCCTCCATGGGACATGCCACCCAAGCTTAGGCACTGTCTCCTCGGCAGATCAGGACGGGCTATATTTAGCAAGATAGCCGGGCGGGGGCGCGGTTTCCTCAATAGGTCAGGACGGGAAGTCATGGGACAGGATAGGCGAGCTGGGGCCATTTAGGGTGGTCCTGCATACCGAGGCTAGGGTGGCAGGAGTCGGACACCTATTAAAGCAAAAGCTAGGCCTGCTAACCAATCAGAGGGTGGTCAGGCACTGTGAGTAAGAAAAGCATATTCCCGGACGCAGAGAATCACCAGAGCAAGAGGGTCGTACGAAGTAGGTAGCAGATACAGATGGTCCCCCATCTGTGGTCCCCCCCCCCCCCCTCAGTTTCAGACATTGTCCCCATAATCCCCGGCAGACCGAAACCAGGGGCATCCCTCCCCCTATAAAAGGGGGAGTAAATTAACAAGACAGGGATCCCCGGAGAGCCCTCAGAAAAGAAAAAAAAGAGGACCAATATTGATCGGAGGAGATCCACAAAACCAGAGAGGATCCTCCCGGACTCCGGCCTAAACCGCGACTTCGCGAAACAACACATCTTCCCCTATAAATTCATTTGTTATCAACGCGAACCAAAAGGAGAGGTAACAAATTGGCGCCGTCTGTGGAAGATTTGAGCAAAAGACGTTGATATGATGGTAAGAACAAGGAGAACGGAAGCAGAGGAAAATCGAGAGCACCACGCCTCCACCAATGGCGAGGAGCAGCCACTGCCCGGGGTAAACATGACAGTGGGAGCTTTAACACTGGAGCAGCTCACAAGACTGATTGCAGTTACGGTGGAGCAGACCATGAGGAAAAAGGAAAGGTCCGTCCCGAGGGCGTGCACGGGGAAAGCTCCCAGCAGATGAAGGATCCCGAACAAGGAGCAACTTCCCGTCCTAAAGTGACTGCTGTTCCGGATCTGGAGGGCCAGGTGGAGGAGCTGAAGGACGAGGTCCAGAGGATGAAGAGAGGGATGGGGGGTACCTCTGTCAGGAGGGGAACCCCTTTCTCGGGTGAAATAGTAAACGAGGAACTCCCAAATAACTTCCGACCCCCCAATGCTGGGGAATACGACGGGAGCACGGACCCGGAACAACACCTGGGCAGGTTCGAAAATGCTGCCATGCTACATTGTTACTCGGATCGCCTTAAGTGCAAAGTGTTCCTAACCACTTTGGTGAGGTCGGCCCAGAAGTGGTTCAATCAGTTGGAGCCGGGTTCCATTACTTCCTTCGCCGGATTTAGCTCCGCGTTCTTGCACCAGTATGCCAGCAGCAAGCGGTATAAGAAGACCTCTCTGAGCTTGTTCGAGATGAGGCAGGCCGAGGATGAGTCGTTGCGGGAGTATATCAAAAACTTCAACACTGTGATACTCGAAATACCTGCCTGCCCGGTGGAAATTCTGATCAGCGCCTTCACAAAAGGCCTGAGAGGAGGAGACTTCTTCCGATCCTTGGTAAAGAAGCCTCCTGTTACCTATGATGATCTGCTCACCCGAGCGGAGAAGTACATCAACGTGGAGGAGGCCCAGCAACTGAGGAGGAAGGAAGTGCGGAGGACTGGGGAAAAACGGATCAGCCAGGGCGAGAAGAGGCCAGTGGAAGGGGCACAGCTCGGTCGATTTTCCCATTATACGCCGTTGAAGGTCTCCAAGGAGGAGGCCGTCCGCATATGTGAAGACAAACAGGTGTTGCAAAAGCCGGCACCAGCTAGTGTGGAGCCGAGCAAGGAGGCCCCGGAGAAATACTGCATCTTCCACCAAGCGACTGGGCACACCACACAAGATTGTCATCGTTTGGATGAGGAGCTTGAGAAGGCAATACAGAACAGTTTCCAGTTCAAGCAGTTGTTGTCCCGACCCGTCCCACCAGGGGATAATCTTCCTCGGGGAAGGGGTCGAGGACCGTCGTGGACAAGAGGGAGAGGGGGACGGACCAACTTCCATCCTCCGTTCCGTGGTAGAGGACGTGCTCGAGGACCCCCAAGGAGCTTAAATGACGTCAACCCTACCCGTGCTGACTCCCCAAAGCGGGGAGTCATAAACATGATCTCGGGCGGGACAAGGGATGGGGATTCCAACAGGGCTAGGAAGGCTGTCAGCAGGAGAGAGACCCTGAGTGTAGGAGGGATTTGTGGTGCCGAGGAGGAGGTGGTTGTCAGTTTTGGGCCGCGAGATCTGGAAAACATTTGCACACCCCATAATGATGCCTTGGTCATACGAGCCACTGTTGCCAATTATGAAGTCGGGAGGGTGTTTGTAGACACAGGTAGTTCCGTGAACGTGTTGTTTGATGAAGCTTTTCGGCAGATGGACTTAGGAGGGTATCACCTCGAACCAATCAACACCCCACTATTTGGATTCGCTGGGCACACCGTGTACCCCCTCGGTCAGATTTCCCTGCCCCTTTCCCTGGGAGGTAACGAAGATCGGAAAACAAGGCTGGTCACATTCACCATTGTGGCGGCCTCGTCTTTGTACAACATCATTCTGGGGAGACCAGCTATGAACGAGTTTAGGGCTGTGCCTCCACCTTCCACCAAAAGATAAAGTTCCCTGTAGGAAAAAGAGTGGGGGAAGTTAGGGGAGACCAGCCCTCATCCAAGAAATGCTACGCGGAAACTGTGAAGTTAGAGGTGAAAAGATCCCGAAGGGGGCGGTGATGAAGGACGGGAGGATAGGGGGGTACAGATGGTGCAGGAGGTGCAGGCGATGAGGGACGGGGAAGAGAGGAAATTATATTAGTCCCAGGACAGCCCGATAAAACCACAAGAGTAGCGGCTGACCTAGACAGCGTCCTGAAGCACGACTTATCGAAATGCCTGTCCAAGCATGCCGGAATATTCGCCTGGTCCCCGACCGAGCTGACAGGGGTGTTGCCCTCTGTAGCCCAGCACAGGTTAAATGTCAATCCAGAAGTAAAAGTAACCCGGCAAAAGAAGAGGCATTTTGGACCAGATAAAGACAGAATTATCCGAGCCGAGGTTCAGACCTTGCTGAGGGCCGGACAGATAAGGGAGGTACAATTCCCCACCTGGTTGTCAAACGTGGTTTTGGTTCCAAAGTCGGCGGGAAAATGGAGGATGTGCATCGACTTTCGTAATTTGAACAAAGCCTGTCCCAAGGACTGTTATCCCCTACCTCGGATCGATCAGCTGGTGGACTCCACCTCGGGGTACGAGCTGTTAAGTTTCATGGACGCGTACCAGGGATATCACCAAATACCCTTGGCGAAAGAGGACCAAGATAAGGTCAGTTTTATCACGTCGGATGGAACGTTCTGCTATGTGGTCATGCCCTTTGGCCTCAAGAACGCCGGGGCCACATACCAGAGGTTAATGGACAAAGTGTTTGAAAACCAGGCGGGAAGGAACATTGAGGTTTATGTGGATGACATCTTGGTAAAATCTAAAGGCCAGGCAGACCTATTGCCCGACTTAGAGGAAACTTTTGCCACACTAAGCAGGTTTGGTCTGAAATTGAATCCGGCTAAGTGCGTATTTGGTGTGAAGAACGGTAAATTCTTGGGTTTCATGGTAACAGAGAGGGGGATCGAGGTCAACCCGGAAAAAGTTAGAGCAATTCAAGACATGACCTCACCTCGCAGCATAAAAGAGGTGCAAAAACTAACAGGGCGGATTGCGTCCTTAGCTCGTTTTATTTCCAGGTCAGCTCATAGGAGTTACCCTTTCTTCCGAGTGCTAAGAAAGGCGAAAAAGTTCGCTTGGGACGACGAGTGCGAGGAAGCTTTCTCTGACCTGAAGAAGCACTTGGCTGAGCTACCAGTCCTGGTAAAGCCAGAGCCCGGCGAGCGATTATGGATCTACTTGTCTGCTACAGAAAGCGTTGTTAGCTCGGTACTGATAAAACAAGACGGTACGGACCAGAGGCCGGTGTATTATGTCAGCCATGCACTGAAAGGGGCGGAACTCAGATACCCAGAGGTCGAAAAATTGGCATTAGCTTTGGTCCTAACCGCAAGGAGGCTGAGACCCTACTTTTTGTCACACCCCATCTCAGTGCTAACTAACAGCCCCATGGGGAGGATAATGACCCAGCCTGATGTATCGGGGAGATTGGTGAAATGGACAATCGAGCTCGGCGAGTACGACGTAACCTACCAACCTCGGTCATCCATCAAAGCCCAGGCTTTATCAGATTTCATCGCGGAAATGATAGAGGTTGAAGCTGAGGAGCCCTGGAAGGTATACGTGGATGGAGCAGCTAACAGTGAAGGCAGTGGAGTGGGGATTGTTCTGATATCCCCCGCGGGTGAGAAGATGAAGGTCATTATCAGATTAGATTTCCGGGCTTCTAATAATGAAGCAGAGTACGAGGCTATACTGATCGGGCTGAGGTTGGCAAAAGAGGTCGGTGCCAGCCGATTGATCCTTCACTCGGACTCCCAGCTGGCCACTCAGCAGGTGAAAGGGAATTACGAAGCCAAAAGCGAGATGATGATAGAATACTTGAAGGCTATACAGGAGATGTCAGAAAGTTTCGTGGAGTGGAGCATAGTGCAGATCCCTAGGGAGGATAATCAGGAGGCCGATGAGCTCTCCAAGTGGTCAACATCCCTGGTTCCTTTGTCACAGAGGGAGTACATATTTCAGACAGAGTTGATTCTGGCAGCTCGGCCCGTCACCGAGGCCCCCGAGGTGTTGGGTTGGATGGCCCCGATTCTGAACTACTTGAGAAAGCTGGAAGTACCCGCTGATAAGAACCAAGCCCGACGGTTAAAGAGGCATGCATTCCGTTTTGTTCTGATAGAGGATGTGTTATATAAGAGGTCATTTGCCGGACCCCTCCTCCGATGTCTCAACTCGGAAGAGGCAGAATATGTGCTCAGAGAAATTCACGAGGGATGCTGCGGAGACCATCTCGGGGGGTTGGCTCTGGCCAGAAAGACTCTCCTTGCTGGGTATTTCTGGCCTACCCTGAGGAATGACGCGATCAGGACTGTAGTCACTTGTGAGGGTTGTCAGAGGAACAGTAAGTTCCAGTCAAGGCCAGCAAGTCTCATGAAAGCGGTAACATCGGCCTGCCCTTTCGATAAATGGGGCTTGGATATCGTGGGACCTTTCCCGGTGGCCCCGAAGCAAAAGAAATTTCTGTTGGTGGCTGTAGATTATTTCTCGAAATGGGTCGAGGCCGAGCCTTTAGCCAAGATCGCCGAGGAGAATGTGCTGGACTTTCTGTGGAAGAATATAGTTTGCCGTTTTGGAGTACCCAGGAAATTAATATCAGACAATGGGAGGCAGTTCCAGGGGCAGAGGTTAATGGCTGGGTGCAAAGAAATGAAGATCGAACAGGCCTTTACATCAGTAGGTTATCCGCAGAGCAACGGGCAGACAGAGGTCACCAACCGATCAATTGTGCAAGCTTTGAAGGCCAGACTGTACGGGGTTGGCAAGGACTGGGTGGACGAGTTACCAAGTGTGTTGTGGGCTTACAGAACAACAGCTCGCGTCCCAACTGGAGAAACGCCTTTCAGCATGGTGTATGGAACGGGGGCCGTGCTACCCGCTGAGGTCGGAAAGACCTCTGCCAGGGTCCAGGCATATGATGGCGACAATGAGGAAAACCGGGCTCTGGACTTGGATCTGATCTATGAGAAACAGGAAAGGGCGGCTATAAGGATGGAGGCTTACCGCAGCAAGATAGTCAGAGCCTACAACAAAAGGGTGGTACCCCGAAATTTTCAGGTGGGGGACCTCGTCCTCAAAAAGGTCAACCTAGCAGGGGAGGTAAGAAAGCTTGACCCCCGATGGGAGGGACCATACAAAGTAGTCCAGAAGCTGAGTTCCGGGTCGTACTACTTAGAGGAGGACGGAGGCCGACGC
Organism: Haberlea rhodopensis; assembly: GCA_907163345.1. Taxonomy (NCBI): domain Eukaryota; kingdom Viridiplantae; phylum Streptophyta; class Magnoliopsida; order Lamiales; family Gesneriaceae; genus Haberlea; species Haberlea rhodopensis. Next base: position 2,821,139 of record CAJQUN010000044.1, on the reverse strand, counting down.
CTAAAAAGACCTTGGAATGCATATCACCTCAGAAAATATTATTCCTAGGCATTTTGTTGTTATTTCAATTCAATGTACGAACGCTGTTATTTAATGAATTTTTCCTTTAAATCTCTTGTCCGAAATTAAAAATGCAGGTCCGCCCTGCATGCTAAGGCCCAGGTGTATGAGGCCTGGCACCAATTAAAAGCACAGGTCCGCCCTGCATGCTAAAGCCCAGGTGTATGAGGCCCTGGCACCAATTAAAAGCACAGGTCCGCCCTGCATGCTAAAGCCCAGGTGTATGAGCCCCTGGCAACAATTAAAAGTGCAGGTCATCCCTGTCACTAAAGCCCAGGTGTATGAGGCCCTGGCACCAATTAAAAGTGCAGGTCATCCCTGTCACTAAAGCCCAGGTGTATGAGGCCCTGGCACCAATTAAAAGCACAGGTCCGCCCTGCATGCTAAAGCCCAGGTGTATGAGGCCCTGGCACCAATTAAAAGCACAGGTCCGCCCTGCATGCTAAAGCCCAGGTGTATGAGGCCCTGGCACCATGCTAAAGCCCAGGTGTATGAGGCCCTGGCAACAATTAAAAGTGCAGGTCATCCCTGTCACTAAAGCCCAGGTGTATGAGGCCCTGGCACCAATTAAAAGCACAGGTCCGCCCTGCATGCTAAAGCCCAGGTGTATGAGGCCCTGGCAACAATTAAAAGTGCAGGTCATCCCTGCCACTAAAGCCCAGGTGTATGAGGCCCTGGCACCAATTAAAAGCACAGGTCCGCCCTGCATGCTAAAGCCCAGGTGTATGAGGCCCTGGCACCAATTAAAAGCACAGGTCCGCCCTGCATGCTAAAGCCCAGGTGTATGAGGCCCTGGCACCAATTAAAAGCACAGGTCCGCCCTGCATGCTAAAGCCCAGGTGTATGAGGCCCTGGCAACAATTAAAAGTGCAGGTCATCCCTGTCACTAAAGCCCAGGTGTATGAGGCCCTGGCACCAATTAAAAGCACAGGTCCGCCTTGCATGCTAAAGCCCAGGTGTATGAGGCCCTGGCACCAATTAAAAGCACAGGTCCGCCCTGCATGCTAAAGCCCAGGTGTATGAGGCCCTGGCACCAATTAAAAGCACAGGTCCGCCCTGCATGCTAAAGCCCAGGTGTATGAGGTCCTGGCAACAATTAAAAGTGCAGGTCATCCCTGTCACTAAAGCCCAGGTGTATGAGGCCCTGGCACCAATTAAAAGCACAGGTCCGCCCTGCATGCTAAAGCCCAGGTGTATGAGGCCCTGGCACCAATTAAAAGCACAGGTCCGCCCTGCATGCTAAAGCCCAGGTGTATGAGGCCCTGGCACCAATTAAAAGTGCAGGTCATCCCTGTCACTAAAGCCCAGGTGTATGAGGCCCTGGCACCAATTAAAAGCACAGGTCCGCCCTGCATGCTAAAGCCCAGGTGTATGAGGCCCTGGCAACAATTAAAAGTGCAGGTCATCCCTGTCACTAAAGCCGAGGTGTATGAGGCCCTGGCACCAATTAAAAGCACAGGTCCGCCCTGCATGCTAAAGCCCAGGTGTATGAGGCCCTGGCACCGATTAAAAGCACAGGTCCGCCCTGCATGCTAAAGCCCAGGTGTATGAGGCCCTGGCAACAATTAAAAGCGCAGGTCAAGAGGACATCATCTGCTTGCAAAAATTATTTCTTAGAGATCGGGTCGGATAGAGCCTTTTTGCATGGTTGAGTCTGTGGAGATTAACAGGTTAGCCCTGTTTTAAGATTTAATTTTGTTAGATTTATTTTAGTCGTTATTGCACGAGGGCACTGTGCGGCATTCAGTTCTACGCGGGGGGTTATTTATAAGTTGTATTTTTTGGATCAATCCAATGTAAAATCACGGGTTGGCTCGGCTGGTATAAGGGGTCGGGACGTTCGTAAAGTTGCGAGGGAAACCAATTCCTAACAAGTGATCAATTGCTTCAGACAAGACAATCAAAATTCAAAATGACCTCGTTACAGGGGGGTGCCTCCGAGGCACAGTACAAAAAAAAAAAAAAAAAAAAGAGGAACGGGGAATTTACAAAGGATAAATTAAGAGCAGGTCAGACTACTTGATGAAGTCGGGGGGGATGCTGGCAATGATGGCGTTAAGGTCCAGGAAGTCGTCAGGGTCCTGGTCACTGGGCGGGAAGCCCTGGGCTTTGAACTGGCCCTTGCACCCCTCGAAGCCGAGATCCAGAAACTTAAAAGCCTTGGAGGCCAGCATGCGCGTAAACTCCTCCGACTTGATGAAGGCTTCGCGTCGGGCTGATTCACCTGCTACATAGGACTCCAACTCGGACTTAACCTTTTCAAGCTCAGCCCCGACATGGGAAAGTTCTCGCTCCTTCCCGGCCAGAGCGACACGGAGCTGTTCTGCATCCGCTCTAAGTCGGGTCATCGAGACCCTGTAGGACTCCAGTTCGGCAGCGTCCGCCTCGGATTTAGCTGTAGCATTCTCAGCTTCTGACTTGGCCTCCCGCGCTGCTTTCTTCGCGTCTCTGGCTGATTGGCCGTAGTTTTGCACCCCGACGAAGGCTCTCGCACATCATCACTAGGCCCTGCAGAGAAAAGGGGGAGAGGTACTCAATAAAAAAAAAACTTACTGATAGGGCCCGGGATACGCCTTCCTCTGCTAGTGGTTCCACCTCAGCTCGGACAAGACTTGCTGATCAGCGGAGGAGGTCAGACACTCGACAATCCGGGCGGACAGACCTGAGGGGGCAGAGTTGATAAGGCTGACTTCTCGGGTATAGCCCACTGGTACCCCTGGTGAACCCGGGTCGGCGGGAGCGACGGATAGATGACTTGGGGGGGAAGCAGGTGGGGTGTCGATCTCATGAATAACCGGGGAGGTAGCCACCTCTTCCCGAGTCGGGATCCTAGCTGCGCCCCCGTCCCTTTTTCTTTTCCTCAGGCCTGTCTCCAACCCAACCTCTTCGGCGCGAGGAGGGCTGGCCACTGGAAATGGGTTTGGGGGAGCGACGGGCGCACTGGGATGTTGGCTCGAAGGGCCCGCCCCGGCCGCCCCTTTTCCAGCTTTTTTCTGAGACGCCATGGAAGATAGCAGCTGCTGAAGAGACATGTTATCTACAAGACAAAGGATTCAGCTCAGACAAAAAAAAAAAAAAAAAAAAAAAAAAAAAAAAGAGATATAATACAAATGTATATATTCAAATATCAAAAGCTGGGCCGGGTAGGAAGAACGTACCACCAGGGACGTCTGGATAGGAGCTCAGCCCAAAGCGCCTGAGTACGTCCTCCCTGATTAGGGCAGCTGAATCATAACGCCGACCCCCAAGGGTTGAGATAACCGTTTGGAAGAACACGTCATCTTTATACTTTTTGGGCAGAGGTCGGGGGGGTCGGTAGGGTATCGCGCCAGGCCATAGGACAAGCCCAACGTCGAGGTGGTTTGACAAAAAAGTAGCTTTGTTTCTATCCCTTACGGGAGCTCGGGATGTTATTTAGAAATTTATAAAAGGTCCGGGCACCAAAGTAAAACGCCCCGGGAGAGGGGGTTTTCTTAACTTGAAAAAAATAATTAAGAAGGGTAGGGGAGAAAGGCAGACCCAAGGATCGGAAGAGGGCAATGACAGATACTAAGCTCTGGTAGGAATTGGGGGTAAGCTGGCTCAGAGAGACACAATGGTAGTGGGAGCACTCCTGGAAAGGAAGGGGGATAGGAAAGCGAAGTCCGCTTTTAAGCTGCTCGAGGAAGAAGGGAAAGTACTCGGGCGGGGGGAGGTGCGGACGTTCACCAGCCCTAGGGACTCGGATGTCGTGATCCGGCGGGATAAACCAAGTACGGAGAAGGTGCTCGGCCTCAGGGGAAACACACGAGTCGAGGATCTCGTACCAAGGAAGCCCAGCCTGGGCCAGGCTCCTCGGGTCGAGAACCTCGAAGGTGGGGAGAGAAGGGTCAAATACCCTAGGAGGGACTTGTCGGAGGGGCGCCACCTCGGGAATGTCTCCCTCGGGAGCATCCGACCTCCGACCCGAGGGACTGGGGAGATCAGACCCTTCGGCCTCATCGTCCCCCCCTCGAAAGAGGGCGCCAGAAGTGGAAGAGGTAGAGTGCGACATTAACAGAAAGGGAGGCAGAGCTGACTTACAGGGTTTTTTGGAGAGGCGATTGATCCGACCTAGAGCGCAAATGGAGGAAAATGACTCGAAAGCCTCAATTTATAGAAGATATGGCTCATGGGCCGAGGAAAGCCTGGCCCAAACCAACGACGCAGATGAAGGGAGCTGAACAGTCGGAGCGCCAGATAAGGGCACGTGGCCTGACAACCCGCTAGGGTTTGGTACAGGACAACTGTCACCCCGAGACCAGGAGTTGTCCAATCAAAGGACCGGGGGTCAGGAATCAATAAAGTTCGCCACAAGCCCATTAGTCGAGGCAGCGCTACACTAGCTCGACTAGAGGGGGATACTGATGATATCCCTAGTTCTGGAGGCCCAGTAGGTCTTGAGGTCCGAACTTTATTTGGGCCCGGTCAGTGCGGGGCCCATTTAGTCAACCAGGGAAGTCGTCACTGCTGATCCCGGGCTGTCCTCATCGCAACTGTCTAGCTCTCCGCCCGACCCGAGTTTATTACGGGCGCGATCACCTCTGTCCAGCTGCCACTATCGTTCCCGAGCCGGGGCGGCGAGGAAGTACATCAAGAGGTCGGGGAGGTCCTCCATGGGACATGCCACCCAAGCTGAGGCACTGTCTCCTCGGCAGATCAGGACGGGCTATATTTAGCAAGATAGCCGGGCGGGGGCGCGGTTTCCTCAATAGGTCAGGACGGGAAGTCATGGGACAGGATAGGCGAGCTGGGGCCATTTAGGGTGGTCCTGCATACCGAGGCTAGGGTGGCAGGAGTCGGACACATATTAAAGCAAAAGCTAGGCCTGCTAACCAATCAGAGGGTGGTCAGGCACTGTGAGTAAGAAAAGCATATTCCCGGACGCAGAGAATCACCAGAGCAAGAGGGTCGTACGAAGTAGGTAGCAGATGCAGATGGTCCCCCATCTGTGGTCCCCCCCCTCAGTTTCAGACATTGTCCCCATAATCCCCGGCAGACCGAAACCAGGGGCATCCCTCCCCCTATAAAAGGGGGGAGTAAATTAACAAGACAGGGATCCCCGGAGAGCCCTCAGAAAAGAAAAAAAAGAGGACCAATATTGATCGGAGGAGATCCACAAAACCAGAGAGGATCCTCCCGGACTCCGGCCTAAACCGCGACTTCGCGAAACAACACATCTTCCCCTATAAATTCATTTGTTATCAACGCGAACCAAAAGGAGAGGTAACAATTATTTTGTTCAAAGTTTCGCCAGCTGATCAAATCTGTACATCATCCATTCAAGTATTTAAATAGCACTACATGTATGGGCTATAGCTTAGTATTAAAAAAACACATTCCTTCAGTGAATAAAATTTGAGGTAATCTTCTTTTGCTCTTCTGCACATTTTCTTCTGACCCCAGCCAGCCCCTTTAGTCTCTTCGGCTACCCGCAGTTTCAGCATGTGTAGTTGATTAAGCAAGGAGTACAAGCGGCTACTTATAGTCTTAATATTTTAATATGCCTTATATAAATCTTCCAATATTAAAAAAAGTATATATTAATTATTTAATTTGGTTTAACACGGCTTGGGCCTGACTAATCCTTTGGTGACGACTCTGACCCCTCAATATTGCCACCAGGTAAATCGAGAGATGTGCACGGATGACAGGTTTATGAGGGAGCGGGCCAACGGAACCCAATTCCAGGACAAACCCCCACAATATTTCAGTGGAGAATTTGTCCAACACGTGATTCGAACCTGCGACATCGGAGGATTTTTTTCATGTCACATCAGCCCTTACCAATCAGTCTATGCCCATGAGGACAACGCGGTACCTTTATAGCTCGGCCTTAGCATTGTGTATTAGCACTAAATGAGTCCTTTCAAATTTTAAAGGTACAAATTGGATTTGCCCACAAAAGAACAAACTGCGTAAATTGAGTTAAGCTCCTTGTAATACACACAATGTGCAATTTAAAAATATCCAGTCAAATTACCTGTAATAAATATAATCATTACTGTTTCAATTACTTTATCATTATTTAAATTGGCTCTATAATACATCATTTAATTACCAATTTTCAATAAAATCTCATTAGTTTAAAGAAGATAATTGATTATGGAGCCACGATTTTATTATATAACATATAAATTATTAAATAATTATACAATATAAATGTATCTTTTGGAAAATGCAAATTTAAACGATATACACTAATACACACACATTAATTATCATGCAAAGCCTCTCTATACTAACATCCTTTGCTGTAATATTACAATGTAGATTATGTTTTACCATGGCATATATGACACGAAGAACTAAAATATATAACATCGGCCACGAGCCCTTGGCTCAAGTGGCACCAATGTGCTCCAAAATGAGAATGGTCTCAAGTTCGAGACCCCAATTTCCCACCTCTAACTAAAAAAACACACGAGAATTGAAATACACAAGTATCCCATTGAACTTCTATGGAATTAATTTGTCAGCACTCATAACATCAATCCAATACAAGATTGAATCCAAAGCGTGGTACCTTGTCTTGAATCCCAACTTAGCCAACATTTTCACAGGACATCTAAAAAGAACATCAATGAAACCCCAATTAGCCAAATCTTCCATTTTTTTTATCCACAAGCCCCCCTTTATCAGACATAGCTGAGGAAAACGTAAAAACATGTTTCCTTCGGTCACTTCCACCCCGAATTTAACCCCAACATCCCTCCATGTCCCCGTCCACGTATAGTCCTCGCCATTACTCGCGTTAAATGCCTCCCATTCTTGATTGCTACTCGACTATATGAAGAATTTTTTATTCATAGCAGCCCAAATGTGTTGATCCCCACCAGACGAGCATCGGATATGCCGATGCACATTTCTTCCCAACATGTTTTTGTGCCACCAAATACATAATGGAGGCTCAAATGCTTACAAATAGCTCCATAAACACATAAACTACCGATAAAATTGTGTAAAGTTCTTTGAGAAGAACCTAGTATCAATCCAGGCCTTTGATTAGACCATGGCATCTTACCTAATAATCTTTCTCGCAACAAATCTTTAAGCCCATAATAAAAGTTATAGACATTACTGGTTACCACCCTCGGAGAATCCTCTTTATAGTAGTGAACTTGGTAACTTTCAAACTTCGGCCCTTGTAACGACACGTAATGCTTCGTGCCTGTTTGGAGGGAGAAGTGTTTCAATGCCTTCGAGAATGGGAGGATGACATTCAAAACATTAGACATCATGTCCTTGTTTTGATCAAAACATTCATAGGTATCTAGAGGGAAATGGCTAGCCCAAGTTACCCAAAAAATGTGGGTAACATCCCCTAGAACAAGAGAACTGAGCTTTTCTTGTGTTTCCTTAAGGTTCCGGAGATCGCAAGAAAAGAAATGGTAAGCTTTATCAGCTTTGATATTCATGACCCTGCTGCAGCTGTCTCGTTTTCGGGCTATGATGTCACGCCCCGAAACTGAGCATGTGATACCGACGTTGATTCCAATGCAATTCAAAATCAACAAGCCTTGTAAATACAAAAGTCTACGAAAAATCGATCTATTATTCCATAAAACAAAATTATTGTCTTTACAATTCTAAATTTTATCAATAAAATGGTTACCTAATTGTTCCAAAAATCAAATTCGTCAGCGAAAGTTTATAATAATCTCAAATCATGGCAGCGAAATTTTGAACAGCAGCTGCTACAAAATCATCATCCCCAAAACTAGTATTGTTCTTCTTCTTTGATATTTGTCGTAATTTTATCTGGGGAGTGGAGATAATGAGTGAGTGGTCGAAGAAATACTCAGCAAGTATGGGACATTCATATATGACACAACATATATGTATGATAATTTTTCAGAACATATATCAAAATCAGAACAGAAGACTGAACAGAATTGCTCATCCTTAGAGCCAGCACATAACAAAAGCTTCATATCAGAGTCACATATCATATACTAAAATAAGGATTAGTTTTCTCCTGGAACTGATATCAGTTCTCTAGATATAATCCTCCTAGAAAGGGTCTGGCGCACCAGAACAACGGTTAACCACAGTATCATGTCAGAATAACAGTTATAATCTCACCGTATCAGGATCAGAAAGAGAGCTCCGAATTCTTTACCAATTGGATTTTGATATTTAAAGTGCTTCAGATTTCAAAGATTTTCATCAGAAATATCAATATTTGAAATTAGTTCACATAACGATTGTATTTTTAAAACATAAATACAAGTTCAAAGCAAAAGAATGAGTTAACAAAAGTCCACTTACAGTTATTCGTTCGAAGCATTCTTAAACAGATTCCGGGTTGCGAAAACGGTGCGAAATCCTTCATCTTCCCTTGGGATTTTTGAATTTCGCATAGGTTGCATATTAGTCCAATGAAAGAAACGTTTGTGACAAAGACAACCGTTGGATCAAGCTTAGACTTTGATAGCACCTTTACAAGGGAGTTAGCTAACTTGTGAACGGTGGAAAATGGTTTTTATGGTCTTCTGAATTTGTTTATGGAGGACGAACAAAAGATGTTTTATCGCATGGAATCTGCATAGTCTGCTTGCAAAGGCCATAGACAGAAATCTAACCGTTGGATTGGGCTAAAATTTGGACAGCATGTTTAGAACATTTAGGGTATATTGTGGATGGTGGAGATCAGATTTGGGTGTCTTAGTAGATGTTATATTTTCAAAATTTAATGGCTGAATTGAGAGAGAATTTTTGAAAAGATTGCTTTTTAATTTTGTTTACCTTTGGGAGAGATTTCAAGGTTTCTTTGTTCTTGGAAGAATATATTCTTAGTGTTTGTGATGTATGAGGATTTCAATTGAGTATAAGATGTGATCTCATGATCTTTATTTCCATAATTAATAATCATCCCTTTTGATAAAAGATTTAAATATAATTGTCACACTTTCCTTTGATGAAAGATTTCTTTGACACTTTCCTTTGTTGGAGATTTTGGGTCTTCACATATACAATAGACATTCCATTTTCGTAGAAGTTTTCTTGCAAGCTCATTTCATATCAGCCCAGTTACACCAAAGATGGCTGCTACATTTCTATATTTTGTGTCATTTATGGCCATTTGTTTTATATATTGTGTGGCAAAATGAACCTACACAACTATATTATTGAATGTATTTATATATACCTTAATGGATACAAGGGGGAATTTGAAGGGTTATTCGAAAGTGGGATACCAATAAAGTTGGGATGGGAGTCAAACTTAGTTTTGTTTTGACAGTCGGGTGGGGAATTATGTTAAGTTACCGATTTGAAGTTAGAGATATGATAAGTACGACAATGATTAAAATTATGAGATGATGATAAATAATATAATGTGATAAATTATATGGTGTTTGATATGATTTTAAAATGGTAAAAATTTTATTATTTGTTAAAATGACTATATTACCCTCACTAATTAGTTGGGTGAATTTCAAATTTCAGAGAGAATTTCAAATTTTTGGAATTAAGTTATAGGAAGTAAGTTGAAATTTTGGAGGGAATTTCAAGTTTTGGAATTAAGTAAAAAAGGATGAAAAAATGTATATATGTCATTTTGTTAAAAAAATTGGAATAAAATGAGATAAATATGATGTATAATTTTGTGACAAAAAACCAACTAAACATTGAATTAAAATAATATCTAAAATCATCCCACCCTTATCTCTAATTTCGAACACATCCTAAGATATAGATTTTGAGGGAATTTGTGGTTTGGCAACAAACAATAGAGTAACAATAGCAGGAATGGTCATTGGGAAAGGGGTGTGGAGATGTGATTCGAGTTGGAGAAAGAAGAGTAGGCATCGTCAAAGCATTGTTGACGGGTTCGTAGCTATTAGCTATGTAGGTAGATAATTGTGTTGTTTAATTATTCCAATTATTTCACTTTACTTAAAATTGCCTTGATTATGCCAACATTCTGCTTGCAATATTATATTCATATTGTATTATATAATACATATGTTGTTGGAATATAATTTCTAATGTGGGCCAACATATGTAAGTAATTGTGTATTTGTTGGTATCTTAAGATTAACCTAAATAAAGTGATCAGAATCAAGTTAATAAAGTTGGGCTACAAGTATCTAAATATGGTATGAACATTTAATGTGTAGAGACAAGTTAGCTTTTCTATTTTATTGATGGGCTTAAATAGAAATCCTAATATATAAATAAAAGGTCATGGTCCCCAGATCACACGATTGAGTCATTCTAACTGTATCCCGTCAATGGTTCGTGTGACACCACTTACACATATAACACCTATACCACATACACATGAGACATATAACATAATATTTAATGGCAGCGGAAATTTCAATCTCATAACGTCATACAATCAAGACATTTAGCAGCTTATAATAATTTACAAGGCAGTACGCCACAAAAATGACCAAGGTTGTACCCCTCACAACCCAACCAAAAACCTATACAGTATATGCAAATGATGAGCTGAGGGAGAAGGACTAGAGTCAGCCAGCCGACCTTGGATCCATGACTTCCAAAATACGTAGAAACACATTGTAGAGTCAACTTTTATTTACAGCAACTGAAAAACAACATTTGCATTTGGGTGAGTTGCAAACTCAATGAGCATATTCAATAACGTAGTATTTAAAATCACATAAGCATATAATTCATATCCACATAAGCACATGAATATACTCACATGATTCATCATCAAGCTTTCCATCAGTTCACATGATTCATATTAAATGAATGATGCACATGTATGTCTGTATTGTTATTCTGTTATGACCCAACTAATACCAAGAACAATCCGTGATCACGATATGGCCGGCACTCTGTAGATCCCCTCTTGAGTTCAATTATCAACTCAGGATCGATATTTATTTTGATTCTGTAATTCTGACCGTACTCAGAATGAAATAACACATGGTTCAAGGTCATTAGTGGCCATAACAGAGTTCTTTAATCTCTTATTAATGCACATGTCATAATCATATGCATAACATCAAATCAGAATAAGGTAAACAACATCATATAAAACGTATAACATCACGTCTCAACATGTACCTTTCAGAACTCCATTTAGTTCTTTCACAACATATTGCATTCATCGCAATTCATTCACCAATTCAGGATACTTATATAACACAAATCACATACTTATATAAAGTTAAATACCAAGTTATAAGGATATACTCACAAGCGATACTCCTATCTCGTAGGAAGTGCTTAATTCGCCTTACTGGTGCCGATATCAAACGTAGAACCTATCAGTGCATATCAAATGCACAACCAAACTCAATATCATATGTTTTCATATGAATTAATTATATTTATGAATGAAATGTTCATACCAAGTGAAATTTTACTTTTCTACTATTTATTATTTCTCAAAATTACAATTATGTTTGCTCAATTTCATTTTAGTGTAACCAGTATATGCACATGACTTTTTATACCCATAAAATTTGTATAAAATCGAAACTCCAACATAATCTCAGTAACAGCATTCATGAATTCATATTACTTCTTGGCTTTGAGTTGGTCTCTAAGATTCCATTTCTTCACAGTATACCAAGATAGATTTCTAATATTCAGAGTATGGAGTATTTCATCAACTAGTATAAAGAGTCGATATGCAGCTTGTGTCTACCAAATCATAAGTTAGCTCTACATACTGTTATTTACATTCGGTCATTTGCAAACATAGTATATTAACTTAGTTTAGGGATTCGAATATTTAACTAGGAAAGTAAGAACCTTCATAATCTTTTATATACAATTTCTAACGTGAAGAGTTGTACCATCATTAGACAAGAATTTCAAAACAAAAGGCAAGCTAAATTAATGCATCTGTAAGCTGATTCTATCTGTTATGCTTATTTTATATTACAAGTGATATGAAGTTATATTTTATTATTTTCTATCATAAACGCCAGGAACTATAAATCACATATGCAGAAGTTAAATACCAAATCGTGAGAAGTTTCACAGAAGCTTACATCCTTCCCGGTTAGCTAGCTCGAAAAAATCAGAATTTTATGCAGCTATCTGTTTATTTTGCAATTCAACTAATAAAGGTCATTAGTATGGTATATCATGCACGTTCACGTGCTTATGATGATGCTGTAATAAATTCATTGAGCATGCTGAAAACACGTGTAGTTCAGATACTTAGTTGATCTATCATTGAGTCAATTAATATTGGAAGCACACGTTTTATGTTATGTGTTTTTCTTGGTGTACATGTTTTATTCAAGATATATCTACTAATATCAAACTATATCTCAATAATTGGTTTCTACACTCATGTCTATTTTTATTTTATTTATTGTTGTTGCTACATGTAAACAAGTTGAAAAGTCAATCAACAATTTTCTTTACACGTTTGTTATTGAAAATAATAATTCTATTCAATATTACTTAAATTCTATTCATTCTATGTATTTTTATCACTCATTTATCAATATTTTTCTAACTTTAATCAATTACATATTTTATAATCTCTATGCTTTCCAATGCACATAATAAATGTCAAAATATATGCCATGATGCTTATGCATGATCATGTAAAGTGTCGGGTCATTACAGTTCGAGAGCATGAGAGAAGATTAAAGGACTCTCAAGGCTAACCGTAAAGATCTGGTAGACCATAGTACTCAGATCTGCGGGTATATCAACTATTATGGATTCAGGTATGCTTCCGCATATTAGAATGAAATTCTGGGATTAAGATTATAGTTTTCATCTATAAAGTTATTCCAACAAGTGGTATCAGAGTCGTTCATGTTTGAATCATTGAGAATTTATTTTGCTAATAAATTTACATGAAATTTGGATTTAATTCATGGATTATTGAATTGATATAATTTATGTTGATATGCCTTGATCTGGGTTCGATTTTGAAATTAAAATTTGGGAAAATGGAAATTAATTGAAACATAGGGTCTTGGGGATGCCAGAATAAGGTACAATCGACCAATTCACGACCGATCTCCGGTGGCGTAAGGAGAGCCCATGACGGGGCAACATCATGGTACCGTCAGACGCTGGAAATTGCCACAAAAGGGGCCATAAATCGTGAATTTTGTCGCATGGTTTGGCTTGGTTATAGGACGATTTTGGTGACAACGGGCTCGGTTTAATCATCAATTAAGTTAATTTGTGTTGGAACCGAAGAGGGGGGTGAATGAGGTTCCTTGGCTACTTTAGCGCTTTAAAATGAATTTGCAAATAGTCGAGTTTGCGCTGCGGAAGACTTGATGTCAATCGAACAATAAACAATATGAAGCAATAATGTAAATGTGTAAAGTAAATAAAGCGATAAATGACACAAGTATTTGTTATAGGAGTTCGGTGATGAATCGCCTACGTCTCCTCTTCCCGGCTAGAAAACGTCCAACCGAGGTTCCACTAGAACAACCTTGATCTTGGCCTTAAGGGCTCCAAGTTAGCCACAACACACTCTTCCCGAGTCACACACTCTTCACGAGTCTTCTTGGCATTAACCAAGGATAGCCACACACTAACTCTTCCCGAGTCACCTACTCTTCACAAGTCTTCTTGGCCTTAAGGGCTCCAAGGATAGCCACAACATTGCACCAACTTCACTTGTTGATGTCTTATACAATTTTCAACTTGCGTCGGTGTTGGAGGACCTTACAACAAATCAAATAACACATTCACGGTGTAACAACACGAAGAACACAAGCTCTCACACAATAAATGAATTATAAACTTCAATACAACACAAATGTATGAAGTTTGCAATGTTAGATAGATTTTGATTGAACAAAGCTTTCTTGGAGTGTACCCTCTTGTCTCTTCTCATCTTCTTGAGCCCAAAAACATCCATATTTATAGTGTAGAAGGCTCCCAAAGCTCATACTAGCCGTTGCTACACATAAGGCATAAATCACTCCTGCATCGCCTCGGGCGATCTCCATCGCCACGCACCAACGATCACAATAATGCGCAGATCGCCTCAGACGATGTGTTGATCGCCTCATGCGATCACCACCAAAAATAAATGCCAGAGCTAAAATTTTGGATCGCCTTAAACTAACTTGCCATCGCCTCAAACGTTTTAGGAATCGCCTCAGGCATTCTAGCCACTGCCTCGGGCGATCTCTCCATGCGCGCGTTCTTTGGCGTCGCTTCAGTCGATGTGCGGGGACTTGTCTCCCTTGGCTGCCATCGCCTGGGGCGATCCGCCCACTTCCTTTGCAGATTTGATCCCCTTTAATCAATGCATTTTTCAATCATCTAACCATGTACACTAAGTAGACACATTAGTATAACAAATGCAAGTTTTGTTGATCACCAAAACTCATAAATAATTCGGAGATAAATTAAGCATTAAACTCAACAATGCGTTTAAGGCTCAACAATTTGTATGGCTGAGAAGCGCCGCTAGACGATGGCGATTTCTTGCTGGATTTTGCTGTCAAAATAATGCATGGTCGGCGACGGCATGACAGTATTGGCCGTTGTACGGGCTGCCATTTGATGGCGGCGGCGGCGTGTGTTGTTGCCAGAATTAGGGTTTACAACTAAGTTTAAATTTGGGAAAATAGGGTTTCAGATTTAAGGCCTTGTTTGGTTCTTGATTTTCTGAATTCTGGTTTTCAAATTTTAAGGGCCAGTTTCGTCGGGGGTTTCTGATTTTGAAATGAAATTTTTTCGAAAATAGGGATTTTGGCCTTGTGTTTTTGGAATTTTGTTAATTTAAGGCACCCAAATATTATTTACATGAAATACAATTAGTTTAGGAATTATTCATTATTTTATCATTTTTGTTTATATCGATAAAATAATTGGTGATGAATAATTATGAAGCATAAATATATTGTTTCTTGTGTAAGGATTTTAGCTGTATTGATGGCAAATGTATCTTCTGTTTGATCCTATTAAAGTAAATTACAGTTTGATTCCTCGGAATTCTTGGGTCGCATAAGTATCATATATTTCAAATTAAATTTGAATTATATGTCGCTAATTGAATTCTGTTATTCAGAATTGTTTATTTGAGATATGTGGATTTTATTAATGTGACACCCTTACACATAACACATACACATGAGCCATATAACATAATATTTAATGGCAGCAAAACTTGCAATTTCATAACATCCAATCATAACATTTATCATACTATAATTTACAAGGTATATAGATATATGTATGCCACAAAAATTAACCAAGATTGTACTCCTCACAACCCAACCAAAAACCTATACAGTATATGCAAATGATGAGCTGAGGGAGAAGGACTAGAGTCAGCCAGTCGACATTGGATCCATACTTCCAAACTATGTAGAAACACCTTGTAGAATCAACTTTTAACTACAGCTACTGAAATCAACATTTGCATTTGGGTGAGTTGCATTCCCAATGAGCATATTCAAATAACGTAGCATTTAACATCACATAAGCATGTATCCATATCCACATAAGTACATTAATATAATCACATGTTTCATCATAATCTTTACATCAATTCACATGATTCATATAAAATGAAATGATGCATATGTATGTCTGTATTGTTACTCTGTTATGAACCAACTAATACCAAGAACAATCCGTGATCACGATATGGCCATGGCACTCTGTAGATCCCCTTTTGAGTTCTCAATTAACTCGGGATCGATATTCTTTGATTCTGTAATTCTGACCGTACTCAGAATGCAATAACACATGGTTCAAGGTCATCAGTGACCATAACAGTGTTCTTTAATCTCTTATGAATGCACATGTCATAATCATATGCATAACATCAAAATAATAATACGGTAAAACGAATGATAACATCAGATCAGTCATATCACATCACGTCTCAACATGTACATTTAAGAACTCAATTTAGTTCTTGCACATCATATTTATTCATCTCAATCCATTCACCAATTCAATGTACTTATATAACACCAATCACATACTCATATAAAGTTAAATGCCAAGTTATAAGAATATACTCGCAAGTTATTGCACCCATCTCGATGATTTGCTTACTTCGCCTTATTTGTGCCCTGATCGAGATTATGACCTAGAAACGCATGTCAAATGCACAACCAAGTTTAATATCAAATTTCTACTACTCCAACTATCATTTCTCGTATACATGTTCATTTAATATATACCACATTAGAGGCTATTCAATTCCAATTGCATATCTAATAAAATAGTTAACTAACTTATTATGGGTTTCCTTAGTCTTCATATTTAGACTAATTCAATCCTACTATCTCTTCTCCCACTTCATGATTACAGTGCACTGCTTATTATTCCAAGTTTCCTCAAATTGAGTTTAAATAGCATAGCAGACTTCTACACACAATCAGGACTAACATCTCCTAATTTGTACACAAATTAGTGTACTGAAGTAGACATTCAGCAATTAAACTTACCACACTTCTTGGTTCGAATTATGAAGACAATCGAAGAAGGTGACTTTCTTTTTCTCGTTTCTCGGTGGATAATGGTAGGGAAAGTGATAAGTATAGCCTTATAACTAGTTTACCTTTTTTTTTTTGTCTTTTTCTGTGTTAAAGCCACTTCCGATTATTTAATATATCTATTCATTTATTTACTCTATATTTATGTAAATTTCTCAAAGTAGTAGTAAATTCTATTCACTAAATTAAATTTTATTCACTATATTTAATCTATTCAATATATAAAATCTATTCGATAGTCTTTTTATTCACTACTTTAATATCTATTCATTATTTCTTCTATTCAATATTTTACATCTATTCAATATATATATAATCTTATTCTTAAAATTTACTCTATTCACAAGCCCTATGTTTTCGAATGTACATATACCATGTCAAAATATATGCACTTATGCTTATGAATGATTTTATATATGCCATGATACTTATGCATGATTATGCTTAAGTCTATGCAAAAATTAGCTGGCTTAAATGAAGGTTATTTTTTGGCTAGAGTGTAAACACAATATTTGTCTTTAAAGAGTGTCTAAATCTATGCGAAAAATAATCGGCCCGAAGGAAGGTTATTTTTTGGCCAAATTATAGACACAATATTTGGCATTATAGTGTGTTTAAATCTATGCGGAAAATAATCGACCCAAAGGAATGTTGTTTTTTGGTCAGATTGTAGACACGATATTTGGTATTATAGGTGATTAAATCTATGCGGAAAATAATAGGCCCAACAGAAGGTTATTTTTTGGCTAGATGTAAACATATTTAAGTAATGTTATTATGTGCATGTAGTTTACGCGATCCAGTCCAAAGGAAGGTTATAATTTGGCCAAATTACTCTAACGCATATAAATTAATTATGTACATGTAATTTATGCGAATTATGGCCGGCCCAAAGGAAGGTTATAATTTGGCCAAACTACTAACACATATAAAAGAAATTTGTGCGTTTATGATACATGTTGAACTGTGATTGGCCCAAAGGAAGGTTACTGTTTGACCATATTACAAATACACATGTCATAATAAATATGTAATTATTATAAAGTTTTTCACTTGAACAATAGTCGGTCCAAAAAAGACTGTTGTTTGACAGGATTTATTATCAGTATTTGATTACGGCGTAGTACCACTTACAAATTGTTATTTCTGTCCAAAGACTAAATATCAATGTTGTGCTATGTATCTTATTATGGGCTCACACCTACATGTGTATTAATTTATCATTGAGTTAAATATACGCATGGATTATGATTTATGTGAGCATTTATTATATTTTGTTATATCATCTTTTATATCTGTCAATGTTAACAACATTTCAATACTTGATGTTACAAGTTGAAGAAACTGTAAGAGCATATGATATTGCTTAGTTGTGTGATTTTGGGCTATGTGCTAACGAGAGATCATCCCGCATCTTTGATCAGTGAAGGTTATGCTGATCAAAGGAGTATTTTGAAATGTGGGAATGATCAAATTGCATAAGTCTGATGATTATGAAACACTTTGATTTCGGATACTATAAAGGGGTGCATTTTCTGGTTAAAATGATGTCAAGAAGTTCCTTACCAAAATATCATATCGTTTTTCTGCAAAACGAAATGGTTGAGACAAGCACTATTTTGACTAAACTTATCTCAATACAATACAAGGGGAATGGAACGTAAAGGAGTATATTATGAAAATGTCTAATTTTGTGACTCGACTAAAGTTATCGAAAGACATACTCACGCATTTAGTCTTGATCTCTTCGTTTGCGCAATTTACTCCATTTTGTAATACCTGGAAGGAAAGATTATGCGCAATATTATGAGGAGGAGAGATTGAAATAACAAGATAAGACTGAAAGTGCTCACTTGATATCTATATATCAGGATAAAGGCATCATCAGGAAAATAAAAAAGATCAATAAGGAATAGAAAACAAGATAAGATGACAGCTTGTTTCTTTTGCAATAATGTTAATGGCATGTGAATAAGGATCGTCCCAAATACGTCATTAGCGTATAAAGAAATATGTGCTTCTTAACCTTATTTTTTTAGAAGTTAATTCATCATTAATGTCACGTAAAATTTGGTGGTTAGATATGGTTGCAACTACTCATATTAGTTCACCATGCAAAGTTGTCTACTGAGCTAGTTGTCAGTTGATGGTGAAAGATACATCTATTTCTGAAATGACAATAATGTTATTGTAGATATTATTGGTGTTCTTTAAGCTTTACGTATGATATGGTTTTCATTTGGATTTTGTAAACACTTTTATAATCGTGATTGGATGGAATTTGATTTAGGTTTCGTGCTTGAACAAGTCAGGTTTCCTTTGTTCATTTGGTAATAGAACTTTAAGGATTTTCCAATATCCAAATATGACTGGTAATGGTTATTTGGTTGATAAGCTTTATAATTGAACACCAATGACTCAAATGACAGCAGAAGTATGCATGAAAATAATTATGGCATTGACGACAAATTAACTATTAAGAAGTCACAAATATTAAAAGTTTATACCCTGAATTGAGTTCTAAGTAAAGCAGTGCCTAGAATGACATACAAGATGTGGACAAGCAAGAAACCTAGCATTGTGTACTTGCATGTCTGGGATTACCAAGATAAGTTTGGCCTTATATGCCTAATGAAATAAAGCTAGGTTTAAAGACTGTCATACGCTTCTTAGTTGGATACTCAAAAAAGCCGATGGGCTTTAAGTTTTATGATCCATCGAGTATATACTTTTTTGAAATGAGAAATGCCAAGTTATCGATGATGTTGACTTTAATATGAGTGAGTAATAGGGAAAGTCAACTCTAAGGTGAATATATTAATGTTCCAGTTGTTGCATTTAAACATGTTCGGATAGCCATTCTTGATTTTGGTTTATATGCAAATCCGGAGAACCCAGCTTGTTGACACACTTAATTGCCACATGCTCATGACGGGCTCAACAACCTCGAGTGAAAGTGACATTAAGAAAGTCCACTAGAGACAGGAGAAACACAAATTTCGGATTATCATGTTGTGTATCTTGGAGAACATGAGTTTGACATGGGTCTGAATGACGACCTGACATAATTTAGTTAAGTCAAATAATGTTGAAGTTTGAAAAGTGGATTGAAGTCATAAAGAATGAGATGAAATCGATAAAGGACAATGACATTCGAGACCTAGTCATGTTGCTTAAAAGTATGAAACTGATTGGTTGTAAACATGTGTTTATGAACATAAGGGCTTAAAAAGCAATGTTGAAAAGGTATAAAGCACGCCTAGTCGCTAAAGATTTCATTTAAAAGGAATTATAAACAGACCTTCTGGTTGGTTTTGATGAATGACTCTTTTAGAATCAAAATGACACTTGTACGTTATGATTTTGAGTTGTATAAAATGGACGTTACGATAAAGTTTCTTAATAGTGACATTGGTGAAACAATATACATTGTGCAACCGGAGAACCTTGAATCCAAATATTCAAAGCACCTTGTGTACAATCTAAAGAAGTCCATTTATGGTTTAATGTTGGTATCCCATCAATGGTATAAAAATTTGATAAGGTGATAATCTCATTCGGTTTAGGGAGAACACCGTTAATCAGTGCATATATATCAAGTTCAGTGGGAGCAAATTTTTATTCTGGTGCTTTATGTAAATGTCATTTTACTAGCAACGATATAGGCCTGTATCGATAAATTGCGAAGTAGATATAAAGTGCGTGGTTGTGTACCAGAAGATATAATTGTTGCTAAAAGTAACAAATTCGGTTTACTCTAATGTATGCAAAAAGTTGTACGCGTCTTGATATTGCTTACATTGTTGAAATCTTGGACAAATATTTAAGAAACCCGATATTGGAACATTAAGCATGTTATGCAGTATCTAAAGAGAACTGGGGATTTCACGCTTACATATAATAGATATGACATTTGGAGATCGTCGGATATTCGGACTCTGAATAAAGCTGTGAATTTTTTTCATTGGCCAATGATCGTTGGTTTGAGAAACCATTGAGGATCAATTGTGATAATAAATCCGCTGAGTTATATTGAAATAACAATCAAAGCTTGTTGAAGTCTAACCATTTTGACATGAAGTTTCTGGTTGTGAAGGAAACATTCAAGAGTATCATGTGTTAATTGAGCATGTTAGCACAAACTCCATAATTATGGATCTGTTTGCCAATGGTTTGACACCCAATGTGTTTTGTGGGCAAGTGACTCACATGAGTTTTGTCCATATAGATAATATGCATGTATAGTGGGAGTTTATATTCAGTTTGAGTATTGGCTCATTTGACATGATTAATATTTCTGTACAGACTAATGACTAATGTTCGATTACTCTGAAATAAAGTGATGACTTTCATTGCGCTTTAGGATTCAGTTTGCAATTTAACATTCGGTTGAAAGCCTGCTATGTGACACTTTTGAGTCATTAGGAGGACCAATTGGAAATAGGCATGTTAAGATCACATTACATGTAATTTTCATGCTACACATCCATACTTGATCTATGTCATTTGGTTATATGGATATACGTGACCATTGATGGATCTAGTTACGATAAATGTAACGAAGGTCGCTTTGATCCTATATTTGTATAATTGGTGGACGAGATTGTTCGGGGATGCTTTTGATAATGATAGC
Organism: Haberlea rhodopensis; assembly: GCA_907163345.1. Taxonomy (NCBI): domain Eukaryota; kingdom Viridiplantae; phylum Streptophyta; class Magnoliopsida; order Lamiales; family Gesneriaceae; genus Haberlea; species Haberlea rhodopensis. The sequence goes on along the minus strand of CAJQUN010000044.1, from coordinate 2,799,992 downwards.
AAAAGTTTAAGCTCATAAAGTTTTACACTTTTATAAGATATCATATGTGGCCCAAATGAGAGATTATTGGAATATAATTTCTAATGTGAGCCTACATATGTAATTAATTGTGTATTGTTGCTATATTAAGATTAGCCTAATAAAGTGATCAGAATCAAGTTAATAAAGTTGGGAGACAAGCATCTAAATATGGTATGAACCTTTAATATGTAGAGTCAAGTCTTTTCTATTTGATAAATGAGCTTAAATAGAAACCCTAATATACAAACAAGGGGTCAGGTCCCCAGGTCACACGATTGAGTCATTTTATCTGTATATCGTCAACAGTTAGAGAGCGTGAGAGAAGATTAAAGAACTCTCAAGGCTAATCGTGAAGATCTAGAAGACTATAGTACTCAGATCTGCAGGAATACCAACTATTATGGATTCAGGTACGCTTCCGCTGTGACGCCCCGAAATGATTAATTGCAATTAAGGCATTAATTATGTTTATATGATTAATTATGTGGATAATTGATTTATGTGTTGAAATTAATTATCATGATGAAATGCTTAGTCACATGATAGGCATGACCCGGGGGTTACGTTTCAAGGTGCATGTTATGCATGATAGGAAATGGGGTTAACATGATTTAATTGTATTGATTGGGAATTATGAGGAAAACATGATTTAGTGGAAGTTTAATGCATCTTTGTAAATGCTTTTAAAATACCATGTTGGGGTATTTTATACATCATGTTAATTTGGGGTACAATTTTAATAACCCCACTATATTCCCCTTTTATCCCATTTTCCCTTAACTTCTTCCCCACCACTCAAAAACCCCCAATTCTCTCCCAAAGCCCTAACCTCACCCCATTTTCGAAATCCCTCAAAGGAGGAAGGAGGAAACTCCACAAAACTTGTGTTTGTGTGATCTTTGTTAAGATTTGGAGTCTTCAAGAGGTATGGAACCCTTCCTAAAGTTTTTATGAAGTTTGGATTTGAAATGTGATGATTTTGAAGTGATTTATGTGGGTTTGTTTGGGGTATGTGTTGTATGTTGTTGGGGTATGATTTTTGAAGTGTTTTATGTGGGTTTTAGTGAGTAATGATGTTATTGATGTTGTAGGAAAGTTTGGTTTTGTAAGGTATGAGGATGAGCTCGAAAAATGTACAAAAATGGTGAAAAATCGCGACTCTGTGCGAGGCGATCGATCGCCATAGGGCAGTACCATTTTCGCAGGGGAGGCGATCGATCGCCTAAAATGAGGCGACCGATCGCCGAGAGGCAGTAGCCAATCCAAGTGTTAGGCGATCGATCGCCATGTTTGAAGCGATCGATCGCCGCGAAGAAAAATTTGAGGCGATCGATCGCCTCAAGTAGCAATCGATCGCCACTGTGTTAAAGTTGGGAAATGATGATTTTTGTTAAATTTTTGGTATTTGGCTATTGTTTAGCTTCTAATATCGATTTGTATGGTTGTGTGGAACCATCCCAGGTGCCAACAACATCGAGAAGATAGAGTTCTTCAATTTCTCCACTTTTGGAATTAAGGTACGTAAGAAGCGTACGGGCATCGGACGGTAACACCCTCCTAACTATGACTATGTATTGATTGCATAAGTTTATGATAATGATGTTTATGATGATGATGTTTACGATGATGATTATGATAAGTAAGTTTATGATGATGATGATTATGATGATCATGATCATGATGATGATGATGTTTATGATGATGATGCTTACGATGATGATTATGATGATGATGTTTATGATGATGATGCTTACGATGATGATTATGATAATGATGTTTATGATGATGATGCTTACGATGATGATTATGATGATGATGCCTACGATGATGATTATGATAATGATGTTTATGATGATGAAGTTTACGATGATGATTACGATAAGTAAGTTTATGATGATGAAGTAAATGATGATGATGTTTATGACGATGATTGTGATGAGTAAATTTACAATAATGATATACGATGTTTAAAAAAAAAAGGGGTAAGATGCCCATATGGTAAGATGCCATACAATGTCATAATGTGGTAAGATGCCACGGGGTAAGATGCCCATATGGTAAGATGCCATACGATGTTATTATGTGGTAAGATGCCACGGGGTAAGAGGCCCATATGGTAAGATGCCATACGAGGTTATTGTGTGGTAAGATGCCACGGGGTAAGATGCCCATATGGTAAGATGACATACGATGTTATTGTGTGGTAAGATACCACGGGGTAAGATGCTCATATGCACGAAGGTAAATCAGGGTTAACTAGAAGAAGTTAACGAATAACCAGCAAGTTACTTAACCAAGACTTCGTACATTTATTGTTGTATTTTGTTATGATGCTTAAATGATGATGATGTTATATGATGATGATGTCATAAGATGATGATGTTATAAGATGATGATGTTATAAGATGATGATGCTATAAGATGATGATGCTTATAAGATGATGATGCTATAAGATGATGATATTTATAAAATGATGATGCTTATATGACGATGATATTATAAGATGATGATTATAATCATTCATGTCAAGAATTAATGATTATATGCATGGCTATGAAACAGGGACAACCAAAGAGGGTTAATGCAATTAACCAGGAAGTATATGTTACTAATTATTTTCACGCATTTATTTATATGTCATTGCCTTATGATGTTAAGTAACGATATACATGCTCATGATGGGTTGTTCCTGTAGGTACACCTTTGGACTAATGGACTAAGGGCCGGGTTGAGACAGTGAGCTTTGAGAAGCTTGGAAGAAGTTAGGATGCAAGAACTTTTGGATAGTATCTACTCTAGGAGTAGAATAATTCTATCGTCTTAACATTCATTTTGTGAATGTAATTATTTAGCTTTTAAAATTTCATTCTCGGCCCATAATTTTACCCTAAGACGTCATAAATGCATGTTTAGTCCCTAATAGGTGATTAAGACGATGTCAAGGTAGGAAGACCCTACATCCGCATATTCATCCTCCTTTTGAAAAGGTACGTAAGAAACGTACGGGCATCGAACGGTAAAACACATCCCTACATTACGACTATGCTTTTATCGCAAGAGTATTTATGATGAAATGATGATGTTTATAAGACGTTTATATATTCATACGATGTTTATTATGTGGTAAGATGCCACGGGGTAAGATGCCCATATGGTAAGAGGCCATACGATGTTTATTATGTGGTAAGATGCCACGGGGTAAGATGCCCATATGGTAAGAGGTCATACGATGTTTATTATGTGGTAAGATGCCACGGGGTAAGATGCCCATATGGTAAGAGGCCATACGATGTTTATTATTTGGTAAGATGCCACGGGGTAAGATGCCCATATGGTAAGAGGCCATACGATGTTTATTATGTGGTAAGATGCCACAGGGTAAGATGCACATATGGTAAGAGGTCATACGATGTTTATTATGTGGTAAGATGCCATAGGGTAAGATGCCCATATGGTAAGAGGCCATACGATGTTTATGATGTGGTAAGATGCCACAGGGTAAGATGCACATATGCATGAATATGAATCAGGGACAATAAAAAGAAGTTAACGAATAACCAGCATGTTTACTTAACCAAGATTTCATGCATTTACTGTGATGTTTTTATGACGTTAAGTAAAATTGTATATGCTCATGATGTGTTGTCCCTGTAGGTACACTTTTGGACTGAATGGGCTAAGGGTCGGGTTGAAGCTGTGAGCTACAAGGATACAAGATGCATAGAATTCTGTTTATGTTTAGCATCTACTCTAGGAGTAGTATAAATCTAAAACGTTGGCATTCTTGTTTAGGAATGTATCCATTAAGTTACAAAGTTTTTATTTTGGCCTGTAATCCTATCAGCTCACGTAACAACCGGAACCCTAAAACCTTATAAAATACATGTTTAGTTCAATTTATATGTTATTAATCACTGTCAAGGTGGGAAGACCCCACATTAGTGGTATCAGAGCAGTGGTTAGATGACCCGGGAATGAGTGAAGGGTAGCCTTAGCAATAAGTTAGCTAGGTGCTTACTTGTAAACATGTTTTATATGTATGTTGCATGTGAAGTAGAAGATGTTATCTATATTTCCTAATGATTTAGCATGAGATTCTGGGATTAAGATGATAGTTTTCATCTATAAGATTGTTACAACATAAAAATTTATATAATAATAATTTTTTTCTCAAAAACTATCACACAAATTATTGGAGCCTCCTGAAATGGACTAAATTGAAAACAAATCTTTTTGATTTTGGGGTTATCTTACTAGTTTTTTTCGATTAAACGGCGGTGATATTACATGATTATTGAGTTTTTTCTCCATGTACCTGTTGTTTTTTTCCAAGCAACGAATAATACTTTTTTCGATTAAACGATGTTGACATTACATGATTATTATTGAGCTTTTTTCTCCATGTGCCTGTTGTTTTTTCCAAGCAAGGAATAAGATGAGGGACGACGGTTGAGTTGTGTTTGTTCAGTTTCTGTTTAGGATAGTTATTGTAATTGCCTCCTGAAATGGATTTAGGTTGAAGCAAAATATTTTGATAGATTAGGCCGGTAAATCTTTCACCACTTGTATCGGCCCGAATTTCTCCCATTTTCGGAAGCGACGATACTGACAACAAGAACATGACAAATGGGTCAAAAGATACATTCATCAAACAACCACCAAAACTACATTGGAAAACAAATTTGAAATTTAGCCTTTCCCAAGGTTTCAAGTCCTACGTGTCGCAACGAATCTGCTTTCTTTCTGCTTTTACACCTTTGAAAATCACAGATGTCACCTCTCCACACTCCACCCCGGAATCTCCCGACTTTTTCCAGCCTTCGCTGTATTAATTGTGCTCGTATTTACCACGCAATTATCCTTGTATCACGTCTAGCTGCGAACACCGTGTCGCCGCGCGACGTATTCATTCCACTCTCTAGAAATTGATTTTCGTGGGTTTCCTCGCCTTTTCGATGTCCGTTCAGAAAGTCCAACCCCGCTGCGCATGACCCTCCATTTCTCGCCAAAAGATGAGACAAGGTGGAGTTATTTCATGCCTGGTGGTTGGAAACTACTGTCACGACGTTTTGATCAAGGATGACGAGGTGGTCGCGGAATCCCTCGGCGGCGCCGCCTCCTTCATCTCACAAGTGCTCGATGGTCTCTCCATCACCGCCACTTTTGTATCTAAAGTGGGTTCCGATTTTTCTTACTCTGTTACCCACCAGCCCCTCATTTCAGCTTATTCCAGAACAACCCTCTTCCACGCTCATTTCTCTTCTCAAATCCAACGCCAAGACCGCGTCTTGAAACGGGTTCGATCCTGTGGCCCAATTACACCCTTGGATCTTCCAGACTCGCGATTCGAGTACGGTTTGGCAGTTGGTGTAGGTGGAGAAATCTTGCCTGAAACGCTGGAGCGAATGCTCGATATTTGTGAGACCGTGTTTGTAGATGTTCAAGGATTGATTCGGGTCTTCGATCAAGACGATGGAATAGTGAGGCTTATTCAGTTGAAGGATTCCAGATTCTATAATTTACTCCCTAGGATTGGGTTCTTGAAGGCCTCCGCGGACGAGGCGATGTACATTGATGTTGATAAGGCGAAGAAATTTTGTTGTGTAGTAGTGACGAATGGGAAAGATGGATGTACCCTTTATTACAGGGATGGTGAGCAGCAAATTGCTCCCTTTCCCACTGTCCAGGTGGATCCCACTGGCGCTGGGGATAGTTTTTTGGGCGGCCTTGTTGCTGGGCTTGCGCAGGGGCTGGCAGTGCCAGATGCTGCTTTATTGGGGAATTTTTTTGGAGCTCTCACCGTTGGGCAAATGGGGCTTCCCAAATTTGATTCGGGTTTGCTGCAGGTTGTTTTTATGTAGTTGGTCGATGCTTACTTTAATTGCGTTGTGATGCTTCTTGTGTTATGCTCTGTGTGGTATAACTGCGTTGCTGTCCGATCTGTTTCATGTTTATTGTTCTGTTCCAAATGATCTTCTATAAATTGGCTTTGTTCACTTTGCATGAATGTAGCATTCTGGGATTATTATTCTACAATGGAAAAGACAGCATGTAGGATTTTAAACGATCAATCTTGTTTCCATGAATAGATAGTTATGTTACAGAAAAATAAGAAGGTTTGGAAGTTTTCACTGTGCCTTTTAGGTAAGATATTAACAGTGATTTAGAAATTTGATATAAACCCTGCGGTAGCAAATCATTAATAGGCTTCGAAATTCAAGCAACATGTTATGGGTTCCCATGAGTAAAAATCACATTTTTTACAACTTTTATTACTTTGTTTGTTATCTATCATATAGATTATTTAAGAATCACGAGATTTAGATCTGTTTATACTTCACCATGTGGAAGTTACTCTGCTGCATTGGAACGTATTAGATTTAATGCTGTCTCCGTGTTCCATTCTCCATCTCAGGATGATAATCACATATTTGAACATTTTAAGTAAATATAAGTTTACAGCCATGGACATAATCATTGATATGACCATTTAGAGATAGAAAGCTGGCATTTTATGCTAAAAACCATGACGGTATCACCACTCGTGGTGGTTAAGAAATTCCATCTGAAATATGGGACCAGTGATTTGGCTTGCGATCAAATTGACATGTTGGATTGGAACTAAGTTGTATGATGTTGAGCAGATGATTCGTCTTGCAGGTTTGATGAAGATGAATAATTTGTCATCTTTTGAGGAAATTTAGAACGGCCAATTGAAATTTTGGTTCTTATTTAGACTCGTGTAGGTATTCAGTTTTCTGGTTTCTGACCGATAACCAGTGTGGACCACTATGTGTGTAAGAAATATCGGAAGCTTTTTGTGACAAAGTCCAAACAAGACCAACGATGTAGTAAGCATTTTTAGTATTTCCTTCAGACATGACAACTGTTCCTGAAAAGTCAGCTAATAAAGGATTTTATATTCTTTCCACTTTATGAATCTCATGTTACGGAAGTGCTTAAACAGAATTTTTTGGATCCTTTCAAAAACATCTCTAGCTTTCAAAAACACTCATGGAGAGAACCTTTATCGTTTTGGGTAGCATTTACAATCTTACATGTTTGTTTCCCAAAATTCTATAGCAATCCTATAATCTAAAATGATGATTGAGTTGGATCAAAATTACAATCGTGCATATAAAATATGCACGATTGTAAAGGAGCTTGAGCGTTACCAAGGTGAAGCTGTAGTAGAAGTTTTTTACAGTCGACCTTTACCTGGATTTCAATAAACTATATCCTTTTGAGGTAATTCATGTAACAGGATTTCTTAGTTTGATGCTTGCAATGCTATGGAGATTTCATTTTTTATCAGGGAAGCTGTAGAAATGGCAAAAAAAAACAAAAGGGAAAAATGAAATTTTCCTAATGTAAAGGTGGACTTGGATTATCCATCAAATGAAAGAGAAACTTGGAGAGTTTTGATTATGGGGATAGAAGAGTCCTATACTTCGGGAGGTGAAAAACTACTGCCAAGCATGGAGAGACTTATCTTTTTACATATTATTCCAGTACAAGAACCACAAGAGAAGATATGGTAAAAATTCCAGTTGTCTATAGTGTTTATACTTAATGTTAAAGTTAAAGAAACCATGGTTTTGAAAAGTGTGGAAAGGAGACGTGTTCACCAATCTATGAATATTGAAGGTTGGTTGATTCTACTTGGCATGCCTAACTTGACTAGGTCTTCAAATATGCATAAATATTCAACTCAATTGGTATACGACTTTAATATCTTGAAGATACGGAAGAGAAGTATTTGAAGGCGCATCTGATGTGATCGTGCTCCTACACTGACAGGAATTCCTGAACATGCAACCTTGGTTTTTAGAGTAGCCAAACCTTCCTGAATAAAATTTCTTCTACAAAAAGCATGTGGTAATCATACATTAATCTCAAGAACCTAAAGAAACCAAGGTTGCACGTTGGTAAGCAGTAAGCACTGAGCATGTACAACCTCAATAGTCTTAAATTTGAGTCACCTTGGAGGGAAATTGTGGAACTAATCAATGATTATTTTGTTTTTTTAAAAAAAGAAAGAAATGAAGAAATTCACATAAAAAAATATAAATTTACTCATTGATATCGTCTGGACAATAAGATCTTAGAGTTATCCCAAAATTGATGTTAATAAGCCTTGTCTATCATCTGGCAAATATGTTAGAAATAGATTTACATCAGTACAAGCAATTGCATACTGTAGCAAATCAAAAAAGATGATGCAAAATGTGATTATTACTTCTTCTTTTTTTATTTGAAAACTTGCAGTTAGAGAAACTATTATACTCTTTATTGGAAATCGTGTAAATAGCACTTGATCAACAATTAATATATATACAAAAAGGGTTATTTATGATTTCTTGTTTCGACATGAAATGGATATATTCATATATTTCTGACTCCCTACGCTAATTGATAGAAATGTGGCTTAGACCTTCTGCTGGTGAGGCCAAAACAGAGACAGTTATTCCTCCAACCATGTGGCAAAAATAACCACAACTCACTATGTGGCTGAGTACATTATACAGTTATACTGACCGGTTATCAGTTGCTCAGAGTTGGATATCCTCCTACCAAACCTTAATTTGTTTTTTTTGTCAATATATTGTTTCTTTCTAGGAATTATGTTTATCAATAGGTGGCCACGAGGTGATATTTGGATTGAATAGAATGATAGGAGATTGACAAAATAATTTATTAATCAGTAAATTAGGTCCCAGGCATTATACTGTGTTGTTTTCTTGTGCTTACAATTGTTAGTTCAGAATCATGATATTTGATGATATTTTGAATTTCCTTCCAGATAGTTAAGGAAGAAGTGTATCGAAAGAGGCTGCTGTTGTTCGACTGCCATGAAGGGGAAAAAGACAGTTCACTATTTATGAAGCCTTTAGATCACCAAGATTTCCTTACGGCCCTTTCGAAAGTAAAATCACTGTTCACTCTTCCCACCCCAAAACGCCAGGAGGGGCTGCCATGTTTGCCTGAAGTGGTAACACTAGAACCACCTACCCACCGGTCAGTCTAAACAATTTCAAGGTTCATCTTTGATGAACCAATAAGGTCTGGTGATGAAATACCTTGAGAAGGATGGGATATCCAACATATTCCCTCCCCCAATAAACTTGGGAAATTTTTTTTTGTCCTTCAGAAAGCAGACTGGAGAAACTTCTCTGTCCATGCCTTTAAATATCTAAACGATGCCTGACTAGTAGTTTTTGAATCTATGACTCAGTATTTTGTGTTTATTGGTTATGTTTTTTGGGTTTGTCATCTCATCAAGTTTCATGATAAATTATCTTAAAGTCTATTTTTGGACAATAATAAACTTGGAGTAATTGGAAATATAATTGGTCTAAAAATTTTATACCTCAAGAGTATTGAAATTTATCTCCATGTCAATAATGTTTTTTAAGTAAAATTGTGTTTACTTCAAATTATAGAATAATATTGATAAGTTATATTGTAATTATTAATGTGTTGGATAGAATATTTAATATTACTGGATAAATTAAAATATATTTATTTTAAATGATTAAGATTAAGATTCTAATTATGGTGATATGATGATTTTTATTTTTTTTATAATTATGTTCTTATTATTAATATTATATTTTGCTGGGTGTAACAAAATTATGATTGTAAGTATCATTTTCATATTTTCATATCTTTTTATTGTTTCACCTCTATTATTTTTTTAGTATAAAAAAATATTACAGAATTTACTGATAATGAACAAAAAAATAGAAATAACCGATAAATTTTAAAAGTTATATTTTAAAATCATGGTAAAGAAAGATCATTTGATTAAATATACCATGGCCGTGTATTTAACAAACCAAGATTTTGGAGATGCTAATGAATTCCCGCCAGTTGGGTCAACCTGAAGACTAAGCCCAAGTCGAAGAAATTCATTGCTGCTGCTGGCACTGTGCCGAGAGTGTTGGGCAAAGACTATGTGAGGTCTACTTCAAAGAAGATCTCGTCTAAATCGAAGGGGTTTCATGAGGGGAGTTTGAACAGGAAGGACGCTGAACAGTTCTTATGTTCGATGCTTGGATAAGAGCCTGAACTAAGCTTGGTTTAGCTAATTTGCTTGCCATCTTTCTTTGATGGTTATTCTTTTCGATGCATTGTTGTCCAACCTTGTATGAGCTTTATCTGTCTCTCTCTTGTATGTTGGGGAGGCTAGCTATATGTGTGCTGTTGAATGGTAAAATTTACATTGAAATCAGAGTGTGGTGGATATTTTGCAATCAACAGGTCTATGTGGCAGATAAATACAATCTCCTTTTCATTTTCTTTCTGGAACACCCTAATCCTGATCGATCGAAGCTTCGGCAATTTATATTTCCCCTTCTCTTTTAGTTCAATATCTTCTTTAGCATCCAAACTAAAGTCACTAGACAATGGAGGACACAAAGTAAAGCGTTATCAAGAACACACAACTTCATGGCTGTGAAATTTTCTTACTAAAAAAGAAGAATCCTTCATTCAAACTCACGTGCATAAATACTACAACAAAATGGTGTATTTCTTGAAGCAACTGTGCCTATAAATGTTTGCACGCTTTGAAGTTTAACAAGCACCAATTCCCAGCAAGCACATTTTCCAAATCCTTTCAACATGTCTATCTTATTAATTCTTTAACTACTATGTGTTCGGGTCCACTATTTCTGTGGACAAGTACGCCAGCTAATAAGAGAATCTAGGAGTTTGCTGCTAATAACTGTTCAAACTCTCAAACGTCGCAACTTATTTTGAAACAATATTCTATTTCAGCTAAATCATTTGTGATAAATAAAGTTCAAGTTGAGATAAGCAAAAGCAGGAGAGTGAAGCCTTTTAAGCACGCAGAAGGGCTAATAATTATAAGGGGAGTTCACCACTGTCCACAATCACAACCTTGCTTTTTGGCGTTCCACTCTGCTTACCTTCAGCTTCCATTTTATATACCACATCCATTCCAGATAGTACCTTCCCAAAGACAACATGACGGCCATCCAACCTGATAACCCGCGAGAAATTTTAAATCATATATAAGACACAGAAAAGATCACAAATATGGTGTGAAGTGAAGCAGAAAAATTACACATGCTGCCTCGAACCCAGATGAAGAAGAAATGAAGTTATAACCATTGGACAATATTTAGAGATTGAGTTTTGTTATGAACAATAACAAAAGAGTAGGTAAATACCAGTTGGTTGTCACAGTTGTGATGAAAAACTGAGAGCCATTGGTGTCAGGCCCAGAATTTGCCATTGACAAGAATCCTGAAAGAATAGGCAAAACAGTGTCATCAAAGCCATGGTTACCAATTTTTAAATATTCAATAATTTGAACGCATGTTTTTCCTTTTTCTCTGGGTTGGTCTAGCATAGGCTTTAACATACCAGGTCCAATGTGCTTGATTTTGAAATTTTCATCACTAAACTTCTCCCCATAAATTGATTCCCCGCCTCTTCCATCACCCAAAGTAAAGTCACCTCCTTGAATCATGAAGCTGGGTATGATTCTGTGCATTGTGCTTCCTTTGTAATGCAGAGGCTTTCCTTGTTTCCCAATGCCTTTCTCCCCTGAATACAGAATATAAAAAAAGTGACTCCTATTGCATAAAAGTACCAAAAACCATAAGCATTTTTGTGCATAATTGCAAATAGAAAGAGAGGAGTTGCTCACACACCACTTAAATTAGTCACAAGTATTTAAGCATATTCTTTCATGTATTAACTTCAGTATTATCAAAGTAGATGTTAATGATCATCGTTATCATCCAAGCATTGATAAAATAAAAGTACTGTATTATACAATATATGTCTCTTTATCTATTGTGTTTTATTAGATATTAAGTTTCAGTGATCTTCAGAATCACTTAAGGCATGGTAAATAACTTTATACCAAGTTAATGCTGACCTCCATCTCATTTTCTTTGAAGACATCACAAAGTTAATAGAATAAAAACATGGAAGGCTGAAACCATAGTACCTGTGCACAATGCTCTAAAATTTTCTGCAAGAGAAGAAGCAAAAATCAGTCATAAGCAAGTCAGTGATGCTGGAGGACCTCTGAGACCTTTAATTAAATAATAATAATACCGTACCTACAGTCTTAGGAACAGTTTTACCGAAGAGACCCATGGTAACACGCCCTGGTAAAATGAAAAAAAAAAAATCAATAATTATTTAAAAGCAACACAAAATAAAAAATTGTTATTAATCTTCCATTTAGAAGTTAATATAAAAAATCATATACCATATTGAAAGGTACGATTTGCGGTTGAATCAAAATGATATCCATCATTATATTCGCTCACGTATAAGGAAATTGTTAAAAGTACAAGGAAAAACCACAGGGATGAGTGCATGCACACACACACACACACACACATCACTTCTTCTTCACTCTTCCACCACTTTCATAGACACTCAAACTTCCAGCACCAACTTGCCTGGACAAGTTGCTGGCACAGCCACATAGGTTGTCATCCTTAATCCCTTCTCCCACAACTGCACATGCATTTAACTTCCACAATCGTTTAATCACCTAACAGATTTTCTAAATGTCCTTTTCATGGAATGCCAAACTAAAGCTTTATGAAATATCAAGACCAAGCATAAAGAAAGCTATATGGACAAACTGCGCTAATTTCCATGTATGTGTAAAGTTCAGTACACAGCAACATCAGCATAAAGCAAACAGCTTAAACGTTGACTTCAAGGAACAAAATCCATTTAACAATATAACTCAACATCTTTATGCTTCGGAAATATATCCTTCAAAGTAATACAACAGTTAGCAGATCTCACATATCAATTTTACTGTCCAAAAAATCCCATTTCCCAGTGTGCTGTATCAAACTTTCGATAATGGTTTTTTGATATCATACGCAAGTTTAGCAAGAAACATCAATTTGAAATTTCAAAAAACAATACCCCAAGTTTGGAATCTCGATGCCATAACACATACATCACATGGTAAGCCAATATTATCAAATCCCACTGATTGCAACTGCAATCAAATATAATGCATATAAATAAAAGTTCTTCCAGCAATCGCTGACGCGAGGATAGAGGATTCAATTGTTTTTAAAGAGAGTTTTAAATAAGATTGATCGAATTGGTCAATTTTTATCCTCATGATAAAAAAATAAACACTAAAAATCTCATTTAAATATAAAGAGCATGGCATCCTTTGAGAATTGGATCATACCAGCGGGTTTCCCATCAATCTCAATATCAAAGAAAACCTTATGAGTCACTTCCTTCAGATCTTCCTTCGACTTCTTAGCCTGCAGAGTAAAAATCCAGATAACATCTCCAAGGATAACAAGTTGCATAGGGAGAAGAGCAATCCCCCCACTTGTTACAAATATACCAATATAACGTGTAATTTTTTTTCCTTAAAACTTATTAGAAGTATCCACCACCTCAATTAATTCATAGATTCATGCTAGCAACATAATATAACAAAGTAAAAATCATGAAAATCAATCAGATCTAACCCAGTTTCCTCTTTACAATATGATTGTCTCATCAAATACCGGATCTGCAATAAATTACTGTTTGGGAGGTACCGATGCCATGATCGGATAAATGTTCGATTCCAAGATATATATATATATATATATCCACGACAACAAATTCTGATAATTTCATGGACACTAGCCACCATTGCAGAACGAAAAGTTCTGAAAAAATTAAGGATTAAAGAACCTGACAGACGGCAACGCTGAAGAACAGTATTGCACTTAAAAGCATGAGCGTTGAGCTATTTTTTGCCATTTTCGTCCGCGAAGTTTCTGAGGTGAGGTGACTCATAAGCTTTGATATATTATATATAATTGCAAGGGTTTACTTAGGTGTCTTTGTCCGTCTAAAAATGCATCAATTTTTTTATTAAGTTAAAGAGATAAAATAATTTTGATACATGAATTCAACTTTGCATAAAGCAATTTGTGATTTTATATTTTGTGGATTCATCAAATATTAGTAACTTTGTCAAAATGGGTTGGGTCGATCGTATGGATTGCTAGATTGGCTCGTGGGTTGGGTCAATTAATTCATTTAAGATAAAAATTTAAGCAATTAATTAAAATATGATTTATTTATAATTTTTAATCATTAAAATTTAATAAAAAAATTTATTTTTATTTTTTGTGATTGGCTCGCCTAGCCCGCAACCTGTCGCGGCTTGGGTTGGAAGCCAATTCGCATACCCTCATTCGCGCACTAGTGCTCCTATCGCAAACTGAAGCATTGAGTGCTTGTGCGACGTTTTAAGAAGCATTAAGTTTTACTAAGTTGCGCACTAAATTTTACTAAGTCGCGCACTGACGCTTCGATCGTGATTTATAGTATTGAGTGCGCATGCAGCGCTTTATGACTAAATTTTATTAAGTTACGTACTAAGTTTTAAAAAATCGTGAATTTAATTTTTAGACATTTTAATTCTCCGGGATAATATAAGTCATTATTAATAAATTATTATTATTAGAAAACATTTTGAAACGCATAGTTAATATTTGATTTCATTTTTCGAATTCATTATCTTATGACCAAATATTAATAATTCATATTATTTTTATTCTCTAAAATATATTTTTCGAAAAACAATGATTATCTCTATTAGGAGATAGATCGTGCATTTGCACATCCACACGACCACACCCGCTCGTGCATCGGTATCATGTGATTTAGGTTGGAGGTTTTTTAACCCGCCTGGAGGCGTGCCCAAACGGGTCAACCTGTTTGAGTTGGCGGGTTAGGTAGGGCAGCCCTGGCCAATCCGTTTGGATAGGACTGGCCCATTTTGACACCTGTAAAATGAACACGTATACCCATTATTAAAGTATGGATAAAATTCAAGCGTTAAAGAATTTAAAATTTTAAAAAGAATAAATTTTATATAAAACAACTCTCCCATACACTGTTTACAGCTTCATTGATTCTCTACATTTGGAACTTCAACTATGACCTCCAATCTTCCAGAAACCTCACCACTCATCTCACTCAAATATGAAGGCCTCCGTACTGATTCTTGCAGACGAACATCATGCTCCGGCAGCGATGATACTTGCACGGCCGAGGCTCGACAGATCGGGCACGTTGTGTGCGTGTGCAACCACATATCAATGCATTCAACGTGGAAGGCATGATTACAAGATGGCAACCTTCTCCCAACTTGTCCATTCTCAAATGAACTCAAGCAAATAACACATTCCAAACCATGACATTGTCCTGTCTCTTGGTCCTCTCCTTTAAAAATAAACCGTGGTATTGTTGATATTACACAAGATTCGAGCCCCTTTACGAGGTTCATGTTCACATTTGTAATGAAGTTGCGGCGCAGATATACTCGAGTCCCTAGGAGAATTGGATGGACTTGATTTTCGTTAACTTGAGGTAAGAACTTTTTGGCATAGAAATGTAACAAAAGAATAAATAGAAATACTAAAAGCAATGATATAGTCGCAACAAGGATCATGCTAGCTAGTCTTGTTCAATGAGAAGTTTGTATATGTTCTGCTAATGGATTCGAGGGTTCGATGCTAGAATGGCTAAATAATCAAGAAGATGGGGCATAATGAAACAAAGGATTGGTAAGTTTGAATGGTAATGAAAAGGGTTTGTGTTGAGAACAAAAAAGGATTAAAATGTAGTCATTAATTAATTAAATTGTAACTTGCCTTTCTTGTGAATAAAAGAGCTTTTCCAAAATCATGTTTGAATATCACATGATTTTTAAAAACTCTATAAAAGTCTATTTTGAATATCAGTAGATTAAGTCCGTAAAACTCTAGACTGAATACCAAACTTTTATAAAATATCTAAAAGTCTAGATTGAATAACTCTAGACTTTTAAAATCCACAAAAATTATTAAATGTTTAGATTGAATATATCCATAGGTCTAAGATGACTGATTCTTTCACTCAAAATTCATAGAGAATAGATTCCTGTGCTTGGCTGGCGGAAATTGAGATCCCGTGAAAGTTGTATAGTTGAAATGTTGTTGATGCTTTCGAGTAACTAATATCGTAAAATCCAATTTATTGGGATCGATTAAAGTTATGGTAATAAATCTCTTGGGGTTTGAACACAATGTGTTCATTCGGTACCGAATCAAACCGAATTTTCGGTTTTGAAATTTCAAAACTGAAAATCGAACCGAAATTGTTCGCTTCGGTTTCGGTTTTAACTGAACTTTTTCGGTTCGGTTTCGGCTCGAACTGTATTTTATTAAAAAAACTATAAATTATTTTTTGATATTATATGATTAATTGATGAAAATTCAACGTAAATACGAACATTAATACATCATTACATTGGATTCAAATGAATTCTGAACCTTTGACCTTTTAATTTTAAACTTCTAATATTACTTTGTAGCTATTGAATAAAAAAAATCGAGTTTAAATGAGACAACAAAATAAATTATATTATACTTGAAACACGTTGTTAATTTACGAGTTCTTATTAATACAATCATAAGCGACCATTAAAAAACTATTTAAAACATAAAAAACAATTTCAAATTTTTTTATAATTTTTTTTTTAAATTTCGATTTTCGGTTCGGTTCTGTTAACCGGACCCTGTAACCGAAAAGCGAAATTTTTTTTAAACCGAAAATCGAACAGAAAATTTTCAGTTCGATTCGGTTTGAACCGAACTTTTTCGTTTTGGCCCAGTTCAATCGGTTAACCGAACCGATAAACACCCATAGAACACATGTTGGTTATCACTAAATTTATTGTATTTGACTTGTAGATATCAGATATTATATTTTATTATTTACGATGGTTATATATGAAAATGTTATTGTTTGCTCTTATGTTATTGTCAGAGCAACTTTCATATATTTAATATGAAAATTACGATGCAGCAACATAAAATACTATAATAATATGATAACACGTATATAATATGCGATAATTTTGAGACATTCATCATGAGTGTCACTAAATAGAAGATTAGATGTCATGTCATGATTGCGCGATAAAATTTTGTATCACTTATTAAGTATAGGAAATGCTTTTGTCAGATCAATAACTGTTTTGCTGGTGTCAGCTAACATGGAAATTGTTCTTGCACCAACATTAATTACCTGGCAATATCATAATAACACATTAAGTAAATTTATAAATAAATGCAATGATTTGACAATAACTGTTCTGCTGGTGTCAGCTAACATAGAAATAGTTCTTGCACCAACATTAATTACCTGGCAATATCATAATAACACAATAAGTAAATTTATAAATAAATGCAATGATTTTCCCACGTTGTTAAGGATTAATTTTATTGGTAAAGGACACAGATACACAATTTTAGAAACTAATATGCTTGCTTCATTGATAGATACCATATACTTGGTGATAGATGAACTAGTTATTGTTTGGTCATAAAGATACAGGAAAAGCATACGTACTTCATGATCTAATAATAATTAAACATACCCCATTGTTGCTGCAGATTTTATGCCACTACAATCGCCATTCCCGGTTGATTCATCATTCATGGTCATGTTGTGTGAAACAGCACTATCCTATGTTGCACCGATACTCCAAAAAATTTCACGGTTAAGTATCCGATATTTCTGGGATACGATACGCGCGGATACGGCACCGATACGTATCGGATACGCCACGTGGCTTATCTGGGGACAAAAATTAAGTTTTTATTTCAGATACATTTCGGATACGGTCAAGATACGCCGGTGACCGTATCCGACACGGATTAGATACGGGAACTCTCAGAATTTTTTTAAAAAATATGGTTGAAACTGTAATTAAAACTAAATTATTTAACTTAATCCCTATTTCCTAACCACCATAATGTGTTTAATGTCGATTATATGCTTGAAATTTTTAGATGTCCTGGATTAGTATTCTACCATTTGTCGTGAATTTGGCGATTTCTAATGTGTTTAATGTTGATTATATGCTTGACTTGATTTCTTACAAATATTATTAATTATATATTTATATATATATATAAATAAATAAATAAAATTTACCGTATCCAGACGTATCGTATCCTACAAATTTCAAAAATCTCGTGCAATCGTATCCGTATCTGCGTATCCACGTATCCGTATCCGTGCAACATAGGCACTATCATTATTGACCTTGGTTAAGACTTAAGAGAACCAACCAAAACCCAGTGAAAGAGGAGTACGAGGACAGTTCACAAAAAACAAAAGGCTAGGCCTCTACTAGAACTAATCAACCAATAATGCTACAAGAAATCATCAAGGTCTGTATGTTTATAACTTCGACACCATCAATATCACAAGATCACTTATCTTGAAAATATACGCCAAAAATTGAAAACATTATACATACATTACAAAACATATATCCGAAAAACATCGGTTCACAATTATTCTAGCAGGGAGGCACACTCCATGAGCCTGCTCTTCCACAACAAGGCCATCGCATGCAACTAATTCTAATAGTAAATCTGAAGTGGTATTGTACCTTTGTCGTGCTTTCTTTATGCTAGAAAAAAGTACTTGTTCAATCCAATCTTCCAAAGCGTTTTTCCTGTCCATTAACCAAGCTGCTGCTAGTATTTGAATCATAACTTCTCGATCAATTTCCAGGAATATCTTGGTTCCAATTGATCTCAGTAATCCTACATCAATGTCCTTCAAGATTTTCTTCGCAAGGGAATTAAAGTCAAATGGTTTGAAGACAACATTTTCATCAACAAGGTTAAGTAATTCTTCCAACCATGGTTCTGAATTTTCCGAGTTACCAGTATCACCATCACTTCTATGAACATCAATGTCCTCTTCCATATCCTCCACCGGTAAATTTAAGTCAATTATGGATCTTGACAAGTGGCACTTGCGTTTTGGTGCCACATACTCGGTAGACTCGTGATTCATTAATTTTCTTTTACACATACCACTGCTTGGAGTAACCGAAACACTTGTTCAGTTGTTGCTGATATTTCCGTCCATAGATCCAATAAAAATTTGCATTTGCAGATTTCTGGCGTCTGATATTTTTTCTTCTGAAAATTCAGATGCCGTTTTGTCAGAAATAAGATCTTCACCAGCCTTTAGGACCCTTGAAGCAATAACAAAGATAACGTTGTAGATACTGATGTCTCTACCATGGGAATCCGGAAATTTTCCAGTTTTGACAGCTTGAAATAAACTATTCTGGACCAAGAAATCTGCCTTTTCTATGTTTTCAAGAAGTACAACAGAAAAAGGACGCTTGCCCAACTCCTCAGCAAGGCAATCAACTATCATTTTCCTTTCGGACTTCATGTTGTGATATATTGAACCATAACTATCAAAAATCAGGCTAGAGTTAGAGAGGCTAGTCGCATCACAAGAGCTCAGATCCAAAGATAGAAAGTGTTCTGGTCCCCCAAAAACTATCTCAGCAAGTGTAGCGGCTATTTTTCTCTTAGCCACTTTATCAGGTCCCAGAAAGCTGATCAATTGATTTCCCATTTTTGGACATTGATGCCTTCAATCTACATCTCTGCAACAGAATAAAGTTCGACAAATAGTTTGAATGGCTTCAAACTGCCAGCAAACCTTTTCGGACAGAATTTTCCACGGGTATTCAAGGTCTTTTGTATACATTTGCTTTTCTTCATTGGGGGTATTCACATGGGTTCTAGGCAATTTATAGAAGCTATGCGTTACAGTGTGATGCTCTTGCAAGTTAGGTTTACTTCTTCCTTCTCTAATAAAAGCATAGTGTGTTCTAAGCCCCAAATCTGTGGTCAAAGAAATAACAGATGATGAAGATGTACAAGCAATAGGTAAGGTCATCCGTTGCTGAGAACAGGAGTATTGAAGATCGTCCATCTCCAAGCCTTGTACCGGTAGTTCAAGTTGTACATTCACACCAGATTCCAGTGCATCGGGATTATAATTTTTTGGCTTTGGGGAAGAGTGCTTTAGCAATTCTAAAGGCATGCCAGTACTTAGATTAGTGAGTCTGCTTCTATTTAATTGTGAGCCTACATGAAAATTGTTTTTCCTAGTAGGAAAATTATGAGAAGGTGGATTACTAAAAGTGCGTAACTTGGCTTCAGAAGTAGTATCTTGAGATGTACAAGTGTGATGCAGCTGCTGGCAGATGTCACTCCATTTCCTATGCAGCGTCAAAACTCTAAAATCCAATACAGTTTTGTCAAGCCTGCACTGAAATGGCAGAGACATGTTTAAAAAACCTCGCATCAACTCAAATTTTGAATTCGTTCTTTACTTTTATGAACTTGACAGGAAATGAAAATTTCATGGAATGACGAACCTCTGCTGTATTCGATCTCTTGCTTGTCTCGCATTCAGCCATTCGCAGACAAGAAGATAAATTAGTTGAGTGATCATCAGCATCAGTGGGTTTTCCCTTCAGAACAGAAACTTCTTCCTCATACTTTTCATTGCATAAGTTGCAAAGGCTTGAGGATTGTGTTGCATGGGAGCCTCGAGTTTCTTGTTCCAATGGCATGGAAAAGAATCCACCAAATGGAACAAATGACCCCATCAAGCTGCAGCATAAGTGTGAAAAAATTAACAGGATAACAAAATGTGTAGATGAACGATGAGAAAGCAATTCAACGCTATGAAAATAATATGGAGCCGGAGGAAAATGAAAGTCATCTTCTGAAACTGAAAAAAAAAATGGCAAAATAATAGTCATTCGTTTGCTAACTAGAGAAAGAAAAGGTAAAAATGGCTGATCAAATCCAGAAGATGCACCACTCAAATAATTTGAGTTTAAAATTCACCTGTCAAACTTATATTCTGAATGCGACCAAGAAGTTCACTTTTTACAGTGAAATATTGCACGTGAAAAATATCATTTCAAAGTAAATTTGATTGTTTTCAGCCTAATTCAAAAATATATCCCAAGAAATACAGAACAATCCTGATCACTTGTACTAGCAGGATCAAAGATCAGTGGGCATCTATCAAACCTTAGAGTGAAATAAACATAATGAACGACGAAAGATAATAAGCAAAAATCATGTAAGTAAACAAGCAAATGTGGAAAGACAATTTTTTAGAGAGAATCCACAATAATTCATCTACTCTTCTCCACTCGTCCGTTTACAGCACAAAGCTTCATTATTTTGCATCAAGGTCACCTTCCACAATCATATTTTAGCCCTCAGTTCCTTTATATGACCATTTGCTGCCTTTTACAGAGCCTTTTATAGAGCGTTTATAGGAGCTTTGGACATGGTTCTAAAGAAACAAATTGAAACAAACCTGGATTTAAAAAAATTTCCTCCAACTGCGGAAGTCTTCGAAGAAGTAATGGGCAGCAGATGCAAATCCAAGTCCATCTCAATACAAGGGAACCGCTCTAATAGTTTTTTATAATCATCATCATCTGCCAAGAAACCAATCAACCACAATTTCCCATTTGAGCTGCTCAATAAACTTTTCAGCCGTGCAATCAAATAATTCACAGCATTTACAGATTCAACATCCACGAAAGGCTTAAGATCTCCACAGTTCACAATAATCCCTGTTCCATGGCAATTCTCAGACATGTCACCCATCTCTTTGAACTTCAATCCTATCATTTCTGTACTTAAATCTTCGTTGATAAACTCAGAAAACTCATGGTCGATTGAAATCAAGCTCAACCCATCAAGTTCTTTGGGCAAAATTCCTGTTTCACCACTCTTTAAACATTCTATGAAGTTCCTTAACGCATCTTTAGCACAAACACCAATCAGTAGCGGATTTCCCTTCAAAAGAATTTCCCCAACTCGTTTTGAATTCTCGTCACCGATTTCTGTAGCACCCTTGTATAATAGAAAATTAGGACCGCGTTCGCTCGATTCTAAATCGCTCAAACCCCATTGAGATAGAGGGGGGCAACAAGGTATCGTCGAGAATCTCGACATGGTGAGTGGGTTTATAATGGCCAATTTTAGCTCGTTCGTTCTAAAGCCAGCATCAGAGAAAACCCGACTGACGATCGGATCATCCAAAATGGAGACTATAAAATGCCTCAATTCAACTTTCACAACAGAAATCGACGTCAGAGGCGAAGAATTCGAACTCAGTTGCTGCTGATACGAATGGAAGGTATCCGGGTGCCGTCTCTGATTGGCTTGGGATCTCTTGATTGCAGCCATTAAAGAATTAGAAACCGGCGGATCCTCGCCAAACGATTTACAAGCGGAAACCTTGTCGAGGGCAACACCAACGCAGAGATCAAGAGCCCGGAAATGAAGGCGTGGCGAGCACGCGCTGCTCCTGGCGCGTGTACATGCTTCTTTGAGACTCGAGGATGGTTTAGCTAGTAGAGCAGATATGGCATGTAACGACGTGGTCTGCGCGTGGGTCCGCCGCTTTGCCACCGCGACTGCATCATCGAGAGTAACCGCAGCCTCCTCCGCTAAGCACTGGCGAGCTAAGCTCACCGGCGTAGGCATCGCCGGCAAACTTATCCGTACTCAAAATATACGTGTAAAAAAGCCTTGCTGGTGTAGAAAATTATACAAAATTGCGAATATTTTAATGAAAAATTTCGGGGAAAATAATATTTTGTCCTACCCTTTTGGCTGGATGATATTCTTATATAGTTTTCAAATTAAATAAACGGTGAATTGGGAATTACTCCCAAACCTATGTTTAGTTTATGAATGTCACACTTTGCACTCCCTACATTTTTATTTTTATTAGGAACCACTCCCAATTAAAACAAAAATACAAAGACAAAAATGCCCTTAAGAAATCCACTGCTCTATCGTCCTCCACTGCTCGGCCGAACATAACCCTTTTTTTTTTTTATCGAACACAACTTCGTTCGACTCTGTAGCAGTTCACTTCCCTCCGTTTCTCTCAAAGCATCAGAAAATAGCAACTTTTCCAGGAAGAGATCAAATTCATGAATAATCTTGCATACGTATGATAGAGTTCCAACCCACCTCGAACGGGTGCACCCGACCGGTGAGATGCACGACGGACATTGTACGGTGTACAAAACGATGGAGTATTGATGCCATTGATGATTAGTGAAGAAGAAATGTGGGAGAAAGAAGGAAGAGAAGGCAAATTTAGGAGAGGGAAGATTTGGACCAATACCAGCAAGGTTTTCCATCTAAAAACAGCAGGGCAAATCGATTAAGGTTGAGCAGATTATGTGGGTTGGGCAGATTAAGGTATGCTGAAATGGGATTTAGTGGCTGCTGAGCAGAAATGGGGGCATCGGGAAAATGTAAAGGGAATGAACTCAAAAATTATTGTTTAAGTGGGGAGTTGTCTCTAATATTTTTGGGATGGGGATTGATTTTTAAAGTGAAATTAGGTTTGGGGACTGAATAGCAAGTGTCCTTAATGAATTGAA
Organism: Haberlea rhodopensis; assembly: GCA_907163345.1. Taxonomy (NCBI): domain Eukaryota; kingdom Viridiplantae; phylum Streptophyta; class Magnoliopsida; order Lamiales; family Gesneriaceae; genus Haberlea; species Haberlea rhodopensis. The sequence goes on along the minus strand of CAJQUN010000044.1, from coordinate 2,776,632 downwards.
GGGGCAGAGAAGACAAAGTTCAGGTGGGTGGGGCCATTTAAGAGAAGCAATTATAAGCATTTTAATTAATAAATGGCGAGCATATATTCTGTATCGACGTTGTTAGAAGAATATATATATAGAGTGTGATCTTTTTCGCCAATGCGATCTTGCTATACCGACTCAGAGCGTGATATTTTTAATGCTTATTTTATTTAAAATTTACATGTCGAAGCCGTATGAGCAGGGGCGATATTTAGAGGTATGCAATCGGTTAAAAACGAACCGAATTTTCGAAAACTGAACCGACCGAACCAATAAAAAATCGGTTATTTCGATCGGTAACCGAATTAACCGATATTTTTCCTAAAAAAATAAATCTTTTTTAAAATTAGATAATTTGATTTTAAAAATTAAAAATTTGCTTTTAAAATTTTAAAATGTAATATTTAAATAAAGAATGATAATAACTGATTTTTTAAAAAAATATAAAAATTTAATTGTTTCTTACTTTTTTAAAAAAATATTTAAAAAGTAAATATTTCGGTTTATTCGGTTAACCGATAATTTTAAAATGAAAATCGAAACTGAACCGAATTAAACGATTTTTAAAAAAATAAAACTGAATTTCTGAAATAACCGAACCAATTTTCCAAATTAGTTCGATTTAACCGAACTTTTACTCACCCCTAACGATATTACATCCGGTCAACGCCCTTTAACTTTAGCCCATATGTTAATAGGTTTTAGCCCATTTAATTATTATTTTTAGTTCTTTATTTTATATATATATATATATATATATATATATATATATTGTTTACAATTATGTTTCAAATTGTTTATCTGTTTTTCATACCAAAAAAGTAGTTTTGAGTGTTTTATTTCATTGCTTCTCTAAAAATATGTAGGAACAAGCAGAACAGATAAGTATGGCATTAGATGTTTTTAATTGTTTTTACTTGTGTGGTTGTAATTTTGTAATAATTTAAATTTTATTAAACAGTTTTTTTATTTTAATAGCAATCATTCAATGTTTTTCTAAAAACAACATTTTTTTAAATTTAAATAAAAATATTTTAAAAATATTTTAAATAAGCAAAAATAATATAAAAATATTTATCAATATAAATAATTTAATTTTAAATTATTACTATGGGCAACCGATCTTAATAGATTTTTGTGCCAATTATTACTTATGGCCATTTCAAATCTGTCGATGTTATCCATAAAAAATATCAAACAGACTTTTGATGAAAATTACCATTTGAGGTATAAGATTGATAAAACGTATTCTCTCTAAATAAATAAATAAACATTGGCTCAATAACATATAATAAAAATATATATTCTAAAAACAAATGGTGAGGTTCTTCTCTATATACCCGAGACTAACTTCATTTAATCAATGATATTGAGAACTTGTATAGTTCACACAACACTCAGCACCTCTACCCCTAAATTATCTAGTATCTTGGATTGGGTTTGAGCCTTTTCCCACACAGCTTAAGTGAAAGGCGAAAAGATGTCTTCTTCTGGGGGACGGGCTGAATGTGATTGTTTAAGTAGTTTCATAAAGGAAATAGAAATATAAATTTTAAGTTTGGTAATTTTTTTTAAGGCAAAACTAATACAATTCTTCGGAAGAGCGGTCATGGGATTCTAATGGTAGAATAGCCTTCAGATTTCTTTTATTTTTGTAAAATAAAATAAATATCATCATCTATTTTTTATTTATATTTTCATCAATTTTATATATGAGTTTGGTGAAGAAATAGTACAATAAAATATAATATAATTGAAGATGTTTTATTGTATTTATAATATCTTGTTTATTTCTTATCTTTTTAACTTTATACATTGGGTTGAGATATTATTCAGTTGAATATATAAGATACATTAACGCATTAATTATCTATCATTAAATTTCTTTTACGTAAAAACTATGTGTGATATCCCCGAAATAATTAATTACAATTTGGGCATTAATTATGTTTATGTGATTATTTATGGTGATAATAAAATTATGTGTTGGAATTAATTATCTTGGTGAAATGCTTAGTCACATGGTAGACGTGACCCGGTGGTGCATTTCGAGATGCATGTTATGCATGTTGGGAAATTGGGGGTTATCATGGTTTGATTATGGTAATTGATAATTATTTGGTAAAGCATGGTTTTAATTGGGGTTTTGATGCATTTTGGTAAAATGCTTTTAAAATATCGTGTTGGGGTATTTTATACATCATGGTAATTGTTGGGGTACAATTTTAATTAAAGCCATTTAACCCACTATACCTCCACTCTACCATCACTTTACCAAAATCCCCAGCTCACTCTCCCCAACCCTAACCCTCACCATTTTCGAAACTTGCTCACAAGAGGAGGAGAAATCCTTGCAAAAGCTTGGTTTGTGGGATTTATTGTGAGATTTGGAGTCCTCAAGAAGTATGGATACATCCTTGGTGTTTTAATGAAGTTTGGTTTGGATTTGAAATGGTTTTGGGTGTTTTAAAATGGATTTGTTTTGGGTTGGTATAATTTTTGGTTGGATGTTAGATTTTTGGTTGTTTAAAGGTGTTTGTTGAAGGTTTATAATGTTTTTATGTTGTTGATTTGAAGGTATAAGTGTTGGTATGGTTTGGGATGAAAATGGTGTACAAAAATGGTGGAAATCGCGTGTTCTGGTTGTGGCGATCGATCGCCACAAATGGCGCGATCGATCACCGAGAGCCAGTGGCGAAGAGTGCAGGCGATCGATCGCCACAAATGGCGCGATCGATCGCCTCGAGCCAGTGAAGTCTGGCAATCGATCGCCATGTCAAGGCGATCGATCGGTAAGGCTCGCGATCGATCGCCTTGACACAGCAATCGATCGTCAGCAGGGGAATTTTGGGAAAATGATTATTTTTGTGGATTTTTGGATATTGGACTATTATTGGCTCCTAATATTGGTTTGTGTGAATGTGCAGAACCATCACAGGTGGCCACACAGCTTAGGAGATAAAGTCCACGACACAACACATTTTGGGACTAATGTACGTAGTGAGACGTACGGGCATCGGACGGTAAAACGTATTATTACGCATTGAATTGGTTATGCATTATGGTTGCATACATGGAATTAATTATGCATTGTGGTTGCATACATGGTCTTGGTTATGCATCATGGTTGCATACATGGGTTGAATATGCATTGTGGTTGCATGTGTATATTGGATGCATTGGTGCATGTGATTGCGAGTCGAGATTATATTCCAGTGATAAAGAATACTTGCCGCCTTCATGTCGAAGCGATGATAGAATACTTGCCGCTGTCATATTATAGCGATGAAGAATATTTGCCGCAAATATGTCTAAGCGATGGATCATGCCGCTGTCATATTACTATTGCGGGGGATATCATGCCGCTAATATGTTGAAGCGAGGGGTATTAATGCCGCTGTCATGTAAACGCGATGGGTATTATGCCACTGATATAATAAGACTGAAAATGGCCATTGGTATACATGGAATGGATGCATGTCATGACATACATTATTGGTATTATAATCCATTGATTATGATTGTGGTACAGGGACAACCAAATGGAGCTTTTAAATGTATTAAATACAGGAAGTGAATCGCATTTACGGTTTATGCATTTGAATTACAATCATATTATTGTGAATATGATTTATATACATGCTCATGGTTTTGGGGTTGTTCCTGTAGGTACTTTTGAGCGGACGGCTAAAGCGGGTTGATGCGGTGAGCCAGTGAGGAGTGCTTTTAGCTTAGCAGGCTTAATTCATTTGTATAGTCTCTACTCTAGGAGTAGTGTAAAGCTATATGATTAGCATTCAATTGGTTGGGAATGTAATTAATTCCTTTTGGAAATTTTATTTTGGCTTGTAATCTTAACGGCTCAAGGCATCAAACACGAACTTTATATATTAGGCTCCGTTTGGATTGAGATTGATATTAGTAATCTTTAGATTACTTATCTTGAATCCCATGTTTACTTTGTGTATAAAAAACCTTTTATCCCACCAATTTATCACATTCTATTCCCACTTTATATTAACAAGAATATTACCTTTTTCCACATTTTTACTATTTCAAAACTTGAAATTCCCTCCAAAAAGGACAACGGAGGGCGACAACATGAGTGAGGATGGAGGGGAGTGGGAGTAGGGGAGTGTAAGAGGGGGGGGAGGGGAAGGGGGTGGGGGAGGGGAGAAGGGGAGGAGTAGAGAGAGAAAGAAGGAGGGGGAGGAGGAGGAGACAGAGAGGGAGAGAGGGAGGGCGAAGAAAAAGAAGGAGGAGGAGCGCGAGGGGACGGAGAGGGAGAGTTGAGGAGGGGGAGAGTCGGGAGGGAGGAGGAGAGACAGAGCTGGGGAGAGAAGAGAGAGAGAGAGAAAAGGATGAGATGAGAGAAAAGGGGGGAGGGGAGGAGGAAGAAAGGGAGAGAGACAAGGAGGAGAGGAGAGAGGAGAAAGAAGAAGAGGAAGCGAGAGAGAAGAAAAGAAGAAAGAGAGAGAGAGCGGAGAGGAGGGGGAGGAGGAGGAGACAGAGAGGATAGAGAGAGGAGGGGGAGAGAAAAGAAGAAGAGGAGAGAGAGGGAGAGAGAGAGGGGGGAGGAGGAGAGAGAGACAGAGAGGGGGAGGAGGAGAGAGAGGAGAGAGGAGAGAGAGAAAAGAGGAGAGGAGAGAGAGAAAAGGGGAGAGAGAGAGGAGAGAGGAGAGAGAGAAAGAAAAAGAAGGAGAGAGAGGAGAGAGGAGAGAGAGAAGAGAAGAGAGAGAGAGAGGAGGAGGAGAGAAGAAGGAGGGGAGAAAAGAAGAAGCGCAGACGGAGAGCGAAGAAGGGAGAGAGAAGCAGAGAAGAAGAGGAAGAGAGGGAGAAGAAGCGAGAAGAGAGAGAGGAGAGAGGAGAGAGAGAGAATAGGAGATAGAGAAAACGGTGACGATATGGGGTATATAGATAGATAATCAGAATAGAGAGAGATAGAGGATGTAGTAGGATGATAGAATAATTATTTTATAAAAATACAGTAATAGATACGTATATCGAATCAGTGTATAGATACTAATTATGACTATAGGTATAATAATCTATATGGATAGATATGAGTTATTTTATTTATTTTTATTATTTACTATTTCAGAATATAAATAATATTATTATTTTATTATAATTATATAATAAGAATAATTATTATTTGTATCGTAATAAATAATCTATTAATATATTATGTAGTATTATATTATTATTTATTGATTTTTATAGTACTTTTTATAATATAATAATAATTATTATTATATTATTATTTAATTAGATAATTAAAAATAATAATAGTTATTATATAGTTATTACTATTAATGTTATTATTATTATTATTATTTTTATGCTAAGGACATTTTAGTAATTATACCAAATAATAAATTTTATCAACCATCTTATTCTCAAACCAAACATCATATAACTTATCACACATTATTTTTACAATCATTTCATACTTTTTAATCTTTACATTACTTATCACATCCTTCAAACCAAACGGTACCTTAGATGCATGTTTAGCTCTATTATGCCTTTAATCCGCACTTAAGGAACTAGGGTCCTTACGTTTGTGTTTAGTGTAGCTCATCCAAACAATTGATCCTGATTTCATCCTTGCTTATAAGAATATGAATCACGGATATTTGACCCAATGGTACTTATCTTCCTACTAATTTGAATTGGATCTTTCTTTCATATAAAACTTTTAATATGTTTAGTTTGTCTTAAGATACCATTTACTAATATATTATTTAGAGGGGCGAATCTAACATTTTTATTGATGATGGACAAAAGTAAAAACATAAAAGATGTGGATAAAAAATATTTACGAGAGAGCATATATAATATAATATAATATGATATATATAATTATTTTTTTCCTTTTGATGGAATGGGAATATAATTTAGAATGATAAAAAGTCTACCGTATTAGAGTCATTAATACTTTAAAGACAACATTTAATGAAGCATTTAACAAGAGAGATTGTTGCAGTAGCAGATTTAATTTTCGACAAAAATACAGAAATTTAGATGTTAGAAACTTAGAATTGAATGTGATAATTATAAGAGTATTTAAGACATTCAAAGTAACTAAAAATAGTTACCCATCGACACCAAAAATATAGTCTAATAATTGTCATCATCCATATATTGAGATTTACTCAAATTTAAACGTCATATGTAACAAAAACTCCTTTCCCGTCATAAATAGAAAATAGTTACCTATCAAAAGAAATTTAAAAATCCAGATTTGTTTGATTCTATATTGATAACATGTCATAATCTACCTGATATGATGTATCTGTTATGAACTGAAAAAACTAAAGATGTATAGCAGAAAGTGGGAGAAATCTCTTAAATATTATTTACACTGATATGGCTATATATAGCCTTACAAAAGCTAACAGAAACTGAAAAAACAAGAATAACAAAACGTCTAACAACTCCTAGAAATGTGGCTGACTGATTCATAGACAAAGACTAATTCTTTATTTAGTAACTAAATTCCAAACAATTCCTCCCTTAAAACTTAATGTTGTATGCAATCATTTTACGTTACAAACTCCTAGTAGCTCACGTAACTTCAAGAAAACATTCAACTTCAATGGTTTGGTCATGATATCTGCAAGAATAACAAAACGTCTAACAACTCCTAGAAATGTGGTTGACTGATTCAAAGACAAAGACTAATTCTTTATTTAGTAACTAAATTCCAAACAATTCCTCCCTTAAAACTTAATGTTGTATGCAATCATTTTACGTTACAAACTCCTAGTAGCTCACGTAACTTCAAGAAAACATTCAACTTCAATGGTTTGGTCATGATATCTGCAAGTTGTTCTTGTGTGACACAATGCATCAATTCCACAGTACCAGCTTTTGTGGGGTCTCGAAGAAAATGAAAACGGACATCTATGTGCTTACTACGACCATGCATTACTGGATTTTTGGAAAGTTTGATGGCAGAGCTGCTATCACAACGAATAACAGCCGCTTTCTTGCTTCGTTCTCGATTTAACTTTCCCAACACCCTCTTCAACCATATAGCTTGGCATGCACATGAAACCGCAGCAATAAACTCAGCCTCTGTGGTAGATAGACTTACCACTGGTTGTTTCTTCGATGACCAAGACACTGCCCCTGTACTTAATAAGAAAACATACCCTTAAGTACTTTTTCTATCATCCAAATCTCCTGCATAATCACTATCAGTATATGCAACAAGTTCATCAAATCCTCCCTTCTTATAGAAAATCCCAAATTCACTTGTTCCCCTCAAATATCGCAGTGCTCTTTTAGCCACTTGGATATGAAGTTTAGTGGGATTTTCCATATACCTGCTAATAAGACTCACTACAAACATCATATATGGTCGAGTCGCTGTTAGATACATGAGACTACACACAATTTGTTTATAGTAAGTCTTGTCCACCTTAATTCAACCTTCATCTTTCTCAAGCTTTGTACCTGGGACAATTGGGTTGTGAACTGGATTACTTTTTATCCATTCCAAACCTCTGCAAAACTTCTAATGCATTTCTTTTGATTAATAAAAATCCCATCCGACCTTTGCGCAACTTCAAGACCGAGAAAGTACCTCATTTTACCAAGATCTGTCATATCGAATTCGTGTTTCATGGAGCTTTTGAACTCTGCAAACATTTGCTCATCGTTTCCAGTAAAAATGAGATCATCCACATACAAACTTATGATTAATACTTTACCTTCATCTCCTGTCTTGATGAATAAAGTATGCTCATAGTTACACTTCTCAAAACCTTCCTTCATGAAATAAGCTTCTATGCGGCTGTACCAAGCACGTGGTGCTTGCTTGAGCCCATAAAGTGCCTTCTTTAACTTGTAAACTTTATGCTCGTTTCCCTTCTGTACATAACCACAAGGTTGTTCCACAAAAACTGATTCACTTAGTTCACCATGTAGAAAAGCAGATTTTACATCTAGTTGAAAGATGGTCCATCCCTTTTGAGCTGCAAGTGCTACTACCAACCGAATTGTTTCCATGCGTACCACATGTGTAAATACTTCTGTATATTCTACCCCATGTTGTTGAGCATATCCATTAACTACTAGCCTAGCCTTATATTTGTCAACTTCCCCATTCTCATTAAACTTAGTTTTATAAACCCACTTCACACCAACTTTCTTTCCTCCTTGTGGTAACTCTGTCAATTTCCATGTATCATTTTTTCTTATTGCTTCCATTTCCACGTCCATGGCTTTCCTCCATTTCTCACTCTTAATAGCTTCATCAAAGTGAAGTGGATCGACAGTTGCAAACATGGCCAATTGAACTTCAATATCTTCTTCAGAAAGTCCTTCTCCAGTTTCATAATCCCTCATCCAATCTGGTTTTCTTCTATTCCTCATCGAATTAGAATTAGAAATATTCTCTGTAGGTAATGAATCTTCAGAAATGTCCTCATCTTCCTCTATATTACTAGCATGATCAGATTCAATTTCATCATCATTCTCATCGCTGGTAATTTCATCACTATCAGCCCATTCTAAATCACACACAATAGCCTCTTGATATTGCTTATCCCAATCCCATTGTCTATCTTCTTCAAAAACTACATCTCTACTTATTAAGATCCTTCGTGAAATCGGGTCATAAAGTCTATAAGCTTTTGATACCTCATTAACCCCCAACAAAATGCAACTCAAGCTTTTATCATCTAGCTTAGTTCTTTGACTATCAGGTACATGAGCATGAGAGATACATTCAAAATTTCTAAAGTACCCAACTGAAGGTTTGACTCCACTCCAAGCTTTTTCTGGGGTCTTATTTTTCACTGCCAATGTTGGACTTCGATTCAACACATGCACACTCCAATTGACTGCTTCAGCCAAAATGTTTTTGGGATTTTCTTTTCTGAGAGCATGCTGCGAACCATATTCATAATGGTTCTATTCTTTCGTTCAGCAACACCGTTCTGTTGCGGTGTGTATGCAGCTGTTAATTGCCTACGTATACCACTTACATCACAAAAATTTGTGAACTCTTGAGATGTAAACTCTCATCCTCGGTCAGTACGCAAGCCTTTAATAAATGAGTTTGTTTCTTTCTCAACATGAATTTTGAAGCTCTTGAAAACAGAAAATGCTTCTGATTTCTCCATCAAAAAATAAACCCATGTTTTTCTACTAAAATCATCAATAAAAGTAATCAAATACATTTTCTTGCTATTAGAGATGGGGTTGATAGGACCACAAATATCGGCATGGATAAGTTGAAGAATTTGTGAAGTTCTCCATGTGCTCTTCTTTGGAAAGGAGTTCCTGTGTTGCTTCCCTACCAAACAATCCTTGCATAGCCTTGAAGGTGATTTCAATTGTGGCAAACCATTTACCATATTCTTCTGTATAAGGGTCTTTAAGCCTTTAAAACTCAAGTGTCCATATCGACAATGCCAAAGATACACCACATTTTATGTGACAGTATTGAAGCAAGTAGATGCTATATGCTGAGATATAGCAGGGAGCATAAACATTCGATTGGAAGACATTTTGTATCCATAATCAAACCCTCATGATGAAGCACCTTACATTGTCCACGTTCAAATAAAATAAAAAGTCCTTTCTCTTGTAGTTGTCCAATACTCAACAAATTATTCTTCAATTCTGGTACATAAAATACGCATGTGATGATTTGGGTTATTCCACACACTTGCAATCTTACATTTCCTTTTCCTGTTATAGCCATGCTAGAATTGTTGCCCAACTTTGACAGAATCTTTGTAGCTCTCATCTAAATCTGAGAAGTATTATTTCTTCCCACACATATGATTGCTACAGCCTGAGTCAAGAAACCACACGTCTTCGCTATTCACCCGATTCATGTAAGCCATCAACAACATTTCTTCTGGTGTCTCTCCATAGTTGGCTTCATTCTCCTGACTGGGACATTCCCATTGAAAATGTCCAAGCTTGTGACAATGGTAGCACTCTACCGTGGCTTTGTCAAAGCTTTGTCGGACTCGTCCCCTTCCTCTTCCTCTTCCTCTTCCTCGTCCACCGTAATTTCCACGACCTCGACCCCCTGCCAGCAGATTGATCTTCATGAGTAATCTTCAAGGCATGTTCTTCTTCAACATGAGATATCATGCGTTGCTCATGCACAAGTAGGCTGCTTTGCAACTCATCAATTGTCAAGATGTCTAAATCCTTGGATTCCTCTATAGAACAGACAACATAATCAAACTTTGAGGTCATGGATCTCAAAATCTTTTCAACCACAGCAATATCTCCATTGTCCTCACCATTGGCTTTCATCTTGTTGGCTATGGTAAGCGTTCGAGCAAAATACTCATTCACGGATTCGCCGTCCTTCATGTGGAGAATCTCAAAATCCTTACGAAGAGCTTGTAGCAATGCACACTTGACTCGTGATGTGCCTTGATACTTTTGCTTTAAAGAATCCCATATGCTTTTTGCAGTATCTTTGTTGAGGATTATCTCCAAGACTGAACGATCTAATGCTTGAAATAGATAGTGTTGAGCCTTAAACGCATGGTTCCGTTTAATTCGTTAAATTATCCCCGGTCAATCTTTGAGTTTTGATGATCAACAAAACTTGTGTCTGTTATACTAATGCATCTACTTAGTGTGCAGATTAAGTGATGAAAAGTGGTTTGGATTGAAGAAAATCAAGTGTAAATATTCTGGCCTGGATCGCCCCAGGCGATGGTGATCATCGCCCCAGGCGATGGGTGTCAGGCCAGGCATCGCCACGCACATCGACAGAGGCGATGGCTAGGCGAGCATGCGAGGAGGATCGCCTGAGGCGATGGTGAACAACGCCGGAGGCGATGGCAACCTTTTGGCACTTCACCCCGCACATCGACAGAGGCGACGCCGAGGCAATGCGCGGGCATGCGCGCGGGGAGTTCGCCCGAGGCGATGGCACGAACGCTTGAGGCGATGGGCTGGAACGCCTGAGGCGATGTGAAGTTCGTTTGAGGCGATGCAAAATTTGGACATGCTGAAGCTACGGCCTTAATTTTTGCTCTTGATCGCCTGAGGCGATCTGTGGATTTCTTGACAGTTGGAACGCGGCGATAGGTGATCGCCCGAGGCGATGCCCGAGGCGATCGAGGAGTGATTCAAGCCTTTTGTTTAGCAACGGCTAGTAAGAGACTAGGGGGCATTCTACACTATAAATATGGATGCTTTGGAGCATTTTGAAGAAAAGGAACAAGCCTACAAACTTCCACAAAGTCTTGATAATTATTATTTGAATTTGCATTGCAATCTCCATACATTGTTGTTGTATTGGAGCTTGTAATTCTTATCTTTCTTAGAGTCTTGTTTCTTCGTGTGAGTACACCGTGAAGGTGCTTTTGGTTTGATTTCTTGTAAAGGTCCTCCAACACCAAAGCAAGTTGGAAAATTGTAAAGTCATCAACAAGTCTAGTTGGTGCAAGTGTGTGGCTATCCTTGGAGCCCTTAAGGCCAAGAAGACTCGTGAAGAGTGTTGGTAGCTCGGGAAGAGCTTTGTATACTCGTGAAGGGTATTGTGCTCGGGAAGAGCGTTGTGTACTCGGGAAGAGTAGTGTGCTCGGGAAGAGCGTTGTAAACTCGGGAAGAGTTGTTGTGTGGCTAACTTGGAGCCCTCAAGGCCAAGATCTATTGTTCTAGTGGAACCTCGGTTGGAGGTTATCTAACCGGGAAGAGGAGACGTAGGCGATTCATCGCCGAACTTCTATAACAAATCCTTTTGTTATTTATTGCTTTATTTCATTTACGCATTTATTTATTTTATTCTTTGCATTTATCGATTGACTAAAGGCTTCCGCAAGCGCAAAATATTTTATTTTTACAAACTCATTTTAAAACGCTAAAGTAGCCAAGGAATCTCATTCACCCCCCCTCTTCGATTCCAACAAGTGGTATCAGAGCCATTTGATTTTTGTTTTAAATCAAAATCTTTTTATGGCTAATCTAGCAAATGAGTTTGCTCAAGGTCAATCGACGAATCGCCCTCCGCTCTTCACGGGTGATAATTACGGCTATTGGAAAAATAGAATTTCTCTATACATCCAATCCGTAGATTATGACCTATGGAAGATCATAGTGAAAGGTCCACATGTTCCTTTAAAGGAAATTGGGGGAATAAGTGCTCCCAAAGAAATGGACGATTTCACTAGAGCGGATATGATATTAATTTCACAAAATGCTAAAGCGATTAATATTTTGCATTGTGCCTTAGATATGAAGGAGTACAACCGGATCTCAATGTGCTCAACCGCTAAGGAGATATGGGACAAATTGCAAATTTGTCATGAAGGAACCAATAAAGTGAAGGAGACCAAGATTGACCTTCTACAACTCAAATATGAGACTTTTGAGATGGAGCCCGGAGAAGAGGTGGATTCCATGTTTAGGAGGCTCACCCTTATCATAAATGAGCTTGCCCAACTTGGAGAGAAGTACCCTCCAAAGCAAATATGGAGGAGAGCACTAAGGCCTTACCTAAAGAATGGGATGCAAAGAGGACGGCCATTATCGAGTCCAACAAAGGAGAAAGTGCTTCCTATGATCTTGATGAGCTCCATGGCACATTGGTGACTCATGAGCTTGAAGTTGCCACAAGGAGAGAAGTAAAGGAGGAGGATAGATCCAAGAGAAATGGGATTGCCTTGGTTGGAAGGAAAGACCACTCCGATGATGAAGAAGATGATGATGATGAGGAGATGATCCTATTCACAAAGAAGTTCAAGAAGCTCTTCACCAAACATAGCAAGTCAAAGACCTCAAGTGCAACCAAAAATGAATCCAAAAATGAGGTAACTTGTTATAATTGTAATGATAAAGGTCATTATGCTAACAAATGCCCTAGGAAGAAGAATGAGGACAAAGGGAAGAAGAAGGCGTTTATAGCCACATGGAGTGATAGCGACTCCGATGAAGAAGAAGCCACCAATCTATGTCTAATGGCTCTTGGAGATGAAGGAGATGAAAGTGACAATGAGGTACCTTCATTTGATGAACTTTTAGAGTCTTATAATGATCTTATTGATGCTCTTGGCAAAACCAAGATGAGTAACAAATTACTCAAACTTGAGATTGCTAAGAAAGATGAAGAAAATAATTCATTGGAAAATGAATTAAATTCTTTAAAGATATCATTTTGCAAATTTAGTGAAAGTAGTAAAAAGATGAATGAATTGCTTGGCTTGCAACGTTGTAGCTTTGACAAAGCCGGTTTAGGTTTTTCAAGCAAATCAAAAACTTTTTCTAGCTTGTTGGCCAATGCAAAGCATGATTCTCCTACTTGTAATTATTGTTGCAAAAATGGCCACACTAAAAATAAGTGTAGGTTTGCTAGAATCCAATACCAACCTAATAAGAGGTGAAAATGGATTCCAAAAGTGCCATTGAAAGTTAACCCTCTAGGACCCAAAAATCAAATGGGTACCAAAGTTCCTCCAATTGTAAATTTGTCTTGTAGGGACAAGAATGGAATGAAGGATGAAGGGCCAAGCAACTCAAAGGAGGAGTTTGTATTATTCACAACTATAGAAGAGGCTCGAGGCGTTGGACCTATGACAAGAACGAACTCTTGTCATTGAGGGTAAAATTTATTTTTTTTACATGTTAAAAGAGCAATTTCAAAATTCATTGGCACAAATTAATTGTGATCAATAAAAATTGAAGCTCAATATTCATTAGAGTAAAATGCATAACCCCTTAGCATAATTGTTGAAATGCATGATGCATGCTTACCTTTTTATAGTAAGTAGCTTGATATGCTTTGCATTCAAATTTGAATATGCTATGTGAAAATGTGCAAGTATATGATTTGTTTTAATGCCTTGATTTTTTTTTATTTTGTTTTTGGCATGAATGCATGAACATATGCACACATTGCAACTCTTAGAATTAATTGTTGAGTGCCTTAAACACATGGTTGTGATTCACCTCTATATGATTTAATCTTGTTTGATGAGGAACATGTGTAATTTGAAGCTATGTCAACATATAAATTATGCCATGTTTATTTGAATTTTATGCTTTTTGATTATCACAAAAAGGGGGAGAATTTTGTGATAAACTTGAACATTAATACATGCATAGTTTAAGGGGGAGAGCTTATGTATGCATGGGTTGAGGGGGAGAGTTATTTGTTTAATGATTTACTTGATAACTTGTATGTGTTATGCAATTGTTAAGGGGGAGTTATTTTTACTCACATTTCATGCATATTACTTATTCAAGTTTATCAAGTTTTGTGATCATCAAAAAGGGGGAGATTGTTGAGCCTTAAACGCATGGTTGCTTTTAATGCGTTAAATTATCCCCGGTCAATCTTTGAGTTTTGATGATCAACAAAACTTGTGCCTGTTATACTAATGCATCTACTTAGTGTGCAGATTAAGTGATGAAAAGTGGTTTGGATTGAAGAAAATCAAGTGTGCATATTCTGGCCTGGATCGCCCCAGGCGATGGTGATCATCGCCCCAGGCGATGGGTGTCAGGCCAGGCATCGCCACGCACATCGACAGAGGCGATGGCTAGGCGAGCATGCGAGGAGGATTGCCTGAGGCAATGGTGAACAACGCCGGAGGCGATGGCAACCTTTTGGCATTTCGCCCCGCACATCGACAGAGGCGACACCGAGGCAATGCGCGGGCATGCGCGCGGGGAGTTCGCCGAGGCGATGGCACGAACGCCTGAGGCGATGGGCTGGAACGCCTGAGGCGATGTGAAGTTCGTTTGAGGGGATGCAAAATTTGGACATGCTGAAGCTACGGCCTTAATTTTTGCTCTTGATCGCCTGAAGCGATCTGTGGATTTCTTGACCGTTGGAACGCGGCGATAGGTGATCGCCCGAGGCGATGTCCGAGGCGATCGAGGAGTGATTCAAGCATTTTGTTTAGCAACGGCTAGTAGGAGCCTAGGGGGCCTTCTACACTATAAATATGGATGCTTTGGAGCATTTTGAAGAAAAGGAACAAGCCTACAAACTTCCACAAAGTCTTGATAATTATTATTTGAATTTGCATTGCAATCTCCATACATTGTTGTTGTATTGGAGCTTGTAATTCTTATCTTTCTTAGAGTCTTGTTTCTTTGTGTGAGTACACCGTGAAGGTGCTTTTGGTTTGATTTCTTGTAAAGGTCCTCCAACACCAAAGCAAGTTGGAAAATTGTAAAGTCATCAACAAGTCTAGTTGGTGCAAGTGTGTGGCTATCCTTGGAGCCCTTAAGGCCAAGAAGACTCGTGAAGAGTGTTGGTAGCTCGGGAAGAGCTTTGTATACTCGTGAAGGGTATTGTGCTCGGGAAGAGCGTTGTGTACTCGGGAAGAGTAGTGTGCTCGGGAAGAGCGTTGTAAACTCGGGAAGAGTTGTTGTGTGGCTAACTTGGAGCCCTCAAGGCCATGATCTATTGTTCTAGTGGAACCTCGGTTGGAGGTTATCTAACCGGGAAGAGGAGACGTAGGCGATTCATCGCCGAACTTCTATAACAAATCCTTTTGTTATTTATTGCTTTATTTCATTTACGCATTTATTTATTATATTCTTTGCATTTATCGATTGACTAAAGGCTTCCGCAAGCGCAAAATATTTTATTTTTACAAACTCATTTTAAAACGCTAAAGTAGCCAAGGAATCTCATTCACCCCCCCTCTTCGATTCCAACAGATAGTTTTTTGCCTTCAGGTCTTTCAACTTATGATCATCGATGTTCTTTCTTTGGACATCTGTGAGAACAACACCATCCTCTGCTGTGGGAATTCCAGCCTCCACCAAACCCCAATACTCCTTGGAGCGAAGGAAATTCTCCATGAGCATCGACCAATGATCATAAAGGCCATCAAATTTTGGAATCACTGGCTGCACATATGAACTCTCAGAAGACATACTTCGTAGTAGAAAACTGCTGCTTCTAGTTCGAATCAGGCCACGTCGTGTGGCTCTGATACCAAATGTTATGAACTGAAAAAACTAAAGATGTATAGCAGAAAGTGGGAGAAATCTCTTAAATATTATTAACACTGATATGGCTATATATAGCCTTACAAAAGCTAACAGAAACTGGAAAAACAAGAATAACAAAACGTCTAACAACTCCTAGAAATGTGGTTGACTGATTCAAAGACAAAGACTAATTCTTTATTTAGTAACTATATTCCTAACATTATCCTTATTTATTGGCTGACAATGTCCAAAAAAGTTGGACAATGTGTCCGAATTGCGTCCGATGGTGTCTTTCTCACTTCCTTTTCTCATCTTTTAAGGATTATATAAATTTTTCCGACAACAATAATAATTATTATAATAATATAACAAAATGCTTTTTCATTTACTTTCTGAATCAGAATAATTATTGTTATTATTATGATAATTTTTATTATAAAAAGTGCTCTTGATAACAATAATAATTGCTATGATAATATAACGATATCTTTATTTAAAATGCTTGTTCATTTACTTTCTGAACACACATATAATGCTTATAAGTTAGTGGACTGAACTGTACTAGGGCTTAGGTTGTGTTGGATGCTTTTCCTTCCACCAACTTTATAGTATCATCTTTTTATTGGCCTTTTTAAATTAAAATAATTTAACAAAACCTATGAAATAGAATAATCCATGGTGGCTTTGTTTCTTTTTAAAATATTATAATATATTACAATCTGGTGTAATATATATGTGGAATATTATTTATATTCAAAAGATGTTGATAACAATCTAGTTTAATTTAGTTACCCTCTTACAGACTCTACAAAATATTTAGACCTGTAACCTACTGAAATTGTAAATAAATATATTATAAAAGTATTCATAAATTGAGACCCAATCATAATTCATACATACAAATATACAATCAGTTTTGGTCTGAATAATATTTTGCTATATGACGGACCCATGATTTTTAAGATGGGAGGGCAAAATAATTTTAAAATAAAAATTTTAGGTCAAAAAATATTTTAAAGGTCAAAATATAATTTAAGAGGAGCAAAATGTGATTTTTAAAAGGCAAACTACGATTTTTTGGGGTAAAATTTTAGTTATTTTATAAAATAAAATATATTTAAGGTGAATTTTTTTTGGGGGGCAAGGTGGGGGTGACAGTTGCCCCCCTTGCTCTTTCTTGAATCAACCCATTATGTGTGAGTATGCATTTCTAGCTTGTAAAAATGTTTTTTTTGTTCGTAATGACATAACTAAGTATGCCGATTTGCCGTTTGAAGAATTTCATTTTTCATATATACACATTTATTGAATTAGTTTTCTAATTTCGATGATTAATCGAGATGGCTAGACGATTTACTTCACTTTGATTTAGAACCTAGATTTGCATATTTCTGGTATCTAGCACGCCCCGGCTCAAACAATCACTATTAGGACTTGACTATCCTATGTGATAATACATTCTTTAGAAATATTGCTACTCTATGTTATTGTAATATTTCCAATAAAGGTATGAATTTATCTACGAGATATTACTTTATGAGATAACTAAGAACATTTCAACCATCACATCAAAACAATCTGTTATGAACGATAGGCAATTGGTGCATTTTTTACACTTTTATTGCTACAATTATAATAATATTCTTTTATAAATATACTAAAATTCAGACATCCATAATAATTATTTTAAAAACATAACGAATTAAGGAGTAGCAATATAATATTTTTGAGCCTGGCGGCCACTCAAGTCCCAATCATTCGGCCGCCTTACTTCTTTTCTTCCTCCTCCTATATCTTCCCAATTTCTCTCCCCCATTCTTATGTACACTCTTGGACTTATTTATAAAACTATTATTAAAAAAAAAAAAAATTTATAAATTACCGTAAAATAAATTAAATTACGTAATTAAGGTAAATTGTTACTTTGAGTGACAATTTCAACTTTTTAAAAGTTGAAATCGTTACTCAAAGTAACGATTTCAAAAATTTTATATTATAATAATAATATAATATTTTATAATATATATAATATATTAATATCATATAATATTCATACATATATATATATATATACGTACATAATATAATAATTATAATTATAAATAATAAAAATAAAAATAAAAACAATAGAATTTGCATTTAGGTCTTGCCGAACATGACAACTCATTCCAGACAGATATATGAGCAGATCATATATTTACACACATAAAGTCAATCCAATTTTTGTAAAAATAGATTATAATAAGAATAATTATAATAATAATAATAATTATTATTATTATTATAAAAATATTAAATCGTGGGGCATGTTCTGCCTACGATCATGGCCGATGAGCTGGTAACGATGCGCCATTAGAGGTTGCTCTCAGCACGGGGAGCACTCTCTCTGCTTGTGGATTATTATTATTATTATTATTATTATACTATTATTATTATTATTTTATTAGTGCCGAGAACGACAACCAATTACGAACATGTGTACCCCGAGCTAGTGTTTTCAAAATCGATCCGAACATAATATTCGGTATCATTTCAGACCAATGTCTAATTACATTCATGCCACTTTTTTGCTCGATATACGCCGTCTTCCCCCAGATTATATGTAATATTAATAATTCTAGTTACATATAATTATACACATACATATTAAAAATTGTAATTTTTTTTTTGTTAAAATTATAAATCAAATTTTTAGAACAAAAATATATTATATATAATTTATTGTTATTAAAATAGTTACGAAATAATATTTCATGTATGTACAAAAAATCCATATAATTTCATAAATGTGTCTTGTATATTATATATAAATCTATTTAGTTTCTCGTAAGTTATAAAATATGTGAATCATTTCATAAATTTTTAAATTTTTTTTTATGATTTTGTAACATTGTTTTTTTGGGTACCGCTTGTGGTTTTTGAGATGTTTTATTATTTTTATTTTATGTTTGACATTTGGTTTGATCTGATTTTTTAAGAATAATATTTTCTGGTCTGTTCGTATACAAATAGTTGGAATGAATTGTTCTGCTCGACAAGACCCAGATAATAATAATAATAATAATTATTATTATTATTATTATTATGTAAATGCGTATATGTATCTTATATATATAATATGTTATAACATATGTATAATATTAAATTAAAAATATATATTATATTATATTATATTATTATTATAATCTAAAAACTTTTAAAAACTTTGAAATTGTTACTTTGAATAACAATTCAACTTTTTAAAAGTTGGATTCGTTACTCAAAGTAACGAAGAATTTCGATTTTTTTTTATTAAAAAAATTCAATTGAATTATTTACTTTAAATAACGATTTCTTAAAACAAACTTTTTTTCATAAAATCGATATCATTTCATACCAATGTCTAATTATATTCATGTCACTGTCAGTCTAAAATATTATCATCACATCTGCCATCTATGACAATTATCACATCAATTTTATAATAATTATTATTTTTATTAAATTGTTTTTTATATAATAATAATAATTATTTTTATAATAATAATAATTATTATTACTACTTTTTTATAATAATTATTATCATTAAATATTATTATTATTATTCGTTTTACAAAAATCGGATTACCGTCAGCTCAGTTTGATATCTCTATTCAATTATTATTAATACTAAATTAATAATAATAATAATAAATCTGTGGGGTATGATATGCCCACGATCATGACGAGATGGTAACGATGCATCATTAGAGTACATATATTCGAAAATGTGTTGTACCAATCGACAAGACTTCGAAAACAATTATTATTTTTATTATAATATATAAGTATATACATAAATATAATATATATTATTATATAATATATATATAGATAATAATAATAATAGATAATATATATGTTAATAATAATATAATATTTTATATATATTATTATTAATATTTTATGTTATATATATACAAATACGTGTATATTACTCTATGTATATAACATTTTATATAATATATTAATAATAAATATTATTATATTAGAGTATTTATATTATATTATATTTAAAATTTTAAAAAAATGAAAAAGGTTAATTCGTTTGTTTAACAAACGAATTCACCTTTGTTTTTTTAAAAAAATTAAAAAAATAAAATAAAAAAGTAGAAATCGTTTCTTGAAGAAGCAATTTCCTATAATTTTATAAATGTTTTTTTTTGTACGTTAATTTCAATTTTTTTTTTTGTTTTTGTTATATTTTAATATTTGAGTCTACACTCTTGCCCTTCCCTTATCTCGGCGCTGCCGCTACAATCTTATCTTCAGTTAATCGAACGAAAATGTCCGGAAGTGGAGTCGTCACGGTCTATGGAAACGGCGCAATCACAGAGACTGCAAAACAGTCTCCCTTCTCCGTGAAGGTGGGCCTCGCCCAGATGCTTCGCGGCGGCGTCATCATGGACGTCGTTAATGCCGAGCAAGCCCGTATCGCTGAGGAAGCAGGCGCGTGTGCTGTAATGGCCTTGGAACGCGTGCCGGCCGATATCCGGGCGCAAGGTGGGGTGGCGCGTATGTCGGATCCGCAGCTCATAAAGGAAATCAAGCAGGCGGTCACCATCCCTGTCATGGCCAAGGCCCGAATCGGCCATTTTGTGGAGGCACAGATCCTTGAAGCCATCGGAATCGACTACGTCGATGAATCCGAAGTGCTGACACTCGCCGACGATGAGAACCACATCAACAAGCACAACTTCCGCATTCCCTTCGTGTGCGGCTGCCGCAACCTCGGTGAGGCGCTACGTCGCATCCGTGAGGGCGCCGCTATGATTCGCACAAAGGGGGAGGCTGGTACAGGCAACATCATCGAGGCTGTGCGCCACGTGCGCTCCGTGATGGGAGATATCCGCGTCCTTCGCAACATGGACGATGACGAGGTCTTCACCTTCGCGAAAAAGATCCAGGCTCCGTACGATCTGGTGATGCAGACCAAGCAACTGGGTAGGCTTCCTGTGGTCCACTTCGCCGCTGGTGGTGTGGCGACTCCGGCGGATGCAGCGCTGATGATGCAGCTGGGATGCGATGGCGTGTTTGTTGGGTCTGGCGTGTTCAAGAGCGGTGACCCAGCACTACGTGCGCGTGCAATTGTTCAAGCGGTGACCCACTACAGTGACCCGCAGGTGCTGGCAGATGTGAGTTGCGGCCTCGGGGAAGCAATGGTGGGGATTAATCTCAACGATGATAAGGTGGAGAGGTACGCAAATAGGTCCGACTGAGAGTGGAAATCCGTTTTAATTAATTTTTATGATATTTCTATTCATAATTGTCATAGTTTATAAGATACATATCATCACCAGCTTCTCTATTCAATTGAAGTTCACTGCCTATGTTTCCTTTTGTTTTATCTGTGTCCTGAATAATGCTATATGGCACATAATTTTGGAGAATTTAATTATATATTGTGTTCATTACGCTTGTGTCTTATGGCCTGCAATGTGTGCTTATATATTTGGTACCTGACTATTTACAGTAGGCAATTCCTCTAACAATAATGAATTAAGAAATGAAATTCATACCTTGCGGAGTTGTTGGAATATGTGGGCACGGGGGCATGAGTTTGATTCTCTGTACCAAGATTTTTTCAGTCGAGCCTGCTGTATCGAGCTTATCTAGTGCGGTTTACTTAAGTAACATGATTTGTAGGCTATTGCGAATCGTTATGTAAGTGGAGGTGGTCCATCACTATGCCACTTCTTCAAATTCATATGACCATATATGGGATTTGTACAGTAAGATTTAGTGTAGTTGATTACTCTAAATATATACGTTGTATATTCCTATACAACTTTTATTAATTTTTTTTTTAATAAAAGTAGGACTGTCAGCACAGAGTAGGACTGTCAGCACAGCGACAGACAAGGCTGTTTTACAGGTTAATATATTTGTCAAAAAATATGTTCATAAAAAATAAAAAAAATTACACATACCATGTAAATACATACATATAGTTGTACACTTACATCTTTTATATTCTTACATTCTTCTTCAAACCAATCTTTAAATAATGTTAGCATGCATAACGAATCAGCCGTTGCATTGTTAACTTTTTTAATTTTTTTTCAATTAACCGGGTTCCGGTTCCAAACCGGAGCCGGTCTGATAGACTGCTCCGGATCAGTATATTATCGGTTTCGGAGAGGTTCGAATCGGTTAACCTGATTTCGGTTTCGAACTGGGCTAATCGGTTCGATTTCGAGCCGGGTCCGAATTGATCCGACCTGATAAGCAGCTCTACTTGAGTGCTATATTATTTTAAATTAATATTTCAGTATATATATATATATATATATATATATATATATATATATATATATTGGCAAATATTTTAACGTGTAAAAACAGCCCTGTCGGTCGCTGCGTTGATAGTTCTACTTTTACTTTAAAAAAATTAATTTTTTTTTGCCTTTAAGAAAATTACCTGGGGTTCTTTGGTGTTCATGAAAGTGTTGAAGCGTGATACGCAATTATTTTGACAAAGTCATAAAGATTGTTTGAAATTGGAAGGTGGGAACACACCGCGTTCAGGGAGAGTTGGAAGAAAGTCCCATCGGAACTGAGAATTGTCTGCAGGGAATGGTGGGGAAACTTTCAACATTTACCTTCTTCTCGAAAGGCAAAAACAAATTATTTTTTTTATAAAAAAATAGAACTGTCAAAGCAGTCACGAATTGATTTTTTTTTAAAAAAATTGAGTGAGAATCGTGAACGTGTACCGCGTTTACGTTCGCAATTCACGGTATTACCATAAAAAAAACGGTCGTATTTTTTGAATTTTTTTCCATTTTTACAGTATTTAATTAAATTAGCCGTCAAACAATGATCTACATGTTTCGTACAAGACTGTCCTTTATATTATCTTTAATTCAATTTGGTTGATACTGTTCCTAATGACCCTTAATAATAGATCAGTCATTGAACGCAAATTTTCTCACTAAAGGTTTCTACCTCTCACAGTGTACTGCCTAGGGTAACAACTACTCAACTTCTTAATTCTACACCACAATCAAGATTCCCCGAGACAAGAAAGTTTGAGTCAATATATATGTAGAATATGATACCACTCTTTCAAAAAAATGTAAAATTTACTTCTGCATTTAATTTTCTTGATTTACATTTGTTTTGTTTTATTTTATGGTTTTTCTACGGTACATTTTTGGTTTTGTTCATGGTTTTTTTTTGTTTTTGATAAACGTATAAACGTCCAAACGAACATCATGGAGTCATTAAGTAGACCCAAAGGCTATAGGTTTGAAGACTTGTGTAGTTCAAGGGTAAGGAAAACCATGGAAACTCTGAACTTATACAATCCCAGAAAAAAAAACATACATTGAAATAGTAAGATCAAACAAAGCAAAACAGGCAACGTTTTTGGATATAATTCAACAAATTCCCGCTGAGAGAGCAAAATGAGCAGGATTTAGAGGATTTACAGCCACTGTGTACATAATAAACGTTAACATGCAACTATTTCTCAGCCACATCGTGTTAATAACTAAGCATCCTAGAGCCAAGGAGAGTAGACGCGGGCTAGATCAATTTGTCAGAATAAGCTAGCATATATTCCTCGAATCAACTTCTCTAAGTAAGCTCAAAGGTCTGATATTTTCCTCCGTTTATAGCACTGGAAAAGAAGTCCTCACTGTTGTCTTCACTATGATTCTCATCAAGGACTCCTACAGAGCACTCTGGTGCTGAAATGTTAGCCGGGAAAGGTATCAAGTTTACTCGAGTTTCTTGATCCGCCTGTTGGTGTAACTTGTATCAAACTTTAGGTAACAAAAAGATTTCAAAGATGACGAATCAAGAGAGATGGTTCAAAATATTATCAAGTACCTGTATAGCCACTTCAACCGAGCCATGATTGTTCATGGCGTTGCTACCACTTGCGGCGCTGAGTATAAGAAAAGCACGATAAATCAGGACTGAAGCCCAAATCTGGCATATAAATTTCTAGAATACTAGTAGATATATGACTCATTAAGCTTCACTAAGGACTTGTTGATGACGACAAAAGCGGTTCATGTGTTTGATGGTCCTCTCTACTACGTATATCAATACAGGAGTACAATACATAAAACTAGCCAACATTTGTTTATTTTATCTGCTTAAAGTATTGTTTCCTTCATAGTAGCGCCAAATTAAAGTGCATTGCATTACCATGTACATCCTTGATCCACGATTTCATTTTCATCGGCTCTGTCCGTTTGTAGAACTTCAGAAAGAGAACTATTTCCATCCAACTCGATGACACGTTTGCCCGCATGGTCACTCGTTTTTTTGCAAGTTTCTGCATAAAGATGCATTCAGATTCTCTAAATAGTTTGATATACACACTTGAACTAAGTGTTAAGACATTTTATGTACCCGTTAATTGGCTTGAGAGATTGGAACAGCTACTACTGAATACTTTCTGGCAAATAACCGTGCCTTGAAAATCTAGGAAGATATTGTCAAGAAAGTTTAATCGCTCAAATTCGTTCATCACGGAGAATCCGAATGAAGTGGTCCAAGTGTTAAGAACACTAGGAACGGCTGGCAAAACGAGCCTCTCCACTCCCAACTCCACGAGTTTCTGTATAAAGAGATGGTGAATATTAGCAAATAAAGGGGAAGAGGACAACAAAACAGAAGGGCCTAAATAGTAAAATATATACCGTACCTTCTCAAGGATATTCATCAAAAGGCGACACATTCCAAGTCGTCGATATTTAAACTGTGTCGCAACCAGTGGGACTTCTGCCACTTTTTTGCCGTGGATCCTGGAGTCGAACAAAACAAAGAAGTCTTACTCTAACAAACATCACAAGAAGGCGAGAATTCAAGAATATGCTACCATACAATACCTCACATTAGCTGCAGAAATCAATTCATCTTTGTTCTCCACTAGTACATTATAAAATCCTTGAAAGTTTAAACGCTTTAGCTTTGACCTGCAATTTCAGATATATTATGATCTCTATGCAATATTATGTACCGAGTATTATCTATGAGGCACCAGAATAAGTATCTATTAAACATAATTTCAGCACACATAAGCTATGGGAGCACTGATACGTGCATGAGATCTCACCATCTACTGAAGATCAGGTCTTCCACCAGATCCCTTCTACTGCCAGGCTCTCTGACTGGTTCGAAACATTCATGCATCACACTGAGAGCAACATTGAGCTTGCTGTAATTCTTCATTGAATCCTTGTTATCAGATGCATCATCGTGACCATAAGAATCTGTCTTCTTGTATTTTATTAACGTCCAAGTCAAATTTTCGGCACCCAAAGAAATGGGCTTTCCCAAAATCTCTTTCAAACCACAAAATATCTGGAAAAACAGCGAGAAAAATTAAAAGCATTACATTAGTGTTTAACAGAACATGAGTTATTTTCAGCAATTTATGAACCAGACACAGCAAATAAGACACCTTTTCACATGAATCTTGGCAGAACCAACGTCCGTCAGGATAAGTATCAAGCTTTATAGTTCCTTTATCTCTGAGGCATCCAGTATGATCTGCAGAACATGATAATTAGAGCATGATATACGCTTTCCTGTATTGGCATTTTTGTTGTGCAAGTACGGGAATGTTACAACCAATTGATCAACCATAAAGTTAACTTACGTTGGTGCTCACACTGACTACATATAAGAAAAGAGGAATCTGGAAATTGTTGATTGTTTTTGGCGAATATTCCCTGACCACAAGTTCCACAACAGCATGATGGGCAGAACCAATCACCGTCTGGAACCTCCTGAGAATCAATCATAAGAATTTAGTTCTATGCAATCACACTTTTCGGAAATAAAACAATGAAGGGGCAATATGATGCTAAACATAAGATGATTCTATAAGAGAAAATACCTTTAAACCAAGGCAATGAGCATGGAAAGATGATGGGCACTGATCACATAAAATCAGCTCTCCTCCACAGTGACAGACAGAACATACGCATTCATTTTTTCTAGTGTGCCGCTTTGCCTTCTGTTTACTACTGGATTCTGGCCTAGGAATTCGGTTAATATTACGTTGTTTCAGTCGCAACACACACTCCTGCAAAGAGATTCCATCCTCCAAAAAAATATTAGCAGAAGGTCGGTGGTTCGTGCTTCCAGCATGTGCCTCAAATTTACTAAGAGTAAAGATCTTATGGCAACAACTACATTTGATCCCTTCACGAGTTATTCTGCCTTCAGCCATTGGACGCCCATCTTTCCGACCACGATATTGAACTTTCGCTCTCGGCAAAACCATATTATTGTCGATCAACCAAGACAATACAGTTCGAGGAGTTTGGCGAGTGGAAGATGCAATTAATTCCTTAACTCGTTTACTTGACCGACATATAGAGGTTGAATCAGCTTCCATATCTCCTCTTTCTTCCGTTATTAAATGGGATTTCCTTCCTTTCTTGAACAGTCTTAAACCTTCATTACAGTGTGGTTTATCAAGCTTCCTATTCTTCTGCTGGATTCTGGTTTTATGAGCTTCAACATCAAATGATTGAACATGCCCTTTCATCGTAGACTCATCAAAGGACTCAAATGGAAACTTCTCGAACGTGCCATTTAACAACGGGACATATCCCCCAGGCTCAATGGCAATCGATGGAAGACCAAGTGCACCATTTTCAATACACCATTTGCATGCTGACAGCAGAGAATAAAATATTTTTCCGCCAGGTGAGATGTACCGTGTTTCTCCATGGTCTCCTTTAGGATGATAATAAGAAGACCACCCAATAGCACAGAAGTGTTTTTTTACTTTAAGCGCTTTTAATTTCAGTTTCCTATTTAAGCCACCATGGAAATATTTATCCTTCGATCGTATAAAATAATAATCACTTACTGCTTCAGGGCAATATTCAGGTTCAGTGACCATCACATCAGGAATACGCATTTCAGACAACTCACTCAAAGATTGGGAATTTTCAACCCGCGGAGATAAAATAACCTCCTGTTGAGAACTATCCACGAGTTTTTTACTATACATAGGCGTTGGTGAAAGCACTACAGATTCAGATGTCGACTCCTGAAAAACATGTTTAAAATCTAGACAAACCTGACGAAGTGAATAGAATGATTTCCTGTCAGGGGAATCATATCGTATCCTTCGACTCCCCTTATAATCTGCACACACAATCTTCCACCCCAAATGCAATAAATGTTTCCTAACATTTGATATATCAGAACTTGGAGGCTGTTGGTTCAACCTATACATCTCAGTGCACTTATCAATGGCATCGGGACAAAACTCAGCTCCAGGAACCAAGCCAGGTACGGCTGACAGCCACTCAAGCCTCGTTTTCTGTGTCGATACACTGAGCTCTGAAGAATGTGACCTTAAATTAGTACCTGGAGCTCCTCTGTTGTCATCTGGGTTTTGAGATAAAATTGGCAGAGTAGGAGTAGAAACAGACATAGATTGTTCATTGACGATCTTGGTAGAGATATGTTCCAAGTCGATCTGATCTGCAAGTTCTTGGTCTTGACTGAGGAAATTATCTTTTAGATCACAAGCTGGTGGCATTCCTTGACCATCCGGCTGCCATGTAGTTTGAATGGGCGATTCTTCAAGAGAATCATGAACAAGTTGGTTAGATTTCAGTATGGCATCAAGAGCTGCATCAGAAAAATTCAGCGATGATTTTCCTAGCTCTGAATCTTTGAGAAGGTGGTTCATGGCTATCCTAAAATTATCACATAAAACCTCCAACACCAATTCTTTCCAAACAGACTGTACCAAAGAAGTCCATTCCTTTAGCTTTTCAAAGCCACTTCTACCCCTGAGTTCATACCAAATTTGCTTCACAGAGACGGGCAGAGGCCTGTACTGCTCAAACTCCTCTACCAGTTCAAGAAACAGCCAGTTACCCCGAGGTTTCCATTCTTTAGTAACCTCATCCCAATCTTGGCTTATGCGCAACCTATCAACACTTCCTACCATTTCATCACCCATATCAGGGAAAAAAATCCTCCTCTGCATGTTTCCATCTACGTGATCAAATATCACGCCTTCCCACCATGCATCCTCGTGAAAAAAGTCAACACACTGTCCATAGTGTAGAAACCACTGGCCTGGAACACATGGCGGTGGCAAAGGCCTCATCACCCCTCGATAATCATCCGAATTTAAAGTTTCACCAGTGACGAGCCCGGCAACTACAGGAGACACCTCCACACGTTCTACCAAATTATCTGAACCATCATCACAGAGAATGTTATCAAACCGAACTGTACGGACTAAATTTTGGCAACAGATCACTGTCGCTTGGTGCCATGAGCCCAAACACCCCTCTTCCAGACTCCTCACCTGACACATAAATCACCATGCTTAACAAAAATTACCAAAACCCAAAAAGGGACCGTAAATTAAAAATCAAAGCATTAGATATTAAGAAAAATTGCTGTCATGGAACAGTGGTAGCATATTTATTCAGATAATCCCAACGAATATTTGTAAGTTGATACCAAAATAAGGAGAACAGTTGATGAAAGTCCACTTGATTATTCGCTTCCAAAATAAGCTTTGCATGATGAAACGGCCCAAATCAAGAAAATAATCAAATTGATTCAATTCCCTTTGATTCCTTCAATCCATCATTATCCAAATTCACCCTTGCATGAAACTAATACAAAGCCCACATGCAACTAAAAATAACAAGATTTTTTTCAAAGTATAATCGTGAATTACAAACGGGTGGATGGCCTGGTACACGAGACAATGCAGCTGAAAGCAAGAAACGATAATGCACAATTAAATTATTGCATCACTAACTCTGGAGAGAACACAAAGTAACAGAAAATTTCCAAAAGATAATTTTTTTCAGTCAAAAGAACCCAGAAAATTACAATCGGTTGCATACCCACTTAAAAAAAGATCACTCTGTTATTACTCAAGAACAACAACGAGAAGAAAATAAACAGATTATAAGACACTTACCTCAACTTTTTCATGCACAAGAAGTTTCCTGCGATTGTTTACCACTCTTCTTCGTGTTCTTATGTCCTCCGATTCTCCAGAATCCGCTGCCATTGCAAATTACTTTTTCCCCTTTGATGGCTCGTTGTGAGAGATTAGTACTGTATGTGGAGTCCGAGTTTTGATCGGTGTAAATTGCAGAGTGCCACCCCGGTAAATAATAGTCTTGATATTTACTACCCCATAGTTAAATATTTTTGGTGGGCTTTAAATTAATTAATTAAATTTAATATTAATAATCGTAGTTATAATTTCCTTACGATGATGGATAAAAGCTTATACACACTGTGATTAGCTTATTTTTGGGCGCTCGGGCCCCTACCTTCCACCATCCTTGGCTCCGCCCGTAATCCATGTTTACATTTAAATGACATTGTAGTAAAAAAATTGGATAATTATTAACGTAATTTAATGCTAACTAGTATACTCAATGACCGTGCTTCTCTTTAATTCAAAATTAATTTTACCATTAATGCACCAACAAATATAAGATTTAAATCTGCAAGTGCACATTATATAATTTTAGTACAGGAATTATGAGTCATCTCATGGATAATCTCTGAACATGGTGTTGAAACGGAGGTTTTGATCGATTGATGAGCGGCCGTACATATGCACAGATGTATACACGCATAAAATCAAATTATTTATGCTATATTTTAAGCTACAAAAAAATTAATTAATTAAATAAACTAACACAATTTTTTTAAAAAAAAATCAAGGATCTCAAAAGAAATTCAGTTGAAAAAAAAAAATTTAAACATAGGGTCATTCTTTAATTCTCTATAATTATTTTATTTTATCTCTGGGGTTGAATCTATGTGTATTACTGAGATGACGGATTTTCCTATAATAGTTGATATATTCTCTCAATTTATATTAAACCTAATATTGATTTTAGTAAAGTTTTACTCATTTAACAAACAATGTTGCATTCAATAAATATCAAAACCGCTAGCTTCCGACTAAATAGGTGGTTATCACATATATTTTCGTTTTGATCTCTTGATCCAATTTAAATCAGTAGCATGCAATATATGGTCATATTATAATATAAATCTCTAAAATCTTGTAATATGTGAACCCTGTTTGCATAGGCTCGTGCACAGATTTACGTTCAATAATTCCAGGCCGACGAAGGGGGGAAAATGAAAGGCGTTTTCTGGTCTCCCTGAGCTGGGGAGAAAAATATTTAGCACATCTCCCTCTAAAAAAAATAAAAAGAATGTAAACTCTTTCTCAACTAAAGTAAATATGTTAAACCAAAATAAGATAAAAATAATAATATAAAGACATGAATCAAATCTGAAATCATTTTTGTCGTTGACTCCCCTTTATTCCTTAATTTTTTCTTCGAAAAAGTGTAGAGAAAGAATAATATATTCACATTTATTAGGTGATAATTAACCAGTCAGGAAACAATAATATATGAAATACTCC
The DNA here is from genome assembly GCA_907163345.1 of Haberlea rhodopensis. NCBI lineage: Eukaryota > Viridiplantae > Streptophyta > Magnoliopsida > Lamiales > Gesneriaceae > Haberlea > Haberlea rhodopensis. Next base: position 2,746,235 of record CAJQUN010000044.1, on the reverse strand, counting down.
ATACACGAATCTCCCGTGTTATACGAGGGGTGTGAAAAGGGTTGTGTCATTTTCGGTCTAATGTAGTTTCTCATTTGCACCGTAAAGATATTGTTTCCATGACTAGTATCCTCAGGATCACGTGACAACAACTTTACCGTTGTGACAAAGCTCACCCTTACGAGTCAAGCAAGAGTAAAAAATAATATATACTTTAAGGTTCTCATTATTCTACATGATTGGAATGTGAAATTCTTCCTTAAATAAGGACGACACTATACAAACAAACCATAAATTTGTTTCTTACTCAATAATTATGTTCTTAAACATTGAGGACAGAACTTTAAAATATTTTTTCCTGAATAAATTTTATCCATTTTGTATCGTAATTTTGTTTATGAAGATGGCTTAAGAAACATGGGGGAGGGACTGAAGTATTTTTTTACGCAAAGCGTGACTCAAACATGAAGTGAGCAATGCACAAGTATAAGTATACATAGGCTGAATGTGCACCCGAAAAATTCTTCTGTGCACCGGATGAATCCATACGCTAATACATTTACCAATGCATAAGTATACATAGGTTTGAATGTATGTTGGTGTATGGATCCACCCGATGCATAGAAGAATTTCCCCATTTTTGTCCCAAAAAAGCCCCGAATTGAGTATCCAATTATAGTTGCTCAACTTTTTTTTTCCCGAGTTCAAATGTAACAAAATTTAATAAAAAAATGAAATGTAATTCACCTTCTAAGCTTCTTCCAATCTATGTTAGGATCTAATTCCATGCGACCATGTTTCATTTCATGTCCTATTGCTCCATCAAGAATGAGAGGGCATTGCTCATGAGGAAGGGTTGATGGGAATCTCCATTTCCATTCTTTCCTACGAAGAAATAGAATTCTTAGTACTAAAAAAGTTTAATAAAGAATGCAGTACGAAAGGAATTTATTTTTTGGAGAAAAAATAGTAAATTATGGCTGTATTTTGTTTAGTATTTTTGTAAGGGTGGAGTACTCTTACTTCGATTTTAATAAATTTTGGCTTATAAAAAAAAAATGTATTTATTGAGATGAGAAATGAACAATATGAAAACGTGTCTTGACATCAAATTTGCTCAAACATAGATGAGAAAACTTCATGTGTTTAGCATCACTGACGACAATTAGCGACAAGTTATGATTAGTATTATACATGATAACGATAATTTATGATTCTTTAACGAACTTTTAATATGTTTCAAACTCGGTACTTAACTTATAATCTCCAATAAGGAAATAATAAAAAAATTAAACTTTTCCTATAAAAAATGATGGTGCATATCATATGCTTGCCTTATCCTAAATTCTTCCAAAGAAATACAGTGCATCATGTATAAACAAGAGTGAAACCCTAAAATCCAACCCGGTGTGGTGAAAATCGACCCGATTAAACCTGACTTGGTTAGATTCAGTTGTTAATCAGGTAGGCCATTTTACATAAATGGACCAATCAAGTTAATAACAGTACGGGCTTTTTGAACGATGATGCCGATGTCGGTGCAAGCATCGACTGGAAACAAACGCTGAAGGCCCACATGTTCGAGACTGATCTTCCGGGTTTGAAGAAGGGGAGGTGAACGTTGGGGTTGAAGATGGCGATGTTCTTTAGATCAGCGGCGAGAGGTGCAGAGAGCAAGATTAAAAGAATGATAAATGTTACCATGCCGAGAGAAGCAACTGCAAGTTTCTCCGCCGGTTTAGGCTGCCTAAAGGTGCGAAGGTAGAGGAAATCAAGGCGGCGATGGAGAACGGAGTGCAGACTGTCACGGTGCCTAAGGAAGAAGTGAAGAAACTCAAAACTGTTTTCGCTTTCTTCTTGTATGCAATCACCTCCTAATATTTCAAGTTTGGTGTTTCTGTTTACCCTTTTGCTTTTCCTGCTCTTTGTCGTTGAAGACATTTAGGATCAGATTCTCCGCATTTGGCTTTTCTTTGTTAATGTGCACTTATGGTTGCATGTGTATGGGAATTTGTATTTCAAGGAGATGTTGCAGTAATAAATGTGGGTGTTTATGGTTTCAAGTAGACGTTATTGTATGCACAGCTTGACTTTAGGGATGCACATATCTACCTTAATATAAAAGTGTGTACTTTTTTTTTTACCTGCCTGCCTCCTCATCCTTTGGATGTCTGTCTAGCCACTCATTTTTTAGTAAGTTCTCATTGAAATAGGATCCACACAAGAAAAAGCTCGTGAACTATTATCGAAGATTCATCGTAAGTTACTCGAACCAAGGAGTTACTCGTCAAAGATGGGATAATAGTCGAAGGTGTACCGCTTGAGTCTAGTGGTGCTCGTGGGATAATACCTGCACCGCAAGACTCAAAAGGTGCATTTATCAAAACACACTTTTAGTATTAAGTTGGTGGTGTTCTTGATTATATTAAGGTTATGCATTTAAATTTAACAAGGTAGTGCACTTAACTTTAACAAAGTGGTGCACTTAACTTTAACAATAGCACAGCTTGAGTCTAATGGTGCACATGTGATAATACATGTACCATTAGACTCAAGCGGTGCAATTATCAACACACACACTTTTTATATTAAGGTAGTTGTGTACTTGCATATATTATAGCGATGCACTAAATTTTAACAAGTTGATACACTTAATTTTAACAACGTGGTGCACCTAATTTATTTTAAAGTGTACAGGTGCACGTAATTATACTATACTGGTATATGCACTCATACTACATCGATGCACACAATTACACTATATCAGTGCACGTGGGATACATGCACATCTAAACTTCAAGCGATGCACTTACCAAAATCATTTGGATTCATAGTAACAGTTCATGCAAGGCTAACCCATATTAACAAGTGCTATATAGAAAATTTTGTAAATTGAAAATATTATCAAAGTTCATACAAAACTTGTTCGAGATATAAACTCTTATTTTACTATAATTATATTCAATCAATGTCAAACGAGAAGGTAATGAGCAAGATAGTGATTTTAACAAGGTGATGCACCTAATTTTTTTTAAAGTAAGGTGGTACATGTAATTATACTATACCCGTGCACATTGGTGCACCAATAACACTATATTGTTTATTAACATAAAAATATTATTGCTAATAAATATTTAGTTTGAGTTCGGGAACGGATCTTATAACGTAAGCTTTTGCATACTTCTCCATTTCGAGAACTCAAAATTCTTCCACTTTCAGCCTTCCCGTTATGACATGCTTAGAGGACAGGCATATTTAGACAAACCTATGAGTTGAATCAGAAGAGCATGCTGCAATTTAGAGGGTCAATCGTGAACAGAGCACTAGCCAAATGAATGAATAACTGATAGTATTCGGATCAATATAGCAATGTAATAGCAGGAGCTCGAATAATTTCGTATCGGACGACACAGTATTACGATGTGGATCTAAGAAAACAGCATTAATTTTCTTTTTCTCAAAAAAATTACACAGAAATTTAAAAGTTTGTGGGCAACAATAATCAAAATCAGTGCATATAGGAACTACAGCTACATAATATGATTTCAAAAAATAATGAGAAAATGATCCTCGGGAAGACCAGATTATTGAAGTGACACCAATTACATGACACAGTAATAAATACTCCTGCTATATAAATGGCTGACCCTAACATCCGTATGAATCAAATCATTGTGAAGTACTCATCCAAAGAAATCTATCAAATCATTAGGAACTGGTTCTCACCCGAAGGAATCCATCTCTGGCCATATTGCTCACCCTAATCATACAGGATACCTGCTGGTACAATTAACTGGGGAAAAAAAGCATCCTATCTGCCCTCAGGTTACGTTGCCATTTCTGTTGGTAACATTTAAATCTTGGAAAAAAGATTTTGCAGCTTCATATGTGGACCAGCATATTGCGGCAGCTGGAGCATGGAAGAGCATTCTAGGCATCCATCCTCTCATAAGACCACGGTATCCATCTTTCGCTACTATTGTTCGAACAACATCACGGATTGAACCATTAACAAATCTATCACATCCACAGACACCCTGTAAAATGTCACGTGATTAAGAACAAAGAACGAAGTTCAAAAGCTCTCATACAGAAGATTAAAGTGCATGGCAGATACCAAACTAATCTAATTTTTGAGATATTTGAGGTTGGGACAGACATTTGCTCTGGATGTAGGTAATTCAAAAAATAAAACAAGTTCCAGTAGCAGATCCAGTAGTCTTAATGTTCATTGGGGAGCATTTGAAAAAACTTACGACAATTATAATTATCCTGGGACTTGTTCTAAATCAGGATAAAGTGGTGAGTTGAAAGAGACTGAAATTAGATGTTGCCACGCATCTCCACATTCAATACCTCAGATTGTGTAAGTTACATCATTAGATGCTATATAGTAAAATCTATGTTTTATAAGAGTTAAAGAATTATAACTGTTTGGTATATGACAAGATGGAACTCAAATCCAAAAAGTCAGTTCAGGTTGTTTAGAACCAATGATATTATAACCATACAGTTTAGAAATAAGGGCTTCAATCAAATAAGCAATGTTCTACGCTACAAGTGACAATCACACTTTTATCTTTGATGGTATCAGATTATTACAGCTGCACAAGGTTTCAGTCTCCACCAATTTAATATGCAGTAGCTGATAAATCAAGTTGTCTTTATGTCAAGACTCGAGGCAGAATTCGTAGGTCATCCTACAAGCAATTTTTTCAAGTAAACCAATGCTCTAGTAAAACCAAAAAGGCACATCAGCAGTATAGCCTAGGTTCTAATGCATTTGACTGCATCACATCATGTGCAACTGCTGCACGTAATATTTGCTGATCAAGGCACACTGAAGCTATTACACCTCTATTTTTTACCGAGAGTGAAGCCAAGCGCCAAGCTCTACTTCTTTATTTCCTAAGCAGTATCCATTTTTTCCATTGGTCTTTCTATCTTTTGGTCTCTTGCTCATCTCACACCTTCTTTAATCTTTCTCATGCTCTTTTTCTACTCTAACCGAACGCCAAGAATCCATGCACAAATCGATGTAATATGCATTCGTAGGCTTACACATGTCCTTGAATATTTATTGAAAATTTACAGATCAGAGAGATGTACATACATTTTCTTCAGACTTCAACAAAACATTATTCATGAGCCCTTCTCATGCTGCAATGTAACTAGTGCTTATGACATCAATGCACCTCAAGCCTTCAACGATTATGTTTTGAACTACTTAACATAGCAAGCATGGTTTGCGGAAGGAAGTAGAGAGAAGTAATCACGAAATTTTTTAGCAATAGAAAAACAGAACGTGCATAATGTAACAAAAAGACTCACCATCTCCCCTCTAGTTTTTCAACCTATAGATTAGTGTAGATTAGCATCATTGTCCATCAATCATTGTTTTTCTCTCCAAACCCACGGTTTTTATCAACTAAAATTTGGTGGAGTGCCCAAATAAAAAATTCAGTGATAGCAAAAAACAGCATACTCTATATTCAAACCAATCAATCATCATCAAATCCATAACTAAACCAAATAATTCAGATCATATTGCAAATTTACATAGATAATTTGTAGATGTTATCATAATTTCACACATAGTTATTAAAAGCTCACATAGCGCGCACTAAAGCTCAAGGCGAAGCGAGGCGTGGGTCTTGCGCTTCGCAGCGCCATGCGCCTCGTGTTTTGGCAAAGCGCGCGCTATGTGTGCTATCTGCGCTTTTCAATTAGCCAAGGTGCGCGCTATAGCACGCCTTTGATAAGGCTTGAAAATTGGGGCTGACGGATTATCAAAATACATTGCTAAGGTTGGGCTTTAAATTTAAATTTGGGTTTATTAAAAATAAGCCCATGTTAGAGAATATTAGAGTTAAGTTAGAGAGTTTTAGGGTTACTGTTACATAAAGTCTTTGTTGCCTAAACCTTCCAGCCTCCAGTCGATGCCGACCGATAAGCAGGTTGATGTGTTCAAGTGCTTTATTTTTTTTCTTCAAAATTACATTGCATTATTTCCTTTACTTTTTTTCGTCTCAAATTATTATTTATTTTTGGATTGATTCTCCTTTCTTGTTTTATATTTTCTTTTCCTTCAATTTTTACGTGACAAAGTTCATCAGTTATCACAATCGTCAATGAGTTCATCCAATCAAAGTTTGACAAATACTTGAGCATATAACAAAATATAAATTGTTAAGCTATTAATATTGCTAAAGCATACTGTTAATTGTTGCTGATGAGTTTGATTAAATTTTATGGATAATTTTGATGCATTAAAAATATATAAGTTATTGCGCTTTACATTAGTAAAGCGTGTGCTTCGCGTCGCGCTATGCGCTATAGCCTCATGACCCCCCTTTGCGCTATAGTGCGCTATGCGCCTTTAATAACTATGATTTCACACGACTAACATTTAAAAAAGAATTCAGAGCAACTTCCAATACCTGGCACTGTAACTGAGTCTTCACCACATCAAACGGCGTGGTAAGAGCTGCTGACAATGCCCCCGCCGCTGCTCCAGCTGTAGCATGAACTACCAACCGCTCATCGCTCACACTCTCCGGTGAAACCTCCATTAAACCTTTTTTTGCCGCCTCATAGGTAGTAAAATGCACAGCCGTGAAAGGAGCATTCATAAGCACAGTAGTTCTGTAAGATGCATAGAACGCCTTAAAACCCTCCTCCCTCAGCACCCTCTTAATGCAATCCGACACCCCAAGGTAAGGGCTATTACTCAATTGCAGCCTCTGTTTCACCATATCCATTGGCGTAAATACTGCATCGCTAGCAACAGTGGCAAAAACACCAGACAGGGCATGTGCCCCAGAATTATTGGGATTCCCTCCAGAAAACTTCTTCTTACAGAGTTCGTAAACAGAGAAATACACGGCATGAGCGGGGCCAGCACCAAGCCCCATGGCGCCAATCCCGCGGTAGAGGCCTTTAGGGCCTTCTGATTTCAGAACAGACTGAAGGGCCTGCTTAACGCTAACGGATCGAATTGGGCAGGAGCCTAGGGCTTGCATCTGGGTTTTAATCGTGTCAACAGGGAACATCAACATGTGCTCGACCATTCCCGCCACTGATCCAGCTATCATGAACTGCCAGAAGTGAAGCCCGTCGTGCGCCTCCGCGTCGATCTCCGCACGGTATCCCGGTGGGTGCGTCATCTGAATCAGGTCGGGATTCTGAAATTTCGGAGAGGCGTCGGTTGCCATTAAAATTATCGTAAACTGAAAACAGGAGAGGGTTGAAGAATGGATTTTTGGTGGAACAAGCTATCTCCATACAAGGGCTTAGAAACATATACTAGTATTCATGTGCGCGGCGAAGTGGAACATAGAAGAAAAGTCAAAACTGGGAGGTATCCAAATGTAGAAGATTCGATTGCGGTGTTAGAGTGAAATTTTCAAATTAGGGTTTCTGAAATTGGGGATTTTGCAGTAACTCCATGCGTTGTTTATAAATTGTGAAACAACAGTGGCCGTAAATAATCAGCCGTTTTGGCCCAATCTACTTTCACCGAGCCAAAAATATATATATTCATTTGTTTTTCGGGAAAATTACGGATTTATTTATCTCAAGAGGAGAAAATTTTTTCGGTCCAGTCCACCAAAATATTTTGTTTTAATTATGTTCATTTTAGGTCAAAATTACCAAAACATCCATAAACTATCATCTTCCTCGCTGTGTCTCCAACTCGAATCGTCTTCTCCAATTTATCTCAGTAATTTCTCCATGTTACACATAAAAATGCTCAAAATTTCCTGTAATTTCTCACTCATTCCATCGAATCGTTCTCTTCATGGATTAATGTGCGAAGATGAGGTATTCGCATTTCCAACAACATGGAGCCGTACAAAAAATTACGTAAAAGAATAAAATTGGTTGGGCTTTCTGAAATGAAATAAAACACTACGTAAAGATGAGGTATTCACAAGAATTTTCCCGTTATCATCAAATGACATATTTACTGAAATGAAATAAAACATTTTATTGGTTGGGCTTTCTGAAAATGTCAATGGTTTCAGAAAATTGAAACTATTTGTGGACGCCCCGAGATCTGAGTGCGTGACACCAGCGTTGAATCCAAATATGAAATTCGAATACAATAAGTCACATGTACAGATCTATGATAACACTATTTATTCCAAAATCAATAAATTGTCATTACAATTGCTAATCAAACCGAACAATTTATTCGCAAACCTTAGTTCTAACAGAGTTTGTGGAAGTGTAACAAAATAAGATCTTGAAATCTCCTCGATAGATCACGGGCCCTAGAATTGTCTTGTTCTTCGTCTTCAACCTATTTTCCATACTTATCTAGGGAGGGGTGGTAAGAGGTGAGTATTTGGGAAAATACTCAGCAAGCAGGGGTCAGTTGAACATGATAAAGCATACATATAAAACTTTTCAAATAACTCTTTATCAAACACATAGTAGATCGATACACATACTCATAATTGCTCACACTAGAGCATCATCACATAAACAAATAATCACATAATCTCCTTTTTGGGATCAAAAGGTGGCTCCCGTAGCATAGTACTTTGCTCTTAAGGATCAAGAGGTGACTCTCATGCATGTGGCACGCCCACATCATGTAGCACTTTGCCTCACCAAATCAAGTAGTGACTTCTACAGACGTAGCACTTTGTCCCGCAGAGCCTTCGACTTTCAATGCGCATTTCTCATAAACTTCCATAATACGATCTTTAAAATACATTTTCATGTTCAATTGAATTTTAACACATATAGCGTTTCGAAAACGAAATGACATTTGTAGCCAAAACCCACTTACAGTCGTTGGATAATCGAAACAAGGTGAGATGAGATACGGGTTGAGAAAATGATGAAAATCCCTTCCTTGAATTTTCGAAAAGTATGTGCGTATTTTCTGAAAAAGATGATGTTTCTTGGTAGGAAAAGCTTCATTTGGTATGATATGATGTGTTGTTAATGTAGGAGAATTAATGGAGATTCCTAGACTTCTGCCATTTAAAGTCATGATTTTGGTAAAAGTAAATGAGTGTGCTAATGAGGAAATTGTACGAGGGCGATTGATATAATGATTGAGTAAGATAAAGAATCATTTAGTGGCAAGACAATTGAATGTGTTAGTGAGGCAATTGAATGTCATGCCATGATTTGAGCTAAGCACTTAAATGCATTCAATCGCTAATTACAAGATTTGGGTAATGACATTGAATGGCTAGCCAGATTTGGGAAAAGGGCACTTGAATGGGCAAATGAGTGGGTCATCACAATATTATAATTTGAGCAAGTAATGAATGATGTCATCACGGGTGATGTAAAAGATTGATTGTAAATACCATGATTTTGGCCTCCTGGTGACAAGATTTGAGTCAATGTGAAGATAAATGATAATAAGGTGATCGAGACAAGTATTAATGGAGCCATTGAATTGTCATGATTATGGGGAGCAAATTTCGGGGTCATCACATCATCTATCAATGTTTTTGGTTAAAAGACAGATTTGAGTCTATCGATACATGTAAATTTACATACACCACATAAGTCTAGTGGTGCATGTAAATCACATGCACCGCTAGACACAAAAAGTGAAAATGATGATAATAATGAAAAATGTGAAGATTTTTTCTATTTTTAACTCAGATTAGTTTTTGAAAATTCATAATGATGATGAAATCGCTTTATAAAGGAAATTATGAATTGATGGATGCAGTCTTGTAGATAAAAACTGTTGGTCGAATCAAGTTATTTACATGCACCGCATGAGATATGCATCACATGAGTCTAGCGGTGCATGTAAATTACATGCGCCGCTAGACACAAGAAAGTGAAAATGATGATAATAATGAATAATGTGAAGATTTTTCTATTTTTAACTCAGATTAGTTTTTGAAAATTCATAATGATGATGAAATTCCTTTATAAATGAAATTATGAATTGATGGATGCAGTCTTGTAGATAAAAATTGTTGGTGTAATCAAGCTATTTACATGCACGGCATGAGATATGCATCACATGAGTCTAGCGGTGCATGTAAAATACATGCACCGCTAGACACAAGAAAGTGAAATGATGGTAATAATGAATAATGTGAAGCATTTTCTATTTTTAACTGAGATTAGTTTCTGAAAATTCATAATGATGATGAAATCCATTTACAAAGGGAATTATGAATTGATTGATGCTGTCTTATAGATAAAAAATGTTGACGGAATCACGATATTTACATGCACCGCATGAGTATAGCGGTGCATGTAAATTACATGCACCGCTAGACACAAGAAAGTGAAATAATGACCATAATGAAAAATATGAAGATTTTTTCTATTTTTAATTGAGATTAGTTTCTGAAAATTCATAATGATGATGAAATCTCTTTAGAAAGGGAATTATTAATTGATGGATGCAGTCTTGTAGATAAAAACTGTTGGTGGAATCAAGTTATTTGCATGCATCGCATGAGTCTAGCGGTGCATGTAAATTACATGCACAGTTAGACACAAGAAAGTGAAAATGATGATAAAATTACATGCATGTTTTTTAATTGTCAAGATTTTTGGAAACATGCAGAACATTAGCAACTGTAACGACCTTTGAGGGGTTTGGGAAATTATTTAAATTGGGTGGTGCATGCAATTTAAGGTGGCTATTTGGGGTTGATGACTAATATTAAAATGACCAAAATTTCATTTTAAAAAAAAAAGACCAAAATATATGGTGCATGTAATTTGCATGTACCGCTAGATACACGGTGCATTTATATTACTTGCACTGCATGAGTCTAGAGGTGCATGTATATTCACCGCTAGATATAAGCAGTGCATGTATATTATATTTACATACATCGCATGAATAAATTTTACATGCACCGCATGAGTAATTTTTACATGCACCTCATGAGTAAAGTTTCGCATGCACCGCATGAGTAAATTTTGCATGCACCACATGAGTAAATTTTTATATGCACCGCATGTTCAATTTTTATATGCACCGCATGAGCCAATTTTTACGTGTATTGCATGAGCTATTTTTAACACGCATCGCTAGATAGAAGTGATGCACTTAAAATACCACATCTATTTTATTAAAGTTTTACATGCGCCGCATTAGGCAATAATTTACGTGCACCGATGTGTCTAGCGGTGCATGTACTTTACATGCACCGCTAGACACAAGCGGTGCATGTTTATTAATTCTTAAGCTGTTAATGCTCAATTATGGGTTATAGAATCTGAGTTGAATCTTGGTTTTGTTACTGTTGTGCAAAGTTTATTGATGATGCACTATAATTGGTCATACATGGGTCCATTAACTTCAGATTATTTTATTCAAATGATATTAATTCTTGACTGAGAGTTAGCAGAGGCTTGTTCAGACTAGTACGTCAACAAATAATTAATCCAAGAAAAAATGTTTTTGCGTAAATAATTATTCCGAGAAGCAGAATTTGTAGCCGCAAGTTCTGTACGAAACAATCTCTAGTAAACTTCGCCTTCTTCGATGCCTTCATTTGGAAAGGTCGAATAAGTTCATATACATTGGAATCGATTTCATCGACAAGACGCCGTCGGACAAAGCTTCATCATCGTCATCTTTTCTCAATAGTCTGCTTCTTAAATTGTTCTCTCTACATAAAATCGACTGGATCGGCATTTCATTCACCCTGCACTTCACGGAAAAACAATACAGAAGAGATTCAGTAGAAAGAAGGGTAAATTAGTCATGAAAATGGACCATTTAGATTAGGGTCTGATAAAATGGACTTATTTGAAATAAATTTTCTAAAAGATGTATTTAGTTGAAAGAAGATTTTTTTTTTTGAGATTTAGTTGAAAGAAATTTTAGAAAGTGGTACATTTATGTAATTTTCTCTTGGTTTTTTTACATTAAATTAAGAATATTATTGAAAAATCAAATTATACAAATAAATTTTCTATTTTATTCTTAATTAATGAGTTATAAAAATAATGATATATAAAAAAATGGTTTATTTTTTAAATTAATTTTTTTTAAAAAAATTCAGAAATAATATCTTTTTAAATGAGTTGCAAAAATACCTCTAACCGATGTCATTTGCAGTGGAGGCCTGCAAAAATACAGGCCCTCGCTGTATGTGACAGCGTGGGGACTGATGCCACCTGCAGCGGACACTGTCGTTTATTTTCTTTTTATAAAAAAATTAATTTTTTTAACTTTATTTTTTAGTTTTTAAGAATTGGATGAGATGAGGTGCACTTGTCCCAACATATATAATTATAAAAAGGGAAAATTACACAAAACATCTTATAATTTAGTGCAAAAAAAATTTCACTTTGCAACCATAATTTGAAAAATTACAGTTTACATCCTGAACTTTCATGAATTGTTACATTTTACATCATTTTGACTCGATTTTGTATTTTTATTGAAGATTTATCGCCTCATTCGAATATCGTCTTACATACTCAAACTTGATCCATTTAATCTAGTTATTCCAAATTTTTAAAACACAAAAATAATATTTGTAGTATCGAAATTCTGTAGTTAACGATTACGAAAAATGGAATTTTGACATACTAAATATTTATTTTGATTTTAAAAAAATTTACAGTAGCTAGTTTAAGTGGCTCTGAGTTTGAATATGTAAGGCAATGATGAAATGCAGCTATAAATTTTTGATAAAAAACAAAAAATCGAGTCAATGTGATGCAAAGTTTTACAATTCATGAAAGCTGATGATCTGTTGTTCAAATAATAGTTGCAAAGTGAAATTTGGACTATACAATATGATGTTTGTGGTAATTTTCTCTTATAAAAATTTCAAATTATATTGTTGTGAACGGTTGTGAAGATAGTGGAACCATATTGTTGTGAACATGGAATAAAACCAACACTCATCCCATTTATCACATTGGTTCAATTATATCAAACGGTATATATATGTTCGTCTTGATATAGTCGTTTAGCGATCAATGCAAAGATAAGGTACTTGATTGCAAAATATAAATAAAAAGTGTAACACAGATTCTGGGGGAAATTTAATGAAAGTTAAGAAACTATATAACATCGACCTCACTACAGGAAATACCACGTTTTACGACAACCTTAACTGCAACGAATTATCAACAAAAACTTGTTAGAAACTTAGAAAATGAAGAGAAATATTCGAAGGACGTTAGTGTTTAGCAAAATATTTAAAATCCCTTGAGGTTTTACGTCTATTTCTTCATAGGGAGTGAGGAACAAATGCATTTAGCAGCGAAAATTTGCAGGTTTATTCATTGTAGACGATAAACGTGGATCAATACCAATTGGACTCTCTCTTGAGGGGGTCCTGCGTGACATTGTAAATGGAAGTAGTAGCAAAGCTATGGCAGTTTTGGAAATTACTAAGGCTAGCATTGTTAGAAGAAGCTAAGGGAAGAGATTTGTCATGATCTGGTTGAGGTTGTGGAATTGGTTGATGTCGGATCTGATCAATGCACATTAAAATCTCAGCTTCAGCGTCAGCTAACTGCATCTGCAGCCTTGATACTTCATTTTGCAAGTGTGATATGGCTCCTACGCATCCGTATACCGGATCTCTCATCCTTGCATTCGCTTCGTATACTAAACTGCTCACTGCATCTGCTCGTTGGTGAACTGGGATCTCCTAGAAAAATTTCCAAAACAAACACACATATATATATATATATATATATATATATATATATATATATATATATATATATATATGTTAAGGAGTGTATAATTAAGTACATCATACCATTTTTATGTTGGAAAAAGCGAAAGTTTGAATTAAAATAAAAAAATTTTTGCTGCTCGATCGATCGAGCGGACCAGACTTTTCTGGTTTGTATGCTACAAGAGCTCGATCGATCGAGAGGGGTGCTCGATTGATCGAGCCATGTTTCAGATTTGTGAAATGGTTTGTCCATTGATGTTTGGGGTGCGATTTTTGGCCAAATGGTGCCTCCAAATGGTGTCCTTTGGACTTGACTTTTGGATAAATTTAAAAATGTTCCCATAGAATATATGTCTTTACAATAACAGTCTCAAATTTTTATGACTAAACTAATATAGTCTCGTGGAGATTATTTAATGAAAAACGATCCCAAACTTTTTTCTTTCATTCCCAAAATTTTGTTTTTATTCAAAAGTAATGTCATAGCGCATATTCAATTATGATACATTTTTTGTTAAAAATTAGTTTATGTGGTACTAAATTCGTTAAAACATTTATGTGAGATCCTTTTTGATTAAAAAAAATTTATGTTGGACTATATTTGATTGGTGGAACTAGTATTGGAAAAATCCATATTCTATCAGACCATTTTTTTTAAAATTTACAACAAATAAACATGAGTGATTAATACATTCTCTTACAAAACCTTTCAAATCGACAATTTTTAAACCATCACTAGAGCAAACGTAAAATATATGCTCCCATTTAACTTTGGTATAAAACTAAAAAAAACACCGATATCATAGGTTCAAATTTCAAGTTACACTGGCTTCATCGTTGGACGTTGAAGTAGAAATCAAACTCACCATCTCTCTAGTTAATGTCGAATGGCATATATAGACATTCAAGTATCCCAAAAGTTTTAGTTGAGAATCTGACTTCTGTGTTATTCTCGCAAACAAAACTTATACTTCTATAATGAAGAATCAAGACGAAAGAAAATAAGAATGAATATATAACCTGCAACATTTTGCTGACATTGCTGGCACCAAAGACCTTGTGAACCATGGCAAACTTTTGAGGATCATCAGGAGGGAAATAAGGAGCAAAGATGCAGTCCTTTGCGCACCGGCGTCTCAGCAATTTGCAGGAAGCGCAGGGTCCTCCACCTCCCATTTTAAATCTCATTAATCATGTCTAATTCAGAGAAAACCTGGGGAGGATAATATATACATATAGATATAGATATATTGACATACGCAAAATCAACTTTCAGTATTTTTCAATCGATAAAGAGTTGACCACCGCCGCGGTAAGTGATGGAACTGGGCTACCCATTCTATAGTTTCCAGGTTGGACAAATTTCTTGATTCCCCACCACCCCATATATATTTATTTAGATTAAGAAGAAAAAGGAAACGGAGAAAAGTCCACCTTGGAAAATTTTATTAATTTTGGAAATATAATGTTAATCAAATTTGAATAAAAAATTTATATAAAGAAACATTGTTTATTACATCTAGTCTTGATTGTATTCTTTTTGCCTAGATTTTAAAAATTTAATGATCGTTGGTGAGTACTGAATGTTGGCAAGGACTGGAAACCATTTTAACTTTTGGGTAGAAAATTCTTTTTAAAAGGTGTTATCTAGGCTCTTCTGCAGTACAAGTTATAAATATGGAGGAAATTACAAAAATGTTCCATAGAAATATGATCATTGTATTAGTAGTCTCAAACTTTTAGAAGTGATCAAATACATCATTATATAAATTATTTTTTAATAAAGGCAGTCCCACATAAATATTTTTATCAAATATAATATCATATAAATTTTTTTTTACAAAAATGGTCATCCCAAATTTTGATGAGGATTTATGTACCATTTTCAGTACTTGCATACCAAATAGGCAAATAGTAAAGTCGTTTTGTTTGGGAAAAAATATATAAAACCAAGCTCAATAAAGTGTTTTTGGAAACTATAGTTTCCATGTCCAAAATTACTATTTGTATATGCTATTTTTTTTTTAGTATGGAGTGGTTAAATCAATTTTTTTTATTAAACACGATTTGAACTCGAGTTTGTCCAAAGTGGGCGTGAACTCTTATCAATTTCGGCAAAGTCGGGGAGCTCCTGCTATTTTATTTTAACTTGTTGCTTATCATGTTCAATTTTTTTAAATGTTAATACGAACTCAAACAATTTAATTACCTATTTTAATAAATAATCAAGATTAAAAAAACCTCTCACCGATAAATGAATGAGCAGTTAAAAAGTCCGACATGAAACAGAAATCAAAATTCCAAAGACCAAATCAAAACACGAAACAATCACAATCAAATTAATAATTATAAACAAGTGATCACATGCATTAGATTGAGTGATCTTCTTCACAATATAATTATTCTCCGTCACATGGGCATGAAAGAATAATGTTCCTTCACTATTTGCACCTTAAAATTCTTACCCTAGAAAAAATGGGTTCGATTTTTTTAAAAAAAATTATATTTTCTAAATCATTTTAATGTTATAAATTGAGTGTGAATAATATCCTAAATATGAGTAAAATTTGCAAATCACATATTTTAATGTGTTTTTGCACACCAGTATTTTTCAATATTTACATATATTTAGACCAACATGACGATTAATATTATCATATACTTAAGCTTATGTCCTTATTTTAGGCTTTTATTGTTGTCGTTCTTGAGCACGGTGTCTTTGCCACGGATTGACTTCCACATCATAATTGCTCTAGTAAAGAACTAAAGAAAAAAGATCAACGAGAGAGAGAAAAAAAAGAGAAACAAACTAATTATGGGCATCTACACACATATCTGATGTGTGTTTTGTGTACAAACACTATATTTAGACCAACATGACGATTAATATTATCATATAACTTAAGGTTATGTCCCTATTTTAGTCTTGTGTTGTTCTCTTCCTTAAAGACAGTGTCTTTCAGGGCATCTGCACGGCATATTTTAATGTGTGTTTGCACACCAGTATTTTTTTATATTTACATATATTTAGACCAACATGATGATTAATATTATCATATACTTAAGCTTATGTCCTTATTTTAGGTTTGTATTGTTGTCGTCCTTAAAAACGAGTCTTTCGGGGTATCTACACACATATCTGGTGAGTATTTTGTGTACAAACACTATATTTAGACCAACATGACGATTAATATTATCATATACTTAAGCTTATGTTCCTAATCTTTCAGGTCATCTACAGAACATATCTGGTGTGTGTTTGTGTACACATACTATATTTAGACCAACATGAAGATTAATATTATCATATACTTAACATTATATCTCTGTTTTAGGCTTGTGATGTTGTCGTCCTTAAAAGCAGTGTCTTGTCATCTATACCATATATATGGTGTATGTTTTATGACACATAATGTAGATGCATCATAGAGACCTATTGTAGTAGCTTAACTATGCATCAATTAATTAAAAATGTCGCCATCTTGTGCTAATGCATCGATACTACAAAATTTATAACAGTGGGAGAACCCTAATTGGAATCTCTGAAACTCGCATTTAATGCACATCACATGATTTCGAGCTTCCAATATGCCATTCCAAAGAAAACAGCTCTCTTTCCTACCAATCTTCCAATTCTATAATGTGATAATATCTATGGAATATATTATTAGGCGCATATTTAACTATCTTTCGTTGAGTTTTTAATATTTTCGATTTAAAAGTAATTTTTGAAACATTTTTTTATTAATGTGATCAATAAGAAATTTCAAAAAAAATCGACATAATAGTAAAATATTTGAAAGATAACATAAGGATCACAAGTTCAAGTCCAAGTTGGAGAGACAAAAACTAAATTAGTGTCAGATCCAAGTATGTATAGGTTATGACTGCATCCGAATTTATCTGGAGAACGAACCATGGGAAATACCGTCCTCCCTCAGGATTAGTTCACAAATGTTTGACAAATGCATGAGCCGAGTTGATTAGTGAGCCATTCGCTCGAGCTCGATGATAAGTTTGGGACTTATATGATCGTTCAAAAACTTGTCATCTGGGCTCGAATAGATCTGCCCGATCACCATGAGTTCAACTAATTAGACCGAGTGAAATGGAAGTATGGTTGAATTCTTTGGAGGTTTCTTACCTCACTAAACGCGTATTAGTTAAGTGTTAAAATTTCAAGTTTCAAACCGCAGACAGGATGAGAACCTTGTAAAATTTCAAAATTCAAAGTGTACGTGGGATTTATTTAGTTATTATTGGTCAAGTTTATGAATAAAATATGGGGAAAAAACAGACATCTTCACCGTCATAGAGAAAACAAAACGTGAGACCTCCGATGCACTACATTAAATATGCTTAGTGATATGAAAGATTCGGTTATTGGGATGTGGATGTTTTTCAACACTTTAAACGGTGGGATGGTGAGCAATCTTTGACATTAATTGCTATTACTTTTATTTTATTTTGCCAGATTTACGGGTTTATCTTCTATGACCTGGTGCAGGGGCGTAACTAAAATTTTTAATTTAGGGGAGACTGAGCATGAGAAATATAAACGTTATTTTAACATATATAATTTATATTAAAATAGGTAAATTTTTCAAAACTTTTTTATAATTATTTTATATAAACACTTCATTTACATACTCGTTAAAGATTATTTAATTGTATCTTGCTGCACATCAATGAGTTTTACTCACCACTTCATTCTCAATCTTTTGTATAAACACTTCATAATCCATTTAATCTAAATTAAATTGTACAAAAAAAGCTATTTTTTTAAAAAAATTAACTAAAAATAATATATACCTACATATTTTAAAAATATATATTTAAAAAGATGTAAAGTTGTGACAAATAAGTATACAAAAATGCTTTTATAATTTTTAAAAACAAAAATCGTTTATAATCGAAAAATATTATTGGGTGAGGTTTAAAATTATAGACATATACAAAAAAATTGTACTTACAAAAATAAAATAAAAGATCCAAAAAATTATAAGTTGTTTGAAGTGAAATAATTTATACTCGAACCCTTGCGTCCAAAGGCAATATATTCGGCTTCTGCTGGGCTTGGGGGACTGAAGCCCATTACATCACCTAATGTAGATCTGCCCCTGACCAATAGATAATTGACATCTATTTTATTACGATAACCGAGTTCATTAATGACAACACCTATTGTAGAAATCGGCATCTTTCTTAATTGGTTTTTTTTTCTTTCTAGCGCAACATTTAACATTGTAAGAGAAATATTATGGTATGAAATATAACATGAAAGTGACATTACAAAGATAAGCTCATATTCAATTATGAGGGTGAACTCAATTTATATTACGTTATATCGTCTGTGATCCATGGATTTCAGTCGGGAAACTGTATCAATACCAACAACAATTTCTATGAACAAGTTTCTAACACCATGCCAATGTATCCTATGAGATCCTTTAGTTGAATTCTTTGGAGTTTTAACATCTAACACTAGATAACAAATAACCCCCTTGCAATATAATTTTGTATTTTCTATTCAATTCTTCACTTTCTGAAGAACTTAAGGGATGAATCCAGCAAACTGTTGAGTTGACTTAAACTTCGGTAAAATATTTAGATATATTAAAATACAAAAAATAATTATTTATATTATTTTCAACGTTTCATATCTTTTTTTTTTAATTTTATCTCAAATATATTATTATCTTGAGTTTGATTTGACTCTCTACGTAAACAATGATAATTAATGTAATGCATGTTTTAGGCTCAAAAAAATGACTAAAGAATTTAAATATAATAAAAAAAAAAAGAAATATCTTTTTACCATATGAACAAAACGTGTTAATATTTTAGTGTAATTCGTCTTTAGGGAAGACGATTTCAATGCAATTTTTATTTTATTTTATGGAAGTCGTCTTTTAAAAAAACCTATGTTGTACCGATACTTCAAAAAATCACCCCATATAATGTCGGACACTACGTGGACACGGACACGGCAAGACACGGGTGCGACACTGTATCGGGCACGCCACGTGGTGTGTCTGGATCATTTCTAAAAAAAATTCAACACGTTTCGGACACTACAGGACACGTCGTAGACACCACAGGACACGGGAAAATAATTTTTAATTACTTTTTTTTTAAAAAAAATTGTAAAAAAAACTTGTAAATTATTTTTACAAAAATGTTAAAAAATTATAACTTTTTTTTGAATGTTTTAATTAGTTAATGATGTGTTTACAATTTGACATCATTTTCATTCTTGAATTTTAGTATATTAGAACATAATCGATGTATAGAATATATATACTAAAAAAAAATTATTGTCGTATCTTATAAGTGTTGTGTTCTATAATTTTTGAAAATTGGTGTCCCCTTGTCCGTGTCGTGTTGTACTCGTGTCCGTGCAGCATAGGAAAAGACGAATTCTGAAAAAAAAAAAATTATGAATTCACCTTCGCTTAATTTTTTTATTTTTAATTAATATTTATAAATTAATTTAAATATGGCATTTCGAAATCATAAAAAAATCGAAAAATAACATTTGAATTGGTTATCCATATATTCCTACGATCCACACTTTCTTCATACTTAAATTATATGGATGCTTATAAATACTATATATATCCGCATTTTCTTTATTCTGATTATATATTCATGCTTAAATTAATATTTATAAATTAATTCAAATATGGCATTTCGAAATCATAAAAATATCGATAACAAATAACATTTGAATTGGTTATCCATATATTCATTCAAAATAAATAAATTGTTTGTGGATCTTTATCCGCACTTTATTCATTCTGACAGGATGATATAACGGGTTGTGTTATATCCTTATATGCCGACATCATATCATCGTATGGAATATAAGATCTAAAAGATGGATGTTGTGGTACATAAGCTTCTGATAAGTGGAGCTCCACGTGTCCGAAATACGAGGTGGCCTTCGAAGAAATTATACTAATATTATTATTATAATCATATATAATAATAAAGGATAATTACATCTACACCAATCGATTTTGACGTAATTATAGAAACCTTCCCTATGGTTTGAACAATTACAGAAACCTCAAGTTAGATTAAATATTACAGACGAGTCGTGCCGTTAGTAAAATAGACGGTCGTTAAGAAAAACATTCCCTAATTTTTAATCAAAAGCCCAAATTGACCATTGTCAACTTTAACCTCTATTTTGATCTAAATTTTTAGAGGGGGTGTCTTTGTAATTATGGTAGTTTTAGGGGCGTGATCGTAATAAAACAATTATTTTATGTTTCGAATTGTTTATGTCAATTATAATTATTATTTACTCAAATCTTGTTTTCTTTTCATAATAATTTTAATTTTTTTATCATTTGTATTCAATTTTATATATACTTAAATATTTATGAATTATAAATAATAAATAATAACAGTATTATATATTAATATATATTTTATTAAACAAATAATTATGAATTTTTAATAATATTATTACATATAATTAAATAGTAAAAAAATGTAGAAACCGTTTTTTCTAAAATTTAAGAAAAACAAAAAAAAAGGTGAAATCGTGTTGTGGAAAGATGGTTTCCCATGATTCTGTATAAGATTTTCTACTCAAAATAATTTAGGAATTTTTAATTGTTTTTATAATATTTGTCAAAGAAAAACCCCAAAAAAAATTATATATATTATTATCTTTAAATTCTATTATCTTATTTTATCCCAGCACTTTAATTACACACTTGCCAACTTCATCTATCCCAACAGTCTAGTTTAAGTGAAAAAACCGAGTTTACGTTTCCTTAGTTGATTTAGAGGATGTCTGACATGTATGGACTGGGAGCTGACGGATCTATGGCACCGGCCAATGACATGGGTGGAGGTTACGGGGGTTATGGTGGCTCTGAAGGCGGAGGATATGGTGGTTATGGCGGAAATGACGGTGGCGGAGCTGGTGGAGACTACGGCGGTAATAGAGGCGGTGGAAGGGGCGGTGGCGGGTACAGCGGTAATAGTGGTACTGGTATTTAATTTGTGTCAAATATTTTCGGATACAACACTTTACGATTTTTAATTTACGAATTATAGTCTCTTACTAGTCAATTTTGTTATCTGTGACCCGCGTCTGTGTTTTTAGGAGGTGGTGGAGGAGGGGGATACCAAGGTGATCGTGGGGGACGCGGTGGAGGTGGCGGCGGCAGTAGAGGAGGTGGCCGTGGTGGGGGAAGCGGCAGGGAAGGTGATTGGCTATGCCCTAACCAAAGGTAATAGATTTTATCTGTTGATGTCAAGATATCTAATTTTTGCCATTATTATTCTGCCGTTGTTTGAAACTGTAGACTGTTGATGAATTGCTCAGCACTGAAAAGTAACACGAGTTTAGTTGCATAAGAAAACAGAGACTGGAGTCATCCATCGGAATAGAGTCTTAATAGAAATCTGGAAATCAGTGTTCACGCTGCTTGTGGTAGTGTTTGATTTTCGTGCAGCACCCAGTTCTCATATGCGTCTCCGTTCTAAATGTTTATGTGAAGCAACCATAAGCAATCTTGGTATAGGGGTTCAAAAGTTTTAGAACTACTTATGGAATTTTATAGATGCATTGTAATTCTCTGATTCACCGAAAGTGAAAGTATGTCTGGGCATGATTTTGTGTTTTATGAGGCCGAAAACTCGATTTTAATGTTCGAGTTTTTTATGTGTTAACTGTAATTGATTCTGGATCTATGAATGTAGCTGCGGAAATTTGAACTTCTCCCGAAGAACGGAGTGTAACAAATGTGGCACACCTTGTCCAACTGGTGGCGATGATCGTGGGGGTAGAGGCGGTGGTGGTTATTCTAGAGGTGGAAGAGGTGGTGGTTACGAGGACAATCGAGGTGGAGGAGGTGGAGGGTACGAGGACAATAGAGGTGGAAGAGGTAACAATTTTGATGGTGGCAATGACCATGATGGTAATGGCCATGATGGTGGAAGTGGTAGAGGTGGATCCTATGGTGGTAATCAAAGAAGGGATGATGGTGGTTATGGGCAGGGTGCTGCTATTGCTCCTCCCCCTTCTTACGGAAGCGCTGGTGGAAGTTATGCACCACCTCCAAATACATATGGTGGGAACCCTAGTTATGCTCCCGAGGCAATTCCTTCACCTACTGGCTACTCTGGGGGTCCTGGTTCATATCCTCCGTCATATGGTGATTCTGTTGGTTATGGTGGCAATTCACTTGGTGATAAGCGTGGTGGTGGACGAAGTGGTCCGCCAGGTGGATATGGTGGGGGTCATCGAAATCCAGATGGAGGTTATGCTGGTTCTTCAGTGGATGCTCCTGTGATGGCCAAACAGTGTGATGAAAAATGTGGGGATTCCTGTGATAATGCCAGAATTTATATATCAAATTTACCTCCTGATGTCACTATTGAAGAGCTTAGAGAACTGTTTGGAAGTATTGGCCAAGTAAACAAATTTCATCTTATTTCCATTAAAGAAACATTTGCATATATTTGTTGCTGGTTGTGCAATTAGATTGAAGGTGGTGTAGCTAAATGCATTAGTGTTCCCGCATCATTTATGATTGGTCAGTTCAGCCTTTATTGCTGCACTAGAGTTTGATATTTTTTCCTGGTTAAGGTAACGGGGTATATGCTCTTCTGGGTTGTATTGAACAAGTTCATATTATTTCTGCATTTGCATTAGTTTTCTGACAAGTAATATGTATTTATGCAGTCATGTAGCTGCTTAAATAATCTGAGATTTTTTCTGTGAATAGGTTGCAAGAATCAAGCAAAAGCGAGGCTACAAGGACCAGTGGCCCTGGAGCATAAAATTATATACTGATGAACAAGGAAACAACAAAGGGGATGCTGTTTTGTCTTACGAAGATCCATCTGCAGCACATTCTGCTGGTGGTTTTTTCAACAGTATGATCTTAACTTGGTTTTTCTTTGGAATGACATTCTTTCTTTCTATTTTTAAATAGTTCTGGTGGTTTTTTCCTCAACAGTGCATGACATGAGAGGTTACAAATAAAGTTTCGATGGCAGAAAAAACTACTCCAAAGGCTCCTGCATATGGTTCTAGGTATGTTAATATATCCTCAAAAATGGATTGTTTATTACTGTTTGGTCTTCCATTTGAGGTATCAAAATTTTATTTTTTGGAGGCTAGAAACATTGTTTCAAAAATTTCTTTATAACAATAATGATTACATCATCATTTTTTATTGCACTTATTCGCACATGGGTTCAGTCAGTTTTTAATTTGCCTTCTGTTATGTAGCACCTATCAACTTAACACCCGAATAGTGATTTTGCTATTGCTAATAGAACCTCTAAGTAAGAACCAGCATCATTATGTGTGGAGGTTACTGATAAATGTCTAGTGCATTTGGCTCACTGGTGTGCATGCTATTTGGTGATGATAAAAATATTCATCTATACAGTTGCATGTGAACTGTGGCTTGTTTGGGTTAGATATGAAGGGTTTACATTTACGCTTTCTGCTAATATCCCAGTTTTCCAGATCTAGAGGATAGAGAGATTATCTCTAGGTATTTATTGACTATTTTTTAATGTTTGTGATGAGTTGATGGGAGTGATTTCCTGACAAGAATAAGACTAGGTCACTGCAGTTCCCATTCTCATTGAGCCCCTCTTACCTTCTTTGAGTAGATGAAAGGGATAGTAATTTGTTTCGTTTAATTTTGATTTTATTGATGATCCAAGACCAGTTTGTATGCTTGGGTTATTTCACTTCCAGTGTTTGTCATGAGGAATCCATGTAGCCACATTGGAGTGGGCAGTTTTGACTTATTTTTGGACTTTGAACTTTTCAGCTTTTAAATTCTTTTTCTATGACTCCTTTCACCTGTGTTTTATGCTAGTTATCTTTTAAGGTGCACCATTTGTTTTATGGCTTTCATTTTAATTGATTCTTCTAGATGTCTTTTCACAGTTTTTAAACTTTCTTATTGTTTAGTCAATACATTTTATCAGTTCATGAGAACGTACCATGAGTTTTATTTTCTTCAAGCTATTTGATTGTGACATCTCTTCATAAGTGATGGTGATTTGTATTGTATCACTTGATGCCTACATGATCATGATACTATGAGTTCTTATCTATGATAAATATATACATTTTTTCCTCTTTGTACTCTTGGATTTGGTTTGTATGAAAGAAATTAAATATTTATTTTGTATGAGTTGATGTGCTATATTATGTTTTTAAACAGTGGCGGTGGAAGAGGCAACTACGGGGGTGGACGTAGAGACAACTATAGAGGTGGTGGTTCTGGTCCAGACAGAAATTATCATGGGGGAAACCGTTCACGTCCATACTAAACTTTCGTGCAGCCTTTTATGCACTAATAGTGGTTGAAAGAGTTTTTAATTTTTTTTTCCTTGCGTGGATTTTCTTCCCTGACTGAAGACTAAGAGGTAGGTTGTTCATTACCCTGAGCAATACCTTTTTTTCTCCATTCTACATCCGTTTAAAAACTAGTGGGGAGTTCTTTAATATGGCTTGGGATTAATTGGAGTTGCGTTGATGTTTTTATAGAGGGAAGTGGATATTCTCCAAACTGCTGCTAATGGTAGGTTGAACTTGTCAGGTGAGTTGCTTTCTAAAGTTGCATTACTGCTATCTCTCTCTATAATTGGTGCATTTTACTATGTCTCCTTGCATGTTATAGATTCCTAACATTCATGGTCTAGATTGGAATGAGTTGAATTACTTTATACGCTACCGAAGACAAAACTGTTAGTGTTATTACTTCAACAGTTCTACCTTATTCCTTGTGACTGAGTTTTGTGGATTCCAAAAATTTATAATGCAGACGTGAATGATTCAAATTACTCATTCCTCAATTCATTAGTGAACATTAAACTATTATTGTTATTGCTTCAACCTTTCTTGTGAATATTCGATATGAGATGACTGTCGAACCTTCATATAAGATTTGAACTCTCAAAATTTCTGTCCAAGAAAATTGTAATAACAAGATTGCTGTTTTGCATTGTTCTAGTGATCGCGGTTGTCTTAATTGTTCTCACGCCCCTCGGAGTCTAGGGCCTAAGCATATTAAAGCATGACACCGTTCAATTTCAAATGTCATCCGATGCTTCTTCCATTTTCAACGCAGAAATGTTTCCGAGTTCTTCCATTTCACTGTAAAGATGTTCGTATTTTGCATGAAAATGTTGGGGTTTAGAATCCGTAGTCGTTTGATCGTCACAGTTTCCTACATGACGACTCATCTACTAATGGAGAAATATGTAATCCTTCATGCTTCTTGAAGTGGGATATTTCAAGAGCCAGCATAATTGGAGTGCTATTTGCTGATCATGCTTAATCCATGTGAATTATTCCTAATTGTGTTATTTACCGTTGGATTGTGACAATGGCAAAGTATATAAAATTTATGCGCATATAGCCATGGTTTTATCTTCTACAGTTTTCCTGGAATGTCCCCTCATCTACATTTTGAAAAGCACATAGAACATTGATCGATAAGGGTTCGTTTGCCCCTATTTTACAAATCAAATATAACAAGTAGCTCGGCTTTCCACCTCTTACCCTTTTTATTTCTTACTTTCCTTTATTAGTTGCTTTGTTGTATACAATTATATAGGCATAGAATAAAAATGGGCTCCCACTTGGTAATTGAGAAAACGTTTTACCATGATAGGATTAGGGTTGATGACGTATTATTAATTTTAGTAAATGTTGTGATGGCCACTTGAACTAAAAGAATCAGCTCGTATTATTAATCATAGTAATAGTAGTATGTGTAATGGCCACCTGAATTAAAGGAATTAGTTCGCGTCTGATATTACTTGAAAGAGTTAGTTCGCGTATTTGAATGAACAAGTTACAATTAACAGGTAAGGCCTTCCGCCAAACTGGCAGGCATTTAAGAATAAATTAGTAATGCAGACGTAAGATAAATTTACTGCAGCATGTTACCATCAGAATGTGAAAGGTCGACATGGTCGAGAAGAAATCAGCTAATACAGCTTAAACAAGCTAGGCGTCCAAAAATCATTGTAAAACAGTGGAAAACGTCAAATAATTTGATGCCTGCCCGTCTCCTAGGAGTGTTCTTTACCATCTTTTACTTAGTGAACACAACAAGATAGTAACTGTCGGTGAAATCATCCAACAGAGAAGTGCAGACTTGTGTACCGAGGTCGAAAATGAAGTCTTGAGTCCAATAAAGAACCTGCAAGTATTCACGGATGGATCAACAGTAGTAATCAATCCCAGACCTGAAAAGTCACAGCTCTGCTCGTTTTGATCGTGCTGCTGGTAAAAACTGTTGAATGCATACGAAATATTTCCAGGCCAACTAAGGTTATAACACGAGCCTCCCGGTGAAGCTGCCGTGCAGTCAGCAGCAGAACATGCCTCTAAAGCTAGTGCAGTTGCATTAGATAAATCTTTGTTGTTGTTTACCACACACCATTTCGATGACAGGTACTGGACATCTTGGGCATTCACCAGTTTTCTGGAACCCTGGTTAAAATCAACTTGATACTTGGCTTGGCCATCGAAAGTAAACACGCCCCAGTGCCTTTCGAAATTTCCAGTGGTCGTGCTTCTCATATCCTCATCCAAAAGGCTTGAAATGTATATTTCTGTAGGCAGAATTTGGGGGTTTGAAGAACTCTTTGATCGGCTATGGAGGTGTTCAGTTAGGCCTTTCAAGAATTCCTCGGCAAGAGATGAAGTAGCATTCGCATTACCATCTGTGGGCCACCCAATCCGACTTACAATAATTTCGACTCGAGAGAATCCGGCATTGGCTAGTGCCACAATGACAGTATCATAGCTCAAGTCAAAGCTATTTTTGTAGGACTTATGAGTGTCGTTTCGCGGCCTTGCCGAGTCTCTGAAAAGAGCAAAATCAAGAGAAAGATTCTTGTTTTCGAGGTAACTCTGGAAAGGGGATATGGCCACCACAAAAGGTGATCGGTTCTTGCTCAAAAATGCAAGAAGTTCAATCATGGTTCGGTTGACATCAGGCCTGAATTGCCCACCTGATGGCAGACCCGATTCGGATTGGAAAGCATCGAAACTGCAGGGGACTACAACTTTAACCTTTTCACCTACTTTAGCTTTAAATAAAGCCGCTTGGACGTTGGCAGCTGCTCCAACTGCAAATGGGTAGAATTGCTCACCATAACTTTGAAGGAGTGGCTCCTCTCCAACAGCAATGTAACTGGAACAGGTTAGCCGACATTAGCTAACTCAAGTTATAGAAACAAAAGGCATTCATACGATGCTTTGCCATTGCAAACT
Source organism: Haberlea rhodopensis (assembly GCA_907163345.1). Lineage (NCBI taxonomy): Eukaryota > Viridiplantae > Streptophyta > Magnoliopsida > Lamiales > Gesneriaceae > Haberlea > Haberlea rhodopensis. The sequence continues at coordinate 2,718,314 of CAJQUN010000044.1, read as the reverse complement.
CCTCGATTGGCAAAGGTGGATTCGAGAGGTGACATGGTAAAGATACAGATATAGAGACATGAATCTCCAATGGTAGAAGCTCAAATCATGAAGTTAACATCAGGTATAAATATACAACTATACTATTTGTTATCATCAGAGAATAACGCGCCATAGAAAGTAAGACATAAAGTGAACAGTTTAATTAGTTTTCATGACGTACAAGAATGGTATCACCTGTCTAAAGTGAAAGGTGAAAACAACTTCCATGTTATACAATCTTGAAAAATTCCCATCACAATGATTTATGAATCTATTTCCACATGACTTTACAATCTGAAATAATGCTTAGTTTGCCACTTTACCTCAAATCTTTTTCTTCAATCCCCTCTTCCCTCACTTCCTAAAAATAAAGAAATCACACAACACATGCTTAACCCTCCCAAGTGCATGACAATCAAAGCACAACAACAATTAAAACAAAAGATAGGGATGCGACGAATTACTCACTCAATAAGGACCCTGGAAGCGCTATCAGAGACGAAACGGGTGAGATTATCGTGGACCCAGCTCTCGGCAGCCTTTAAAGAAGAGTTAAGGCTGCGAAGCATGGAATTGGGAATGCCAACAGTTACGTGAATATTGGAACCGGAAAGTGACTCGATAACAAGTGGGTCTGCGTCAAACAGCTTAACTTTCGCAATGCCGTTTGCTTTCAGCAGCTCCACTACTTTAGGCGGCGGCAGAGGATGCGAAGACGCCCTGCCCCAGTTCACACCAATGCCTTGTGCATTTACAGTGTAGGTGAAGGATGCGACCAATAATACCGCCAGCGCGTGAAAAATGAGCCAGGATTTTAGGTTTGCCGTAGCCATTTCTGGGTGAATCTGTTCTCAGATGCGAATGGTAGTCGGGTGCATGCTACATGTTTGATTTTTTTGACAGGAAGTTGGACCGAGTTCTCGCCGCCGCAGACCTTTTGGTTTAAGTGAGAGGAAGAAAACCTTCTTATATATTTTTCTCAAAAAAATCATTTGAATTTGCAGGTACGAGCCAATCCACCTCCTAATAAGTAACTCATAACTTGATTTAACAATGTCAAGGTAACCCCGTTGCACTTATGACCTTAACCTTAAGACTTTGAGTTAGCATAGCAGTTTACTCTCGAGTCAATAAAGACGAATTACTACGGCAACTAACTTAAGCCCTGATTAATTTATTTTAATATCTTTACTCTTTAATTCTTGGGCTTCGTAAAGCTTTATGATGCAGCATGAGTTTGAGAGAATTTTTCAAATTCCCATATCCCCGCCAACCAAACCCCAAACCTAAACCGCACCAACTCTTTTGCCGCCAAACAAGTCCCAACCCCAACCCATTCGGTCATCGTTATCCTAACCCCATCGACCGCCGTACCTTCAACCCTAACCTCAAACCCATACCCAATCACCCTGTGAGAGAGCGCACCTATCCTAACCTCAGTTTTAGGAAGGAAGACTTCAAGCACAGCACGACATTTTCCAGCCGAAACTTTTGAGGACAATCTTCGAAATCCCGAGGGCCACCGGAGTTCATGAAGAGATTTTTGGCGAACACTATTCCGTTCTTCTTTTCTAGTTTTCCCGATGATTGGTATTATGCGGAAATGTGGTGTACTTTCGGAAAATTAGGCGAAGTGCGAGACATTTATGTGGCCCATAAACACAATAAGAAAGGAAGTAAGTTTGGATTTGTTAGATTCAGAGATAATATCAATGTGAGGAAGATGGAAGAAGATATTCATAACATCAGGTTGGGTGCTTTTCAATTGCGAGCTAACCTTGCGAGATTTGGCAGAGAAGACACCAAGTAAGTCCCCAAGGTGTACAATGTGATGGACATGAGAACTTCTCAAAACAAGTCTTATGCTGACATCGTCAGTGGAGTTAAACAGACAGGTGATGAGGAACTATTACTACAGAAAAATGAAGTGCAACCTTGTCTAGTGTTTCACCTGAAACAAGAGGAATTTCAATGGTTTGAAGGTTGCTTGGTTGGGGATTTACATTCATCCCAGAATGTGTCTGAGGCACAACTAGATTTCGCATTCAATGGATTTCCGAACACTAAATTGATACCTTTGATGGGAACTTCGGTGCTGATTTACGATGATAACCGAGGGAAAATAGCTGAAGTATTGCGTGAAAATCCAGATTGTATAGGGAAGTGGTTTAAGGGCATCAGTCTTTGAAATAAGGACATGAGTTTTCGGTCCCAAGAAGCATGGATTAACTGCATTGGTATACCACCAAAGGCAAGGTCTGATCGGTTTTTTAATTTGATTGTTTCCAAAGTGGGGAAACTTGTGAAAGTCGGTGAAGACACGCTGAATAGACACAGGTTAGCCAATGCCAGATTTCTTGTTTCAACAGGTTAGTGGGAGCTTATTAGTTCGGTGGTAAAGGTGGATATTGATGGGGAAGTTCATTTAATACGTATTTTGGAAGAGGTTGTCACACCATGGAGTGCGAATTCAGACTTTGACCAGGCTAAACATATGGCATGAATGTCTGATTCGCCATCATCAATTTCAAATTTCTCTGAAGAATTTGTTCCAGTGTCCTTGAGGACGGAACAAGAGTTTGGTCGTCATGAGATAGACTTCCAAGTGCAGGAGGATGAGATGTTGGGTGTCAATCGTTTGGTACAGGAGAATGACAGGTCAGAAAAATTCAGCAACAAAACTTATCAGCGAACTACTTGGAGGAAAAAAATTGATACCAAAGTAGTTGATGGGATTGCTAATAATGTTGAAGTGGACAGTTTAAAGGAAAAGGAAACATCGGTGCTCGCTTCTCATATATGGAATATTGGTCATAATCTGGGAATTGTAGGCCAATGTAATGTTCAAGAGATTGTCAGACGGTTAATAGAGATGTATACAGAGAGGTGGATGCTATCCAGAAACAGGGAGACCAAGTTGAGGTCACAGGGGGCACCATCATGACTTAATGTTTATTGCATCTTACAATGTTAGAGGATTGGGGGGAAGGGTGAAGAAAAGAGAATTGGGTGCTTTGGTGATGGAGGAAAAGATCGATTTCTATGTGTTGGAAACTAAATTGGAGACCATTAATAAGAATTTATGCAGAACAGTGTGGGGAGATGGTAACTTTAATTGGGTGTATAAAGGGGCAACTGGTTCTGCAGGAGGATTACCGTGCATTTGGAAAGAGAAGATTTTCGCAATGGAAAGATGTCAGGGGAGAAGATGGGCTTCTCGGTCTCGAAGGGTATTGGGGAGCGGATAAAATCAAATGCAACATCATTAATCTTTATTCACCAACTGAGTATTCAACTAAAAGAATTCTTTGGGACATCTTGATGTCGAAAATGGAGTCGAAAGAGGATGAGAAATGGTGCATTTGTGGGGATTTGAACGCAGTCAGACACATTGATGAGAGATGGGGCAGAAACTTAAATCCAAATCTTAGAGAAATAGATGAGTTTGAGAGTTTCATCAACACCACGAAGTTGATAGATTTGCCTTTGATTGGAAGCAAATATACGTGGTATAGAGCTGATGGATCTTGTGTGAGCCGTTTAGAATGCTTCTGTTTATCTGATAGTTGGATGCAACAGTGGCCGAATTTAACGCAATAGGGATTAAAACTGTCGGTTTCAGATCATTGTGCGATCGTTTAAAGAATCACAAATCAGATTGGGGGCCTAAACCGTTTCGGTGTTTGGATTCATGGCTAAAACATCGTGATTTTAGGGATTTTTGGAAAAGACTTGTAAGGAGTATGATGTTCAAGGGTGGGGCAGCTTTATCTTAAAGGAAAAATTTAAGAACTTGATGGTCAAACTTAAAAAAAGTGGAATAATGAGGTGTTTGGATCGTTGGACTCTAATATTGGCACCATCAGAGATAATATAAAAGAGTGGGATAGAAAGGCAGAGGAAAGAGAGTTATCTACAGAGGAGGCCTTGCTTAGAAGATATGAGATGATTACTTTACAATAACTGATTGGTATGAAAGATACGATGCTATACCAAAAGGCCATAATCAAGTGGATTCAAGAAGAGGATGTGAACTCTTGCTTCTTTCATAAACTGGCTAATCGGAGGAGAAAAAGGAATGAGGTCGTTGGACTTAACATTGATGGTCAATGGAGAGATAACATGCGTTAATTGTATAATTTTGAACTTTCCAAACAATATTACTCACCATCATAAGTAAATATGTGTGAGCACGACTGTACGAGTTCAAATATTGAAGAAGTTCCGATAGTATAAATAGGCTATCAAAACTCTATTTTTGATTTGTTGATATTAGGGATGTACAAAAAACAGCACAGTACAACCCACCTGCCCAACCTACATTCACCCAGCCGTATAAAAAAGAGTCGCAGTTGAAGATTTGAGCAACCAGTATTTATGTGGGCGGGTAGTGGATTGTTACACCTCTACCCTCCTACCAACTCAATCTGCCCACATATTTGTATATATTAAAAATGAGTTTAATAATAAAATTTAATATTTTAGGGGTTTAAGTTGTAAATTATAATTTATAAACACATCAATATTTCAGTTTGCTAATTTTCTTGTGTATTATTTAGAGTATAGCTTCTTGTTATCTTTTTAATATAATATATTTTGTATATCTAACAAATTGTTGATTCATTGATAAACATTAGTTTTAAATCCTTTCATTATGCATCTTATTATAACAAGAAATTCTTTTTTATTTTGAGAAATTCACCTTATAGTCAGAAGAATATTTTTTTTAAATTTTCTTGAACCTATGTATTGTCGTTTTCTTTTGTATAAGTAAATATTTAAAGTTGATGTCCCAATTTGATGGCGGAAGATTTTGATTTTTTAATTTATTATGTTTCTTGTTTCGTATTGTGAGATAATATTTTCAATTTCGGTTTTAGCACATGATTTGGATATATATAGTTTTAGGACGACGATGATATGATTGATGATTTATTTTTTAACTATCTTTGATTTTCAATTGCAAATAAATTGATAATCACGTTTCATTTAATATTTGTTCATATGATTTTAGATTTAATGTTTTATACTGATCTATCATTTTCTTCAATTTTAATTATGTTTTATTTTAAGAAACTTGTAAAATGAATTAATTGTAATTCACCAACCCAAACCGAGGTTTTGTATGGTTTTTTTATTATCATCCTTGTGAGTGATGTTCTTAGGAGCGGTACCAAACGACATGTGTCCGTATTTTGAAAAATGTAAAAATATTAAGGACATGTGTAACGTTCTAAGGATACCACCCCAAGCATTGGTTCTGAATGGAACAAAAAATATAAGAAATATATTATATCAAATTGATATTTAGTTTAAAGGTAAAAAGCGGACACCTACGAACGTTCACCGACTTTAGCAGTTCACCTACTAACCTTTCAAAACGTGCATTTAACTCCTGAACAATTTTAAGTAGTATTTAACCCCCTAAACAATATTCGGGAACAATTTTTTCGAATATTCTTACCCCAAATTCCCTCGTGTGCATCGCAGCCATGGTCGATGGTATGTATTTCTTTTCATGTATTTTCTGTAGGAATTTGACGAGTATACCCATCAGAATATACCCACGATCAATGAATTTTACTCGTAAAATTCCTGCATAAAGTAAATGAAAAGACATGCGTTCTCTTGACCGTGGCATGTGAGATGTATGTGAGGGAATTTGAAGCCAGAATATTTTGAAAAAAATTTCCCGAAAATTGTTCAGAGTGTTAAGTGCATTAAAAATTATTCAGGGGGTTAAGTGCATATTTTGAAAGCTTCCGTGGTGAACTGTTAAAATGAGTGAACATTGTGGGTGTCCGTTATTTACCCTTAGTTTAACTTTGCAACATATTTATAAAATATGTACAAAATGTAAAAAAATTAAGAGCAATTAAATGATTTTTTTCTCTAATTCGGTTTGATTTTTTTAAAAAAAATATACTTGAGTAGCTGAATTCAAATTCCATTTAAGACTATTAGGTCAGAAAGCTATCTATCGGGGGTGTAATTTTGATTGCTTATTTAAAATTTGTTTTTTCTTAAATTGAAAAAAATTGATTTTAAATAAAAAATATTAAATATTTGATATTAAATAAAAGAACAGTTTAAAAAAATTTAATTTATTATAAAATTATCATCGTTCAATTTAAAACAGACATAAGTATCTCATAATTTGTTTATCGATTTACGAGAATTTTTTAGAGAAAATCGAGAGCAGTAAAAAAATCAAATAAGCAAAATGTATTTTTTTTTTTACTCTTCAAAATAATCGAAGCCTCAAGTATGGACTGTATGGTAGGTTCGCTGGAGCACTTCTGTCATTCCCAGTTTCCCACGAGGCTGAAATCCTGATTCTGGATCATCAAATCCTCACCGTCCACGTGTACTCTCTCGGGTTCGGGTTCGCGCCCGCGACCCATATAATAACAGCATCACACATCAGAATTTGATTCGCCATTCTTGTTTCCTCTCAAATTCAAAATCAGAAGATTAACGCTTCAGTCATGCTGCTTGCAATCCAATCCTCGATTTCCTTCTCTATTGATCGTCATTCGACCACAAAAACCGTGTTTCACTCCATTTCTTCTTCCTCCTCAGCGTCGCAATTCAATGGAGGTGTCGAACCGCCGTTACCCCGCCGCAGCGTGGGTGGTCTGGTGATGAATGCGGCTAAAGAGGCCTATAACCGCCCCATTCTCGACGTCGTTTTTCAACCATTCGAAGAAGTCAAGAAGGAGCTCCTCCTCGTCCCCACTCTTCCTCAAGCCTCTCTCGCTCGCCACAAGTACTCCGACTTCTGTGAAGCCGCCATCAATGATCAAATCAAGTATGCTCACCATTTTATTTTATTAGTTTTAATTCTTATTGCGTTCATTTTACTATTATATTTTCTGAAGGAGCAGTTGCTAGATCTTTCTTAAAGGATTTTATGCATGCCGTTTTTTTTCTTTCTTTCTTTTATTGCTGTGCAATTGTATAGTTCAGGGTTCATTTTCGTAATCGCCTGTTGTTGGTGATAGATATGATAAATGTTTCTTCACTTCTTGGTGGCGTTTTTGCTACAGATATTTAGACCTACTGTATAATTTTTTTTAATTGTTTCCTCTTGCTGCAGATTCATATGTTAAGTTCTTGACCTAACTAATTTTTTTTTCTTTTGAATGGCAGCGTTGAATATAATGTTTCTTACGTGTATCATGCAATGTATGCCTACTTCGACAGAGACAATGTTGCTCTTAAGGGGCTCGCCAAGTAATTTCTCGATGCTATACATTTACAACCTGTGTTTTTTTTCAAAGGTGTGGAATGCATCGTCAAATATTTGATTGATTTCATATCATCAAATATTTTATATGATTGAAAAAAAAAATAGGCATAGTCATTTAAAATTAAATAATTTGGGATTGGTCTTGGAAAATCCACAGAGAATATTTCTTTACTTTTACATGAAATTCTAATCATTGTCATTATCAGGTTTTTCAAGGAATCTAGCATAGAGGAGAGGCAACATGCAGAAAATTTAATGGAATATCAGGTGATTTCTTGTACATTGTGCTACTGTTTACTCTTTAATTATATAGAGTATTTTATGATCTCAATTTGTTCTAATGATGTGCAGAATAAGAGAGGTGGACAAGTTAAGTTGCAGTCTATGATGATGCCCATTTCTAACTATGATCATCTCGAGAAAGGGGATGCATTATATGGTAGGTTGTCAACCTAATGCTGCGTGGACAATTTCTTTACGAGTTGATCCATAATGACTTATTGATTCAATTGACTGAGCTTTGCTTCAATCTCGAGTTAGGAAGTGATTCTATCTGTCACCTTTGATTTGTTTGCCCTTAGATCATTCCCAAAACTCACCTACGTCACATGAAGTGCCTGGATTAACTCTGCCTGGCAAACTATTGTTTTTTTCTTCTTTTGAATCAAAATGTTCCATTTGTCTATTGCATTCCAATTTTTATACCTTTTACGTGTCGATTAAGTTGTATGTCAGCTGTAGAGCTGTGATGAAAAAAGCGGTAAATCTACTTTGATCTATGGATTATTTACATTCTTGTAGCTAAAACGTTTTTGGTCCAGGTACTATAAATGCTTATGCAACTTTACAATTAGACATATTTTTATGGATATGAAATGCAGTTGAAGTTGTATTTTATTATTGATTTGTGTGGACATGCACCCTTTTGTTTCTTTCCTATTGCTAATTTGTTTTATAATTCAAATCCAGCTATGGAGCTGGCTTTGTCCCTGGAAAAGTTAACCAACGAAAAACTTCTGAATTTGCACAAGGTTACAATTCTACATTCATATCAGAAAAGTTCCTTTTCCACCCTTTGCGTTAAGGGATCACAGTCTCTTCGAATAATTGATAGGTTGCTGATGAGAACAATGATATTCAGCTGGCAGATTTCCTGGAGAGTGAATTTCTTGCGGAGCAGGTGAAGTATTTCATTCTCTTGACTTTTTTGTAATTATAGAGATAAAACAAATCGATATCCTTCAACTATTGAATAAACATTTCAACTTGAACACTTGTGTCGTTGATCAGGTCGATTCCATCAAGAAGATATCTGAATATGTGGCTCAGCTGAGGAGGGTTGGCAGAGGCCACGGTATTTTTCCTTCTTTGCATCTTTATATTTCTTTACGGTTATTCTTCATGTGGGTACTTGTGGCTTAACGAGCGAAATCTTACTCGTGTATGCCTTTTCTAGGTGTTTGGCATTTCGATCAGATGCTTGTAGCTGATACAGTGGCAGCTTGAGAAAACGCCTACTGTCCATAACTAGCTGTTGGTGAATCACATGCATGCGATCTTCTCGAGAAAAAGTTTCATGGTACTAATGTTACAGTTAAATAATTTTGTTGGAGCGACACCCCAGACTAGTCGGATTAGTTGTCACCCTTGTACGGACTCGAGTCCGAGTCCTGTAAAAAAACATCTGCCCCACCATAAAATTTTTTTTTTTTTTAGAGCTATTGTCATGCTTTGAGAATCATTGAGGAAGTTTTGATTCAAAAACATGTTACGCATTGGGGTGTGATGTTTCCCTTTAGCAGTCAAGTTTCTATTCCAATTCTCTCTTTTTTATGATTATATTGGACCGATATTTATTGTGTAAGCACTTTGAGGGGAAAAAATTTTTTTTGTTTGGTTTCATAGAAAAGTTGAAGAAAATATTTGACAAGTTCCCATATAAATATAATAAAAATCAAGTCAACACATAATAAAAGTACTTGTATCCACGCACATGCATCTTTATTCAACTACTGATTTTAACATCGGAATTTCAGTTATCTTAACAAAAACTGCAATTTTGAAATGTTAGTTGTTTTTAGTGAAAACAACAATATAAAGAGTTCGATCATTTTATCTGATGGATTGATAATCTTATTGGTCATCAGGTAGGGTTTACTTGGTGTGGTAAATATGGGATTTGAGAAATTATGGTGTCCTTTCTCATGTTTGGTTTACGTTAACATGTTTAGTGAAAATAGCCAAAATCGCTCAGTAAGTTAAGTCTATTTTGAGTTTTTTTTTTTGCTATTCTGTGGTTTGATTTTCTAGTATAATAACTTTGTTTTTTTAGTTGTATTTCGTCGTAATATTGATGTGATGTTTGAAATTGATGATAGACAATTGTTGAAGTTTCCAGCATCATTTATGCACCATGACAAAATAGAACTACAAACAAAAAATAACAATAAAACTATTGTACGAATACCAAAATTTGACGGGTTAAATGACAAATTCTAAAATAAGACAATTGAGAAGACTAAATTGTGTACTTTCTTAACGTATTTATATCAAATCCTTGGGCCACGCAACCGTACTAAATTCCGCTGGATCTTGATTTTTTGATTAAAACATTCAGATTGATAGATTAATGATTGTGATGCTCGAGTAGTGTTTCTATTTATTTGTGTTTTTTTTAAATATTAACCAAAATAATCATAATTAAGAACACGCTTGTTATCCCGATCACAATCATTTACGTAATTTTTTAAGTTTAAACGTGGATCAAACATCCCGATCTAATGAGTAAACTAATAAAATTTCGAACAAACTCGCTATCCCGAGTATAAATGTAACAAAATATTGAAAAAGAGGGTGGCATGAATCATCAAATCTTTTTTATCATCATTAGAGAAAAAGAGGAAAAAACTATGATTCAAATATTAAAGTATAATTAATATGCTAAAATTTAATAAAGCATTTTCCAATACTCCCAATAATACCAATATATTTTATGTTTTTTTATATTGCCAATGTGATTATTATTGTTGATATACAGTAAACATCTATAAACTAATATTCGATAAATTAATAACCTCATTAAATAACATTTTTTTCGGTCCCAACTACATTAATTTAGTACTCGATAAATTAATAACCTCTTTAAATTAATAAAAATTTATGGTCCCAACAACATTAATTTATAGAGTTTTTATTGTACAAAGTCACGTTCTTTTCCTATTATTGTTGAGTTCCATGTATAATCAAGTTGTACAAAATTAAAATAAATATCCTAAGCATAAATATTTTTTTCGACAAATTTGTTTAGAGTTTAGAATTCTAATATAGCATTATGCTTTATTTTACAACCGGAAAAAGGTAAACAAAAGAAAGCATTGACGGAAATATAGACAATTGAAGCTTTTAGTAATAATCATAGCATTTTTTTGATATGGGTGATGGGATATTTTTTGAGCCACTGCTCAACTCGAACCCGAGTTATCCCGAATGAGACTCGTGTCTTTACCACCCTGCTAAGGCAAGAGGCTCGTAGTAATCCTAGTATTTGATTGTAACCTTTGATGGATTTTTATTGTTTCTTGTGCAAGCATCATGTTGTTTTTGACTTCTCAGTGATCGAGTTGCTCACATAGATTTGTACTTAACTCTTTTTAAGTAAGAAGGCTCACGTAGAGTCATCTCAAGTTGAAGGGTCAAACGGACCAATATAAAATTCTTTTTATCTCTATGTTGAAGCGTATAAATTTTTTCCTCTTACCATTTAAAAATTATGCGGATTTAAATGTTTTCAGCTATATTTTAAGATACTATAACACTTTATATTGAAGACGACTGAAGAAGATATTGATCAAAGTTATATACAAAGATATTTAGTCCAGATAGATTAACAATAATATTGTGACTGAAAGAAGTTCTTTGATAAGACTGAAACATGTATACGATCCCACTTGATTCTGTTCCATACTTTATGTAGTCTGTCTCGATCAATTGAAATTAAAGATTTGGTTGCTAATATCATTTCAGAAGACTTTATTTTGGAGTTTCAGTTACTATTTGCCTAATGTATGGTGTATTTAATATTATAATTCATCTGTAAAACACTAATTTGGTGATTTGAAGAAAATTCAAAAAACATATTGAATTAAATTTACACTTTTTAAATTAATATAACAAATTCATTTACAATAATTCATGTATCAAACTTATAATTTATTAATAATTCATTAAATTATTCATGCTAAAAGGAATTATTCAAACGGGCTTCGACATATGGGTCAGCTGAAGGCCCAGATACTACTTTAGTATTCTCATGAGTATACTGGGCCAATAATGTTATCCTATAAAAGCATATCCGTTTACGGGCTAGGGTTTCAAGTGTTCATTTTCTTTACAAGTCTGCAGTTTCACTACTGAAGCAACGCGGCGGAGGATACAGCAGCACCGTAGTCGGAGGCTGCCGTTCTTTTAGAGTCCTGTATAAACAACATGGTTTGTTACTGTGCCATTTTCGTTCAGCTTCTGCACTCCATAGATACAATTTTAACATTAATTTACTCGATTTTATTTTAGATAGAAATTACTTTAGATGGAAACGAATAGATCTTGTCTGAATTTGATTTGATTGATCTGCTGTGTCTATTTACTTGAAGCTTGTGTAAATCTATTGCGTATACGTTTTTCAATTTTTATACAACGACATGAGCTTCAATTCGAGCTTTTTACTTGCTTACCTAATCTTAATTCCCCTCATTCAGATTTCAGAATTGATTAAAGTTTGGATAAGAAAAATTATCTGGCGTAACAGATAATGTGCTAAGGTTGCTATTTTAATTGTTGTTTTTTTTTAAAAGTAGAGGTGAAGCGGGTTTATGGTTGGTTGTCCAACGATGGATGAGTTGCATTTAATTAAATTTTCGAAGTAAAATTTTGGAGCTCTAATTTTTGGTTTATGTAGAAGTCCATTATTTATGTTTTTTTGAGCTTTAACAGCAACAAAATATGTAAAAAAACACGGGGAATGTTTGGTAATTTTTTTTTTAAAAACATCGTTTTCATTCTCCCAATACGAAAACAAACATATGCAATCACCTAAAAATATTTTATTTTCGTGTTTGCAGGCAAGAGGATTGAAAAAGCATTTGAAGAGGCTCAATGCGCCCAAGCATTGGATGCTTGACAAGCTTGGTGGAGCATTTGTAAGTGAAGGACTGTAGGCTTGGGCGGACCTAATCATTTTACTACCTGGTTTACTCATATTTTATCCTTTACTGTGTTAGGCACCCAAGCCATCTTCTGGGCCTCATAAATCAAGGGAATGCTTGCCGTTGATTCTTATTTTGCGTAACAGGTTGAAGTATGCTCTGACTTATCGTGAGGTGATTTCTATTTTGATGCAACGCCATGTTTTGGTTGACGGAAAGGTCAGGACAGATAAAACTTATCCATCTGGCTTCATGGGTTTGTACACACCCCTAAATGTCTTTCAAGTTACATTTTTACATTCAGATTAGAAAAGTTATTTTGCCATTGTGGTTGCACTTATCTTTGCATTTTCTAATAATTTCAGATGTTGTCTCAATTCCCAAGACAAATGAAAACTTCCGTCTGCTCTACGACACCAAAGGCAGATTTCGTCTGCATTCAATCAGGGATGAAGAAGCAAAGGTTGGTTGCACTATATTTAAGTAGACTTTTGACATCTATTAGGTGGTTTCTGGGTGTGGGGAGAATCATTACTCTTTCCAGCTTTCCTTTTTTCTCAAAATTTCCTTTTTTCTTTACAATTTTGAGATGTTATCTTCGCTTTTTAAAACAATACCATTGTTGACACATCGTGACGTTGCATACTCCAAGAGAGCCAACTATTTGTTTAGAAATCTGTTTTAGCTTGTTGCATGCATCGTATTGTGATATATTTTCTTAGTGTTTCTCATGGAGACGTGTCTTCTTGCAGTTTAAACTTTGCAAGGTGCGCTCAGTGCAGTTTGGAAGTAAGGGTATCCCATACATCAACACTTATGATGGGAGAACCATCCGCTATCCTGATCCCCTCATAAAGGCCAATGACACAATCAAATTGGATTTGGAGACCAACAAGATTACTGACTTTATCAAATTTGATGTTGGGAATGTTGTGATGGTGACTGGTGGAAGAAACAGGGGGCGTGTCGGCGTGATCAAGAACAGAGAAAAGCATAAGGGGAGCTTTGAGACCATTCACGTTCAGGATTCAGTTGGTCACGAGTTTGCCACTCGCTTGGGAAATGTTTACACAATCGGCAAAGGTACGAAGCCGTGGGTATCTCTACCCAAGGGTAAAGGTATAAAATTATCCATCATTGAAGAGGCACGAAAAAGGACTGCTACCCAGTCCGCTGCTACTGCTTGATAACTCTCTCGGGTGTTGGATCAAGCAATAACGTAGATTCGGTGAGTTTTACTTTTGTTCATTTTCGAGCAATATTCTACCGAGTCAGCGGTATCATCTCCAGATTCAGTTTGCTTTATGGATTTGTTCTTTGAGAAAGATATATTTGATTATTGTGGTTGCTAATATTTTGTGTTACTGGATCTGACCTCTGCGTACTTGTTTTTATATATTCAAGGATTTAAAGTGTTCGGATTCTTTGACGATGAAATTTGCTTATTCTGTGTTTAGCCCAATTCTCAGTTGCAATGTTGATTTAATTGCTATACAAGTTCCACTCAAATCTTCTCTTTGAAATGCTATATTTCATTTTATGCTAGAGTTGTTTTAACTTGAAGTATAATTTTATGTAAAGTATATTATATTTTTATATCAAATTTTATGTTTAATTTTAATTTTATAATATTTTTTTCATAAAAATAAAAATAATATGAGGAAAGTTATGTGTGGGAAGTTTATATATTTGGAATTAAGTATAATTATTAAACAGATCTCTTCCTTATAATAATAATTATAATAACTAGCAGACGACGTACACGCGTTGCGTGTGCAAAGTAATATATAATGCATACGGATTGATACGTGTAATGAAATAAATGAGACATATACAATGATTAATATTACAATTCAAAAGATGCATCAAAGAACCACAATAAACCATTGAAGGGGGTAGTTTGGTAAATTCAAATTTGTCATACCAAGGTAGTTAGTATAGGGGACTTATGCATTATAATATAGTAAGATATAAACGTTTTCGGATGGTTTCATCAGAATTAGGTCCTTATTGCAATATTGATTTGATGGTAAAATAAATTCTCCATCAAATGAAGTCAGTGATAAAAGAACGAAGGGTTTCTTTGATGTTTGGATTTTGGAGGGCACCCACAACATAACCAAAATGAAGCATATGAGAAATTCTATTTACAGCATGACGTAAACATAAACAGGTTCCCATTTACAGAAAATCTTAATGTAAAAAAATAAATAAATAAATCCTGACAGTAGCCTATTGGTTAGCCTATAACGATTAGATTTCGAGTCTCACCACGCTATAGTTAGGATTATTAAAAAAAAAAATGTTTCCCAAATAAAGGCAGAATATATTGTTGTTGACTATTAATGCTGGGGTGTTTTTTCAAATTTAATTAGATTAAGCTTATGCTTTTAAATAAATCAAAATAAACGAAGAAAATTAATACAAACGTATAATAAATATGAGATAACTCCATATACATACCATGTAGTTTTAACCCCTCTAATTTAAACAATCATATCTATCTCTCCTATAATGTATTTTTATGTTAAATCACACAAATTAGATAAATGTTATCATAAACCCCCCAAATAAAAAATTTAAATTTTTTTTTATAAAGTATATTTTTACCCTTATTTTTTGCAACCACAAAATTTTTTTAAACCTTAATTATTATAAAAACAATTTGTCCCCCCAAAATATTTATAGAATTTGTAACATAATTATTGTACAAGTGAGTTATATGTCCAAATAATAATTATTATATGTTGATATATGATTTGTTATGTTTGCAAATTCAATTCTATTACTAAAATATTATGTTAATTTAAAGTATCATTTTAAATATTTAATCTGTATATGAAAATAGTCAACGGCCTTGACGACTAATCTATTTTAGAAGTCAAGATCAAAACTTCTATGGAAAACCGTTGACAGATAGATACCTTGTTGCCCAAGTCTTCTCGAACAAACCAGCTGCTCTCGTAGTATTTCTCTCGCACACACTCCATCTCCATCTCCGATTCCTTTCAATCCTCTCCTCAATTGTAACTGGTAAAGTCATTCTATCCTTCATCTCCTATCTTTCGAATATAATTGTATTTTTACTGTCGATTACCTGCGAATGAAGTCCCTATTTAAGGGAGATCTCATCAGCACAAGACTCATAATTTTCACAATTTTTGGTTTCACTATACCGACGTTTGTTTGTTATAAGATTTCTGTCGATTTGAAGAGTTGTTTTGATGCTGAGTTTTACGACTTTTTCATATACTCTGTTCTAATTGTGACGATTTTGATGGGCATTAGGCGATTTTTGAGCAGCTTGTGTCATTTCAAGTTTCCTGGAAAGAGACCAGGGGAAGGCGACGAAGGTGAAGAAGGAGCTTCCGGAAGCGTTATTAAGAAGCGTCGAATCAGTAGCTCTTCTGATAACCCCAACATTCAGAATACGAAGAGGCGTGGAAGCGGTTGGCTTAGTGGAGGGGACAGTGATAGCTGCGGGCCTGGAATAACGGAAATGGTTTTGGGCGATGGAAATCATGGAGATATCGACGAAGCTCTCCACAGCCGGCAACTCGCAGTCTATGGGCGAGATACCATGCGGCGGCTTTTTGCATCTAATGTTCTTGTCTCTGGAATGCAAGGCCTTGGAGTCGAGATTGGTATGGACTTCTCTGCAAAAACGATTTTTCCATCTAATGTTCTTATTATTATATTTAATCTAACTTCTCGCAAATAATATTACTTTAATAAAATATAGTGTATTATAAATTTTAAAATACACTGTACTACTTGTCTCTCACAGCCATTTCTCAAAGCATTTCCCCGGAACACAAAAATAAGAACCAAAGATTGCATATAAATTGTATTTAGCATATCTTTCCCAGTTTTTCTGAAATTATGTTCTTTTCTGGATTAAAGAAGTGTGCTAGCCACATACAATGTAAAAAATAACGTATGTTTAAGTTAGATTTCCTTTCTAACTGGGGAACAACTTCTTCTATTCATGTCTTAAAGTTACTGCGTTCGGCATTTCTTGGTGCTTAATTGCAACTCTGCGGTTCAAAACTTCAACCAGAGTCTAGGGCAATTTTTAAATTATAAAGTTTATTCTATCATAAAAATTGACTTACTGAATAAGTAGACACCAAGATATGCAATTCATATCTCTATTTTTTTTAAAACTTGCAGCCAAGAACCTTATCCTTGCTGGTGTCAAGTCTGTGATATTGCACGATGAAGGGACCGTTGAATTGTGGGATATGTCCGGTAATTTTATCTTCTCAGAAGAAGATTTGGGTAAGAATAGGGCACTGGCTTCTGTTCAGAAGTTACAAGAGCTCAGTAATGCAGTAGCCGTCTCAACTTTGACTACGAAATTGTCTAAAGAGCTACTTTCTGATTTTCAGGTAATTTTCTTTATTATTGAAGATTATACTACACTGCTGTCTCCGGGAAGTTACTTTTGGCTGCATTTATTGTGCTGACCATGATATGCTCGATAGTTTATTGAACTGTCTGATTGCCAGTCATTGTTACTCAAATTATGATTTTGCAGCTTTCAGCACATTTGAATTTGATCTCTTGATCCTGTGTTCATGGAAAAACAGGTGTAATATAATGTTACAATCATGATTAATTTGAAAATTTACGACGAATGCAGGCTGTGGTTTTTACAGACATCAATTTAGAAAGTGCAGTTGAATTTAATGAATTCTGTCACAATCATCAACCTCCTATTGCTTTCATTAAGACAGAAGTGAGAGGCCTTTTTGGTAGTGTGTTCTGTGATTTCGGACCTGAGTTCACTGTCTTTGATATCGATGGTGAGGAACCTCGTACAGGAATTATTGCATCTATCAGTAATGACAACCCTGCTCTTGTGTATTGTGTGGATGACGAGAGGCTTGAATTTGAGGATGGAGATGTGGTTGTTTTTTCAGAAATTCGGGGAATGACAGAACTCAATGATGGAAAGCCAAGAAAGGTTAAAAATACACGTCCATACTCTTTCAGCCTCGATGAAGATACAACAAACTTTAGTACCTATGAGAGAGGTGGGCTTGTAACTCAGGTAAAGCAGCCCAAGGTGTTGAACTTCAAGACGCTGAAGGAAGCTATCAAAGATCCCGGTGATTACCTTCTTTGTGATTTCTCTAAGTTTGACCGACCACCTCTCTTGCATTTGGCATTTCAATCACTGGATAAGTTTGTGTCTGAATTTGGACGATTTCCTATTTCTGGATGTGAAGAGGATGCCCTGGAGTTTATAGCTCTGACCAGCGACATAAATGAGAACTTAGGTGATGCAAAACTGAATGATATAAATCCAAAACTTTTGCGACACTTTGCCTTTGGTGCCCGAGCTGTATTGAATCCAATGGCTGCCATGTTTGGTGGCATTGTTGGGCAGGAAATTATGAAGGCCTGCTCTGGGAAGTTTCATCCTCTCTTTCAGGTGGTATTGTTATTTTGCATACATAGTTTTCTAGTTGAAAATGTCAGGGATTCTGTATGCCAACACGAATGTCTGCTAGTTTCAGGATAAAGTTTGGGGGTTAAAAATAATGAAGTTGACTAGTTTCTGTAATATTATGTAATTACTGAACTTGTTTTACACAATGGAAACATACGTGGAGTTTTTTGACTTATCGTTGCACATAATATTAACTTGTTCATCTTCATAGTTGAAGTCGTGATACTCTTGCCTGCTTACCCCTATCCTGTGCAATGTGCAAAATGGTTTGATATTTTTCCCTCTGTTTTACATTCGCTTTAATTTATCTTAATTTTTTTAATGTACGCAAGGATTTTTCTTCTCTAACTTTATTTTTTTACATCATTTTACAAAAACCCGTGTGATTTTCTTGTTTTTATAGCTGCTATAACGCTTGCTCTGTTTTTTTATCTGTTTTAAGGGAAGCAATTGACTATAATTGGTGTAAAATTCGTGTAATGCAACTAAACATTTCTTTTTTGTGTTTATGCAGTTCTTCTACTTTGACTCTGTGGAATCACTGCCTACTGAACCATTAGATCCCAGAGACTTCAGACCGTTAAATAGTCGTTATGATGCCCAGATATCTGTGTTTGGGTCTAAGCTTCAAAAAAAGCTAGAAGATGCAAAAAGTTTTGTTGTTGGATCTGGCGCTCTGGGCTGTGAGTTTCTTAAGAATTTAGCACTAATGGGGGTTTCATGTGGAGAACTTGGAAAATTGACTGTTACTGATGATGATGTAATAGAGAAGAGTAATCTCAGCAGACAGTTCCTCTTTCGAGATTGGAACATTGGGTGCGCCAAATCTGCTATTGCTGCAGCTGCTGCTTCATCAATCAATCCTCTTCTCCAGGTAGAAGCTTTAGAGAATCGTGTATGTCCTGAGACAGAAAATATTTTTGATGATTCCTTCTGGGAGAGTCTAAATGTTGTGATTAGTGCCCTTGACAATGTAAATGCAAGGCTTTATGTTGACCAGAGATGCTTGTATTTCCAAAGACCACTTCTTGAGTCCGGAACATTAGGCCCAAAATGCAACACTCAAATGGTTATTCCCCATCTGACGGAAAATTATGGTGCTTCCCAAGACCCCCCGGAGAAACAAGCGCCTATGTGTACTCTGCACTTCTTTCCTCACAATATTGATCATTGTTTGATATGGGCGAGATCAGAATTTGAAGGGTTGCTTGAAAAAGCACCAGCTGAAGTAAATGCCTATCTCTCGAACCCTGACGAGTATACATCTGCAATGAGAGATGCTGGTGATGCTCAAGCCAGAGAGAATTTGGAACATGTAATTGGATGTCTTGACTGGGAACGATGTGACTCATTCCAGGATTGTATTACATGGGCTCGTCTTAAGTAATTATCGATATTCTTTAGTATTAAGCCTGCATGTTGCTTGCAGAATCTCTCGTTCTATACAGTTCCATCCTACTGTTTCTCATGTGCAGGTTTGAGGATTATTTTGCAAATAGAGTGAAGCAGTTGACTTTCACCTTTCCTGAAGATGCTGCAACAAGTTCTGGTGCCCGTTTCTGGTCAGCCCCTAAGAGGTTTCCTCATCCCCTGCAGTTTTCTACAGCCGATACCAGCCATCTTCATTTTATTATGGCAGCATCTATGTTACGTGCTGAGACATTTGGTATCGCTGTGCCTGAATGGGCGAAGCACCCTAAGAAATTGGCAGAGGCTATTGATAAAGTCAATGCTCCTTATTTTCAACCAAAAGCAGATGTGAACATTGTCACTGATGAGAAAGCTACCAGTCTTTCTCCTGCTTCGGTGGATGATGCTGCCATTATTGATGAATTAATAGTGAAGCTGGAGAGATGTCGGAAGATTTTGCCATCAAGTTTCAGGTTGAAACCTATTTCATTTGAGAAGGTTTGTCTCTGGTCTCTTAAACAGTACAGATGTGTTTGGATTGAATCATATCACTGAGGTTACATTTGGATTTGGATGGAATGATTGGATTTGGAGGAAAGGATTTGAAATTAATCATTTAAAATTTATGGATTTAAAATTACATGTAGTCCAAAATGCAAAGGAAGATATATTGAAAAAAAAAATTGATAAATTTAAAATACCTACTTCATTTCTTATCGACACATAAATGGTGGATTTGAGTGGGGAATTTGAAATCTACTCATTCAAATTCTTCAATCCAAACACAAACCTCAATATATTTCAAATGCCCCCAGGTATTTAAAATTCATACATCAAATCCATTCATTAAATTCAAATCCATCAATTTAATTGATGCTAAGGCATTCAGAATATGAGATCATAACTTGGAACACTCTGAGATCATAACTTGAACACATGGTCTACATCTCTTGAAATTACCACATCTTTGCATGCGATTATTCATTAACTTGTGTACTAAATTTATTTTTTCTCTGACTTTGCCTCATAAATTTGCAGGACGATGATTCAAATCATCACATGGACTTTGTAGCTGGGCTTGCTAACATGAGGGCAAGAAACTACGGCATTCCTGAAGTGGACAAGCTGAAAGCTAAATTCATTGCTGGAAGGATTATTCCAGCGATTGCAACTGCCACAGCATTGGCCGCAGGTTTGGTTTGCCTTGAGCTCTACAAAGTTATCGATGGATCACACAAAATAGAAGACTATCGCAACACATTTGCTAATCTAGCACTACCCTTATTCTCCATGGCTGAACCAGTGCCTTCGAAAACCGTCAAACACCAAAACTTTAGCTGGACCATATGGGATAGATGGACCATAAGAAATAGTCCTACTTTGAGGGAGTTGCTCCAATGGCTTTCTGATAAGGGCTTGAGCATGTATAGTGCTTCATTTGGAAGTTGTCTTTTGTATAATAGCATGTTTCCCGGGCATAAAGAACGAATGGACAAGAAGATAGTCGACCTAGTAAGGGATGTGGCGAAGGTAGAGCTGCCACCATATCGAAAACACTTGGATTTGGTGGTAGCATGTGAGGATGATGAAGATAATGATGTCGACGTTCCTACAATATCCGTTTGCTTCGACTAAACAACCGCACCAAACATGTAAGAATTTCCGGACTAACATCCCATGACAAGTTTGTTGGGCGCAAAGATAGTACACGTGATAAGGAAAAATTTGAAGGTGATGAATGCACATTATATTATTTCATTCTTGGAAAGTTTACCTCTTGATGAAAAACATATGTATATGACAAGAGGTATAAACTGACTATAGAAATTTGAATTAGTGGAGTGGGAAGGTTATAATTTTAATAAGACATGTCCTCCATGTGATTATCAAAATTGAATCTTAGTAGTATTTCTTTCAATTTTATTTTTTTTGACAATTTTGATCATTTGTTTTATAATTTTAATATTTTATTTTCGTAAAAATGTTTATATATCACTAGACATATCATCACATCAGTGCGACATCCGTACCACAGAAAAAGTATTAAAATAACACTATTATTTTATCAAGTATAATAACTATTTTTAATCCAAATTTTTACCCAATCCCAAAAAAAAATTAATTATTATATTATTAATTTAATATAACATCATATATTTTAAAATTTATAAACATTCAATATAGCAAAAATCGATCTCAAACAAAACCTTATATGACTTTATTGTTATAGTAAATATTGTTTTACTTAGTCTAAAATCATATCCATATATAATTGTGTCAAACATACCGTGTGGCAAGAGATCTAGAACGGTCCGTGCCTCTACAATAATGGGACGTGCCAGGTGCACTCCATAGGTCTAGGTCCTACTTGTAACCTGGAAATTAGGGTTGATTCTACATTGGGTAGCTGCTCCCTCAATATATATATTACGTTTCTTACCCAAAAGTTTTAAAAACTTATATTTTTGCTCTCCTCAACGAAAAACATACACTTTTGTCCTCCTTAGTAACTGGGCTAGATTCACCTCTGCTCGAAAGTGTTAGTTTCTCCTATGCTATTCTGAATAAATTTTAAAATTATTACAATTATTATGATATTATGTCGATCCATCGTATCTTTATGAGGTAAATCATCAATGCAAATGGACAATAAAATTGCCAAATATGTGAGCCAAATTAATTAGTACGAAGGTATTCCCAAAAGCAACGTTCCAACTTCCAACTAATCATTCCTCTCATCTAAAAAATCTCCTCGATTTCAATTTTCAACTTCCATGACCTTTTGCTTCACCTAATTAATATTACAAAATATATAGGATAAATAAATAGTTAATAAAAAATAAATTAATTTAAAATGGTTTAAAAATGATGAATGACGATTTTCATTCATAATTGGCACGGTCTTTATCATCATGTTGGTCAATTTTTTCCTAATTTGATCAAACACACAAATAACTGATTTTAACAAACCTTTAAAAAAAACGATAATGCTAGTGTAATTGAATGAAAAAAAATAACCAAAAGACCGACTCTAAGTTGTTTTTTAAAAAAATGATGGCCATCTTACTATAAAATGAAAAAATAGCATTTGAAGTTGTGCACATCAACAATTTTATAGTCGGTTCAAACCAAACACGCGCATCAACAAAAAAAATTAAAACAATATATGTAGGTAAATATATATCTGCGTGTCTGTGTCATACTAAAATTAACAGTGACGCATATGATACCTTTATGTTAAATTTTCTGTGATAAAGTGCTCATCATGTTAATAACACCCACTCAAAATCAGTTTGCCAAATTTTTTATTTTTATAAATTTGGTTCTTTAGCAATTTGTTAGTTTTAAAATGAAGCTGAGGTAAAACGTGCAATACACTAGATGTCTGAGAATTTGTAAAACATTTCAAATATATAGTGGATGTTTGCAATTATTTTTCAAAACTACTTATTTGTTTTTTAGATCAAAAGAATAGATTTTGAGTGGTTTATTGTATTGCTTCTGCTACTAATTCTCTAAAAAAGGTAGAGAAGCAGATCATGTGATGCTTTTCAATGCTTTTACTTGTATGATGACAATTTTAATAATATGTAGTTCATTAAGTTGTTTTTTTATTTTAATAACAAACACTCAATGCTCATGCTTTAAAACAACTTTTTTCAACTTTAAATAAAAACAACGTAAAATATTTTAAGTAAGCAATTACAAACACATCTAGTTATAACATTGTGTGCTATCGGTGAAAATTCTAAAGAAATTAAAGCTGAAATACAATATTTTAAAATAGAAATATGAGATCATATTTTGAAATAATAATTAAGAATAGATGATGAAACATAGAATATGTAACATCGGATAAGAGGCCTGAAATGAAACGAGTCCAAAATTGAAGTTGAAGGAAACAGAGCACGTTGAAAAAGGTTGATTCTCTGACTACTCCACCTGCCAAACCCAAATCCTCACCGCTTTTACAGCTTATTCCTCCATTTCCCAATCCCCACTAATCCACATTGCCCAAAATTTACTAACAAACAAAGGATTCCTTGATTATCTAACTGAATTTCTCACCAGTCCCGTTGATATTTGAAGAAATCTGTTTCTGGGGTCGTGTATATTGATTTAATCTTGGAACCCATGTGGCTTAGGAGGACGAAATCAAGGGCTCGGATCCACAACGCGCCGTCCCCCAAGTTTGCTTGCTCCTCATTCAAGGATATCCACAGCCTCCTCTCCGATGCTAACAGCCTCTGCGCTGGCGGCGGCGGAGGTGGTGGAGATGCCCTTGATTCACCTAGAAAGCCTTCCATTTGCCACCGCATACGCAGCGTTAACACCCTCCTCCGAAGCCTATCGTTACCCCCCGAAGCTCCGGACCAACAGCCACAAAATGAAGAAATTCGAATCCCGGACGCGGAGAAGAAAATAGTGGTGTACTTCACGAGTCTGCGTGTGGTCCGCCGCACGTTCGAGGACTGCAAGGCCGTCCGATCCATCCTCCGTTCCTTCCGCGTGTCGATCGACGAGCGGGATCTGTCGATGGACTCCGGGTTCATTGACGAGCTGCAGAGGATCCTGGGCCAGTCGGAAAAGTCGAAATTGACCCTCCCAAGGGTCTTCATCGGCGGCAGGTATATTGGTGGGGTGGAGGAGGTGAAATATCTCCACGAGAGCGGCCATCTGAAGAAGCACGTGGAGGGGCTGCCGGCGGCGGATCCTGGCACGTGCGAGGTTTGCGGTGGATACAGATTCATCCTCTGTCGAGTGTGCAGCGGAAGCCACAAGTGCTACAACAGCGAGAAATCTGGCTTCCGGAGTTGTACATTGTGCAATGAGAATGGTCTCATCAGGTGCCCCTCTTGTTCCTCAGCGCCCCTCTGAGCCTCTTCTCCATAAAGTTACAATTTTTTAGTTAGCACCAGCATTAGATTTGTATTAAAAAAATGGCCAGAAGTGGTCTTTATGCCATGGAAAAGTAGCCCGAAAGTTTAGGTCTTTACCACTTTACTTTCTCATTCAAGTTGCGGGTTTGCTTTCTCACATATTTTAGCTATTTTTAACGTAGTTCTGTGTCGATTTTGATGTTGTTTTGTTTGTAATTTAGTGGCAGAAAGAAAAAGGAAAAAAGATGGAAAAATCATATATTGATGATTGATCCGTTATTGTGTCATTATACAGAATCTGTTCTTGTTTCTTTTCTTGACCTGTCTTCCTTCTGTTGAGTTTCCAAAATTAGTCACAACTTCCTTAATATAACAGTTCAAGATAACATGCATCCTTCCACGCTATCTTAGTGGGTGTTTGCATATAAATGTTTTTACAAACTACTTATCGCATTTTCAGATTAAAAAAGCAGATTTTGAGTGTTTTGTTACTTGTTTCTGCTATTGCTTTTCTAAAAACAAGCATAAGCATAGAATCAGGTCATAATATGCTTTTAACTGCTTTAAATTGTTGGTGGCAAATTTGTAATTACTTAAGTTTATTAAGCTGTTTTTTTACTTTAATAATAAATAAATAATGTTTTTACTTAAAAACAACGTTTTCCAACTTTAAACAAAAACGACATATAAATGTTTTGAATAAACGATGCAAACACATCCTTAGTCTCTTCATTGGTAAGCCTACCGTTCAATTGAACTACCCGCTGTCCTAAAACAGCGGCTAGTGAAGTCACCAATCAATTGCAACCCGGGCATTCTGTGCTGAGATTTTAGATATTCAAGATTCCTACTGAGGATTAAACAGTGGCTGAAGGAGATGGTGGGCATAAGAAACATCTGAGATTTTAGGAGAAAGGTACCTGAAAGATCCAACTACTGTTTCACTTTCACCTCCACAAAAAATTCAGTGGCATTTGGCTGGTTGAAATTTCATCGCTTAATTTCGATCAATGGGTTATATTTTCTTAAGAAAGATTATAAAATGGTATTGGATGGCTCTTTGCCCAACAATCAAGAACATCATCTCCTTTATTTACAATTTAGGTTCTTCCATTATTAATCTTGAATAAGCATCCACACTCGAATCACAAACATTTAATGTTTACGGTGAACACCATGAACAGTAATTCCTAAAAATATCAACGCCCACACAAACTCAATATTTCTGTAAAATATCACACAAACTCGTCATTTTTCCTAAAAAATATCAAAGCATTCCTAATTTTTGGGTGCAAATGCTTGTATAGAACCGGAGTGAGCTTCACATATGAACCAAGTGAGGCCTAAATCTGGTGCATATAATTATTTACCCACACAACGAAAAATTGTTGTATGGATTTGGAGTGGGTTCCACCTATGAACCAATTCAATATTGTTTGTTTAAAATGGTTGAAATGCTAATTTATTATTATTTTATTTAAAAGGTGGTGTGTTTTAATATTGAGTTGGTGTATAAGTTAGGCCTAACAGATGCATACAAGTATTTCCTCCCACACAATCACCTTATTAATAGTCACAGTGAAAAATTTCATTCGAGTTTTTGTCATAAGGTAAATGTTCTTATACGCTGCCATAATTTTATTCTTTAGAACTTCAAAATTTTAGAGTTATTTAAGGTTTTGTTTGGATGGGTGTATTTCATTTGAATGAACGGATTTGACTTGAGAATGTATTTGAAATTTAGATTTGAAATGACACATATCTTAGGTGTATTTCAAATCATCACAATTACTATTCATTTACATAAACTAGTAAATATGTGAATTTGAAATACACTCAATATAAATTAATCCAAACAATTGAATGGTTTTGAAATACGTTGTTTCAAATCTCCCAATCCAAATGCATCCTAAGATCTTTTGCTTCACAATAATAATCTAAAAATTCAATATACTGAATTAATAAGTCCGAGACTCGGGTCATATTTAAATGCAAATGTAGAACATAAAATACGTCTTGCCCCACCACATTATCGGTTAATTTGCCGTTGGACATCCTCACCATAATAAAATATTCACGGTTGGCTACTGTCCCTTAAGGGTAGCATCAAATTTACACATATTAACCTACTAAGTTCTAACTCGATTAATCTTGTACAAGTCTAGTACTTCGACAATGTCTTTCACAACTGCATCAAACTCCTCCCCTGAAACGCATACAACATAATAAAATTTTCTGTTGTTAGCATATACCACATATTTCTCGGTGCATTTTGTGTACAATTATTCATTTGATGTATTCAAATATATATAATCTTACATAAAATATGTGATGCAACATTAAGCTATACCCAGTAATCCAATTAGTCGAGCCAAATAGCGTTAATGCTAAACTATTCCGAATTGTAGGAGTTGTTTTATTTATTTTTGATCTTCTCCTCCAAACGAAACTCTTCACAGATGTTTGTTGGATCAACAAGGCTCGAAGTACAAATGGATAAATAAAAAAATATAAAATTTTTAAGTCTCTTTAATTGGGTTATTTAATTAAATAACCTCTATAAAATAAATAATTACAAAAATAACCCGAAAAATAAAAACATTTAAAAAGTAACCTAAACCGCCAACTGGGTTGGCGTGTCCAGTTGGTCACGCCAACTCAGTTGGCGTCACCGAATAAAATATTGGTCACGCCAACTCAGTTGAAGTGACCAATTTAAAATATATAGTCACGCCAACTGAGTTGGCGTGACCTTTGTTTTTTACGGTCACGCCAACCCAGTTGGCGTGACCATTATTTCACGCCAACTGGAGCTGCAAGTTGGCGTGAATAATTATTGGTCACGCCAACTGAGTTGGCGTGACCAATTAATATAACGTGTCACGCCAACTCAGTTGGCGTGACCATTAATGGTCACGCCAACTGAGTTGGCGTGACTTGGTGTTATAAAATTTTCGCGCACCCTTCTTCTTCGGCAATTACAGTCTAAATTTTCTTCCTCGCCAACCTCCAAGTTACAATCGTTTTTTTCTGATTTTGCTTCCAGTCACTTCATAGTTTCAGAATTTAGAGGTAAAAATCATGTCGTCGTGTTTAATTTCTATCACACTTTTTAGCTGCCGTCCGCCGCCCCCCCGCCGTCCGCCGCCGTCGCCGGTTGCTGATGGCTGGTGGTTGTCGGCGGTAGCATATATGCCTCGTCATGTTTTATCAGTTTTAATTTATTTTGGTTACTTTATGTTGTCTATATGTACTAATATATTTTTTGTTTCATATAATAGGATGGATCCGATGACCGTACCAGGCCCGATTGATGATCATCTGTTGTCATTGCAGTCATGTCATCGTTCTGAAGATGTATGGGCAGGTGATATTGATTGGCCCTTGCGTGTGAGAAATCCGAGCAGCTATTTTTGGGATCTTTGCCCATTAGACACACGTGTTGTAAGTATGTTAAATGAGTTTGGGTTTTATGGTATATATAGGTGTAATAAGATTACCATTGACCCTCATCTAATCACGGCGTTAGTAGAGAGATGGCGTCGTGAAACGCATACATTCCATCTGAGATCTGGAGAGGCGACTATTACACTGCAAGACATTGCAGTTATTTGGGGTCTGCCAATAAATGGTCTTGCAGTGTCAGGTACCAATTTTGATAAGACAATACCCGAGTGGCAAGAATATTGTAATCGTCATTTGGGATTTACACCAGATCCGGGTCACTTTAAAGGTGCATGTTTGTTAATGTCTGCGTTGAGTCATCATTTAATAGTAAATCGCATCCATTTGCATAGTACGGCGGATGAGGTTGCTAAATATGCACGAGGTTGTGCATTATTAATGATAGGTGGGATTATGTGCCCCGATAGCTCCGGCAATACTGTAAATTATTGTACATACAGAAATTAGAAGATATCAGTTCTGTTGGTAATTTTAGCTGGGGTAGTGTTGTGCTGGCATTCTTATATCGTGAATTGTGCACTTCATCGGAGAGAGGGAAAAAAGTAATATGTGGTGCATTACAACTCCTACAGGTAATCGTTACCTTTATTTTAAAATACTGAAAAAATATATCTTGCATATTTAATTTATATTCTTCATGTTAATGTTTTAGTTTGGGCATGGTCCCGGCTCGAAAGTTTAGCTCCTCAACTAGGACGCCTGAGAATTGATATTGGGCAAATACCAATCGACGAGGACAATTACTTACCTGTTGCTCCATATGGTGCAAGGTGATGTATTACAAATTATTTTGCAATGTATAATATTATATTTAATATTTTGTTATATAATTTATGTTTTTTTATGATGATTATGAGTACACAGGTGGACATGTAAAGTAAGATTTACAGAAACTGGCACACATTCATTACGAATTATTAGGGACATCCTTGACCAGCAGCCATTAAGCCAAGTAATTTTATTTTTTATATTCATGTATAAAACATAATAGCCTTTGAACATTATTTTAATGTAATACTATATTTGTAGTTTAATTGACAGTCGTACCCTGATGATTATATTGAAGGACTGCATACTGAGTTATGGACATACAGCGGCCCACTGATTTTGTATGACATAGTTGAGATGCATCGTCCTGAGCGGGTTTTTCGTCAATTCGGCATGGTACAAAACATCCCACCAGATCCACGGTTAGGGGATGATATATTACATGCAGTTAACCGCAGGGGTAAAACAAATAATGACTGGTCTGCACACCATAGGCGGTACATGACTATATGGGTTAATGCACATGCTCATACCGTGGACAGCCCGCGATATGAGTCAGCTGGACATGGTGTACTTGTATGGTGCAATGACTGGTATGGACGAGTAACACGTAGATTCATTGGCCATCAACGACAATTTGTGGAGGCTGGTTATCAACATGGAGATGGCCCGGCATGGCAACATGTGGTATGTTGCTTTATTACATATGTATTACATATTTGGAAATTGTGTTTAGATTTAAGTACTTAATAAATGTTCACTCATTTCAGATTGATCAGCTGTCGCAATTAACAGTTACCTGCGACCGTAATATCGCTGAGGAACAATCCATAGGGGCGTACATGGATGCATTTAGTGATGTCAGAAATGTCATACAAAATGTGTTGCATGTCGCGCAGGAACGACGCGATAGAAACTTTCCGCCCTACGAAGAGGGACATGCGACTCAAGGTGAACAAGTACAGCCGATGCATTTGAGTGATGAAGAACAAGTACAGTCGATGCATGCCGTTGTTGGAGATGATGGCCCATCAAGCTATGTCCCGACATATATGCCAGGTCCCTCTTCGTCATATATGCCAGGTCCCTCTTCGTCATATGCCAGTGACATGTACGCAGATTATTATACTCCTGGACCACTGCATCAGTTGTATGACCAAACGCATTTCACGCCTCATCAACCCATGTACTCACAAGAACAAACCAGCCCAGATGTTAATATTAGATTCCCCGAGATATATGCATCGATGGCACCACAATTTGACGTGTCACCGGTTGTGTTCCCTAATTTGTCACCTGATGTTCAGCTGGACGATGTACCTGTAGTGCAAGATGACCAGGCCATTCAGGAAGGACGCGGTCAGAGACGGAAACAGCCACGTCGTTGTGGTACTGGAGGGGCATTATAGAGTTTTAGCCTTCATATATGTAGTCATGTTTGCCTATTGTGAATCTTAGTATTAAATGTAATGAATGTACTTCCATATGAATGTCTTATTTGATGTGTGACAATAACAATAACACAATAACAATAACACAATAACAATATCAAAAAACAATTACAACTTTATCGGTTTTGGGAACTCGATGCCATATGTCGTCTTGCCCAGGCTTCAGGCCAATCCATCTCATTTTGCATGCGTGTTGTTAGGTCTCGACCTCGTCTTCTTATAGTACGCAAGGTGGAATTGTGGTACAGTTCGAATGACGGGGTTTCCCAATACTGTTCTCCCCATAATGGCTCAAATTGATTTTGATATGTGCTCCAATATTCTTGCATATTATAATACTCCTTCACAAATGTTTTTGCGTTTATGCCATAAGCTCCACATACTTGTATCACATGTGAGCAAGGAATCCCAAATTCTTTCCACTTCCCACAAGAACATTCCCTTGATTTGAGCTTCACAACATGAGTATTACCCCCACGTCCAACTTGCATCCTTGTGATAACTGATGCTGTTAGATGCCTTCGATCAAACATCTGAACTTCATGATGAATGGAGTGAAGATCAGCCCGAGCATATTTTTCAAAAGCATAATCCGGCCATTCTTGATTATTTTCGATCATTCTATCCGCTTTTTTCACTCGCTCCAAAAAATAATGCACACAACGATCGAATGTTAACTGTACAATGGCAGTGATTGGAAGGCGACGTGCACCTTTCATGACTCCATTTATGCACTCCGACATATTTGTTGTTAGGATACCACAACGCCATCCTTCATCATGAGCAAGTGTCCACTGAGACTTATCAATCCGATTCAGGTAATCAAAAGCCCTTGGTTCAATGGTTTTGATCTCTTCCATCGTACGCTCAAATTTTATCAGTTGATTTTCTGATCCAGCTTTCCAACACAAGTCTTTTAAGTGCACGTTTTTGAAACGACTATTAAAGTTTGAGCAAAGATGTCTTAAACAAAATCGATGCACTCCACGGGGGGGTTTAAAGTCGGGGATACAATCGGCTGCTGCAATAAGGCCCGGATGTCGATCAGAAATCAAACACACGCCGCCAGATTCTCCAATAATGTGTTTGCTAACCATCTCCAAGAACCATTTCCATGACAAAAAGTTCTCTTCATCGACAATTGAAAATGCCAGCGGTAACACTTGATTATTCGCGTCCATGGAGACAGCAATCAACATCTTATGCTGATATTTTACATACAGATGTGTGCCATCCACTGTAATAACTTGACGACAGTGGCGGAAATCATCTATACACGGTTGGAAGGCCCAGAAAACATAACTCAAAGTTTTTTCTGTTGGTCTTGCATTATCAAGATGATCCCACTCCACGACTGTGCCTGGGTTCCATTTTTTCAAAGCTCCCATATAGAAAGGTAATTTATTGACCGAGCTCTCCCAGGTTCCATACACGTTCCGTATTGCACGTTTCAAACTATGCCAGCCTTTTGCATATGATATTTCAAAGCCATACTTATCTTTCACTGTTTGAATCACATACTTGATTTCATAAGCTGGATCACGACGAACGATTCCCAATAACAAGCTAGCAATCATATTCTTATCCAAGTTCGAATGATCAAGCGACAGCTCACTCAGCAGACAAGTGTGAGGACCACCATATTTGGTTATTTTGAATAACCCAACTTTTTTATCCAAACATGCACGCAGGTACCATCTGCAAGGTATATCCTCTGTACCGTGTTTGCATTTTACTTTCCACAATGTTTTTGTACTCTTAACAACATGGTACTCACGTTTTGCAACACGTACTGAATAATCCTTCACAGCTGCCTGCAGATGAAATTTATCTTTGAAGACCATGTTGCGATGGATTTCACCTTTGGAGTAATCATAAAAACTCCCCCAACGGCCTGTTGGATTGTCAATCGAATCTCCAAAAACTTCTGGATGTGCCATGGAAAAGAATGGGATTGTTGGATAAAGATTATGATCATTTGTCATGGTTGGTGCCCCTTCCTCTTGGTTTTCAACTGCTTCTGCCATCACACCAATATCAACTTCATCATCATCAGCATCAGTCTCATCATCAGATGGAATCCCCTCTGGTTCAGAATTAATTTGATCACCAAAATCAGCAAAACTGTCTGCTCGTGGCTCATCGGCAACATTATCAACATCTACTGGATGATCATCTCGGTCTCTACCACTATATGAACCCTCAGCTTGATGTCGAGCAACAGACGTCTCTTGAATAACAGATGTCGTCAATCCTTCTGAAAAACTGCTACTCATTGGCATTTCTGGAATATAATCATAATTCCTTGGTTCTACTTGTATATAAAATTCCAAGCAACTATGACCCTGTTCTGAATCAAGTAGCCATGCTAAATTGTAATCATCATCTATGGGTAAAATAGTCTGACGTAACCCCGAAAAATCTTTGAACATATGCCTAGCATATAATTTCAAAAGAAACTGGTTGCGATCGAACCCAGTGATATCATATACTTTATCTAATAATTGTAGAAAATTAATTGTACGCCGTATCGTTGTACCTCTTGATGGACCACGATCATATCGGACGAACTCAGAATCTTGTATAATATTACCCCCCCCCCCCAATAAAATAAAACTTGAATAGACATATTTTGATAACTATAGATAATTAAATATTACTAGTAGCTAATAGAATCTTTTCTGATGTAGAAGATCAGCTAAAACTGCAACTACAGCGCATAATCAAAATTTTATCATATAACAAAAATATTAAAAGAGACTTGATAACTATAGATAATTAAATATTACTAGTATCTAATAAAATCTTTTCTGATGTAGAAGATCAGCTAAAGCTGCAACTACAAAGCATAATCAGAATTTTATCATATATATAACAAAAATATTCAAAGAAACTCGAGTGAATGTGTGGGAGAAATGAGAGGCGAATGAGTTTATTTATAGCAGAAATAGTTCCGCCAACTCAGTTGGCGGAACTAATATAATAATGTCACGCCAACTGAGTTGGCGTGACCGAATAAAAACAAAGGTCACGCCAACTCAGTTGGCGTGACTATATATTCTAAATTGGTCACGCCAACTGAGTTGGCGTGACCAATATTTTATTCGGTGACGCCAACTGAGTTGGCGTGACCAACTGGACACGCCAACCCAGTTGGCGGTTTAGGTTACTTTTTAAATGTTTTCATTTTTCGGGTTATTTTTGTAATTATTTATTTTTTTCAGGTTATTTAAATAAATAACCCCTCTTTAATTTGTTGAATAATGCATTTACATTTGTATTTAATCTAGTGAGTGTTTATTTGTAGTTGCTTGTTGCTTATTTACTGACTTTTTACATGCATGTGATTCGAAATTAAAACCATAAAATCAAACATTAATTTAATTGCATCTCCTTCACAAATGACAAATAGTTGTAAGTAAAATAAATGGAGACAAAAAAAAAGGCAACAATTACTTAATAAATTGTAGATTCCAGAAAACGAAATAAACAATCTTGGGTTTGTACTATATTTCTAACAAGGGAGGAAGATCCTCTGGAGGTGGCTCAGTGGACTGTAACTCTCCATCTCCTTTCTTACCAAGAAAGCCATGGCCACGGCCAACCCCAGGCTAGATGTGAATCTATGTGACAATGCATCAACCAAACTCCTGCACAAACCAACAAAATCAGTCTAGCAGTTAACCAACCATGTCCGTATTGGGTTGGGTTTCTCATGTGAAAATAGGCCAAACCCAATAGATGACCTATATGGTGCAAGTCCGTATGGAGTATATAAGAGTATTCAAACCCTAGCACACCATCATATTCTACATCACACACACCAAAAGAGAGAAAGTAAGAAGTGAGATTTTCGGATCTGAAAATCTGTGCAGAATAACCTTCTTGAAAAATCGTTTTCGCAAACCTCAACCATCGGATCGAGTTGTAATTTGGACAGAACGTTCACAAATGAGTCTGCTAAATAGTGAACGGTGAAGATCGGATTTGATTGGCGTTTTTGTTGGTTTTCGTAAGGTTAAACAGAGGCTGCCGGTTTCTCGCACTAATATGGAGCAACCTGGTGGTAAAGGCCAATGACAGAAATTGAACTTTTGGATTGGGCTCAAATTTGGATCGTGTGTTCATAACATCCTGGGGTATGTTTTGAACGTTGGAGATTGAATTTGGATATCTTCATCGATGGGAACAGATTCTGGTTTAAAGGTCCTTGGGTGAGATCTTTCAATTCTTTTGTTATTTCAAGAATTTGTTATCTTGAAAGTGATTAATAGTTGTGTATTGTTGATTTTTGATTGTGGACAGTTTGTAATCTCATTATTCATTATATTGGAGATTATTTTGGTGGACTACGCTCTTGTGGTTTTTACCCTCAACACCGGAGAGGTTTTCCAAGTTAAAATTGCTCGTGTCGTTTTATATTTGCTTGATCGTGCTTGCTGGAATTATTAGTTACTATTTGATATTGTTTCCTGCTAGTTTCACACAAGAGAGGGATAATTAATTGTTCCGATGCGTTGTTGCTTTGTGTGTTTATTCCAACAAAGTTGTATTAGAGCCACGTTCTGATTTGTGCCTTGTAAAAATGAAAATCAATACAAGTAGAATGGTTCTAATTATCATATATGGAAGGGGAAAATGGAGGATCTTTTATATGTGAAAGATTATTATTTACCGGTGTTTGAAAGTACAAAGCCCGAACAGAAAAGTGATGCTGAATGGAAAATATTGCATCGCCAGGTGTGTGGTTTTATTAGACAGTGGGTAGATGATAATGTGTTGAACCATGGTCAGTGATGAAACAGATGCACGATCTTTGTGGGCCAAACTTGAGCAGTTATATGCTAGGAAAACTGGAAATAACAAGTTGTATTTGATCAAACAAATAACGAGTTTGAAACACAAAGATGGAAATCCTATGACTGATCATTTGAATGCCCTTCAGAGTATTATTAAGTTGGCTGGAATGAATATAAAGTTTGATGAAGAAGTGCAGGGTTTAAGACTTCTTGGTACATTGCCTGATTCATGGGAGACGTTTAGGACTTCTTTATCTAACTCTTCCCCATATGGTGTCATTATCATGGATTTGGCTAAAATCAGTGTTCTGAATGAAGAGATGAGAAGAAAGTCAAAGGGTTCTCATTTACACTCAGATATCCTGGTTACAGAAAAGAGGGGGATAAGTAAAAGCGGGGGTCCGAAGGCAAAGATAGAGGCAGAAGCAAGTCCAATAGATATGCCAATGTCGAGTGCTACAATTGTGGTATCACTGGACATATAGTAAAGTATTGTCGACAACCAAAGAAAGAAAACAAGAAAGATAAGGGAAAAGAAAAAAAATATGATGGTGGTACTGGTGACGATCAGGTTTCTACTATTACTAGTGATTTCTTTATCATCCATGATTATGATTCTGTTAATTTTGCACATAATGAGATAGGTTGGGAAGTTGACAGTGGTACATCCATTCATTCTACATCTCGTAGAGATTTCTTTACATCCTATACATCAGGTGATTGTGGAAATATTATGATGGGTGATAATGGCTTTTCAAAAGCTGTAAGACTCCAACTCCTAATGACGACATATAGGCATTTAT
Organism: Haberlea rhodopensis; assembly: GCA_907163345.1. Lineage (NCBI taxonomy): Eukaryota > Viridiplantae > Streptophyta > Magnoliopsida > Lamiales > Gesneriaceae > Haberlea > Haberlea rhodopensis. Next base: position 2,682,806 of record CAJQUN010000044.1, on the reverse strand, counting down.
GACGTCGTATGTATATGAAAAATTTCATTCTTTAGAAGAATCATTACATGCTTCTCATATACCTTACGAGTTTTATAAAAAATTGGGCAGAGTCACCCATAATTGGACTACCAAGAAAATACAAATCACATATGCACCATCTTCAACTTCTCAGGCAATCATATAATAAACTCGCATCAATACTCAACTCGAAAAGCACATGCTCCTCAAAATAAAATGCACATCAATCAACTATAAAAGAAGGGAACTTCAACACTCTTATACAGTCAATATACATGCATCCAGGTGCTCACACACGAGCAACAAATAATTGAATCAATTCTCAATGCATAAGTAGGATGTGCCATCAACCAATACTTGTACCATAATACTACAAGCACTATTTTCCATGGGCTCAAGCTTTCTTTCCGAGACAATGTTGTACCTGTTATACCTGTTTCAACAAAAACAGCCCCCACACAGGCTGAGCATACTCCAACCCAATAATCATTCACACATCAATATACGAAATTGTAATGCAACAATTAAGGCTACTAAAAATCTAGAAAATATACTCCTGTACAGTTCCGACCCGGCATAGCCATCATGAACTCCTGTTTCAATCTTATACACTTTCATAAACATCAAGTTCAGTATCATTAGTCCAAACATGATACTCATCAATCCAATAAATTCAATATAATCACACTTCATCATTTATGCTCAATCATAACGAATCTCATATCGAAGACAACTCTGCCTAACAATTAATCTCATTCTCAACCATTTCTCATATCGATCATGCCAAAGGCATCAATACCCAACTCCATATCCGGACCACGTACATTTACGTGTCCACCAAAGTACATATACCAAACTCAATACACATAAACATTTCCTTATATTCAATCACTACATTCAACAATGCATGAATACATGAATATGTAATTACTTCATAGTATACCTGCTCGTACGTCATAGTATACATGCTCGTACGTCGCTACGTACCTTAAAGTCTGTGTTTTTACCCTCAAGTCACCCTCCTCGTGGTCCGAGAGCTCAAAAAGGCTCTACATGAACTCAAAGATTTAAGGGTTATCTCATAACCAATATTTGATGCACAAAATCTCATATTAATTCATAAAGTCATGCCCATAATATCACATAATCCAACCTCCCAACAACAAAACTCAATTTGGCCAATTAACATGTTCCAAACATCCAAAGCAACACCGAAGTGATTCAAACTAAGCTATGAAAGAAAGGATACATGTAGATAAGAGATTCTACTATTTAAATCCAATTCCCTTAATCCCAACATAAAGTCATTTATTTGTTTAAATTCAACTTTAAACAAATTAAAGATGCATAGGGTTCCAAAATTCTTGATTTAGAACTCACCACTAAGATTAGTAACTCAATAAAGTGACATAAGTCAACAATACATGCTATGATACCCATTCAAGCATATGCATCACCATAAACTCTATTCCATGTTATAACACATACTAGCATGTATCTAACCCATTTATTTACACACTACACATGCTTCCAAATGTAACACATCTCATACCTTAGCCCAACACCCATCAAAATATTACAATGTCTACAAGACATAAAAGTTAGTTGTTTTCACCCCCCACTAACAATGTTTAGACTCACTCTTGAATCATATTTAAGCATATTAACAAACACCTTCCATGCATAATTTTAATCTTTATCTTTTAACTAACAATAATACTAAGCAATGTACAATTCAACAATTTACTTTCAACAATAACCATTCAACAAGGTGAGTTATAATTGAATTCCAACACTCAATGACATTTCTCATGCTATCCAATTAATGTTTGTACTCGTATTTCGTCACATAGTCACCTCAACCCACAACACCAATCCATTTAACATTTTCCTTCAACAATACCTCATCTAGCCACAAACCACAACATATACACATAATTACATGCTGAAATATAACCATATATGTGTATACATAATATATATACACTTCAATACATGTTGGAATACATAATTACTTGCATAGAATCATCTACACACACAAATACATGCTAGACACTCACTCACACACACGCAGAAACACACTCACTGTTACACACACACGCACACACAGCTGCACACACTCTTAAGATGGACAAAACAACACAAAACATTATCATCAAGCCCAAAATCGACCCACAAGAGCAAACCCTTCCAACAATGGTGTTGAACTTAAGAGAGGGGTGAATGAGGTTCCTTGGCTACTTTAGCGTTTTAAAATGATTTTGCAAATAATTGAGTTTGCGCTGCGGAAGACTTGATGTCAATCGAACAATAAACAATATAATAAAATAATGTAAATGCGTAATATAAATAAAGCAATAAAGAACACGATAATTTGTTATAGAAGTTCGGCGATGAATCGCCTACGTCTCCTCTTCCCGGTTAGAAACCGTTTAACCGAGGTTCCACTAGAACAACTTCTTCTTGGCCTTAAGGGCTCCAAGGATAGCCACACACAACTTCTTATTGGACTTGATGGCTCCAAGGATAGCCACAACCTTGCACCAACTTCACTTGTCGGCGATTTATACAATTTTCCAACTTGCGTCGGTGTTGGAGGACCTTTACAATGATTCACAACTTGTGTGCTATAACAAATGACACCTTCACGGTGTAACCAAATGAAGAACAAAGCTCTCACACAAGAATAAGAAACAAACTCTCAATACAAGACACTAGAATAGAACATGTTTGCTATGATAGCTTGAGTTGGATTGAGAATAGCTTGTTTGTATTGTATATTGTTGTTTCCTAACATCAACTTGAGCCCAAACATCCATATTTATAGTGTAGAAGGCTCACAAGGCTCCTACTAGCCGTTGCTACACTTAAGGCTTGGATCACTCCTGCATCGCCTCGGGCGATCTTCATCGCCACGCACCAACGATCACATTATGGCAAAGATCGCCTCAGGCGTTCATCACCAAAAACAAATGTCGTAGCTAAAAATATGGATCGCCTCAAACGAATAAGCCATCGCCTCAAACGTTCCAAGATCGCCTCAGGCGTTCTAGCCATCGCCTCGGGCGATCTATCCATGCGCGCGATCCTCGGCGTCGCTTCAATCGATGTGCGGGGCGAAGTCCTGAATGGTTGCCATCGCCTGAGGCGATGGTCATCATCGCCTGGGGCGATCTTCGTAGCATGCTCGCCTTGCCATCGCCTCTATCGATGGGCATGGCGATGCCTCGCCTGGCACCCGTCGCCTGGGGCGATCCTTTTGATCAAAAAATATTTTCTCTTGACATTTCAACACTTTGTCAATATTCAATATGCTTAATTTGATCATAACTTATGCTGCATATTCAACACAAATCATTAGTACAAAAAGCATAGGTTTTGTTATCATCAAAACAAAAATAGATAATTTTATTTAAATTAAAGAAATTAGAGTTGTAGCGTTTTAAGGCGCAACAAATGGTTAAAAAAATATCGACCAAACCCCACAAAAACACGAAGGAAATGTTGATTAATGAATAAGGAAGGTTATTCCATCATTACCTGCACCAAAACGAGATAAAAAGGAGAAGAAATCGCCTCATGTTGCAAAGGTTGAAGAAGCCGATGGTTTAGGGGAGGGGTTGGGCAATTTTTGTAGTGTGTGTAGGAAAAGAAGTGTGTGTTTTTCTTTTCCCCCAATCCTTACTTTAATCCACTCATTTAACTCTCAATTCCCATCATAAATCAATTAGTTTAATTAAATCAAAAACTCAAAATAAAGGTAAGAATTATTGATTAAAAGTTCACCATAAGTTCACTCCAACTAGTTTAATCTCAATTCCGGGTCCGACTACAATTCCCTGTAATTTGATTCCGAAATTAAGTCAAGTTTACTCTAATTAATTAAATCATTCAGTGTAGATAATTTTGGACGTCATTCTTGAATTTAATTTACGATATAAACTCAACCCGAAATTTATTCTAACTCCGGAACAAAATAACGTTCCCAAGAATTTAAGAATCTCCTTGAATTTAATTAACACTATAAATTCAAATCCGGAATTATTTATTCCGACTCTGGTCCAAATAAGATTCCAAATAATTTAAATCTCGAAATCTTATTGAAATACCACAATTAAGTCAATTGAATAATTACTAATTATTGCGGCATAATTCTCTCCAACTAATAAAATTTCGTCCTCGAAATTAATGCATGCTTACCATAAAAGCCAATAGTAAAGTTTACATATTGTTACACAATTCAAAAGTGTTGTAACAACTCTGTAGGATGACACGATCATTTGATCATCACGGCTCACACACGTGGCAAACTACACCAACGATCTCAAGACTCGTCTAATGAGATTTCGAACGAAATCATGTACCTCAACATCAAACATTCTCCATTTATCACCGATTATGTCATGAGTTTTACTTTCTTATTATCTTTCGCTACCAAACCTACATGTATTCTTTTAAGCAGTCTCAATAATCATTTATGTTATTTCCATAATATGACAGTTAATATTGCAATAACATCCTACTTGCTCCTATAAATTCAGTTACACTACATGAGCTCATCCTCACGAATAAATTATCGAAGTCATCTTCAATAAATCCTATGTACTCACATTGTACAATTCTTCACATAAAACATCATATATTTACTTAAGTATGCATTCCATGGAAATCATTTGTATATCAGATTATAACAATGCTCCATTATTATATCGATAATTAATCTCATACCTCTGGGGCTGCAAAAAGAAAGCAGTGTATAGCAGCATCATAATCTCGTACTCATCACAGATGCTCCATAATGAATTAATAGTACTCATATATTCTGAAGTATCAATCCCCCCATATATCATCATTCAGCTATCATCTGGTGTAAACAAGTGCTAGAAGTAAGCTCATTAGTACTTTTCACATACACATATAATAATCGCCCACCTTGTAAGTCACGCATTTCTGGATACAACATGCTACAACATACAACCATGTATTGATGTGATTACATTTATCACAAGAATCAAATTTTTTTTTATATGTCTACAACATAACTCCTCTTTTTTTTTTAATCATTAACTCAATAGTATCCAATGAGTTTTTTAGACATCATTCTTATCACATATTATCTTTTGACTATTATTAGGTGTCAAATCAGTACTAAAACACTCATTATATTATCATTTATATGCATCTCGATCACTATCCCACCACCAGAACATAATAATAGCCTAATCGTGAATGTTTATTCTTGCCTCGCACTTATTCACACCATAACATTATTATATTGTTCTGAAAAACTCATCATTAATCATCACACGATTATTTCTCAACACTGTTATTATGCATTATTACTAACATCATAATTTCCCACTTATCCGTGACATTCACGATAATTCCACGTAAATTCTGGACATCCACAATGATCACATGTCCATTCATGACCTTCGTAGTGATCCCACTCAATCTGTGACGTCTCGTGTCACCTCGTGACATACTAATTAATCTCATGTCTACAAGAGTACCTTCAACTCATAATAATATATGATTAATAAATCATTTCAAAACGATTATTCTTGTTGCACCCTTATCTGATTAATACATAATGTAGATTTAGTTGTGTTACCTCAGCGGTTACATCCTGCTCTGACTCGTCATTGAAATAATCACAATTGAACATAACAACAATATGTTCCATTTTTAATTTCTTTCACAACTATTCCACCTATATAATTTGGTTAGCACAAGTCAATATAAATCCACAGAGGCAATTTCAATTACATATACCAACATGTTAAACCAAATGAAATGGTTTACCTCGACTACTCGTTCGTCTGGAAAATTCCAATATCCTCTTGGGTCTAAATATCATGTACCCAAGGAACAACATATGTGTTATAACAAGACGTTCACTGTCATCTGCAATCAACATTTTATCAATACTCACCCCTAACACAATTGCGGTACAATGATCGCTTTTATTTTAAACAATTAATTCCAATCTAGCGATTTTAGACCGCAAGTGCACGGTGTCAAGTTTTAGTATAGATAGGAAGATACGGATTGTCGAACCCACAAGGACTAACAAGCAAGTACCACATAAGATTTCTTTTAACTATATTTAACCTACGATAATCAATTAATAATTAAACTAAACTAAATTAAGCTACTATAATCCAACCAAAATAGTCGACGATCACGAGAAAAATCCACAAGTAAGAATCAAGACAATTATTCACCTAACCCAACTCTTACAATTCTTTTCTCCATACATCTCTAAGGTGACGGGTTTTCCGAATTTATTCAATATACTCTCTCGAGCTATATTAAGTCTAACATCAAATTGCAACTAGTAACTCTCGTTCACGTAATTAACAATTTAACATTGAATGAGATTTATGAAAACCACTAACTTTAGATTAAACAACCCAAAGCTATCACTCGTGTGTGATTTTATCTCTCGATCTCAATCTTTAACACACGGCATGAATTATTATATCGTATTATAATTTCATCTCTCGATCTCAATTATAATAAGATATCATTCAAAGGTGATCAATCCTTCAAAAGCATTAAAAACAATAACACATGCTCATAGATGATATATGAATTCAATCAATCAAGAATATTAAAGGAAAACAATGTTTAGAATATTTCTCAATCATTCAAAACACAATAAATCCAATAATAATTCAAAACAAATAATAGAAAAGTAAAAGCAAACTCCCAAGTCGACTTCGTTCGTTGATTCTCGATCCTTCCTCGCTTCTTTCTCGATCGTGATCTTTGATTCTCTTGTTGGCTTGTTCCAATTCCTAGGATGAAGTGGTGATGGTGGATGAAGGTTGAATGGTAGAAGGATGGAGGTTGGATATGAAGTGAAGGAAAGGGGTGATGGGATTTGGATGGTGAATGGGTGTATGGAGGTATGATGGAATTGAAGGAAAGGGGGCTGAGATTTGGATGGTGAATGGGTGTATGGAGGTGTGGAGGCTATTCCTAGGGTTTAAAGTATGATTTGGGTTGAAATTATGGTGTATAATATATAGGGGAAAGAATTATGGACTTTCCTCTTGCATCCAAACTCTACAAGGAAGGTATTTTAATGAAAATTGCTCGTCCCGATCGATCCGAAAGAAGAGCCGATCGATCGAGCCTTCCAGTAAGATTTTCGTGGCTTTTTCTGCCCGTCTCGATCGATCGGAAATTCTGCTCGATCGATCGGAAATCACAGTAAGTTTCTTCGCCTTTTTCAGCTTCTGGCGAGTTTCGTATTTTGGCCGTAACTTTCTCATACGAACTCCGAATTTGATGAATCAGCTGTCCACGCGAAGATAAGAGAAAGTTCTACAACTTTTATATGGACCACATTTCCAAATGGCTCGAACATATAGTAATTGGAGGAGAAAGGAGCAACATGTGTCTTGGATTCTGATTTCTTCCTCTTTTCTTCAACTTTATTCATTTTTTCATCATTTTAACTTGATTTCTTCCCCTTTTATGAATTTCAACATTGATTCCTGAAATATAAATATATATACCATAAAACGTAAAATAACTCAAGAATCAACACGAAAACATATACATATCAAAGCATAAAAATGCGTAATATTCAACCCTATCATACAACAATATTCATTGCTAATCACAATAGTGGTACCAAAATATTCATTGCTAACACAATAGCAATACACCAATACTCATCGCCCTACGGCGGTACATAATACTCATCGCCAACACTGGCATACATAATCTCATCGCCACCACGGGCATACATAATATCATCGCTACTACTTGCATACATAATATCCATAATCACAATGAATAAAATTACATTCTTAAAACAATAAGATGTAATAACACTTATTGAACACAGTGGATCCACACTTGATCCTTTAAATTGTCCATATTCTCAACATAAATATTCCACAAAATATAATTTCATATCAATATACATATTGATATTGTGACGGCCCGCCCAGACGGGTCGCCCGCCGTGCTCAATTTCTTGAACACAAGGCTTCACTCAATTCAAACTTAATTATCACTTTGAACTTTTGTTTAGCGGAAACGTTTTAATTCTTATCGGATGTTTGACCTAATAATTTTTACCCGTGACTTTTATTTTAGAAAAATTTGGGCAGAGTCTCCTCTTAAAAATTGTGTCCGGTGATCTACCAGATCACTACAACCACAATACCAAAATCATAACAATAATATAACTATACCCAAATAAGTCTCAATATCCAAAAATAAACTACAATTATAATAAAATACTCCATGTCCTCAAAATAAAAACATAACCTCTCAACATAATTAAACTTTTCATTGCATAACTAAATATTCTCCGCATCATCTAAATCTTCAACTCCATTTGTAATATGTCACATTATAGAATTATTCATTAAACATAGCCATGCTGTAATGAAACAAATGCATACTCAAATACGGACGTGACACAATGATATCATTCCAGGCTATACCCGCTGGAAGGGTATCGACAGATATTATACCCCCTCTGTCTTCGGGCAAAACGAAATGTGTTTCTTTATTCTCGTCGCCAACGAGCCGAAAGTATGCGCGTTTTTACCATCGTCGCAATGCGAGACACAACGAAACTAAAATATCCAAAATTCACAAACCTCAAATCGTATTCACCGAATCAAGACAAACATGGCCTTTCAAAATAGTTTTTCACACACAATAAAATGTTACTCAAAATTCTATTTTTTAACAAAATACATTTCTTATCAAAAATCATCTTTCAAAATAATTCTTGCATGCTTACTATCCGAAAATCATTTCAAAAATAAACAATACGAAATACTTAAAATAATTTGCGAAAAATTGCAACTCCCTTTACGTACCTCGAATCTTCTTAACAATGTTCAAGCTACAAACCTTCCCACAATCTCCGATATGTCAAGGATTTCCTATTATCCATTTCAACATTATCAAAACCATATCTAATTATCTTGGTTCTATAATATCCTAACACAATCCTAACTTATGATATGCAACATGCTTAAGGAATTAACACTAGTTTGTTTTCGAACCAAAAACATTCACCACTTTCAAACAATTTTCATTTTCAAATCTTCGAACAATAGTCTTCGAATTTCAGAATACATTTCCGAACTATTCTAATAACATCTTCGAACAAATCACCATCTCAGTTTCTTCAAAATCAAATAACCATTTTCTATCTTAAATTCCAGAAAATACCTTCGAAAAAGCAGTACCACTTTTCGACTCAATTCCATAAATTTTTCGAACTTAATCCTTAAAAAATTGTTCTTGACAAATTAAACCCCTAAAACTTCAATATAAATCCAACTAACCTAACCATAACAAATAAAAAATCGAAACAGCAAATAAAAATCAAAAACAGAAAGAAATTTTGAAATTTAAGAATCAAAATTTCATACCAATTCTTAATGATTTCGGCTCCAATTCCGTTTTCTTTTCCTAAGTTCGCTTCAACTCTGATTTGGGAGAATTTTCGAAGCTAAAATCGAAATTTACAAAACCTGAATTTCTTTTCGGATCTCGACACAGACAACATCGATTTGGGTTCTGTTGGTAGAACTAAATAACTAATCGGTTACCATGGTGAGGAGGTGAAGGGGCGAGGGAGATGAAGAGTGAACGACGAAATGAAACGGACGAGAAGCGAAGAAGACGAAGTGAAGCGAAGAAGACAGTGAGCGACGAAGAGGGAAGAGAACAAATCTGATAAAGTTTTTGAGAATTAAAAACTCAATTCTTATTATTATTATTATTAGATATTTTTATTATTAATTTATTTATTATTATTATTATTATTATAATTTATAACTTACACAATAGTTGGGTCAATAAATTCCTTAAAAATTGAGCCATTACAATCTCCATACATTCTAAAAAGTTTCGTCCTCGAAACTTGTATCACGTTTTATATCTGGATACTTAGCATAAAGTTCTTCTTCTTTTTCCCATGTCGCTTCATCAGGTGAGTGATTGCTCCATTGAACCTTTACAAAGGGAATTGTCTTAATTCGTAGAATTCTCTCTTGACGATCGAGTATCTTGATTGGATATTCTGAATTTGTACACTCCTTGGATACCTCAATCTCTGTTGCCTTAAGCACATGACTTTCATCAAAACAATTTATATGTGCATATGCTAAGGGGAAATGAATTTTACTATCAATGAATATTGAGCTTCATTATTTATTGGTCACAATTAATTTGTGCCAATGAACTTGTGAATTTGTAAGACCCCGCTTACGTTAATCAGAATTAACAATATAATGATGACATAACTCTAAAATGGTGGTGTAGATTCTATAAAAATTTGGGTAGAGTCTCCCCATAAATTGGGCTATCTGAGAAAAATGCACATGATAATATACATTCCCAATCTATCCACAACATAATCCAAAATATATCCCAGTCAAGGAAACACAATACTTCAAAATCAAAACAGGATATAAGTTCCCAGCCAGGGAAAAGATCTAAACAAAAAGGAGAGAAGGTATAATTAATACATATCAAAATAAGGACACAAAAGATTCCTATATGTATAAAGCTATGACACCTAGTCCAAGTCTTTCTAGGCGTGCCAACTATCTCCCAGATCCTTCAAAAATTAGCCCTGTCACCTGTTTTCCACATAAACAGCCCCCACCGGGGTAAGCATACCACAATAACAATAACATGAATGTATAAGATAAAAGTACAGAATGTAATGCTATGAGATAACATGATACTTCCTGAATATATTAGAACGGGGTGGAGTCTCGATCGTTCCTGCCCTCGCACTTCTATCATTTAACAAACTCATTATACATAGTATTAGTTTCTAACGCTGTTCAAAACACGGCAGTGGAGACCCATAATTTAGATAAGCACATCACTCGCCAGAGCGGTGACCCTCTATACATTCAATCACATCGCACACTCTGGTGGCGACCCATTATTTAGATAAACATATCACTCGCCACAGCGGTGACCCGTCTATACATTCAATCACATCGCACACTCCAGTGGCGACCCATTATTTAGATAAACACATCACTCGCCACAACGGTGACCCATAATTTTAGATAAACACATCACTCGCCACAACGGTGACCCTCTATACATGCAATCACATCGCACACTCTAGTGGCGACCCATTATTTAGATAAACATATCACTCGCCACAGAGGTGACCCCTCTATACATTCAATCACATCGCATACTCCAGTGGCGACCCATTATTTAGATAAACACATCACTCGCCACAGCGGTGACCCATAATTTAGATAAACACATCACTTGTCACAGTGGTGACCCCTCTATACATTCAATCACGTCGCACACTCTAGTGGCGACCCATTATTTAGATAAACACATCACTCGCCACAGCGGTGACCCCTCTATACATTCAATCACATCGCACACTCCAGTGGCGACCCATTATTTAGATAAACACATCACTCGCCACAGCGGTGACCCATAATTTAGATAAACGCATCACTCGTCACAGCGGTGACCCCTCTATACATTCAATCACATCGCACACTCTAGTGGCAACCCATTATTTAGGTAAACACATGACTCGCCACAGCGGTGACCCCTCTATACATTCAATCACATCGCACACTCCAGTGGCGACCCATTATTTAGATAAACACATCACTCGCCACAGCGGTGACCCATAATTTAGATAAACACATCACTCGTCACAGCGGTGACCCCTCTATACATTCAATCATATTGCACACTCTAACAACACGTCGTTCAATCATAGGAACGACCCTATACCTAAGCGACACTTCGCTTTTCAATAAACAGTGGAAAAACATATTCGCTCATGCTTGTACGTCACTACGTACTTTATCGCTGGTGGTGAAGGTCAAGCTATCCTCTCCGTTGTCCCGATGCCCTAGAAGGCTCTGAAAGAACCCAACAACTCAAATAGCTCAATAAGGTGATATACATATACAAAAAAAACACCCCAACAATTATCTCATCAAGCTAGTCTTCTTACTAATTCAATAACCTCAAGTCATATCATATACACACGTCAAGATATGCCAAGTCACACTCCAATAAGCATAATCATCATCTATACATGCCAATACATGATCGAGTACATTTATGCATGAACAAATCTCATTAATACATTCCTATACAAGATAGAACACTTATACATGAGCATGTCATCTCTACACACACTAAACACATTCTGCACACACACATTCACACATTTTCACGCACACAGCACACACTAAACACATCTCAGCTCACATTCACACCTTTTCTACACACACACTTTACGTTTTCTGCACATACTAAAAGAACAGCCACTACACTTCACTAAAATCAACCAAATGCATCTCAAAATCGTCCCCAAGAAAATACCAAACATAACCCAATATAAGCCCTAATTTTCGAACCCAACTTGGCCAAAATCTAACCAAAAACACGATATTAAAAGAGGTAAAGTGGCTTAGGGAGTAAGGAAACATCATACCTCACAAATCCTTGCAATATATTAGAGCTTGAAGGGCGAAAATCTCAACCCTATATGGCTATGGGGGAGGCGACGGGTTTGAGGGGAGGAGAGAGTGACGGGGGCGGCTAGTTCAATTGGGAGGAAGAGAAAGATGATAAAAAACAATGCAACCCTAAGTTTAATAAATTTATACCATTAAAAAGTCAATCCCTCCCAAGATTAAATCTACACCCTCAATTAAATCATCTCATGTTTCAATTTAAACCTTTCAATAAAATCTTTAATGCTATTAATAATAAAATTAACATGAGTCCCCAAGCAATTAATTATACTAACAATTTCGTCCATGATCAATAAATCCGACCCTGCCCAACATAAGGGGCACAAGAACTTAAATCACGTAAATTATCTCATAACTTACCATTTAAAAAAATAATTAAATGCAAAAATAAACCGGGCATCACAGAATTGCTCTTTTTAAATGCACAATTATAATTCAAAATAAATTTACCTTGGATGATAAGAATGAATTCATATCATCGGTCCTTTACCTCACGCTTCTTCTATTGTGGTGCATAAGATGATTTCCTCCCTTGAGGTGCTAATGCCTTCATCCTCCATCCCTTTGTTGTTCCTACAAAACAAATTTTTAATTTGGAATTCTTTGGTACCCATTTGATTTTTGGGTCCTTGCGGGTTAGCTTTCATCGATGCCTTTGGAATCCATTTCCACCTCTTGTTAGGTTTGTATTGGTTTTTAGCAAATCTACATTTATTCTTTGTATGACCATCTTTACAACAGTAAGTGCAAGTAGGGGAATTATGCTTAGCTTTAGGCAACAAGTTTGAAAAAGTTTTTGATTTGCTAGAAAAGCCTAGTCCGGCTTTATCGACGCTATATCGTTGCAAGCCAAGCAATTCTTCTAAATTTAAACTACTTTCACTAAACTTGCAAAAAGATTTCTTCAAAGAATTTAATTCATTTTTCAATGATTATTATTTTCATCTCTCTTGGCTAACTCAAGCTTGAGCAATTTGTTACTCATCTTGGTTTTGCCAAGAACATCAATAAGCTCGTTACATGTTTTTAATAATTCATCAAAATATGGTACCTCATCGTCGCTTTCCTCTTCTTCATCATTTGCATCATCTTTGGCCATGAGACAAAGGTTTGTTGCTTCTTCTTCATCGGAGTCACTATCACTCCATGTGGCCATTTAAGCTTTCTTCTTCCCTTTATCCCCATTCTTCTTTCTAGGACATTCATTAGCATAATGACCTTTATATTGACAATTATAACATGTTACCTCTTGTTTTGAATCATGTTTGGTAGCACCGGAGGTCTTTGGCTTGTTGTATTTGTTGTAGAATTTCTTGAACTTTCTTGTGAATAAGATCATCTCTTCATCATCTTCATCATCGGATTGTTCTTTCCTCCCGACCAAAGCTATCCACTTTCTTATGGATCTATCTTCTTCATTTATTCCCTTCCGGGTTGACACCTCAAGTTCATAAGTCACCAAGGTACCATGAAGTTCATCAAGCATATGATGCACTATCTCCTTTGTTGGATTCGATGATAGCCGTCATCTTGGCATCCCATTCTTGTGGTAAGGCTCTCAGGGCTCTTCTCCATATTTGTTTTGGAGGATACTTCTCACCAAGTTGGGCAAGCTCATTGATGATTTGAGTAAGCCTTCTAAACATTGAATCAATGTTTTCTCCGGAGTCCATCTCAAAAGTTTCATACTTGAGTTGCAATAGATCAATCTTTGTCTCCTTCACTTGATTTGTGCCCTCATGACAGATTTGCAAATTTGTCCCATATTTCCTTTGCGGTTGAGCACATCGAGATCCGGTTGTACTCCTTCATAGCTAAAGCACAATGCAAAATATTAATAGCTTTAGCATTTTCAGAATTAAAATCATATCCGCTCTTGTAAAATCGTCCATTTCTTTGGGAATACTTATTCCACCAACTTCCTTAAAGGAATATGTGGACCTTTTACATTGATTTTCCATAGGTCATAATCTACGGATTGGATGTATAGAGAAATTCTATTTTTCCAATATCCATAGTTATCTCCCGTGAAGAGCGGAGGACTATTGGTCGATTGACCTTGAGCAAACTCAGTTGCTAGATTAGCCATAGAAAAATTTTGATTTAAAACAAAAATAAAATGGCTCTGATACCACTTGTTGGAACCGAAGGGGGGGTGAATGAGGTTCCTTGGCTACTTTAGCGTTTTAAAATGAATTCGTAAAAAATCAAGTTTGCGATGCGGAAGACTTGAAGTCAATTGACAAATAAACAATAAGAATAAGAAGAAATAAATAAATGCGTAAATAAAATAAAGCGATAAATGACATGATAATTTGTTATAGAAGTTCGGCGATTAATCGCCTACGTCTCCTCTTCCCGGCTAGAAAACATCCAACCGAAGTTCCACTAGAATAACTTTGATCTTGGCCTTAAGGGCTCCAAGTTAGCCACAACACACTCTTCCGGAGTCACACACTCTTCACGAGTCTTCTTGGCCTTAAGGGCTCCAAGGATAGCCGCACAAAACTCTTCCCGAGTTACCCACACTCTTCACGAGTCTTCTTGGCTCTAAGGGCTCCAAGGATAGCCACACACTTGCACCAACTTCACTTGTTGATGACTTATACAATTTCCAACTTGCGTCGGTGTTGGAGGACCTTACAATAAATCAAATAACACCTTCACGGTGTAACAACACGAAGAACACAAGCTCTTCACACAAGAAATAAATTACAAACTCCAATACGACACAAATGTATGAAGTTTGCAATGCTAGAATAAATTTGAATGAGCAAAGCTTTCTTGTAGTTTATAGACTTGTTTCTTGTCTTCAAAATGCTCCAAAACATCCATATTTATAGTGTAGAAAGCCCCCAAGGCTCCTACTAGCCGTTGCTACACATAAGGCTTGAATCACTCGTCAATCGCCTCAGCCATCGCCTCGGGCGATCTCCATCGCCGCGCACCAACGATCGAAATCTTCACTGATCGCCTCAGGCGATGTCCCGATCGCCTCAAGCGATCGTTACCAAAAATCAATGTCGTAGCTTCGGTTGCTCAGAAATATTCATCGCCTCAAACGATCACTTCATCGCCTCAAGGGAACTCTTCATCGCCTCAGGTATTCTCCCCATCGCCTCAGGCGATCTTGCCATGCGCGCGGTCCTCGGCGTCGCTTCAGTCGACGTGCGGTGATGTCCCTCTTGGCTGCCATTGCCTGGGGCGATGATCACCATCGCCTGGGGCGATCTGCCTAGTCCTTGCATATTTTGATTTCCTTCAACCAATCCACTTTTCAACCATCATAATCTTGTTTCTCGAACTTGTGGTAACCATCAAAGTTGTAGCTTATCCTCTTAGCTACACATGGACACCAAAATCATCGAACATCGAATATTGTTACCACCTCATCATGTACACTAAGTAGACACATTAGTATAACAAACACAAGTTTTGTTGATCATCAGAACTCATAAATAATTCAGAGATAAATTAAGCATTAAACTCAACAATGCGTTTAAGGCTCAACAATATACATGCATCCAGGTGCTCACACACGAGCAACAAATAATTGAATCAATTCTCAATGCATAAGTAGGATGTGCCATCAACCAATACTTGTACCATAATCCTGCGAGCACTATTTTCCATGGGTTCACGCTTTCTTTCCGAGACAACGTAGTACATGTTATACCTGTTTCAACATAAACAGCTCCCACACAGGGTGAACATACTCCAACCCAACAATCATTCACACATCAATATACGAAATTGTAATGCAACAATTAAGGCTATTGAAAATCTATAAAATATACTCCCTGTACAATTCCAAACCGGCATATCCATCACGAACTGTTCATGTTTCAATCTTATACACTTTCAGAAACATCAAGTTCAGTATCATTATTCAAAACATGATACTCATCAATCCAAGAAATTCAATATAATCACAAATTCATCATTTATGCTCAATCATAACGAATCTCATATCGACCATTCCAAAGGCATCAATACCCAACTCCATATCCGGGCCACGTACACGTGTCCACCAAAGTACATATACCAAACTCAAGACACATATACATTTCTTATATTCAATCACTACATTCAACAATGCATGAATACATGAATATGTAATTACTTCATAGTATACATGTTCGTACGTGATTGTATACCTGCTCGTACGTCGCTACATACCTTAAAGCCTGTGTTTTTACCCTCAAGTCACCCTCCTCGTTATAACCAATATTTGATGCACAAAATCTCATATTAATTCATAAATTCATGCCCATAATATCACATAATCAAACCTCCCAACAACAAAACTCAATTTAGCCAATTAACATGTTCCAAACATCCAAACCAACACCGAAGTGATTCAAACCAAGCTATGAAAGAAAGGATCCATGTAGATAAGAGATTCTAATATTTAAATCCAATTCCCTTAATCCCAAAATAAAGTCATTTATTTGTTTAAATTCAACTTTAAACAAATTAAAGATGCACAGGGTTCCAAAATTCTTGATTTAGAACTCACTACTAAGATAGTAACTCAATAAAGTGACATAAGTCAACAATACATGCTATGATACTCATTCAAGCATATACATCACCATAAACTCTATTACATGTTATAACACATACTAGCATGTATCTAACTAATTTCTTTACACACTACACATGCTTCCAAATGTAACACATCTCATACCATAGCCCAACACCACCAAAATATTACAATGGCTACAAGCCATAGAAGTTAGTTATTTTCACCCCCCAATGACAAGGTTTAGACTCACTCTTGAATCATATTTAAGCATATTAACAAACACCTTCCATGCATGATTTTAACTTTATCTTGTAACCAACAATAATACTAAGCCAATGCACAATTCAACAATTTACTTTCAATAATAAACCATTCAACAAGGTGAGTTATAATTGAATTCCAACACTCAATGACATTTCTCATGCTATCCAATTAATGTTTGTACTCGTATTTCATCACACAATCGCCTCAACCCACTACACAAATCCATTTAACATTTTCCTTCAACAATACCTCATCTAGCCACAAACCACAACATATACACATAGTTACATGTTGAAATATAACCATATATGTGTATACATAACATATATACACTTCAATATATGTTGGAATACATAATTACTTGCATAAAATCATCTACACACACAAATACATGCTGGACACACACACGCAGAAACAGACTCACTGTTACACACACGCACACACAGCTACACACACTCGCACACACAGCTGCACACTCTTAAGATGGACAAAAACAACACAAAACATTATCATCAAGCCCAAAATCGATCCACAAGAGCAAACCCTTCCAACAATGGTTAAAAAACTATCGACCAAACCCCCACAAAAACACCTAGGAAATGTTGATTAATGAGTAAGGAAGGTTATTCCATCATTACCTGCACAAAATCGAGATAAAAGGAGAAGAAATCGCCTCATGGTGCCAAGGTTGAAGAAGACGATGGTTTAGGGGAGGGGTTGGGCGATTTTGTAGTGTGTGTAGGAAAAGAAGTGTGTGTTTTTCTTTTCCTCCAATCTTTACTTTAATCCACCCATTTAACTCTCAATTCCCATCATAAATCAATTAGTTCAATTAAATCAAAAACTCAAAATAATGGTAAGAGTTATTGATTAAAAGTGCACCATAAGTTCACTCCAACTAGTTTAATTTTAATTCCGGTCCTACTACAATTCCCTATAATTTGATTCCGAAGCAATAAAACTGTGTCTGGGCGGACCATGATAATAAATCTTTATCTAAACAAACCATAATAATAAATCTTTATCTAGACGAACGATGCAAATGTCCTAAAAGAAAAACGTGAGAGTAATCTACCTTAACTAATTATTCATGTTCGTTATTAAACAGAGTCATTAATAGGATCCAAACTAAATCTAGTAATGACGAGTCATGGGGCAGTTCAATAGCCCTACGTAAACAGCCATTGTCGGTTTAGATTTACTGGTCTCTCTTTATTCAACATATACAGATAAATCATAAATGGTATATATTTTTTATAATGTATTTAAAGATAATTTAATGCGTATATACCATTTATGTATCAGATATCAGATAATTTATTTTTAATATAAAGTAATTTCTGATTATCGTAACACGAAATAGACAGTACTCTGAAGAAGACAGCTGTGAATCACGATAGCAAAGAAATATTGTGATGAAATGAAAAGTTACATTATTTTTTATGTTACAAATCCGGCAAATCGAGATGAATCATAAAACATGAGCTCTTATGCCAGTTCAATGTATTGATGAATATTATAATAAAAAAACTTGCTACAAAAAGGCCAAAATTTCTAAAAAATGGCAGATTACAAGCACCAACCGGAGACATCTATAGTAGGAAAATGAATAAGCCATCATCTCCTCGACTCGATCCTCAAAAGTCCAGATGGAATTTGAGTTACAAATGCATTCTAAGTTCCTGTAATGATTTTATTTTCAATTCACAAATTCTGAGGAACTCTGACAATAAACCGTGTTGCCCAGCAATGATCTTTCTTGGAATGTCAGCCGGATTCCAAGAATTCAATGACTCGAGAATTATATCTCCTATATCCGCATCCTTCATCAGTGAGAGAGAAGATTCCAGCACTTGGAATACTTTGCCAGGGCCATTATTGTTTTGATCCCGAATAGTGGAAAACATCCAATCGAAATTTTCATCTTCTGGTTTGTCAAGTTGTTCTTTTAACCATTTCACAACTATCTGAATTGTGTCACAGAGGGACTGGATAGAATTCTGTAGCTCATACGAAATCTGGGAATTTGATTGTTCTGTTGATCCACCTTTCTTTTTCTTTTTCCCTGAAGGAACAAGCGAACGAACACAAGATTGGATTATTAAGCCATGCCAAGATAAGGGCTCTGTTATAAGCTGGACCAGAAAAGGAAGACTGGCTCCAGGAGAAGATACTACTGGCCCCGCAGATTTAACCTTCTCAACGATGTAGTTCCTCAGCAAAGAATTCACAATATGCCAAGTACCAGAGCTAGGGTTGCTTCTATCTGAAAGCATAATTTCATGAGAGTTTAAATTCCAAGCATTAAAAAAAACGCTGAAATTCACCCAGTCAATGATGTCCGAACTTGGTCCCTGCACAAGAGCACGATTTTTAGCTGAACATTGAAGAAACGTGTCTAACAAATGCACACATAGATCCAAGTTTGAAGAATTGGAATTGGCTATGTAAAGTCAGATCTATGGTTAAGAAAGAGGATCTTTAAGGATCCGAGAAAATCTCCAATATGATGCCAATGCTCAAGTTGACAATGAGGAACCCGAAGTAGTGATTCAAGACTAAAGCTTATGATGCATTAAGGTGTCCATGTGAATGTCTAAGTTTAGTTAAACAACACTGAGTTGAATGACAATGTGGCTATACCAGGTAACCAGCGGTAGTAGCAAACTAGTAATGGGGGATAAACATGTCTCACTAACAAAGGGGATAGTAGAAAATAATAAAATAAAAAATTCTGCAGATGGCAAACAGACGAGCACGAACAGGGAGGAGAAAAGCATCGAAGTATATCATGATTCAGATTTATGACAGGGCTACAGAATACACAAAGATCAGCATGCATGCGAAACATAGCACCAAAACTGACCCAGCGTTAGTAACTGTCACCAACATATCTGATGTTTATGCAAATCCTCCTTCACCACTAAAAAAAACTCGCAAACAAACTGGACTAAGTGGTATGTCACGTCTCTTCTACACTTCTGAATAATGAGTTGGTAAATAGTGTTCATTTTGACTTGCAATAAAACACAGCTAAAAAGAGAAATATATAACATCCAGGCTAAATATTCTCATTGGGTTCGACAATAAAATATTGCCGCTATGAAAAAAGTAAGATGTCTGATGGCCATCTCAAAAAATTGGTGACACCATCATCAAGGTCCATCTCAATAACAACTAATGGTAATACAGATTACTCCATAAAATCTCTGCTCCATCTCAGCCATAAATAGTATGCTGCTGCTCTATTTTCATCATCAACAGCAAGTAAAATAAATCTTGGTCCTTGCTATTTCTCGACGATGTTTTTACAGAGTTACATTTTCATTCTACAGGTGTTGCTTTTTTATTTCTACAAGTCCAATTATGAGGAAAACTCATTATGGAGAAAACTTAACTGGGATAGTACGCAAATCCCCAATTAACCCGATAATTATTCTCTTCTTGAACTACAACATACTCAACTAAGAAGCCTTGTAAATTGGAAACCGCATATCCAGCTCAAAGTTGTTCAAGAATAGTGACAATTTAGAAAAACAACCTCAAGATGAAAATGAACATACCTCAAAGAATTTCTGGCCACTAGAAAGCCCCAAAACAAGCTCTACTGCATTCACGAAGGAAAATTCTAAGATCTTAGCATGGCGCTCAAGTAAAATTTTTAGTTCCACTGAGAGCTTTGGATCAACAACTGGTCCATTGGCTCCAATATTTTTCTTCACTGATTCTGAAGCAGAATGTAATGACAAATAGACCATCCGTGGAAGAAGAGACCTCTTTTCTATCAATTTTAGCACATTCGCCTGTGTCTGTTTGATTTGATTAAACTGAGAATAGAGTGGAGTAAATTTCAGTGAACCTGTATAGATTTTGAAACAGATAGGAAAAAGCCAAAAAAAAAAATACCATACACAGAAAGGTACTCATAGAAAGGAAAGCAAGGCATAAAAATAAAGAAAAATTCGTTCAATGACTTGACAAATGACAGCTACATTGATGGCGGCCTGCCTATGTGATAATACAATTGTTGCATAGACTTTGAACTGTTAGATCAGAGGTTAAAATTAAAATAATACAGTTGATTTAAATGCTGTACGAGTGCCACAAGAAACATGAGTAGAGTACAGAACTTGGAATCATGCCAAGAATCCATGGCAGATCTATATATATATATATATATATATATATATATATATATATATATATATAAACATTAGAGTAACTAAAATTGGTAGAATGATAATCTAAATGCAGTAGACTGAATGGAAAATTTAATTTAACTAGGCAATCATTTAAGTAAAGGTTTAATTTAATTGTTTAAATTAAGCTTAATATAGTTAACCTTCATCTTGTAATATTTTTAAAATGAAATAAAAGTACTTTATAAATTTTCTAATTTTAAAAAAATGAAGTGCATTTTTTTATGACGAGGGAACCCACAGTCGGAACCCTTGAGGTGTGCACTGGGTAAACCCCCGGGCTGAAGCAGTACAACTCTCATACCGAGTAAGTGTTGGCAGGGAGATTCGAACTCATGATCTTACGGCTCTCCCTGCTCCACCAACTTGGACACCCCTTTAGGGGCATATGAAGTGCATTTTATTTAATATAAGATGGGTTTCTTAATATTTAGTAATTCTAAATTAACAAATTTTCATTTATTGCATTTTTCAGAATCAAGATATCACACTTCATTAAATACATATTAAATTATGAGAGGATTCTTTGAGATATAACAAAACTTGGATATTTTGGTCTTTCGAAATATTAAAATAGGATTTAAAAAATAAGTTAAAGGATGACCCAATGTTTTTTTAATCTTATATGGTCTTTTAAATATCTTTTACCAGATACTTTTTCAGAACTTATAAACTGTTTTAGACAACTGATAAGCACATTCAAATATACTCTAAATTACATGTTATCTTAAAATTAGGATGTTATTAAACTTATCAAATAGCATCTTAAGTTATTTACTGTGGAAAAAGTCCCGATTTTACTGTATTACCATATCAAATTCTTTTTTCAACAATTTTTAATGGGATTTTCTGTTCTCATGACAAGAAGGAAGACAGTTTAAATTCTGATGGACATAAATTATAAGACTTTCACTTGATAACATTCCTTTATAAAATTTTAATAGTTATTTTGCTCTCACAAGAAAGAAAAGGGACTTTCTTTAATTAATTATCTTACTAAAGTAAATTATAACACTTCTCCTAGATTTTTTCAAAGTTTATATAGTCTTGCACTTTTATAGTTTTCCATGTTCATTTATAGATGTTTCTCGTAATATTAAAGCTTCTTTGCTTTTAGTATCTAGCCGTTCACAATGGACAAAAGATATTTAATGTACTAAGTTGACAGTAGAATTTCTTACCATGTTAGCTCTAGGACGATAGGAAACTCCTTCAAAGGGTCCTGGAGATATGGAAAAGCAGTGTGTTAGACAATGTAATCATTGACGTTAACTACCAAGTCCCAACATAGCTTTTTAATGAGATGCTGACACCCCATGCTAAAACAGAATCATGAAAAGCAGATATTACCGTACCCGTGGATAATGGCCACAGCGCGTTCTACAATTAAATTTGCTAATAAAGTTCTAGTGATGATGCAATCAAAGGGAGAGAGTACTACTGACCCAAGAGATAATTTGTATCGTATGTAGGTGTCCACCAAGGTCGCAACTTCAAATCTTCATTGAAGGTCAAAGATTTACTTCTGATCTCATTTGAGAGCTCGAGAAAATGAGTTCCAGATTTTAAGCTTTCCAAGATGGACTGAAAAATAATAATTATTCAAAAAGATACAATCAAGCAAAGAAACTAGAGAACCCATCTACGTAATCCGAAGATTGACATACACTACATACATTGTTCAATCACAAACATGTACAGTAAAAATCAGGGTGAAAGCTGCACAAAAGTAAATCTTGTAGTAACTGCTGGAATATCTCAAGTGCATAACATGGTTACCTCTGCTTCATCGATGTTATTTGAGTTCTGCTTTAGCTCTAAAATGGGTGCTTCAATCTTCGCAATTAAATACTGATTCGAACATTGCAATCTTTCTTTAAATTGGACAAACTCAATTACCTAAGACAGTGAGAAAGAAATGATTTCTCACTCTCCAAAACAAATTATTTTAAGTTTGAATAAAAATAGGCTGCTATATATTATAATGAACTCAAAAAAGAAATACAACCAGATGGAATTATTATCACATATCAAATAGTCAATAGATAATATTAGATTCTCGGTTATTCTTTCATGAGAGAAGTTTCAAAAACTGTTTTCTCCCAAGTTCTATGACTGAATGCTGTTACCAACTCTCGTGTGCCACAAGTTCCATCAAATCTTTGTTTCACTTAATACAATTCTCAAACAAAATATGGATGCAGAAACTCCAGCCTGCCACCCAAGAATTTCAGTACTTGATTAGATAGTTTGTGAGATCGTTATACATGTAAAAGCATGACCAAATATTTCAATTTTCAACTACTCAATGACCAAGGAACCTCTCCATGAAGGTGCTCTTATTCACTGTAGTATATTTGTTTGCAGGGAAACTGTCATAGCTAAAATAACAAAACCCTAGCAATAAAAAAAGATAAGGTTCATCTACTCCTTTTGGCTATCACGAAATATAAAAACTCGTATTTCTACATGTTCTTTATTTTTCCCCTATTGGGTGGATAGTCCGCAGTTAGCAGGATCCAACTCAAGCACTTTTAGATTCAAGAAAAAATGACAGTTCAAACCCAGTACTGTTAGCAATTTACACAAGTTAGTAGTAAGAGCATCATACTTTTGAATAGTTCCTATGGCGATATGCGAGGAAAGTAAGATCTGCAGATTCTCGAAAGTGATCATCCATGAACTTTACATACTCCCTTAAGAGATCATTTAAATCAGCCCACATAGGAGATGCTAACATCTGTGGTAAAATGTGGTGAGATATTGTCTCCAGCAAAATATTCTTCACATCCAAGGATTTATAGCTACAAAGGAAAATGATACTCAGAAGTATGCCAAGAAAGATTAAAGAAAATCTGAATACATATTTCATAAAGTGAATTCTCGTGCCAGCAAATATAATAGAAACAAAAAAAAAAGAACCTCCATAAATAATAAGAAGTGTGATTAAGCTGATGTGTCTACCGTTCATAAGCTAATGGAAGAGAATTCCAATAAGAATACAAATGGACCAACAAAAGCTTGTACTGCCATACATGTCTGCGGAAAATGATAAAACAAGAGTTAAATGATAAAACTTGACCTGCAAAGTATGCTGCAAGACGAAAGTAAGGCAGTTCAAAAAAGTAGGCAAGTCTATGAAGCAAAACTAATGAGATAAGCTAAAGTGGGTTGGCACTCTATTAAAATGAACGAAAGGGGTCCTTTCAGAATTTATGTTCTGATCAAAATAAGCATTCCATTGCAGGTAACAGCCAATCAATTGAAGCCAAGTATAAAATATAGGATCAACTATTTCATCTAAACAAGGGGGCCCTACTTCTTCCACTACGTAACATTTGAATAGTAGTCTCCTAACAACTTTGATACGTATTGCCACCATAACATTTGTCGTAACATTGACAATTATGCTCAAAAGTATCCATACAAATTATACGATTCATTGAACAAATCCAAAACTGCAAGTGTCACTCGATTTGAGAGAATCCCCAGCATTTCATCGCCAGAAAGAAAAGTGGCTATGAGCACAACCATAGCTATGAGCAACTGGGCATTAATTGATGTGCTACCTAAGCAATCATTCATAAACCATTCCATGAGCTCCATGTGCAGCAAATGTTGCTTTTTTCTTGTTCTACTACAAAGAGGTGATTCCTCAAGAATAACACACAAAATTCCAATACCATAACATATCAAAACCTATAAATAATTATTGTCATATTCTTTCAAGTTAATTATTCCTTTCAGCCTCTTAACCACCCACCAGCGTTTTTAAGAGACTAAAATAATTTCCTTTCTGTAATTTGGCCATCACCATGGAAGAATGCAAAATAAGGAATTAAAAATAGCCAAAATCAACTTCTAACCTTCGGACACTCAAACCAAACTCCAGAATCATGATAGACTCCAGCAAATAGCCAAGATTCCTTGTACGCCAAAAAAGCTAAGCCACAAGATCAAAGATTACTAGTGGAAAACGTTAAATAAATTTCCATGATCAATCAGTCTAAAAATGTAAAACAGAAAACGAAAAGCGAAACCTTAAACATGAACAGAAAAAAATTGCCATAAAAGTGTATACAATTTTCAATTTGGTAATAGTGGCTTGATGCACTATTCTGAACCAGCGTATTTTTGGTTCCAAGATATGTTTTGGTATAAATATATCTAGTTTCTGAACGTTGGTTCGAGGTTGGAGGGTCATTAGTTCATGACATTTTCCTTGTGAGGAAGGCGATATTGATATACCTACCGATTAGGAATCTTTTGGAGATTCAATGAGTCGGGTTGTGTGGTGTTGATGTTGGAATCACACCATTGGTCGTTGGTCTGTCAATCATTATTCTCCGCGAGGTGAGAATAGCTGGGGATTGACAGCTATTAAAGAGGCAATTGCATTCAAGTGAGAGAATGTTAAAGACCCGTATAATCGTGGGCTGGTGGTTAGAAACAAATAGAGGACTCCACAAATAACAGAAGTCCCAAAATAATCAATCTGGATCAGGGAGATATCCATCTTGAATAAAAGAATAATTTCAGAAAATGAACTACATATATTGCTTTGACTGTAACAGTGTAACTTGCATCCTTGCTCTATCCTAGAATTCCTAGAAACATAAAAATTGAAACTTCCAGGTGAAGAGAGAATGAAAGACACAATCCAGGTAGTTAAAACCTGAACCACAAGAATTGCAAGGGAAGATTATAATGCAATCCAATTGAGTTAAAACATGGTATCCGTTAGGGACACACAAGTGTAATACTCCAGGAAATTATCACAGGGTTTTTCTATATTCCAATTTAAGAGCCAAGAGTAAAATCTAGCTATATATTAGCTCCCTGCGGGAATTTTTGTTTTGGGCATGACCTTCATTTAATTTATTAGAACTTGCATGTCATGTCCAGGTTTGACGGCCTTCATGCTGCTGTATTTAAGCGCAGACCAATAACAGAAAGTAAAGGGATAAAAAAAGGACATCAAAATATTGACTTCATTGCCATGTGATAAGAAATATAGAAGGAACAATATTAAACCAGATTGAAATAGTCAGCATAGTACTTCTAAACCAAATTTCGAGTATCGGACTTTTAGCAAAGAGCATAGTTATTAAAGGCGCATAGTGCACTGAAGCGCAAAGTTGCCCTTGGGCTATAGCGCATAGCGCCGAAGCGAAGCGCACGCTTTACTAAAGTAAAACACACTAACTTCTATATTCTTAATAGGGTAAAAAACGTTCAACCCCCTAACCTTCACCACATTTAACACTTTACCCCCTAACCTTTCAAAATGTGCACTTAACCCCCTGAACAATTGTATGTAGTGCACTTAACCCCCTGAACAATATTCGATAACAATTTTTACGAATATTTTGGCTGCAGATTCCCTCACGTGAATCTCACATGCCACGGCCGAGGGTATGTAGATATTTTCATGAATTTTCTGCAGGAATTTAACGAGGATGCCCATCAGAAAATACATAAAAATGAATTTTATTTGCCCTCACGTTCGTTGTATTTGCCACGATCGAGGGTATGCATGTCTTTCATGTATTTTCTGCAGAAATTTTACCAGTAAAATTCCTCGATCGTGGGTATACTCATAAAATTCATTTTCATGTATTTTCTGATGGGCATCCTCGTTAAATTCCTGCAGAAAATTCATGAAAATATCTACATACCCTCGGCCGTGGCATGTGAGATGCACGTGAGGGAATCTGCAGCCAGAATATTCGGAAAAATTGTTCCCGAATATTGTTCAGGGGGTTAAGTGCACTACATACAATTGTTCAGGGGGTTAAGTGCACATTTTGAAAGGTCAGGGGGTAAAGTGCTAAATGTGGTGAAGGTTATGGGGTTTAATGCCTTTTACCCTTCTTAATATATCAAAAATGTCCATAAACTTTAAGGTTATAAATAAACAAACTTAAAAATAACAAAGTTAAATAAAAAGTAAGCTCAAATGATAACAAATAAAATAAAATATTAAATATCATAATGCAAAAATATCGTTCAACGAATATTAAAAATAACATTTTTTACACATTAAACTACCCAAAGTTTCAAAATAAAAATAAAAACTAATCTATTTATCACTCATATCTTCAACTTTAAGATCAACGTCATCTTCATCGTCCAAATTTCTAGTGCTCAACATCATTATCTTTCTCTAGCTTAGCTAACAAAAGGCAATATACGTAACAAATAAACCGTAACATTCTCTAGCTTGGACTATTTTTAGTAAGCCCAAATATAAATATAATGGTCCAACTAAACCTTAATCACTAATAGATACTAATAGGCGCCTATATTCTCAGAGCGTGCCTTGGTTATGAGTAAAATGGTTATGAGTAAAAGCGCAGGATGTGCGCAAAGGCGCGCGCCTCTCCAAAACAAGGAGTGCAAGGCCTGAGCCTTGGGCTAAGGCTTGCTAAAGCGCGCGCCTTGCGGGCTTTCAATAAAGAGACTTCAAATTTAATATAAATGTGCTCTATCAAGGATTCAATAAATAAAAATACGAATTTCAAAAAATAATAATAATAATAAACCAAAATATGATAGTTCAACAAGTCTTTTTTTGTTCTTTCATGATTATAAATCTGGAGCACATAAATTCGAGTACAGATGTATATTTGTGGACTAATATCAACTAATACCTGAACTAAAACATCGCATGCCATTGACAAAAGCTCTTCACCATACATACTGTCCTGTGCATCAAGCTCCTTTGATAGTGGAAGGTTCTGACAGAACATCTGTGTCATGCGTACAGCTAGGTCCTCAACTTCTATAATTAAAAAATAAATAGAAAATCAAAAGTCATGATAACATAAATTGTCTGCTTGACTGAGTTTATTTTTATAATAATAGAAGAAGCGAAGTGCTTAATAAAATGTTATGAGTAACACAATCTAAGCAGGTTTAACCCTTGTGACATTATATGGAAATTCGTAAGAAAAGAATGCAGAACAGGATCAATGAACTATCGAGAATGGCTCTAGAAAAACAGAGTAAAAAAGATTCCCCGGTTGTTCTTGTTTTCTGGGAACAGTTTTACATCCCCCAAGATAAAAACTATTTGCTATATTTTCTCTCCCAAAACACATTTACCTCCTTAAATCTCCCAATATAATCATCTGCACTTTTTATCTCTTCCAAAAACAATTTATTATTATGTTACACTTTAATCCTAAAAAAAAAAAATTTAATAATTTTATCCAATAAATTTTGGCACTATTTGACTTCTACATCAATAATTTTATTAATATGTTCTATTCTAATCCAAAATATACTATTCTAAAATTTTAAAGTAGTTTTGTCTCCAACAATGTCTGAATAATTTGAAATCTACATAAATAATTCTGTTGCGCTAAAACAAAACCATAAAGACCATTTATTTTCTTAAGACACTTCCCCTATATATTTCCCCAAAACTCCAAATAAAAAAAAAACAAACAAGCCCATCCTGTTTTTGCTTGATCAAACAAATGTCGAGATTAAATGCAAAATTAAGGATAAAACCTTTCAGTAGAATCACCACAACAATCAATATTCATTCATAAAATTGAACTGTCTCAAGGCATACCATTAACTGGCAGAGTGAGCATGTTGCCAATTAAGTTCTGAATTTTGAGGACACTTATGGACTGTCCCAGTGCTTTAGTTGGCACACTATCGCTACACTCCAATTCCTTCTCTAATGTCTTTAAAAGCACGCTCTTCTTATCATCAAGAACTTGAAGAAACAGCTCGATGTCTGAAGTGAAACAACCCAAGTGGCCAAATCTGTGTCCAAAGATCCAAATTCTCAACAATATTATCATAAAGCAGTAAACTATTGAACCAAAGAATGTGGAAGAGCTTTAATACATGACAAATATAGAATCAACTATCAATTCATTGACATGGAAGAAACTAATGCTGCACTTCATAATCGGTTGTATAATGTTAACAGAAAAAGCTAGAAGTTAAATTTATCCAAGTGAGCATTTGGAGTAATACCAAGTCAACCGTAATCTGATTTCACAGTAGTCGAGCATGCAGACAATAATAGTAAACTAGAGCTCCACGGTGAACCACAAGAAACAAAAAAACTCAGATCAAAACTATTCCTCCATGATTTTTAGATGATAAGTGAAATAAGAACATCGGAAAGAAGTGGAGTGGAACGCAAAAAGAAAGTCAGAAAACAGAAGAATCAAATGTGCCAATATGGAAGCCTTATGTGCTAAAGATAGATGATATATCCAACAAAAGTAACGTAATACCTGATAAAATATTGCACCACATCCTCAACAACTTTATCCGTATCACCTTTCCCAAACAGAATCTTTCGTCTTTCAATTTCAAGATGAGCCAAATATGGACATCTTAAAGAATTATTATTTCCTATCATTATTAATTTCTGAACAAAGTTCTCTGCACCTGACATACGTGAATGAAACTGTACACAAAAGATGAACAATGTCAGATTCAGTATGAATAGTTGTTACCAATAATTTTCTTACAGGGATCTACAAGAGTTTACATCTTCTGCTTCCAACTGAATATTGTTGCACTCAGCGTCCGCAGGTATGAATGGATTGGGATCAGTTGCTTTGGTCAGGATACTTTCATCCTCCAGCAGACAGCCAAGGTATTGCAGGAAACATTCCCAGTCATCAGGACTACAAACAAAAAAAAAACATTTTCAGAAATATAATACATCAAGTACTTTTGTAATATAAGGGAGAATCATTTCTTTACTTTTGCACGGAAGAAAAAAGCTTATAATTCATCATCAAATTGTGCATAACTTCATCCTAAGATGGTTTTTATCCTTTTTATGCACAAAGGGATTTAGCATCGGGACGATTATTTGCAACTTCTTATAAATGCCCACGAGAGTGAGATACACAAAAATAACACTTTTTACCAACATTCTTTTATCTTATGGTGGTATCTAGATGCTTATGTAGAGAAGGTGACAAAACCCTAGGTCATGCAGTGCCACCTTCCGCACACTGTAGATGCCACCACTTATAGCATCTCACGATACAGAGCACAATGGTTTGATTCTCAACAAAATATCAAAATAAAAAACAAGGTAATCAAACGTAAAGTAGCTAGGGATTAGGCTGCTTAATATAAATTAATGATATGTAACAAAACAGGAGTGTACCAGATATATGGCTCATGAAATTGGCAGCTTAAGGGGCATACCATAGTTCTAAGATTTTCTGGAAATGCTCAGCTGCTGGAGCATAGTCTCTTGCCTTGGCAAGAAGCTTTCCCTGTCAACTTATAGTTACAGTGAACAAGCTTAAAATAAAGAACTATTTCGAATCATGAACAGATAAAATCTGATATCAATTAGTCTGAGAAAACTCAAATATTCCAATAATAGTGAATTGAATATAACTTTAATTTATCCTGTCTTAGTGTCTAATTGTCAAATTAAAATTCATCTACAAGCTACAAAATATCTTTTCAAATTCCTAAATTCTTAGCAGTAGAAAAACAACAGTTTTGTTGACTTCACTGAAAATGGTGAAAACGATACAGAGCAGCCATTGAGATGCATAGCAGAAAAATATAGTTTTGATAGTACCTGCAAACGTAGTTTATCAACTTCGATCACCATAAGAGATCCTAAAGTCCCAGAAAGAATCTTCAATGCATTTCCATACTTGGATTGCTGCTCCAACAGATTTATATAAACAGTAAGAGCTGCAGCATACAACAGTTATTTCAGCAACCAAATCATCCCCAACACATACAGCAAACCCATTCCTTCGAGATAACCTACAATAAACAGTCAAAAGAAGAAGATGAACCTTCTGGCTCGTGTAGGCTGTGAGAATCTATATGTTTCTTGAGTAAACCTTCAGCCAAGTGAAAAAGCTTCTCTCCCCCGTCACTGCAGCAAACCTTTAACCAATGCAAACACCAAAAAATACATTTAAGCAATCGAGCATTGATATGATATAGAAATTGCAATGACCAAGATTATATCATTGGCATTATAGAACACATGATTGATTTGGATCATAAAATCAACAGATTAACCAGGCCAAATAGACACTCATTAATAATGGGTAATCTCTCTTTATTTATCTGTCACAAACTACAAACTTATTATTCGCTATTTCGAACAATGTTTGCTATGCTTTCCAACATACAACAGTTAAGTGCTCTCTCAATTTTTTATCTGCCGTGTTCATAAAAAACATGATAATGCAGGAACAACTGAAGGCCAGAGAGTGTATATAAACTTAAAGAGGTCAGTAGATTCATTTGATAGTTTTATCACTTTTCTTCCAAAAAAAGCAGTGGTAAAAACTACTGAAGCAAGTATGTATATCAACATAAAATACGAGACAAATGACGAAGATAATATCGTGAAATGAGGATTCTTTTTTCATGCAATGTACAGGAAACAAGTGTTCAATTTTTTCTGCAATTTTATTCGATCAAAAACAATTTTTTTCAGAAGAAGCAAGTGAAAAAAACATTTAAAAGGTGCAGTAAGTGTGCTTAAAAGATAAAGCCCTTCAAAAGATATATGAATTGAAGGATGAAAAAACGCTAAACATCCTGAGTGCTTGTTAGCCTTGCTTAAAATCCTAACTCAAGAACTAAGAACTAACAGATCATAAAAAGCACAGAATACAGACAGACCACAAGTAGCCAAACCTGTAACTGAATGCTGCAAACTGCCCATAGTAGGAACCTTTCTTCACCAGCAATCTTGTACATTTTAATAGCTATCTACGGCAACATCAAAGGGATTACATGACATACAAGGATTAGCAGATGAGTACAACTTTTTCAAATAAACAATATAGGCTGCAAAGAATCATCTATCAACCTGTTGCTGCTTGACAAATGAATATTCCCGCACATAACAGTTAAATAGGCCCATCATTAGCTCCAAATTGGTAGGATATTTGCTACACGCGAACTCATAACAACTTGTGGCCATATCCACTGCCATTTCACACAAAATTTAACACCATATTCATCAAAGAAGAAAAGCCGTAAACTTTAAGCAAGAGATAATCTAGAATAACACTAACAGTGATCAAGCCGCTGGAAAACAATCTGCAAAGTGCTGAGAGTGAGATCATCGATGACGTTGCTGGAGTCATTAGTTAATAAAATCGCTTTGGCATTTAAACAAACAGACAGCGCTTCCTCATTCTTGCCCATCCTTTCCAATATCAAAGCCTTCAACGCCTGCACGGATTGCAACAACAACTAAACTTTTGCTAAATTTACTTAAAATAGAGAGATACAGAACATAGAGGCACACTCACGAGTGCGTATGGAGAGTTGGGGTACTTTAAAAGCAGCGAAGCAGACAGTTTGAGAGCATTTTTGAACTGGCGAGAATCAATGGCGTCCCAAATGGGTCGGACCCGTCGCTCGGGAATACCACCCGCTAACCCGAATTTCGACGCCATTTATGAATCACGGTCCGAAGTTAGGGTTTTAACAATGTTTAATAATTTTTTTGGGGAGGATGGGTTTCAATAGAGCGGATGACGGTGATCAGAACGGGGTTTTGGCGGAGAAGGAAACGGAGGCGGAGCGTTTGCTATGAATATCAGTGGTTGTTTAGGGATTTTGCGCAGGAGAGCAATCTCGGAGTACGGCTACCGGACGATTTTGGGACGGGTTTGACCAATATAAGGACCCGTATTGATACACATAAAACCCGTACTTGTCTCGCATCGGTTTCAGTTTTTTTTTTTATGAGTTTAGCTAGAATTCAATTTTAAAACACAAAAATTATGTTTTGTAATTGAATTTTATGTTTTTCTCTCGTAAATATTCATAATAAGCGTTACAGAAATATTTTTAAACAACCAAATATTTATTAACTTGCTATCATTCTCTTCAAAATATCCAATTTTTTTAACATGAACCACATGAGTTTTGATATAAAATTAAACATTGTTCAATCAAAAAAGTGAAATGTATATTCAATATTAATTTCTTTTTAAAAAAATTAAAAATGTATAGCGGTCTGGATCCGGGGCGGGGCGGGTCGAACCAATCCCACCCTGGTGGGGCGGGTTCAATGCAGGTTCGGGTCTGGATCCGCCTCATTGCCATCCCTAATCTCGAACATAAATGGACTACTAGGACTTCACTTGTACCTTGTTAATTTGTCACGTTAACGGGACAATCGCATCCTCTTTCAAATGACGTAAACTCTTGGGTAAACTCACTTAAAATCCCCACCTCCAAACATAACTTTAACAGTCCTCCTTATATCAAATATTCTTTATTCTAACTCCCTACTATACTTCTTCTATTTCAACTCCCTACCTCCTTCAAAAGAGATAAAAGAACTTACTTTAATAGCATAAAACGCCTTAAAGCTTTTGGGATTGTTACAAAAACACCCAAAATCTCATGTTTACTAATAAACAACTCCTAATAAGGGTACGTAAATACAGGGGCCTTAATGAACATGAGATCCTTCAGTTTCTATCATCTCCAGTGCAAATAACCACTAACAATCAAGTAATGGTTGATAACGGCTGGGTTGTCCCGTACAATCCATGGCTTTTGCTGAAGTATGATTGTCATATAAATGTTGAAGTATGCGGGGGGATAAAATGTGTCAAATATATATACAAGTATATTCACAAAGGACCTGATAGAGTGTCATTAGAATTACGTAATGGACATAACTCCGATGAAATACAACAATACGTAGATGGAAGGTGGATTTGTGCACCCGAGGCACTATGGAGAATTTATTCATTTGACCTTAGTAGGATGTATCCTTCGGTATTCAGATTACAAGTTCATCTACCAAATCAACAGCCAATTACATTCAACTCAGTTCAACATGTAAGTGAAATACTTGCAAATGATGACAACTCAAAGACCATGCTAACGGAATTTTTCAACATTAATTGTGATCCCGCCTTGACAGGAAAGTATTTGTATCGTGAATTCCCACAACACTACCGATGGGTAAAAAATCAAAAGAAATGGGCTCCACGTACAAGAATGAATAAAGTTGTCGGGAGGGTGTATGTTGTGTCACCATCAGAAGGTGAAAGATTCTATTTACGTGTCCTTTTAAACCATATCAAAGGGCCTAGGTCTTTCGAAGAATTGAAGACCATGAATGACATCATGTGTCTAACATTTAAAGAGGCTGCTGAAATTCGAGGAATACTTCAGCATGATGATTATGTTCGCCAATGTCTTCAACAAGCATGTTCCGTAAAAATGCCGTCCTCATTGCGAAGATTATTTGTCTCGATATTGGTATTTTGTCAACCAACACAAGTTCGAGAACTTTGGGATGAATTTTACCCATACATGTCCGAGGATTATGGCCGGTCAAATTCATTGAACAATTATTTCATCATAAATAAATTGTTGCTTGAATTACGAATATTATTACATCAATATAAAAAGAAACTCGAAGAGTTTGACTTGCCCGCAATAAGTGTAGAGTTTTTGGACGACATGCCACTCCCTAGGATAATTGAGGATGAGCTTTGTATTCCATCAGAAGGTGAAAGATTCTATTTACGTGTCCTTTTAAACCATATCAAAGGGCCTAGGTCTTTCGAAGAATTGAAGACCATGAATGACATCATGTGTCTAACATTTAAATAGGCTGCTGAAATTCGAGGAATACTTCAGCATGATGATTATGTTCGCCAATGTCTTCAAGAAGCATGTTCCGTAAAAATGTCGTCCTCATTGCGAAGATTATTTGTCTCGATATTGGTATTTTGTCAACCAACACAAGTTCGAGAACTTTGGGATGAATTTTACCCATACATGTCCGAGGATTATGGCCGGTCAAATTCATTGAACAATTATTTCATCATAAATAAATTGTTGCTTGAATTACGAAGATTATTACATCAATATAAAAAGAAACTCGAAGAGTTTGACTTGCCCGCAATAAGTGTAGAGTTTTTGGACGACATGCCACTCCCTAGGATAATTGAGGATGAGCTTTGTATTCCATCAGAAGGTGAAAGATTATATTTACGTGTCCTTTTAAACCATATCAAAGGGCCTAGGTCTTTCGAAGAATTGAAGACCATGAATGACATCATGTGTCTAACATTTAAATAGGCTGCTGAAATTCGAGGAATACTTCAGCATGATGATTATGTTCGCCAATGTCTTCAAGAAGCATGTTCCGTAAAAATGCCGTCCTCATTGCGAAGATTATTTGTCTCGATATTGGTATTTTGTCAACCAACACAAGTTCGAGAACTTTGGGATGAATTTTACCCATACATGTCCGAGGATTATGGCCGGTCAAATTCATTGAACAATTATTTCATCATAAATAAGTTGTTGCTTGAATTACGAAGATTA
Organism: Haberlea rhodopensis; assembly: GCA_907163345.1. NCBI lineage: Eukaryota > Viridiplantae > Streptophyta > Magnoliopsida > Lamiales > Gesneriaceae > Haberlea > Haberlea rhodopensis. The sequence continues at coordinate 2,646,936 of CAJQUN010000044.1, read as the reverse complement.
TTACATCAATATAAAAAGAAACTCGAAGAGTTTGACTTGCCCGCAATGAGTATTTGACTTTGTCCATTTCGGTTAGACAAACACAAAGACCCCACGCGCGTCTGGTTGCAACCTTATCTTCTGTGATTGTTCCAGCCGGTATGCCATCTGGTAGCGCTATTCTTATATTTTTTAAGGCTTTCTCATCTGGTCGTCCGAGCTTGATAAAATGAAAAGCTTCAGTGAAGTCCTTCTTCGCTGGTTCTGGAACAGCACTGAAAAATACAACTCCAAGATATCTCCTCTGACCAAATGTGGATTATTGGCTCATGTCTCATGAACAGCTTATCTAATCCATTTTGCTAATTTTGAAATTCCAGAAAATACATGTGTCGCGGTATAAACCGAAGCAAGAGCTCCGAAATTATATCATTCTTGAACTTCTTTTGGATGGCTTCCTAGTTTCATCCAAACCCTCGGATATTTTCTGGAGATATCAACAATAGATTTGTCTGGGTTGATACCCCGTCTGGTTATTAGTTTCTCCCAAGTGCGTTGATAATCCTGCATAGGTGAAGAAACTAAATCATCATTAGTTTGAACCCTAGAGGTGTCAGTCATTGGCCTAAGTTCAACTCTCTCTCTTTTACCCCAAAGGTGCTGGGCTGATTTGACGGTTCAGATTTTGATAACATCTGACCCTCAACATTCGCTACAACTTGTACATCATCATGAAATGCATCATCTGCAGCACTTGTGACAAGGGTACTTGAGTCCCTTGCCTCCGGGTTAGATGAGCCTCGTTCTCTAAACACTCCTTTTTGCACCGTTGGAGGTGTGGTCTGGAGGATGGGCCCTTTCAAAACTTCAAACAGGCATTCATGGTCCCAAAAGCAAGCTCGTATATGATCAGTAACAAGTTCCTGATCTGCTCATTGAAGCCGTCCTGCGACCTAAACATTGAGACAAAGTGTCACAAAGTCTCGTTCCAGGATCTTCAGGTTTTCGCTGAGATTCCTCACTCGTCTGAGGGTATCACTAGCAATGTGTCCCTCCATATCGTGTTAAGAAATCTGCAAGAACATTTTATGAGATTTCACCATGACAATATCATAATCATAATATTGGCATTCAGCTTGCCATCTTAAAATTCTAGCATTTTCTGGTTTTGATTCAATCTTATTTTTTTAAAAAGACTTGACACTTATATAATCTATTTTTAAGATAAATTTCTTTGCAATTAAAAATAATGGCCATTTTTTAAAAGCCTTTCAAACTGCAAAGAACTCATTCTGGTTGATGTGTCATCTGATAACTTTGCTGCTATCGAATAGACCGCTACAATATCTGCATGGCACTTCTCCATCTAGTGTGGTCTTCATAAGTACCACATCCCACCAATGATCACTGTCATCTGTGTATAATACCAGTTCATCGTCGTCGTTTGGAATTGCAAGCTTTGGTAGTTGCCTGTAAACTTCTTTAAGTTGTTTGACAGCTTGTCTGTGATCTTCATTCCACTCAAACTTAACATCTTTTTTGAGTAGTGGACTTAACACTTTCCTGTGATTTGCTAGGTTATTGATGAACATCCCAACAAAATTAACAACTCCCAGAAAACTCTGAAGTTGCTTCAAATCCTTGTGATCATCCGGATATCCTTGCACCTTTTCAACAATATGCTTTTGCAAAATGATTCCTGATTCGTCAATCGCAATTCCAAGGAACTCGATTTGTCTTGTGGCAATTACTGTATTCATTTCGGATAGCACTAATCCTTCCCTATAACAAACATATGAAAAGATTTCCAAATGTTTAAGATGTTCTTTCATGTTTCTTGACTCGATGATGATATCCGCTCCCTGAACTCATTCATAAGGATAAGGATCCGCTTGGAAAAGTCTCTTCCGGCAATGGCTTGTAACTTTTCACCAACCTCTTGGGGGAAGATATCGCGCCTGGCAGTACATATTCCAGCTCCTGAGTTAATGTACGCTGCAAATATACTGCCCGATACTTTGCATATAACATCCTGACGGAGATGTATATGGAGAATGGACTGTGGTCATCTGATCTTATATCTCTTTCCTTCCACCGTGAATTCCATTCCGTCTTGCAATCTTTCCCAAATGTTCCTCGAAAAATTCAATCCCTAGAATAAACTGTTCTGGATTCTTCCTGCAGTTCCTGCAATTGTTAGATAATTTCACTAATTTGAAGGTTTCCTTGATACTTGCCAACTGTAGGTTGTTGCAAATAGTAGATGACATCACAACGGAAAATATTATCTCTCTCCGTAACGTCAAAAAATATCTGCACTTCTCTCCTGCTTTCTGGCATTTCAGCTTTCCTTTTGTTTTGAATACATCGGGGATTTTCTGAACTCTGCTCGAGACTGCCTTCTGTTTTCACCCCGGATAGTTGCTGATTAACCTATCCTGTTGGAAAGACATCATTCTTGGCTCGAGCATAAGGCTCCTGTTTCTATTCAGAACAGGTTGATCTTGTATCCTCATAAGAGTTTTATGAGAAATTGAGGTATGAGAGAAAAATCCCGACGGCTCTTCTTTGATCACGTGTTGAAGGAACATACCTTCACTCTGATTCTGAGACGGATTCACCTCCATCATCAGATAGATCTCCTCTTCGTAGATGTTTTCATCTAAGAGAATATCCTCAAATTGATACATCTGTACCAGATCCTGGAAATATACAGCATCCTCAAATTCTTTTGTATGCTCGAACTATCTTACTCCACGACTTTGGTTTTCTGGACAATCTGTAGAGATGTGTCGTATTGCTCCGCATGTCCAGCAGTTACGATCTTTGAAACTCTCATTTACACGAGTATGTGTGTGTCTGAAAGTTCTCTTCATTTGTGCTCTGCTAGAACTTGCTTGATTGGAACCTGTTGACGAGATTATACTCCTTGTTGGTCCTGATCTTTGCCCAGTTCTGTAACTTCGGCCTTTCTGTTTTGACCAGAACTTTATAGGTCTCCAAGAAGACATACTTCTTCTTGAACTACTTTCTCGGGCATATGGATGACTTCTGTGTTTTTTCATCTTTCGCCTTTGGGGGTAATTTCCAATGATTGTAAGGATATCATTCCTCATACTGTAACGATGAGCTGTTTTGTTGATTCCTCTAAGCCTCTTGTAATTCTTTTGGAGTTTTGCTTGGTAGCACCACTCCGCGAGTTTTACCTTAAGAAATGACATTCTCCTGGCCACTGTGTCTATTGCAGGAGGTGTATATTCCTGGATAAGCATTTCTCTCCATGTGCTCGGTATTTTGGCAAAGAATAGTTCTGCTGCATCCTTTTCTTCTATCTTTATCTTCCATCTATACTCTATAAAGACTTTGATGCACTCGTCTATATTGTTTAACATTCTCTTCATTCATTCAGTCGAAGTAGCTAACTCCAATGAAACAGATTTTAAAGAATTTAGCCATCTTGTCCACAATTTCTTTCAGGGACTCTCCGGCTAAAACTTCTTCCTTGGTACCTGGGTCTCCCATATCCCAGGCAATCTTGGCTGATCCTTCCAGACTCATTTTAAGAAGTAAAATGAATCATTCTTTACTTAGAGCGAGCGTTCCTGCTGCTATTCTCAATGTTGAAGCCCATTCATCAATAAAATCTTCTCTATTTTTGAAATCCAAGATATCCATATTAAGCATAAGTCCAGAAGGATGAATTGGATCTAACTGCGATTTCTCGTAAGTCGTTTGATGTATGTCTGGCCTGCGAGAACGATTCCTTGTTCCAACTGGGGGATCCAAAGCTGTTGAGGTGAAATCTTCCCTGTGCGGCATACTTTGATCACCTTCGGGTAGATTGTGTGACCCATAAACTCTCTTGCGGTGGAGATCTTGTTACAAGCTCTCCCGTCTTGAATTCTACGAGATTTAATCCCGCAAATGAATCAGCAAGATCACGCATATCTTCCAGGTTGATTCTCTACATTAATTTGTGGGAAGTATGAGCTATCCTTGTAGAACTGCAATTATTTTTCAGTCTTCGTCAATGTTCTTAGAACCTCTTCTGCTTTCCCTTTTTGGTGTAAAAGCGGTTATGTTCCATAGGACGGTGGTAACCATCCTCCGTTCCTTCTTCCTGTCAGACTTGGTCTTGACTCCAACTTCGTGTTTGAACATCTTGAAGGTTTCTAAGAATTTCAATCATAATCTCCATCTGACTCTGAATCTGATGGATCTGTGCAGGGACATGGTATTGTAGGTAGCCATAACGCTGGACTGTCTTCTGGATTTCTCTAAGATCTTGAGATATCTTAGAAGAATCTGGTTTGATTTCTCAAAATGTTGGTTCTCCCATCCTAATCATCTGGTCCAGACCCTGTTGGATCATTAGTGGTTGGAACCACATCTTCATGTTCAGGATGATCGTCTTCCTGAAGTTCGGCTAACTCGAACTGTAGTTTGAAGTTCACTTGATGGAGCCTCTTAGCCATCCTTTTGAGTTTCTTGTAATGGTTTATGCCATGTGTGCATAATCATGTCCCTCGTAATAGTTTCCACTTATGGTTGAAGTGTTGAGCTTCTGCCATATGCTTCTGATTCAGTGCTTCCAATTTTTGAAAGTACCACATCTATGAATGACACTTCGAACATCCGTTCGGGTCCATAATTTCTTGAATCGTCTCGTATAGTTACAAATTAATATTCAAGATATTATTATAGTATTTTCAGAATAAACCTAGGCTTTGATACCATTTTACGAAGACGGATCGCGAAGGATAAGATTATTAGAAAAAATAGTAAAACTTTGAGTGAGATTTGAAAAGTATTTAAAACTCTAGGGAGTATCATGCAATTAATTCCTTTTAACTTTATAAGGGTAAATATGTAAAGTTTTGTGTGGTAGGGAGTTAGGATGAAGATGAAAGTATGGTTGAAGAGTTAGAACATAGAATCATGGATAAGGGGAGTTAAGTTAAAGAAAATGTGGGTTTAGGAATTTTAGATAAGTTTGCCCTAAATCGTTTACGTGAATGGTGAAAATTAAGGTCAAGATTGTGTTTTTAAAATAGAAGATCGTATAATCTCAACACATGATCCCAAATTTATAGTTAAAAATTTATATGCTCTAAATGAATATGATAATATACTTTTTATGTTTTTAAAAATACAAGGATGTCATATTTGAAAATACAAATTCATTTACTACGTCAATTTTAAAATTAATAACACTTTATATTAACTAGTCCCCTTTTACACGATCTGTTTATATATATATATATATATATATATATATATATATATATATATATATATATATATATATATATATATATATATAATTGTAAAGTCCTTTTTTATATTTTGTTTTATTTTTTAAAATTTCAATAATGAAATGATTATATTTTATTTTTATATTTTATTTTTTTGGATTTTAATAAATTTTTAGGGTAATATGGTAATTGTGAGATTTGGAATGACATAACGTAAATTGGTGGACACATAAATGACATATATGATAATATTTTAGATTGGCAGAGACATGCGTGTAGTTAGACATTGGTCTTAAATGGTTGGACCACTAAATTCATCACGCATTATACATACTAGTGCTCTGTTGCACACGTTGCGTGCATATACGGTATTTGTATTGTAAAGTGATGTTGTAATTATAAATTTAATTTTTAATTTTTACTTTTGGGATGTAATAAACTTTTTTTAAATTGATTTTGTAGTTTAATACCCTCCCAAATATTTTTTTGATGTTATTGTGGTTATCCAAATTAGCAGGGATCTTGCGGTCATTTAGCACATAATAGTAGGGGTATTTTCTGATTTGCAAAATGGTCATACCACTAAGGTGCTTAGCCATATATATATATATATACAATATTTTTGTTGTTGTAAAATACTGTATTATACTCTCCAAGTATATATTTTCCATCATTTTCATATCTTATACATATTTATTATTATATTAAACTTAAAATTTTCATTACTTCTCATAAATAATCTATCATTATATTATATGTTATTACAACCTATAATAAAATATATTAAAATAATTTTTTGTCAAAGAATCACTGATATAATTCGAAATTTAACAGATAAATTATATTCTTCAAAAACAAAACCAAATATAAAATTTATTTCCTCAAAATTGTTCTCATACTCCACTTAAATAGTCAATAGCTTAGAAACAGAACCAGACAAGCCCATATTGAGGGGTTCTTTTCGTCAAATTTATATATTAGAAATAAAAATATTGGTACTTAATATTTATATATTCCAAGGATGTGTACGATGATAGGATAAATCTTTGATAGCTTAAAAAACGAATAATGGGTTAATAAATAAGCTAATAGATAAGTTATATTGTGTTTGTTTTGTATGATATGTAATATTGTGGAATTGATTCATTTTGTTCTCATTTTTTTTTGACCAAAATACCCTCGCAATAATCTTTTCCTAATTTGTTACATTAAATTATAATTCTAAATTAAAAATTAAACTCATAATAACTAAAATACCCCCGATTTTTCCCAATTATCTTTTTATATGTTCATTAACTAAAATAATAAAACTAATTTGCAAGAAGATAAAAACAACATGTTTATTAATTAATGTTGTAGTAATGATTTGGAATGACTTTTACTTCCTAATTACATTCATCTCTCTTTACGTTTATTTTCATTTTCGACACGGTCACATCGCCATTAGCTTTTCTTCCCCTGTATTCTGCATGTACCATTTCTTTAATTCCTATTGTGCGGCTGTGAGTATGTTTCTGCCTATATATATGTACTATATAAAAGATGCAGCATAGAACCGTAGAATTGTAGTGATTACCGAAAAAATATTCAATTTATTTTTTTCACATTTTATTTTTTAATCCAATATAATACTAATATTTACACAGGTATTTTGATAAAATAACAAGTTAATGTGCTCAATTTTATAATTAAATGATATATTTTTTAAACGATTATATGGGTATGTATCTATAAACAATTATAATAAATATTCTATAAAACAAAGGGTATTTATAACAATATAAATTATCATGTTTAATTTTAAAAGCATGTTTTAAGAATTTTTATAGTAGTCAAATATCATCTAAAAAATATTCTATGTTTATGAAATTTGATTTAATAGGAAACTTTTGTTTTATTACACAAAATTATAGATTACAATTATATAACAAAACTGACTAAGGGGGGAGTATTCAATCTAGACTTTTATTGACTTTTAATGACTTTTTTAAATGATTGACTTTTATGGAGTTGATAGATTTCTATTGATTTTTATAGAATTTCATGGAGTTATAAAAAGATTTGTATAAAGTCTCGTAGACTTTTTCAATAGATTTCTATGGACTTTATCGACTTTTAATGACTTTTTTAAATGATGAACTTTTATGAAATTGATAGATTTCTAATAATTTTTATAGAATTACACGGAATTATCAAAAGAATTTTATAGGCTCTATAGATTTTATAACTTATAATTGATTTCATTGAACTAACAATTGAACATAAATAACTTCTTCAACATATAATTTGTTTTTACTATTAATGTAAACACATTTTTACTTATTTAACAGTCAAAAATGTGAAAAATACATATTCAATTCTTTTGCATGACAAATATTGAACAACTTTTTTGCATCTTCAAGATGACGACTTTGAAGATTCAGTTAATGTTGCTATATAATTGTAATCTATAATTTTGTGTAATAAAACAAAAGTTTTCTATTAAATAAAATTTTTTAAACTTAAAATATTTTTTGATGATAGTTGACTACTATAAAAATTCTTAAAACATACCTTTTAAATTAAACATGATAATTTATATCGTTATAAATATCTTTTGTTTTATAAAAATATTTATTACAATTGTCTATAGATATAGACTCATACAATCGTTTTAAAAATCTATCATCTAATATAAAATTGAGCACATTAACTTGCTATTTTATCAAAATACTTGTGTAAATATTAATATTATATTGGATAAAAATAAGATGTGAAAAAAACAATAATTGAAGAAAGAGCCGCACATTAGGAATTAAAGAAATGGTACATGTAGAAAACAGGGGAGGAAAAGCCAATGGAGAGGTGGTCGTGTCGGAAATGAAAATAGCAAAGAGTAAAGAGAGATGATGGTAATTTGGAATTAAAAGTCATTCCAAATCTCTACTAGGAGTGGTGTAGAATTTTTAACTTTTTTGAGATGTACATGGGGCATCAAAGTTTATACCTAAAGATTTCAACAGAAGTCATAAAAAGTCTATGAGATTTTGGATACCTATAGACTTTAATGGAGTTTTAAAAATTCAAGTTTGAATACCACCTGACTTTTTAAAACTCTACGAAAGTCTGTCTTGAATACCATTAGAATTTTGTAGAGTATATAAAAGTCTGGATTGAATATCTCTAGACTTTTAAACTCCATAAAAGTCATTAAAAGTCAATAAAAATCTACAACCAATACACCCCCTAAATCCTTAAAGTCGTCATTTTGAAGATGCAAAAAAGTTGTTCAATCTTTGTCATGTAAAATAATTGAATAACGATTTTTCACAATTTTGGTTTTTAAATAAGTAAAATTTGTTTACATTAATAGTAAAAAATATATTATAATTTGAAGAAGTTATTTATGTTCAATTGTTACTTCAAATAAATCAATTATAAGTTATAAGATCTATAGAGTATAAAATTCTTTTTATAATTCCCTGAAATTATAAAACTTATTAAAAATCTATCAATTCATTAAAGTCCATCATTTAAAAAAATTAATTAAAAGTCGATAAAATTCATAAAAATCTATTGAAAAAATTTACAAGACTCTATATAAATTTTTTAGCAACTTCATGAAATTCTATAAAAGTCAATTAAAATATATCAACTATATAAAAAAGCTATCATTTTAAAAAAATTATTAAAAATCAATAAAAATCTAAATTGAATACACACCTTAAATTGCAAGAAGTTAGGGTTTGCAATAAAAATTGGATGCTCATCTTCTTCCGTAAATCATTCTCTGTCGCCGCTACATCTAAAACCACCCTCATCGCCGTACACCATCGTCAATAGCAATTACAGATATTGAAGCCTCATATTATAAAGCATGAAACAAGTTATGGTAGATCTCTCATTCACACACAAACATCGATGCATTTTTCTACTTTGATAACTACCCCAATTGGTGTACTGATACTTTAGTTTCCTATTCAATCATCACCAAATTCGCAAATTCCATCATAACACGGAAACATGACGCTTAAATCTTGCTCGGATTCTCCCAATTTTGGTAGGTTATATTTCTTATCACCACCGCTTTGGGGGGCGAAAGTGTCTCCGTTCTCGGCGGTTGGTGGCAACTGGTCGCCAAAATCATAAATATCTCATATCTGTCTAATCGGTAAGTCATTGCCGTCGCTGTTGTGGTTCAGACTTTTGTCGCCATCTTTTCATCAGAAAATATGTAAAGTGAAATGGTCAAAATAATTTGATATAAGGGGTAGTGTTGTCATATACTTGCTGGATTACGATGGGTGATAATACAACCATGGTGGAGCTGTGATGTATTCTCCTTGTTTTTATCACGGGAGATGTTTAAGGATTACTAATTAATCATTTTCTTATCATATACACTAAATAGAGCCTAAAAGATGTGTACATCTATTTATAAAAAAAATTAATATATATATATATATATAGTGTATAAAATATATAGTGTATAAAACTAAAACATATTAAAATTCAATTAAAGTGATTTTTTTGATACTAAACAATATCTCATGTATATGATATTATAATTATAATAATATTTATACGTGTCCATGTAGAGATAGGGTTATTTCCATTTTTTTAGAATAACATAATATATTAAGCCTCCAAAAAGTCAAAAGTTAAAGCAAATCAACAGAGTCTTCATTAGTTCCCAACTAAGCCTTATGTAGCAAGAAAATATGCCAATTCATTAGCTTGGTGAGGACAAGATTGAACAATTGCACCTGGAACTTGGCAGCAACCATAGCGGATATCATCAATTATCGGTGTTGCCAATGCAAAAGAAGAACGATAGTTATAATATTTGACAACATTACTGGCATCCGGTCCAAATGAGGTGAAAAAATCCCTAGAAAACACTTAATGCTGGCAAATAGGACCACACCAAGGTTATCACGTCCCACAACTCCAATCCCAAAAAAAGGCCAATCAGTTTTAATAGCGGCATCCACATTGATTTTCATCATACCAGCAGGTGGGGTGCCCATCTAAGACCCTGTTGTTGCTGCGAAAACGGCGATAGTCGATGGATATGTGGTACACGACATTGCAAAAAATCTCCCCAAGTTCGGTTTGCTTGGGCTAACACCTCAGACGCCACAATGCGTGTTTCATTAAAGACCCACTGATTTCGCGTCGCCCATATGCTCCAAGAAATCATAGCAAAACTCCGTAAGTCCTCGCCTGTTCCATTATCAACAACCCAGCAAAATAAATCAATGAAGCTATGGCCCTGAAAGCTGCAGTAACAGCCAAATAGCTGAAAGATGCCATACAGATTTTGCAACCTTGCAGCGCCACAGAGCATGAAATCATCTTCGGGACTTTTTTGACATCGTTGGCATAAGACCGGAAGTTTTATCCTTAGCTTAACCAGCTGCACACTTGCTGGAAGAGCAGTATACAACGCTCCCCACTCATGTATTTTAATTTTGTTGTGAATAACTAACTGCCACAACTTTGTAAAATAATGTTGTGCCCAAGCCCCCGCCCAAGACTTCCCTCTGCCTCTGGTGTCATAGCTAGATAATATGCAGACTTGACAGTAAAATCCCTAGATGAGGTATAATGCCAGGCCATCGTATCAGTTCCAAGAATATTGCCCAAGGGTATCTAACGCAATTCATCATGGCCGATACACCAGAAAAGTTGTTTGAATCAAATCCCAATTCCAGGCTCCTGATGGCGTTAATAAGTCATCAACTCTCATATGTGACTGTTGACTATTAAGTACTGTAATCGGTTTAAAAATACATAGTCTAAGTAGCCATGGATCATGAAACACCCGAGCCCGAGCCATGAAGCAATTCTCCATCTAAGTCCTTTAACCAGTAACACGTCCCAAGCCAGCTCCCAACAAATAAGATGGAAAATATTTCGCCTTAAGAACTCGTGCATAAAGAGTATCTGGGTGAGTAATGATTCGCCACCCTTGTTTGGCAATTAAAAGCTTGATTAAAGCCCCTCATATCTTTAAATCACAATTCACCGTGACCTTTGGATCGGCATAGGAGAGACCATTTTAACCAATGGATGCGAGAACTACAATTTTTGTCACCCCATCCAAACCTTGTAATCATTGTTTGAATGGTGTTGCACATGACCAGTGTGAGCTTGAACACATTCATCGTACATGTAATAGTGGCTTGGTCCACCGCTTTAATAAGAATCTCTGTCTCACCCCCCGAAAAGAACTGATTTTTCCAACCTTGAACCTTTTTCCTAACTGGTTCCTTTACCCCCTCAAAGACACGTTGTTTAAAATGAACCGAAGAGGGAAGTGAATGAGGTTCCTTGGCTACTTTAGCGTTTTAAAATGAATTTACAAAATAGTCGAATTTGCGCTGCGGAAGACTTGATGTCAATCGCCAAAGAATAAAAAGAAGTAATAAATAAATGCGTAAATTAAATAAAGCAGTAAAAGACACAAAGATTTGTTATAGAAGTTCGGCGATGAATCGCCTACGTCTCCTCTTCCCGGTTAGAAAACGTTTAACCGATGTTCCACTAGAACAATCTTGATCTTAGCCTTAAGGGCTCCAAGTTAGCCACAACACACTCTTCCCGAGTAAAACAACTCTTCACGAGCAACACACTCTTCACGAGTCTTCTTGGCCTTAAGGGCTCCAAGGATAGCCACACACAACTCTTCCCGAGTCACCCACACGCTTCAGGAGTCTTATTGGCCTTAAGGGCTCCAAGGATAGCCACACATTTGCACCAACTTCACTTGTTGATGTCTTATACAATTTCCAACTTGCGTCGGTGTTGGAGGACCTTACAATAAACAAATAACACCTTCACGGTGTACCAACACGAAGAACACAAGAACTCTCACACAAGAAATGAATCACAAACTCCAATACAACACAAATGTATGAAGTTTGCAATGCTAGATAAAATTTGATTGAGCAAAGCTTTCTTGTAGTTTATAGACTTGTTTCTTGTCATCAAAATGCTCCAAAACATCCATATTTATAGTGTAGGAGGCCCCCAAGGCTCCTATTAGTCGTTGCTACACTTAAGGCTTAAATCACTCCAAGATCGCCTCGGACATCGCCTCAGGCGATCACCATCGCCGCGCCCCAATGGTCACCAAACTCCATAGATCGCCTCAGGCAAAGTCCAGATCGCCTCAGGCGATCCATACCAAAAATCAATGCCGTAGCTTCGGTTGATAAAAAATCTTCATCGCCTCAAACGATGCACCCATCGCCTCAGGCGTTCCAGACATCGCCTCAGGCGATCAAGCCATCGTCTCAGGTGAACTCGCCTTGCGTGCGGGCCTCGGCGTCGCTCCAGTCGATGTGCGTGGCTATGCTCCTCCTGGCTGTCATCGCCCGGGGCGATGATCACCATCGCCTATGGCGATCCTGCCCAGACTTTGCAGAATTGATTTTCTTCAATCAATCCACTTTTCAACCATTAAACATGTACACTAAGTAGACACATTAGTATAACAAAGACAAGTTTTGTTGATCATCAAAACTCATAAATAATTAGGAGATAAATTCAGCATTAAACTCAACCATGTGTTTAAGGCTCAACATATACTTTTTTCGATACTTATTACACATGAAATTGGTATGAAACATATACAATTTTGGTACTAGTTACACGTGAAGTTGGTATGAGACCTATACTATATTCGAAACTTATTACACGTAAAGTGGTATGAAACGTATACAATTTCGGTACAAACTATGCATAAAATTGATATGAAACCCATATAATTTTGGTACTAATTACGAACAAAATTGGTACGAAACCTATTCTATTTTCGGTAATTATTACAAATGAAATTGGTATAATATTTTTACAATTTTGGTACTAATTACACATGAAATTGATATGAAACATATACAATTTTGGTATAGTTATACATGAAATTGGTATGAGACCTATACTTTTTCGGTACTTATTACACATGAAGTTGGTATGAAACATATACAATTTTGGTACTTATTACACTTGAAGTTGGTAGGAAACATATACAATTTTGGTACTAGTTACACGTGAAGTTCGTATGAAACCTATACTATATTCGAAACTTATTACACGTAAAGTTGGTATGAAACCTATACAATTTCGGTACTAAGTATACATTAAATTGGTATGAAATCTATATAAATTTGGTAATAGTTACACATGAAGTTGGTATGAAACCTATATTATATTCGAAACTTATTACACGTAAAATTGGTATGAAACCTATACAATTTCGGTACTTAGTATACATAAAATTGGTACGAAATCTATATAATTTTGGTACTAATTATGAATTAAATTGGTATGAAACCTATACTATTTTCGGTACTTAATACATATTAAATTAGTATGAAATTTTTACAAGTCTGGTACTAATGACACATGAAGTTGATATGAAACATATACAATTTTGGTACAAGTTACACGTGAAATTGGTATGAAACTTATACTAGTTTTGGTACTTATTGCACGTAAAATTAGTATGAAATATATATAATTTTGGTACTAGTTACACATGAAGTTTGTATCAAACCTATACAATTTTGGTACTAGTTACACATGAAGTTTTTATGACATCTATATTATATTCGGTCCTTATTACACGTGAAGTTGGTGTGAAACCTATACAAATTCCGTACTATGTATACATAAAATTGGTATGAATTATGGAACCTAAATAATATCCATACTATTAAATCTATACAATTGAAATTTGTATTAAACTTATATAATTTGGCCATCGTTACACATGATACGAATTAATACAAATTATATGCTTGCCTGTGAGCATAGAGATATGTTATATAAGTTGTATAAATGTTATTGACATTTTGCCTTTCAATTGGGCATTGCATGCAATGAGTTTCAAAGTAAAGGTGCTTGATTAATCGAATTAAGTGGAGAATTAATTAAATAACTAAAATAAACTAACAAGATGATGAATATTTAAGTGGATAAAATCAATGAGAACGGATTCTAGATATTCGACTTCATTCAACTATCAACTATGTTGTGTTCTTCAGTTTATTAGCCAAAAAAATCATATGTTATTCTATTGCCTCTTCCGAGTGTTAAGTATAAATAAAGCACGATTTGACATAATCCATTATAATGCACTAATCATATTCTCGATTCATCATGCACGTCTACTCTTAAACCCATTGCATGCAATGCCCAATTGAAAAGAGTAATGCAATGACATTTATACAACTCATATACACATATCTCATGTGTAACTAGTATAGGTTTCAGACCAACTTCATGTGTAATAAATACCAAAAATAGTATATGTTTCATACAAATTTCATGTGTAACTAGTATCAGAACAAACACATATTGTTTGTAAAGTTTGAAATTGATGTTATTTGACATTGATATTTTTGTTTGTTCGATATAGAATATTAACATTAATATAGAAGATTCTATAGAAATGTTGTTATTGTTATTGTTATTTGAATTTGATATTGTTTGTTTATTCAATATATAAATTTAACGTCAATATTGATGTGTAATTAGTACCGGAATTGTATACGTTTAATACCAATTTCATGTACAAATGTACCAAAATTGTATAAGTTTAATACTAATTTCATGAATAACTAGTACCAAAATTGTATATATTTAATACCAATTTCATGTGTACATTTATCAAGATGATATATGTTTAATACCAATTTTATATGTAACTAGTACCAAAATTGTATAGTTTTAATACCAATTTCATATGCAACTGGTACCGAAATTTTATAGATTGCATACCAACTTCATGCACGACAAGAATCGAATATAGTATATGTTTCATGCCAATTTCATGTATAACTAGTACGAAAATAGTAGAGGTTTCATACCAATTTCATGTGTAACTAGTACCAAAATTGTATATCTTTCATACTAACTTCACGTGTAATAAATACCGAAACTAATATAGGTTTCATACCAATTTCACGTGTAACTTGTACCAAAATTGTATAGTTTTCGTACCAATTTCTTGTGTAATTAGTAACAAAATCATAAAAATTTCATCTAATTTAATTTATTAATTACCAAAAATAGTATAAATTTCGTACCAATTTTATGTATACAAAGTACCGAAATTGTATAGGTTTCATACCAACTTTACATGTAATAAGTTTCGAATATAGTATAGGTTTCATACTAACTTCACGTGTAACTAGTACCAAATTTATATAGATTTCATACCAATTCTATGTATACTTAGTACCAAAATTGTATAGGTTTCATACTAACTTTACGTGTAATAAGTTTCGAATATAGTATAGGTTTCATACTAACTTCACGTGTAACTAGTACCAAAATTGTATATGTTTCATATCAACTTCAAGTGTGATAAGTACCTAAAAAGTATAGGTTTCATACTAATTTCATGTATAACTGTACCAAAATTGTATAGGTTTCATATCAATTTCATGTGTAAGTATTAGCAAAATTGTAAAGATTTCATACCAATTTCATTTGTAATAAGTATCGAAAATAGAATAGGTTTCGTACCAATTTTATTAGTAATTAGTACCAAAATTATATGTGTTTCATATTAATTTAATGCATTGTTGGTACCATAATTGTATATGTTTCATACCAACTTTACGTGTAATAAGTTTCGAATATAGTATAGGCTTAGTACCAAAATTGTATATGTTTCATACCAAATTCAAGTGTAATAAGTACCAAAATTGTATATGTTTCGTACCAACTTCATGTGTAATAAGTACCGAAAAAAGTATATGTTTCGTACCAATTTCATGTGTAACTTGTACCAAAATTATATAGGTTTCACACAAATTTCATGTGTAACTAGTACCAAAATTGTAAAGATTTCATACCAATTTCATATGTAACAAGTACTGCAAATATTCGAAGTTTCGTACCAACTTTATTCGTAATTAGTACCAAAATTGTATATGTTTCATACCAATTTTATGTATATTTAGTATCGAAATTGTATAAGTTTCATGCCAATTTCACGTGTAATAAATACCGAATATAGTATAAAACAAGTTTTATACCAATTTCATGTGTAACTAGTACCAAAATTTGTATTGGTTTCATACCAACTTCAAGTGTAACTAGTACCAAAATTGTATATGTTTCATACCAACTTCACGTGTAATAAATACCGAAATAGTATAGGTTTCATACCAATTTCATGTATAACTTATACCAAAATTGTATAAATTTCATATCGATTTTATGTGTAACGTGTATCAAAATTGTATAGGTTTCGTACTGACTGCAATGATTTCTCAAATTAAAAGTTTAACTTTTAATATAGGGGTATTATAGTTATTTTAATAAGATAGGGAGTTAGAATAAAATTTTAAGTTGTAGTAGGAAGTTTTAATTAAATTTTTTTTGATATAAATTAAGTTTAACAATGTGGAATTTTTTTTTGAGTTTTCCCGTAACAATTCCATTTAATTTTAATTTTAATTTTTTTGAACGTTTATAAGAATTACCCGGATAACATCATCTCCTCCCCGGACATGGAGGAGAATAAATACTGAAATACGAAGCTACTTTCCCCCATCCACATGGAAAACCTCGGTCTCAGCGACACCTATCCCCTAAATGACGACGTTTCCACCTCCAAATCTTACTCCAGCTACCGCAGCGCAATGACCACCCTCTCATCCTCCTCCCCCGCCGTCGAACACCCCCTTCTTCCGCCGCCTTCCACTGCCATCACTTCCGGCATTTCCAATCCACTCTTGACCCCTCTGGGTTCACCTCTAGAGTCTCCTTCATACGCTGACATCATCTCCAGTCCGTTTCACGACGGTTCATCAGAATCCAACGGCAATGTCATGCTCGAGGAAGAATTGACGGTTCCTCCTAGATCTCATTCTTCCAGCTCTGAGTATCTGGACATCACGGTTTCGAGTCCGCAAAAGGAGGTTGAATCTTCTAGTTCGATTGTTCCGGGTCGCAATACTTATGTCACCTATCTGATCACGACGAATACAGATGTTTTAGATTACATAGGTTCGGATTTTAGCGTACGGAGGAGGTTTAAAGACGTGGTGACGCTGTCGGAACGGTTGAGCGAGGGTTACCGAGGGCTTTTTGTTCCGCCTCGGCCTGATAAAAGTATTGTGGAAAGTCAGGTAATGCAAAAACAGGAGTTTGTGGAGCAGAGGAGAGTGGAATTGGAGAAATACTTAAAGCGGTTGGCAAGACATCCCGTGATTAGAAAGTCTGACGAGTTGAGGGTGTTTTTGACAGTACAGGGTAAAATGCCACTGTCCGCGAGCATCGATGTGTCGTCGAGAGTGCTAGATGGGGCGGTGAGGCTGCCCAAGCAGCTGTTTGGGGAGTCTAGGAATGTGATCGAGCCTGAGGAGGTGGTGCAGCGGGATAAAAATGGGAAGGATTTGCTAAGATTATTCAAGGAGTTGAAACAATCTTTTGCCAATGATTGGGGTAGTTCGAGGCCTCCTTTGGAGGAGGATGACAAGGAGTTCTTGGGGAAGAAAGAGAGGTTACTGGAACTTGGGCTGCAACTTTCAAACGCATCGAAACAGGTTTGTTGAAATTATAATTTCTTTCAGTTGTTTTCTTTGGATGTGAAATCTGAATATAACTTACATGCATTTTTAAGGTTGATAATGTTATATAAAATTTACTATAGATCTGCATCGACTGCTGTTCTAGACATTTCATGATGAATGTTTATGTTTTATGATTTGGTAGGCTGAATCACTGGTCAAAGCACAGCAAGATATAGGCGATACGATGGGAGAATTAGGGCTATCTTTGATCAAGTTGACTAAATTTGAGAACGAACATGCCAAACTGAATACTCAAAGAGCGAGGGCTGCTGACACAAAAAATGTTGCCACTATAGCCGTCAAAACTAGCAGATTGTACCGTGAATTAAATTCACAGACCGTAAAGCATTTGGTAAGTGCTGAATTCTTGTTTTCGGTAAGCTTGTGACACGTTTGTGCCTTTTTGGGTATTAATTTTTTATAGTGCAGGTAGATTAGTCAAATTGCCCAGAAGCCTAGTGTAATCTTGAATGTGAAACATGGGAGTGATAGTTCTAGTTTTTTTGTTTTTTTTTTCCTGATTGTAAGGAATTTTTTCCAAGTAACATCCTAATCATCTCACTCAATTTACATTGTTTTTTTACTTATAATTTGGTAATTTATTCCTTGATCCTTGTCTTCATACCATATTTCTCTTTGGAAGTGTTTATACTTGTTTTGTTCCACTCAACTAACAGTAAACAAAAAAAAAGAAGTGGTTGATAAAAAATTCAAAATGGTGAATAAAGTTTAGGTATCATTTATCAATTTTGCATGGTTTAACATACACAGACACATACACACATATAATCTTCCATTGGTATTGTCATATTTTGTTGACAACCCCTTCCTCTGTAACTATTGCAGGAAACATTGCAAGAATACATGGGCTTGATGATGGCGGTGCACAATGCATTCTCTGATCGTTCTAGCGCGCTATTGACAGTGCAAACTGTTGTGCGTGAATTGCATTCCTTGCATTCAAGAACAGAAAAACTTGAAACTGTATCGTCTAAATTATTTGGCTCTGACAAATCAAGGATCCGTAAATTACAAGAGCTAAATGATGCCATTAAAGTCACAGATGATGCTAAAAGTTGTGCAGTCAGGGAATATGAACGGATTAAGGTACAAACAGTTAAAGAATGCCTGGCAAATTGTGAACTAGATTACTAGTAGATTCAGTTTCTTGCTAATTTGGTAGGCTGTTTATTCTCTGGTATTGGAAATTGGAATGATGTGACATTATTTTAGAGTATTTTGGATATACACATGCATTGAGTTTTTAGTCATCATTTTTAAAGCATAAGTCACTTACTGACTCTCGGTTCACTTCAAGTAGTCTTTTGCCTTACAAGAAATTGATTTTTGTTTAATGATTACGCAGGAAAAGTCAATATTTTGTCCAATAACAACCTTTATGGGATTCTTGTGATTATTTATCTTCAATCTTCATATTGATCACGTTTATCACCATCTCGTTTGTTTGATTATTTTTTTGCCTGAGCTAATTTTTTTAGTAAAATGATGTTACGTGTTGCTATTTCTATATAACATTTTCTGGCAATGTGTTTGGATCCTTTCCACTGCATGAACAATTGTAAAAGTAATCATGGGTTGTACTTGGATGACATTTGTAAGCTTGAGTTGTTTTTTTTTTTTTTTTTGGTTTTGCGATTATTTACATTGGAAATTTAAGTTCGCTTAAACAAACTTCATACTAGTTTTTAATGTTTCTTCCAGTATCTCATTTGATTCATCAAAAAAGTTGGTATGAGGGTGTTTATATTTATTCAGATTAGGGTGCTTTCACGAGTGTACCTGTCCTTTGACCATGTGTCTGCGTGGATGTAAAAATATGATCATGAACAAGCTATAGAAAAATATGCTCTGGGGTTTCCTTTCACATGCTTTCAGATCTTTAATTTCCTGTCTTTTTTATATTTGATTTGAGTTGAAGAGGTGCTGATAGTTTATAGCATGTCCTCACCTGATGAATTGCAGTTTTGCTTTTTCTCACCTTTTGTCAGTAGATTGCAAAATAGATGTTAAATTGGTTGAAGTCCCAGAATTCGACCTGCATCATATCCAAGTCAAAGACTTGATTTAGATTACATCTGTTAGTTCCCTCGTTATATTTCTCCTATGGTGGGTCTGGTCTTATCAAAGTCAACTGACTAATGCAGCTTTGGAGGGAGTATTCACTGAGTTTGTTTTGAAGATTAATTGTCAGGTTTTTAGGGTTTTAGAAAGGAATCCATGTGAGAGAGTTTCCTTTTTCACCAACTCTGAATACTTAGCAACTGTTAGGAATATTTCCTAAGCTAGCAAAGTTGATTCTGTGACAGTATACATTTTTTTTCATCAATTCCCAAAATATAGAAATTACATGGTGCTTGACTTTGATGACTTTTGTCGTACCACATTTATCTCACTATCCAAACGTATAAAGGTGCCCCCAGAACATAAAACGGGAAATTTATCTTATATAATTTGATCTACAAGTGATTCAATGTGAAGAGAAAGATAGAAATTGTAATTCTATCACTATTTTCTCAGGCATGGTTGTTGTTGGATGTTATTAGTAACATGACTACGACATCATGCCACATGCCCAACTGAAGTTTTTTGCTAAAAATTTATGTTTTTTTTGTGGTGCCTAATTATAGCTTCTTGCTAAATGGGTTCGATACAAATGATAGTAGAAAATTATGTGCTTGGTTGTTGCCTTAGAGATTCAAACTTTAAGGGTTATACCCAAAAAATTCTGAGATTTTTTAGTTACTGCTGGTCCCATTTGGTATCTGAGAAGAATCTTATACATGAAACAAACTTCCCTCTTATTTCTGAGTGTTACGTCGACGTGTTTTTTTTGCTCGTCTTTCCTTTTTATGGTCAAATATTGGGTGGTTGCAGGAAAATAATAGGATTGAAATCCAAAGGCTTGACCAAGAAAGGCCCGTTGACTTCGTTAAAATGCTGACAGGATTTGTCACTACCCAGGTACTTATACTCCCTAGAAAGTAATAACTAGTACTGGGCAAATGCTTTGGCAGGAAAACTTGAAATTTATGACTTGAGATTTGTCCAGAAACATAGTATTGTGAATGTTTTGGTTCGTACTTAATTGAGTTATGTTGAGATCCTGCCTATAACTATTGAATGGCTTATGTCAATGTAGTTAGACATGATAATATTGCATTCTCACATTTTTATTAGGCAAGTGTCCATTAAGTGCACCTTAATATGTAAAACACTTTTTTTCTCAAAAAAAAAAAAAACATATGTAAAACACTTTTACACATCTTGTATGCCTGATGGAGCATTCCCTTTCCCTTTACAATCTGTAATAGTTTAAGAAGACAAATCTGAGAAGAATTTTTCCATTACAATATATGATTTATCAAGTACACTCAATGGTCCTTAATAAAACAGACTAATAGTAATATATATATATATATATATATATATATATATATATATATATATATATATATATATATATATATATATAAAGCCTATCAAACAGGGCCCAATATTTATGGGATATCTTATCTGAATAAAATCTAACTGTTTTTTTATTTAAATAGAATACTATGTGTGCAAAATGCGAGTCATGATCAAATTATTTAATAACTTAAGGTAGAACTACATTTATATTTCTGGTGACAAATTGTAAAATTGCTTCTTGTGAATGTGTTTGTAACAATTGCATTTATTATTTATATGTGCCAATTTGTTGAACACAGTTTGTAAAAGTATTATGCATGAATCTCGACTGTATCTATCCCTTATGCATAGCCTTTTTGTCGTGATAAAACAGGTGGCGTACACAGAAAAAATTGCAAGTGAGTGGGCTAAAGTCGCGGATCAGACTAGTACATACACAAAAGAGAGGATGTAAAAAAGAACCGTTTTATTTTGGTTCTCTTTAGATTTAAGTTATGGATTGTAGGCATTTATTAATTCTCGTCTTTGTACTTTAAAATCATTCTTCTGGGTTACAATGGCATGTTTACTTGTCCTTACAGGTTACAGCTTTTATGGTGTTGCTGCAAGATCATTTTTCTTATAGAAAAGGTACTCGAGTCTTTCACAATGTTCTTGGTGAAAACCGAAAAAATGTTACCCTCTTTAGACTGTAACTCTGTAAGTGGTGGTTGTGAATCACCATGACACCGTTATGCGCAATGGATATATGTTTTTGGCAAACATATTGAGTTCAACAGTGGCCAAGGAACTCGTTGCCTATTGTTACAGCCGGTTGTTCTCAGTTTTAGGTAATAACATCATGTTTTTAATATCATAGGATTTTTCTATGTTGGTCGAGGACGTTAGCGTTTTGAAAGAGGTCTGATTGTGATATCCTTGTCCCACATGGGTAAAAATCAGAAGTTTAAAATGTTTTATAAGGGGTTACAATAGACCCTTATATCAACTTGATAACCATTTTTGTAGAGCGATGACGATACAAAATAGTTGCTATATGAGCTTATTGTGCAGTCGTGTTTGCGCGAGCCTGGACCCGAGACGTGACAGATAGTCAGTACCTCTTTTAAAAGTATTATATATAGTTCTTTTTAAAAATATAATTGTCTCAAATAAGTAGTCGTTCTATTAATTGAAAACATAGGTTTTCACTGCTTCTACAATATTTCTACAAATTTCCTTTCTTGATGCCCAATCAATAGTCACATATTTCATCCCATTTTAGTCCATCTTTGGTATGTCGCATTTGAAATATGTCAATTAATTATTACATAGATATTTGATACAATAATAATTCATGTAAGTTAAGCTATAGAAATGTTTATTTTTCAAAAAGTTAAACTGATGTGTTGTAAATGATTTTTTTATTTGGTGAAAAATTGTGTTGTTATACGTATAATTTATATGTGAATATACAACATCAATCGAAAATCAACGGCAACAGTTTTTCTCAAGACATTGTTTATAATTTCTCTTCGTAAACTCAAATCCATAAATTTTAATGTAAAACAATAAATTTCTTTCATTCACACTGTCTGTGTGAATCAGTCAGAGGTTCCAAATGATACCTTTTCCGCACGTTAACTCACCAAATGCGTATGCGTCAAGCAATTCCACGCATCTAGAAGATTTGACACATTCTCAAATCAATCATGCATAATACAGATTTTTTGTGATTTTTTAAAATGAAAGATTTTTATTGATTTTTATAGAATTATATAATTATAAAATAATTTTTTTATGAACTCTTGTAAATTTAGATATTCATAAATGTGACATTGAACCAACTGTTTATGTAAATAAATTCTTTTTCATGCGGACTTTTTAATAGACACTACAAAACACTCTTTTGTAGTAATGTGAAAAACAAAAGTTCATGTTTTGTTTGATTAATTAAATAGTTATTAGGTAAATTAATTGTTTAATAATATAATATGGCACATATGATATAATTTTAATTAGGGTTTTTATTGTAAATGAATGAAACATTATAAACGACTTTCGACTTTAAATATTGGCCATGACCACTAAAAAATATCTATAAGAGTCGTTGTAAATCTATTGAAATTTTGGATTTTTATAATATTTTAAATTGTTAAGTTTAAATATCAATCTGATATTTTGAAACTCTACAAAAGTTTATTTTAATACCATTAGACTTTTATGAATTATATATAAGTTTAGATTGAATATCTCTAAATTTTTAAAGTATATAAATCATTTAGAATCAATAGAAGTTTAGAATGAATATACTCACCTTACACTTTATCACGTTATTCTACTTACAAAATCAACAAAATGGAACATTGTACATTGTACAAATACTAAAAACCCTTCATAATTAGTCCGACAAATTTTTTTCAAAAACCAAATAATATCTAATCAACGACACGAGACAAAACAACTTGCAATTCCTACAATCCCCCTGGCGTCTATATTTGTACATCAAATATGTGCGGACAACGAGTTCTAGGTACAATCGAAGCTGAAATCAAAAACATTTATTATGAAAAAAATCATATTTTTGTGTTTATATATGTAAAATATACAAATCTAAGGTAAAAATATCAGCTTCTTCCGGCTCCATCACTGTGTAAACTGACCACAATATTAGCAAAATGATGTGGAAGACTCGAGGACATCGGAGTCGAATTTGCTTAGAGGTAGGATATATTAACAGAGAAACGACTCGAGGAACATGTCGTCTCTAGGCTCATCCTTAGCTCTAGAAAACAATGGATTGTCCTGCAAAAGATCACCCATTGAATTTCCAAATCCTGAATAGTTAAAGCCCCTGCCAGGACTCGGCAGCATCTACAAGGTAAAAGGTGCCTCAGCTTCAACCAGACCATGGCCTGCTGGCAATATCCCTGTCATGGCTACATTGTTGCCGGGATTATAAGGAATTGGCCTGCTAAAAACATTGTTACAGCTGCCGCGAGGAGCTGGGACGTCGTGGTTGTGTCTCCCCTCGTACGTTGTTATCACTGACTTTGGGTTGTGCGAGTCCCGTTCCACATGTTTTCTAACCGGACAGGCGGGACTGGTGCACTTGTAATAGCTCCTGGAATCAATCCCACAAAAGTAACACAAGATTAGACTACTTTGCCAATTAAGCTAGCTGGTCACTCATAATTCATAAAATGGCCCATCTTCCCTGATTCTTGATTAAATTTATGAATCATCTCAAAAAAATTGAAATTCTTACCTGGGATTGGGATTTCCCTTCACCACTTTCTGACCATACTTTCTCCATCTATATCCATCAATAAGTATATCTATATCACTTGTGGTTTGAACTACGACTCTTGGTTCTCTCACTGTCCTGCTCCCTATTCCACCAACATTTTCACCTCCATTCTCACATTTCCTGCAAAACACAGACATACCATGATTTCAGTTTACTCCACTATGGTTTCAAAATTGCATTTTCCACACGTGGTTTGCAAAACATAGTCTCTCACATGGATAGGTGTTCTGCATATTTTCAAATCAAATGGAGCTCGCTGCCAAAAACCCTTTTATTCTGGTATTGACTAAGAAAGCCAAAAATTAAGAGCCACCCAACATCAACTTCATCAAGTATGAAAAGATGATCGTGCATCAAAGTTCTTGAACTTTAAAGTCACGAGATAATGTTTAAAAACGATTTTCATAAAAACACGTGTCAATGATAGAAAGCCTAAAAGTAACCTTTATATTAAATAACTATCATAAATTTACTGGTATAATCGAAATTTACCATCTTTTCATATCAGGTTCATCTTCATCAAACTCACCTCTACCAGACTTGCTTTTATGGTCGAATTCATCATCTCCAACCGATAACGATGAGTTCTCCGGTGGAGTTGCAACCGAAGAATCCATTTTCCCTACACCAACTGAACCATCTGACAGCTGATCTGGAATCTCATTTTGAGACTGAATCGCCACTGAAGAAGCCGAAACTGTGGACGAACACGAGGCCAAAGCAGATGATCTTCGAACCGTCTGAGGCTTGGGATGATTGTGAGAACTTTTGTAAACAATTTCAGTAATCTGTCCAGATAAAGATCTTTCCACTTTTTTCTTTGTGGGGCAATTGGGATGTGTACATTTGTAGTAGCTTCGTGGATTCTCACTTCCTTTCACTTGTTTCTGCCCGTATTTTCTCCAGTTATAACCGTCATCCAACCTTTTGTTCTCCGTTATTGTTACTGATGATTCGTTGTATTGATCACTTTGTTGGGTTGGATCGAATTCGGAATTCAAATGGTTTTTTTCTGGTGATAAAATATCTTGGTTAGCGGGTTCTTGATTGTATTCCCATGACAGCAGACCCTGAGATTATCCAGAATTTACCAATATACAAGCAGAATAATTAGATTCATTGGTGGGGAAAAGGGAAAATTAACGCAAGAAATCAAGGAACAATGAATTAAATGAAGGTTCTTAGTAGAGACCGTATTGGATTGAAAAGAGAAATCTGAGTAATTTTTCTGTCCTGGCTTAATCTCCTGCTGATATATTCTGTTAGACTCACTCTTCCAATTGAAATCCGGAAAATTTCCTGTGGTCGGAGATGGTAAAATCTGCATAAGCATTTCAAATATCATCCTAACAATTAAAATTTAAAACATATCAGGAAAAAAAGAGAGTAAAGTTTAATCCTTTTTCTTACATTAGAAGAAGATAACAGAACTGGAGAATCAAGAAACTCAGCTTGGGCTCAAGCCAAAGTAGGAAAAAGGAGAGGCGGCGGAAGGAGGCGATATGGGAAGAGAAGGAGGCGGCAGAGACTTAAACTTAGGAACCCCACAACCTTTCCGGTTCGAAACTTCGCCGGCGGTGGGGTGGTGGTCGGCGGCCAGAAGACTGGTGAAAGAGTTGGGAGAAGACATGAAAACCGAATATAATCGTGGATTCGCAGAGGCTTCCAAACTTCCTGAGGAAGAAGAAAGTGCAGGTGTGTGTACGCGTGGGAAAATAATATACGAGGATGATTCTTGATTGGTTTGTCGGAAGAAAGGCCAATAAAGTTATTTTGATGAAATATCTATTAAATATCTTTTTATGTCAATTTGTGGACTATTGGTTCCATTTCTACGTAGAGTTAGGCAGGTTAGGTAATTTAGCTTTAGGCGATGATCGAATAGATGGATCGTACACTTTTGTTCGAATCTTTCGATCTTCCCTTTTACTGGACATGAATCCTAATGAGAAACATTTTCGATGATTTATTAAACACGCTAAGAGTTAATTACATTTGATGTTTTCAAGTATAAAATAAAGATTAGCTAAAATGTTTCTTTTGTGGGCCATTGTTATGAAAAAAATTGATACAGAGGTTGTGTATTTGACTGAGTAAGAAAATGGCGGCTGATGAATCCATATTTTACGCGTTTGGGTGACTCTCATTGGGCCCCTTATAGGGTTTATTTGATAATGCCCTTAAGGGTATTGTCCTTAGGGACATCATCATCATTCATTTGTAATCTTTTTTTAAAAGAAAAAAAGATTCCAAATGGATGATGGATGATGCCCCTGAGGGCAGTACCCTTAAGGACAGCAACAATGAAACCCCCTTATAGACACATCCTTCCGTTTCCGGGAATATTTGATTCTACATTCATGGACAGTTTTTACCATTGATTTTTACTAAATATTTTATATTATTAATGATGATACCCATAAAAACAAATTTATCACAAATGGATTACAGGGTCTATATATTAAGGTTTGAATTTTATAATTCAAATTAATCCTCCCTGACCTAGGCTACAACAAAAGAAAATATGTTTTGGGTAAATAGCATAAAGCCATATGCATTATAGTAGATATGCACAAAACCAACATGTTAACAAAATAGGCAAACAAATCTATCCTGTTTTCTTAAACTGTGGATGGAACCCCCTAAATACATGGTTTTGCCTCAATTATTCTTAAACCCTGCATAAAACCCCCTAGATAGTCCAATATGTCCTCCAATTTTCTGCATCTATATTATTTTTCTTTTTGTAATGATTTCTTCTTTTGATTTTAAAACGAAAAATATTCAGAATTTTAAAGTGAATAATTTTTAAGGTGTAATTTTAAAATAGATTATGAATATATTCTGAATTTTTATTTTAATATATGCATGCTTATTGGCTAATTCAATTTTTTTTTTCAAGTTTGGATATATTAAGTAACCAATAATTGCATATGTAAAATATATGCATATTTTCAAAAAAATCATAAAATATGTTCACAAGAATAAACATATATATAAACAAAAAATAAGTTGATTACAAACATATATAATATATATGTTCATAAATAGAAAAACTATATGCATGTTTTATGATAGACATGTTAATAAATGTTCATATATATTTATATATTATAAATAATAGATTTTATTTAATCTCACTAAAACTATATGCATGTTTTATGATAACATGTTCGTATATGTACATATATAATATATATGTTGATAAATCTATTTATTTGTAAATGAGATGGGGTCTTTTGTGCAGAATTTAAGAAAGTAAAGAAGTTTTTTCCTGCATATTTTGTTTAACACGGGGGGTTTCGTGCAAGATTTCAAAAGATGGATTTTTGCCTTTTTTTATGAGGGGGTGTTTCATACAGAGTTTAATAAAACAGAGAGTTTTTTTCTCTCTATTTTGTTAACACATGGGTTGAATTTACTATAACACAAAGGGGTTTCGTGCAATTTATCAAATCGGTTTTACAATTGGTCGGTGCGGCCTATATGCGTTACCACCTCCGGACTAGTGAGTCGGTAACCTCCGGACTAGTGAGTCAGTCACTCTGGAGACTCATAGATAGTTACAGATTGTTATTAATGGTTCCTAGCTCATATGGTCGATGATACGTACAAGGAATTGGAGCAATAACTTACATTAAAGATTTTTGGAGACTCGAAGAGATTGTGACAAGAATCAA
Organism: Haberlea rhodopensis; assembly: GCA_907163345.1. NCBI lineage: Eukaryota > Viridiplantae > Streptophyta > Magnoliopsida > Lamiales > Gesneriaceae > Haberlea > Haberlea rhodopensis. The sequence goes on along the minus strand of CAJQUN010000044.1, from coordinate 2,618,729 downwards.
TGGCCCCAATGGTATGGATATGGTGTTTAAGCTGGTGGGGAGATGGAGCTAAACACATTATCTATGTTTCACTCATGGAGTATTGATTATTTGCATAAATACATTTTATTATATTTCATACACAACTTTTTATCATAGCAATCGAGGCAAACTCATTTTGAGCCAAATCCGAGTCTAGGATATCTGAACTTGAGCTTTTTTTGAGGAGTTCTAACTCAAAACTCAATTATGGCTATTTCATTACCTAGCAAAACTTATAATTTTCTTATATCTTAATCTTATGAATTAAAATTATTCATTATTATATCTAACAAATATTGATATTAATTTTATATAGAGAGCTCATGAATTCATTTATATGTAAATTGGGACTCCTCAATTGGGCTTAGCTTGTAAGGTTAGGAGCTTGCACAAAAAATTGATAAAACCAAAACTCACTTCATGAAGACTTAACAAATCAAATCCACAAGTAGTACAAGATCGACAAGTTTCAATCTTAAAGATACGAAATTTACTCGTACAGCTACACTGTTGCATTGAACCCCTCCCCTCGACTGTGACGGCCAACATGGCACAAAAAGCAGAAATCAAAGGCAGCATTGGCGGTTAAAAAAAATTAGGATACCTATTTTTTGGCATATGTAATGGTCATGGGATTCTGGGCAGTGATTTTAAATCCTTGAAGGTCCTGCATGGCAACTGAGGACTGTGAATCATCATCAAATTCTACGAAAGCAATACCTGGTTTTGCCTCAACCATTCGAACTTCTCTAAAGCCAGGGTACTGTTTGAAAAGCAACTCCAACATCATGATATTCGTCTCATATGGAAGATTCTGAATAAATAGTATGTGGTTGGGATCTGCAGCTGCTTCTTGCGTGACTGGCTTTCCTTCTCGAGAAGTAGCCTATAACAAAAGAAAAAAGACATGCTTATCTTCTTTTAAATCAAGTTACAAGAGTTTACGTTAAATGGCAAGTTTTCACATGAAGTGTTGGATCAGATATCGCTAAGAAGAGCTGGTTAGCAGAGGGCATAAGTAAGCAACTAAACATGCATGTGCATACCGGTGTACTGTGGCATTGTACATTTGTGCTGATTTCGAAGGGAATCGAAAAAGCCAATGAATGTTGGAGGTGATAAAAATAATGAAAGCCCAAGGCTATAAGCAGGGACAACTATGGGATACAGTTTTCAGGGCTGTCACCAAAAGGTTGCCCTCCAAGTGGGGTTGTGGGGTGGGGGGGACTCTGATAAGATTAGCTAGAAGCTTTCAAAAGACATGTATAGCGAATGCACATGGTAAGCATAATGACTATAGCATTCATTTACGAAGAGGAAGTCAGATTGGATGATTGATTTTCACGATAAATGGATCAATGTTAGCACAAACAACTGTTGCAAGTCGAACAGTGGATGAATGAAAATTTTGGTGGGTGATACGCATACATTCAAGTGCGGAGAACTTACAGCCGAGCCTCCATTACTGTCAGATCTTAGACCATTTGCATTGGCAGGTTGATGGCCTTCTTCAACTCGTCTCTTCTTCTCAGCTGATCACCCAAAATAATTGTTACAATAAATATTAAAGTAAGCAAATCAGCATGCAACAATTAATTTATTTGTTTACAGAGTGACAACCTAAATTCATGCCTCATAACTCAAACGACCGAACTTTTGTATTCCACTCTATGAATAGTGACTACAATGCTTGACAAATGATGATATAAATTTCAAAACACATGAGCAAAATGCAGCACTTTGGTACTATATTTTAAATGGAAATAAATTTTTCACTATTTTTTTCTGCAGACAAGTCATGTATTATGATATACATGCGGCATAAATGCACCAATAAACAATTTTTATCATCTCCCTGCAATTTTGAAATTATAGCTGAGATTAATCAGTCTTCGTAACATTTTACAAGAAGAGCGTAAAATGCATCGAGAATAAAAGTTAAACAGATCATTCAGCAACCATGGTTGACACATATCAGGCATGTCTTCAAACTTTACCCAAGTACATATTTTCTCCATTATAATACCTGTATATTGAAGACTCATGCAGCATGAATCCAAAGGTCAATACTAATAAGACTACTAATATAATTTTTACCCATGGATACCAATCACTAAAAATTGCCCCCACTTTTAAGAAAGTAACCAGACAAGCTCATTGATACACAGTATGCATCTGTGTTCACATGGGTGGTAACTCAAGTTTTATAGATCATTTCTAATGAGCGAGATTAAACCTTACCAACTAACTGTTCCATTCCAAGTTGATGGATGCAAAAACTACAAATGCTGCTCATTGATTATTTCACATCTTAAAGATCTTTCAACCAAGTTTAAAACAAAGACATACAACGAAAAAGACAGAGAATGACTGAGGTAGGCTTAAGGTTTACCTCTTTCTTCTTGCTTCTTTTTCTTGTCATAGGTACCCTCTGCTTTAGCAATACAATCAGACTTTGTTTTTGCATATTGTATCCGCTGCATTGCAGATGACAGTTAGTGAGTCCCATCAAGTTCATTTTGTTAGCTTAGGCAATACTATTAATAACACACATACATTAGTACAATGAACATGCAAATAAATGTCTATTTGCAAGAGATGATGAGTTGCAGATCACATTGAAAAAAAAAGAAAACAACAATGAAACATAAAATAGGGCACAATATGTGTTCTCTGTGAGGGACATCATCTTTTGTTCAATCCCACTCTGTCATATAAAGTTATGAAAGTGAATGAAATGAAATGGATAAGATTAGTGCCATAAAACAATATCAAGTAATTGTCAAAGTAATGACACATGGAAAAAGTTTGATACATGACTCACACGGACAGAACAAAACTAATCTAGTTTTGAACAGATGCCAAATTCAGGATCAATGTTCTTTTCCAAAAAAAAAAAAACATGACAAAGCATAATAGATGGGGTTTCACGCAAGCCATAAATTAGTCTGGAAACATAAGAACGGAAATAATTCACATCTGCTATGAATGTCCTAGATCAGTTAGTTCCAATTGGCACCAAAGGCCAAAGAATATATTTTTAAAAAGCCTTCTCTTGAACTCATACAAAAGATCCAAGAATAAAATAAAAGAGAACAAGAGATACGGGCACACACCCAAGAAGAATCAAGACTTAAGTGAAATTGCAGTAAACATGTATCAATTTAACACAAGATATTACGCAGAACAAAATCTCAGGTATACACTTTATACTCACTATAGGTTTATCATAGAAAGGGAAGTTCTGCATCTGACGCATTGCATTACTAGCAGCTGCCACTTCACTGAACACAACCCATGCCTGCCCTTGAAGCTTGGCAGTTTTCAATGCAACTATGTCCAATATCCTCCCATACTGTGAGAATAAGGCATAAAGTGATCTCTTCAACTCTGCCCAAAACATAAAGACCGAGACATCAACCTCAAAATCCATAAATCTAGGAAATATTAATAGCACAGTAATGACCATACAATAAAACGATGATGACAAGATAGCATAGATTATGAGATCAATGATTATCACAGTAACTGTTCAAAAGTCCTTTATCTACCATGACTGTGCTGATTAATAGGCTGTCTGCGAGGGTCAGAGACAAGTATATAATAAGAAGGCATAGTTATTAAAGGCGCATAGCGCAAAAAAGCACAAAGTTACCTTGGGGCTATAGCGCATAGCGCGAAGAACGCGCTTTACTAAAATAAAGAACACTAACGTATATATGTTTAATATATCAAAAGTATCCATAAAATTTAACATTTATAAACCAACAAACTTAAAAGATGCCAAAATTTAGTGATAATGCAAGTATCAAATGCCAACAAAATTGAATGAAATATTAAACTACTTAAGATTGAAAAGAAGTGAGATCAAGAATCACAAATATGCTTGAAATCTTGAACTTGAAAAATTTATCCATGATTGACTGCGTATTTTTATTCTACAAGCAATAGTAGTTAGATTTTAAGAGAAGTGAAAATCAATATTTACAATGAAATCTAATAGCATATTAACAAAGCTATAATAATGAGATAATTACAAGTGACACTTTGCACAATAAACAATTTATGCAACAAATAAACCCTTAAAAAGCAGCCAGCTTTTAGGGTTGAACAATTCTAAACTTAGGGCCCAATAAACCATTTTATAAAATGGAGCCCAATAGACCATCTAACTAAAATAAATAAAGCCCAAAATATGGTCTGGAACATAATCTGACTGAAGCGCGCTAAATCCCTCGCCTCGCTCTGCTGATAAAGCTCCAAAGGCGATCATGGCGCGCGCCATAGCCAACCTCAAAGGCGCAAGGCCCTGAAAAGCGCCTCGGGCGCTTTTAATAACTATATATGAAGGTATACCCACATTGTTGTGAGCCATGGAAATGTACTTTAAATAGAATAAGAGCAAACTCTAATTAAATCCCAAAACCTAAACTTTTCTTTAACTTTACTCCCTTATCCATTATTCTATATTCTAACTCCTTAATCATACTTTCATCTTCATCCTAACTCCCTACCCCACAACTCTTTACCAAATTACCCTTACAAGTGGAAAGGGTTAATTGCATTATACCCTATGGAGTTTTAATCACTTTTCAAAATTACCCCAAAGTTACCATTTTTCTAATAAACTTGTCCTTTGCGATCCGACTTTCAAAAATTGGTATAAGAGCCCTAGGTTTATTCTGGAAATATTATAATAATATCTTGAATATTAATTTGTATCCTATACGGAGGAGACGATTCAAGAAAATTATGGACCCGAACGAATGTTCGAAGTGTCATTCATACATGTGGTGCTTCCAAAAATTGGAGGCACTAAATCAGAAGCATATGGCAGAAGCTCAACGCTTCAACCATAAGTGAAAACTATTACGAGGAACAGGATTATGCACACCCGGCATAAACCATTACAAGAAACTCGAAAGGATGGCTAAGAGGCTCCATCAAGTGAACCTCAAACTACAGTTCGAGTTAGCCGAGCTTCAGGAAGACAATCATCCTGAACATGAAGATGTGGTTCCAGCCACCAATGATCCAACAGGAGTCTGGACCAGATGATTAGGATAGGAAAACCAACCTTTCGAGAAATCGAACCAGATTCTTCTAAGATATCCCAAGATCTTAGAGAAATCCAGAAGACAGTGCAACGCTATGGCTGCGTACAATACCATGTCCCTGTACAGATCCATCAGATTCAGAGTCAGATGGAGATTATGATTAAATATCAGGAGAAAATTCTTGAAAACCTTCTAGATGTTCAAACACGAGTTAAGGAGTTGGAGTCAAGACCAAGTCCGACAAGGAAGAAGGAACGGATGATGGTTACCACCGTCATATGGAACATAACCCATTTTACATCAAAGGAGAAAGCGGAGGAGGTCCGAAGACCCTTGACGAAGACTGAAAAAATGATTGCAGTCCTACGAGGAGAGCCCATACTTCCCACAAAGTAATGGAAATAATCAACCTGGAAGATCTGCGTGATCTTGCTGATTCGTTTGCGGGATTAAATCTCGTAGAATTTAAGACGGGAGAGCTTGTAACAAGACCTCCATCACAAGAGAGTTTCGGGTCACACAATCCACCCGAAGGTGATCAAAGTATGCTGCACAGGGAAGATTTTACCTCAGCAACTTTGGATCCCCCAGTTGGAACAAGGAACCATTTTCGCAGGCCAGATATACATCAAACGCCTTACGGGAAATCGCAGTTAGATCCAATCCATCCATAAGGACTTATGCTTAACATGGATATCTTGGATTTCAAAAACAGAGAAGTTCTTATTGATGAATGGGCTTCAGCAATGAGGATAGCAGCAGAACGCTAGATCTAAGTAAAGAAGGATTCATTTTACTTCTTAAAATGAGTCTGGAATGCTCAGTCAAGATTGCCTGGGAATATAGGAGACCCAGGTACCAAGGAAGAAGTTTTAGCCAGAGAGTCCCTAAAAGAAATTGTGGACAAGATGTCAAAATTCTTTAAAATCTGTTTCATTGGAGTAAGCTACTTCGAGGGAATGGAGGAAGAGAATGCTAAAAAATATAGACAAGCTCTAATTAGTCTGGAAGTACATGATATCTGTTATGTAGACGAATACATCAAACTCTTTACAGAGTATAGATGGAAGGCAAAGATAGAAGAAAATGATGCAGCAGAACTGTTCTTTGCCGAAATACCGAGCCCATGGAGAGAAATGCTTATCCATGAATATACACCTAATACAATCGAAACAGGTGTCCAGGAGAATGTCATTTCTTAAGGTAAATCTCGCGGAGTGGTGCTACCAAGCAAAACTCCAAAAGAATTACAAGAAGCTTAGAGGAATCAACAAAACAGCTCTTCTTTGCTGTACGGGGAATGATATCCCTACAATCATTGGAACTATCCCCAAAGGCGAAAGATGAAGAAGCACATAGCTCATCCTTATGCCCGCGGAAGTAGTTCAAGAAGAAGCAGGTCTTCATTGAGACCTAGAAAGTTCTGGTCAAAGCAGAAAGCCCGAAATTACAGATCTGGGCAAAGATCAGGACCAACCAGGAGTAGAACCTCGTCAGCGGGTTCTAATCAAGCAAGGAATCTCAGGGAAAACCTGGAGATGCTGTAACGAGATTTTGGGACACTTTGTCTCAATGATGAGGTCGCAGGACGGCTTCAACGAGCAGATCAGGAACTTGTTACTGATCATATACGAGCTTGCTTTCGGGGACCATGAACGTCTGTTTGAAGTCTTGAAAGGGCCCATCCTCCATGCCGCACCTCCAACGGTGCAAAAAGGAGTGTTTAGAGAACGGGGCTCATCTAACCCGGAGGCAAGGGATTCAAGTACCCCTGTCACGAGTGCTGCAGATGATGCATTCCTTGAGTATGTACAAGCTATATCGAATGTTGAGGGTCAGGTGTTATCACAATCTGAACCGTCAAATCAACCCAGCACCTCTGGGGTAAAAGAAGGAGAGTTGAACCTTAGGCCAATGACTGGCACCTCTAGAGTTCAAACTAATGATGATTTAGTTTCTTCACCTATGCAGGATTACCAACGCACTTGGGATAAACTAATAACCAGACAGGGTATCAACCCAGACAAAACTATTGTTGATATCTCCGGTAAATATCCAAGGGTTTGGATGAAACCAGGAAGCCATCCAAACGAAGTTCAAGAATGGTATAATTTCGGAGCTCTTGCTTCGGTTTATACTGTGGCACCAACATTTCTCTGAAATTTCAAAATTAGCAAAATGGATCAGAGAAGCTGTTCACGAGACATGGGCCAATAATCCACATTTGGCCAGATGAGATATCTTGGAGTTATATTTTTTCAGCTCCAGAACCATTGAAGAAGGGCTTCATTGAAGCTTTTCATTTTATCAAGCTCAGACGACCAGATGGGAACATCTTAAAAAATATAAGAATGGCGCAACCAGACGGCATACCGGTTTTGGCTGGAACTATCAAAGACGGCATACCGGTTTTGGCTGGAACTATCAAAGAAGATGAAGTTTCAACCAGACGCGCATGGGGTCTTTGGGTTTGTCTAACCGAAATGGACAAAATCAAATACTCATTCAAGTTCTTTCAGGATTCAGCCAACGGTACTTTGATGTTGAATTCAATGACATGAACATCAACGAGATTTGCTGAAGAACTCTTCGAAACAAAGAGGAGAATTCTTTGGGAAAACAAGATTCCGGCAAGGAAAAGAAGCTTATCGAAAATTCTGAAAGGATTCCGATCCAAACCCGGCAAATCGGAGGCAGGAAAAGACAAAGGACCCTGTTGACAAGAGAGCCCGTTTTCCTAAAGCTCGGGGACCACAAAAACCAATAATGTAAAGATTCCCCGACAAAGTAAAAGGTGTGGACCATTCAAAATTAGCGCGGTAACTGTTCAACGCACTCAGACAAAAATCATGGACCACTCACGATAAAAGTTGGCATAACCAGACAAAGATGCCAAACCACGTGAAAGTTAAGGCGCACCCAACAATTATCAAGATTTGGAATCTGAAGTTGAAGTCATGATTCATGCCTATATAAGGGCACTCATTCAGGAAGCTAAGGACATCGAAAATTCTCCATAGTTTTCTGAGAATAAAAATTGTAGTCTCCAAGCTTTGTAATCTTCAACTTTCACAGCTTGGTAATATTTCTTTTCTTTCTTTCATTCCATAAGCGTCTGTAATATTGTTCTGTATTTTAATTTATATGTTCTTGAGCCAAGCCTATGGTTGTTAAAAGCCCTCGCCTGGCTCGCCTAGGCGCGAAGCCATGCCAGGCCAGAGTGTGGCACCTCTAGTGCGTAAGAGGCCCCACATATACACCAGGCCACGCTTATTCAGCGCCTAGGTGCCCGGGGTTTAAGCCTAGGAAGAGAGTTGATAGGATTGGGCTCAAATTACTTAAAAAAATATTAAGCTCAAATTCTATTTTCAATAAGCCCAAAGCCAATTTTTAATAAGCCTAAACCCCATATTTATATATTCGGGTATTAACACATCATATTCATTATTAATTATATCAAATGTAAAATTTAATTATAATTACATTTTTAATTTATAATAAGATATTAATAAATGATAAGAATTAATGTAAAACAAAATATATATCGAGAATAGAGTAAGAATATTTTAAGAATAAATTCAACCATAATTCAATAAAGCAGATTTAATTTATTGCTTCTTTTTTTTTAATAATTCTGATTTAATATTGAATGAGATTCGTTTTTATCAAATCTCTCTTGTGTAATAAATTTTTATATTAGAAATGAATCAAATATTACAACATGAGCGCAGCTTCTTAGCTATATAGTTTGGTCATTTTGGAAAAACATATTCATATCTAAATATTAAATTTATTTTTTCTCGACGCCTGACGTCTATTAGGCCACGCATCGCTCGACGCCTAGCGCTTTGAGCCAGGCGATGGTTCATCGTTTTTTGGTGCCTAGCGTCCTTTAATAACTATGGTCAAGCCTCATCTTTATGAGAGGCTAAACAAGTCTGTCTCCTCCCAAAAGGAGACGTTTTAATGTAATAGATATTATAAGTATTTCCAGAATAAAATAAAGGCAGTCGCTCATCTATCTCCCAGATTTCTTTAAATCTGTCTTATATCTTGATTATACCTTACGTCCTAAGGTAGGAAACGAATTAGGGCTGCGCTGTGCGGTTTCTGAAGGAGTCGGATAATTGGCAGACTAACCTCGCCTGAGGGCTGAGATTGGATAGTGAGGAACCATTCGTAAAACAGTCTGGAGGCAGTAAGTTTTCGACCTGGTGGCTTTGCAACCCACCTCACCCGGTGCCGTTATTGTCAAAATGGTATATTTCAGTTTGTTAAAATTTTATTGTAATTCGAAAGCATGATGGGCCTGTTATTTAATTTTAATTTTACTTTGTATAAGGAAATTTTAGGGCCTAAATTTTATCATGAACCGTGAATCATTAGCAAAAGTATGATCTTGGGTTTTCTCGACATGACAGAAACTGAAGGATATCATGTTCATATAATATTATTACGGCCCCTGCATTTACGTATCCCTTTTAGGAGTTGTTTATTGGAAAAAATGAGATTTTGGGTGTTTTTGTAAAAATCCTAAAAACATTAGGGAATTTTATTCAATTAAAGTAGGGTTTTTATGTCTTTTGAGGTTGATAGGGAGTTGGAATAAAGAAAAGGAGTATAATTGGGAGTTAGAATAAAGAATATTTGATATAGGGATGAATGTTAAAGTTATGTTTAGAGTTAGTGATTTATTTGGAGTTTCCCCGTAGAATAAAGCATACATGCTATGAACTTTTCCACCAAATTAAGTGAACGAAAAAACCCAACTGACAACTCGTGGGTATGAATGGAGGAAACACAGGAAGTGTGTAGTGTCACCTTCATCTAAACTCTAGCACAGAAAGATGGGACTTGAACCTATTAAACTAAAGAAATTTATAACGTTTAGGGGAGATACGTAATTTCAGTTGCAGATGAAACCAATTACTTAATGCATCTTCAGTAGCAAAGAGCAGTGCATAGTTCCCACTTCAATTCGCTATGCATTTGAGCCAGGACCACGAGTTTCATGATGGTCCTCTTCAATTTGTCGGAATTACAAATTTATTCAAGTCTACAGCAAAAATAAAAGAAAATCCTAAGCTACAGACCCCGAAGCTTGAGCTAATCAATCGAGTTTCCAAATCAGAGCGGATGATAAGCGCATCTCTTAAATAAGAAAACACATCCACTAACATAATGCAATTGATAAAAAAATTCCAAACTCAACACGAACGCATAATCGTTCACACTAAAACAGGCGTAAAGCTAAAATTCAAATTGGAAATGAAAAAACAAACCTTCCTTCTTAACTTTCTCGTTGATATTCTTGATGTATATAGTCTGGCTGGGAGGTATGTCGGATGTAAGCATCTTTTAGGCGGTAGTGGAACCGATCGATCTCCTTTTATGTGATTCAACTGAGAGTGTTCGCGGCTGAGCCCTACTGCCCTAGGAGGAAAGTTTTGGGTAAAACATATATTGATTTAATTAATTATATCTTTTATTTATGATTTATTATCATTAATTAAAATATATTTGTTCATTATATTAATTAATTAATTATTATTAAATTCCATTAAAAATGACAATTATACATGTTACAATATAAAAATAATAATAAATTTTTTCAAGATATTCTTCATTAAAATATTGTAAAATTCGAAATTTGCTATTTAAAAATTTCAAGTTAGCTATTTAGAAAGAAAAAAAACATATTTATATTAATATAATTTCTTGAATTATAACTATGCATGTGTTTAATATAATTAGAAACTCTCAACAGCAATTAATTTTTTTAACTTTGCATTATTGTATACATACGAGGGTGAGCAGTTGAAGTAACTGATTAAAGTTGCTGACATGTGACTTTGAACTCTGCGCATAGCTGGAGTTTCGTGCACCGGGATTTGCCATTTATTAATATATACATATGTATATATATTTCTAATAGTATTTATGCTTAGAAAAATATGAAAATTTAAAAGCAATAAACAAATCACTAATAACCCAATGATATTCAATATATTTTTCTAAAAAGCCAAAATACAATTTTTTAGGAAACATTTCAAACTTTTTAGTATAAAAATAATGAATATTTTGATAATTATTTTCTAAACTCTTTGTTATATTGAATCAATAAGTTCTTTGCAAGTTTATGTAATAAATATAGGTACGACGAAATCCCATTTCTTCTTACTCATATTCTTATTCTTTTTTGGATCACCTATAACAATTACAGTTTCATATGGACCGAAAATAACTAGTTCGAACACCATGAGTGATCCCTTATTAGAAATCTCTCTCGCCCCGGGACGGGAGTGGAGGGCGACCCTACGCGTAGGCAACAACAGCACCGGCCCGAGAGTAGGTCAGTGTTCCATTAGGGGATCTTGGAGGAAGATATTATGAACTAATTATTGATTAATCTTATATAAGTGAGAAGGGGCCCCTTTACAAATAAGAGGGGAGTCTAATGAGTTGATCCGACCCTCTGAGTTTTTCGATTGTTCGATGGTATTACTTGAAGTCGATGAAATATCTAATTGGAAATTATTAAAGTATAATATACAAAATCAATTAAATTGTTTGGATTTTTTTGGAGGATAAATTAAATGGTGTTATGAAAATATAGGATGTAAATGAAGTTCATTTAAAAATATCGAAATGAATTTTGATTATAGAATAATCCGTCCAATTGACCCTTTTACCCCCACAAACCTCTTAAACCCAAGCCTCTCGCCATTGATTGATTAATTCATTTATTAATAAAAAAGAAAGAAAATGCTTCTCCGATCTCTTCTCCGAGGAACCGCCGCCGCAACAGTACTCAAACAATCGCAGTGGCGGCTCTCCATGTGCCGGAGCTTGGCATCGAATAACCCAACTAAGCCCATCCCTGCGAAAGGGAAAAAACCCAAGTCGAAATTCGATGCCAAGGAAATGGCCGAAGAAATTCAGGTGACTGACCCCCTATTTTCCGTCAAGCAAGAGGCAGAGCTCCGAAGGCGGCATCTATCGGAGGACGAAATGAACCCTGCTCTTGACGTGGGCCCAAATGGCCGCCCTCTATTTACCTCAGCGCCTTCTATTTCTTTGCTGACTGAAGACGACGTTAACACTTACATTAAATTCAGGTGATAAATTACCTTTCTAATGTTCTTTTAGGAGAAAATAAGGTGTGTAACCGTTGTAAAAGCTAAGACTTTGGATTTTGAGCTTCGGCGTTGTTCTGGTGTGATCGATTGGAAGGAATGAAACATATGATTTGATCGCATAACGGTGCTGTTTCGAACTGAATCCCGTCTGGCTTTCTCTCTGTTGAGATTCATTTTGCTCAATGTGCGTGGTTTTGATTTGATATGTGCTAATAAATTGTTGGTGGCAATGTAAAATCAGAGCAGTATATATTCTTAGGATCATTATCATACATATTCATTTCTTACTGCATTCTATGCATGTGGATTGTTAATATTTTTTAATGGATTAATAGGATGGGGGAGTGGAAAGAGGTGTTACCAGAAGGCTCGCCAATGGGAATGGTGAAGGAATTCGAGACCTCGAGCAGGAGTGCCTTGCTGGTCCGGCAGACTTTCATTGATCTTCGTGATAATTTCAAGCGGGCAGCAGATCCTTTGTTTGTGCTAAATAACAAAGGTTCATTTTTGCTGATTATCATTCATTGTTTCTATTTTACAGTAACGGTAGGAATTGATAAGATCATGAGAACCTATGGGTATTGCAACAAGCCATTGACTTATGCTGTCTTAATTGAGAATTCCCATGGAAAAGACCATGACGAAGAAATTCGGAACTAGAGAATTTACTTATCTTTCTAGATTGATGCTGTGCGAATAGGCGGGCAGACCATGATTGAAAACTTTTAAGCAGCCACTTCCTACCTACTGGAAGAAAAGAAAGCCAGAAAATATTGTTTGAGTTTTGAATTCTTTGTAGAACATGAATTCTTCTTTAATGATAATATTCTGCTCAATGTTTTTGAAAGCCAATGTCACGTGCCTAGGCTCAGGGGCTGAGCATCTTGGTTTAAGGTTCACTGAGGCTCATCTCGTGCGCCTGAACACATTTTATAGTGAAGTGTGAACTTTGGCCATGAAGCACGCCTCCTGGCGCCTAAATTGTTTTCCCTATATTCTAGATTCTAGAATATTATTACTTGTCTGAGAATCAGTGACTGTCTACACAATTATATCTCAGCTCCCAAAGTTCGAAAGCAAATTGTACTGGATGGTCTGGTGAGTTGCGGTAAAAGTATTGCCCTAGCAATGCTTGTTCATTGGGCCCGCCAAGAAGGTTGGCTTGTGCTTTATGTCCCAAGAGGTAAAGATTGGACGCATGGTGGACTTTTCTATAAAAATCCTCTTACTGGTCTATGGGATACGCCTGTGCAGGCAGTAAACATTTTGCAGGTACGAAATTAATTTCTTTATGGCAAAAGATTTTATTTACTATGAGCAGTTATTTTTCTTGTTTTTGGGTGACGTGAGCCATCGGAACATAACACTTGTTCTTCTTAACGATTTAAAGATTTGAGTTGTACCGCTACCATCAGTTATAACTTTTGGTAAAACGACAAACATTTGATCCTACAATTGATATCAGAACCAATGTCACGTGTTCGATTCTCATGCATTGCAAAGAGTGTAATTATTGGCAGGATAGTTGGGGTGCAATAATACCCTGCTAGATGAGCAATCGGAATGTGACACTTAGGACTACTGAACGATTTAAAAATTTGAGTTACACCATTAACATCAGTTATAACTTTTGGTAAAACGGCAAACACTTGATCCTACATGATCTCATTCTTTAAGTGGAAAAGATAGTCAGTTTCTAGAGTTGGTTTATGCTAAATTTGGTCAATCATTCATTATTTTGACCTACATCATTGTATTTGTTAAAATATGTGAAGGTCGTAAATAAAATACAACTGAGACTCATACTTGTATGAGTATATGTTACACCGAGGGTGTTTATATGGATGTAAAAGAATGCTTTGTTTTTTTATATCAGGTTATTTTAAAAATCTATGATGTCAGCTCATCGACAAATTTTGAAATTGTTTTTGTTGAATGATCAAGGCTATTTAATGCAAATGGTACCAACAACGACAATTAAGCTTTTAATCTCAATGGATTGGGGTATGCTTAATACGAATGGTATCAAATGTGATAATTCAAAAATTAGGTACATTTTGCCGTCTTTTAATAGTTATTCTTCTTGGCACCTTCTATACAATGCTCATGCACTTTCAATGCACAATAATTGTCTTTTTTGTAGGATTTTTCTGAAGTACAACAAGTCATGTTTGGAAGGATTAAAGTGCAACTTGCATGATCCTATTCAATTGGGAGAGGGTGCTGGTGTTGGGTGGATGAAGGGTAGTGATAAAATGCAAATTTCAAAAGACGCAACTCTTTTTGAGCTTGTTCAAGCTGGAATAAATAACACACATGCTGCTGTTGGAGTGGTAGTTCGATTGAGGGAGGAGCTGTCAAAAGTGACAAGTGTCCCTGTTCTTATTGCAATTGATCAAGTGAGTCTTTAACTTCTGTTTTTTTAATGAGGCGCAGCTTCAGCTGCTTTATTTTTAAACTTTTTTATCCATATCACTGATCAGTTCCTTTGACATTAACAGTATAACAGTTGGTTCACATTTTGTGATTACGAGGAGCCTGTAACAGTTCGTTCTTGCCGCGCTATTCATGCCAGAGAATTGTCCACTGTATGAACTGATGTTCTTGTCGATAATTTGTTTAAATCTTTCTTTTTATCATTTGTATACAAGCAATTCAGTTCGTGTTTGTTCATGAATTTCTTGAATTAGAGTCTTGAATGATGAAGAGATAACTTGTGACATCTATGAGAAAGTCTTAGTGGTCATGCTTCTTACTTGGTAATGCTTAAAATGCCAAATTTGGATGAGATTCAAAATGGCACATGATTTCTGCAGTTAAATTTTACAATAGATATTGAAATTTTTATTGACTTATCTATTTTTTTGTTAAAAGTAAATTTCAATGTCTAGGTCAAAGCATTTAGGTCTATGATGCATGAGAATATGATGGTGGGTGCCTTTTCTCATTCGACTGCTGTTGGGAAATTGCGGCAAGAACTGCCTGATGTTCCCATTGATGCTCGGATCAATTTGCCACGGTACAATTTGGATGAAGCTGATACTGTCTGCCACTACTATCTCAGGTTTGATTCTCTAACGATACTGAATTTTCCCTCTCTCCATCCCCTGGACTATAATTCACCATAATTAGACCTGGATATTCATTTTTAATAATGATGCAACTTATAAGCATTCTATTGTCCATTCCTATTTACTTTCGGGGAAATAATTGTAGATTGATAAACATCAGTTTGTTATGGATTGATAAATTTCAAATTGTGAATATGACATTTCATATGACAGGCAAAGACTGGTTAAACGTGCATCATTTTCAGAGGAAAACTGGAAGAAGATTTTCTTCCTGTCGAATGGAAATGGAACAGAGTTGAGATACTTGGTTCCTTTCATGCGGTAACCCCCTAAAGACTACTTCACCGAGATTATTATGACCATAAGTAGCCAGTTCACTTATCTATCAAAGGGAAAATCTATCAAGTGTATTCGACTGTGAGACGTCAGCGAAGACCAAGTTCATTTTTTGCTGATGTAAATGTTACAAAGTATTTACTTTTCTTTATTTGGACTGGACTGAGTTTCACCTCAATCTTCGACGGGAATGCACAGGATGTTACACAGAATGAACATTTTCCATTATTATAATTTGCAAGTAGAGAGGGATGAGTGCTCCTTTTCGTTTTTGTAATGTGTATCTATTATACTGATTAGTTATTTGCCGTGTATCCTTATAAGATGTTCCATCAGTGGATGCACTACGTGACTTGTATTCAGTTAATGATGCGTTAGAAGTATTTTAAATGTTATTTTGATGCTTTTGGATTAGTAGTTGAAACAAAAGATTCAATTTTCACCCTGTACTTCATAACTTTTTGCTCGCTGATTTGACACCAACTTAGTTTAGTGGTTGTCATCTATTTTCCTATTTTCCAATGTAAGAGGTCTCGGATTCGAGTCATCCTCCTCTCCTACTAGGATGCATTTGCTGAATAAATAAACAGATAAAAAATTAAATATAACTAGAATGAAGTTGGAACTGACAAATAATAAGTCAAGAAAATTTCATAAAATTCAAACCGCCATCTTTTTCCGAGACTCTAATTCTTCTTTCCACAAATTCCAAGCAATCCTAACTTCATTCAATTGGGATTCGGGAATCCTAGTGTTCATGTCTAGTATTTCTACCCAGTCCTTCCAAGGAGCCTCTGAAGGTCTAAAAAAGTAGCCAACTGAGGTAACATCACGGAACAATAGAAATTATCAACCAAGTTGAGGATCTGTTCTGATTCGATCAATGTCAGCATTTCCTGGCCTTCTTATGTTTCCGGGTCGTTTTCTGACGGCAAAATTGTTTCCCCTCAATACCAGAACTTCAGATGGAGCAAGGGGCATAACAATCCTGGAGAACTTAGACAAGGACAACTTCAAAATGTCTCTGGGAAGTAAACTGCGCTTTATTGCCACGGCTGTCCCTACCATTTTGCGTATCTGGTTATTCATTATTAAATAAGTTAAACAACTGTATTCAATAACAGAGAGAGAAGCAAAAATATGATAAATTATCCATCAAATATAGAACACAAACACTACTCAATGATCACCTCATCTAAAAAACATGTTTTTTTACAGCTTTCTCAAACATGCAACACTTTTTCATAAATAGGCTGGCCACGCTCTCATGCATGTTAACTGGCCGTTCCATTTAAAGGTATGGACTACTAAAGAATTTATGAGGCATGCATTATTTGCCCTCTAACATGTAGAACCTGCACTTTCAGTTAGTTTAGGTGATTGGGTTTAGGGAGGTTGGGGTGAAAGTAGGTGGACGGTGAGGAGTGGGAGGACTTCTCCATTTCTTAGGCAGATATAGTATATCCTTCACTCTTTCATCATTTTGCTAAAGCTCTTAAACGAAACAAGCGGTTCGTATAAACCTCCACTTCTCACTTTTGTGCATAAAAGGCACATCAACACACTAAAAAGATGGTAAAATATGAGATGCGTCAAGTTTTTGATTCAATGCCTACTGGGTTTCCTCATTTATATAGAACAAAATGTGGTTACAGAATCCCTAATTTAGGGCTACAAATCTCCTACTTATGCTAAGAATATCCCTGAAAATATGGTAAGATATAATCAATATTTACAACTAAAATGTAATTAAATCAATCTAGGATTTATCAAATCTAATATCATTAACATCCCCCTGAAATTGATGATGGGCGATCATAAAGCATCAATTTGTCAATCAGAAACTGATGTCGATGGCGTGAGAGAGCTTTAGTGCAAATGCCAGCAGTTTGATGCTCAGTCGAAACATGTGGCAGATGAATAATGTGTGTTGTAAAAGCTTCACAAATAGAATGACAATCAACTTCAATATGCTTTGTACGCTCATGAAACACTGGATTAGCAGTAATCTGAATAGCACTAGTGTTATCTGCATGAAGAGGAGTGTAATGCATTTGAGGAAATCCAAGTTCACTCAATAGCCCACGGAGCCAAGTGATCTCAGAACAAGCAGCTGGCATAGCACGATACTAAGATTCAGTAGAAGACTTGGAAACCCGATCTTGTTTCTTACTTTTCCAAGAAATGAGAGCAGAGCCAAGGATCATACACCAACCTGTGACAGAGCGGCGAGTATCTGCAAAACTAGCCCAGTCAGCATAACTATAAGCCTTCAACTGTATAGACGAATCTTTAGGGAAGAAGAGCCCATGGAAAGAAGTGCCTTTGAGGTACCGTATAACGCGACGAACAGCAGCAAGATGAAAATGACGTGGAGCCTGCATGAATTGACAAACTTGTTGAACAACAAAAGAGATATCTGGACGAGTGATTGTCAAGTAGTTCAAACTCCCAACAAGCTGCCGATACAAAGATGGATCAGAGATAAGGTCACCCTCGTCCCGAGAAAGTTTGAGATTGACTTCCAAAGGAGTAAGAACTGAATTGCCCGATCGGAGACCAGCCAAGGAATCAACACTTGCGTGTATTTATGCTGATGTAACATAATACCAGTGGAAGTGGTATGGACCTCTAGACCAAGAAAGTAATGCAATAAACCAAGATCCTTCATAAGAAAAGATGTCTAAAGATGACCTCTGTAACTGCTGAATCAAGACGGTATCAGAACCCGTAATAACAATATCATCAACATAGACCAGAAGCATGACAATGCCTGTAAAAGTTTTGTGAAGAAAAAGAAGTGAATCAAACTGACTTTGAGCAAACTGAAAAGCAAGTAAAGTGGAGCGAAATTTGTCAAACCATGCCCTCGGGGCTTGCTTCAACCCATATAAAGAACGACGAAGACGACACACTTCCGAGAAAGGAGTAATAAAGAGACCAGGAGGCGGATACATAAAAATTTCTTCTTTAGATCGCCATGAAAGAAAGCATTTTTGACATCCATTTGCCGGAGCGATCAACCCTTAGAAGCAGCGAGTGCTAATATAGTGCGAACCGTAGTCATTTTGGCAATTAGTGCAAAGGTTTCTTCGTAATCAATGTCATATTCTTGGCGATTCCTAAGAGCCATATATGTCGATGGACCCATCAGACCGGAGTTTAACCGAATAGACCCACTTACAACCAATTGGCTTGATGCCCGATGGGCAAGACACAAGGTCCCAAGTGTGATTGTCTTGAAGAGCCTGGAGCTTTTTGCCAACATACTTGGGAAGCGGCCTGAGAATAAGAACGAGGAACCAAAACGGTATCCAGAGTAGCAGTAAATGAAGTAGGAGAAAATCCATATCGATCAAGGGGCTGAGAAGCCCGAGTGGAGCGCCGAAGTGGAGGAAATGTGGGGGGATCAGGTGGAGGGTTAGTGATCGGAACGGGCTGCGAAGCAAGGCGATGGTAGACCAGACCTGGTTTAAAACGCTAAAAAAAAAAGACGCATGATCAAAAATGGGAAGAACAGCAATAGGAGAATCAGAGAGACTCTGAGACTGGAAGAAATACTGATGCTCAAAGAAGATAACATTCCGAGATGTTCGAAATTTATTAGCCTGAGCATCATAACAAATGAAGCCTTTCTCAGTGGGAGAGTATCCCATAAAGGCACACTTAACTGATTGGGCAGGAAGCTTGTGACAATCAGGAGGCGGGAGATGAACAAAACAAACACAACCAAACGTGTGAAGAAACTCATATTTGGGATGCATGTTATGTAGACGAAAATAAGGAGAATCATAATTTAAAGTAGTAGTAGGCAATCGATTGATCAAATAAACAGCAGTGGATAATGCTGTGACCCAGAATTTAGATGGTACAGAATCAAGTAATAAATAACGAACAACATCCAAAAGATGACGATTCTTATGTTCGGCCACTCAATTCTGTTGGGGAGTATAAGGACAAGACCGTTGGGAAATGATTCCATGTTGCTGAAGATAGGTCTGAAATGCATGAGACATATATTCCCCGCCTGAGTCGGAGCGTAAGATTTTGATATGAGCATCAAACTGTGTCTTGACAAACACAACAAAGGTTTGAAAAACAGAAAACACCTCAACTTTGTAACGGAAAAAATATATCCAGGTAAATCTACTAAAATCATCGATAAAAGTAACAAAGTACCGATATTGAGCATGTGATACAACCAGACTAACACCCCAGACATCAGTATGCATAATCTCAAAGCAGTGTGAAGCACGACTACCATGAGAAGGAAAAGGATAAAATTTTACTCTTACTAAACGACAAGTATCACAGTCAAAGAAGTAGAAGAAGTAAATAAATCTTTATTGCCCAAAAAACCATTATTCAATAGATGAGTCATGACACGAGAATTGGGGTGCCCCAATTTCTTATGCCAGACTTCAATGTTATTGGCCGTAGCCGTACAAGCAAGGGAAATGACATTAGGAATAGAAAACTGTAAAGGAAAAAGAGTTCCACTTTAGGTCCCTTCGCGATCACTGTCTCGGTCACCTGATCCCTGCACAAGACAACCACCACGAGCAAAATGAGCATCACAGTTATTATCGACCAATTGCCCAACATAAATCAAATTCATAGTTAATTCAGGAGAGACGAATATATCGCGGATTGTAGAACCCAAATTACCCACGACAGTAATATGGAGAGTACTCACATTAGCTAGCTGAATATTTTGCGAACCCCCATACTTACGAATATTATGAAGGCCGAACGTACCATTAGTCATATGGTTAGATGCTCCGGAATCAACAATCCATGAAGAGGTACAGGAAGAACCAGTACCTTGGAGATCCAATGCCGTAAAAGCGGAAACAATCATCTGTTGGACCAGGGCAGGGGTGAGAGCAGGCGAAGCAGAGCTGACAGCGGGAGGCGCAAGAGGCTGGACGATAGCCTGTAGAGCATGAGGGTGGCGGTTTTGAGGCCGCACTGGACGGTCTTTGATAATATGGCCCTCTTTCTTACAGCGTGCACAGTAGCAGCGTACACAATACCCAGAAACACTAAAGCGATTGAACCCAAAAAAATCGTGATCGAACTCAAAAATCGTGATTGAAACCAAATTGGCGAAACCCTAAGCCGTCGGGCATTGTGTGCACCGCGCGCACAGTACCCAGAAACACAAAATCCCCAGAAATCGATTGAGCTTGGAAATCTATGAACCCAAAATTGCGAAACCCTAAAAAAAATCGCGCAAAAAGAAACCAAAATCGCAAGAAGAAAGTCGCACACGAGCTGTGCCAAGAACAGAAAAAAATTTATAACCTGGCTGATACCATGTCAAGTTTTTGATTCAATGCCCATTACTCTGGGTTTTCCTCATTTATATAGAACAAAATGTGGTTACAGAATCCCTAATCTACGGGCTACAAAATCCTACAAAATCTCCTACTTATGCTGACAATATCCCTGAAAATATGGTAAGATATAATCAATATTTACAACTAAAATCTATTCAATCAATCTATGATTTATCAAATCTAATATCATTAACAAGATAGGCCTCCAGAAAATCTCAAAAAACTTACTTGATGCAGCATGAACGATTCTCCACAAATGGATATCTCTACATAATTTAAACCAGACAACCGCTCCAATTTTCCGCAACAACACTGAAAAATCTTACGGAAATGAGAACCACTGAGTTTGTCCTTCACATCAGGTTCATGCAACCACCGAGCAAGCACAGGTAACGTGGGATCTACTTCCTTGAAGTTGTCCGCTTCCTCATTAAATGGTCCAGTTAAAGTTCGATCAGAGCCTGGAAAATGACGACTTACACTCCATCTCTCCAGAATCCGTCATCAAAGTTGTTCCATGAATATCTTCTCCAGTCACTTTCCTCCGATTCGGAGCCGTTTTGCTCATTTGATGAAATTTTCCTTTTCCATGCAGAACCATTTCCAGCAGAGGTTTTTGGAGGAAACCGTTTTCTATATTTAGCTCGAACTGTATAATTATGGAACGGATGTTCTCCCTGGAACACCATTCATTAATACAACTAGTTGATGAAAGATATAAAACAATGGTTGATTCAGACCATATAGTGCCACTGAAATTGTATGATTGCAAATTATAAAGGTTGTTCATACTGATAAAACTTCAATGCTAGTTAAATCATATCTAGATTCATTTCACAGTAGCATAATATAGTGCAAAAGAAGGCCAACTTGCATTTACAACATGGCACTTGCACAAAATAGGCATATGGTGATTTCTATGGATTCCAATAAGAAGAAATTAGCAGGAAGAGACTAATAACCCCGCAGCCGCAAAGAATTTTGCTGCTTGTTCTAAAACAGAAAATTTAACTCAATGAGCAGATACCCAAACTCCAAACAACTCAACAAACACAGCAATTTTAAGCACAAATACCTTGAAGTCATTCAGTATATAATTGAAATCTGATATATGATGATCAACTTCAACAGAAGTAGAACTTTCTTTCACTCCAATAATATCAGCAGGAAGAAGATATGAATATTTACGAATGCTACATTCCCTTCGGGCATCAAAACTCCTGAAAATAAGGTGATTAGTTAACAAATGCTTAGAAACTAATCGAGTGCTGTATACGAGAAGTATTATGAAACGTAGAGTTCACTTTTGGGAAGCACAAAAGTGGTAGTATCAATACACGGGAATGCAAATTTTTGGCTGCTTTGCTAAATAACACCTTGTCTGTATACAAACTTTTAATTATTTGTCTTTTTTCCTTCCTAAAACATCTCTAGCTATCTTTCGAAAATAAGGCGATTAAAGATTGTTCCACCAAAAAAGAACATAAACCACACTTGGAAACTTTCAGTCAATCAGATAGTATAAAAGAATTCTCTAGGCGAGATTATGTAGCGCATGGTAAACTGAGTTACTCATTAACTTGCTACATTTGTAATTTTTGCAGGATAATCAGCAGTGGCAAAGTTTATGGTTGGGACTCAAGATGGATAACGGAGTACCTTCCAAATCATGATTTTAAGTAGAGAAAAGCTACCTTTGTGAAGGTACAATGCTGAAGACTCTAATGTTTTCAGGAAGATGTGAATTAATATAACCAGCAAGAATGAAGCCATTAGGATCATTGTTCCAAGCAAACTCCGGAATCTCCATTTTGAGGGATATCATGGTCGCCAATGAATGAACCTAAAATGCATGACAAAGAACTGAACACAATTGCAAAAAAATGCATGTGCATACACCTAGTAGGGAAAATAATATGTATAAATATATAATGGTGGGCTTACCCCTTTGTCGGTTCGGCTACTTCTTGCCCATCCAATTTTGTTCAAATCCCCAAAATTGCTCTCTCTTATTCCACCAGCTGTAAAAATTGCTTGTTCTAGTTCACCCTCAACAGCTATGCCAAAAAATCATCCTGTTTAGTTAAATCCTATCCAATGCTTCTTGTCTCATGTAGCATTCAATAAATCAGCAATTTATGTTGAAATTGAATAGGCAAACAATATATCATTATTATTTGTGCTGTTATATTCAGCTCCTTTTTCTCATCGAATCAACATCTCATCCACACTAACTGAAAAACTTCTTAGTCCCGCATAAAAAGAAAATGAAAAATAATAATAATAAAGGACAGAATAACATAAGGAATTTCTGAAAAAAGCGGGGAGAAAAATCTTACTGGATAGCGCATGTTCATCTCTTTGAATTTGCAAACCTGCGGTGTAATAACAAGAAATTTATCACCAGAAATATAAGTATAATGGGAGTATTACAGGAAAAAGACACCTGCAATGAATACATATATGCCACCACTAAACATAAAAATAAAATAAAAAATTACGGAAAATAATACCTCTGTAACCGGAGCCCACATAACCGACGCGCATGACAATTTTCTTCTTGCGAAAAGGTTCCCATCGGTGGGGCGTCTCCAGCAGCTTCGGAGGAGCTGCGTCGGGGGCAGCGGAAGATGAAGTGGAGTAGTGGAGGATAATTAATTTGAAGAGCTTCGTATTCTTGTTGCTGGAGTTGACCATTTTAGCAGGAGTAAACAAAGATGGGGCAATTGGAATTCGCAGAAGATTGGAAATCGCCATGGTTTCTCAAGATTCAGAAACATACAATCTTGTGATAAGAACGCAGAAAGCTAATATCCGCGACAATAGGAGGACAGATGCAACATTGCTACCAAGAAAGCTCACTCTGTGGTATAGTGAACTAGACGTCTAGACATTGCTTCTTTCTATTTTCTCACTTTTTTTAATTAGAATATACGATGAATGTAAAAATGATAAAAATAATTTGTTTGATACATACTATTAAGTTTTTATATATAAATAATCTATATTTGTGCTTATATATAATGCTAATTTTGCAAATGATATACAACTTTTAGGCCGCGATGGAGTTGGAGTTAACGATATCAGATCCATAATTAAAGTGGTTTTTTATAAAACATTTGGAGCTTTTTTTTGAGTATTTAGGTGGATTTAAAATATATCTTGTATGGAATCTGTTAGAGAATAAATAATAAATTGTTCAATCTCTCTACAAGCTCGGGCTTTTATATGAGACGACAATTCTTTATGGTATCAGAGCCTCTGGCTAACGCCAAGGTCCTGAGTTCAAAACTCACAAACAACAATTCCACTCACATTAAATATTCACTTGATGAGCCTCCCAAAAAATAGGAACAAATCAGCCCATAAATGAGAGAGATGTTAATATTAATTATTAACATTCTCCCACTTGGTTAATATATTCACAAACTGAATAATCAAGAATACTTCATCATATCAAGAAACAAATACACGAATCATGGCGATGTGTCCTCTTATATTGAGTAGTATCTTCCATGTATCACGATGTATTATGCCTCTTAAATCCAAATGCGGTAACATTACTGAATGAATAAACCAATGCTTATTCTAGGTCCAACTTAAGTAATATTTCCCAAATAACTGAATATGTACACAACTGAATAAGGGAAATATCATAACCGAAAGAGTTTCATTAAATATACAAAAAATGTATGTACTATGAAATCACATAATGGAACCAAGTCCCATTCTAACCACATGATCCTTAAACCCCTTAGGTGGCATGCCTTTTTGTTAAAGGATCGGCAATCATCAATTCAGTACTCACGTGTTCAATAACCAATTTATTGTCTTTAACACGCTCCCGAATGGCTAAATACTTTATGTCGATGTGTTTACTTCGACTTCCACTTTTATTATTTTTAGCAATGAAAACTGCAGCTGAATTGTCACAATATAACCTCAACGGCCTAGAAATAGAATCCACAATTCTAAGCCCAGATATGAAACTCTTCAACCATACACCATGTAAAGATGCTTCAAAACAAGCAACGAACTCGGCCTCCATAGTGGAAGTAGCAGTCAAAGTCTGCTTCGCACTTCTCCAAGATATAGCTCCGCTGGCAAACATAAATATGTATCCTGATGTTGATTTTCGTGAATCAACGCAACCAGCAAAGTCTGAATCGGAGTAGCCAATCACCTCCAAATTATCAGTCCGTTTATACATAACCATGTAATCCTTAGTACCTTTAAGGTATCTCATAACTTTCTTTGCAGCTTTCCAATGATCAATACCAGGGTTACTCTGATATCTTCCCAACATTCCCACAACAAATGCAATATCAGGTCTAGTACAGACTTGAGCATACATTAGGCTTCCAACACAAGAAGCATATGGAATGTTTT
This sequence comes from Haberlea rhodopensis, assembly GCA_907163345.1. Taxonomy (NCBI): domain Eukaryota; kingdom Viridiplantae; phylum Streptophyta; class Magnoliopsida; order Lamiales; family Gesneriaceae; genus Haberlea; species Haberlea rhodopensis. The sequence continues at coordinate 2,593,374 of CAJQUN010000044.1, read as the reverse complement.
TTATTTGTTCCTTTTCAAACTCATTTCTTGGACATTGATTCAAATTGAATCTATCACCTTTCACAATGGGTGCTACACTTGGTGAACAATCACTCATCCGAAACCTCTCCAGCACTTTGTTTATATAGGTTTCTTGCGATAAACCCAAAATGTATTTGGATCTATCCCTATGGATCTTAATACCAATGACATAAGATGCCTCACCCATATCCTTCATATCAAAGTTCTTAGAGAGAAATTGTTTCACCTCATATAGAAACCCCTTATCATTGGTTGCAAGTAATATATCATCTACATACAACACCAAGAAACAAATTTTACTCCCACTAACCTTCTGGTATATACATTGATCCATGACGTTCTCAACAAAACCAAATGAAGAGATAACGTGATGGAATTTTAAATACCACTGACGGGAGGCTTGTTTCAATCCGTATATAGATTTCTTAAGCTTACACACCAAATGCTCACCATCACTAGAGGAGAATCCTTCAGGTTGTTTCATATAAACATCTTCCTCTAGATCACCATTGAGGAATGCCGTTTTCACATCCATTTGATGCAAATCCAGATCAAAATGGGCCACCAATGCCATAACCACACGGAGAGAATCCTTTTTAGATACAGGAGAAAATGTCTCTGTCTAATCAATTCCCTCTTTCTGAGTGAATCCTTTGGCAAATATCGTTCAATGTTGCCCAGTGAATCTTTCTTTGTTTTAAAGACCCACCTACATCCAATGGCTTTTACACCATCTGGCAACTGAACCAACTCCCAGACTCCATTATGTGCCATTGAATTTATCTCATCATTCATAGCATCGAACCACAACTTGGATTCATTACTTTCCATCGCTTGTGAAAACGTCTCGGGATCATTCTCAGCTCCAATATTATAGTCAGATTCTTGTAGATACACAATATAATCACTATGAATTGCTGATCTCCTCATTCTAGTGGACCTTCTCAATGTTGTATCACCATTTTCCTCTAATACATGATCATGTTGTTCAACATGGTTCTCGACAGTATCTGGAATCTATCGATCATCAGGAACTACTAGATCATGATCAACTACTTGTGGAATCTCTAAGACGGGTTCATCAACATGCCTAAGAACTTGAGGGCAGTTGTAAACATCAATCAGTCGATCACTTACAGTGGATGGATGAGCATCGTAATGATCGTTTTCAGAACAAATATCCTGAAATCGATCGCTCCCACTAATCAGGTCATTCTCAAGAAATTTTGCATTCCTCGATTCCACAAATTTAGTGATGTGAGATGGACAGTAGAATCTATATCCCTTGGACCTTTCGGCATATCCAACGAAATACCCACTAATGGTCCTCGGGTCCAACTTCTTTTCATGTGGATTATAAACTCTCACCTCAGACGGGCATCCCCAAATGCGTATATGTTGCAAACTCGGTTTCCAACCTTTCCATATCTCAAAAGGTGTCCTAGAGACAGCCTTGGTTGGAACTCGGTTTAATATATACGCTGCCGTTTTAAGAGCTTCAGTCCACAATGACTTAGGAAGTTTAGAACTACTAAGCATACTACGCACCATGTCTATTAATGTCCGGTTTCTTCTTTCCGCCACACCATTTTGGCTCGGAGAACCAGGCATGGTGTATTGGGCAACAATCCCATGCTCCTGAAGAAACTTAGCAAACGGACCAGGTGCTTGTCCACTCTCAGTGTATCTACCATAGTACTCACCACCTCTATCTGATCTCACGATCTTAATTTGCTTACCACATTGTTTCTCTATTTCAGCCTTATATGCTTTAAAAGCATCCAACGCTTCATACTTATTATGAAGCAAGTAGAGATACATATATCGTGAATAATCATCAATGAAGGTGATGAAGTATTTCTGACCATACGAATCCATATCAGGACTACATATGTCTGTATGTATGATCTCCAATATATCAGAACTCCTCTTAGCACCTTTCTTTGACATGTTGATCTGCTTACCCTTAATGCAGTCCACACAAGTGTCAAAATCGGTAAAATCCAAAGCACTGAGTACTTCATCATTCACTAATCTTTTAATTCTATCAATGGAGATATGTCCCAATCTCCGGTGCCACAAAATAGAGGAATTCTCATTCACAACACATCTTTTAATACGAATATTTTGTTGAGCATGCATTATAGAATTAGTGGTATCATTTTGTAAATTCAATCGAAAAAGACCATCAGACAAAGTACCATTTCCAATAATCTCAGATTTATAAAATAAACTGAATGATAAATCCGAAAAATTAAATGAAAATCCAACAGATACTAGTCTTGAAACTGAAATCAAATTTCTAGAAAAATTTGGAATATAAAATGTCTTTTCTAAAATCAAAACGAAACCACTACTTAAAACTAATTTGCATGTCCCAACAGCCTCCACATGTGAGGGCATCTTGTTGCCAGAATAGATGCTCTGCTCACTTCCCAATGGCTTCCTTAGGTTTTGCAATCCCTGCAAGGAATTGGTAACATGGATTGTAGAACCAGAATCAATCCACCATGTGTTATGATTAACATCAATCATATTGGATTCATAACAAACAAATGAGAATTGAGTACCTTTCTTTTCAAGCCACTGCTGGAATTTGGGGCAATCTTTCTTAATGTGATCCTTTTTCTTACAAAAGAAACACTTGATTTCCTTCTTAATATCCAGCTGAATAGGCATTTTGCCTTTCCCCTTATGCTTGTGCTGACCTTTCTTCCTCATATGGGTAGCTACATGCACACTTTCAGGTTGCTCCATAGCCAATCGACCCTCTTCCTGAACACACATGGTCATAAGTTCATTTATTGACCATTTGTCCCTATGTGTGTTGTAGGAAATCTTAAATGGACCGTATTGGTAAGGCAAAGTGTTCAGAATGTAGTGCACCAGGAAAGTATCAGACATCTCAACCTCAAGTGTCTTAAGTTGAGCTGTTATATCCCTCATGTGCATGATATGCTCACGCACTCTCTAATACCAGTGAGCTTCATCGATGAAAACTTCAAAATTAAGGTGCTTGCCAATGCCTTATCCGAAGACTGAAATTGAGCATCAATAGCCTTCAGCAGATCACGGACATTATTATGCTGATCGACAGAACCCCTGATCCCAGCAGAAATATTGGTCTTTATGAACATAACACAGAGACGATTAGATCGTTCCCATTTCTCATAAAGATCAACATCATCCGGAATGCTGGTTTCAGTAATAGCAGGTGGTTCATCTTTCCGTATAGCATAATCAATATCCATCCAGCCTAAATGGAGAAGAATCCTCTCCTTCCACACCTTATAGTTATCACCTTTGAGTTCAGGAACTTCACATTTCATATCAGATAAATTAACAGGTTGAATAACTGCAAGAAAATTTAAAATACATGCTTATATCACAATTTTCGAAGCAAATAACTAAATGACATGTTTTACCCATGTAAATCATGCAATAACTTATGAACCGCTGACATAGAAATTACCTGTGGGCTAAATTTCTAATTCAAATAAATTCATATAACTTTATGATAAAACTATCGAATTATCCGACATTCTTAATACCAGTGGGCAAATTAAGAAAATAATTCAATATCTCATCCTAATTGAACATATTTAATATAATAAAATTTCATGTGGGATAAATTCCATTATATCAAATATAATTAATTACAAGTAATGTCTATTTAGCTTTATGTGATGTTTGAGAAATTAATGCACTTTAATTAATTAAAGCTGCTGTGGTTACACTTTAATCAATCATATAATGCATATCACATAGACATTTAATCTGAATGCATAAAACTATGCAATAATTGAATTAATGTAATGCCTATAATACATTAAATGATTCCACAAAATTATGTATAATTTAATCAATTAAAGCTGTTGTGGCTATACTTTAATTTATTAAACTACACGAATCACTTAGACATTTTCTGAATGCATAAAAATATTTTATGCTTTATCTTAATTCATATAAATATTGTCTATTGAACTTTATGTAATTCACATGATTAATGAATAATTTAATCAATTAAAGCTGCTGTGGCTATACTTTAATCAATTAAATTATACGAATTACTTAGACATCTTAATTATTCATGCATAAAAATATTTTATGCTTTACATAAATTATGGTGCATTTATCCATAATAAAACAATCAAAATTACACATAAAGATTGCATAAAATAAATTATTAAAAATAAAGCAGAATTTCGAATTTGAGAATTGTAGCAGAACCAAACAGCCCCTTAAATTAAACCAACCCTCATTCCCAAAATCAGTAAAAACCCCAACCCTAACCCTAACCCTAAACGAAACCAGCGCCGCCGCCGCCATCTCTTCCGACCAGAACATGGCCGACCAACGCCCGACCATCGTACATACACGGCCGTATAACAATCTGCCATTATCGCCCTTAAATCTGTATCCAAATCGCGAGTTTCGGGTCTCACGCAGAGCACGACTTTCAGGCCCGAAATCCGGCCAAATCCGAGATTTTCCGACGTTAACCACCTGTAAAACCACCACCCACGCGATGGTTACACCTTATTTGACGACTAACGTACAGAGCCGCAGTCCAAATGGTCGGAAATCGATCAAAAATCGTTTCAAAAGAGACAGATCCCGCGCACCAAAACGTGATCTGATCCCGGCCGTTTTTTCCGATATACGATTCCGTCCAGCGACGTCCGATGGTCGTCCCCTCATGGTGGTTCGGGCAGTACCTTCAATTCCGGAATTGGGTTCCAAAAGGCGGCTGATTACTCATCCCAAAAGCTAGGGTTTTTTTTTTTTGGTTCAATAACTAGGGTTCATGCCAAAATTGAATTGGGAATTTCGAAAATTGTGTAAAAATAATTCATGATACAAAAACAAAATTGCAGCAGTATTATTTTTCAAAATTTTTGGCCCAGATCATAAATCTCAAACGTATCAAGGCGAAAGCAAAACCTGGCTCTGATACCAAATGTTAGATGTTTAACATGAATACTAAATCGATTTTCAATGTACCTAAACATACGGCACACAAATCGAATATGCGGAAATAAAAGTTCAAGATCAGTGTTACCTCCAGCCATTGATATGCAGTTTGATCCAGACATATCTGAAGAATTGAGACGCAAGAGGGCTCTTCTAAACCTTATGCAATTCTAATAGATGGTGTATTTTATGAAGTGAATTGCTTGGCCTAGGGACCCCCCGCAGTGTCCTATTTATATAAGTGTCTTGCCATCAAAGACTTAGAGTTTGACACAGTTACACCACTTAAAGATAGTGTGTGGTTATCCAGATAGTGCGCAATCTTCTGGATTAAATATTCTTGATATTATCTTAATAATATATTAACCAAATTAATATTAATTATTAACAAGAGAATGTTAGAGAATAAATAATAAATTGTCACTCGGGCTTTTAGATGAAACACAAATCAACAGCTTTCAAAGATTACATTGTATATCAGTAAACTTTCGGTGTAATGAGTTGTGGGCAAGTTAGTAGCATAAGTGCATTCTTGTATAGGTTTGTAAGTGACAGTTGCGTAGGGAGGTACAAAATGGGTAGCCACTGTACTGAGAAGATCATTAATACACAGATTCATTTTTCTGAATATTCTTTTTCTTAGCCAATCTCTCTCTCGTTCCTGGAGCTTCATTCTCTTACGTTCTTGTTCATTCTGATGGTCATCGAATAAGTGTTCTTATCAAATTGGTGCTCTCATGAATCATTTCACCATTATTGTCATGCAGGACAACCAAGCTACAAGCATCGAACCAATTAACAATTCAATGAAGGATTTGACAATTGGTTTACAGACCTTAGATGCGAAGGATGAACAGTACTTTCCCTGGGATCCTAAGTCTTCGCCTGATCCTCAATCATAGTGGCAGGATTCGCAACAATCTCAGAGTTTGGGACAAATTACTTCGTCCGACTCACCTACTACGTGGAAATCGATGCGCATTGATGTTCCACACCTTGCAGGCGCAAATCATTCTGCTTGGATTTCAAGGATCCAACAGTATTTTGATTTCTACGGTATGTCGGATCCTCAACCATTGGTTATAGCTTCGTTTCATTTCGATGACGTAGCACTCGATTGGTTTGACTAGATGCACAAGAGTCAACTTCTTCAGGGTCTGCGTTTTTGTTAGCGATCCAGCAAAGGTTCGGACCATCGGATTATGAAGATTCCTTTGGTAAGCTTAGTAAATTGATGCAAGCAGGTACGTTGACAGAGTATCAACATTCTTTTGAGCAATTGTTTAATAAAGTGTTAGGAGTTCCAGAGCATGTTTTACTTAGTTGCTTTATCTCTGGATTACGTAATGGATTGCGGCGAGAAGTTCACGTGTATAAGCCACAACAGTTCAAGCTATGAGTTTAGCTCGATTTTTTGATGGCAAGTTTGTTGATCAGAGGGGTGTCACACTCGTCCAGGGGTGAATTTTCCAAAGGAGGTCGAAGTGGTAGTACATTTAAATCATCATTTCCTCCTTTATTGCCGACGCTGGAGCACATCAGCCTTCACTGGCTGTTAATCCTAAACTACCAGTGACCATAAAGAGACTAACACCAAGTGAAATGGCGGCAAGACATGAGAAAGGACTTTGTTACAATTGCAATGACAAATACTCACATGGTCATACATGTTGAGGCAAGTTATTCTATTTTGTAGTAGATGATGATGTTTCGGATGAATTAAGGCATGTATATACTGAGGAAGCCTCAGAGGCTTTGGTTGACATGTCTGAAATCAGGTTACATGCTATGGCTGGGCACATTTCACATTGCACACTACGCTTACGAGGTTATATCGAGGGCCAGGGTGTTCAAACACTTGTGGATGGGGGAAGTACTGTGTGTTGGGTTTCCGTACCCCGGCGCCAGATCCAAACGCAGCGGAAATAATACAATAAACAGATCTGACCCGGGGACGGTCGATCGCGCCTGATACATATATTAACATGCAAAAATCGAATAAATGCACGAAAAAGAATTACCGTTCACCGACGTGAATCTGATAGCGGTAGTCCCTCGAGTCCAATCAACCTGACCAGATCTACAAGCCGGCATCAGTGCTAGTGTGATGACGGCTGTTCCATGAGATGAAGTGTATTGAATGGTCTAACTCAACCCTAAAGATGAATGTTATATTTATAGTGTTATTGATTTAACTAATTGGGCTTGGGTCCATAAAGCCCATCGGGCCAACATTTGGCTTGCTGGGCATTTATGCTAACAATCTCCCACTTGCCCAAAAGCCAACACAAAACTCCAAACTCATAATCCAAGTAACTCAATCTAATTGAACAACTTGATGTACTGTCAATGTACATAATTATGAATATATCAAATGATTTAATTTTAGAACTTTCTATAAATGAAACAATTTCAAATATAGAACTCCACTAAATTGAGGAGCTTTCAAAAATTAAATTCATCTTTTCTAAATCACTCAGTTTGAGCACTTAACATTTAAGTCTCAATTCTCATCGATAGATCGGCGGCCGGTTGATTGTGACCCAGCGAGGCTCAAGTGTATCATAGCAGTAGGATCACAACCTTTGTGATTTTAGAAGTCAACAACTTCTTTGGGCTTACCCTGAATGCCCTATTGTCAATTAAACTCCTTTAATAGACAATTACCGAAATATAATTCCAGTATGAACCTACCGATCGTGGGTAGCGTCTAGCATCTGCGCTTCACGAAGACCTAGATACAAATGTGTTAGTTCCGGACCTTATCGATGAGATTTTAAAGATGACAAAACAGTTCAGACCGGATCGATAGAAATCAGGTTGACCAGATCGATCGGACTCAACAGAGCAAGATGACAAAGCATTTCAGACCGGATCGATGGAAATTAGGCATACCAGATCGATCGGACATATCAGAGCAAACTGATAAAGAATATTGCATATCAGACCGGATCGATGGATTCCAGAATGAATAGATCGATGTTTCAGATCGATCTCAACCTTTATCAGATCAGAGCAGTCTAGGATACATAAAGGATGGCTTCTCAGTCCGAATCATCAACGGATATTTATTGTAGCATTTAATGCTGCAATTAATGCTACAAAGGACCAAAGACTGAAGATTGCCATAATAGGTAAGAAGACAAAGAAGAGCTTACCTGACAGTCGCCGAAAGCATATACCAGAACGGCAAGTGTCCTGAAGAAGAAGACTGTAGCTTTCTCAGAGTTTAAAAAGAGTCATAGCTGCACATTAAGGGAAACAATGCCGTTGCTACCTTCAACTATAAAAGGATGCAACAAACAGATGCAAAACTCTGGACTCGATAACTCGCTGATCAATTGAAAAATATACAAGAAAGCAAAACAGCACACGCCTACAAAGTTCAGAAGCCTTCGAGCTGAAGTTATTTATTTAAGCGCAATTACTTTGTAACATTTGATCATTGAAGGATCACTGTGCGCATTGTGTATTGAAAAATAGAAGTAAGCAACATATCGTAACTGTCAGACAGAGTGAGTCTGAGCAGGTTGAGTGACTAGGAGTTTCAGACTGGTAGTGAGGTAAATCCAGCCTGAATCGGGTTTGTACAAAAGGATTGTATAAATCAAAGTCTTCTAGTATAAACCTTCCTTAATTGGAAGAAGGGGAGACGTAGAAGGATTACACCACCTTCGAACTTCCAGAAACATATCCTGTGTCTTGTCATTCTGCACTTAGCCATCGAGCTGCTCTTACTTACACAAGAGCAGACCGTTTCCGCACTTACTTATTAGTGGTCTGTTCTGTTCAAAGAGTTGATTAAGTAACAGATTTCTTTCACTAATCAGAAAGAAATCACAAGGGATAAATTTTGTAAGGAGTGTTCATTCACCCCCCCCCTCTAAACACTCCGGACCGATCCTAACAAGTGGTATCAGAGCCAGGTTGTCTTAATCAGCACAAAGAATATTAAGCTGATGGCATCATTCAACAAAATCCCCATGTTCTCAAAAGAAGATTATGATGACTGGAGAATCAGAATGCAAGCTCACCTGGCAGCTCAGGATGACGATATGTGGTTCGTCATCACCGATGGACCAATGAAGATCCTAAAAATAAATACAGCAGTCGCCACTACCAGTGGAGAACCACAAATGGTAGAAAAAGACAGATCCCTCTGGACGAATGAGGATAGAAAGAAAGCAAACCTCGACAATGTGGCCAAAGACATCTTGTTCAAAACTTTGGACAAGAACATGTTCAGCAAAATCAAAATGTGCTCTACTGCCAAAGAAATTTGGGAGAAGATAGCACAACTATGTGAAGGCAACGACCAGACCAAAGAAAACAAGTTAACTGTGGCTCTTCAAAGATTTGAGAGCATAAAGATGAAAAGTGGTGAAACTCTAAATGAGTTTGATGAAAGAGTCACCAGCATCATAAATGAACTAAATGGTCTGGGGAAGGAATATTCTAACAGAGAGATCGCTCTGAAAGTAATGAGAGCTCTGCCAAAGGAATGGGATGTAAAGACAATTGCCATGAGGGAATCAAAAGACCTTAACAAGGTTGAACTTCATGATCTGTTTGCAGATCTCAAGGCCTATGAGTTTGAACTAATAAGCAGAGGTGAAGCAGAGCCATTCATCTCTCAACCCAACAAGGCCCTGGCAGCCATCCCAGACCAGATCGCTTCAACATCAGACCGATCTGCTGAACAGATGAGTAACGATGCTATGTCATTATTTATAAAGAAATTCGGTAAATTTATGTCTAAAAATAAGAGGAACTTCAAACCCTCTCATCATTATAAATCAAGAAAAGATGATAATGTTAACGATCAGGCTTGCTACAATTGTGGTAAGACCGGACACTTTATTGCAGACTGCACCAGACCGAAGAAAGAAGAAAGGAAAGAGAAGCATCGAGATGATAGAAAGAAGAAGCACCACCAAGACCGCAAGAATCATGGAAAATCCCAAAAAGTCTTAGTTGCTGAGGAAGGAAACAGCAAATGGGCTCAGACTGATTCCGATTCAGACAGCTCTGAATACTCTTCCAGCGAAAGCGAAGAAGAGGTTCAATGTCTGATGGCAGATGAAGAAATGAGTCAGACAGATGAGGTATTCGAATTTGAATCAAATGATTTTACACGAGAAGAGCTCATGTCCGCACTGCAAGACATGGCAAATGATTATAGGATCTTAGCTGAATCATTTGAGAAGAATAAAGCCAAAATCAGTACTCAAATGGATGAGCACAACAAACCAAGCTGCTCTGAGCAGGGTGAGTGCAAAAATCTCCAGAACGAGCTGAATAAGCTGAAAATCTCTTATGATCAGCTCCATGAAGAAAATAAGAGAATTAGCACACAAAATGCTAAGCTCTCACATATATTCAAAACATGGACAAAATCCAGAACTTCCTTGGAAGAATTACAAGAAGCTCAAAGAAATGTCGGTGATTTCACCGGCATAGGCTTTGACACCAAAGATGAGTCTGAGCTGTTGCTGGTACAGAATCAAGTCAAACAAATGACATTTGTTAAATCCAGCACAGTATATGAAACTGAAGCACCTAAGATTCAAACAGGAGTCTCTTACGTGAATCAAAATTTGAGAAAAGGGATTGGTTATGTCAACCAAGCCAACGATAAGGCACCAGCAAGATTTGTGTCTGTGAGACCAAATCCAAAAGTGCAAAATCTAAGGCAAGGAAGACAATACAATTACTATAACTCAAAACCGATTCAACGAAGATATAGACTACCTTATGAAAATCAAAGGTTTTCACAGCGCACACATTATCACACACAACATCGAGACAGACCAGCACATAGCACACCCTACACACACAAGCCACTAAAGCTGATACAGGTGTGGGTTCCCAAAGGGCTAATCCGTTCTGGACCCAAATAGGATTGGGTACCAACAATAAATATGTGTGATGACAGGTACAGAAGAATCTCGCATCAGATTGGTACTTGGACAGCGGGTGCTCTCGTCACATGACTGGAAACATCAAGCTGCTGTCTGAAGTCACAGAATGCACTGGACCCAAGATCATCTTCGGAGATAACTCAAAGGGTAAGACCGTGGGCAAGGGTAAGATTGTCCATGGTAACATTATTATCAATGATGTGCTGTTAGTTGAAAATCTGTGCTATAATCTGATTAGTATCAGTCAACTCTGTGATAATGGTTATGCTGTAGAATTTCATAAACACACTTGCACTGTTAAATCATCAGACGGTATAACCTTGCTCGTAGGAATCAGGAATGGAAACACATATAAGATTAACTGGAATCATGCTCAACCTGATAATCCTACCTGCTTCATCGCTAACAATGATAATAAACACTGGTTATGGCATAAGCGCTTGAATCATATCAACTTTAAGACCATTGCTAGCCTGTGTAAACATGATTTAGTTATCGGTCTGCCCAAGATCGACTTTGCCAAGGATAAGATCTGCGAAGCTTGCCAAATGGGCAAACAGATCAGATCATCCTTCAAAAACAAGAATGCCAAATCCTCCTCCCGCTGTCTAGAATTACTGCATATGGACTTGTTTGGTCCTATACCAATAACAAGTTTAGGGGGAATGCGGTATACACTTGTTGTTATTGATGATTACTCACGCTTTACATGGACTATATTTTTGAGCAGTAAAGATCAGACCGGTCCGAAGTTGATCAAGCTGCTGAAACGCACTCAGAACGAGAAATCATCCACAATAGACAGGATTCGAAGTGACAAAGGCACTGAGTTTTCAAATCAGAATCTTGAATCCTTTCTAGAAGATCATGGAATCAAGCATGAGTTTTCAGCCGCCAGAACTCCCCAACAGAATGGAGTTGCAGAACGAAGAAACAGAACGCTCAAGGAAGCAGCAAGAACAATGCTTGCTGATTCTGGAATCTCTCAAAAGTTCTGGGCAGAAGCTGTAAATACTGCTTGCTACACTCAAAACCGATCTATGATTAACAAGAAGCTGAATCTCACTCCATATGAAATATGGACTGGTAACAGACCATCTGTTTCTCACTTTCATGTATTTGGCTGTAAATGCTTCGTTCACAACAATGGTAAGAGTCATCTTACAGCATTTGAAGCTAAGTCAGATAATGGTATATTCTTAGGATATTCATCAATTAGCAAAGCTTATCGAGTGTTTAATAATCGAACTTTAACTGTAGAAGAATCTGTTCATATAGTTTTTGATGAATCATTATGTGTTGAGGGCAACAAGGATTCAATTCAAAATCAGATGGAAAATATCCATCTCGAAGCTAACAGTGATGATGAGATTGTAGCTAACAGGTCAAGAGACAATCCACCAGAACCAGAAGTGCCAGACAGACCGGATTAGGCCATTGAAGCTTCTTCAGATCGAGCTGATCCAGATGCTCCTGACTCAAATATTAAAGTAGATACAGATCATGCTGCTACTATTCATCCGACCGAACCAGACTATCCAGAGTCAAGCTATCGATGGACTAAGAAGCATCCACCTAATCTAGTGATTGGTAGTCCGTCTGCACCAATTAGAACCAGAGGACAGATGATGGATGAATTCACTCATGCTGCTTTCATCTCAACTCTGGAACCCAAGAAGATCGATGAAGCTCTGACTGACTTCAACTGGATTAAAGCAATGCAAGAAGAGCTTAATCAATTCGAACAAAATCAAGTTTGGAGTCTAACTCCCAGACCAAGCGATCTGCCTGTTATTGGAACCAGATGGGTTTTCAGAAATAAGCTAGACGCCGATGGAACTGTGGTTAGAAACAAAGCAAGACTGGTGGCACAGGGATTCAGACAAGAAGAAGGAATCGACTTCGATGAATCATTTGCACCAGTCGCCAGACTTGAAGCAATCCGAATCTTTCTTGCATATGCTGCCTTTAAAGACTTCAAAGTATATCAGATGGACGTCAAGAGCGCCTTTCTTAATGGAAAGCTTCAGGAAGAAGTCTACATTGAGCAACCACCTGGATTTCAGAACCATTCGTATCCTAATCATGTATATCTACTGAATAAAGCAGTGTATGGTCTGAAACAAGCTCCAAGAGCCTGGTATGACACTCTATCTCAATTTCTGCTGAACCACGACTTCCAGATCGGTTCGGTAGATAAAACTCTCTTTAAATTCATTAAGGGGGAACACACCCTCTTAGTTCAGATTTATGTTGATGACATAATCTTTGGGTCAACTAACCCCAAACTATGCGAGAAGTTTTCTAAGTTAATGCAGGGACAGTTCGAAATGAGCATGATGGGAGAATTGTCTTTCTTTCTGGGTCTTCAAGTAAAACAGCTCAACAATGGCATTTTCATCAATCAGACCAAGTATACCAAAGAGCTCCTCAAGAGATTTGGAATGGAAACATGCTCAACTGCATCAACTCCAATGAGTCCAACAATCAAGTTAGACAAGGACGAAGGGGGAACGGCAGTTGAAGTAACCATGTATAGAGGACTCATCGGATCACTATTATATCTTACAGCAAGCCGGCCCGATATAATGTTTTCAGTCTGTATGTGCGCCAGATTTCAGTCAGAACCAAAGCAATCACATTTCATTGCTGCCAAGCGTATTCTGAAATACTTAAAAGGATCTCAGAACGTTGGTCTTTGGTACTCCAAAGATTCAAACTTCAGCTTGATCGGATATTCAGACGCAGACTACGCTGGGTGTAAGATCGATCGTAAAAGCACCAGTGGAACATGTCAATTTCTAGGTGAAAGATTGATCTCTTGGTTCAGTAAGAAGCAGACATCTATTGCCACATCCACAGCTGAGGCAGAATACCTAGCCGCTGGAAGCTGTTGCGCTCAAATGCTCTGGATTCAACACCAGCTCAAAGACTACGGCATTCAAGCTGTTGACTCTCCGATATTTTGCGACAACACAAGTGCAATCGCTATAACGTATAATCCAGTTTTGCACTCTCGAACAAAGCACATTGATATTCGACATCATTTTATTCGAGATCATGTTGGCAAAAAGGAAATTCGGATCGAACACATTTCAACAGAGCAGCAAGCAGCAGACATCTTCACCAAACCACTTCCTGAGGCTAAGTTCAATTATTTCCGTCAAATTCTTGGTTTAATTGACTTATCTTAATTCATTTAGATATTTTTATTCTTTTCGATCTTAACGATTTTTGTCACTACAGATCGATAATACAATGTTCAGAAAGACACAGACCGGTCCGAACTTTCAGACCGATCCTTGTCAGTCTGATTTTATCCTATGATCTGATTGGACAATAATCTGTTTTTAAAATAAAACAAAACAGCCCGGACTGATTAACCTTTTAACTAGTTGTACTTTAACCGCCTTATCTTTCTTTATCCTGACCGTTCATTTTGAATAGTTTATTTCTCAGTCTTGGAGATAAAGACACGTGTCTTCTCTCTCCTATTTAGCGGGCTGCACATTTCATAACTTTTTCACTTTTTACAGTTTACCGCTTTCTACTCTCTCACTCTCTTACTCTCTTACTCTTCGCACCTTCCTTAAACTCCTTTCATATGGCTACCATCACTCATAACTCACTCTCCGTTGAGTTTGATGATATCTACAGGGGAGAAGATGCTGCGATGGTGTCAATTTTCAGAGCCCTGGAATCCTCTGGTTTACGGAATTTTTTGGAGTGCGGATCAGTTGTTTATGAACCAGAGATCCGCGAGCTGTTCGCCAACGCCGTCTCCCGGAAGTCATCCATCTCTACCACTGTCAAGGGCAAATCTTTCGAGATCTCGCCAACAACAATGGCCAAGACCTTTGGCCTCCCCAGTTCCGGCCTGACAGAGTTCGGACAGACTCCTCCAGCATCTCTCTTAGATCTTCAGGGGAAGATCTCTATTTCTGGCCACCGGTTGCAACCCTCATTTAAGAAGAAGGAAATGCTCTTCCATTTCCAGGTGCTGTGCGAAGTGGTCGCCAAGCCACTTTTGGGTAAAGCAGGAAGCTTTGATGCTGTAACCGCCGAGAAGTTCAGGGCCATGGCAGCTATTGTATCTGGACAGAAGATAAACTGGTCCATGATTTTGTATGGAGTACTGCTGGAAACGGTGATTGCATCCAAGCACGCCGTATGCTTTGCTGTTCCTCTCAGCAAGCTCTTGGAGTCCTTAGGCCTCGAGCTGAGCAAGCCATCTGCTCTCCGCCCCTTTAAGGTACTCAACTCCAAAGGGCTTGCACTGCTGAAGTCCAAGAGTGTTCCGCCTACTCCTACCACTCTGGTCTCAGTCAAGATTGAGAAGGACGAGGAACCAGCTGATGTGCGCAAACCTCGGGTCAAGCGGAAGCTGACCATTCAGACTGACTCAGAAGAAACCCAGTCTGCTCACTCATCCCCAACCAAGCCACTTCCCAAAAAGCCCCGAACCCAGATTACCAAACCAACCAGACATCTACCTCCACCCATACTGCAACCCACTAAAGCAACCCCTGCACCTCAACCCCCCACTCAGCCTTCACAAGCCTCAACCCCTGCACCCAAAGTCACCCCTAGAATTCCCTCTGCCAATCCCGTAGTCAAAGGGATAGTTATCACTGAGTTGGGTGACTATACCCAATCAGGGATTAAGTCTCCTTCCTCCACCGGTAAGGGAAAAGACATTCTCACTGAACCCATCTCTTCTAAACCCAAATCTGCTGCACAGACTGCCATCGACATCGCTATGGAGGATGTTGATGAGAAGCTAGCTGAACTCCTTGTGGTCTTTGATGAATATGTCCAGTACCGGACTGTCCACCACATTGACATGTTCTATGGAAAGTTGCACAGACTGAAGAAGATGGAAGACGAGGTTCTGAGAGGCACTGAAACTGATGATGTTCGACTTGCGGTGCAGCGCAGAGGGCTATTTACGGCAAAACACAGATTCAGACTGGCCAATCTGCTTCTCACTGCCAAAAAGAAGAACTTCGATCCGCTTGCTCCTACTGCCAGAGATGATGGGGCTGTGATTGCTCAACTTGAGATGGACATTCATGCTCTATCCCTAGCTGTCCGCTTTCAACGACAGGTGCTAGGTATCTCCACTCCAGCCACCAGCCCGGATCATCCTTCTGTCAGCAAGACTCTGGCAGAACCCTTTATCGAGGTTATTCCTTCTGCTGAAGCAAAACAGACAGAAGACCAACCTGCAGCACTCGTACCAGAACCTACAGCGGAGCAGCCATTGCCTAATGCTCCGTCTGCAACAGATGATGAATCAATGCATGTTCTGTTGGACTCTCCGACAACATCTATCCCATTGAAGTCATCAGCCTCCCATGCTCACAACAGTCCAGCTGAGGCATGTGCACCAACTGAAGCACCAGACCTCATCGATCCGGATTTGGTGGTATCTTCAGTGGTTGCAGCTCTCCAAGATGAGGAACCCTCCAGTCCCCACTCTCCTCCGGGATCATCAGATGAAGATTTGGCATTCATTCATAGTTTTTCTTCGGATCTGGTCGCTCTGATCCGATCCGAAAGTCATCAAGCTGCCATTTCTTCAATCGTGCCGATTGCTGAAGAAGTTGATCATGCTATGTCATCATCAGATCACTCTCCCAGCCAGCTATCTGATGCACCTCCATCCCTGGCACGGACTATCCAGCATTTTTCTGATAACTGTCTGTCATTAACTCAACGAATTCTCGAAGTTCATCAAAGTCAAAGAGTCACAACTTTGGACTTTAATTCTTTCAAAGAGAAAATGACTGCCAGTATCGGAAGCCTCCAGCGCGGCATCAACGATCTGTTTTCTCAACAAGCCTCCTACAAGAACAGTCTGAGGAAGGAGCAGGTCGAGTTAGCCACTGAAGTCAGAGCATCTGTTTCTAACTCCCTCCGCGCTCAAGACGTTCGTCTTGACGCTATCAGCGCGCAGCTAGCCCAAGTTGTTGAATTCCTTCAAGAGATTGCTGCTGACAAAAAGGGGGAAAAGAAGACAGACTTCAAGCCGCCTCCAAGCTCAAGAAGATAGCAGTCTTAGTCTTTTAACTTATCAGACTGTCTGTATTTAGGACTTCTTGATGATCTATAAAATCTTCTTTTGATTAAGTCCTTGTTCATTTATTTTGAACTTTAATAAAGGCTTAATAATAAAAGATTGAATCGATCAAACTTAATAATGCTCATTTATTTTGAACAAAGAAGTAATCGATCCGAAAAGCATTCGCTTCAGAGCTCTTATCAAGACTGGTTAAAAAGACTTAGTAGCTAGGTTTTGTCATCATCAAAAAGGGGGAATTTGTTAGTTCCGGACCTTATCGATGAGATTTTAAAGATGACAAAACAGTTCAGACCGGATCGATAGAAATCAGGTTGACCAGATCGATCGGACTCAACAGAGCAAGATGACAAAGCATTTCAGACCGGATCGATGGAAATTAGGCATACCAGATCGATCGGACATATCAGAGCAAACTGATAAAGAATATTGCATATCAGACCGGATCGATGGATTCCAGAATGAATAGATCGATGTTTCAGATCGATCTCAACCTTTATCAGATCAGAGCAGTCTAGGATACATAAAGGATGGCTTCTCAGTCCGAATCATCAACGGATATTTATTGTAGCATTTAATGCTGCAATTAATGCTACAAAGGACCAAAGACTGAAGATTGCCATAATAGGTAAGAAGACAAAGAAGAGCTTACCTGACAGTCGCCGAAAGCATATACCAGAACGGCAAGTGTCCTGAAGAAGAAGACTGTAGCTTTCTCAGAGTTTAAAAAGAGTCATAGCTGCACATTAAGGGAAACAATGCCGTTGCTACCTTCAACTATAAAAGGATGCAACAAACAGATGCAAAACTCTGGACTCGATAACTCGCTGATCAATTGAAAAATATACAAGAAAGCAAAACAGCACACGCCTACAAAGTTCAGAAGCCTTCGAGCTGAAGTTATTTATTTAAGCGCAATTACTTTGTAACATTTGATCATTGAAGGATCACTGTGCGCATTGTGTATTGAAAAATAGAAGTAAGCAACATATCGTAACTGTCAGACAGAGTGAGTCTGAGCAGGTTGAGTGACTAGGAGTTTCAGACTGGTAGTGAGGTAAATCCAGCCTGAATCGGGTTTGTACAAAAGGATTGTATAAATCAAAGTCTTCTAGTATAAACCTTCCTTAATTGGAAGAAGGGGAGACGTAGAAGGATTACACCACCTTCGAACTTCCAGAAACATATCCTGTGTCTTGTCATTCTGCACTTAGCCATCGAGCTGCTCTTACTTACACAAGAGCAGACCGTTTCCGCACTTACTTATTAGTGGTCTGTTCTGTTCAAAGAGTTGATTAAGTAACAGATTTCTTTCACTAATCAGAAAGAAATCACAAGGGATAAATTTTGTAAGGAGTGTTCATTCACCCCCCCCCCCCCCCTCTAAACACTCCGGACCGATCCTAACAAAATGACTAGCAACGTACGAGAACCTGTCAGCCATAGTTAGCGTGCAGTACATTCCTTTCACTCAATATGTCCCGATTGAATCAAGGGCATTGGTTGATCGAGACCCATTATGATTTCAATAACTATGTATTTGTTTCACGTTATATGATTCCTTGTGTGCGTATATGAAAAACTCTTTTTTCACAAGCACTACCCACTCTGGCCAGAGATTCCTCGAATCATATATAGAAAAACACATAGGACATCCTAGTTCATCAAGACCAGTGGTGAATTCCCAACGACAATCATAGGCCTCTGACAGCATCACTGAATACCCAAAAGAATGACTTTATGACCCGCATGTGATCAGTCATTAAATCAAAGTACACAGCTATCTATCAAGACCTCAATGATGCCTCGGGTCATGAGGAGTAATGGTGCACAACTATGACTAGGAATTCTATACTCGACAAATGGTAACCACTTATAGAATTCCGAGTAGGGTCGTTCAGTGAACTCATTCCTAATGAGCACCTATTCATGTGTGCTGACTTCTCTAAGCCAACGCCGATGAAACGCGGCGCACTACACTAGACACATCATGAATACCAGTCTCTAACGAGCATATATCGATATCCCCTTCTCGAATGCTCATCGACCAGGAACATTTAGAAATCGCAGTCGAGAATGTATTTCATGGTCACCATCATATGCGTAACCACATTCTATGGACTATAGCAATCTCAAGGACTTCATCAATGCATCAAGATGCATGGGTAAACAGATGAAGACGTGCCATATATATTAATATTCAAATAAAGATTTGTCATAATAAGATTACAGATACAATCAATCAACTATTGATTTACTTAATCATGTATGACAACAATATCTTTCACTTTCCCAAAGCCAACTACTCATGTGTCTTAAGACCATCTTCCCAAGATGTCTAACAGACACCAATCATTGTAAATGCTTTGTCAGTGGATTCACTATATTTTTCTGTTGAAGCGATTCTCTCGATAATAATGTCGCGTATACCATCTCTCTCATTAGATAGTATTTTCTCAATATATGTTTGGATCCTGATGAGATCTTGGCTATTCATAATAGCTCAAATGTTGTCAGAGTACACAGAGACTGTGTCAACTGCACTAGAAATTACACCCAACTCTTGGATGAAATTTCTTATCCAAACTGCCTCTTTGCTGCATCGTATGCTGCAATGTATTCAGCTTCAGTGGTGGAATCCAATGTGGTGTCTTGCTTGGAACGTTTCTAAGAGACATCACCATCATTGAGCTTAAATACAAATCCGAACATCGATATGGTATCATCTACATCCAAATTAAAACTAGCATCAGCTTAGCCTTCAACTTTTATTTCTCCACTTACAGATCCAAAAACCATGAACATATCATAAGTTCTTCATAAGAACTTGAGGATTATTTTCACAGTTTTCCAGTGACCTTCACCGGGATCTGTTTGATGTCTGCCCATTACTCTAAGAACATAGATCAGGCAAAGTACATACCATAGCATACAGTATGCTATTAAAAGTAGAAATATAAGGTACCAATGTCATCTTTTCTCTCTCCTCATCAATCTTAAGACCCATTGACTCGAGAGATGAATACTATGACATATTATGAAGTAACTCATTTTTCGACAATTCTATGCTAAACCCTTTTAGCACAGTGTTTATGTACGTAGATTGAGAGATCTTAAGCATCCTTTAGATCTATCCCTCTAAGCACGCATGACACTTCTCTCAATCTTACATGGAGAAATTAGTAGATAATCACGCTTTAATTGATTAATCCAATACCATTCACAATGAGCATGATATAATCGACTTAAAGCATCACAAATGTAACCGTGCTCCCACTAACCTTTTTGCACACACATGCCACTTCCGGATTTTTAACAAAACCAAACACTTTGATGATGTTATCAAAACGGAAGCTCAAACTTCGAGATGCCTTCTTAGGCCCATAAATGGACCTCTGGAATTTGAAAACATTTTTCTCACTCCAAGAAGTTGTAAACACATTTGGCTGCTACATTTCTACCTCAATGCCACTACTGAGAAATGTAGTGTTCACATCCATTACTCATATCTCATATTCATAATATAAAGATATAACTAATAAAATCTAAATAGACTATAGCATCATAACCGATGAAAATTTTCTCATAAACAACTCTTTGCCTATGAGAATAACCGTTTCTCACCAGTTAAGCTTTGAAGGTCACTACCTTCCCATCCACTCCAAGCTTTCACTTGTAAATCCATGCAGCCAATGGGAACAATTCCCAAAGATGATCTACTAAGGACCATACCTTTTTGGAGTACATGGAGTCCATTTCAGATTTCATGGCATCTTGCCAATATCCCGAATCAATATTTGACATCGCCTCCTTGAAAGTCCAAGGATCATATCCATGGTCTATTTCTTGACTACTTTCAAAGAGTAGATTCATTCAATCAGGAGCTCTTGAAACATTTTCAAATCCTTGATGTGTGTAAATCAAAGGTTGTGATTGACTAAATTAATTTCACCGTTTTCACTTTTCTAGTGGTTTGTGGTTCTTGAACCCTTTCAAGTTATATTATTTTGTCATCATTTCTAATAGAAACATTTTCTTTAGAAAGATTGTACTTGCGAAACAAATCATTTGCCTGCAATTGATAATATAAATTTCCACAAAGTAACATAAGATGGATCAACTATCCAACTCATCTTCCACTGACTGCTTCACATAAGCAGAACAATCTCAAATCTATATTTGGATTATTTTTCAGTCCATATCATATATGGAGTTTTCGTCACTGTATTGGTATGTATTATGTTCAACAAATATGTAACTTTAGAGAGTTACTCAGAGAGAATCACATTCTCTTTAAGATAACTCATCATCATCTTGCACTAACATTTAGTGCTCCACATGTGTTCATATGAATCAAATTCAATGAACATTCAACACATGCTAAATATATGTGGGATTTAAGTTATCATTCTTTTATATTCTTTGAACACAACCATACTACTCGTTCATAAGTTCACCAGATTCGATAAAAACATGCATTCTTAAAAATACTACAAATCACATTCGCAAATTTAAAAGAATGTCATTCTCTATCAAAATAAGAACAATGTTCATGATTAAATCTGGAACAAATAAATAATTGCTCAAACCAGTTCCTAACCAGTTAAAGATTTTATATTAAATAAATGTTTCAAACAGCCTTTGCAACAACTCTTGCTACAATGCTTAGCCTCAGGTAGGTTTCACCTTCCTATGCTATCTACTTCTTCAACTCACATGCAATTTTTTGCAAAAATGTGAGTACAACTGGCATCATATGCCAAAGAAGTAGAACCAATAGAAATATTTAATTTTAATATATAACATACCATTTCTAGAACGCTTCTAGTATAGGTATTCCTTACAATTTTGCACCAGTGACCAGCAGTGAAAACATAGATGTCTCTCATTTCTTAGTTGCTATTATACCATTTTTCGTCTTTTGAGGTTGGGAACCATTTCCCTTCCTCTTCTTTATCCTTGAACTCTTCCTACCATTGGTAGAAGATTCGACAAGAAGAACACATTTCTCCTGTTGAATCAAGGACTCATGAGTTTCCAACATTTTGACTATAAGATCAAATATGAGGATTTGTCACATTCAGATTTTCCAATTTCTCAACAAGAGATTATTTTCTTACACCATGCTCATAGACCGAAGCCCCATCTCGCATGTGAAATGAAAATAGTTCTTTTGAAATCGCGAGTCTCAGTAATCGCGTCCGTTCACCAAACAACATTTGTAGGTGTTGGAAAATTTCAGCAATGTGAACGAATTTCTCATATCATTGTTGAAACTCATTGGTGACATTGATGCTATCATATAGCACCTAGTCTAGAGATCATCGTCCCATCACTTCTCAAGTGTGGCAATCTCTTCATGAGACGAACCGGGAGACACTTCAACAGGAGGCTTCCACCAAGGGTATATAGCCACCTTTTAGAAGCAAGCACTAATTTAAAATTAATAGTCAATCAAAATAATTTGGTGCAGTTACTTTGTTTGTATCGAGAATTGATGCAATCGGATTCACGGCAATCACAATACAGAGAATAAACAGAAAAATATAAGCAAACCGTTTGATTATTAATTAATTCAAAAACTATGGACTTTAGTTATTGAATGCTCCCACTAAATTTTTCGAATTCATCACCCTCATGACAAATGAACGGAAAATCATATTTTCTTAGTGGGCTTGGAGTCCAACTAGCTCATTAAAACCCCGGACGTGGGCCCACCGGCTTCATGATACTAAAGGTAGATCACAATTGCATCATATGCAACCCCCAAGATATTTGTCTCGCGATTGACATAACCCTACGTGGGCAGGACAATTATGCCTTCTCACGTCAAACTAACCCATCCCACGGATGGAAATGTCACGCCCAAAAGACCCCACGTGGGTGAGTAATCTAGAAGGTTAACATAACCACACCCTTAATTAAGTGGCAGTTAAACGCACAGCTTTCCTATGCCAGATGCCCCCCACGTGGGTGAGTAAGGCAATATGACACAAGTAGCGTCTCATGGCTTAACTGTTGATGGAAGACAGGAAGCAACAAACCCTTTTGAGCTCCCTTAGCAGTTTGATATTAAAAGTTTTGAATCATATTCAAAAGAGGGATTTAATAGTTTTCAAATCTCATCAAGTACTCGTTTGTTTGTTTGCCGGATTCATGCAACTATGTTTTATTCATGCAGTCATATGTACTAATAAAACATACAAACAAACATTTATCATACATCATATGCATAATAAAAAAAAATATGGACGATTACGGCCTTTTCCTAATTGATCCACGTGAGCCATACGTGGATCACAAGTCTGTCTAAGGTGATGCAGGTATGGAATGCAATCCTATTACATTTTTGCTTCCATTATACATGTCTTGATTCTTGATGCTCCATCTTCAATCTCGATCTCCCACTAATTCTAATGATTTTACATTTAAATCGTGCAAACAAGAGAATAGGGATACAAATCCGGGGTGGGATACATCAGAAAATAGAGAGAGCATGCTCGCAGGCCCGATAACCAAAAACACAATTATAATGAAACAATAAAAACCTATGCATTCACCTAAACACATTGGTCAAGACCCGTAATCATCCACCATGCAATCACATCATATGTAATTAAACATTAAACTAATCAATTACATCACATGTAATTGTACTAATCACATCACATGTAATTAGAGCACAATAATTAATTTATTCTATCGTTTCCCCACTAATCGCATTATTAATTGAAAATGAAATTAACAAATTAAATAAAACCATTTTATTTAATTTCTAATTAATTAATTTTCAATTAATTGGTCAAATCACTATTTTACCTATTAATCATATTAATCGAAAAATAAAATTAATAAACTAAATGAAACACTTTCATTTAATTTCTTATTAATTAAATTATCAATTAATTGGTAAAATCACTATTTTACCTCAAATCATAATATTAGCCAAAAATAAAATTAACAAATTAAATGAAACATTTTCATTCAATTTTCAATTAATTAAATTTTCAACTAATTGTAAAATCTTCATTTTACACTTAATAAATTAAAAATCACATTTTTAATAAATTAAGCATATGATTTATTATTTCAAAAATGATATCCGGATAAAACATCTAAAATGACCCAAAATAATTTATGGACTCCAAACCAATTTGGTCCAAAAATTAAAATGCAATTTCAACCCAAAATACCCTATTTTCGGATTTAATAAAAATAATTTTTTTTTTATTTTTTTTTAAAAAAAAATCGAAAATTAGGGCAAATGTACTGTTTATCATCCCTCCCAAATAATTAGGGTTTCTCAAACCCTGGCATTCAGTAGCAGCCGCCGCCGCCTCGAACCAGACCGCGTTCCTCATCTCCGTCGCACCAGCCGCCATGAACGTTTCATGTCCGGTGGTCTCGCAAAGGCCGCCGCACGCAAGGTTCACAAAACCGTGCACTGAACGAGAATCGCAGAGGCTCGCTCGATTCCCTGGAGTTTGGTCGCGAAGGCCAGAGGTCGACGTCTGGGCAAGCGGCGCACGATGACAGGGAAACGATTTCTCCACCAAGTCGCCGCCGAGAGATCCAGGCGAGGCAACAGTTTCGCGCTACCGTCTCCGCCTCGGACAGCCGTCTTGCGCGCCGGAGAGTAGCCGGAACAGTGTCCGATGGGTTGGATTAAATTCATTTTATTCCAATTTTCTATGTATTCCGGATTCCAAAATTTCTGAAATTCAAAAGCGATTGGGAAACAATCTAATAAAAATTATTGAATATACAAAGCAAAGCGCAACCTGGCTCTGATACCACTGTTGGGTTTCCGTACCCCGGCGCCAGATCCAAACGCAGCGGAAATAATACAATAAACAGATCTGACCCGGGGACGGTCGATCGCGCCTGATACATATATTAACATGCAAAAATCGAATAAATGCACGAAAAAGAATTACCGTTCACCGACGTGAATCTGATAGCGGTAGTCCCTCGAGTCCAATCAACCTGACCAGATCTACAAGCCGGCATCAGTGCTAGTGTGATGACGGTTGTTCCATGAGATGAAGTGTATTGAATGGTCTAACTCAACCCTAAAGATGAATGTTATATTTATAGTGTTATTGATTTAACTAATTGGGCTTGGGTCCATAAAGCCCATCGGGCCAACATTTGGCTTGCTGGGCATTTATGCTAACACTGTGGATGATATCTTCTCCTCTGATACTGGAGAGTTTGATGAAGAGGAACTGTATCAGAAAATCCCAAAAGATCTCAACATTGATCCCGATAATGCCAAAGGAGTTGTTCTTGAGCTTGCTCGCAGTAGATTATCAAACTCTCATCCAGGCAGTGGCACTTTTAAGACAAAGAAACCATTCGGGCGTGGTAGCGGTACGTATGTGTTCTAATCTTGTCTCCACGTTTTAAATGATACGTAAAAGTGTAAAAACCGTTGTTCATTATTGTTGTGTGGACTTTCAGGTCAATTCCCTCAACAACATCTTAGCATGTGACAAAGCCGTCCCTTCTACTCCATTGTCATGGGAGGTGCCAGAGGAACTGGCCGATTTATTCCTTGCGTACGTGAAAGGCGATCCGGCTGGTGAAAAACGAGCCCGGATACAGTATCTGCTCAACATCAATGATTCAACTGCGGACGCTTTAGAAGCCATGAAAGATAAGGGATTGCCAGATGGGAAGTTTGAGGAAGTTTGTGTTTTGAAAAATGTTTGTTTTAGCCATTTTGAGTTTGATCGTGCAAAAATTGTGTCATATATTCGTACGATAAGGGTATTCAAAGACATTATTATGCTGAGAGACATACTTTTTGAAGGTGTCGAATAGGATATTCTTTGACGTGCGATCGGTATTTGAAAACACCACTTCACATATAACATGTATGTATATGTTGTATGTGAGGTGGTATTTTCAAGTACCGGGTCCGCTATAGAATTTATCGGGTGATTCAGCATTTTAGTATTCCTAGGTCCATTGATCTATGTTGCTAGGTTGGATTGCCAAAGGATGCAAATCCAGTTGGTTTCAGACATAATAATAATAATAATAATAATAACAATATATTTGTCTTCTCAAGTAATCATTTATTTAATCATGCGCAATATATCTACGTTAAAACCAAATTGCACCACTTATTTTTTTATACAAAAAATAGTATAGATGATTAAATTTCCATTGAATTTATTTAATGTTACATTTATAATAGCAATAAAATTTAAACATGGTGGAAAAATACCTAAAACTTTATTGCTAATTATGAAATATACAATTGAAAATAGCATAATAGAGATTTTAAACATTCAATAAAATTACTGATGAAATAAAAGTAAACATATATGTTACACGTCAAATTTGACGAACTTATATCATATTATATTATTTACAATACAATTCAAATATTTTATTCGATTGTTCTCCTAATAGGGATAATTATTGTTATCCAAAAAATATATTTTAGATGATAAAAAATGAAAATGAATTATTAATACTTGATCATTAAATAATGAATTTGAAAAATGAAATCAGATATTATCTATGTGTTTCAACATGCTTTATAGTAGTATGAATATACTAAAAACGACTTATATTATTTTCGAGAATTAAGAATGTCTAAAGTTTAAGTTCCTGACTTATAGTAAACATGCACAAGCTCTCAATGCGTCAGATCATGACTGGATCGTCAGTGTACCACTTAGTAAAATTTAGTGTCTTAAAACGCCACACAAATACTCAATGCGTCAGTTCGCAATCAAAGCACCAGTGCGGGAAGGGGATATGCGAATTATATGACTCAGTGTATATATATTGGTTGAGTTGTTACCACACGAGAGTACCCAAACAATATTTTGTATATAAACATTAATATACGCAACTTCATGAATGTGACAAATAAAGTTGTGATATCATTTATATTAATACTTATATGCAAAGTTAATAAATAAAACATTTATTTTATACAAATAATCAATATAAACATCCATATATTAAATATAAAAAAAAATCTTTTTTATATTTAATTTTTTTTTTCAAAAATTGTGATCATTTAATATTTACTCATTTCTCTCTATTTTTTTAGCATGAAAACTATTATTAAATTGGATATTTTGAACTCGAAAATCTAAATAAATATGATGTCTCAGACTTTGAAAAGTAAGAATTTTCAACACTGTGAGAAGCCACCAGTCCACCACAACCACAACGCCACATTTTTCTTTTTTTCCATTTTTATTTTAAAGTTTTATGTCCCATCCTCCACAACAAACACAGCTCCGTCTCTCGATCAATCGAACTCGCTCTGGGTCGTTTCAAAGGTAATTAGCACATCCCATGTCCATCATTTAGCTATGGAATGAAATCTATCGAGCAGAAACATAATCTACTCCGATTTTGTTTCTTTATTGTGTGGGATTGTTCTTCAGGAAATGATCTATATCTACTACTCGTTCCCCACTTTTTCAGCATGGATTTTGACCATGTTTTTAGTAATTTATGAAGGGTTACGTGTGATTTATTGTGTTTTCAACTTTTCTGTCGTTTTGGCTTCTCGATAATCGTTTTTCTAGTTGTAGTGTTGCCGCCCTACTCAATCATTGAGAAGTTGGGATCTTTAGAAATTCTCATTTGGGACCTCAAGTTGTATCAATTTATTTGTAGGAATTTATCTGAAGTAAACATCTAGAATACAAAATATATGGGATCGATTCATCAAGAAACTAGGCTATCAGCCCATAGTTGTTTAAAAAAAAAAAAATAGAAATTGAAATGCATCAAGCTTATAAAACTATAGATATCATATGCTTTCACCAATTATGGTCCATTGCATCATTAATCCAGACAGGGTGGTGCGATGGGCTAAATTTTCTTGACTTATGCATTTAAAGCCTGAAAAAGAGATTTATCCTTGATTGTGATGATATTCAGTTGGTGGTCGTGTAAGAACATTATCTTTTATTTATGAAGTTGGTGATATTGTAGCCGCCCTTGCTTTCTTTGGTTTAGCTTAATTTGAAACTGACAAAAACCCCATTTATGTTAACTAATGCATTCCACAGTAAATTCTGGGACAGTATCTCAACAGAGCTGATTAAAACCTGTTTGAAGTATCGGACTTTGTCGTGTTCTCTGTCCTTATTATTCAACTTGTTTTTTCCTCTACACATTTAATTAATGACTTCAGCTAGTTTATATTTTAATGTGCGGTAACTTTTAGCTCACTGATAGATATGCTGCTAAAGCATATTGAAAATGTTATGTTTTTAAAATATGTTTGGCTACATATAATGCACATTAAATCCTGTTGAGTAAGCATATAGCGATTTAGCCGAGGTGACATTCTTCTAATCCTATCAATTATGCAATGGTCTAAACTGGCAATGAGATTGGGTTGAATTTTGTTGTCATATTATGCTGTCAGTCTACTATGTTATGCATATTTCTTTTCATTTTTTGTGTATATATATTAAATTGCTCTTTTTTTTTACAGGATTACTCATTTTTCTCCAATAAATTGACTTTTCAATATTTGTTAAATCAGTTTACGTTGCTGAAGTTACTCAGTTGTTGCCCCTAAATTTCAGCATTTTATCGCAGTCTTCAAAAGAAAAAGAAACAGGTGGTGACAAAAAATTGTTCTTGCATAATTGGAAACTCTTCAATTCCAAGATTTTGGCCTTGAATGAGTTTCCACCTTTTTTGTTCTGGATGAGATGTAGGTAGAGGATGTAATTGTTGTTGCCTGGTTTGAGACTGAATAAATGTTCAATTAGCCAGCTACAGAAAATGTGAATCTTGGATGGTGAATGCTAACAATTCTCATAAATTAAAAGGGGAAAAAGACTTTTTTTGTTGGAGGTTGTTTTTGCACATTTATTATGGATAACAAGAGTGGGGTATTGATGCAAAGATACGAGCTAGGGAGGTTATTAGGTCAGGGTGCATTTGCAAAAGTTTACTATGCTAGGAGTTTCCAAACGGGGCAAAGTGTTGCTATTAAAGTAATAGACAAGGAGAAGGTCATGAGAGTGGGGAATACTGCTCAAATTATAAGGGAAATATCCGTTATGAAAATGGTCAGACATCCTAATATTATATTTCTTTATGAAGTTATGGCTACAAAAACCAAGATTTATTTTGTGATGGAGTATGCTAAAGGTGGCGAGCTCTTTAACAAGGTGTCCAAGGGTAAACTACAGGAAGACGTAGCAAGAAAATATTTTCAGCAGTTGATACATGCAGTTGATTTCTGCCATAGCAGGGCTGTCTACCATCGGGATTTAAAACCTGAAAACATATTGTTAGACGAGAATGAAAATCTGAAAGTTTCGGATTTTGGTTTGAGTGCCCTTGCTGGATCGAAACGCCAAGATGGGCTCCTTCATACCACGTGTGGAACACCTGCCTATGTTTCTCCCGAAGTAATAAACAGGAAAGGTTATGATGGGGCAAAAGCTGACGTTTGGTCATGTGGGGTGATTCTGTATGTTTTATTGGCTGGTTATCTTCCATTCTATGATTCTAATTTGATGGAGATGTACAGAAAGATCGGGAAAGGAAAATTTAGATTCCCGAGTTGGTTTCAACCTGAAGTACGCAAGTTACTAACAAGAATACTGGATCCAAATCCAGAAAGTAGAATTACAATAGCAAGAATCAAGGAAAATGCATGGTTTAAGCGGGGGTTAAGCATGAAATCAAGAACACAAAATGCAGAAAGTAGTAGAATTGCTTCATTAAATAGAGATGCAGCAGCTTCATTTCAGCACAAAAATGGCGGTGCTTTGAAAGAAACTCCGAGGCTTACAAACTTAAATGCATTTGATATAATCTCTTTATCAGATGGATTTGATGTATCCAGATTGTTCGAGGAGGAGCCTTGTTCCAAAGCCCGATTCTTCTCCTGGAAACCTACATCAGTTATTGTTTCTATGCTGGAAGAAATTTCCAAACGTTCGAAGCTGAAGATGAGTAAAAAGGACGAGGGGTTGTTCATGTTTCAGGCAACGAAAGGAAGGTAGGAATGGAATTTTATCGATTGAAGCTGAGATTTTTGGGGTTTCCCCATCATTTCATATGGTGGAAGTGAGGAAAACAAGTGGAGATACATTGGAATATCATAACTTATTGGATGAAGTTATTAAACCTGGTCTGCAAGACATTGTTTGGACTTGACACCTTGAACCAGCACGACGACTAACTTCCTTTCCCCTATCAGATACATTAAATTGCTCCATTGTCTAAATTCCCGGGACTAATTTCAATCAAATAACCGGCATAGATTCTTGTTTTAAGAAACTGATTTTGCGAAGGCCAAAAATGTACGTGGAAAGAAACTCTTGATTTAACTATTTTTGCGACGCTCTCTCGTTTAGAAATGCTTTCTTTAATTGCCTCTTAAAGTTTTTTTTACCGATCCACAGCATTTTTTGTTTCGTGCACTTTTCCTTTTTTATTTATTTATATAATATCACGCCATATTTATGTCAAGTTTCTTCCTTGGTCTAGTTCTAATTAACGTTGGCAGATAATCTAACTGTACAACACCCTACTTTTCAGATATTGATTGAGGCTCAAATTGTTCATTCATTTGAACATAATTTATTTCAAATTCAAACACAGATCCCTCACATTAATACATCAGTGTACACCACCCTAGGGTGTACAACAGTTGAATAATGAAGATTCAACTTGAACAAAAATGGGAGACTTTGTCAAGTCGATTATCTCAGGGTAAGCAACTGCCCTTCTCTTCTTGGTGCCTTAATTTCTCATATGGCAAGGCGAGGGAGTAAAAATGTCTATAAACCTCAACCTCGCGAGGTGCACAAGGCTTCTTGATTGAGAGTTGATCTTTACAAGCAACAGAGGTTGTTGTCAACTGTTTCTTGTCCAACTCCTCCACCGATATAGGCATTTGCTCTTCTTCAACATAACTTACAATATTACAGAAACTGGCGACAAGTGAAGATTCCTGTGGACTAGGAGGTGATGTCTGCCTTTGATCTTCTTCTCTGCAATGCTGCAAGTTTTTTAGCATCCCTATCCAATTTTCTTTTAAACAACCACTCGACTCATGGCTCGTATCATCTTCTTCGTTCATACATTTTTGTAACAATTTTTTCGGAACCACCATGACTGCTGGGAGAATCACTTGCTTTTCTTGCTGCTTCTGTTGATTCTTGCAACATGGCAGATAAATAACAGTCTTCATCGGAAAAGTAAACATCAGAACTCGAGCAATTCACAACAATTTGAATTATACATCCGCACAAACAATCTTCAGTCAACTCTTTCTATGGTGATAAATGTAAAATGATTTTCAAATGTAACGCAACTTTAATTTGCACAAGAAACAAAAACTTATAAATAGAAGAAAGACATGAAAGGACCGGATACATAATCAATAGTTGAATACAAAATTAACCAAAAACTTATGCTCGTACAAAAACTCTCAAAGTAAAGTACATTTTTCAAGTGTAACAACAAAATTAAGGCAGAAGAAAAAAAAAATTGAATAAAAAGGTAATACCAGTTATACAAGGAACTATCTCAATACAGCAAATACAACACCACATTGCAAACCCACCTTCACAAAATCATGCATAAAACTTGTAATGAAGATGATTGTAATGCAGAGTGAATTGAGTCAAACCAGATCTTACACAATACAGGAAACAAGTACAAGGAAATAACCCAAACAAACAGAGTGGAAAGAATGGCCTATAACACATCACTAATCGAATTAATCAGCTCGGAGCTTTGCTTCCGATAGAGATGATGAAGAAACTAAATTTCTCCACAGATATCTGCCGCTTGCCATATCCACACAAGTCCAAAACCCCTTCCCTACCAACGCATAAAACTGCAATCATAAAAAATTCAAAGTCATCGCATAATCAACACTTTTCAATACAAAAAAAGCATTCATTAAGAACAAAGTCAATTTTAATTCAGCATTACGAATAAAGAACACAGTTTATCCCGAATTAAACATCTCTTAAAATTAAACCAATCAAGGTAATCCGTTCTCCTCCTGAAAACTAAAATTCAGCTGGAAAATATTCAAATTTGAATGAATTGAATATAAAATAAAATCAAACCATCATTATGATCATAATATTACCGTGGAAGAAGGGGAAACGGTATTCTTGGAGTCAATGTCTTCGTGGGCAGAGGAAGTAACGGCGTCGTCTGGTTGATTTGGCGGCGATTTGAGGCCTCTAAGCATGAAGAATCCGGCTAGAGTGGCGGAGAGGAAGATCAAAATAATTCTAAGGGGACACATTTTCTCCCTCCCTCTCCGTGGAAATGAAATGATTAGGTGAATATGCTTATGCTATCAGTGGTGGTTTAATGCTTAAATCACGATTAATATAATATTTATCCTATCAATATAATAGTAATATATTATCAGTATCATCATAAGCTATTACATGTTTTAAGCCAAGATGTTTATTAATTTCAGAAATTTAATGATTTTTTTAACCGATTGACTTTCATATAGTTAGACATTTTCATATTGATTTTTTATAGAATGTTATAAAAAAAAATTATAGATTCTTGTTGACTTTTTTATATAATTCTGTAGAATTTTATTACAATATTTCAGAGATTTGCACATTTTACGTATAATTCAATAGAGTCTAAAACTTATAATTTGACAAGATTTTTATAAATATTTGTAAACTTTTTTGTACAGAATTTTATGGATTTGTAACTTTTAATTATATCTTAATTTATTTGCTTTTTTTGAAATAGTAATTGAACATATGTAATATCTACATACATATTATCTAATTAGAAAAAAAAAACAAGTTCAATTGGAATAAGTATCCAATAAATAATCCAAAAATTGTAGAATTATAAACAATCCAAACGATGAGAAATTGAGAATTCGTACTAGTTCAATAATTAAAAAGAATTCAAAACAACACAAATGAAAATTTTAAATAGTGGAATTCGTGATACTTTCATTATTAATTTCTAGAACAAACAAGATACATTAATTTTATATGATACTCAAAATAAGTATAGTTTTTCTACTAATATATAAAATCAACCACATGAAGACAAAAAAAAAAAAGAAAAGTCAATCTATTGTTACCTATATATTAGTAACCAAACTCTTTTTTGGTTGCAAATACTTACATAATTAATCACAGTTTTAAAATCCAACTATTAAAAAAGTAAATAATCCTAAATTAATTAAATAATCCACTAAATTAGGAATAAATGATGAAAAATGAACAAAATTGTGAAACATCAAACACTAACAGCATGAAAGAGATGGGGAAATATCACGCATGCAAGTGAATAAGCAGAGTCCTTAATAAAGGACTTGAGAAAAATGAAGACATGATAAAAGTCCATACAAATCTCTAAAATGAGTGGGAGAGAATTTATGATTTTTTGTAGCCATACCTAGAGCTTTAAGGTTTATATCTAAAGAATTTCATAAAAGTCATTAAGAATCTATTGAAATTTGGATAGTACTATAATTTTATAGAGTTTTAAAAAAGTAATGATTGAATATCACCCGACTTTTCAAAACTCTATGAAAATCTATTTTGAAAATCAGTAGACTTCCATAGATTATATAAAAATCTAGATTGAAAACAAATATACTTCTATTGAGTATATATTGAATACATCTAGATTATTAAACTCTACAAGGCTATTAAAGTCTAAATTGAATACACCCCATAATTTTATGTTCATAATATAATATTATTATATTATAATAAATGTATGTGTGCATGTTGATGACCACAGTCAGTTTAATATTGTCCTTAGTGGCATAATCACCATTGAAATAGAATACAAGTGACTTGGGAGCATTACCATCATTGATGTGGAATTCCACATCAATTTCAGATTGATATTGGATCTACCCATCTACACTGCTTCTGGAAGTAGCATTGAAAATTCCGATCACCACCATTTTTGGAGTCGAGCTCAAATAGTTGTAATTGTAACATCCTTCGAGTCAAGCTCGAGTTTTACAACAATTGATGTTACAAAATATACTAAATAACTATTTTATCTTTAATTATATTATAAATTATACATTTAGCAACGAAATTTTATAAATAAATCAAGGATATCTTTGTAAACAAATAGTCGAGTTCAAACTCGAATTATTGGAAAGAAGTAGTTCATATCGAACTCGAAGTCAAATATGAAAATCTTTATTTGATGGAAGGTATTGCTTGATTATATTTTAATTATAACTCAAGGCAAATACATAACTGTACTATATCTTTTAGGGATAATTACATATGTATTCCTTGTAGAACAACTATTTTATAAATTTCCCACTCTGGTTTGAACAATTACATATGATTTCCTTGTAGAAAAGCTGTATTACAATAATACCCCTATAATTTGTAAAAAAATAATAAAAATTACAACAACATCCCTATGATTTGACATAAAAATACAGGTAGATGTTATTGTTCAAATTAGAGGGGCTAGAACGATAATTATAAAAACTAGAGGGACGTCCGGTTTTTAATTTTGTTTTTGTTTTTTCATTGAAATTATGAAATGTAAGACCCCAACTCCTACTTTGTCATTGGTGCAATAAAATTGTCATTTGTGTATACATTTATCAAATTAGGAAACTCTCACTACAAATAACTCATATACACAATATATGAGTACTATAAAATTTTGTCAGAATTCCTCCATAAATTTAGTTTCAAGTCAAAATCAATCATTTGTACACATTACATAATGCACCTTACATATTCGATTCATTATGTAATTTATCTCTCAATTAAATTGCAATTAACACTCAAATCGTTTGTACATGCCATATACGCATATTCATAATGCTCCAAACGAGCCCCGAGTAAATGAATGTATATCTACTTATATAAAACATAGTACTCTATACAAAGATCGGTACCTCACTAATGGGAGCATCCTCAACCAATAGCTCGGACTTAGTTCCAGAACCCAAGTCGTATATGTTCTACCTGTTTCAACAGAAATAGCCCCCACACGGGGTGAGCATATCAACAACATAATCTCAATATTAACAATTACACATATGATAATATGTACGAAATATAATACTGTAATTTAAAGAAGTACTTGTTCAGCCTTAAACGCATTGTTGATTTTAATGCTTAATTTATCTCCGAATCATTTATGAGTTTTGATGATAAACAAAACTTGTGTTTGTTATACTAATGTGTCTACTTAGTGTACATGTTTAGATGATTGAAAAGTGGATTGTTTGAAGG
Organism: Haberlea rhodopensis; assembly: GCA_907163345.1. NCBI lineage: Eukaryota > Viridiplantae > Streptophyta > Magnoliopsida > Lamiales > Gesneriaceae > Haberlea > Haberlea rhodopensis. The sequence goes on along the minus strand of CAJQUN010000044.1, from coordinate 2,558,131 downwards.
AAATCAATTGTGCAAGGACTGGGCAGGATCGCCCCAGGCGACGATGACCATCACTCTAGGCGATGGCAACCAATCAAGACTTCGCCACGCTCATCGATTGAAGCGACGTCGAGGACCCAACGCATGGCGAGATCGCCTGAGGCGATGCCTGGAACGTTTGAGGCGATGGAGACTTCGTTTGAGGCGATGAAAGATTCTGATCATTGAAAGCTACGACATTATTTTTGGGAAACGATCGCCTGAGGCGATCAGCACTTCGCCTAAGGCGATATGCACAAGTTCATGACCGTTGGAGCGCGGCGATGGTGATCGCCCGAGGCGATGTCCGAGGCGATCTTGGAATGATTCAAGCCTTAAGTGTAGCAACGGCTAGTAGGAGCCTTGTTGGCCTTCTACACTATAAATATGGATGTTTTGGAGCTTTTTGAAGATAAGAAACAAGAGGGTACACTACAAGAAAGCTTTGCTCAATCAAAATTATTCTAGCATTGCAAACTTCATACATTTGTGTCGTATTGAAGTTTGTAATTTATTTCTTGTGAGAGATCTTTTGATTCTTCGTGTTGGTACACCGTGAAGGTGTTATTCGATTAATTGTACGGTCCTCCAACACCGACGCTAGTTGAAAATTGTATAAGACATCAACAAGTGAAGTTGGTGCAAGTGTGTGGCTATCCTTGGAGCCCTTAAGGCCAAGAGGACTCGTGAAGAGTGTGGGTAACTACGGAAGAGTTTTTGCGTGGCTACCTTAAGGGCATCATCAAACAAACCATTGGATGGTTTCATTGTTGCTGCCCTTAAGGGCACTGCCCTCAGGGGCATCATCCACTATCCATTTAGAATCTTTTTTTTCTTTTTAAAAAAAGATTCCAAATGAATGGTGATGATGCCCCTAAGAGCACTACCCTTAAGGGCATCATCAAACAAACCATGTATTTAATGGGCAACAAATTATGTGGACCCTTTGTTACAATTAGGAGCGCCCATGATTTGTAAACTTATGCTATGCTCGTTGTTTCTCTGACAAAATATTTTTTTTGATTAAGAATAAAATTACTAAATTTCGAGTGAGATTGCTGGTGGCATACTATATTTTGATTAGGTATCGGAACGTCTCACACATCAAATATAATTATATAATTATCAATTTGTGACAATATCTTTACTTTAATATAAGTCTTGTTTTCTGAAGCCATTTATCTATATCTATCTACCTATATTATATATAATATGTGAGAATCTTAGTGGTTCCATAATTCTAAATCAATATTTAATTACCCTTATACCTCTGTTAATCTAAAATATTATCATCACACGTGTCATCTATGTGTCCACAAATTTACGTTATGCATTCTCCAATCTTAGAAATTACCATCACATTTGCCATATTATCCTAAAAATTATTAAAATCCAAAAAAAAAATTAAAAAAGCGGGTGAGAAATAGACCAGAGGGATTGGATTACAAAAAAGTATGGACTTAACACCACTACTACTGCTTGACCTTTACTCTGTACCATTGGCTGTCGGAGTGGGAGAGCCTGTCTTAGTTTCAAATAGAACTTAACCTCACTGGCACACAACTCTTATTAAACATGTCTTTCCAACATAGGAAGGCACCAAGGGGTGTTTCTTCCTCTACTTTATTCAATGTTTTAGCCACTAACACCAAGAAGATTGTATAATCATTTCATGAGATGCCTGTAAATTAATCATTTTGATTAAATGGAGTTATGTGTTAATGAAGAGGTAATTATTTGAGTTGAACAATAATTATGGAATAATTGTGGAACTGAGATTTTATGGGGTTATTACCGGTGTTGGATTTGTTGGATTCAAGGTTCGAGATTTTATGACCGTGGTGTTTTGAACCTTGGAATCATATGGTCTTTGGGATTTCGAGGTTGGGAGATTTTTTACTGAGATTTGAGATGTTTTTGAGCGAGTTGGGGATAATTTAATTGACCACTTATTTTTATAAGTGTTTTAGTACGAGAATTTGAGACTCGGAATTTTTAGAGCCTTTATACTACAAGTATCAAGTAGACTCGGTGTTCAATCAATTCACTCGCTTCTCCCTCTGTCTTTGTTAGTCCCGGATCCTATCAATGAGATTTTAAAGATGACAAAACATATCAGACCGGATCGAGAGAAATCAGACTGACCAGAACGATCGCCCAAAACAGATCAAACTGATAAGATGACAAAGCATATCAGACCGGATCGAGGGTAATCAGGCTGACCAGATCAATCGCTCAACAAAAGTACAAGCTGATAAGACACATTACTTATCAGACCGGATCGATGAATATCAGACTGACTAAACCGAAGCTTCAGATCGATCTCTATCTTTATCAGATCAGAGCAGCTTAGGATATATACAAAATGGCTCCTCAGTCCGAATCATTAACGGCTATTTATTGTAGCATTTAATGTTGTAATTAATGCTACAAAGGACCAAAGACTGAAGATTGCCATAATAGGTAAGAAGACAAAGAGTAGCTTACCTGACAGTCGCCGAAAGTATGAACCAGAACGGCAAGTATCCTGAAGAAGAAGACTGAAGCCTACTCAGAGTTTAAGAAGAGTCAAAGTTGCACATTAAAGGAAATAATGTCGTTGGTACCTTCAACTATAAAAGGATGCAACAAAAGGAACTTACGGACTCTTGCTACTGACTCTCGCTGATCAATTGAAAAACGCACAAGAAAGCAAAAACAGCACAAGCTTACAAGTTCAGAAGCTCTCGAGCTGAAATCATTCTCAAGCACGTTTACTTTGTAACATTTGATCATTTAGGATCACTGTGCGCATCTTGTGTTTTCTGTGTTGAAAATAGAAGTGAGAAACATATTGTAACTGTCAGACAGAGTGTGTCTGAGCAGATTGAGTGACTAGGAGTTTCAGATTGGTAGTGAGGTAAATCCAGTCTGAATCGGATTTGTACAACAGGATTGTATAAATCAAAGTCTTCTAGTATAAACCTTCCTTAATTGGAAGAAGGGGAGACGTAGAAGGATTACACCACCTTCGAACTTCCAGAAACATATCCTGTGTATCTTATTTCTGCACTCGTTCTTTCTCACTAGCCATCGAGCCGTTCTTACATACAAGAACAGACCGTTCCGCACTTATATTTTCAGTGGTCTGTTTTGTACAAGAATTGATTAAGAAACAGATTTCTTTCACTAATCCGAAAGAAATCACGAAGGATTAATTTTAGAAGGAGTGTTCATTCACCCCCCCCCCCCCCCTCTAAACACTCCGGACCGATCCTAACAAGTGGTATCAGAGCAGGTCATCTAAGCACAAAATCACTCGAGCTGATGGCATCATTCAACAAAATCCCTATGTTCTCAAAAGAAGACTATGATGACTGGAGAATCAGAATGCTAAGCTCATCTGGCAGCTCAGGATGACGATATGTGGTTCGTCATCACTGATGGACCAATGAAGATTCAAAAAATAAAAACAGCAGTCGCCATTACTGGTGGTGAACCACAAATGGTAGAAAATGACAGATCCCTCTAGACGAATGAGGAAAGAAAGAAAGCAAATCTCGACAACGTTGCCAAAGACATCTTGTTCAAGACACTGGACAAGAACATGTTCAGCAAAATCAAAATGTGCTCTACTGCCAAAGAAATTTGGGAGAAGATAGCACAGCTATGTGAAGGCAACGACCAGACCAAAGAAAACAAGTTAACTGTTGCTCTTCAAAGATTTGAGAGCATAAAGATGAAAAGTGGAGAAACTCTAAATGAGTTTGATGAAAGAGTCACTGGCATCATAAATGAACTGAATGGTCTGGGGAAGGAATATTCTAACAGAGAGATCGCTCTGAAAGTTATGAGAGCTCTGCCAAAGGAATGGGATGTTAAGACCATTGCCATGAGGGAATAAAAAGATCTTAACAAGGTTGAACTTCATGATCTGTTTGCAGATCTTAAGGCCTATGAGTTTGAACTGATAAGCAGAGGTGAAGCAGAGCCATTCATCTCTCAACCAAACAAGGCCCTGGCAGCCATTCCAGACCAGATCGCTTCAACATCAGACCGATCCGCTGAACAGATAAGTAATGATGCTATGTCATTATTCATCAAGAAATTTGGTAAATTCATGTCTAAGAATAAGAGGAACTTCAAACCCTCTCATCATTATAAATCAAGAAAAGATGATACTGTTAACGATCAGGCTTGCTACAATTGTGGTAAGACCGGACATTTTATTGCAGATTGCACCAGACCGAAGAAAGAAGAACGGAAAGAGAAGCATCATGATGATAGGAAGAAGAAGCACTACAAAGACCGCAAGAATCATGGAAAATCCCAAAAAGTCCTAGTAGCTGAAGAAGGAAACAGCAAATGGGCTCAGACAGACTCAGACTCGGAAAGCTCTGAATATTCTTCCAGCGAAAGCGAAGAAGATATTCAATGTCTTATGGCAGACGAAGAGATGAGTCAGACAGATGAGGTATATGATCTTGACTCAAATGAATTTACACGAGAAGAGCTCATGTCCGCACTGCAAGACATGGACTAATGATTCTAGGATCTTAGCTGAATCATTTGAGAAGAATAAAGCTAAAGTCAGTGATCAAATGGATGAGCACAATAAACCAAGCTGCTCTGAGCAGGGTGAGTGCAACAATCTCCAGATCGAGCTGAATAAGCTGAAAATCTCTTATGATCAGCTCCATGAAGAAAACAAGAGAATTAGCACACAAAATGCTAAGCTCTCTCATATATTCAAAACATGGACAAAATCCAGAACATCCTTGGAAGAATTACAAGAGGTTCAAAGAAACGTCGGTGATTTCACCGGCATAGGCTTTGACACCAAAGAATGCACCAAAGATGAATCTGAGCTGTTGCTGGTAAAGAACCAAGTCAAACAAATGACATTTGTTAAATCCAGCACAGTATATGAGACTGAAGCACCTAAGATTCAAACAGGAGTCTCTTACGTGAATCAAAATCTGAGAAAAGGAATTGGTTATGTTGACCAAGCCAAAGAAAAGGCATCAGCAAGATTTGCGTCTATCAGACCAAATCCAAAGGTGCAAGATCTGAGGCAAGGAAGACAATACAATTACTACAATTCGAAACCGATTCAACGAAGATATAGACTACCTTATGAGAATCAAAGGTTTCCACAGCGCACACATTATCACACACAACATCGAAACAGACCAGCACACAGCACACCTTACACACACAAGCCATTGAAGCTGATACAGGTGTGGGTTCCCAAAGGGCTAATCCGTTCTGGACCCAAATAGGATTGGGTACCAACAATAATTATATTTGATGACAGGTACCGAAGAAACTCGCATCAGACTGGTATTTGGACAGTGGGTGTTCCCTGTCACATGACTGGAAACATCGAGCTGCTGTCTGAAGTCACAGAATGCACTGGACCCAAGATCATCTTCGGAGATAACTCAAAGGGTAAGACCGTGGGCAAGGGTAAGATTGTCCATGGTAACATTATTATCAATGATGTGCTGTTAGTTGAAAATCTGTGCTATAATCTGATCAGTATAAGTCAACTTTGTGATAATGGTTATGCTGTAGAATTTCACAAACACACTTGCACTGTTAAATCATCGGACGGTATAACCATGCTCGTAGGAATCAGGAATGGAAATACATATAAGATTAACTGGAATCATGCTAAACCTGATAATCCTACTTGTTTCATCGCTAACAATGATAATAAACACTTGCTATGGCATAAACGCTTGAATCATATAAACTTTAAGACCATTTCCAGCCTGTGTAAACATGATTTAGTTATCGGTCTGCCCAAGATCGATTTTGCTAATGATAAGATCTGCGAAGCTTGCCAAATGGGCAAACAGATCAGATCATCCTTCAAAAACAAGAATGCCAAATCCTCCTCCCACTGTTTAGAATTATTGCATATGGACTTGTTTGGTCCTATACCAATAACAAGTTTAGGGGAATGCGGTATACTCTTGTTGTTATTGATGATTACTCACGCTTTACATGGACTATATTTTTGAGCAGTAAAGATCAGACCGGTCCGAAGTTGATCAAGCTGCTGAAACGCACTCAGAACGAGAAATCATCCAGCATAGACAGGATTCGTAGTGACAAAGGCACTGAGTTTTCAAATCAGAATCTTGAATCCTTTCTAGAAGATCATGGAATCAAGCATGAGTTTTCAGCCGCTCGAACTCCTCAACAGAATGGAGTTGCAGAACGAAGAAACAGAACGCTCAAGGAAGCAGCAAGAACAATGCTTGCTGATTCTGGCATTTCGCAAAAGTTCTGGGCATAAGCTGTAAACACTGCTTGCTACACTCAAAATCAGATGGAAAATATCCATCTCGAAGCTAACAGTGATGATGAGATTGTAGCTAACAGGTCAAGAGACAATCCACCAGAACCAGAAGTACCAGACAGACCGGATCAAGCCATTGAAGCTTCCTCAGATCGAGCTGATCCGGATGCTCTTCACTCAAATGTTAAAGCAGATGCTGATCATGCTGCTACTACTCATCCGACCGGACCAGACAATCCAGAGTCAAGCTATCGATGGACTAAGAAGCATCCACCCAATCTAGTGATTGGTAGTCCCTCTGCACCGATCAGAACCAGAGGACAGATGATGGATGAATTCACACATGCTGCTTTCATCTCTACTCTGAAACCTAAGAAGATCGATGAAGCTCTCACTGATTTCAACTGGATTAAGGCCATGCAAGAAGAGCTAAATCAATTCGAACAAAATCAAGTTTGGAGTCTAACCCCCAGACCAAGCGATCTGCCTGTCATTGGAACCAGATGGGTTTTCAGAAATAAGCTGGATGCAGATGGAACTATGGTTAGAAACAAAGCCAGACTGGTGGCACAAGGATTCAGACAAGAAGAAGGAATCGACTTCGATGAATCATTTGCACCGGTCGCCAGACTTGAAGCCATCCGGATCTTTCTTGCATATGCTGCCTTTAAAGACTTCAAAGTATATCAGATGGACGTTAAGAGCGCTTTTCTTAATGGAAAGCTCCAGGAAGAAGTCTACATTGAGCAACCACCTGGATTTCAAGACCATTTGCATCCCAATCATGTGTATCTACTGAATAAAGCAGTGTATGGTCTGAAACAAGCTCCAAGAGCCTGGTATGACACTCTATCTCAATTTCTGCTGAACCATGATTTTCAGATCGGCTCAGTAGATAAAACTCTATTTAAATTTATTAAGGGGGAACATACCCTATTAGTTCAGATTTATGTTGATGACATAATCTTTGGGTCAACTAACCCCAAATTGTGCGAGAAGTTTTCTAAGCTAATGCAGGGACAGTTTGAGATGAGCATGATGGGAGAACTTTCATTCTTTCTGGGTCTCCAAGTCAAACAGCTTAGCAATGATATTTTCATCAACCAGACCAAGTATACCAAAGAGCTCCTTAAGAGATTTGGAATTGAAACATGCTCAACTGCATCAACTCCAATGAGTCCAACAATCAAGTTAGACAAAGATGAAGGGGGAACAGCAGTTGAAGTAACCATGTATAGAGGACTAATCGGATCGCTATTGTATCTTACAGCGAGCCGGCCTGATATTATGTTCTCAGTCTGTATGTGCGCCAGATTTCAGTCAGAACCAAAGCAATCACATTTTATTGCTGCCAAGCGTATTCTGAAATACTTAAAAGGATCTCAGAACGTTGGTCTTTGGTACTCCAAAGATTCAAACTTCAGCTTGATCGGATATTCAGACGCAGACTACGCTGGGTGTAAGATTGATCGTAAAAGCACCAGTGGAACATGTCAATTTCTAGGTGAAAGATTGATCTCTTGGTTCAGTAAAAAGCAGACATCGATTGCCACATCCACAGCTGAAGCAGAGTATCTAGCCGCTGGAAGCTGTTGCGCTCAAATGCTCTGGATTCAACACCAGCTCAAAGACTATGGCATCCAAGCTGTTGACTCTCCGATATTTTGCGACAACACAAGTGCAATCGCTATAACAGTACAATCCAGTTTTGCACTCTCGAACAAAGCACATTGATATACGTCATCATTTTATTCGAGATCATGTTGGCAAAAAGGAAATTCGGATCGAGTACATCTCAACAGAGCAGCAAGCAGCAGACATCTTCACCAAACCGCTCCCAGAGGCTAAGTTTAATTATTTTCGTCAAATTCTTGGATTAATTAACTTATCTTAATAGTTTAGATGTTTTCTTACTTTCGCACTTAAAGATTTTTGTTACCACAGATTGATAATACAATGTTCAGAAAGACACAGATCGGTCCGAACTTTCAGACCGATCTATGTCAATCTGATGTTATCCCATGATCTGTTTGGTCAATCCATCTTTTGTACAAAAACAGCCCGGACTAATCGTATTTTAACCGCCTTAACTATCTGTTATCCTGACCGTTTATTTTTGAATTTCTTTTCATCAGTCATCGGGATAAAGACACGTGTCTTCTCTCTCCTATTTAGCGGGCTGAACATTTCATTTTATTTCACTTTTTACAAATTACCGCTATCTGTTTTCTTACTCTCTCACTCTCCTAAATCTTCGCATTCGTTTGATTTCATTCCAATGGCTACCATCACTCATAACTCCCTCTCCGTTGAGTTTAATGATATTTACAGGGCAGAAGATGCAGAGATGGTGTCCATCTTCAGAGCTTTGGAATCTTCTGGTCTGAGAAACTTTCTGGAATGCGGCACCGTTGTTTATGAATCCGAAATCCACGAACTATTCGCCAATGCCGTCTCCCAGAAGACATCCATATCTACTACTGTCAAGGGCAAATCTTTTGAGATCTCGCCGATGACGCTGGCCAAAACCTTTGGCCTCCCCACTTCCGGACTGACGGAATTTGGACAGATTCCTCAGGCATCACTCTCAGATCTTCAAGGGAGATATCTATTCTTGGCCACCGCTTGCAACCATCGTTTAAGAAGAAGGAAATGCTCTTTCATTTCCAGGTGTTGTGTGAGATAGTGGGTAAGCCTCTGTTGGGCAAAGCAGGAAGTTTTGATGCTGTGACCGCAGAGAAGTTCAGGGCTATGGCGGCTATAGTATCCGGACAGACGATGAACTGGTCCGTGATTCTGTTTGGAGTTCTGATGGAAACAGTGATTGCATCGAAACAAGCTGTATGCTTTGCTGTTCCTCTCAGCAAGCTACTGGAGTCTTTGGACATCGAGCTGGGAAAGCAGTCCGCTTCAGCCCCTTTAAGATTCTAAACTCCAAAGGACTTGCATTGCTGAAGTCCAAGAGTGCTCCGCCTACTCCTGCTACTCTAGCTGCAGTCAAGATTGAGAAGGGGGAAGAACAAGCTGTTGCGCGCAAACCTCGCGTCAAGCGCAAACTGACCATCCAGACTGATTCGGAAGAAACTCAGTCTGCTCCCTCGCCACCAACCAAGCCACTTCCCAAAAAGCCAAGAACCCAGATTACCAAGCCCAGCAAACCATTACCCCTCAAAGCCTTACCCATATTGCCTCCAACTAAAGCCTCCCCTGCACCCCAACCTTCCATCCAAACTTCACAAGCTTCAACCCTTGCACCCAAAGTCACCGTTAGACTTCCCTCTACCATTCCCGTGGTGAAAGGGATTGTTATCACTGAATTGGGCGACTATACCCAATCAGGGATCAAGTCCCCTTCCTCCACTGGCAAGGGAAAAGCCATTCTCTCCGAACCCCTCTCCACTAAACCCAAATCTGCAGCGCAGACAGCCATCGACATCGCTATGGAGGATGTTGATGAGAAGGTGAAGGCACTCATTGTGGTCTTTGATGAATATGTCCAGTACCGGACTATCAACCACATTGAGTTATTCTTCGGTAAGTTGAGCAGACTGAAGAAGATGGAAGAGGAAGTTCTGAAAGGAACAGAGACTGATAATGTTCGGCTTGCCGTGCAGCGCAAAGAGCTATTTACGACTAATCAAAGATTCAGTATGGCCACTCTGATCCTAGCTGCTAAGAAACAGAACTTCGATCCGCTTGCTCCAACTGCCAGAGATGATGGGGCTGTTATTGCTCAACTCGAGATGGATGTTCATGCTCTTCACTTAGCTGTCCGTTTTCAACGACAGAAGCTCAGTGTATCCACTCCCACAACCAGCCCGGATCATCCCTCTGCAAGTAAGACTATGGCAGAACCTTTCGTTGAGGTTATTCATTTTGATGCAGCAGATCAGACTGCAGATCCAATACCAGATCAGACTGCAGAGCCACTACCCGACCAGACAGCGTAGCAGCCATTGCCTAATGCTCCGTCTGTGCCCGATGATGAACCATTGAATGTATTGTTGGACTCTCCAACAACCTCCATTCCTTTGGGGTCCTCAGCCTCCCGTGCACAAATCAGTCCAACAGTAGAACTTGCAACAGTTGGCGCTCCAGAATTCGTCGATCCGGATCTGGTGGTGTCCACCATTGTTGCAGCTCTCCAGATTGAGGAGCCCTCCAGACCAAGCACTCCTCCAATCCAATCAGATGAAGATATGGCTTTTATTCAAACATTTTCTTCGGATCTGGTCACCTTGATCCGGTCCGAAAATCACCAAGTTGCTGTATCTTCACTTGTACCTACTGCTGAAGACGATGACCAGGCTTTGTCCTCATCAGATCGCTCTCCCAGCCAACAATCTGATGCACCTCCATTTTTGGCAAGGACTCTTCAGCATCTCTCCGACAACTGCCTGTCACTCTCTCAACGCATTCTCGAAGTTCATCAAGGTCAGAGGCTTACAGCTTTGGACTTTGATTCATTCAAAGAGAAGATGACTGCCAGTATCGGAAGTCTTCAGCGAGGCATAAACGATCTGTTTTCTCAACAAGCCTCTTATAAGAACAGTCTGAGAAAAGAGCAGATCGAACTAGCCACTGAAGTCAGAGCATCTGTTGCCAATTCCCTCCGCGCTCAAGACGTTCGTCTTGACGCTATCAGCGCGCAGCTAGCACAAGTTGTCGACTTTCTTCAAGAGATTGCTGCTGACAAAAAGGGGGGAAAGAAGAAAGACTTCAGGCCGTCTTCTAGAAAATAAAATTTTCAGACTGTCTGTACTTAAGATTTTTTGGTGATCAATAAAAATCCTCTTTCGATTAAGTCCGTGTTCATTTATTTTGAACTACAACATAAGGCTTAATAATAAAAGCTTAATCGATCCAACTTAATGATGTTCATTTATTTTGAACAAGAAAGAGTAATCGATCCGAAAGTTTTCGCTTCAGAGTTCTTATCAGACTGGTTAAAAAGACTTAGAAGCTAGGTTTTGTCATCATCAAAAAGGGGGAATTTGTTAGTCCCGGATCTTATCAATGAGATTTTAAAGATGACAAAACATATCAGACCGGATCGAGAGAAATCAGACTGACCAGAACGATCGCCCAAAACAGATCAAACTGATAAGATGACAAAGCATATCAGACCGGATCGAGGGTAATCAGGCTGACCAGATCGATCGCTCAACAAAAGTACAAGCTGATAAGACACATTACTTATCAGACCGGATCGATGAATATCAGACTGACTAAACCGAAGCTTCAGATCGATCTCTATCTTTATCAGATCAGAGCAGCTTAGGATATATACAAAATGGCTCATCAGTCCGAATCATTAACGACTATTTATTGTAGCATTTAATGTTGTAATTAATGCTACAAAGGACCAAAGACTGAAGATTGTCATAATAGGTAAGAAGACAAAGAGTAGCTTACCTGACAGTCGCCGAAAGTATGAACCAGAACGGCAAGTATCCTGAAGAAGAAGACTGGAGCCTACTCAGAGTTTAAGAAGAGTCAAAGTTGCACATTAAAGGAAATAATGTCGTTGGTACCTTCAACTATAAAAGGATGCAACAAAATGAACTTACGGACTCTTGCTACTGACTCTCGCTGATCAATTGAAAAACGCACAAGAAAGCAAAAACATCACAAGCTTACAAGTTCAGAAGCTCTCGAGCTGAAATCATTCTCAAGCACGTTTACTTTGTAACATTTGATCATTTAGGATCACTGTGCGCATCTTGTGTTTTCTGTGTTGAAAATAGAAGTGAGAAACATATTGTAACTGTCAGACAGAGTGTGTCTGAGCAGATTGAGTGACTAGGAGTTTCAGATTGGTAGTGAGGTAAATCCAGTCTGAATCGGGTTTGTACAACAGGATTGTATAAACCAAAGTCTTCTAGTATAAACCTTCCTTAATTGGAAGAAGGGGAGACGTAGAAGGATTACACCACCTTCGAACTTCCAGAAACATATCATGTGTATCTTATTTCCTGCACTCGTTCTTTCTCACTAGCCATCGAGCCGTTCTTACATACAAGAACAGACCGTTCCGCACTTATATTTTCAGTGGTCTGTTTTGTACAAGAATTGATTAAGAAACAGATTTCTTTTACTAATACGAAAGAAATCACGAAGGATTAATTTTAGAAGGAGTGTTCATTCACCCCCCCCCCCCTCTAAACACTCCGGACCGATCCTAACAGTCTTACTCGTTGTTTACTCCTTCTCCCCCCTTTGTTTTTCCCCTTTGTTCTTCCCTTTGAAGAAATCGATGGAGGGCTCGATTTTTATGGACTTTCGAGCCAATGGTTAGGTAAACTCCTTCACCTCTTACTTGCGGTGGACGATTAATCGATTGATCTTGAGCAATTCACTTGCTAGATTAGCCATAAAGATTGATTTAAAAACAAAAATCAAATGGTTCTGATACCACTTGTTGGAACCGAAGAGGGGTGAATGAGGTTCCTTGGCTACTTTAGCGTTTTAAAATGAATTTGTAAAAAGTCGAATTTGTGCTGCGGAAGACTTCAAGTCAATCGCATAATAAATAATAAGAAGTAATAAATAAATGCGTAAAGTAAATAAAGCGGTAAACGACACAAATATTTGTTATAGAAGTTCGGCGATGAATCACATATGTCTCCTCTTCCCGGCTAGAAAACATCCAACCGAGATTCCACTAGAACAACTTTGATCTTGGCCTTAAGGGCTCCAAGTTAGCCACAACACACTCTTCACGAGTCACACACTCTTAACGAGTCTTATTGGCCTTAAGGGATCCAATGAGGTTTGTTTGATGATGCCCTTAAGGGTAGTGCCCTTAGGGGCATCATCACCATTCATTTGGAATCTTTTTTTAAAAAAAGAAAAAAAAAGATTCTAAATGGATGGTGGATGATGCCCCTGAGGGCAGTGCCCTTAAGGGCAGCAACAATGAAACCTAAATACGGTTTGTTTGATGATGTCCTTAAGGGTAGTGCCCTTAGGGGCATCATCACCATTCATTTGAAATCTTTTTTTAAAAAAGAAAAAAAAGATTCTAAATGGATGGTGGATGATACCCCTGAGGGCAGTGCCCTTAAGGGCAGCAACAATGAAATATTAGTCCAACAAATATTAAATAATGATGTTGATCTATTTTCTTTCATCCAGCATATGTTGTTGTATATATAACGAAAATTTCTTATATGGATTGTCTGGACCTTATATATAGATCAATATAAGAAAATAAGTTTATTATGATTTGATTAACCTTGGTCCTTGGTCCATATATCTGGTTCAGTTCATTTTCTTTGTATTTGTGTGTATATGACCCATGGGGTCCAGCCCAATACATATAATCTTATATAACGTGTCGTATGTACGATAGTAACTGATTGACAAAGAGAACGCAGTTAACTATGGAAATCGATGGATATGGGGTTTTTCCCTTTGACGGCGGTTCTGCGGCAACCATGCCGCCTTGGATGAGCCTCCGACAATGGTATGCGTGGGATTTGAGAGGATCCTGTGCATTATTTTTGGTGTGACTGTCTAGTTGTAGGAGTTCTTCCCTTTTGGTGGTGTTATATTGCTATTATCTACTATATCTTTATCTAGTTACTGTGTTGTCTGGTACATATATTTTTGTTCGTTGTTATCTTGTGGAGTATGTAGTTGTTATTTTTGTGCCACTATTTTGCTTCTTTTTTGTGGTTATTTGGTTATGTTTCACTGTTGGGGCAAAAATTGGCTACGACTATCAGGCCGTTAGGTTTTGTGCGATATTCAGTGATATTCATGGGTTGTTGGCTTTTGGTGAGGATTTTGGAAACGAGAGCTTGCGCAGTTGTTTGTCTTTTATCAGTTTATGCTTCTTGTTTTTCCGTATTCGTACCTTCCGATATGGTGGAAGACAGTTTCCTTACTCGACCAGACCCTGGGCTGTGTCATTTACTGTTGTTTGTTGGTTGTTTGGTTGTGTTTTGGGCGATTGTAGCTTGATATTCGTTGTACTTGTTAGTTTATTAATATAATCTATCCTTTCTGTTCAAAAAAAAAAAAAAAAACTTTTTTATGGAAATCGATGGGTAAAGTGTATTTGGTCCCATGGCTGATAAATCCCTTGAGAAAGCGATATGGACAAAATTTCTTGGGGTTTTAGAAAAATAATACAAAAAACCCTCCTGAATTATGGCCAATAGGAGAAATTTTTTGCAGCATTTTTCGATATTTCTATGATCAAATATTTTTTTATTATTAAATAACGAGAAACATTTTTTTCCCTTCCGGTCATCGTGGGGAACATAATGTTGCATATAAGTAACCTTGTAATAACCTATGTTCATTATGCATAATTTTATAAGTCGACCCCTATGTTTCAACGCGTTCACGCAATTGTATTTTCTTTTTAATATTTGAGTGGTACAGCTGGTTAATGCTATGAATAATAAGTCAACCCTTTAAAACAAATAAATAAATACACACAAATGTAAGCATGATATATATATATATATATATATATGTATATATATATATACATATATTGCGTCCAAGTTGGATTTTCTTATGTTTCAAAATTAATTAATTTTTTTAAAAAAACTTAATATTACTTAAAAATTACAAAATACTCGGACCATATTCTTTTAAAATTGCAAATTGAGATACAAAATTTTACTCTGCATACAAAGTAAAGCTAAATAACATTTTGAAGCAAAATATAAATATCAAAGTCAGAATATTTACTCTGGATGCGTCATTTTATGGCATTTTTCAAACTTAGGACAATTATATAAATCTATATGCAAGAACGAGAATTCAACTGTTTTCCTAACAAAACAAATAAACCAAACGGTGTTGGAACCAATCTTGCACAAAGACATTGTCAACAAGTTGGGAGTCGAACAAAGCTTTAGTAACCATGCTTAACTATAGAGCGATCGAAATTTGACTTTTAGTTTGGCCTAAAATATATCTCCTGTGATTATCTCAACAATATATATATATATATGAAATAAAAATCATATAAGGTTGTAATGTAAATAGAAGTATTAGTTCTAATAAATATTTTTAAAATAAAAAAACTATTTCAATCTATCAAATTCAAGTCACAAGACTTTCAGATTGATATTGAACCACATAGAATAGTCTGTCCATGACTCGATCACAGCACTGTTGCTACATGAATGAATCATCACTATCATGCTCACACAGGCTAAATATGGTTTTATAACTTCTTCCGAGTAAGGCAGTCAACAGGTTCGGTGGTCCGAGCCATCGGTTAAAATTAGCCCAGCCTAGTAAAACAAAGCTTATTAAAACTCCAATCGGCATGATAATATCCCAACCAAATTAATACAAATCGAAAAGTGAAGCTATAAACCATTAGGAGGATCCCCTACACAATGTAAGTTTAAAAGTGAAATAAAAATAGAATGTAGAAGCTAAATAGAGAACGAAAATTTTTAGGTCCAGTAGAGCAACTTCCTTCACTATGTAAAACTAATTGGTGTACATATACCTGATCAAGAAACGACTGTTAGCGCTTCACTAACCGAGCAATATTGGAGAGCACTGTCCTTAAACTTCTGATGCCAGCTCCAGTACTTGAGCTAACCATCATCTGTGATTCAAGCAAAAGTCACTGTTAACTAAATTATTTTATTATGATTGAGAAGATATTAGGCGAACTGGTTGAGCATACCAAGGGTTGAATCACAGACTTGCTTGCTTTGAGGCTCTGTAGACCAGAAACGTTGTAGCTTCAATCAGAAATAAAAATTTATTAAGATTTCAATGCAAATGCACAAGATGTGTACCACCTCTTCAATTTGCATTGCCCGTCGCGCCACTGTAATTGGGAAAACTAAATCTGTCTTTGTTAAAACAATTTGATACTTGGTCTGAGACCTGCAAGGCACAAGATTAAGATGAATGCAACTCGAGAGCACCAGTTTTAAGTCTAAAATAAAATTTAATGATTTATAAAATTATAATAATAATAAAATTAAGCAAATAAAACAATCACATTTAAAAAGATATGCAACAATAGTACAATACACCATATCCACGCAGACATCGCCATATGATATACCTACCTTTCCATCAACTGGATGAGCTCATGATCCCTTGGTTTCATACCCCATTTTGTGTCAATAAGAAGGCACACTCGCTTCAGACTAAGACGAGTGGTAACATATTCTTTCACCTGCAAATGTGCAGCATGGGTGAATTGAACTCATAATATACTAAACAGTGAAAATGAATCCAAATAATAATGGTAAACACAAAAAAGCACATTAGCAAGGAAAACAGATAAATACCTTCAGATTAATACCAAAAACATAATCATAGCAAGTACACTCATGTGAGTAAAGTCAAAAAAATTATTTAGCCAAAAGACCATTCAGTCTTCAGATTGCCATGTTATATAAGCATGGGTGAATTGAACTCGTAGTATAAAAATGAATCCAAATAATAATTGTAAACACAAAAAAGCACATTAGCAAGGAAAACAGAAAAATACCTAACACAAAAAACATAATCATAACAAGTACACTCCAGAAGTTGTTCTAAATCTAGTTTATATAACATGTGAGTAAAGTCAAAAAAATTATTTAGCCAAAAGACCATTCAGTCTTCAGATTGCCATGTTATATACATGGGTGAATTGAACTCAAAATATACGAAACAGTGAAAATGAATCCAAATAATAATTGTAAACACAAAAAAACCATTAGCAAGGAAAGCAGATAAATACCTTCAAATTAACACCAAAAACATAACCATAGCAAGTACACTCCAGAAGTTGTTCTAAATCTAGTTTATATAACATGTGAGTAAAGTCAAAAAACTTATTTAGCCAAAAGAACATTCACTCTTCAGATTGCCATGTTAGATCTGGTTCAGAATTCCAGCTCAAAATTGATACACAACTATTAGATGGGACATAATTTAACTTGATAATTCAACATTACCAAATGCAAGGGTAGCATTTAATATAATGAATAGACCACTAAATTATCATATTGACCTCAAGCCATGGCAAGTTGAGATCACTATGTCGTTCCACAGACAAGTAGCTCTTCTTTTTTCTTTATATGCCAGTAAGCAAAAACATGTTGCTATAATCTGCAAACCTTTCATTTAAATTTATTTGATAGGATGATGCTAATTACCAATGCACGTGACATGCTATCAGCTACTGAAGAATGATGATGCCAAATTAAACAAAGGTAAATAGAGGAAGAGAAAGACATAAACAAACTCTTAACACTCAGTTCAGACTCACAAGTTCCTCCCAAGATTCCTTCACTTCATCTTTAGCATAAGCAAAACCATATCCAGGTAAGTCCACTAGAGAGAGCTTTGGTCCAAGTTTGAAAAAATTGATAGTCTGCAAAAGAATAATAAGTTGTTAAAACACATGCATAACCAATATACTTTTAGTTCAGCTGTACAACATATGCGGCACCTGAGTAAGGCCAGGCTTGTCGGATGTCCGTACAACACCCCATTGCCTGGTAAGTGCATTGAGCAAAGATGACTTTCCCACATTTGACCTCCCTAAAGAGATTCAAAACCAAAGTACATGAGTTCATGTTACACTCATAGCAAAGCTAGATTGCTAGCAGGATCATCATATAAGTAACAGAATGGAAAAGCAAACAATTTAAAAAACCAACACAACCAAAACATAATGGAGCGAAAACAACTGTTTCGGCAATTTCAAAATAGTACTCAGGACACGGAACTTTAAGCTACAAAAAAATTAAAATAAGATATATGTTCGAAAGGCTCAACCAGATTTAAAATTAGTGAGCAAAGGTCATAGTTTTTCAAAGCCCAGGGCATATGAAAAGGCATAGCTATAGTAAAGTTTAGGCACTTATTGCAACGCAAGGCGTGCGCTTTATTGAAGTCAAGCTTTAATGATACTAGTATCTAAATATTTGAAGAGAATCTCATCACCTATGATCCAGTATGTACTTTACAGGTTAGTTAATGAGAATAAAATAATTGTCATTAGTCTATAAGTGAAGTACTATTGTCTTGCATTTTATTTTGGATTTATTATCATTGTGTTTAAGGCACACTTAAAAAGAGATATTAAACCATAAAAGGAGCTTCACGGTTAAGATGGACGCTTCAACAAAGGGTTGTGCCATAATTTGTGTCGAGGCCCAAGGGCTCAGCATGGAGGCTAGGTGCACGCTTTCGGGGTAACTATGGGGAAATGACATGAAAGTTCGAAGTTTACTTTTTGCCAAAAAATAAGTGATTAAACAAATATTACACAAGAAATATTACAAAACCAAAACCAAATCATAAAATAATAACATGCTTTCTTACATTTTCTTCAATAGCTAAAAAAGCAAGAGCGAATTTGCAAAATATTACAAGGAAGAAACCTCAATAAAAACATAAACAAAAATGCATAAGAACAAGAACGCTCAAGAATAGATTTATTCAAGCTTACGTTCATGTTTTCCTCTAAAACCAGCCAAAATAAAACAATATTCCTAAATTTTTCCCCCTTTGAGATCCAGATTAAAAGATGAAGCATAACCAACAGAATCAACCAAATCATGAAACACGGTATTAAACAAATAGCACAATTACTGGCCTCAACCGTTAGTCCGCAGTATGTGGAAAAGAATTCGTTATCCGGCTTTATGCAGGAAATTAAACAGTCATACCCGCAAATGCAATCTCTGGAAGATCAGGAGATGGAAATGATGATGAAATCTTTGCAGCGGCAAAGAATTCTAGTTTATTACGGAACACCTGCAAAATAGTTAGTACCCACCACCTATAAGAAAGTAAAAATGTGAATGTTGATTTTAGGCTCAATGTAACTGATTAGCAATCATTAGACTTTTTATTATTTATACCAGGACGCTTATCTAGAAAACTGAGAAAATATGGTGCAATCATGGCATCTCCAGCAATATTAGATGTTTTTAACTTGTGCATCATTGACTCCTAATTCCTACGTTTGCACCAACAGATATAGCTTAATTCTGCTAAAAAATTATAAGAGTGGTAAGAAATGGCCTATAGGGGCTTGTAATAGATGTACACAATATTGCAAGGATATGATATAGTGGCATATTGTCTCAGTCTCTTAACTTCAATCAGTAGCTACTGTTTCATGCTTGAGACAAACGTTCTACATTGAGACTGTGTGCCAGGGTTCGTCTAATAGAAAGATAAAAGGTAAATTTAGAAGATATATATGCATACTGGTACTTCAATCCTCTCCCTTTCTGAACTTGTTGAGAAAGGAATGTTATCTAAAGGGGCAGAATGCTCGGTGTTGTATCCTGCTCTCCTGAATTCAATTTCCCTTCTACGACCTAGTAACTGGAAAAAAATATAAAAGAAAATCTTAGTCAGACCAAAGCTTTTAGAATTGGATATCTTTTGAAGGTGTTACACGTATCAAGCATTCAAGACTGAGGCGAATTACATTGTCTTCTACAAAGGAAAGGATAGAGGAGCTAGGACAAATGGCACGAAACTTTGCATTATTTGACATTTCAACATCAATGTTTGCTGCCGGCTGTTTCTTCTGTTCACTGTTACCTAGAGAATATAAAGAAAGTAAATTAGGAAAGGAGGGTTTACCTAAGCTGGTGAATTTGCACAATGCAGATGACAGATGCATGTAGCTGATCTCCACAAGTCTGGGACTAAGACTTCTACAAACAACTTCGAAAATTATATGCAAACAATGAAATAGATAACAGTCACAAAAACGCAGCTTACTAAAACAAAAGGTTATGATACAGCCAAAGGGCCCACAGAATAAAACTGCTTTCTCTATTATTTACTTCAGCTGGTTAAGTCTTAAATGAATATCCAAAATCTTGAAATGTTCAGAAGCCCAAAAATAATATTTGGCATTCTTAAGAAAAGAATAAGAGCAACTAGTGAAATCAACATGGATATTGCACAACAATAAATTAAAGCAAACACGCTAAGCAGGCATACACTACTAAAAGAACCAACTTGTTGAAGAGGTTAGGGAAGTGGGAGGTGGTTTTTGTTCGGGGAGGAAGCAGCAGTGAAAGAAAAAAAAGAAAAAAATCAATAATCAAATGCCTAAAGAAGAATAACCCATATAGACTTCAGACTCATGCACCATCACATCAAAATATAATCTCCTCAATCAGCCAACTCCCACCCACCGTTTGAGCAAACATCTACTGGGAAGTCATTCCAGTCGGTCTGTTCTCACTTAAACACATCCATTAGCACATTTTCTTCCCTATACGTCGATCACATGCCATGCCACCATGACAATGTTATACAATATTTTTCTACTGGGGAATAATTTAATCAAAACAGGAGACATTCTTCTCATAATGGAAACCTTTTGTCAGTGACAAGTAGATAATTAAATCTACTTGTAAAGGAAAATCATTTACGGACTCCTTCTAATATTAGGTGCCAAGAAAAAAATTATCACATGTTCAAAATTTCAAAGAATCTAAGACATCAAGTACTCGCAACATCAAGATGCTCTAGATGATATTCAACTTCTAAAATGTAAAAAACATTATTATCAAACACATGAATAATTCTACAAAGCAGTGGATTTCTGAAATTCTACATCCAAATTAAAAAATCGAAGTGGAGTTCGTTCTGATCATAGAAAAACAGAAATATAAACAGATAAAACGTGAAGGAGAAAAACCAACCACTATTAGCCAGGTCATCATTCAACCTTTTGTTGGATATATCATGAGGATCTAGCCGAATAACTCGTTTTTTCTTCCTTGGAAGCTCTTCGTTTAACTCTGAATCAATGGCCAAATTTCTCCTGCCATGAGTCCCTTTCTTTTGATGTTTCTGTACAGAGTCACTAGCATGTATTCTCTGGCTCGGATATGTTTTCGCTGTAAACAGAGGTTTCATTTTCTCCCGGGTATTCAATGTTCCATTCCTTAAGACATTCTTTGGAGTGTGAACTATATTGGCAGTCTTTACCTTGCCTCTCCGATTTTTCTGATCAAGTAAGTCATTGCCATTGGATTTACTGCTTCCAGTCAACAATGGTTTTTCAAATTCACGACTTTTTCCTCGTGTCACCTTCTTTTCTTTATCAAAAATAGAACGAAACACTCTTTTCTCATCTTTAAACAAAGATTTTCCCCTGTATTTTTTCACATTGCCTTCATTTGTTCTATCCACGGACTTTCCAGGATCAGCAGAGATTCTCTTCCTCTTCCAGCCAGAGTTCCCCTCGACTACTAATTCAGGCCCTTTATTACCAGTTCGACCCTTCGATTTCTCATCCCCTTTTCCTTTGCTACTGGATATATGCGATTTCTCATACACATGGGCATAAGAGAGATCGTCATTATCATTACCTCTACTTTGCACCTTTCTACTTCCCTTTTTCTTGAGCTCTAGAGTTCTAATATCGTCACTCAACCCGCTCGATTTTCCTGCAGTAACTTTCACTTTCCTATGAACCTTATTAGTACGCCTAATTGAAGTTTTTTCTACAGACATTGCTCAGAACTTCGCAACAGAGACCAATAAAAACATGTATACTGAAACCCAATAACAGCCACACTTCATAAGGTCTTCATACTGGAATACAAGTAAACCTTCAAAGCACAAACAAGAATACTCAGGCTCCAAAAACAACTGTATATTTATGTAAGCTTATCATTAGTGAACATAGAAAACCATTGCAGCAAGTTTGAGAAATTGATAAAGGAAAGAATACCTTTTGAATCCATGCACACTAGATGTTCGCTGAATCGTTCCACCCAGAATATATGCAGGCGGCAAATCAGAAAGGGGAACGACACCGTTTGTATAGTAATATTCGCGGGCCGAAATTGGGCCTGCAGAATCCTTCGATTG
This sequence comes from Haberlea rhodopensis, assembly GCA_907163345.1. NCBI lineage: Eukaryota > Viridiplantae > Streptophyta > Magnoliopsida > Lamiales > Gesneriaceae > Haberlea > Haberlea rhodopensis. Next base: position 2,535,978 of record CAJQUN010000044.1, on the reverse strand, counting down.
GTCCAACGTCGGGTTCACCACTTCTTTTTCTTTAAACAAAAAGGAAATAAATTGCTGAGCATAACTTGAATAAAAAGATGGGGAAATTGCATATTGGTGCTGTTTTCAGAAATTTAATTCAAATAAGTCTAGCAAAAAATAATATTTACAAAAAAAAATAGGTATGAGAGAATTAAATTCACATAAGTTCACTTTTTAAAGAGTTGGTTTGCAAAGGTATTTTTTAGTTCACAAAATACCCTTAAGTTATAAAAAACTCTAAACATAATTTCACATTAACTCTTTACGTCATTCAATTTCCCCCTCTGCACGTAAATCTCCAACTTTTCAGCGATTCTCAGAATTATATTCATCATCATCTTGTCGCTTCATCTTGTCGCCTCGACCTAAAAATTATTTGCTAAAATGTTATGCACATGAAATATGTTTGAATTGAAGCATCTAAATTGTTCGTAGTATTTGGAAACCTTTTGAATCGAAGAAGACATCGGACTACTCTGCACATATAATTTCCGGATCTGCTTTGCGCATTCCATCATGTGTATGTATACTGTGTGTGTATGTGATTATAAATTTGAATATCGATGCTAAATTTTAGATAGTGAAAGTCTGTTGGTATGTTTTTTTTTAAAAAAAAATCTCTCATGGCTTTTGACTGATGCATATGTATGAAGAAGTAAGGTATGCATTGGTGTCCGAGCTTATTTGTTTATTTCCAAATTTTACAGTCTGGCATCAAGGTATTGCAACGAAGAAGATGACCCAGAGAAAAAAAATTGGTGCACGAAAATTATAAAAATTAACTGGTGCAAGAAATATAACATTGGTGCACGAAAATCATAAAAAGTAGTTGGTGCACGAAAATCATAAAATGTAACTGGTGCACGAAAATATAACATTGGTGCACGAAAATCATAAAAAGTAACTGGTGCACGAAAATGATAAAAAAGTAACTGGTGCACGAAAATCATAAAAATAACTGGTGCACGAAAATGATAAAAAGTAACTGATGCACGAAAATTATAAAAAGTAACTGATGCACGAAAATATAACCCTGGTGCACGAAAATACAACACTGATGCACGAAAATACAACACTGGTGCACGAAATTTGTGTTAATTAACTGATGCACTAAATTTGCAAAAAACAAACTGGTGCACGAAAAATAATAACTGGTGCACGAAATTAAATGGTTCGTGCATCACTTACTTAATTGTATGGTTCGTGCATCACCCACTTACGATTATGATTCGTGCATCACATACTTTTTCTATGTTTCGTGCATCAGTGACTGATTTTAATTTTCGTCCACTTATTATTGATTTTCAATTTCGTGCATAAGTATCTGATTTTAATTTTTGTGCATCAATTACTGATTTTTCGTGCAGTAGTTACTGATTTTCAATCTTTCGTGCACCAGTTACTGTTCATAATTTTCGTGCACCAATTATTTTTTATGATTTTCGTGCACCAGTTATTTTTTATGATTTTCGTGCACCAGTTATTTTTTATCTGGGTCATCTTCTTCGTTGCAAATTTCAGACTGTAAATTCTGAAAATGAGCAAAGAAGCACGAGCACCAATGCATAATAACTAAAAAACCTCAAAAGACAACAAACAGTATATATATATATACTCTTATACACACAAACACACACACACATACCGGAATTGAAAAAAAATCTGGAACGAAGTGATGAAATAGAAAATCGAAAAGATGAAGAGGAAAACCAACTGTAATAAACCGTAACTGGCGACAGAGATTTACGAGGAGATTTGAATCGCAGTGGTGAAAGAAAGAGATTTAATGAAGTGATGTAACAGATTGAACATTTTTTAGATTGCCGTCTTTTCTTATGAAAGGCACTTTTGTCATTTTAACCTAAAGTTGACTTAAATGATTGCAAGTTTTTTCCTGGACTAGGATGAATAAAGTTTTACTATTTGGTACCGGCCTGAACTTTCCCCCTAAAAAAAATTGGGAAAATTTCAGGTCGGTACTATTATGTAAAAGATTTTTCGGTACAGTCACCCCAAAAAAAGTTCTTTCAACTAAGCTCATTTTTTAACACAATGATCAAATTAACCCCACTTATGAAAACACTCTGCGCTGCATGAGTAAATTTTACATGCACCACATGAGTAATTTTGATATGCAACGCATGAGTAATTTTTAAATGCACAGCATGAGTAAATTTTTACATGCACCGCATTTGTAGTTTTTAAATGCACTGCATGACTCAATTTTACATGCACCGCATAAGTAATTTTTACACACACCGCATGAGTAAATTTTACATGCATCGCATGAGATATGCACCACATGACTCAATTTTACATACACCACATAAGTAATTTTAATTATATTACGTGCATCCCGGGAATTATTGGTGTTAATCCCAATGTGGAAATAATCCTTAATGGATTTTAATTGTGGCAATTGTGTATTAATTACGGTTTTGGGACTCCCGAGGGTTTTAGATCCGATTTTTGGAGTCGTTGGATCCAAGGGATGAGATTGTATTCTCATCGTGGTGATAACCTTGAAATTTGGTTCTTGGTGGAACCTGGGGTCCGGAGTACTTTGTACTGGGGCTGGTAATGGAAATTGAGGTTAGAGAGATGATTTTTGAAAACAGATATTTTTTAATGAATCATTATATATTTGTGAAGGAGTCGGTATTTTGGAGATTTGGAGCTATATATACCAAATAGACTCGGTATTCCGTCATTATACGGAATCACTTCCCTCTTTCCTCTCCCTCACGCCACTCTCTCACCCCAAACCCTTCCCCCTTTCCCTTTGATGAGCAAAATCGATGGAGGCTCATCCTAGCCGGATTTCTCGAAGATAATTTGGTAATCTCCTTCCCCTCGCTTTTATCTTCGTATTGATTGTGATTTGGAGGTGTTTGGTTGAGTTTAGAGTTGGTTTGAGTTTTGGGAGATTTTGTAAAATCTTGAAATCCTATGGGTTTTGTTTTAAAATGGATTATAAATCTTGTTGAGTGTACACTAGGGTGTTTGTATGTGGCTATTTTTGAGTTGGAGGAAGTTTGGGTATGTTATGTGGAGGTTTTGAAGCTTTTGAAAATGGTGTTTTTCGGGTTCGCGCAGCGACCGATCGATCGGTAGCTTGGACCGATCGATCGGTGCAAGTGCGTAGCGTTGGGTGATTATTTCTGTATTTACCGATCGATCGGTATGAGCGACCGATCGATCGGTGGGTGGCTAGCAATCGATCGGTAGCTTGGACCGATCGATCGGTGCAAAGCCGTAGCTTAAATCGATTTATGAACAGTTACCGATCGATCGGTCACCATTACCGATCGATCGGTAGTGCTATCGTGTAAAATGGTATTTTCGGTCCTCCCTCGGGTTTTGGGGAGCGATTATCGATCATTTACTATTTAATCATCGTGTTGGGATGATTGGGGTCGGATTTCGTTCTTGTGCATATGAATTTGGGATTACTCAGTGATTATGAGTTATTAATTTGTGTTTAGCACATTTCTTCATCGGACCTCGGGACTGAGTCACTGTTTGGACTTGAACTTCGGAATTATAAGGTACGTATGACGTACGAGCATAGCCTGTTATAATATTGCAACTGTGAAATGCATGATATGTGGTATTTACGATAAACTGATATTGAAATGCATGGCATGTGGTATTTGTATTAAAGGGATGTTGAAATGCATGGTATATGGTATTTGCAACAAATAGATGTTGAAATGCATAGTATACGGTACTTGCAATAAATGGATAGGGAAATGCATGGTATATGATAATTCGTGATAGATGGGCATATATTGGAAATCATATGGTGCCGTTTTCGAGCGAGCAATGATTGGGATGTTGTCGCCGTTGAGCGACCATCGGTTATAACGCCGCTATTGTTAAGCGTGCGTGGGGTTAAAATGACGTTATTGTAGAGCGAGTCATGAAATGGAACTATGGAATCATTGGCTAAATGTATGTGATACCTATGGTATTTTATTTGATGATTTAACCATATTTGATTGTGGAACTGGTATAGTGGGAACGATTTTAGTTGATCAATGAGATGATCAACTGGCTTTTGAGAATTTAATGGTTTGGTTATTTTGAGAACATGGACAATACAGGGGATCCCGGATGAGGATGATACCATCCAGGGAGTATCATTTAAATTCATGGCATTTACATTTTGTAAATTATGAACTGTAATATTATGATTATTGGATTGGTGGTATTGGTATGCTCACCCCGTGTGGGGCTGTCTCTGTTGGGGGAGGTGATACAAGTGTAGCAGCAGCTTTGGAGTTGATCTCGAGCTGTTGATTTGAGGTGTTTCCAGGATTGAAGTACCAGAGCTTGTTGATTGAGTACGTAGCTCCAGAGTTGAGATTGAGCGATGCATGGGAGGTGCTTCCAGGATCGAAGTACCAATAACCGCATTCGGTAGAGTATCTTATACATTAGATACACGTTTATTCATTGGGTACTCTCATGTGAGTACGTTTTTACGTGTATATGGAATGTATAAATGGGATATGGCTTTTCTCTATTCATTTATTATTTGCATGCAATTAAATACGGAATTGCTAAATAAACTGAGAGTATGTTAGTGTATTATGAGGGTGCATGCTACGTAAGTGATCTTGGTTGGGGAATTTGAATATTATGTGGATCAAATGCAAGAAATTTTCTGGATAGTATATGATGTTATACTTGCATATGGCTTCTTCCCCATGATAGTATGATTATATGCACTAATGGTATGGATTAATACACTAATTAAGGGCACGGGGGTCCTTACATACATAGTCTCAAAGATTGGGATACTGCATAAACTTCATTTAAAGCTTGGAAAAAGTTGAAGATTTAGTTTGATGAAGAAATCCATTTACAAAGGGAATTAGGAATTGATTGATGCCGCCTTGTAGATAAAATCTGTTGGTGGAATCAAGTTATTTACATGCATCGCATGAGTCTAGCGGTGCATGTAAATTACATGCACCGCTAGACACAAGAAAGTGAAAATGATGATAATAATGAATAATGTGAAGATGTTTCTATTTTTAACTGAGATTAGTTTTTGAAAATTCATAATGATGATTAAATCCATTTACAAAGGAAAATAGGAATTGATTGATGCAGTCTTTTAGATAAAAAAATGTTGGTGGAACCAATTTATTTACAAGCACCTAATGAGATATGCGTCGTATGAATCTAGTGGTGCATGTAAATTACATGCACCGCTAGACACAAGAAAGTGAAAATGATGATAATAATGAAAAATGTGAACATTTTTCTACTTTTAACTCAAATTTGTTTATGAAAATTCATAATGATGATGAAATCCATTTACAAAGGAAATTATGAATTGATTAATGCAGTCTTGTAGATAAAAACTGTTGGTGGAATCAAGCTACTTACATGCATCGCATGAGTCTAGCGGTGCATGTAATTGCATGCACCGCTAGACACAAGAAAGTGAAAATTATGATAATAATGAAAATTGTGAAGATGTTTCTATTTTTAACTGAGATTAGTTTCTGAAAATTCATAATGATGACGAAATCCATTTACAAAGGGACTTATGAATTGATTGATGCAGTCTTGTAGATAAAAACTGTTGGTGGAATCAAGTTATTTACATGCATCGCATGAGATATGTATCGCATAAGTCTAGCCGTGCATGTAAATTACATGCACCGCTAGACACAAGAAAGTGAAAATGATATAATAATGAATAATGTGAAGATTTTTCTATTTTAAACTGAGTTTAGTTTCTGAAAATTCGTAATGATGATAAAATCCCTTTACAGAGGGATTAGGAATTGATGGATGTAGTCTTTTAGATAAAAATTGTTGGTGGAATCAAGTTATTTACATGCACCGCATGAGATATGCATCACAATAGTCTAGCGGTGCATGTAAATTACATGCACCGCTAGACACAAGAAAGTGAAAATGATGATAATAATGAAAATGTGAAGATTTTTCTACTTTAAACTGAGATTAGTTTCTAAAAATTTATAATGATGATGAAATCCTTTTACGGCGGGAATTATGAATTGATTGATGCAGTCTTGTAGATAAAACCTGTTGGTGGAATCAAGTTATTTACATGCACCACATGAGATATGCATCGGATGAGTCTAGTGGTGCATGTAAATTACATGCACCGCTAGACACAATTAATGTGAATATTTTTCTATTTTAAACTGAGATTAGTTTCTGAAAATTCGAAATGATGATAAAATCCCTTTACAGAGGGTATTAAGAATTGATGTATGCAGTTTTTTAGGTAAAAACCATTGGTGGAATCAAGTTATTTACACTCACCGCATGCGATATGCATTACATTAGACACAAGAAAGTAAAAATGATGATAATAATGAAAATGTGAAGATTTTTCTATTTCAACTGAGATTAGTTTCTAAAATTTTATAATGATGATGAAACCCCTTTACAGAGGGAATTAAGAATTGATGGATGCAGTCTTGTAGATAAAAACTGTAGGTGTAATCAAGTTATTTACGTGCACCGCATGAGATATGCATCGCATGAGTCTAGCGGTGCATGTAAATTAATGCACCTCTAGACACAAGAAAGTGAAAATGATGATAATAATGAATAATTTTACATGCACTGCATGAGTAATTTTTACATGCACCGCATGAGTAGATTTTAAAATGCACCACATGAGTAATTTTTATATGCACCGTATGATTAATTTTTACATGCACCACATGAGTCAATTTTACATGCACCGTATGAGCACTTGCATGTAGTTTACATGAATCTAGCGGTGCATATAATTTACATGCACTGCTAGACACAAAATTTCTGCTGCCTTTTCTCCCTGAAGTAGATTTTAAGCCAACAATCTTTCTGCTCCCTTTTCTTGGTAAAAATCGAATCGAAGGTGATAAAAAACCCTAACTTCTGCTGTCATCAAGTTGTAATTGCAGCTTACGTATTTATCCTGTATATTGGTATGTACTGATCACGCTTGATTAATTCATTTTTATGAAAAATTATATTAAAATAAAGTATGTAATTCACGTGGATGACGTGGTCGAATGTGTATGCTAAGACGAGTTTAATAATTAATATTGTATTCACGTCGATTTGGGGGAAATTAAAAAAAAAAATTTATGAGGGCTATACGCACATAATGTCCATGAATTTGTTCAAAAAATTCTTTGCGGTATTGCGGAAAACAAAAATCAGGAACAAATCAGAAGTTTCTGAGGCGGGGGAGGGCTACGTGAATGTTAGAAAGTAGGCAAATGTTTGTGAATAAAGGTGTAAAGCAAGGGTATTTTAGTCATAATTAATGGACTAATTAGAGTAGGATTTGATAAAATGGACTTATTTGAAATAAGTTTTCTAAAAGAAGTAATTAATTGAAAGAAGATTTTTTTGGGAGATTTAGTTGAAGATATTTTAGAAAATAGTACATTCTTGTAATTTCCTCATTAAAATTTATAAGTATACGTTGAATTTTGATGCGTACACTGCTACAATCAAATCGAATCTATGTCAATTCCACGTCCAAAAGTGAGATAATGCTTAGGTTGGAAAATGAGATCTCAGCACGATGGCAATATACAATTGTCCAAATTAGATTTTGATATTAGGTCCATATAAAAAAGTAAACTTCGCATATTCAAATAAAATTTGAATCATTGGATCTAACGTAAGGATATTACATGTTATCTCAAAAAATTACAGGATAGCATAAATTAAACGAGACACAAGATTTTTACGTGGAAAACCCAAAAAATAAGCGAAAAAATCACGGGACCTAGTCCAGTATAAATTCCACTATAATATCAAATAGTTATAATATTTTTTGTACAATAAAAGGTAAATAAATGAAGAAAAAATTGTGAAAATGGTGTTTTTTGTAGCCTTATTGATGGAGTTTGCTCCTCCTTGAACCATCGGCCACTCTTCTCTTTTATAATTGAAGGAAATTGAAAGTAAACGTAATCATTTTTTTTATCTGACATGCCTTTAACTTTATCATGTTTTTGTCCATCATGACCTTTTATTGAAACTTGGAATGTGATGTGTCATCATGCATGCGTGTACATATGTCAATTTCATATCGAATTTCGTGCCATGTCTCTTCTCTTCCCTGGTGGTATCGCTTATCTTCCAAGGTGGTGTCGCTTCTCTTCCCGGGTGGTGCGTGTTGACCTACTTCAGATATTTTATTTATATTAGGTATTATATATCATGAGGTCTCATACACGTATTTAAGCCCAATTATTATACCTTAATTCATTTAAGGTATAATATTACTCTTACGCTACCGCTTACGTTGAAATGTGTCCGATTTTATTTAAGCACAAAGAAAATAATTTATTGATCTCGTTTCCACCCTTGAGAAGTATTGAAACTTTAAAGGTCAAAGATTAGCGGCATTAGCGACACTTGCGTGCTACGAAAATTTCAACCACACTTTAAAGGTCATAATGAGTTTAAAAATTTCGAAGAATGGCTTTGAATACATGATTTTAATGTTGTATTTGGACTGATGGATTTGAAGCCATATATTTTAAATTCTTGATTCAAATTCATTTAATTGTTTGGATTAATTTATATTTTGTGTATTTCAAATCTACTTATGTACTAATTTATGTAAATGTAATGATAATTGTGATGAATTTGAAATACAACTAAAATAAATTTTACTTCAAATCAAAGTTTCAAATTCATTCTCAAATCAGTTGAAATAAATCAATTGAAATGGAATTGATCCATCCATCCAACTTAGTCCATATACACAATAATATACACAAAAATATATATTCACCGGAAATTACAACCCAACCTTGGCCTTTAGGATGAGCCGTGAGGTCAATGTCTTATTTAATGATACATAATAATAATAATAATAATAAAATGTAAAGTAAATTATTTTAAGTGTGAAAGATTGAAACAACATTACAACACAAAAGAAGAAGGGACAAAATCAGCAAGAGTCGCCGGCAACCTGCTGCTCCGGTTGCCGTACAATCAAGGGCCTAATTTTGTCTTTCCACAAACCCGAGAACACGTCTGCATCCCCAGCTTTTCTTTTCACCTCCACAACTACCAAATTATCAGTCAACCGGTAAACCTCCACTTGAACTACGTAATTACCATTCTTGCCCTCAAGCTCCACCCCACAATCCTTCTTTCTCCTCAACCTTACACCGCCGTTCTCGGCGTTCACAACTTCCTCCACCTTCTCGAGAACTTTCTCCGGCTCGTCCTCCGCCGTCAACCGCTCCACGTAATCGGCAGATTTAATTTTATCAGCGAACAATCCGGAAAGATCAAGCCCGGATGAGAAGGAAATGATGTCGAAGGCGTTCAGATCCAATAATTTCTTATCCTGCTCCTTCTCTACGGTACACAAGTCCTCATTCTCGTGGCATTTGAGTTGTCTGTAACCTTTTTTGAACCAAGAATCGCGTTCGATTTCGTCAATGGTGATCCTCGTATTGGGATTAGTATCCAAAAGGCGAGACAAAAACCGTTTGAGATCGGGCGACATCCATTTCGGACAGCGGAACTCGCCTTTGTAAATCTTTCTGTACATATTCATCAGATTCGGATCGTTGAACGGCAAGAATCCTGCGGTGAGTACGAACAAGACGACGCCGCACGACCAGACGTCGATTCTGGCGCCCTCGTAGCCTCTTCTGCTTAGAATCTCTGGCGCGACGTAAGCTGGGGTTCCACAAAGAGTATGCAAAAGCCCATCGGGTCGAACTTGTTCGGTGAGCGCGCTGAGCCCGAAATCGGACACCTTGAGATCTCCATTTTCGTCCAGCAGCATATTTTCAGGCTTCAAATCACGGTGGAACACGCCTCGCGAGTGGCAATAGCTGACGGCGGCGATCAGCTGCTGGAAATATTTCCGACTCAGATCCTCGTTGAACCGTCCCTTTGCCACTTTAGCAAATAACTCCCCGCCTTTAACGAATTCCAACACGAAGTAAATCTTCGTCCTGGTTGCCATAACCTCTAAAAATTTGACAATATAAGGGTGGCGCAGCCTGCTCATAATGGAGATCTCGCGCTTAATATTATCCATAAGATTCACGTTATTGTTGAGTCTGCTCTTGTTAATTACTTTGACAGCGACGCTTTGCCCGCTTTCAATATCTCTGCCATGGTAAACTTTGGCAAATGCGCCGCAGCCTAGAAGTTTCCCAAGCTCGTATTTGTTAAACAACGCGTTTCCAGATGGCATAGCCACCTCTTGGCCGGCGGGGTATCCCGGCGGGGACGGCCGGTCGAAGGCCGAATCCTCCTCGATCTCTGGCATCGGTGGGCTGATCCAGAGACCGAAAAATAAGTATACAGGTATTTATCAGCTGTTGAAAATTGAGAGAGGGCGAATTTTACTCGTGATGATTGGTGATGGAACTGTTATTATCTGGCGGGTAATATTCTTTTCTTGATTCGATTCTACGGCAAATAAAACAAGTTATTGACTATATATATTTCAGGTTCAAGAATCCAGCCCTTTTATTGCGTGCATAATCATGTTTTGTGTGATAATTAATTAATTAAATATATGAGAAATTGCATGAAGATACCATTTTAAAAAACTTAATTCAAATAAGTCAGACAAAAAATAAACATGCAACTAAATTCACGGTTGAGACTTGAGAGAAATTTATCCACATTAGTCTTTTTGTAAAATTTTTGTTTTATTAAGTCTGTTTTTGTTTACTAAAATACCTCTGATTTTCATCTCCAACATAATTAGAGTTTTAAACCTATGAATTTGGAAGAAGATGGAGATGGGAGAAGATGAACTTCGTGTGAATGAAACAAATGGGGGAGAGGTGGAAGAAGGCAAATGAGAGAGATGAGGCTATTTTGGTCATTTCCTATAAAAATGGACCTAAGTGATTGCATGTTTTTTTAGTGGACTAGAAGGAATAAATGTCATTCATAGAATACCAACCTGAATTTATATATATATAATCTTAAATTCGGCTCAATCTTGTGATAGAAACCGAGTTGCCACACTGCTTTGCCAAATTAATATAAAATTTCCGAGCAAGAATTTTCTATGTAGAAATGGGCTTTGAAAATATGATGGATCCTTTTGAAGGTTTTTAAAGCCTAAATACCCAAATAACCGATACGTACAAGTCATCCAAACTCTTGCAACTTTCCTAATTTATGGTTTAAGAATGTATTCAGACTTGCACCTGACTAATCATTTGGTGATGATCATGGCCCCTTAGGACCGCCACCAGATAAATCGAGGGATTTGCACGGATGACAGGTATATGAGAGAGCGGATCAAGATGACCGAAACCCAGGGCAAACCCTATTTCAGTGGAGAATTTATCCTACACGGGATTCAATTTCTCCTCATATCACCTCTGCCCTTACCAATCCGTCTATACCATGGGGTCAACTTTATTTATCTGGTTAACTTAATAGCAATAATTGAATGATAATTTATTTAGCAACGTTATTATTATTATTTGTTAACTAAAGTAGTATAAGTATATTTTTCAGTTTTTCTGTAGTATTATAGCATCATAAAATAAATTATTTATTATATTCTCATGAAGAATTATTAACCCTAATTCCCATTTCCTATCCATCACGCATTTATCTTAGGCATACATCCTATCCAAGTAATACATTTCATTTTCAGCTACAACCTAAAAAATGGGATAAGGTATGATAAGTAATCTTCCATCTATCACCAATATCAAAACACAATCTTAGCATATAGTATTCATCTTTAGAAATTTGTAAACTCCTTTAATTCATGGCGATAGCTAGTTAAAAAAAGAAAATGAAGAATTCTTGTAATTATTAATCATGCAACCGAGTTAGGTTGCTTCGTTTAAATATGAAGACCATGCAGTTAAACCCGACCCAAAAAATATCAAAATATCCAATTTTGTTGATGGAATGGAGACAAATCGAGCCTGCTTTAGGCGGTGGTGCTTGCCAATGTTTCTCAGAAGTGATTATTTGTTTTTCAGATAAGAAATTAGATTTTGGGTGTTTGATTTTTTTGTTTCTGCTATTGCTGATATAAAATAAAGCGGATAAAATTCAGAATCAGAAAAACAAGTCGTGACATGCTTTTGACTGAATTAAATTAGTGATGATAATTTTGTAATTAATTAAAGCTAATTACGTTGATTTTCTATTTAGTAGCAAATACTCGATACTTTTACTTAAAAATAACTTTTTTCTAATTTTAAGCAGAAGCACCATAGAAGTATTCCTTCTCGAATCCACCGACACGAACATATACAAAATATAAGTACTAATGATTAATTAAATCAATCAATGACATAAATATGACGTCGTCTGCACTAAAGGGATTCACCGCCCATATAGACAACAAGGGCATTCTACCAAGTAAAAATAGTAGTAAGCTAAGTAATTGATTATGGCATATACAATTTGTTGCCACATTTGCACCTCCAAGCTTCGGGATAGTACTCTGTTGTCACCGGTGTCCCGGGCGGCACCGTCACATGAACGGGCTGACATGGCACGCATCTACTACATTTTGAATTGCAACGAGGGGGTGATGATCCCGGGCCGCCTAGAAGTCTTCTTGTCCCACCCAGGAGTCTTCTTGTCTCACTGTTGCTTGTTTCCATCATCTTGACTAGCTTCGAAATGTCATTTCTATTTATGTTCTATAACAATTAAAGGGAATATCAAATTGAAATATTGAAGGGGGGAAAAAGATAATGTGAGAGAGTTACGAGAGATATTGGGTTAAAATAACAGTCTAGAATTTAGCATTCTTCAAGTGTAATATGTGGGAGATGGAAAATTTCAGATGAATATATCTTTTGTTTATTTTTAAAGCAAAATTCATATTAAAAAATTAACTATATATATGTGATATATTAACACATATTATATTATGAACATTTACTCTAGGAAATAGAAACAAACATACCATAAATTCCTTGATATACCATTCAAGATTAGAGCTGTCAAAATGGGCTAGGCCAGTCAGGCTGGTCCAACACTACCCGTCAAATAAGCGGGTTGAGACAGAATTTTTCAACTCACTTAGAGGCGGACCTAAACGAGCCAACTCGTTTGGGTTACGGGTTGGGGGTGTTTGGATCAAGTTGGCACACATGCTAATATTTTAATTAATTTACAATAAATATATATTTAATTAATAATTTTAATTAATTAAAATGTACAAAAATGTTAGTTTTTATTTTTTGGCTGGTTGGATTGTTTTCAAATCGCCTGAAAATGGGCCCAAACAAGCCCGGCCCTTTTGGATAAAGGATTGAGTCAGCCTATTTTGACAGCTCTGTTTAAGATACAAACACGAAATATATCTTGAATTTTTTTGAGAAATAAGCACGAACTATTAGATCCGAACTTTATTTTTATTCAAATAAAAATCAGTAAAGAAATTTGGTAAAAATTTTATTTCCAAAATTCACGTCAATCTTTAGTTTAAAATACAATTATTAGTTATTACATACTCGAATCCCACACGTGCTTGGGATTCTGAAAATCAAAATGGGTCCTAATGGACCCAAATTAAATCAAGCGGGCCTTAATATTCCAATCCATGAATAAATTGGTCGAGGATAGAACGAGCAAAGAGGACCCAATTTGGTGGTTTTTATTTTAAATTTAAAATTCACAAACAATTAATTCAATCTATTCCTTTTAATTTTCAATATTAATGACTGTACCCAGTTTCTAAATCCTACAGATTTCACCCCCTTTGCAATAAAACACTGATATTTTTCACCAACATAAGAGATTGTTTGACACCGGTGCCCTTGGTGTCGAATCTTGCAACACACGCCCTTATATAATTTTCCTTTTTCTTTTTAAAAACTGGACACATATCGCAAGATGTTGCTTCAAGAACGTGAGACAGCACGAAAAAACCAATTGGTGTGGAATCTTGCAACACACGTCCTTATATTATTTTCTTATAAATGCTCATATAGGTCGCAAGATGTTGCGTCAAGAACGTCAGACAGCACGAAAAAATCCATAAATAAGAAATTTACTACAAGTACCTATATGGGTACATAATTCTCACCTGTTGGAAATAATACTTATCAGCTTTAAGAGCCAACGCCGTCCTCTTGCATTCTGCAGAGTGCATACGAATGTATCAAAAACTATGACAAATAACTAGCCAAGTTTTGCCTGAATTTGTTAATGGAAATGCTACTCATCTGGTACACCTGAATATGAAGAACAAATTAAGAGGGAATTGTGAGATTAAGGTCACCTGAAGAGGAAAATGAGCAGATATTTGTCCATCCATAAATACAGAAACCGACGACGATGCAGAAGATAATGACAGCATAAACAAGGGGTGTCTGTGTCTCCCATTTCTTGAATCCCTTTCTAATTATGTTTCTGCACAACAAGTGCGCCATGTACAACAAGAAGCTTTAGTAAATCTCCGCTTCCTCAACCCAAAAAATTAAAGTAAAGATGAACCCTCGATGGGTTCTGATATCTGATACCTCATGCAACAGTAATTTTATATGATAACAAGTGATCAACGTTGGGACTTGGGACTGTGTATGTCAAAGTTTGGAGCTGGCTGGGTAGTTAAATTAAAATGGTTTACGTGGATCGAAATGAAGATGGAAACTTGTGCAAATGATATTATATATGACAAAGAGGTTGCGCAATTGGTTTCAACAAATGGAGAAGTGGGGTGTGGATGTGTAAAGGCAATAAGGTATACGCTCGAATTGGATTTCACTTATATATCAATTCGATATTAAGATCCAATATCTTATATTTCAAGAATTAAAACTTAGATAATGACTATTTTTATATAATTAAACAAAAACTCATATTTAGATTCTCGTTGCAGACTTTTTCTACAATTCCCAAACAAAGCAACACCTCATCTCCTATTTCCCATGTGTATGTTTTACATATAACTTGTTTCATAGCAGGTTCGGGTAACTCATTTCATTTTACCCTTACAGGCATATTTTTATAACATAATAATATTATTATCATCAACTTTGTAGGTTAAATTACAAAAATGATCTCATTGACGATTTTTTTCGTTAAAAAAACATGAAGGGCATGAAAGCCAATTTGTTGGACATATATATATATAGGTCCAAAACAACTCGTTCTATTTTTTTAATGAAAAATTGCATTGAGATCGCTTTTGTTCTAATTTATGTGAAATTATATATTTGTTTAGTCCCAAAAATTTGAGACTATTATTATGAATAATATTACTTAGTGAGAGCATTTTTTGTAATTTTTTCATTTATAATGATTGCATGACCCCAATTAATTAAGCAAGTTCCCAAAAGTGTAAATAGTTTTGAAGCAGTGTCCGCATTAGTTAATGATTTTTAGTGACTCTTGTGGACTTTAAAAGTCTAGAGGTATTCAACCTAGACTTTTATTGACTCAACAGAAGTCCATCGGTATTCAATATAGACTTTATAAACTCTATAAAGTCTACTAATATACAAAATAGACTTTACATAGTTTAAAAGTAATGTGTTATTCAAACATGACTTTTAAGTACTCTATAAAAGTCTAGAAGTATCCAAATTTCAATAGAATTTTAATGACTTTTGTGGAATTCTTTAAGTACAAACTTTGAAGCATTATGTACAAGTATAAAAACTCTAAAATTCTCCATCACTCATCTAATTGATTTGGCTTGACTTTTAACAATCGATTTGTGTAACTAAACGTTTATAAAAGGCCGGCCAGCACAATTCCTTTTCATTAAACAAAAAACAGAGAATGGTTCAGTCCATTTACCATATTGGCTCAAGCCACAAGTCATTCAAAAATCTAAGAAGATACCAATTACATATTTTTTTTTCAGTAAATGTTACAATTTTTGCATGGTACATGACAACTGTCACAGAGGAAACAATCCATTTATTTTCCACACAAATCTGTGTCAACTGTCAAGTACATGTTCACAATGGATACAAACTTTTAGACTGATTTTTAAATAAGTAAAATTTGTTATCATTAATAGATAAGAAATTATTGTAATTGAGAATTTTATTCATATTCAATTGGTAATTCATATAAATCAATTATAAGTTATCATTTAAAAAAAAGTCATCAAAAGTCTTCAAAAGTCATTATTGAAATCTATAATTTATAAGATAAAAATATCATTAAAAATCAGTAAAAGTCTATAATAAAGTCTATGAAAATCTTTTTATAACTCTCTAGAATTCTAAAAAAGTCAATACAAATCCATAAACTCGACAAAAATCTATCACTTAAAAAAGTCATTAAAAGTCACCAAAAGTCATTATTAAATACACCCTCCCTTAATCAAGTTCAATTAAGGGGGTGTATTCATTCTAGATTTTTAATGACTTTTTTTAAAATGATAGATTTTTGTGGAGTTGATAGATTTTTATTAACTTTTATAGAATTCCCAGAATTATGAAAAGATTTTCATAGACTCTTGTAGACTTTTTCATAGATTTTTATTGAATTTTATAGAATTACATAAAGTTATAAAAAAAAAATTCATGGACTCTTGTAGACTTTTCGTACGAGGAATAAATCATTATTCAATATATTGAAATCAAATTTTCAATTATTTAAGCCAGTTCAACATACATAATTGATTAACCAATCTTTTTTAAAAAAATACATAACAATATATCTTTTTCTATAAAAAATGGAGGTGACAGCCAAAAAATTGTGGTTTGCTCAGATTTGATGGTAGGATAATGCTAGAGAAACTGCGAAACAAATGTGTAGTGTTTGCTAGAGACTCAATCGGAAGAAACTAATAAGAATCTCTCTTATTTTTAAACAATCAACCAACATACTACTTTTGAATTACATAAATATATTCCCCATAACATTCATACGTTAAAAAAAACAAGATTTTACAGCATATAACCGAATAATTTTCCAATTCCTACAAAAAAAATTGAAAAAATAATTAAATATCATAATTCATCCCTGGTTAATAAAAATGCAACAGGCTTAAACAACAAGCTACTGATGTTGTTGATGAGATGATTCATCTTCATACTTGAAACTCAAATAAAGTTTAGAAGATTTTGCAGTAATATGTGGATGAATCATCATTTCTTTTTGGAGGTAGGAATAATATGTGTGAAATGTGGAGCCTTTGAACTTTAAAATAATTGATCTACAACGTCTATTGTCTTTGAGTGAATCGATCAAAGATAAACATATGAAACAATGCAGTAAGAAGGACTACAATTGGCATACTTGAAGATTCTTTCAAGATAGCTTTTAATTGAGATGGTTGGCCTTGTAAGGCCATGTAGCACCGATATTTTCTGGGGTTGGAGTGAACGGTTGAGATCGTTCAACTCCGCCACTTGTTGCAGTAGAGAAGAGAGGAAGGTGATGGTTTAGGTATACCATTTGGGAGCTCCGGTTTAAATTGAAAAAAAAAAAAACAAACAAAAGTCAAGCTAAATTCATAGGAGGAGTCTTTGAGAATTTTGGAGTTTTTATGCTTGTAGATAATGCTTCAATTTTTGTGTTTAAAGAATTTCACAAAACTCATTAAAAGTCTATTGAAATTGGGATATTTTTAGACTTTTATAGAGTTAATAAATGTCAAGTTGAATACCACCAAACTTTTAAAAACTCTATAAAAGTCTATTTTGGATACCATTAAACTTTTATGGAGTATATAAAAGTCTAGATTGAATATCACTAGACTTTTATGGAGTATACAAAAGTCTAGATTGAATACAACTAGACTTTTATGGAGTATATAAAAGTTTAGATTAGATACCTACGTAAAAGTCATTTAAAACCATTAAAAGTCAACAACCAATACACCCCTTAAATCTCAAAAAAACTTTTAAGCTCAATATTGGATTTAAATTACTATTTTAAATTAAGCTCGAATTCCTTAAAATCACAAGCTCGAAAAATTTACATTTGTAATGTAACATAACATAAGATTTTATGAAATAAATGAATAATCACCTAATAGAAAAGTCTATCTCTCCTTTCCCATCCATCACTTTGTTGGATTCCAAAGGGCAAAAAGAAGCAGACAAAACATTAAAACTAAGAATACAATAATACCTATTTCATGTGTTTTTTTAGTACCTCGAATTATGAGGGTTTTAATTATAGATACTGTGCTTCCACGGTACATACTTGGAATGGCAATATTGCGCAACCCTTTTCACTCAGATTGCGGGAAAGTCGACAATGTCTCAAATTGGGTCCACGTCTATGAACCACACGATCACAAAATAATTCTGACTGTTGGATCTGATCTTAGGCCCTGATTCTTTCGATCACAAAACAATTCGGACTGTTGGATCTGATGTTATGTTATATAAATTTAAAATTCTGATCTTGACTCGACAGTTCACGGGCTCAGAGTTTTGGCGCAGACGACAACCTGTGCGGCGACCCCAGATCCCCATAACTCCGAGGTTAAGCCTTATTCCATCTCCGATGCCTACTAGTTTCGCCCTCCCATGGGCTCATCAGCGAAGCGGGAATAGCTCCCAACCAGTCTAGTGTCTAGAATGCTCGCCCTTCCGTCCTAGTCAGGTCCAAGACCAGCGACAAGCTCCCCAAACTCAATTGGGTCGGGATGCCTAACTCAGGACGGACGAACATCTAAGACACGTACTCGACTCTTATGAGCCATCCCGCAATCCCGCAATCCCACGTTATAACCAACCAACAAACATCTCGCTTATGTCTGCGTGTCACGATATTTCGTGATTGTTGTAATACAAATAAATAGTGGAGGAGACAAGATAAATATCATTAACTTTAATTATTGTTTGCATTAATTCAATGTTTGATTATTTAAGCTTATCGAGTATATCTTGAGAAGTCTATTATATATTAATATTATATCATGTTCAAATTGCAATCACATGACATGTTGAGTGTCATGTCATGCTAAACATTATTGGAAACTGATAAATTTTTTTAATTGAAAAAATATAATTAAAAAAGATGCACACCGTGAGCATAATGGCTCTATACATGAACCCCCCCCCCACCCCCCCCCCCCCCCCCCCCCCTACGTCGACCCATCTCTATCCAATCCACTTGGTAGGGGCACGTGCGCATGGAATAATCTTCGTTTAGTAGGGACTACGAAAATCATAGTTGTCTTCCGTATAGAAAAGATTTAGTACAACTTTAACCTTTTAATTTGAATAATAATGAGTGGCCTGTAGAATATGGGCATTACAAATTTACAATACCACCACTCTAGTTTAAACGTATATAAAAAAATTATCCCCTATTATTTGACATACATAACAAGGGAGATGGACGTTAGTGTATAAACTAAAGTAATAGAATTCGTTAGTGTTCGAACTAGAGGGAGTCTATAGGTAATTCGTTACTTATATCCTATATGTGCTACAATTAATTGCAATGGTAGGATTACACCTATCTTCATCCATGCAACATATTAGTTGTTCCTGACGAGATAACAACCGAAACATGATGTTTCAACTGTTATACAATTAAAAGATCTTAATTGATTACTATCAACCATAATTTTTGGTACAACGAAATACGTTTTATATATATATATGATGAAAAGAAAATTTTTTTTTGTTGAGAATATGAAAAGAGATTTCGAGAGGTGCAAAGGTCCCATTTTGAGGATGCATGAATGTTTAGTACATGGTTGGGTTGGGTAGGGTAGGGTCTCAGCTGGCATCATATGAGTCCGCACGAGTGACAGTTACCTCGCTTCCATTATTATTATTATTCCATATGACTTGGATTTATTTTAACGCTGTCATTTTCAAGATTGCAATTATTTCATACATACTTTTCAAAAGAGCATTATTAATTCCATATTTCTTACATGTTTTCGCAAATTCAACTAAAACTAAAACCAGCACATCTTGACATTTATGACAAATGTTTCAGTCCCGACAATTTAAATGAAAAATATTTTCAAAATTAATGTATTTCTATATCAGATGTATGTCGACAAAAATAAAATAAATGAAAAATTACCCCGTCTCCTCAGTAGAAATGAATTATTATAACTTTTGACATTGACTATAAACAATAATGGTTAAGCCATATGTAAAGTAGCTGCATGACAGTATCGCATCCGCTAATTTATAATAGATGTAAAAAATCATACTATGAAAGGTAGACTTTATTGGTCAAACTATTATGAAGCCGAGGCCTACATTGGTTTCAAGCAAATTGTTTTGCAATACCTTCCATTTCTATTTTAACAAATTAATTAATAAACCATTTAATATTTCTTTTAACTGATTGGACAAATCAAAAGATTAACAGATATATTAAAACGGGATGGAGATGAGGGAGGTGAAGATCATGGAATAAAAAAAAAATTGATTTCAAATTTGTGTTCAAGTTATCAAACAGAAATTTGGGAATCTTGAACAAAGACAAAGAAAATTAATAATGGCATCCTCTGTGTCGCAGTTTGTAATAGAAATCGCTATTGATTTGTTGATACATGTTGTCTTAACCAAAGAGGGTAGGAATTATACTTGGTTAAAGGATATGAAGAAATTGTCGGGAAGCTATTGGTTTTAACTGTCATGTTCTAACCTGGGGAAAAACAAATGTGCTAGAAATGAGAATTTTTACCCTGGGCTCAATTCATAAGTTCCCAAGAACTTATGTATATTTGCATGTGAGTCTTGTGGCACTGATGCAAACGTGGCACCATTCCCCTGGCTAGATGTAACTTCAGACACTGAGTCTTGTGGTTTATAAAAGGAAAGGCCAAAAGCAATATTGGCCTCTTGTTGGCCTGCGTTCACTTGCTGTCAATGGGTCTACGCCTGTTCTCTACTTTTAAAATTTTTCATGCAGGCTAAACATATGTTTTAGTAGCATTCATCCTGTATAATTTAATTTATTGGTGATAATAATCAAGCCATCATTATTGAATTCAACGACAGATAATTAACACATGTTTTGTTTTGATTATATAAACAATGAGGTATTTTTTTTGTTTTCTTTCCTAATCTCCATATATAAATACTCATTCATTCTTCATTCCAAAACCATCCCAAATACACAAATCTTTTCTTTTTCTACAAATAAAAATGTTGAGGTAAAAGTGAGATTGAGTTTTACAATTTCTTAATGCGGTTTTTATCCTTGGAAGAAATATAATTATTGGAGAGAAAGTGAGCATTAAAAGCAAAGTGTTGTGAGTGAAATACATCGTATTTTCAATTCTCTTATCATCTTTGTTATCAATAAATAAGTAATCTACTTGAGAGTTCTTGAGTAGACGTAGCCTAATTTGGGGTGAATCAGATATATTGTTGATTTAATCACAAGGGAGGAAGTTAACTTGGCATTCATGTTTGGTGTGTGGCAAGAGGGTAACCATGGTCAAAACTTGCATCTATTTCATATGCTCCTTTATAAAACCCCCCTTAGTCTCCTCATATTATATTCTCCCATCATCATGTTAGCTAGCAAGTTTATTAAACCACAAATGGACAGCACATAAAAAACAAGAGATTTTTCAATGAGAAACTACGAGTTCGGATTGGTAGATATGATGCCAATTGCAGGGGCGAATTTAGAATTTAGGTTGAAGAGGAAAATAATATTAAAAATAGGGAAAATAATATTTTGGTTGTTACTTGAACTTGTTAGTTGTCGCTTGAAGGATGAACATATAAGTGTGTATTGAACGTGAAGTTATGTTTTTTTGATTTGATATGATTTGAATTGAAGGCATGAACTTAGTTTTGCAAGGAAAACTAGTATACATAATGATGTAGTATTGTTTTATTAAGTTTTGGAAGTATGATTTGAGGTGTAGATGATGTACATTATGTTATGTATGTAACAATGTAATAGAGTGACGTAATGAATATCTTGATCAGTAGTAATATTATCTTAATTCTATTAACTAAATAATGACATTTACTTAATTGTATGCTTAATTTAGGATTAAAGTAACGAGACTCCACAATTTTCGGCGTCCGATTTTGTTCGTTTTTCCCTTCGTTCATATTTTTTTTTGACTTTTTCATGTTTAATTTTCATTCATCAAACAAATTTTTCCAACTATAACAACCATGCATCAAAATTCAAAACCTAATGGATATGATACAAACTTTACTAGAAATAGCTAGGGATAATGCCAAATCAAAAGAGGCTAAATGCCCTAAAATCATTATCAACGGTTAATGATAAACCATCTTCCCGTTTATAGAATGCCCAATACAAATGGACAGGCAACTTGATTTCCATTAACAATTAAATTGACTTAATTTTCGTACTAGCGTATTATTTTACGTTTGGAAGATTTTGAAAAAAAAAACAAATTTAAATATCTCGATCTAGATAGTTAAAATTTGAAATTTCAGAATGTTAAAAATTTGAAATAAAGTCGGATGGCGTTCTTTAAATGTAACTTTGAGCAATTTTTTGTGATTAATTCATTAAAAAAGTAGAAAAATGATACGATATAATGTGATTGCTTCAAATAGAGAGAATAATGTGAATTTAGTTGATTATTTTGAAATATTAATTTAGTTAATCAAATTTCAGGAGTCGAGTTAGTTGTTAGGGATGGTGTAGAAATGTGGTTTATGTTTCAACTGATGGATCAGTTCGTCCGCAGGGACAAATGAATCTTTCTTCGGAGAAAGGAAAACTAGATATCAATTTTTTTAGAATTTTGAGGAAAAAAATTCGAGGCCTTATTTTTCCATGTAAGTAAACAAACTTCTTCAATTCAAACAAACTTCTTCAATTCGAAACTTTTTCATGCATACTACGTAGCACTAAAGCATGAAAAAACAGAAGTAAAGATCAAATTTGGTTTAAAAGGTTTAATATTGAGAATCAAACACCAAGGTTCAATGCACCAAAAAAAAAAAAAAAACAAACAAACAAACCAACCAAGTTTCATGGATACACCAAGGAAAGGAGGGGAAGGGGTGTAGGTCACAATGCACAGGAGCATTGTAGCTTTATACCAACTATTAGACCATAAGAATTCAATAGCTAGAGGTGAAAATCTGAAAACCTTGGCCTAAATGTACTTACTATATGCTGTTTTGCTACCCAGGTTCATTCAGGGTCGACCAGCGAAGACGATACATGAAGGGTGACATTGACATTAAATCTACCTCAAAGTCATGAAAGATGTCTGTTAGCATCTATTTATGCCCTTCGCTCTTTTGTACAAGTAAAAACCTTCCTTTCTAATGCATTTTATTGACGGGCCTTGCTAACCTGGAAAACCCAAAATACATCGTGTTTTAGAAGTAAAGATGACGAAACCAGAAGGATTTCTGACAGAATTGCATACCTTCTTTGCTATTTGTTGCAGGTGATACTTACATTTCCAGTGAGCCCACATTGAGTCGAACCCCTAACTTGAGTGGAGGCAGAAATAACCTCTTCTGCAAGATTCCCAACTGATCCAAATTCTATTCTACATGATGAATTTAAGTAACTATCGGTTTGATTTCCATCACCAACCGAAAAGGGAGAATGACACCGAGCATCAGATTTCCGTAGGCCATGAGATCCGTTTCCAAAGGAATTTGACCTGCCGAAAGCTGGATACAAGCCATTATTATGGCGGTGGCCATGAAATTGTTGGCGATTTCCTGGTGCCTTACCTCTGCCCCTTCCTTGTGAAGATCTGTCCCTGTAACAACCACTCTACAACACAAAGGGTTTGTAAGATAAACTGTAAATTATGAAAACACAACAGTAAATGACAAGTGGACATAAAGTGTCCAAAAACTTACCACCATGGATGGAAAGTAAGTGCCAGTTCCTCGAGTATTGAGCCTCCCTTCGGTATGAAATACAGTGGCTGGCAGGACATAGTCAGCAACAGAATAGGTAGTTTGTCCCAAGGAGATTGCGCATGGATTCACTTGAAAGTGATGATGCTGACTATGAGGGATAGAATGTTTAATAGGATCCGATTGATTCTTGTTTTGAATCCTAGAAGATGAGGACGAGAGGTTGGACGGTACATGTGGGGATGAAGAAAATCCAATGGTTAATTGACCACGAAGAAAACTCCTAAGATGACTGTCATAATCTCCAGAGAGGTCTGCCAAATAATCGCTAGCTTCTGATTCTACTCCTATGCTACTTAAGTCCCTTTTTTTTAAATCATCCCGTAGATTTTCCGAAACATTTGCCTTGGGAGTAGAAGAATCTGAACGGGTTGTTTCCAAAACACTCTTAAGAATTGTGTCATTTATTTCAACGTGTTTCTCGACATCCTCTAACCATGAATCAAGGCCAAACTTCTGTGAAGCATCATACACAAAGTCCTTTTTATGAAATTTCCGCGTCTTTAGCCTTTGAGTCTTGGCAGGTGGTGATTTAACAACATTTTCAGAAAGAGACGCACCATTCGGTGAAGCACTATCTACAAAGTCCATATGATGAATTTTTTGTGGTTCTAGGCTTTCAGTTTCGGAAGGTGATTTAATGTTCCTAGAAAGAGAAGCACCGTGCTTTCTGTTCGATAAATAATCTGACGCACCCATTCTCAAGATTGAATTAGTTGTCTCAAGGTTGTATCCATCCACGGTGGGGGCAGAAGCGTTTCCTGAAACGATAACCCCATTTGCAGAATAGCAGGATTCAAATGCCATATCCGAAGAAACTTCTCCTGCCAAACAACTGTTAGGCTCATTCTCGAATGATGAGATAGAGTTATCTTCCATCCCAACACCATAGTTATCATAATCACTGGAAGATGATTCTAGCAGCATGTCACACAAAGAAGACAACCCCGAATGGGAAGCTGAAGATCCAGTCAGAGATGCTTCATCACCAAATTCTAAGTCCAAATGTTCGATGCTGCGGCTTGAGTGTTGTTTTCGATGCCTCAAAAGGGTATTGGCAAAAAAATTGTTGATCCCCTCAGCAACTTGATCTCTTGGTAGGGACAGAACATGACCCAGCTTGCGAGCCCCAAATTTGATAGCACTCCGTATACGGAAGAAATTTCCTATAAATGAAGCACAGTTATTTCACATTCATACATCTAAAAACACCATTTCCCGTTAAAACTTATCACATATACACTTTTGCCTGCCTTCGTACATCTATAAAGGAATTTGCAATGTGATCAATGAGAAAAAGCACCTAAAAATTATCTAAACCATTATTCATTTTTGGTCAACCGAGAAGAGAAAGAGATGCAGTGATCAAGACCCATAAAATTTTGTGGATAATACTGTTGAATAACCAGTGAATATTTCATGTAGGTGGAGTTGTTGTTTTGAGTTTTGAATCCAGAACCTCGACGTTAGTCAGGGGCTCTGATACTATGTGGACGAGTAAAAATGTTGCAAGCAGGTTCAATTTGGAGATAAATCAATGAAATGAGCAATTTCTACTAATTTCCATTACCTCTGTTCACACTGCGCCCAAGGTTATTATTTTCCTTCAGTGGGTCGATAATATTAAGATGTTTTGGTTGAAATGCCTTTTGGTTTGCGTCTAGCCATTTAAAGGGAAGAGAAAACATGCCCATGCAGTTCTCTATGAATTCTTCGTCAAGCAAAAGGTCATTCAATTCACTACCTGGCATCTTCACTGCAGAAGAAAAAAAAACAGCGACACAAGTAAAAAAAAGCAGAGAGAGAGAACAAAAAGAAGGATGCAACAACAAAACAAAGGAATATGAATGGGGCAGAGAAGTTATGTTAAAGTCAAACCACCTTTATGCAATCGAGCATCATTTCTTACCCTCTATATTAGGAAGGGATGATTTACAAACTGCGCCCTTCAAACTTATGCAATAGTTGTCCCAATCAAATTGACAGTAGTAATCCAAGAACTTATAGAGGGCCTAGATACCAGAGAAAAACATAACAAATGGAGTCATGGATGATTTGCACATATTCATTAATGTTACTATTGCATATTTGAATGTAATTACCACTAAAGGGCCACTTAAAGTTGAATGGAACAGGTGGAAGATGTATAAGATAAGTGTTTCCAAAGCATATGTGGAAATTAAACCATGAATGGCACCAAGGATGCGACTCTCGTAAAAGCACCAGGTTTTTATCAGGATAATGCTTCGTTTAAAAAGATGATTTCTCCCAACTAGGCGATCAACCTGCATTGAGAAAAAAATCCACAATATCATCATCATTAACAAACCAAAGAGTGAAGCACAAATTCAGCAGTTATAACAAATGATAGTTTGAAAACCAGTTGAACAAAGCACCCAGCAATATTCTGTCATATAAATGGCAAAAGTACCCCAGACAAATTTCCCAGAAGTCTTCAGTACTACCTTCTCAAGGAAACAGAGTGTAGAAAGTCCACCAAGCTGATTGAAAGATATGTCTACCACTTTGTTCTGCACTATGCATTTCACAAGTTTAACCTGCGGTCAGAAACAAAACATTTTTCAAAATAAATAAAATTATTGTACACGCCTAAAGATTACACAATTAGTAACTAGATAAATCCGCAAACAATTGTCAGCTTGTTCAGAATGACATTAACAATCCAAGCCAGTACATTCAATGAGTGATCTCCTCAAATTGGCAGTAAAGTCACAATTCAAATCTCATAGAATAATTGCAATTCCAAAACTCACATATATATCAAATTTGACAACTGTAAGCAGATCCAAAATCACTTTAATCTTTAAACAAGTAAACAGATTGAAAGCTGACAAACTGAAGCAACAAGGGAAGGTGGGGAAAAAATAGAAGCATCTGCAATATCCAGGCTATCCATATGCCAATTTTGATGTTCACATGCAACACAAAAGCTACTCTAAATAGATGTATATGCTCATAGTCAAAAATATCATCCAGAGCATAAACAGAGTTGCCACAAATTCTATAAATGAAGAATACCTCAGCATCAATAAATTGGGTATCATTAATTTGGTACTCCGAATTTTCATTCAGCTCTTCCCCACGTAGAACTGCATGAACATCATGGGCAAACGATTCGCCAGCATTGGGACCTCCAAGGACAGTCAAATCAATATCTCCATCAGGTAGGTAAGTCTTGAGCGGCACCGACCCATAGGGAAAAACCTGTGAGGTGTGAACTCCAAATTTAGAATGTTGGATACGCTTACTTATTGCAATAGCCATATAACACGTGTTTTGGTACAATGCCGGAATCACATACTGCAAGTGAATCAGATCCTAGATTATTTAGTAAGTAGCACAACCGATGTTTTATCGATATAAAACTCCAACTAGTCCACAAGGAAAGAGATACGTGGCACAATTTCGTTAGGGATCGCTAATAAAGGTTCGATGAAATCAAATCAAATTAAACTAAATTCATAACTCATATCTAAACGGTCTTTCTACGTGGCGCTGTTCCTACGTACAGACTTTTCTGCAACGACTTTCGTGTCACGACAAGTTAGCGGAATCTCACAATTAAGTGATTAACTTATTCAAAAACATGAAAAGGATTGCCAAGTAGGTAAGTCAGATAGATTATATTCCATACCCCACATTCGGGATCTCGTAACTTCATGTTACATATATTCTAACATGTCGTTATCGCAAAGGCACTTTTCAGTTTCTTTCGCGCCGTAATTTTTAAACTGTCGAACGGTTATCGAGTATGGACAACCATATCTACCATAACTTAAAGCAAACAACATGGAATCTAAACTTTCGTGTCACGACAAGTTAGCAGAATCTCACAATTAACTTACTCGAAAACATGAAAAGGATTGCCAAGTAGGTAAAAACAGATAGATTATATTCCATAACCCACATTCGGGATCTTGTAACTTCATGTTACATAAATTCTAACATGTCGTTATCGTAAAGGTACTTTTCCGTTTCTTTCGCTCCGTAATTTTTTTAAAATTCGAACGGTTACTCGAGTACGGACAACCGTATCTACCATAACTTGATGGAAACAACATGGAATCTAACAGATCTTATTAGTCAATTGCACTTCTCATCTACCAGCTAAGCAAGCAAACCATCTGACACTCCTTCAACTAATAATAAACTTTGATTCACAGAGAGTTTAAACCTACAAATCCTTTAACAAATCACAAACCCATATAGAAAAGCAACATAAAACACATCAAACTTAATTTGTGCCGAAATAATACAAGACACGGATATAATTAACCAATGAAAATTAAAGAGATAAAATGAAGACTACCCAACATAAACTCAATTCATCATACACAGAGCAAAATGCATGCATAAAAACTTTCGGAAAAAAAAACAAGAAAAAACCCACATCACAATCAAAGTGAGCTTTGATGAGTCTCCGAAGATGATCAACGACTTCACTTCTCTCCTCCTCGGAGTCGAGTGTAGGGTGAATGGAATTCAACACTTCCTGGGCTGCTTCCTCCGCCGCAGATAAACACTCCATAGCAAACGGCACCGAATCAGGCCTAGAAGATAAGCGTAAAACCTCAAGCCCCTCCACCCCAAATTCACACATCTTTGTTTTTTCACCTTTTCTTCACAGAAAACAATTAACTGGTAGCAAAACCAGAATTCTCCTGGTTTTTAACAATTTTTTTCAGCCATGGCTTTTAAGAAAAGACGTTCACATTGTTTGTCTGTTACATAAAAAGCAGAGGATTCTTAAACAGATGGGTTCAAAATTTGGGGTTTGTTGAGAATTTAATTAAATTCTAGTAATCCCACTGTCTGCATACACACATATACTGACATAGCCGCACACACACACATATATATATGGGAAAGAAGGGTTTTTCAAAAAACAAATGTCCAAAAGGGAAAAAAAATTAAAGGGCACGAAAAAATCGGAATGGACGACAAAATTGTAATAACAAATTAGCTTTTTGTTTGCTTTCGTCTTCTCCGAAGTCCCTCCTTTTTTTTTCAGTTATTTGCAGAGAGAAGACAAAATCTACCTCATTTATCTTCCTCCTCCCTCAACCCCTTTCTCTCTCTACATTGCATACCCCACAACCCTCTCTCTACATATATATGTGTCTATACATACACAGGTTATGTATGTATATGTTGTCAGATTTTATTTTAATTTATATTTTTTTTCGTTGATGAAAATTTCCGGGGCAGAAGGACGGGGACGCGACGAACGGTGAATGACAGG
The DNA here is from genome assembly GCA_907163345.1 of Haberlea rhodopensis. Lineage (NCBI taxonomy): Eukaryota > Viridiplantae > Streptophyta > Magnoliopsida > Lamiales > Gesneriaceae > Haberlea > Haberlea rhodopensis. The sequence goes on along the minus strand of CAJQUN010000044.1, from coordinate 2,506,884 downwards.
AATAAAAGCGTATATTGAAAAGAAAAAAGAACTCTATTTAACTGGACTATTAAAACGGTGACATTTGAAGAAATTTGAGGCTTTAACTACGTCGTTTTGATAAATTGAACTAGGTTTATTTAATTTGGTCTCGGTTATAGGTGTGGATAAAATTGGGGAAAGCCAATAATAATTATTTAAAACCGAATTCAAAATCTTTTTTTAATATATGAATTTGGTAAAATATCTTTTGACGAGTAAGGATAATTATAATTTTTTTTAAAATGTTTATAATGTCTTAACAAGGTACGTTATTATTTGCTCATCCAACTTTAATATATATTAGCAATTTTTGATACATAATGTGTGCACGTATAATTTTTTTGTAAAATATTTTTAAATTTTTATATGGTGTATAATTACAATATAAATATGTGATTATTAAATTTTTTTAAAATTCAAAATATTTAAACAAATATTGTATTTTATTAATTAGATGAAATAAATGATTTTAGAAAATTTGAAGAAAATCAAAATAATGAAGATAGTTATTTATATAAGGGTATTTAGGAAGAACACGTAGTTTGTATATGTTGCATTTCCTTTATAATATATATATATATATATATATATATATATATATATATATATATATATATATATATATATATATATATAAAAGATTCTTTTTAAGTTTTTTATCACACTCGATCATAAATATGATAAATAGCATATATTTGTTTTGAATAAACGATGCACAGGCAAAATCTAGATATTGAATAAAATTATTACATGTTTAATATATGTATATGTTAGGATCTATTTCTATTGGTGATATGTATGAACTCTTTATGTTTGCAGTTATTTATTTAAAGTATATTGTTTTTGAGTAAAGTTAAAAAAATTGTTTTTATGAAAAATAATGAGTGTTTGCTATTAATTTTTTTAAAAAAAAAAACAGCTTCATGAACTTCAATTAATTACAAAATTATCATCATATAATTTAAAGCTGTCAAAGTATTCCATGACTTGTTTATCTACTTCTTCTTTTACCTGCTTTATTTTGGATAAACAATAGCACAATGAAGGAATCAAATACTTAAATATATATATTTTTTTTGTCAGAAAAACAGATAAAACACTTTTGAGAATAATTTACAAACTTAATTTTAGTACTCAACAATTATTCTACCTAATGATAATATATAAAATAATATACACTACAAAATCACTCAAGTCAATTTTGAGCTCTAAAATCTATATTTCACCATGCTTGGATATCGAATTTTCTCCTACCCAAAAATATTTTCTCCTAATGATAATTAATGTGATTTTCAATTATGTAAGTGGAATTTGCAATTATTCATGTATAAGGAGAGAGATCCAAATATAAATCTAAACAAGTGTGTAAATTTAATTTAGCAAAATTATTAAGATTTCACTACTAAGGAAATAAATCACCAAGATAAATTAAAACACGCCATTTTAATAAAATATCAACATTAATTGATTAATACTTTGTTACAAAATTATATAGAAAACACAAAATTACAAGTGTATTTTTAATTGACAAAATAATCACCAACTTTTAATTGAGATTATACATGATATATATACATTGCGAACCACCGTTATGCCGAGGAAACAGCTGCTCCCCTAAAAAAATTATTTTATACAGTCAGAATATTGTTTATAATAAAAGATGTCGTTTGTCGATTTTTTTTTTAATATTTGTCAAATAGAAGGAGTGAAAATAATATTTTATGAAATATTAAAAAGTTAAAATTTTGAAGGAAAAAAAAAAAGATTTGAGGAAATAAAATTGTTGTAGTCCTCATCTCTTGTAATTCTCATATTTATTGCTATTACCTGATAAAATATATTATGTGTAATCTCATTAATTGCGTCCTACTAAGCTCCTTCTTGTAACGGTTAAAGGCATATTGCTGACCAATTTCATTTATTTTTTAATTTTCTCCGAATCTCCAGATGTGATTCATGTAATCCAATTTCTCCTACAAATTTTTAAAATTTTAAATTATTTTCTCATCTGAACAAACAATATAGCAGTAGCATAGATGGCAAAATGGACGGACCACTTTCAGCCCGACATATTTTGCTACAGTAAATCTATACCATACACTACTCATATATAAGGGTCAAGTCGGGCCAACATGACGTCCATTTTTCAGACTATCTCACGGCTCGTCGTTTTTGCCATCTATACATACGATATTTGGGATATGCCGACCTTTCAGTAGAGAGTACAAAAATTAATAATAATAAGATCACTGCTACAAACTTAGAATTATATATAATGAAAAGGAAAATTAAATTTTAAATGTAAATTTTTAACATAGAAGTTATTTTTCAAAATTTCAAATTGTAATCTAATATAATATAAGTAGCTTTTCAAACAAAAGTATATTTACATATTTATATTTATAGTCAATTATTAATTGTCCATATGATAAAAATGGAGATTTGATTTTTTTAAACAAAATAAATGTAATTATATGTCAAGGTCTACACATTATTTTTATGTGGAGTAAGATATTATAGAGCCAAAAATGCTGCAAAACCGAAGATGAAATCTTTTTCTTAACTTTATAGAGGACTAAGTAATTGATTTGTTATTTATCGGTTGTTTAAAAGACTTTATTTACTTTATTTATATTTTCTATAATTTTTATCTTAAATTTTTTTATACTAGGAGAACAAAAACAATTATATTCTTAAATAATATATAATTTTTGTAGCAAGGCCCCTAATTTTATTTTTTATTTATCTAAAACAAAATTCTATAAAGTGTTCTTATGCCAACTTCGCTTGATATATAATCAGGGGTTGATGTACTCAAGTGCAAGGAGGGCAAATGCACCCCTTCCTAAAAAAAGAATTTACCTTAAAAAATATTAATTTTTTAAAAAGAATTACAATTTTACTCTAAAAAAATGTAATTGCCCCTTAAAAATTACATTTTGATCTCCTTTAAATTATATTTTGACTCCTTTTGGTCTAAATTTTTTGTGCTCTCCCTTCCCAAAAATCATATGTCCACCACCGTATATAATCACAAAATTTAAGCAAGTGTTTTTTTTGTTAAAAAAAGGCAGAAGTAATTTTATTTAATAAAATCGTGACGAATATATTTATTTTGTTTTATTTTTTAATATAAAACTCAAGTTAAATCTAAAATACGCGTCATATTTTTTTTGTTTCAAGCTTTTTCAAGAGCTTTTTCCTTTCAAAGAAAAACTTAGCATTGTCATAAAATAATAAAATAAAAACGTAGCAAACACACAGCATTATTTCAACAAAAGATTTTTATTTATTTTTTGGTTTGAAGAAAACATTATCTATATATATGCATTGAATACATTGGATATAACTTGACTGAACTTAAGCCCTCAAGTGAGTGTGGAGGTTTCGACTTTTCAAGAATCAAGACCTATCACCCTCTACTCTATATCGAAAGATATATTTATGTCAGTAATACCTATGCCTATATGATAATATATAATAATGAGAAAGAGTGACATAAATCCACTTGAAATCTTCACTTTTCTTAGGCCTACATTAATTTATTTCAAAATATAATTTTCATTAATTTGAAAATCAGAGATGAAATCTTTCTCTTAATTCTCCTTGACATAGTACCTCTTCCGATATAAATGGCCAGAATCTATGCAACTTGATAGGGCTACTTTATTGGTAATCTTGTTTGCATAATGGGTAGTTTACCCAAAAAATTAAGAGGTCAACTTTCACTAGCCCAAAAATATAAAAAAAAAAATAGTCAAAATAAGGTTCAGAATTGGTTTATATATATGGATCTTTCTTTTTGCAAACTCATTCCATAGTAAAATTTGTAAGAAAATGAAGCAATGAATCAATTATGTGAAAACAAATGTTGGATCTAGCGCTTACCGTTTTACCAATAATTATAGTTAAGGATAATGGCGCAACTTCAATCTTTTCAACCATACATTGACACAAGCGACATGTGTTCGACCGATCACAAAGTAGAGACAATTGTTGAACCCCAACAATCTCCCCCCTAATAATTGCACTCTCTGCAACTTATAAGAATCGAACACGCGACCTAGGCTCTAATACCAATTGTTGGATCGAGCGCTTACCTGTTTATCAATAATTATAGTTAAGGGTAATGACACAAGTCACACAACTTCAATCTTTTCAACCATACACTGGCAGAAGCATCATGTGTTCGATCGATCACAAAACATAGGCAATTGTTGAACCCAACAACGATAAAATGGACTTCTTTGGTAAAACACTAAATTTATAAGACACACATTAATATTTATGAGTCGAGTTAATTATGGGTTTCTTGATGTCAAGTTTAAATCGAAAATCGATCAGCAAGCCTTGATTTGATATTTAAGCATTTTCAAAACATAAATTAAAAATTAATATATTCAATATTGGATATAATATTTTTATAAATTTAATTTATAAAGTTTAGGAACGTGATAACGAGCTCAACTCGAGAGTCAAATACAAACAAATTCTTTGTATTTAATAAAATATATATCTTACTAAAATCATATGTAAAGAAATTTTTTTGTTGTGAATATTATAGACGATAAATTATATTCTTTATTAGTAAATTGATTTAATCATGTCATTATTTATTTATTTAATTATATTATATTATTTTATATATATTGATTAATTAAATTTTTAATATCTAATTTAAAAAATTGGACAAATATGAATCTTGTATGCCCTATAAAGTAACATAATTATAATAATTGTCATGATTTTTTATAATTACGATATTCCATAAATACTCTCCATCTTTTTGGCCAATAAATCTCCGATTTTTGTTTCTTGCATCACGAATTTAAATAATGAATATAATATCATCTTTTTAATTTAAATTTTATTGCTTAAAAATTATAATTTGAACTTACTACAATTATCTGATTTTTATTTAATATTTTCCCATTTTTTATGTATTTGATTAGATTAACAAGATGGATATCGATCAAGAGCGTCAAGAAAATGATTTATAGTGTAAATATGTGCAAGTACACTACCTTTTGTTAATCCAGAGCTTGGATTTGGTATTAATGGCAGGTGTGGTCACAGTTCTTTGGAGTAATAATCTATAATTCATTGGCTCTTATGTAACCAGATTACATAACATATATATACGTCTTTTCCTTATCCTGATAAATGTGGCTAGAGTTATTAAATCGGGTTAGTCCGTTTGGACCTACTTCCAAGCTGTTGGAATCAAAAACCCCAACCAGGAGGCTCTTTCCTCAAACTGGCACTCTTCTCTTGAAATGTTCATCTTCGAGGGGAACTTTTTGTAAGACTAACAATCCTAAGAAAATGAAAAATTGCACAATTCCAATAAAACTTAAAAGGATGTCAGGGATCGGAATCAGAACCAACAACAACGTCTTCCATTGCTTTTGCGAGAGAGGACTAAGGGATGCGAGAGAGGACTAAGGGATAAGGAAAGCAGGGCGCAAGATCGACCAAATACCCCGTGGCGACTTGCGGGTGGTTAAACCCACCAAAAAAAATAAAAGAATTTAATATTTTTTAAGTTTTAATAAATTAAAATAAATCATATTTTAATTACTAATTCAAATTTTATCATAAATCAATTAAATTATTGAAGATAAGCCAAACACAAACCCAAATTGATTGACCCATTCAGACCCACCTCCTAACTAGTCCAACCCGCTTATTTGGTAGGTCAAGTTGGACCACTCAGATTGGCTCAACACATTTTAACGGCTCTAACTATGTCAAGTATGTTGTGTGTGTAGATATACAAGTGCTCAGCTTGGGTTAGACTAGCACAAGTGGTATAATCACGATTTCAGAATTAATAGACAAATGTTCATATAATATAATAATTTTATTATTTGTTGAAAAAATATATAACCAGTGTTGCTCTTGTATAAGGTATATCTCCGTATACAACACAACATAAACATGATGCAACATCAATTTTTCTTTAAGAAAAATTATGATAAGATATCGATGTTTATATGTAAATCTCATCACTTTCCGTCCAATTCTTCAACCAAATCCCACTAGAGCAATAAAATATTACTTCTATAGACGCATTAAGCACAAGAAATAGCAAATTATTTCAAATGTGAACTAACAAATGATGAAAAACTCATTAACTGAATTCAGGAAATGCGTTTGTGCATTAGACAACGACAGCAAGGTACCATTCAGGGAAAACCGAACTTAAAAATAACGCTCAAAACCAGGACAGGTAGAAGTCATAGTATTACTTCAAAGCGAGTCTAATAGCAAAATGTGAACCAAAATAACTATGCACGAGCCGCAGAAGGAGCTCCACCAACACGAGGAGCTTGACCTGGTGGCTTAGGTAGATCATCCTGTAAATGTGGAAAAAGAATGGCGGTGGTAAATGTATCAAATCTATAAAATTAAGAGGGAAAATGTCCACGGCAACAGCTGACAAGATATCAACTAATCAAAACATATTGATGGTTCATATTTCTAAATGTTGTTTAAGAAACAGCAAATTTCAAATTCCTAAAAGACGTGGAGAGCAAACAGGTATAAATTTCACTAGACAGCTCATGAAATAATGTAGAAGCCTAAAAGGTTATATCTATAAGAGTATTAGTTGAAGTTCCCATGGGAAAATAACGAAAACATAGAAACTCTGGAACTTGCTAGTTGCTAGTTGCAGAATGAAGATTTGAAAGAATCTACGTTGGTGTCATGAGACTTGAAACTTCATTATTTACTTTTTCAGACGCTATATGGTCCTAGCAAAACCCCTTGGAAGAGAAGTTTGATTTTGAGCCCACAAGAGACAAGAATGAGGAAAAAAGAATGTTAAATCACAAAATGTTGTCACATCAGGGAATTGGGTTTGATACAAGGAAATGCGAGAAATAATTGTGTATTAAGTTGAGAGAATCAAAAAACAACTATCAATGGACAAAAGAGTAAAATAAAGGCCAAATTGCACTATAAAAGGTAAATATTACTTACCCTCGGGCGTCTATAGCGCTGTGGAGGCTCACGATTCCTCCTATCAGTACGAGACCGGACCCTCACCACCTTGGAGTGAATAGCACATGAAACACAGTACTGCATCTTCACGTACAGTTTTGGAAGGGTGTACACTATAGATAATATAAAGACATGTATGAGATAGTACATAGACTTCTTCTAAGTTTTTTTTTTCCAAAGAGAAGATTACAAGGAAAGGTGAATGTCAATACAAAATTAAAGCATAGAAAGCTCACTTTCAAAAGCACATGCTTCCTGGACATCCCTCACAGCAGCTTGCTCGACAATGTTTCTCACCAGAAACCTTTTGATTGCCTTGTCCTGCCAAACAAAGACAAAGTAAACAACCATCGAACAATCAATCGACTTTGCCTTATTAGTGCTCATTAGATTATAAATTCAACCTAGGGGCAGTAAACACATTCTAAAGAAGCCAATAAATTAAAGATTGCAGAATGCATTTAAGAGAATTCAAACATAATTTAGTAGATATTTTGTAGCAGAACCATAGTTATCAAGGCATGAATTTTCTACACTTCTCTTTTTCATAGATACCAGGCGAGCACTATATTTCTTGCTGTGCTTGGCCGTAACTCCAGGCACATGTATTTAATAACTATGAGCAGAAATTAATCATGTTTAGAGAAGACACAAGATCAATTTTCATACACCACATCTAGCAGGATCATGACAATCTAGAGCAGAAAATTCATAATAGCAAGGAAAAAGGTCTTTTGTCAATATCGAAGGGCTTCCTACGGTTACGCACGGTTTATCAGGAGTCTCAACCCAGAAAGAGCTTATTTCTTGAATTCCAACCACAAAACAATCTTTGGCCAAATACACGCATTTCCTAACCAATTGAGCGAGTTCAACACACCGCTAGCAACAACAGCGAGATACGTGTAACTTAATATTCACTAAAAGAATAATATCAACATATTTAATTTCTCACAAACTAAAACAAAGTAATTTCAAAATAAAAAATAATTCAACGAACTATACAGATCTGCACATACTGGCAAAGACATATAAATATTAAAGAACAGAAATTTATTCAACAAAAAGATAATAAAAATAACCAAAAGAAACCTTGGGGCAGCATTTCCCACAATTGGAGCAGCGAATGAAGTTGACATGACCACGGCCATGCTTGTTGCGGCCTCCGTTCCTTCTCTTGAATGTCTATGAATTCAAAAAACAGAGAAAAAATCACCCCTCAAGAAAGAAGTGTAAAATAAAGCTCAGGATTAAATATTGGATAACCTAACAAAATTTTGGATCATCTTCTCACCATAGTCGATAGATTGCTGTTGACCGCTGAAGCCGCAAGATCACAGCGCTAGATGCCTCGGGTTTAGTATTAGGTGCGACTGGTGAGAGAGCGAGAGAATTGCGGTGGTATTATATACGGCTTTTAAAAAACCCTAGAGTCCATCGGGCTCAGAGAATAGTTTGGGTCAATTGCTTTTCGGCCCAATAGATGGAGTAATAAAAGAAAATAGAAAATTTCATGCCGATACCTTTCAGTGAAACATAATTCATCATAATTTAGGAATAAAACATTAGTTCATCTAGGTCAATTTTTAGTTGAAATGAAATTTATAACCCCATGTAGTCCATGTGATCCACGCGATCCAATCAACTTTTAATTTAATTGCATCATTACCCCTTGAAACTTATTTTAAGATCAAATATACGTATGTATACTATTCATTATCTTCTTCATCCCATTATTTTTAAACAGAAGTATTTTTATGAACATGAGATCCTCCCGTTTCTGTCATCTCGAGAAGAACTCAAAAGCATACATTTGTAAAGGACTCACGATTCATATTTAGACCCTTCTACTCACAATTCAAACCCTTATTCGAAGAACATGTTAAAAATAAATAACCGTCTCATCATGCTTCCGTATTACCATAAAATTTTGACAAACCAATATATACCTGTTTGACCATAACGACACCAGGTGACTTGGGTTGTAAATCCACTAGTCGGAAAAATACTGCCCCCAAACTGTTTTACGAATGGCTCTTCACCATCCAACCTCAGCCCCTCAGGCGAGGTTAGTCTGCAAGTTATCTGACTCCTTCAAAAATCACACAACACAGCCTTAATTCGTTTCATACCTTAAGGCGTAGGGTATAACTAGATATAAAAAGATTTTAAAGAAATCCTAGAGATAGATAGACAACAACCTTCGATTTATTCTGGAGACACTTATAATATTTATTACATTAATACTTCTCCTCCTGGGAGGATACTAACTTGTTAGCTTTCATATAATGAGGCTGGATTCGAAACACATGACTGAATTACAAAACATAAATATTACAAACAAAGAAAGAAATTATTACCAAGCTATGAAGGTTGAAAAGATTAAAGCTTGGTGACTACACTATTTATTTCTGAGAAAACTATGGAGAATTTTCGATGTCCTTAGCTTCCTCTATGCCTGGCCTTATATAGGCATGAATCCGGACTTCAAATGCGGATTCCAAACTCTCGTTGAATGTTAAGTGCTCCCATGAGTGCGCCTTTATCTCGTGGTCTGTCATCTTTTGTCTGAGTGTGCCAACTTTTCTCGTGAGTGGTCCATTATTTTGTCTGGGTGCGTTTTATGGTCCACATCTTTTTTCTTTGTCAGAGAATCTTTACATTATTGGCTTTTGTGGTCCGTGAGCTTTAGGAAAACGTGTCATCTTGTCAGCAGGACCTTTGTCAATTCCTGCCTCTGATCTGTCAGGTTTGGATAGGAATCCTTTCCCAGATTCTGGTTCTTTCTGCTCGGGGCATGCTTGGCAAATCCGATCTTTCCATCGGCCAATATGTGTCATGTTGCACAATTTCCGGTAAGTTTCTTTGCTTGCCAGAATCTTGTTCTCCCAAAGAATTCTTCTTCTGTTTCGAAGAGGTCTTCGACAAATTTGTTGTTGTTCCTGTCATGGAATTCAGCATGAAAGTTCCATTGGCTGAATTTTGAAAGATCTTGAATGAGTATATGATTTTGTCCATTTCTGTTAGACAAACCCAAAGACCCCACGCTCGTCTGATTGAAGCTTCATCTTCGATAATGGCTCAAACTAATAATGGTGCATCCTATGGTAGCACCATTTTGATATTTTTAAGGCATCCCATCTGGTCGTCTGAGCTTGATAAAATGAAAAACTTCAATAAAGCATTTCTCTGCTAGTTTTGGAGCGGCACTGAAAAAATAAAACTCCAAAATATCTCCTCGAGCCAAATGCGGATTATTGGCACATGTCTCGTGAACAGCTTCTCTGATCCATTTTGATAATTTGGAGATTTCAGAGAATGCTGGTGCAACAATATAAACCGACGCCAGAGCTCCGAAATCATACCATTCTTTTACCTCGTTTGGATGGCTACCTGGTTTCGTCCAAACCCATGGATATTTTTCGAAGATATCAACAATTGTTTTGTTTGGGTTGATACCCCGTCTGGTAATCAGTTTCTCCCTAATACGTTGGTAATCATGCATAGGAGAAGAAACTAAATCCTCGTTAATTTGAACCCTAGAAGTGTCTGTCTTTGGCCTAAGGTTCAACTTTCCCTCTTTTACCCCAGAGGTGCTGGGTTGACTTGAAGGTTCAGATTGTGATGGCACGTGACCCTCAACATTCGCTATAGCTTGTACATCATCAAAGAATGCATCATCTGCAGCACCCGTGACAGGGGTATGTGAATCCCTTGCCTCTGGGTTAGATGAACCCCATTATCTAAACACCCCTTTTTGCACCGTTGGAGTTGCGGCATGGAAGATAGGCCCCCTCAAGACTTCGAACAAGCGTTTATATGACTGGAAACTAAGTCCCGATCTGCTTGTTTTAGTCGTCCTGCTACGTCAGCATTGAGACAAATCGTTCCAAGATCTCCATGTTTTCCCTGAGATGCCTAACTCGTTTGAGGGTATCGCTAGTCCCTCCATCTCGTGTTAAGAAATCTGCAACAACATTTTTGTTAGATTTCACAATGACAATATCATAATCATAATATTGGCATTTCAGCTTCCCATCTTAAAAGTCTAGCCTTTTCTAGTTTTGATTTAATTTTATTTTTCAGAAAATACTTAACACTAGTATTATATATTTTCAAGATAAATTTCTTTGCGAGTAAAAATACTGGCCATTTTTAATCACTTCGCACTCAAGTTTATCTCTTCTCAATGTTTCTTCAAGACATGATAACTGTTTTTGCTGAAATTCATGAAGGGTTATATCATGTCAGTTTGCCTGGAAAACATTGTCTTGCTGCATCAAACTATATGTCATCATCTGATATGAATATTACTTGACACCTTAGGCTCGGACACTTGGCTTTTCCTCAATATCAGACTTAAATCTCACTTGTAATGATAACGATAGTGTTCCATGTCATTTTTTTTAAAACAAAAGAGGCTTCCTTTTTATATTAGTAACTTTGTAACTACTTGTGCTTTTGAAGGATTCATTCTGACATACGGGGTCTTTCTCAGTTTCTTCGTATAATAGACGTAAGTATTTTCTTACTATAGTAGACGATTACACCTTATGTTACTAAACTAAAATCGGAGACTAAGTTTCACCTACAACATTTTTATAATCTGGTGCAAACTCAAGTTAACACAAAAATCAAAGTTTTAAGGTCTAATAATGGTGCTAAATTTATACTTAAAGATTTTTATTACAACAATGGAATTATACATCAAACTAGTTGTGTAAAAACTACTCAACAAAATGGTAAAGTTGTGAGGAAACACCAACACCTTCTCCAAGTTGCAAGATCTTTAATGTTTCATGCTCATTTACCTCTAATATTTTGGTCTGACTGTATACAAGATGCAACACATGTCATAAACCGAGTTTCATCAAAAATTTTGGAAATAAATTACCCTTTGAATTGTTATATAACAAAGCTCCATCATATACACATGTAAGGATCATCGGTCACATATGTTTTGCTTCTAGTATTTCTGCCAACATGTCTAAATTTTATCATAGAGCGATTAAATGTTTGTTTGTTAGTTATCTTATTGGCTATAAAGGGTATAAACTCTATAACTTAGAAACAAAAGAGGTTTTTGTTTCCAGAAATCTTTCACTTTTTTGAAAATGTCTTTCCTTTTAAAGGCATAACAGACTCTTCAACATCTATTCCAAGTTATGGTGTAGTTGATGCTTTGTTTCCACCTCTAGATCCTTCAAATGATCACCGTGTTTATCCTATAACTATTACTAAAAATAAGCCTATTCGGATTTACATAATGCACATGATCATGAGGATACTACTCATTTAACTTATTGTGGTACAACAATTGCCTTTGTTGTGTGTTCGATCGAAACGTGATGCTTGTGCTGCTGTATGATTTAAAATTTTTGAGTTGAACCGTTACCATCAGCTATAGCTTTTGGTAAAGCGGCAAGCGCTTGATCCTACAATTGGTATCAGAGTCAATATCACATATTTGATTCCCATGAGTTGCAATTATTGGGATGTGGATTGTTGGGGTACAACAATTGCTCTCGTTGTGTGATCGCTCGAAACATGGTGCTTGTGCTACTGTATGGTTTAAAAGATTTGAGATACATCGTTACCATTATCTATAGCTTTTGGTAAAGCGGCAAACGCTTGATCCCACACTTAAACAAATGTGGCGCCCCAAACGTCACCACGAAAACAAACAACACATGACGTCATTTATATAAATGTTTTGGCATAAGCTTCCCGTAACTAGACCTCTCACCAACTCACAACGTATCATATATAAAATCACAAAAATATATGAGTATATGACGTCTACCCAACTTAAATATGACATAAGTCACATGCACCAACACAAGTTAACCAAATCATAGGGTACTAAATACAGACCATATACAAATATAAACCAGCTCACATGCGAGCCACAACTAGTTGAACAGGTATCATGCCTAGACGGTAGAGTTGGAGACAGGATTAGGAGCTGTTGAGTCTGAGAAGTATAAGTCCTTGTTACGTAAAATGAAGTGAAGACAGTATGTCTGTCCAAAGCCATCAACATATATTTCCTATGATAAATGATGATCAGCATACTGCATGTCCTTCAAATGGAAATACAGATGTTCACAGAAAGTCTTCGAGGAGTAGGAAGCCACCAGCTTATCTTAAAGTATATGATTGCAAGCTTCCACGGTCCATTGTTCAACATTCGACTCTAATGGTGTACTAGGGTAAACATTATCCTATACATAATTTTTTATCTTCTGCTAACTTGTCAAGACCTCATCAGGTTTTTACTGCACAAATCTCCAAAACTCTCGAGCCAAAGTCCTACAAAAGAGTAGTAGTAGATCCTAAGAAGCCATGAATGCTTAAATCAAGGCATTAGAGAAGACAGATACTTGGGTTCTAACTGACTTACCATCGGAAACGCATTGTATTGGATTGTCTACAAAGTCAAACAAAGCCGATGGTAGCATCGAAGGATATAAGCACGATTGGTAGCAAAAGACTGCACACAGGAAGAGGGATTGGAGTTGAAGATTTAGTTGACTCACTCAACAACATTAACCAACCGTATATGCTAGACAATAATTATTTGATGATTGTAGATTGTTGATTAATGATTATAAAAAACTTGGAGTAAACATTTGGCAAATTTGAACAACATTGGACACATTATTACATACAGCCTGGTTCTATCATGCATGTTTATTCTTCTAGATATGAATTCAACCATTAAAGCCAACACCCATTCGATCATAATGTAATTCATAACAATAACATTCAAAACAATTTTAGTCCCTAAATAACATCGGATACAACAATAATTGTAAATGAAATAAACCCAATAATTTAATCAATACTAGAAAGGCAATGGATGGTGGTGAGCTGGTGAATAAGGCGAATAGGGCGAGCTTGTGACAAATGAAGGGGGGTTGTGGGGAGAATGTGGCCTAGTTGGTGTTCTTGGAGTGACGGGGAATGAATGGTGATTGATAGGAGAATGTGGCCTATTCGGTGTTCTTGGAGTTACTGGACTTCTTGATCTTGATACCATAATGCTATGAGTGTATTGGTTTTCACCGCTTCTTCGAGGTCCTTTCTCTGCCCACTTGAGCTCTTGTTGCTTCACTAAAGAATTATATCCCATACAACATCCTATCTTTCCAGCCTTTTGTATGTATCTATAAAAAAAAAAATTACATATATCAACTAATATTGAGAAGAGAAGAGTAGTCCCATTGGAACGAACCCCCTTTTTGTTTCCAAATAGTCATATTACACCTATGTGTTTGAAAATATACAGTTTACGCCCCTTGTGGTTTGAAAATAGAGAGTTAAACCCTATGCGATCTGTGAAAATATGTAGTTTACCCAACTTCGTGTATGCTATATTTTACAAACCACAGGCGGGTTAATGTGCATATTGAAAGCCACAGATAGGTAAACTGTCTATTTACAAATAACATGGGATAAAGTATCTATTAAGATACCAACTAAGAGGGTAAAATGACTATTATCGATACCATATTACCATATAAGGTGTAAATTGTCATTAACTCGCCAGAAATTGGATCATAGAGTTTTTTGTACCTTTGGCTGAATCTTCTTCCCAAACATTCGATGCACTTTCTACCTTCGGTCATCTCTCCCATTCCAATGCTCACACATGGCCTGCAATACACTCTTCCACACACCTAATAAACACACATATACATAAATCTCAATATACTTGATCAAAATCTGTATGCGTCCCTTAATTTTTTTATAAAAAAAGAACTACTTACTAAGCATCGGTGCCGAAAAATATAGATATAATTGGAGCATACGGTACAGATATTGGAGTGTGGAATCCCGGGACGCTGCCTCCCACCACCTCTCTCTACGCCATACGCCACACTCATGCCACTTACATGGCTCATATCATCATAAACAACACTCCTTTGAAAACCCCCAACACCATGATCACCACTATGTAAGCTTACTCCATGATCATGGTCATGACTATGAGCATTCGCATGACGATGATTGTGATCATGGCCATACATATTCCCCACAGGCCCCCGAAAATCGCCATCTTTTGATCGATGGATCACATGGTGATGACCATGCAGACTATGTTGATGTTGATGATTATGATTAGTGGTTTGAAAAGATGCTTCTAAGCCTTTGCTGAAGTCTAGGCTTGGGAGTTTGGCTAATTTCGTCTTCGGGCTCGATTCGGATATGTGTTCCAGGGATTTTTTCTTCTCTGATGCATGTTGTTGCCTCACTTGAGCTAAGTCTTGGAAAGTGAGGTTTACTGAATCATCTGGTACTCCTAGATAGAAATCCTCTAGCTCTTTTCTTGCTTTTTCTAGTGTTGCTCTATCTCCCATTTTAGAGGATGTTTTGCAAATTTTCTTCGTGGTTGAGAGAGTTGTGAAATGAAGTCTGTGTTTTGGAGGGGATATATTGAACAGGATTAATGTTAGGTACGAGAAGACATTGGATGATTGGAAGGAGCCAAAATGTTAGGCCGGTTACGCGTTTTAGTATCTGTATTATATAAAAGATGGAAACAAAATTGAACCCGTGGGTGGATATGGGTGGGTTTTTTTTGGCAACGAGCCCCTCAAATTTCCCAAATGGACAATTCACACTCCTTTGGTTTGAAAATATACAGTTTACTTTCCTGTGATTTTCACGTTTATCTCCATGTGTTTTTAAAAATATGCAGTATACCTCATAGTTTGTAAATATATGCAAAACACATATGTCATGTCATGTAAGGGGGCAATGTGCTATGTTTTACAAACATATGGCTGTAAATTGTTTTTTTTACAAACCATATGGATAAAGTGTCTATTAGCGATATCACAAGATGGTAAATTGACACTGCTCAACTGAGGATCGTCGATAGTGTTTCAATTAATATTTATTCGAGCGTAATTGATATTTAGTTTTAAAACAAATTTCATTGTGATGTTTTAAAATCATAAATTTTATTCATTATCCATACATTAATATATATCTTCATTTATTGAATTTAGTTCTTATAATCATGTACGTAATATTAAAACTCTACTACTTTAATATATTATTTCACCTATAAATAAGATATTGTCAACATAAAAATTAAATTAACATTCAAAAAATATATACGTACGCATAATAGTCGGGAATTGGTAAAAAAAATCCAAAAATAGGTATTCAATATCACTTTAATAAAAAATATTAGTGAATTGTATATGTTTACCAATGTTTAAAATTATGACGTCCTTCCATCTATAATATTATGTTAATTTTTTTAAAAAGAAAACCTCAAAGTTATCTATAATTTAATACTCAGATAGCCAACATGCGACCTGACATTTTTGGATTTTTGGCAACGAATTTCATGTGATTTACCAAATAGACAGCTTACACCTATATGACTTGATAATAGATAATTTGTCTTCTTATGGTTTCAAAAAAAGACAGTTTAGCCATTGTAGTTTGAAAATAAATAGTTCACCCCCTGGTTTGTGAATACATGTAAAATAACATTGGGCAAAGCGCATATTTGTGATACCAAATGGGGTAAAATGCGTATTTACAAATAACATGGGGTAAAATGCATAGTAACGATTACATAATGGAATATAGATTGCCCACTTACTCAACATTTTTTTGGGTGCTTAATTAGGATTTTTAAAATGGAATTGGTTTTGTTGAAGATGGTAGATGGATTTCTTTTTCTTTTTGTTCTTTGTTTTTACTTTGCTTGCTGCAGGCCTAATTGAAAACTAATTGTTTTACATTGGTTGCTACGTGTTCATTTACCATAGTTTTGTACTTTTCAGTGGGATTTGAAAATAAATAGGTTCTTTCAACAATAATAATAATAATAATAAGGTGCGTGACAGTAATATATGAATAAGAAATTGGACATTTGAAAACATTCTTGTACATTAGTTGGAGCCAAAGTAGAGCAACTCGATTAAAAAGACAACTCCGGCCTCAGTATTGATCCTTTGTTTGGACTTTCCAATAATTAATAGATTGCTTATATTAACTCCTCCAATAGAGAAAATTACAAATAAAATGATCTAATAACATTTATAATAATACTCTTTAATTTTAGGACTAATCAAATATAGTCCTAATAAAATTATTTTTTTAACAAAAATAATTCATAATTCTAACAAGTCCCTGAAAACGTCAGCAAGCCAAATCCAAAAGTTTATGCACCATTTTTGTTAAAAAGTAATTTTATGGGACTATAGGGCGATATTTGACTAGTATTAAAATTTTGGATTACCATAGCAAAAACATCTATTTTATGAGATTATATTTGTAACGTACCCCGAATAGTTTGGAATACTTTTCAATTGAAGTATATTATTCCAAACATATATACCAGCAAATGTTTTGGGATCACTTTGGACAACTAATATTTACCAACATAATAAAATATTTTGTGATGTAGGAACTTGCACAGTAGCTTATGATTTGCATCTTGAAATCGTTGAAAAAATCATTTTTGAAAGAAAACAGACATCATATTAATGGGTATAAGTATATAACAAAGACGAAACTAACAAACACGGTAACAAATACATGTGTAAATCATAGACAAAGACAAAGACCACACATATTAATAGACGTGTTAAAAGGGCTAATGGAAAAGTGATGCACAACAGAAGTACAAGAACTTGACCGGGAAAGTGCAGAGACCACAAGAACCAAACACGATCACCTCGAATCATACAGCCCAGGATGATGCCGAATAGGGGGCTGCCCTATTTTTGGTGATGCGACACTACTAGGCTTATTTTAAATAAATGTCAAGCTATTGAAACTTGACTTATTCCAATATTGGTTCACTCAGATTTTCAAACAGCAGACCGCACGCACTGACTCAACTCTTCAAGCTGTACGATTACATAAGCTACAAATAAAGTAAATGTATCCAAGAAAACAAGACTGGTCACAAAAGAAGATAAATTTTAACATTAGTATAACGAAATCTATCATCTAAAATGGAAAAATGTACCAAAATTACATATCTTCGGGGTTATTTTCTTGTCGCAAAACCCCCGGAAAAAAGGCTCCTTCACCGGCAACATGATCTTCCTTTACAAGCACAGATGCTTCGAGGCTCGGTAAGCCATTCGGCTCTCCCAAAAACATATCAAAAGGAAGAGTAGCAACGTTCATCAACGTTGTCAAGCTCATCCCACACTCTTCGGCAATAACATCTTCTTCGCGGTACGGATCGCAGTTCAAATCCAATCGTCCCTTTTTAGCCTCTTCCAAATGAATTCGATTTCCATCATCCTTGTCCTCCTGATGGTTCATACTGAGAAGTGCATTTCCAGCGATGTCTTCTTCTTCTTCTTCTTCCTCCTCCCTCTCGAAACAAATTTTGGCAAGAGCAGGCTTATCTTTCTCGTTGGCAAGCTCAGCTTCACGTTCTGATTGTCTCTTCTTCTTCCTCATCATTAGAGTCTTGAATCGACGTTTTACTGTTGAACAGACATTGCATTTACACGTCGGCTCATGTTTTCCTTTCCCACTCGGAGGCTGGATGCAAACAATGCAAGAGCATCCGGGTCGGTGTCGAGGATGTCTTGTGGTGGCCCCAGCAGAAGACTCTCCCATGTCGCCTGTGTTGTTGTCTCCTAGAACCGCAATGGTAGCCAACGCATCTAAGCCAGATGGTTCCCCTTCTTTTGACACATTATCTGAAATTCTTCTCTTCTTAAACTCTGGAATTATGTAAAGAAATAATTCAGAATCGTAGGAGAGAATGATTACTTGGTGAAGGAAACATATAGAAAATGGTTTACAATAGACAAACAGATTAACAAAATAGATCAATTCTCCAATTATTTCATTACAAATTTCAAACATCCAGAAAAGGAGGCGGGATTTCTACATTGAACCATGCTTATAATTCATACCTTTGTTATAGGAAAAGAAAGCTTCCAGATCCTCTGGACTTATATCATCTGGAGCTGCACATGAACACCTGAAGCAAATAAACAGCACATCGATTAAGTCTCTTTGCTCCGCCTCCGGGAGCAATAAGGCTCAAAATTATAGCCATGACAGATTTAGAAATAAATATTCTGAAATTTATGGATACGTCGTGAAGGTTCGAAAATTTGTGCTCTAAAGTATATAAATTCAATATTTCATCTATATTTAACCTCTCGAAGTACTGACCTATTTGAGTCCCATATATTCTCTGAACACGTCCACTTCGCAGAAATAAGAGCATGAACAGGTAACCTTCGCCATTTTGAGCAAATATCGCATTGAGCAAGTTGTTCCTGATCCCTGATAAGATTTCCCAACATTGTAATTAATGAACACACAAGAACAATAAGTCTCATGCAAACATTTAAATAAATTTCATTCACGGTCCTACGAGATTAAAAATTTGTCAATTCTTACCCAGAAAGTCGAGAGGTGAAAATTGTCTTCTTTCCAAAAATTGGTGGTTCCTAAACAACGGGAAAAAATAATCAATACAAAGCACTACCAAGGTAAAGATAAGAATCTGTGCTGCCAAGCATAAACTATAGCAGTAACAACAATAGTTGGTGGTAACAGAGTTGTGCTATGTAAATATAGATATACAAACAAAGGAGGATTCGATCTTATCCAACAGAATACAAAGTGATATCCAGAAAACCATAACCATAGCAACATACGAGGTACCATAATCATAGCAACAGCCAACATACGAGTTACCATAATCTAATGCCTGAAAACATAGGAACAAATAAGATGGTTGCATGAAACCTTTCTTACATCAAATTCTTCAAATTCATGGTCTTCAACCAAGACAACGGTTGGCTTGGAAGATGGGGAGGGACGAAGCAACTCCTGTGCTTCTTCCCACGTAACTCTCAGCTCCAGAGCATCATCGTTGTGCATGAGAAGCCTTTTGTTTTTAATGTTTCTCAACTTCTTCTCTGACAAATAATTATTCTGCTGCATGGAATCATCAGATGTTCGGCCTCCGGTCTTCCAAAATTTTGGGAAACAAGATTATCTCATTATAATAGGCGTAAAATCAGTAGAGAAATGAATCAAGGAAAAAAGCAAGTGAAAACTTACGGGATGTAAAGTGTCAGTACCACCAGAATTCAAAGTGTCCCCAGGAGAATTACCATTTGGAAGGACGGCTGCATGGAAATCCTACTTGTTTCCCAATAACATTGTATGAGCAATTTAAACTAATCAGCAGGGTCATGCACAAAATGCTTACCGGCATCGCCTTCCGACAGCCTATCATGAGTTGACCCCCAGGATCTATCCGACTAAATGTCACTGCTCAAAACACGAAAATGCATAGTAATAAAATATTCATCTCCATCGCACAGTTCAACATATAATCATGGATGTTAAATACAATTTAGTGATTTCAAAAACTATATAATATCCAAGGGCATACCTATGTCACCGGCTTGTACTTGCATATTTTGGATGCAAGGGGTAACACCCTCCAATACATACATTCGGCTGTTATTATTAGGCCAAAATCTAAATTGAAATGTCCAATGTTTTCCCTTTATATCCTGAATCCTAATTGGTATACCTTCTGATTGATTAATAGGAGGAAAATATGCCTGCATAACACATTATTTGTTGAACAAAACGAAAAGATAAAAGATGATAACTAGCGAAGTTTTATCACTTGAATGACAGATGCTCGAAAGAGTAAGAACACTAAGCGAAAACACAAGACTAACTTCCGCACAGGCTTTGGGAAGGACCAAGCGACCAATTCGGCCAGCATCACTAGCACTCAGGATCTTCTCAAACAACGGCACAATCGAGGATTTCAAGCTGAAAATCTATGGTTAAGGCACACCATACATAATTTTTTTTAAAGAAAATCTAAAATCAGGCATAAAATAAGAAACGATTAAGTTATAGTGGATACTCTCCAGATAATTGCTGCAATTCTTGGTCCGTGATTTTTGGCCAGTACCGGGGAAGCAGCTGAGTCCGACCCCGCCCATCAGCTGGAGGCCTAACAAAACGTTTTTGCATACTATTTCCTTTATTTGTCTCTGAACCGGCTGTTGGACTATGCTTGACTGGCTTTGACAAAGCTTGTTTTGTACCTTTCCCATGTTGGAAAGAACTATTGCTTTGTTCGGTACCTTCAATGATCTCACCACGAAAAGGCAGAGCAGAACTTGAACCACCTAAATGAGCTGCCAAAGAAAAATTTAGAGAATGCTGGGCCAGAGACTCATATGTATCTTTAACTTCTTGTTTTGGTTGACCAACATCTGCTTTGAAAAAAGCAGAGGAAGAACACTGTTGTCTGAGATTTGGTAGGCGTTTTTGGGTGTCCACGGTTTTCAGCAAGGATTCTTCTCGTCTACGTTGCTCGAGCTTCAAAATTATGTCATTTGCTCCCGCAGCCTTCGTCAACTCAAGAAGCCTCTCAGTAGTAAATTTGTCGTCATTTATTTTATGATCAGTAACTAGAGGATGCACGTCTTTTACACCATTCGGAATAAATGGACCACTGGAAAGATCTCCCAGAATCTGCATGAACGATTCAGGCATAAGTACCAAAGAATCATCCTATTATCCCATAAGAGAAGAAACATTCAAGATTATTCGGAACATGTGTCACAAATAAACAGGATTCAACTTCAAAGGATTTCAAAGGTACAACAAAACTTCACGAACTGCGGTCAACACAGAAATCTCTACAAAATGTGAATACACATAATATGAAGGCAACTAAAGCAAGAACAATGATTTTTGAAAACAATGGTAGATTCGAAATGCATGCAACCCATGGAACTAAGTAATGACAGATTTAAGAATTCGAGGAGGATGTAACGAGATGGGAATGGAATTGTCAATTTTAGAAAAATTAAAATTTTCATATCCGTGTTGACCCCTCATCTTCCCGTTAGATTTGCCTCTCAAAATAAGCACATTATAGTCCTTGCAATTTTTGATATCTCAAATGCACAATAACCTGAACTGGTTGCACAGGCTGAATTTCCAAATGCTTTGAGCAGCTTATGCAACCGATACCTCCAAAATCCATGTATTCGTATAGATATCTTGAAGCAATGCACCCACAGTGGATGAGCTGTCATACCAAATGACAAAAACATAGACAAACACAAAAAACCAATAAATTAAGACATAAAAACCTTAATGATAAAACGGAATGGATGTCGGGAACCTATTACCTTCCCACATATTCTGCATGTCCGCCAACCAGATTCTTTAAAGTGGAATGTTTCACAGAAGACTTTATTCTCGTACACTGATCTGAATCCCCAATAGGCCATGTCAGAACAACAATCAAGAAGAACATGCAAATTAACAAACAGATTAAGTGAAAAGAAACTTCTTTGATTCCTAGAAAAAAACTTAACTTCTTTGATTCCTAGAAAAAAACTTAGTTGAATATAACAAATAGATACAAGATATATACATCATACACAAGAACCCGAGCGCAGTAAATCAAGCGTGTATATTGTACATGGATGAAGATGCAGATATCCATCATAACTATATGAATAACACCTGAGCCAATTTAAATCCCGATAATTAATTTTTTTTTTTTTTGAAAAATTCCTAATAAAATGAATAATTACAAAAAACCCACGAGAGAAACTGCAAAAAAATTGAGAGGAAAAAGCAAGGGAACCAAAAATGGAGCAGAAATAGAAGAAAAAAAAATCTAAAAATAGGAAACATACAAATGTCAATGACAAAAAATATTCATACTAGCAGAACAAGAAAAAAAATTCCAGTGGAACGATATTTTAGGAATTAAAAATGGGCATCCCCAAATTACCCCGACGAAGTGAAATCAAACGCAGATGGAGAGGTGATAAGACTGTATAAAGGGTCAAATTTGGAACTCAGAAATTACCCGCAGTTGTAACAAAGCGTGGCGAATCCTCCTGATTTCAAGCTCCAACCTTTCTTCCACTCAGACGACGTCGTCGTACGGCAAGCCTCGTTCATGCAATTCTTTGTCCCCATTTCTCGGTAATTTCAACACTTCAACTAAAAAGCCCTATTAAACACAAAAAAAACATCAAATCAAAACCCTAAAACCCCATCAAAAATGAAATCTTGATGACCCAGATGGAAGAAACAAAGAATCCTAGAGCAAATCACCATAATAAAACAAAAACAAGAACCGTAATTCCAAGTACCTTAATTTTTCAGAAAAACTCATGTTCCACTCACCTTGCTCAAATCTATGAAAGGCACGACGGCATGTAAACATCTCAAGGCCAAATTAAAACGCACGTTGCCAATTTCTTATATCACAGAATGAAAATCTTGGACTGAATCTGAGATTCAAAAATCAAAGTCAGAACAGGGGCGGCCGCCGATGGCCACGTCGGTGGTGCTACTGATTCTTGCTGTACTAAAACTGAAATTAATTAAAAAATAGATAAAATAAAACTGGATTAGGCATAGAGATGTGTGTATTTGTGGAAATATATGGACGTGTATCTAGCGTGTGCGTACATGTAGAGAGAGAAATAGGAGAGAACAGAGAGAAAAAGCGGCCGTGCATGCAAAAGGGAACAGATGCACAAAATGCATGCACGACACTTGAAAGAGGACATATGCACTAAATGTACGCAGTTTAATTTGCATCCAATTTCTTTTCCTTTTTTTTTTTTTTAAAAAAACAAACTGTTTCATAGATTCATGGATTTCAGACATCGATACGATGAATTCACCGTTATTTCTGTTTTGTAGATTCCCACGTTTTAATATTTACTTTAGAAAAACCAGATTTTTTTATGCTATATTGATGAGAATCACACTTCTAATATGACTATCAAAAGTTAATATATTATATAAAATACAATTAATACCAAGTAATTCCAAACTTTAAGTACTAAACAAATATAATCTCATGTAAATTATTCTTAACAAAAGTGATTCCACATGAATTGTTTTAACAAATATAAAGTCACGTGAATTGTTTTTTTTAGCGAAGATGGTCTCAAGACCACTTTTACATTTAAAACAAAAAGGAAATCATGGGTCCCATACAGACATGCTCTCACGTGCATGACACATGTTCGTTCCTTTTTTTAATGGATAAGTGGTTTTGAAACCATTTTTGTTACAAAAAATTATGTTGAATTATATTTATTTAGCATAAAATTTGGGACACTAAATCATTTAATTTACCCATTCATTTATTTGTATTTTACCCATTCATTTATATAGAAGAATAGAATCTGAAAACTGAAATGCATTTCTGGAAGCCACGCCTAGCAAGTCAATGCGCACGTAGTATCGCACCTAATCCTTAATTTCTTGCTCTTTTTTTTTTCCAAAGATTTTAGTGTAATCCCACGCAGCAGTTGCATATTTCTTTTCCAATAAGAAATATTTTGGCTAATTTTTTATTCAATAAAATTTAAAATATTTTAAAAATCATGAGAAAATTGGTTTCTTAAATATAATTACGACTCATTTTTTATAAGTAGAAATACGTGTCAACTAATTAATTTAATGACAATAGACCTAATTGTGTATTTAATCCTCATGGACTCGAAACCCTAATGTGTGCTTTTAAAATATTAGTTCATTATTCAATTTGATACCTCCTAAAAGATACCACCTGACGAGACGACCTGGCTCCATGGTATATTTCTCGCCTTTCTTCGACGAGAGCTCTTCTACTATTCCGAACTCTTTGTGACGTCCGACCTGTTTGGCCGACCTGTTGCACCTCACTTGTTGCCCCTCCGGGATCTCGGCGAGCGACCTCTTTTGGGAGCCCGAGCTGATACTAATCCCACCCGAGCTCTTCTCATTTACCGGCTCTCAGCAAGGAAGCTAGTCCTCCAAGATACCTAGTCCTAGATCTGCGGAGCAATATCAGGGATTTGATTGTATCAACAGGATCTTGACATATCTGGGTAAGATTTGGATAAACATGGAAAGAGTCCTTGCTGCAATACAACTCTTAGGTCTCCGCCTATAAATACCAGGTTTGGGGTATCAGTTAATCTCTCTGATTATTAATTGTCTTTACCTACCGCATATATCTCCATATATTCAATCGCCTGACTTGAGCGTCGGAGGGGATCCGTCGGAAAACTTCCGGCACCCTTCTCACTGTTATTTCGTATTTTCAGGTCATTGCAGAAGATCTTTACTGACATCTCTGCTATTATATTGAGCATTGGAGAAGAAAGAGAGGTGAACCCCCTCTCTATTGATATCAGCAAGTCACCGCAAATTTAGGTGATATCAATTGGCGCCGTCTGTGGGAAGTTTTTACTGAATTGAAGACGTTGATATGGCTGGACGACGTGGACGTGGGCGTGGAGTCAGGAGGAATCAGGAAGAAAGAGTAAATCCCAGTATGAAAAATCAAGATGTTCCTCCACAGCAGGAAGATCAAGCACCTCCATCTGTTATGAATGTGGGAGATCTGACTATGGAGCCATTGGCACAATTCATCAGTCAGACCATGCGAAATACTTTTTTCCAGCACCAGGTTCCGCCAAGAGCGGAGTCTAACCAACCTGTCCCCCCTCCACCAACAAATCAGGCGCCTCCGCCTGTTCAACCAGAGCAGGTCCCTGAAAACAATAGGGTGGCCAGTGCTGTGGTAGATACACAAGTAGAGCCTCCGCTAATAGATCCAATGGAAGCTGTATGGGGAGAGATAAGGTGATTGGGTCAGCATCTTGGTGGCCGAACTCCAGTGGCTATGAGAGAAAGTCCATTCTCCCTAATTATTCTATGAGAGGAACTCCCGCCAAATTTCAGACAACCTGCAGTGGAGAATATGATGGAAGCACAGACCCGGAAGAACATCTTGGAAGATTTGAGAATGCTGCTCTGTTGCATAGGTATTCTGATGGGATCAAATGCCGTGTTTTCCTTACCACCCTGGTTAGATCGGCACAACAGTGGTTTAATTTACTTAAACCAAACACTGTAAGCTGCTTTGAGGAGTTCAGTTCGGCTTTTCTAAACCAGTTTGCCAACAGTAAGAGGTATCAAAAAACTTCTTTGAGTCTGTTCACTACCAAGCAGAATGAACAGGAGTCCTTGAGGGAGTTCTTACAACGCTTTAATGGGGCAGCCTTAGAGGTCCCCACTGCAACAGTGGATGTCCTTATTAACGCCTTTACACAAGGGCTTAAGGCAGGAGAGTTCTTTAAATCCTTGGTAAAGAAACCTCCTAGAAGTTATGACGAACTTCTATGAAGAGCTGAAAAGTATATCAATCTAGAAGATGCTCAGAGACAGAGAAGGGTTGATATGCGGCCATCAGAAAAAAAGGATAAGTTAGAGTTAAGCAAGAAAAGAACTGCTGATAGGGCTGATGAAAGTGGTCGAACTAGAAGTCAATTTGCATCACACATACCTCTATCCATGAGCTTGGAAAGAGCTATGGAAATATGTGATGATAGAAAGAAACTGGAAAGACCAAGGAAGTCGGATAACGGGCCTCGTACGCCTATTTCTGATAAGTATTGTGAATTCCATAGAGAGTACGGTCATATAACTAATGAGTGCCAGAAGCTTGAAGATGAGGTAGAAAGAATCATCAAAAGAGACTCTGAAATAAAAACTCTGCTAACAAGGAAGCAGGAACCTTCTCAGAAAGGACAGGGTAGGAGCCGGTACCGAGGTAAAAGAAGAGAAAAGACACAATATAGGGGCCGAAACAGGTCCCGTGAAAGGGGTATTGCTCCTAAAGAAACAGATAATCAAAGGAGAAGGGTCGAACATGTGGATAATAATCCCACCCGAGGAACTATTAATATGATCTCAGGGGGACACACTGATGGAGACTCGGGCAGAGCTCGGAAAAGTCATGGTAGAAGAATGGAAAATTTCGAAGTATCTGAAGAGTTAATTACAAGGGATGAGCCTGTCATAAGCTTCGGGCCAGATTATCTGAAAGGAGTTGCAACACCACACAATGATGCCATAGTGGTCACTGTAACCATAGCTAACTATGATGTAGCAAGGATCTTCATCAATACTGTGAGTTCAGTCAATGTCTTGTTCAAAGATACCTTAGAAAAGATGCAGATAGAGGGGTCAAAATATGAACATATTGCAACTCCTCCGTATGGGTTCACCGGGCACGCAATTCAACCACTTGGACAGATCAACCCGCCCTTATCTCTGGGTCATGGAATGTCTCGCATAACAAAGATGGTTAATTTCACTGTGGTAGAGGCACATTCATCATATAATGCAATCTTAGGCCGACCTGCAATGAAGGACTTCAAGGCGGTAGCTTCTACCTATCATCAGAAATTAAAATTCCCAGTGGGTAGAGAAGTTGGGGTTCTTTGTGGTGACCAGAAGACAGCCCGCAGATGTTATGTGGACGAAGTAAAAGAAGACGTTAAGAGAGCTCGTCAGGAGGTTGGTTGTATTGAAAGAGCTGGGTACAGTGTTCCGAATGACAAAGGCATTCCCAACAGCTTGGATGAAGAACCTGAAATAATTGAGCTCGTCTCTACTGATCAAAAAGTAAAAATAGCCAAGGACTTGGAAATAAATATTAAAGCCGATCTCATCTCATGTTTAATTAAAAATGAGGATATCTTTGCCTGGAATGCTCGGGATCTAAGAGGAATTAGACCAGACGTGCTAGAACATCATTTGAATGTGCTCTCGGGAGTCCAACCTGCAAAGCAGAAGAAAAGACATTTTGGACCTGAAAAGGATAAGGTCATAAGAGAGCAGGTGAAGGAGCTCCTTCGGGCAGGTCAAATACGAGAAATACAATTTCCAACATGGCTCTCAAATGTGGTCTTAGTACCAAAGAGCTCTGGAAAGTGGAAGATGTGTATAGACTTCAGAGATCTTAATAAGGCATGTCCGAAGGATTGTTACCCATTACCAAGGATTGATCAGATGGTTGATTCAACAGCAGGACAGCAGTACTTGTGTTTAATGGATGCCTACCAGGGATATCAGATCCCTTTGGCTAAAGAAGATCAAGATAAAGTTAGTTTTGTCACATCAGATGGGACTTTTTGCTATGTTGTTATGCCCTTCGGGCTCAAGAATGCAGGAGCTACTTACCAGCGTTTGATGGACAAGGTGTTTTCAAAACAGCTAGGCCGAAATGTGGAAGTATATGTAGACGACATTCTGGTGAAATCAAAAAGTGGCACCGATCTAATTGCCGATCTGACTGAGACTTTCTCCACCCTTAGGTCTTACGGGTTAAAGTTAAACCCCCAGAAATGTGTGTTTGGGGTAAAAAGTGGGAAATTTCTAGGCTATATAGTGACAGAAAGGGGGATTGAAGCTAATCCAGAAAAGGTGAGAGCTATCTGTGAGATGTCTCCTCCAAATAACCTTCAAGAGGTGCAACGCCTGGCAGGAAAAATCGTTTCTTTATCACGATTTATTTCTAGATCAGCTCATAGAAGTCTCCCCTTTTTTAAGATACTCCGGAAGGCTGACAAATTTGAATGGAACGAAAAATGTGGGGAAGCATTTGAAGAATTGAAAAAATACTTAGCTGAACTTCCCATTTTAGCCAAGCCTCTACAGGCAGAGAGGTTATACGTTTACCTATCAGCAACTGAGGAAGCAATTAGCTCGGTTCTTGTCAAAGAGAGGGAATCCGAACAGCAGCCGATATATTACTTGTCTCATGCCTTGAAAGATGCTGAGCTGAGGTATTCGGAGATCGAGAAGTTGGCTCTAATGTTGATCATCACAGCTAGGAGACTCAGGCCTTATTTCCTATCCCATCCTATAACGGTGCTAACAAACAGCTCCCTGGGAAGAATACTCAGCCGCGCAGATGTCTCTGGACGACTGGTTAAATGGACAACTGAACTAGGAGAGTATGATATACAGTATGAGCCACGCACATCTATCAAAGCTCAGGCCTTAGCAGATTTTATTGCGGAAACTGTGCATCCCAAAAAAGAAGAATTATGGAAAGCATTTGTAGATGGTTCTTCTTGTAATGAGGGAAACGGGATTGGGGTTGTGATGATCTCTCCAACCGTAGAAGAGGTGTGTTTGGCTGTTCGACTGGATTTCCGAGCTTCCAATAACGAAGCAGAGTATGAGGCAGTATTGAGTGGGTTAAGGGCTGCTTGAAATGTTGGAGCTAAGCTTATACATGTCTTCTCTGACTCGCAGCTTGTAGCCCAACAAATGAATGGTGCCTATGAGGCTAGAAATGAGAAGCTAATCCATTACGCAAGTTCCATAGAAAAAATCAAGGAGTGATTTCTAGAGGTAACATTCAAACAGATCCCAAGAGAAGAGAATAGAAAGGCCGACAGTTTGGCAAGAATGGCTTGTGCTCTCCGCGCTTGGCAAAATAGAGATGTGGTGTTTCAAATTGAGTTAACTCCTAGTCAGGATGTTCTGTCTGAATCTGTGGAAGAAAAAGATTGGAGACAAGAGCTCTTAGACTATCTTATCAATGCTAAGCTCCCTTCTGATACCAAAAAAGCTTATAGACTCAAAAAGAGGAGTCAAAGATTCATACTCATTGAAGGAGTCTTGTACAAGAGGTCTTTTGCCCAGCCACTTCTGCGTTGTTTAGGTCCGAAAGAGTCAGGCTACGTATTAAGGGAAATTCATGAGGGGTGCTGCGGAAATCACCTAGGATCATATTTCTTGGCAAAGAAGGTGCTCCTTGCCGGATATTTCTGGCCTACAATTCAGAAGGACTCTGCTGCTATGGTTATATCATGTGATAGTTGTCAAAGACATTCCAGGCTTCAGCATCATCCAGCGATGATGATGAAAGCCATTGTGGCAGCATGCCCGTTTGATCAGTGGGCATTGATATAGTAGGACCATTTCCAACAGGTAAAGCTCAGAAGAAATTTTTGATCGTAGCCATTGATTATTTCTCTAAGTGGGTAGAGGCAGAGCCATTAGCCAGAATCACTGAGAAAGAGGTCTTCAACTTCATCTGGAAAAACATTGTTTGCCGATTTGGTGTCCCGCGGAAGATCATCTCGGACAATGGAAGGCAATTCCAAGGAGCTCTGCTCAGGGCATGGTGTGAAGAGTTAAAGATCCATCAGGCTTTCACTTATGTTGCATACCCTCAGAGTAATGGTCAGGTAGAAGTCACCAACAGGTCTCTAGTACAAAGGATTAAAGCTAGGTTGGGAAAAGCCAAAGGAAATTGGGTGGAAGAACTACCTAATGTTCTATGGTCCTATCGAACTACACCAAGAACGGGAACATGTGAAACCCCATTCAGTATGGTCTACGGAAATGAAGCGGTACTCCCAGCTGAAATTGGAGCGGAATCATCAAGAGTGCATTTCTATGATGAACAAAACAGCGATAGAAGAGCTGCTGACCTGGATCTGATTGAAGAAGTAAGCGAGGCTGCGGCCATCAGAATGGAAGCCTATCGTAATCGTGTGACGCGGATGTACAACAAAAGAGTTACTCAGAAAACTTTCCAGGTCGGCGATCTCGTACTAAGAAATGTGCAAGAGGTTCAAGTGGGCAAGCTAGACCCTAAGTGGGAAGGTCCCTTCAAGATTGTTGAAAAGCTAAGCTCAGGAGCTTACTACCTAGAAGGTCCTGATGGGAAGATGTTGAAAAGACCCTGGAACGCTTACCATCTCCGAAAATATTATTCTTAGTTTAGCTCTTTAAATTTTAGCAAAGATTGTTTTGTTTTTGGATGATATACTCTTTTATTATACAAAGTTTTATAATTTTGGTCAGATGTTGTACAACCAGGAACAAGGGTTTTCACCCTACCTCAGGAGCACAAGCTCAGCCCTGGTTAGGCCAGGAGCATGGGTGTGCAACCTGCCTCAGGAGCACGAGCTCAGCCCTGGTTACGCCAGGAGCATGGGTGTGCAACCAACCTCAGGAGCACGTTTATGACGAGCTCAGCCCTATTTATGACAGGAGAAAGGTTTTGCCATTACGTGGTAAATTATTAACCTAGGCCGAGCTACGTCATGCTTGGTTCTACCTGTTTAATGTTTGCCATTACGTGGTGAATTATTAACCTAGGCCGAGCTACGTCATGCTTGGTCCTACCTGTTTAATGTTTGCCATCACGTGGTGAATTATTAACCTAGGATGAGCTACGTCATGCTTGGTCCTACCTGTTTAATGTTTGCCATCACGTGGTGAATTATTAACCTAGGCCGAGCTACGTCATGCTTGGTCCTACCTGTTTAATGTTTGCCATCACGTGGTGAATTATTAACCTAGGCCGAGCTACGTCATGCTTGGTCCTACCTGTTTAATGTTTGCCATCACGTGGTGAATTATTAACCTAGGCCGAGCTACGTCATGCTTGGTCCTACCTATTTAATGTTTGCCATCACGTGGTGAATTATTAACCTAGGCCGAGCTACGTCATGCTTGATCCTACCTGTTTAATGTTTGACATCACGTGGTGAATTATTAACCTAGGCCGAGCTATGTCATGATTGGTCCTACCTGTTTAATGTTTGCCATTACATGGTGAATGGTTAAGCTAGGCCAAGTCACGGCACGCTAAGTCTTATCTAATTAAGCTCTGCCATACAAAATTGACAAGAACGGTAAAACAGAACTAACATTAAATAAAAGAACAATTCGGAAGGACTACAAAAGTATATCTATAGATCAGGGGGGAGAGAGGCAGCTACTTTTTCTACATCTAGAAAATCCAAAGGGACGTCAGGTACAAGACAGCCATGCTCTTTAATCTGGCTAAGACATCCCTGGAAACCAGCCTCAATAAAAGTAAGGAGTTTCTCCCCTACCAACTCCTCAGACTTTTGCTTCTCCTCAGCCGCCTCCTTCAGAGATTTAGCAAGTTCCTGCTCAGCAGAGTTAGCTAGCCCTTTAGCTAAGGCTAACTCATTACGCAGCTCCCGGAGCTCAGCCTCATGTTGACGTTTCTGGGCCTCAATCAAAGAGCGAGCCTCGGCTTCAGCGACGGTCTTCTTATCAATCCGAGCTTTTAGCTCAGAGATTTCTTTCTCATGAAGAGATTTGGCCTCAGCAAGGGTGTCTTGCATATGATCAAAGACCTTGGCATCTTTTAAGGATTGTCTTCGGATGAAAGACGCCCTGGACGTAAACTCCCCCATCAAGAGCATAGCCTCGGTCAGACTGCTCCCAGTCCGGGTCATCAGGTCCCCCCAACTCAGTTGGCTCATATAAAGGGCATCCTCCGTATTAGGCAGATCACGAGCCACAGCTAAGGCAACTGTGCTCGGTCCTTCCCCAACTAGTCTGACACCACCTCGATAAGCCTCCATCACCCGCTCACAACACCTCTCCACACGAGCCGGTGCACCCCCTTTCTCACCCGTCGAAGGGAGGTCGGACGGATTGGTACGTGCCCAAACTTGCCTCAGAGGCTGAGCATCAACAGCAGTAGACCCTGACGAGCCACCGGGAGCTGACTGTCTTTTCTGGGAGAGCTGGGCTACATCTTCGGTGGGACTCTCACCTCCTATATCCACAATGGTGACTCCCTCGGCTGCTTGGGGTTGGCCCTGTTTTTGCTTCCTTTTCTGAATAGCTATCAACACTAAGGAGCTCATAACTCTGTCTTCTGTATAAACAGATAAATAGTTCAGTCAAACCGAACAAAAAACACTTGTGAGTAAAATAATTGTTAAAACATGCTAGAACAAGTACCGGCTCTCCCCCTCAAAGTCATATCAGCCGGACTCAGCCCAGCAAAACAAAGGAGATCCTCCACCAACAGCTTGGATGAATTAAAACAGTGACCTTCTATGGCGTTCATTACATCTAAGAAGGCGGTGCTCTTTTTGAAATTTTTGGGAGGAGAGGGGAGAGCCGGGAGATGTTCAAGCCAATCAGAGCAGCAGACCCAGGGCTGAGAAGGTTTTACAAAAAAGAACTCATTTTTCCAGTCTTTGATTTTGCTAGGATAACCCCCAACAAATGCACAGCCAGGTCGGCTGGTGACATACCAGGGTCCCTCATCCGATCTCTTGATATGAAAAAAATAAGAGAGAGTGGGGTGGTCATAAGGTAAGCCTAACGCCTTAAAAATAACTACTAGACTACACAAAATTCGGAAGGAGTTGGGAGAGAATTGGCTAAGGTTTAGCTGGTAAAAACTACTGAACTCCTGAAAGAAGTCAGGAAGAGGAAAACGTAAACCCCCTTCTAGTTGACCGCGGTAAAAGGTAAAAAAAAACCTTAGGGGGTTGGTTGGATCGTTGAGAAGAGGAATGGAATATGAACTCATAATCAGAAGGGGCTTGGCTGAGCTGACGTATTTTGGCCTCATCTGACTCATCCAAGGCAGGAACATAGAGTTCATACCAAGGATTTTTGCCCGGAGGCGACTCTGATCTAAGACGAGGGCTGGCCTCAGTCAGTTGAAGGTCGGGTTCAGCTGAGGTCCCAGCTTCCTGGGGAGCCTCAGTGCGCACCACTTCTTCAATAGGCTCAACTCCCTCAGGGAGGGCAATCCCTTCGGGATAAAATGAGTCGTACTGATCTACCGCTTTAAGCTCCTCGTCAGTTAGAGGGGAAGGAAACAACTGATCAGGTGAAGACATTTTAACAAAAACAGATGAGAAAAAACGTACCTAGGAGTTTTCAGAAATAAAAATGGAATGCTAAAGAAATCGGATCCGATCTGTTTCGAAAATTGCAAAATGGACAATGAGGGACCCGGAACGGTATATATATACATGGAGACCTCAACGAATCCCGGCCGTTGATCCCTGATGCGCTGTACGGTCTAGATTAGCCTCGGGAATCGGGCGGGGAGCCCAACAGTCGTAATTGTAGTTCGAAATTCAAATTATGTAGCCGTTATTTCCCGCCTAAATCAAGTTTTGCTATTTTGAAGAATTGGCTCGTCAGGATAACTCAGCAAATACGAGCTTCTGGTCTAAAACGTCAGCTCGACAGGGAGGGGGGACTGTGATACCTCCTAAAAGATACCACCTGACGAGACGACCTGGCTCCATGGTATATTTCTCGTCTTTCTTCGACGAGAGCTCTCCTACTATTTCGAACTCTTTGTGACGTCCGACCTGTTTGGCCGACCTGTTGCACCTCTCCTGTTGCCCCTCCGGGATCTCGGCGAGCGACCTCTTTTGGGAGCCCGAGCTGATACTAATCCCACCCGAGCTCTTCTCATTTACCGGCTCTCAGCAAGGAAGCTAGTCCTCCAAGATACCTAGTCCTAGATCTGCGGAGCAATATCAGGGATTTGATTGTATCTACAGGATCTTGACATATCTGGGTAAGATTTGGATAAACATGGAAAGAGTCATTGCTGCAATACAACTCTTAGGTCTCCGCCTATAAATACCAGGTTTGGGGTATCAGTTAATCTCTCTGATTATTAATTGTCTTTACCTACCGCATATATCTCCATATATTCAATCGCCTAACTTGAGCGTCGGAGGGGATCCGCCGGAAAACTTTCGGCACCCTTCTCACTGTTATTTCGTATTTTCAGGTCATTGCAGAAGATCTTTACTGACATCTCTGCTATTATATTGAGCGTTGGAGAAGAAAGAGAGGTGAACACCCTCTCTATTGATATCAGCAAGTCACTCCTAGCGGTAGAAGGAAGGGTCAAAACATACTACATAGACTTATATACAATTTAAAAGATCTTCATTGGAGTCTTATCTCAAGTTATAGTACTTGGTGCAACAATTACTCTTATTGGGAGTGATCAAAACATGGCATTTACGTTGCTTTACGATTTAAAAAAATTATGTTGTACCGGTACCGTCAATTATAATTTCGGTAAACGACAAGCGTTTGATCCTAAAATTGGTATCAGAGTCAAGATCACGCGTTCGATTATTATGAGTTGCAAGGTAGTGCTATTAGAAGGAAATTGTTGTGGTGCAACAATTGTCCTTGCTGATATAACAATCAAAACGTGGTTTGCTGTACAGTTTAAAAAAAAATTATATTGCACCGTTACCAACGGTTATAGTTTTTTATAAAATGTCAAACATTTTACACCTAATGTATAATAATGCCGCAAATACGTAGTTATTCGGTAAAGAAGATGTTGAGATGGGATGATATTAGAAAAATAAAATATAAAGGTAATTTATATACACACCAACAATCTATGCACATATATAAAATTATCAATCTAAGTAATTATTTATAAATTTGTTTTAACTATTAATCATTAAAATCAAACATAATTTATCATACTTTTCTAAATTTATGAAATATTTTTGGAAGTTTGTGGATTCATTAAAGTGTGAAAATATGGAAGATGGTAGTTATGAATGACAAAAGAATTAGGTATGGGGTTAAATACTATCTAAATTGCATTTGGGAACAGCCACCATCGGTGTCCCAACTCCTAACTTTAATTGTTGATATGTCCCTAAGAGCAGCATCAATCAAATCAGATTAGAACATAAAATCTCTCGGGCTTAATATTTTGTAGATAATTTTGAAATTTAAGAGGTGAAATATCAAGAAACGAAATCAATAATGCAATAATGAGAATTTTTATCTTTAAATAAAAAAATTTAAATTTCACATCTAATGTTTTAAAAATTGTAAATTTCGGTATCCATCCATGTAAAACAAGACTAATATAGTTGAGGTTCTTACTTTCATTGTCGTGGCAATAATGATGATTTATAATTGTAATTAATAGGCAATTAAAGCGACAGCTGTCATGCCACCGAATTTGAATTCCATGACCGATACAATTAATTTAGGTGTTTTACAATTAATCTTGTGATATATGTGTATTAAATAAATTAAAAGTAATTTAATATAAGTCAAACCATTTTAGGTGTCTTTGCAATTGTTTATCTAAAGTACTTTTATGTTTGCTTTTATTTCAAGTTGAAAAAAAACTATTTTAAGCAAAAACATTGATCGTTTGCTATTAAAATAAAAAAAACATTCTAATGAACTTCAAATTGTTATCACACAAATAAAAAAAACAGTGAAAAATATTTGATGGCATGCTTATCTGTTTCTGCTTTTACATACTTATTTTAGAAAAGCAATATCAGAAGTAATGAAATAAAACACTCAAAATCTGTTTTTTGGTCTGAAATATAGATAAACAGTTTTGAAAAACAATCACAAACATCCGCTTAGTTTCGACAAAAACATGTAAAGAATTTTGAGGAGATTTGGTTAAATTTATTGACAAAATAAAAATCTTGGAAGGAAGAATAATTTAATTAATAAATCTAATTTTGGATGAGATCTAGAAATATTGCTTTTTTTTTCATCAATTTCTGGATTGAAGTGGAAGAAATAAATTTCCAGTAAATTTAATAAATTTTTTTTTTTGGGAGGGTGGTGTGGGTGGGTTTGCATTTTCGGATTACGCCAGGAAATTTTTTTCGATCCTAAAGTCAAAGTCCATAATCTAATTATATATAAATGAATATACATAAATTATCTCTATTTAAAAATTGACATAAATTAATTATTTTTTACTTCCTCAATCAAGCATAAAATATGAATTTATTTAATGAATTAAACAACGACTGTGATATTTATCCAATAAATAAAATAAAGAAAGCCGATTGAACGATGAAATAAAATCATTGACCTTTTTATTTTATTATTTTAAATAAAATTCCCAAAAGTGATCAAATAAAAACATAATCTCAAAATTTGTACATCCAAATTTAAGTATTACGTAGGAATCTTTAGGGGGTGTGGAATGGGTCCAAGCCCGATTAAGAAGAATGTCACGTATATAATTACATAATTTGGAAGAGCATATAATAATTGATCTTGAATTAATTATGCATAAAGATTCTACAACTTGGCATTCATTACTTGCGAGTATATGTTGGCAGTTTGGCATCGATAGGAGAGTTCTTGCTAGCATAAACGTAATAAATATAATATATTAATACTTAGATCAAGTCTAAATTTGATTTGATATGTGGAGTTCACATAAAAATGAACCCTATATATCTAAAGCAAATTTAGACCCTCAG
The DNA here is from genome assembly GCA_907163345.1 of Haberlea rhodopensis. Classification (NCBI taxonomy): domain Eukaryota; kingdom Viridiplantae; phylum Streptophyta; class Magnoliopsida; order Lamiales; family Gesneriaceae; genus Haberlea; species Haberlea rhodopensis. The sequence goes on along the minus strand of CAJQUN010000044.1, from coordinate 2,469,931 downwards.
ACGTAGTACGAGGATATTACTCTCATACTAACGTATTATCAACCGGAATGGTTTTCACATAATTGTTGTGATATCTTAGATTTATTGGTTTTAGCAGATTAACCCCTTATGGTTTTCCAAATAGGCGGATTACCCCCCAGTGGTTTGAAAATATATACATCCCCCATGTGATTTTAAAAAATACATATTTTCACCCCCTATGTTTTGTGAAAACATGCATTTTGCCCCTTGTAGTTTACAAATTAGACAGCTACCCCCTCTATGTATGGTGCATTTCACACCTATTTACAAACTATAATGATGTAAAATGTCTATTTTCACAAATCATATGGAGGTAAAATGCCTATTAAGTACATAAGGTAAACTCTCTATTTTGAAACTATAGGGGGTAGAATGTCTATTTTCAAACCACATGAGGTAATTTACCTATTTTGCAAACTACAAGGGGTTATTTGCCATTAACACTAGATTTACTGTTGCCATCGGCATGTGGTGACAAAAAATCTTAAGCCACATGCATTGCTTGCATGCATATTTTTAAACAGTATTATTATGATACAACAATACATATAATATTATTGGTGGTAATTATTATAATACCACCAATACATATCATATTATTGAAGATAAGAACGATATATATATATATATATATATATATATATATATATATATATATATATATATATATATCAACTTGAACTCATACATCATCTTAACATTTTTTTAAACTGTAATGAATACTATATCATGTTATTATACAAAATAATGGATATGTCCAACTAATTAGTGGTATACGCTTATTTTTTTCCTTCGTTTTCTCGAGTAAGTGGTAATTTACCAAGTGATATCGTTAATAGATATCACGTGGTTTGTAAATAGACATTTTACCTATGTGGTTTGCAAAATACAACAACAACTAAGCATTTAATCTCAATGATGTGGTTTGCAAAGTATATCACATAAATCACAGACGGTGTGTTTTACATCTATTCACAAACTATAGGGGGTAAACTGCATATTTTGCAAATCATATGGGATAAACTGACTATTTTCGAACCACGGGGTGTAAACTGCTTATTTGAAATATCACCGTAGACTCGTTGCCAAAAACCTTATTTTCTCATGTTATACCATTTACTCACAAAAAAGAGCTTCTTTCTTGGTGTAAAATCTATAAATTTACCTGAAAATTAATCTCCTAGTTCTATCTAAGTTGCATTAACACCACTTAAAAGCACCCTTGAAAATATGGAATTGCACAAATATAAGTCATGTCGTTGGTTGTTAGAATGACATCTCTTGTATCTTCTTACATGATAGGTGTCTGGAATCATGAGATTTCTATTTCTTCTTGTGATATGATCTCCAGCCCCCGCTGCTGGATCCACCACCCGTCCACAAAATCAACAACTTTGCAAAGCCTACTGAATTTTAAACTAAGAATCTCGTTCCCGAACCACGGCTCGTTCCAGAAAGAAGCAAGTTCCCCATTGCCTACTTTTTTAAACACACCAATACTAAACCACTCAACACCCTCCCCCCAACAGCTTTATTAATATCCTTCCACCAAAGAGATTTAAGAGCAGAAACCCCGTTGGTAACCTCAGGCCACTGCTCACCCAACCGCGACTATTCGGCTCCAAAAACCTTCACTTCCCTTTGCTAATAGAGCTAGATTAAAACATGGGAGATTCCGAGCCCCAAGGCCCCCTTTATTCTTGTCTATGCACACCCTATCCCAACTAAAGAATTCGGTCGGTCGCCCACTCTAGATCCTCTCCCGAGGCTAGGATATTAATGGCTGCAAATAATTTCTACCTATAATTAAGCTAAGTGAGCATTTTATGCTTTATGTTTATGAGTCGACGACAATTTGCTTGGTATCGCTAATAGGCATTTTAACTTATCCAAAATATTGGACATGGTCAATACGTTATGTTCTGGAAAAGCTAATGGAATATATTAATTTAGATATATTAGTAATTTATATTGATTAAAGTGAATAGTTTAAATTGTGCCTGATGTGAATTATGAGCTTTATTCAGAAAAAAAGATGGTCCAAACGGAGCCGAAGGATAAAAGAAGGTCTCAAAAGCCCACAAGGAGTAATCAATGGGCCGCTTAAAGAAGTCCATAGAGAAGACATTAATTATTTTGGGAAAATTGCAAATAGGTGTTGTTTACATAAACTTATTACAAATAAATCAGCAAAAAAAAACTTCTTACAAAAAAATACACTTAGTAGAAAATTATATTCACATAAGTCCATTTTTTTAACTATTGGTTTGAAAAGGTATTTTTTAGTTACCAAAAGACCCTTCAGTTGAAAACATCCTAAACCTAATTTCAGATCTTTTCTTCTTCCTCATCCCGTCGCCCCACACCTTAAATTTTCTGCTGAAATTTTCAGGTGATCTGAATTTTCCGGTGATTCTCAGATCATTATTTTCTTCATCATCTCGTCACCTCATCTAGTCACTTCATCCTTAAAAAGTATTTGCTAAAATGTTTTGTACGTGTAATATGTTTGAATCGAATCATCTAAATTTTCGTAGCATCTGGAATCTTTTTGAATCGAAGAAGATCTCGGACTAGTCTGCAATATAATTTTCGGATCTGCTATGCGCATTTCATCGTGTGTGTGTGTGTGTATACTGTGTGTGTATGTGAGTTATAAATTTGAATACCGATGCTAAATTATAGATATCGAAAGTCTGTTATGTTTTTTTTTTACTGATGCATATGGATGAAGAAGTAAGGTATGCATTGGTGTTCATCATTGTTTGCTCATTTCCAAAATTTACAGTTTGACAGCAAGATGTTGCAACGAAGAAGATGACCCAGAGAAAAAATAACTGGTGCACGAAAATCATAAAATGTAACTGGTGCACGAAAATATTGGTGCACGAAAATCATAAAAAGTAACTGGTGCACGAAAATGATAAAAAAGTAACTGGTGCACGAAAATATAACCTTGGTGCACGAAAATCATAAAAATAACTGGTGCACGAAAATGATAAAAAGTAACCGATGCACGAAAATTATAAAAAGTAACTGATGCACGAAAATATAACCTTGGTGCACGAAAATACAACACTGATGCACGAAAATACAACACTGGTGCACGAAATTTGTGTTAATTAACTGATGCATGAAAATATAACACTGGTGCACAAAAATATAACCTTGGTGGACTAAAATATAACACTGATGCACGAAAATACAACACTGGTGCACGAAAAATAACCTTGGTGCACTAAAATATAACACTGATGCACGAAAATACAACACTGGTGCACGAAAAATAACTTTGGTGCACTAAAATATAACACTGATGCACGAAAATACAACACTGGTGCACTAACTTTGGACAAATTTTTTATAACACTGGTGCACGAAAATATAACATTGGTGCACTAAAATATAACACTGATGCACGAAAATACAACACTGGTGCACGAAAAATAACCTTGGTGCACTAAAATATAACACTGATGCACGAAAATACAACACTGGTGCACTAACTTTGTGTAAATTTTTTATAACACTGGTGCACGAAAAATAACCTTGGTGCACTAAAATATAACACTGATGCAAGAAAATACAACACTGGTGCACTAACTTTGTGTAAATTTTCGTGCATCAGTAGTTGTTTTAATTTTCGTGCATCAGTTACTGATTTTTCGTGCAACAGTTACAGATTTTCAATCTTTTCGTGCACCAGTTACTTTTTAAAAAAATTCGTGCACCAGTTATTTTTTATAATTTTCGTGCACCAATTAATTTTTCGCTGGGTCATCTTCTTCTCGTTACAAGTTTCAGACTGTAAATTCTGAAAATGAACAAAGAAGCATAGACATCAATGCATAATAACTAAAAACCCTCAAAAGGCAACAAACAGTATATATATACACATATACACACACATACCAGAATTGAAAAAAAAATCTGGAAAAAGTGATGGAACGAAAAATCGAAGAGATAAAGAGAAAAATCAACTGTAAGAAATCGTAACTGGCAAGAGAGATTTACGAAGCGATTTGAATCGCAGTGGTGAAGGGAAGAGCTGGAACGTAGTGCTGAAAGGAAGAGATTGAAATTTTCTGAAAATACAACACTGGTGCACGAAAAATAACCTTGGTGCACTAAAATATAACACTGATGCACGAAAATACAACACTGGTGCACTAACTTTGTGTAAATTTTTTATAACACTGGTGCACGAAAATATAACCTTGGTACACTAAAATATAACACTGATGCACGAAAATACAACACTGGTGCACGAAAAATAACCTTGGTGCACTAAAATATAACACTGATGCACGAAAATACAACACTGGTGCACTAACTTTGTGTAAATTTTCGTGCATCAGTAGTTGTTTTAATTTTCGTGCATCAGTTACTGATTTTTCGTGCATCAGTTACTGATTTTTCGTGCATCAGTTATTGATTTTCAATCTTTTCGTGCACCAGTTACTTTTAAAAAAATTCGTGCACCAGTTATTTTTTATAATTTTCGTGCACCAATTAATTTTCGCTGGGTCATCTTCTTCGTTGCAAGTTTCAGACTGTAAATTCTGAAAATGAGCAAAGAAGCATAGACATCAATGCATAATAACTAAAAACCCTCAAAAGGCAACAAACAGTATATATATACACATATACACACACAAACACATACACACATACCAGAATTGAAAAAAAAATCTGGAAAAAAGTGATGGAACGAAAAATCGAAGAGATAAAGAGAAAAATCAACTGTAAGAAATCGTAACTGGCAAGAGATATTTACGAAGCTATTTGAATCGCAGTGGTGAAGGGAAGAGCTGGAACGTAGTGCTGAAAGGAAGAGATTGAAATTTTCTGAAATTGCCGCCTTTTCTTATTAAGGACGCTTTTGTCATTTTAACCTAAGGTGTACTTAAATGATTGCAAGTTTTTTTCCTGGACTAGGATAATAAAGATTCAGTAAAAGGTACTGCCCTGAACTTTGCCCAATTATTTTTGAGGACAGGATTATTTTCACCATCTATTGCAGTAAAATAAAGTGTATTTCAACACCATTTTTGGCAGCAAGAAGACAATCGAAAAAGACATGACTCGAAGTTATAAACCAATACTTGGAGTCCCAAGGGATCAACGAGGATATTCTGATCGAAAAAAGCTCTTGAAGAAGACTGACGTATACGTGGGTCAACTTGATTCCTTCTATGGTTCATGTAGCCTACTTCACTCTATTGGTATTAAAAGCTTACTAGTTAATGTTTAATTTCAACTCCAATTTTCTCGATGTTTATGGAAATACACACAGCACATGATAGTATGCTTTATTTTTCTTCTTTATATTTTGATGGAGATATTTAAGAATTGATACTTTTCGAGCGAGGTGAATGAACCTCAGACGAGGTGTTGTTTCTTCTTTCACTCGAGTCAACAATTGATGAATCCTACGAGCAAATAGGATATGGTTCGACCTTTACTATCGGGATTAGCTACATCCTTAAGGCATCCTTTAATGGCTTAATGAGTCCTTATGAAGCCCCTGCTATAGAGCTACTAAGGAGTCTTATAAGGGTATCAAACATTTCTTAGTATCTTATAAGGCTCCCTCCGGGGTCGAGGACTGCCTCTTCAGCTTCCGATCCACCATCCCTAGCTTCCTGCAACATTCTTTTAATGACCCGAGGCTAGCTCCAGATTCCCTGGCCACGGAGCCGGAGCGTATAAAAGCTATCCTGGAGCTAGGCAGTGACTGTGTAATTGAAGTTCTCGACGATTACAGTTCAACCTAAGAATCAAGAGAACGCCGACAATTAACCTGAGCAATTGTTTTCCTCCAACTATAAAATATAATCTTTTGAAAATAAAGCAGCAGAACATTGAAGGGTGTTGGGGTTACAAAGAAAACAAATGAAGCAAGAAAGACAACAACGAAAAAGGAAATTTGTGGGATATATATGACCCGATAACACACAAAATAGAAATATGTATCCTATGATTCAAAAAGGTGAAACTTTAATAAGATCTTGGCTTCAAAACAACGGTGGAGTGATTCAAAATACGTAGACTGAATTGGCCACCGCACTCGGTGGTGTCGATCTTCGACTGCCCTGGAGGAGGCAACAGCTCGAAATTCTGCACCAGCCCACCCAAAGTAATGCCAAGAATTGGCAGTGCGAGAATAATTCCAGGACAGCTCCTCCTGCCAACCCCGAATGGCAGGTACCGAAAATCATTGCCATTACTATCAACTTTGGATTCCTCTTCCAAGAATCGTTCCGGCCTGAATACTTCTGGCTTTTTCCAGTGTTGAGGGTCGTTAGCCAGCCACCAAGCGTTCACCAAGATCTTGCTTTCGGCTGGAATGTCGTACCCACTTAGCTTGGCATCGTGGAGGTTCATGTGGGGTACTAAAAGAGGAATGGCCATCCTGAGGCGGAGCGTTTCTTTGACAACTGCTTGAAGGTATGGGAGTTTGGGAACATCGGGCTCGGTAACTGGTACTCCCGGGCCAAGCACAGTGTCTATCTCGTCTCTAAGTTTTTTCTGGATTTTGGGGTGGTTCACTAATTCAGCAATCCCCCACTCAATCGACCAAAGTGTTGTTTCGATTGCTGTCCATGGAAACAAAAAGAGTTAAAACTTGATTTTACCAATCACCACGAATGATCAATAGTATCAGAATCAAAAAAGATCCTTACATATAAATTTCATGCGGTACTATTTTTGAAGTTATCAGTTTACATTCTTTTATTGCATTGAGCATGGGACTAATTTTTTAAATTTATTTATGAAGTTTCAATTTTATCTTTTATTGACTATCTCCCTCAATAAAGGGGGAAACAAATGTGTTTAAAAGTATATTTGACTTTGAATATTAGCCCTTCATATCCTTTTGTTTTTAAAGTTGAAGTTGGACCTAGTCTTGGTGTGATACTGTGATCTGAAGTCCTGGGTGCGCGAGAGGTTATTTAAAACCACTAGTTCATTGACGTGTAGGTTTAGGGGGCTTTTGGCTCATAACCGCATATGGTTTTGAAACTAGACAGTTTACATCTACGGTTTGAAAATAGACAGTTACCCTCCACATGGTTTGAAAATAGGCGCAAAATACAGCATCCCTAATTTGTTATATACGCCTCATATCTTATGTCTGAGCTGAGGGGCTAAACTGCACATAAATAATAAAATACGGGGTAATCTACCTATTTTGAATAAGATAGGGGTAATCTGCACCTAAAAATAATATGAGCAAAATACATCATCCTTAATTTGTGATATACGCCTCATATCTTATGTCTGAGCTGAAGGGGCTAAGCTGCACATAAATAATAAAATAGGGGGTAATATATCTATTTTGAATAAGATAGGGGTAATCTGCACCTAAATTGCACCATTAAGAAAAAAATTGACAGAATTATCATGTGACACCACGTGGTTTCGATCAGGTGCAACTTAACTTCATGTGGTTTGAACTAAGAAGAATGCCCCCTGTGACTTGTGAGTAGTTGCAACTTACAAAGCACCTCTTCTGAAAGATGGTGTTTTTAAGCCAAAAATTTCTGAAAATTGTGAAAAAGACTATATTTTGCAAACCACCGGACAAAAGTGGCTATTAGTGATACTATATGGATAAATTGCCGCTAGCTCGTATATTTACTTATTCACCGGGACATACAAGCCTTAAAATTGTCCTTGGGTCATTGTCATTTATTCGAATTAGAAAATAATAATCATTCTTTATCGATCAAAATCAACAACCCTTCTCCATTTCCACACTTAACAACAACACAATTTATTTATACAGAAGAAATATTGGTTTCAACGATGATTAGTGACCAGTGATGGAAAGTGTTTCTCGAATAAAATATAAAAGGATGGACAAATAAAGTATAAAGTTACCTGCAACATTGATGTTCTCAACAATGTAAAGGACATTATCTTCATTGATCTCTCCTTTTTCTTGGGCTTCGATAATGTGATCAATGGCACATCTAAGGCCATCATTTTCGGTAGCCTTTTTGCTTGCAATCTTCCTGTAACATCAAATTTTACCGTGCATATTAGCCTATTTCTTGATTATGCTGAATTGCATCAAGTTCGAAAAGATAGTAAATAGGTATATGTTGTCCTAAAAACCATGTTTCCTCTCATTCTTGTATTCTTCGTCAATATAAAATCGAATATTTGAAAGACCAAGTATTCCTAAATCATGGTTACTCAATTCACAAGTGAATCACAAAGTAGAATTTGCCTTCATGTTCCAACTCAAAACCAATTCGTGACGAGTTTGGATGATGGTTGATTGATAACGTGGGTGACGGTGATAGTGACATGAAAAGTCTATTCGGTTAGCATATTAGAAAAACATTGAATTTTAACTCAAAATCAATATAGCTTGCCCCTACCCCCAACCCCAAAAAGATTATAAAAAATCTCATTTTTTACAAAAAGAAAATGATAAAAATTAAGTAAATTTAAAGCAATGATTACAATTTACAATGAAGAAAAAAGATAGAAAAAGGAACTTACTTTCTCTCATCCACAAAATAGTCTTTGAATAACTGTAATCTTCTATCTTTAACATCCTGACAGACCTTGAGATACCCTCTCAGAAAAGGCCTCAAAATGGGAATGAAATCCCCATAATTATAATCAAAACTCTGCGCCAATCTACTCCTCTCCCCATTCAAAGCCTTGAGTTTATTGAACAACGGATCCTCTTCACTCTCAAATCTTCTATCAAACATAATCCGATACATATTATTGTACATCATCAACTGTAGTCTCCTCCTAAGAACAATCCCATTCGTGGCAGCTTCGGGATTCTTCTTCACGTCCTCCACTACGGCGGCCACCTCCGCCTCCCATCCATGGCGATTCCGCTGCACCACTTTGTTGGTGAAGAAAGGCACCGTCATTATCCGCCGCATCTTCCGCCAGTGCTCACCGTACACGGTGAAAACCATGTCCTGACCTTTCCCGGTGAAGATGTCGAACACGACGTTACGCGTGCGGGACCCGAACTCCACGCCTTGAGTGTGGAGGACCTCTTTGGAGAGTTCCGGGGAGGAGATGACGACGAGGTTGCGCTGCCCCATTCGGAGCAGGAAAATGTCTCCGAATTTCTTGGCGTAGCCTGTGAGATTTCCGTGGTTGAGATCATCTCCGACTTGTAGCCAGTTTCCGAAGATTGGGACGGGGATGGGGCCTGGTGGGAGCTTGAATTTCTTGCCGCGGAGTTTTGAAATGACGGTGGCGGTGACTATGGCGAAGAAGAGCCCGAGAAGGGTCTTCTCAAGGAGTTGAAGATCCATGTGTAGTGGTGGTTCCAAGGCGGAGGATGTCGGTGGAATCGGCGTGGGTAATGTAAAAGGTGGCGGAAAGGTTGAAATTTATAGGAGAACAACAGGTGGAAGAAGGACTTGACGGCGTCAAAATTAACGGCTGTTGTGTTCGAACTTAGAAGTTGTTGGATGAGAAATTGACGACGTCAAAGGTACTGGGGTGCTGTATCAGAAGTGAATGGGTAAATTTGGAAAGGATGGGGATTAGGGGGTAGGTAAGCGTAAAGCGGGTTTGGTAGGTGGACTGGTTGCTATCTTGGGCAATTTTTGAAACAATTTTTGAATGAGCAATTATTGGATTATAATTGTTTTTAAAATCGGACCAAACATAAAATTAATGTCCTTACTAATTATAGGTTCGATTGGTTTGACCAATTGAACCAATTTGGTTCGATCATTTGAATCACTCGTTAAACCGATGATGACATCAGTATTATGTAATATCATTTTTGGACTTTGGTTCAACCGGTGATGATGACATTGTGTAATATCATTTTAATCTTGGTAAAATATATATATCATGTATTTGCTATAGTTTACAGTTTACAATAAAAAATAGAATTACATCAACATAATATGTCAAACTTCAAAAATCAGATCAAACCAATGACCAACATGAAAGAAAAATAATAAAACAACTCAAAAAATAAACAAACAATGCACAAAAAGAACAATGTCCTAAAATCATAAAAAATATTTAAAAAATTAATGATTAACATCTTTTATACTTTACAAGAAACTAAACTTATTTATATATACTATGCATGACAATTTTATAGAATTATATGGATTTTTTGATAATACAAACATAAAATATTATTTCGTAACTATTTCAATAACAATAATTATATGTAATATATTTTTGTTCAAAACATTGATCTATAATTTTAACAAAAATAAAAATTTTAAAAAAGGAAAGAAAAATGAAGGAACCGACGGTTTCAACTGTCTATCAGTTCAATCCGGTTCCTATCGATTTTTTTAGCATGTTAGTTTTAGATGGTCAATTGGACCGGACCAAGCACCGATTACAGATCGAACCGGCCAATGTAGTCCGATTTTCAAAACACTGGCTTAACTAATTCAAGTTGAATAAGAATATCAATATCCAATAATTTTATGTGTCCTAAAAACACCGTTCTTAAGGTTGCATCAACCCACGAGTTTGATATGGCTTACAAAGTCGCATTTAATTAAACTTTTTTTTATGACCTATTTCAAATTCTTAATTACACAAATTGGGCTCTCTTTTTAAATAATGATATTACTATTATGATTAGTTGATTCCACATCTATCGATGTTTGAATTCCGATTTTCAAGAACTTAATTTTTTTTATTTTTACCGTTTCACGTATTTGTTATGATTCAATTTTTTTTCCAACTCATATAAGTTTCTAATGATCTACTTTACTAAATTAATTAATACTTCAAAAACATTTTAGAAAACGGTTTCGACTCTTAAAATTATCACATACAATCGAATTTATAAAAAAATAATGAAAAATAGATTTCTTATAAACCATTATTGGGATCTACTAAAATAATTTTGTTACTATCTATTGAAAGTCAACCACTTTCTTAAAAATTATAGAATTTTCTTTTCTTTTAAAAATGCTCGTTCGACTTTTTCATATTTAATATGCCAATTAATATAAATGTTCTGGGATATCGTGGAGTGTTATCTATGAGGTAGATCTATCTATTCATTAAGAATATTTTCAATGATATTTGGTGGAAATATTTAGATGAATTTAATCCATGAAACATGAGACATTATGTGTGGCGTAGCCAATAGCTAATACAATTCACATACCTGTGTAATAATGTTAATAGAGATGAGAGCTGACTTTTCTCGGGGAAATTAATAATAAAGTCTTTGTCTAATCAGTAATCACGTGTAGTTCCACTAGTGCTGGAGTTTGAGTTGACAATTCAATCAAATCGTGTTTTTGGAGTTTCAGTTTGATTTGAGGGGTTATTTATTTAAATAACCCGAATAAAATAAATAATTATAAAAATAACCTGAATTCTGAAAACATTTAAAAATTATTGGACCCGCCAACTCAGTTGGCATCACCGAATAAAATATTGGTCACGCCAACTGAGTTGGCGTGACCCATTTAAATTATATAGTCACGCCAACTGAGTTGGCGTGACCTTTGTTTTTTTCGGTCACGCCAACCTAGTTGGCGTGACCATTATTTCACGCCAACTGGAGCTGCAAGTTGGCGTGAATAATTATTGGTCACGCCAACTGAGTTGGCGTGACTTGGTGTTATAAGATTTCCGCGAACCCTTCTTCTTCGGCAACCTCTTCGGCAATTGCAGTCTAAATTTCTTTCCCAACCTCCAAGTTACAATCGTTTTTCTCTCATTTTGCTTCCAGTCACTTCATAGTTTCAGAATTTAGAGGTAAAAATCATGTCGCCGTGTATTAATTTCTATCACTTTTTTTCGCTGCCATCCGCCGCCCCCCCGCCGTCCGCCGCCCCCCCGCCGTCTGCTGCCTCCGTCGGCCGCCGTCGCCGGTTGCTGATGGCTGGTGGTTGTCGGCGGTAGCATCTATGCCTCGTCATGTTTTATCAGTTTTAATTTATTTTGTTTACTTTATGTTGTCTATATGTACTAATATATTTTTTGTTTCATATAATAGGATGGATCCGATGACCGTACCAGGCCCGATCGATGATCATCTGTTGTCATTGCAGTCATGTCATCGTTCTGAAAATGTATGGGCAGGTGATATTGATCGGCCTTTGCGTGTGAGAAATCCGAGCAGCTATTTTTGGGATCTTTGCCCATTAGACACACGTGTTGTAAGTATGTTATATGAGTTTGGGTTTTATGGTGTATATAGGTGTAATAAGATTACCATTGACCCTCATCTAATCACGGCGTTAGTAGAGAGATGGCGTCGTGAAACGCATACATTCCATTTGAGATCTGGAAATGTCATACAAAATGTGTTGCACGTGGCGCAGGAAAGTCGCGATAGAAACTTTCCGCCCTACGAAGAGGGACATGCGACTCAGGGTGAACAAGTACAGCCGATGCATTTGAGTGATGAAGAACAAGTACAGTCGATGCATGCCGTTGTTGGAGATGCTGGCCCATCAAGCTATGTCCCGACATATTTGTCAGGTCCCTCTTCGTCATATATGCCAGGTCCCTCTTCGTCATATGCCAGTGACATGTACGCAGATTATTATACTCCTGGACCATTGCATCAGTTGTATGACCAAACGCATTTCACGCCTCATCAACCCATGTACTCACAAGAACAAACCAGCCCAGATGTTAATATTAGATTCCCCGAGATATATGCATCGATGGCACCACAATTTGACGTGTCACCGGTTGGGTTCCCTAATTTGTCACCTGATGTTCAGCTGGACGATGTACCTGTTGTGCAAGATGACCAGCCCATTCAGGAAGGACGCGGTCAGAGACGGAAACAACCACGTCGTTGTGGTACTGGAGGGGCATTATAGAGTTTTAGCCTTCATATATGTAGTCATGTTTGCCTATTGTGAATCTTAGTATTAAATGTAATGAATGTACTTCCATATGAATGTCTTATTTGATGTGTGAGAATAACAATAACACAATAACAATAAGCTCGACATACTTGTATCACATGTGAGCAAGGAATCCCAAATTCTTTCCACTTCCCACAAGAACATTCCCTTGATTTGAGCTTCACAACATGAGTATTACCCCCACGTCCAACTTGCATCCTTGTGATAACTGAGGCTGTTAGATGCCTTCGATCAAACATCTGAACTTCATGTTGAATGGAGTGAAGATCAGCCCGAGCATATTTTTCAAAAGCATAATCCGGCCATTCTTGATTATTTTCGATCATTCTATCCGCTTTTTTCACTCGCTCCAAAAAATAATGCACACAACGATCGAATGTTAACTGTACAATGGCAGTGATTGGAAGGCGACGTGCACCTTTCATGACTCCATTTATGCACTCCGACATATTTGTTGTTAGGATACCACAACGCCATCCTTCATCATGAGCAAGTGTCCACTGAGACTTATCAATCCGATTCAGGTAATCAAAAGCCCTTGGTTCAATGGTTTTGATCTCTTCCATTGTACGCTCAAATTTTATCAGTTGATTTTCTGATCCAGCTTTCCAACACAAGTCTTTTAAGTGCACATTTTTGAAACGACTATTAAAGTTTGAGCAAAGATGCCTCAAACAAAATCGATGCACTCCACGGGGGGGTTTAAAGTCGGGGATACAGTCGGCTGCTGCAATAAGGCCCGGATGTCGATCAGAAATCAAACACACGCCGCCAGATTCTCCAATAATGTGTTTGCTAACCATCTCCAAGAACCATTTCCATGACAAAAAGTTCTCTTCATCGACAATTGAAAATGTCAGCGGTAACACTTGATTATTCGCGTCCATGGAGACAGCAATCAACATCTTATGCTGATATTTTACATACAGATGTGTGCCATCCACTGTAATAACTTGACGACAGTGGCGGAAACCATCTATACACGGTTGGAAGGCCCAGAAAACATAACTCAAAGTTTTTTCTCTTGGTCTTGCATTATCAAGATGATCCCACTCCACGACTGTGCCTGGGTTCCATTTTTTCAAAGCTCCCATATAGAAAGGTAATTTGTTGACCGAGCTCTCCCAGGTTCCATACACGTTCCGTATTGCACGTTTCAAACTATGCCAGCCTTTTGCATATGATATTTCAAAGCCATACTTATCTTTCACTGTTTGAATCACATACTTGATTTCATAAGCTGGATCACGACGAACGATTCCCAATAACAAGCTAGCAATCATATTCTTATCCAAGTTCGAATGATCAAGCGACAGCTCACTCAGCAGACAAGTGTGAGGACCACCATATTTGGTTATTTTGAATAACCCAACTTTTTTATCCAAACATGCACGCAGGTACCATCTGCAAGGTATATCCTCTGTACCGTGTTTGCATATTACTTTCCACAATGTTTTTGTACTCTTAACAACATGGTACTCACGTTTTGCAACACGTACTGAATAATCCTTCACAGCTGCCTGCAGATGAAATTTATCTTTGAAGACCATGTTGCGATGGATTTCACCTTTGGAGTAATCATAAAAACTCCCCCAACGGCCTGTTGGATTGTCAATCGAATCTCCAAAAACTTCTGGATGTGTCATGGAAAAGAATGGGATTGTTGGATAAAGATTATGATCATTTGTCATGGTTGGTGCCCCCTCCTCTTGGTTTTCAACTGCTTCTGCCATCACACCAATATCAACTTCATCATCATCAGCATCAGTCTCATCATCAGATGGAATCCCCTCTGGTTCAGAATTAATTTGATCACCAAAATCAGCAAAACTGTCTGCTCGTGGCTCAGCGGCAACATTATCAACATCTACTGGATGATCATCTCGGTCTCCACCACTATATGAACCCTCAGCTTGATGTCGAGCAACAGACGTCTCTTGAATAACAGATGTCGTCAATCCTTCTGAAAAACTGCCACTCATTGGCATTTCTGGAACATAATCATAATTCCTTGGTTCTGCTTGTATATAAAATTCCAAGCAACTATGACCCTGTTCTGAATCAAGTAGCCATGCTAAATTGTAATCATCATCTATGTGTAAAATAGTCTGACGTAACCCCGAAAAATCTTTGAACATATGCCTAGCATATAATTTCAAAAGAAACTGGTTGCGATCGAACCCAGTGATATCATATATTTTATCTAATAATTGTAGAAAATTAATTGTACGCCGTATAGTTGTACCTCTTGATGGACCACGATCATATCGGACGAACTCAGAATCTTGTATAATATTACCCCCCCCAATAAAATAAAACTTGAATAGACATATTTTGATAACTACAGAAAACTATTACTAGTAGCTAATAAAATCTTTTCTGATGTAGAAGATCAGCTAAAGCTGCAACTACAGAGCATAATCAGAATTTTATCATATAATAAAAATATTAAAAGAGACTTGTGAATTGGTGAGAAAACTATGAGGCGGACGGCTTTATTTATAGCACATTTAGTGCCGCCAACTCAGTTGGCGGCACTATTAAAATAATGTCACGCCAACTCAGTTGGCGTGACCCTATAAAACAAAGGTCACGCCAACTGAGTTGGCGTGACTACTATTCAACGTTGGTCACGCCAACTGAGTTGGCGTGACCAATATTTTATATGGTCACGCCAACTCAGTTGGCGTGACTTATTGGACCCGCCAACTGAGTTGGCGGGTAAGGTTAGTTTTTAAATATTTTCAGAATTCGGGTTATTTTTGTAATTATTTGTTTTATTCGGGTTATTTAAATAAATAACCCTTGATTTGAGTATATAAATTAATTTAGATAACAATTTAATATTATGATAAATTTATATTCTATATTTATATATGAGTTGGCTCATATTTGGATGCATGATTGAAAGTCTTTTATTATTATTATTAATAATTTATATTTTCGGGGAAGTGTTGCTGTCATGATCAAAACATATAATTATTTTTATTTATTTATTTATTTTTATCATAAACAGTCAGTATATTAAGTAATTGACAAATACATAGAAGTTTCGAGCGTAACCCAAAAAACACGATAACACAACTGATAACACAAAAATAAATACTCGTGCCAAACATTGAAATATCCTAACCAATACATACATATGAAAAGGACTAATAAAGGAGTGAATTCCATCTACGTCACAATACTAAAATCTGAAGCTTGCATGGATCACCAGAGCTCACTCAGGTCCCTTCAAACCATGACGTACAGGATGTGGCATACCACATGTGTTGCATATACTGTCTTCCAATATAACTGAATGAGAAAATAATGATGAATGAGCGGCATAACTAGAGCTGTCAGAACGGGCCAGCCCAACCCAAACGGGCTGGCCCGCCCAACCTGCGGCCCAAACGAGCCCAACCCGTTTGGGCCCGCCTCCAGGCGGGTTGGGAAAACCCCAACCCAACCCGACCCGAAGCGGGCCGCGGGTTGGGGCGGGCTGGCCCGCCGAAATATTTTTTTTTTACTATTAGTTTTTTTTAAAAAAAAAATTTAATTTTTTTTTAAGAAACTTCAAAAAAACATTCCCAACTAAACTTGTCGAAACTGAAACTGATGCTAGAAGAATACTGAAACTTGTTTCAGCTTTTATCTAGATATTAACACTGCTACTAAAAAAACTTTATTAGTGAATCAGTATTTTACTCATTTTTGAAATACTTGTTGCAACTTTCAAGCAAGATCAAGTGAAAAATATATAGTAGATCGAATGCTTCAATGTGATATTGCGTTTTTATCTATGAATTGAGCCTAAAAAAAAGAAATAACAAATTTTTTTTTTAAAAATGGGGCCAACCCGCGGGCCAGCCCGCCAACCCGCGGGTTGGCCCGCCAAAACCCACGGCCCGCCAAAACCCGCGGCCCGTTTGGGCCAGCCCATATAGGCCCGCCTGCTGGCGGGCCATAAAAATGCTGGCCCAACCCGCCTGTTTGGCGGGTTGGGTTAGGCCAGGCCCGCGGGCCTAACCCATTTTGACAGTTCTAGGCATAACTGATATAATACATACAATAGAGTAGGTCATCGTATCCGAATCCTACGGATAGTCGACCGAGATCCCGCACTATATGACACACGAAACCAAGAAGCCCATGAGTGAAAACCAAACAGTGCCTCAGCATGGAAGTAATACAAATTAAGCAACAGCCAAAAGGCCAAGTAGTATCACCACAAAAAACCAAAGATAATAGTCCAGAAAGATTTCACCACCAGTACCGAACAAAATACTAGAGAGCAAAGCAAAACGTTGCACCAACCAAACATTTACCACACACAAACTAAGCATCAGAACCAGCAAAGTAAGGAGTACAATAAGAGTACGAAATAACATTTCTATTAGAGATATAGGAAAGATAGCAATATATAGGAATACCAAAAAAGGATATGGCGCATGAAGAGATATTCGCAAGGAGTATAATGCTCGGGCTCCTCCAAATACCCGAGCAATACAATTGAAGAGGCTCATGGTGGTTGGCGGGGTTGCTTTTCAGGCTCTGCCAAAAAAAGAGCTATATGATACCTTTGAGCCTGAGGAAGTCAATCTAGTAGTACCTGAAGAAACTGAACTCATGGTTCTTCACTTAAGCACGATCTCATTCTCAACAGTTGGGCATTGAGGAACAACAGATAAATTGATGTCATCAGAAGCCTGGAAATTCAAACAACATTTTGTTCCCCCCCAGATATACTTCAGTTGTCCGTTACATAGCGAATGCCGAACACTCACCAACTAGTTGAGGCATTGGTTTAGGGAGATTTATATAAAAAACCACCACATAAGTTTGTAATATTGAAAGAGGTCAGCAACTCAGCACGCATCCAAGGTCCATAAGGCTTATTCATTGGTTGAACATCTGCAGAACATAGATGAGATTCACAGTCTCTGGACAAATTGATCCAAAAGCCCACAACTATAACAATAATATGGTAGCCATTCATATCGAATTGGAACCAGGGTAAGATGTGGTTGGATACCTAGAGAAATCTTGACAACTCTACCTAAAGGTTTCGTAATATCTAGAACAACCCTAATGCGCATATAAGGATCCAAGCAACAACCTTTATTATCAGTGTCCACAGTGACCGCAATACCAGATACGTCTCCAAAATTCACCCCCACATCAAAAATCATAGCCTCAGAGGTAGATTGTAAGCCCTGATCCAGAACTGGGTATAATGAAAAGGACTCAAATCACCAATTGAAATGCCTTCAAATTTTTTTAGAACAAGTGGAGCACGATTAAAAGTCCATGATTCCAAGTCCAAAATACAATCGATATAAAACCTGGTAGCGTGTATCGTGTACGCCCAAATTAAACATTCTTCAGTTAATAGCAAAAATATGTAGTAGCGAAAGTAGGGATCGATCTCACAGGGAAGGTAAATTTATTTTGTGTCAATTATCAAACAACTAGTAACAATGGGGGTTTTGAGTTGGATTACTACTACTTAGCAAAAATCAAACTAATAAACGAGTCTAACTAAAACGATTAAAACTTATGGGATTAAAGCGATTCTTGGTTTCAGGTAACCGTACTTTTGGAAAATTATCTTTTGGTCATCAAATCAAAACATTCGAATTATTTCGATTATCTATCGATTGGAAATTCAATTCCTACTCATCTTATTCGTAGTCAAAGAGAAAACATCATTCAATTCAACCCTTACCAAATCTCTAATCACCACTACAGCCGTAAATGATTAAATCAATGATAGTTTTCAAAACTAATGAGTTCGATAAATCTAATCAATGAAAACTACAGCCGTTAATATTGATTACTCAACCGTTTCTCCTAAGAATTCAATAACACCTACAGCCGGTTAATTATTGCTCTTAGTCGTTTCTTAACAAACTATCGATTATGCAATTGAATATTAGGTGATCGGTCTAATACACAAACACAACAATCATGGAATTCGAAATTTGAGAAACAAATTGAAATCGAAATCTAATTCAACAATCAAACCTAATTCTCATAAAAGATTCAAATCCAAAAGTAGGTATCCCTTCAACCAAGAATCAAAGGGTTTTAGCCTAGCATAATTAAATCTAAAAACAATAAAAATTTGATGGAAAACATTAAATAAATAAAGGAAAGAAAGTTACTAAGATAAATCACGATTCCGGCTTGTCGATTCCGGTTCCGTTCTTCGTTGTTCTTGAAGAAAACTTGAAAGAAAATTAATCTAAAATCTCAAATTATTCTAAGAGTATGAAAAACTATCAAAAACTGCTGCTAATGAGGCTTAGTCCCGAGTTTTAGGGTAGGGGAGTGATAAAAATGGGATACAATCTTTTAAACATGGTAAAAGACTCAATTTCCTAATTTCCGGACTCTTCGGCGATCGATCGCCTGATGTGTGGCAATCGATCGCTAGTTATATTTTTTTTTCAGCGAATTTCTTGAGGCGATCGATCGCCACTTTATCGCGATTGATCGCTGAGCTCCAGTAGACTTTGGCGATCGATCGCCTGGCATTCGCGATCGATCGCTGACCCGTGAATTTTGTTGCAAAAGATTCTGTCCATAGGCGATCGATTTCCTCTTCCGGGCGATCGATTGCCACCTCCAAAATTACATTTTGCCCTTTTCTTGATCAACTTTGAGTCCTTGTCATGTCCATGTCCCTTCTTGGTCTTTACACATCGTTTTTAGCTTGTTTTCTTCGATTGTACCTACATTTACACAAATATACGATTAGGTAGCATACGTATCAAATTATCTATCAAAACCTACCAAATCGTAGACAATTAAGCACTAAAGATGTGTCTATTTCTAGTCACATCAAACTCCCCCATACTTACTCTTTACTCGACCTCGAGTAAACAAATAAAACTACAATATTTTTGGTTGGCTCATAGGTTCATAACAAAGCAACTTGTCCTCACTTTAATGCCTCAGCAATTTTAACATGCATAATAATGAACGGCGGTGAAAAGTTAACAGTGGAACAAGTTCAATCCCTAAACATTTTGTACCCAACGAAGTGGTGAACGTGTGTGTGTGGTCATAAACAAGTGTTGTGTACAAATTATAGATCCAAAATATGCAAAGCCATAATAGTTCAAGTCATACACTAACACAAGTATAAGCTCACTTGCACACTCTTCTCCACTATCTTAGCTACTTTACAAACATAAATCAAGTAGGTCTTTATTAGCTTGTAGCTTGGCCTAGGTATTGGCTTATGAAAGAAAGGGTAAGGATATTCAAACAATAGAGTATGATGAAATGCATACTAAAAGCTTCTCTTCTTGCATCAATTTTTCAACTTTGATCCTTTTCTCAAGGTTTATTTCAACACTTTTCTTCTTTTGTGCCTTGGCTCCCCATGGAGTCATATTTTTATCTATTTTTTCAAGGCATCCTTTTTTCTTTCATGCATTCCATTCTTTTGACAATTAAGCTCACAAATATACTTCAATGATTCCCAAGTGCATTTGAATGAAATACATCATACTCCCTTAAAAGGTATGGATTAAAATCACATTTAGGCTTAAAGGGTAGGATGATAAGCTAGTCAAGATAGTATGCTTAGCATACTACCATTCTTTTACATTTAAGGCTCAAAATAGATATTAGAGAATGATTTTGTTTACATGGTAGGCTTGAAAGGCACAAACGCATCAAAGATCGCCTATATCACTTTCATGTTTGCAAGTAGTCTAGACATACGCCTCAAAGAGCATGTAGTTAAGTTCTAGCATGTATTAGAGACTTCTTAAGACTATTACAAAGTTCACACAATCTTCACTAAGCTATGCACACTTCACAAGCCATGACAATAATGTGCTCAAAATATTCAACTTACTAAGTTAAAGTACACTTTGCATTAGAGTTCAAAGTGTTCCAAGGTTAACAATTCACCTATGTTCAAGAGCATGCATGATATCAATTAGGTTTCATCATGGGCTAGTGATTCTAAGCATGCGTTCATTACTAACTATGAGCTCAAAATTTTTAAATTTTTGATTTTTTTGTATTTTTGAAATATTAAAGCAAAACTAACTGCTAATCCCTCCCCCATACTTAAATCCTACATTGTCCCCAATGTAAGGCAAAAAGACAAGAGAAAAGAAAAGTCCAACTATGAAAGCAATAAAAAATAAAAGGGAGAAAAGAAACTAACTCCCCTTGGGTTGCCTCCCAAGCAGCGCCTCTGTTTAACGTCGGTGGCCCGACGCTATCCCCTTCCTCAGTCGAAAGTAGGTGGGTCTTCTAGAG
Source organism: Haberlea rhodopensis (assembly GCA_907163345.1). Lineage (NCBI taxonomy): Eukaryota > Viridiplantae > Streptophyta > Magnoliopsida > Lamiales > Gesneriaceae > Haberlea > Haberlea rhodopensis. The sequence continues at coordinate 2,448,767 of CAJQUN010000044.1, read as the reverse complement.
CCACCTTGATGTCTACTCGTCCTCCGTCTTCATTTTGGACACCGTCATAATAGTGCTTCAATCGGTGACCATTCACTTTGAATGTCTTCGTGGTGTCCAAACTCTGAATCTCAACTGCACCATGGGAAAACACATTAGTAACTACATAAGGACCATGCCACCTTGAACGAAGCTTACCTGGAAATAGACGAAGGCGGGAATGGTAAAGGAGAACTTTCTGACCAACTTCAAAATTCCTCCTAGAGATCATCTTGTCGTGAAAATACTTTGTCTTCTCTTTGTAACATCTGGCACTGTCATATGCGTCATTTCGAATCTCCTCGAGCTCTTGCAATTGCAGCTTCCTATGCACTCCACTTTCATCATAGTTCATGTTGAAGTTCTTCACTGCCCAGTACGCTTTGTGCTCCAACTCTATAGGAAGATGACACGGTTTTCCAAAAATCAGTCTATAAGGGGACATACCTATCGGGGTCTTGTATGCGGTCATGTAGGCCCATAGTGCATCATCAAGTCTCAAGCTCCAATCTTTCCGTGTCGGGTTGACAGTTTTCTCCAATATGGCCTTGATTTCGCGGTTGGAGACCTCGGCTTGGCCATTTGTTTGCGGATGATAGGCAGTGGAGACCTTGTGAGTCACGTGGTATTTCTTGAATAGACTTTCCACTGTCCGATTGCAGAAGTGTGTCCCTCTATCACTGATGATGGCTCGTGGGATTCCAAATCTAGAGAAAAGGTTATGCTTGATAAAATCTGCAACAACCTTGGAATCGTCAGTCCGGGTAGCTATAGCTTCCACCCATTTCGATACATAATCAACAGCAAGCAGTATATAGATATGACCATAAGACATAGGAAAAGGTCTCATAAAGTCGATGCCCCACACGTCAAAAATTTCAGAAATGAGAATGGGTTGTTGGGGCATCTCCTTTCTTTGGGAGAGATTACCTGTCAGTTGACATTGTGCACAATTCTTGCAGAAAAGATATGAGTCGCGAAATAAGGTGGGCCAAAATAACCCACATTCCAGTACTTTTCTCGACGTCCTCTTTGCTCCAAAATGTCCACCACACGCATATGAGTGGCAGAATGTAAGAATGGCATTTACCTCTGTCTCGGGTATGCATCGTCGAATGATTTGGTCCGCACAGTTCTTCCATAAGTAAGGGTCATCCCATACGTAGTATTTGGCGTCACTTCTGATCTTGGCTCGTTGGGCCCTAGAGAGTTCATGGGGTAGCACATTAGAAGCTAAAAAATTCACAATATGAGCGTACCATGGTAAATTGTCGTGTATGGCGAAAAGGTGCTCATCCGGGAACTCCTCCTTCAAACACAACTCATCGTCCAAATGTGGTAGACGGCTTAAGTGGTCCGCTACTTTGTTCTCGCTGCCCTTCTTATCCTTGATTTGGATGTCGAATTCACTCAAGAGCAAAATCCATCTTATTAGCCTTGGTTTTGCCTCCTTCTTCATCATCAGATAGCGAAGAGCTGCATGATCAGAATAAACAATCACCTTAGTACCAAGTAAATAAGATCTAAATTTTTCAAGAGCAAAAGCAACTGCTAATAGCTCCTTCTCAGTAGTAGAGTAGTTGCGTTGGGCGTCATTCAAGGTTTTGGATGCGTAGTAGATGGCATGTGAAGCATTGCCCTCTTTTTGACCCAAGACAGCACCAACCGCATAATCACTTGCATCGCACATGATCTCGAAAGGCTTGTTCCAGTTGGGTGGTTGGATAATAGGGGTAGAAGTCAATGACTTCTTCAGTGTATCAAAAGCGCTATTGCCTTCGTTAGTCATCTCAAACGGGACATCCTTTTGTAGTAGCTTACACAAAGGTGTAGCTATCTTGGCAAAGTCTTTGATGTACCTCCTGTAAAAACCTGCATGACCAAGAAACGAGCACACATCCCGAACACAAGTAGGATAAGGTAAAGATTGCATGACATCAATTTTTGCCTTATCGACCTCTATACCATTGGCAGACACAACATGACCTAGCACTATACCTTGTTCGACCATAAAATGACATTTTTCAGAATTTAAAACAAGGTTAGAATCGATGCACTTCTTCAAAACCAGTGTAAGGCTAGATAAGCAATCCTTGAATGAGTTACCGTAAACAGTAAAATCATCCATGAATACTTCTAAGATATGTTCAATAAACTCAGAAAAGATACTGACCATACACCGTTGGAAAGTAGCTGGGGCATTGCAGAGGCCAAAGGGCATGCGACGGTATGCGAATGTGCCGAACGGACATGTGAATGTGGTCTTTTCTTGGTCCTCCGGAGCGATTGCAATCTGAAAATAGCCCGAGTAACCGTCAAGAAAACAGTAAAATGAATGGCATGCTAACCTCTCAAGCATCTGATCAATAAAAGGTAGAGGGAAGTGGTCCTTTCGAGTCACAATGTTGAGCTTCCGGCAGTCAATGCACACGCGCCAGCCATTTTGAATGCGTGTGGGTATAAGTTCATCGTCTTTATTCTTGATCACAGTAATACCGGTCTTCTTAGGAACCACTTGTATCGGACTAACCCATTGGCTATCAGATATAGGATATATCACGCCAACTGATAAGAGTTTCAAAATCTCTTCCTTCACCACATCCATCATGGGTGGGTTCAGCTTCCTTTGTGGTTGACGTGTGGGGCTTCCTCCTTCCTCCAGTAGAATCCGGTGCATGCATATGGAGGGACTGATTCCCTTTATGTCTGCAATGGTCCAACCTATAGCAGTCTTGTGCTCCTTGAGCACATGAATCAGGTCATTCTCTTGATCATCCCCCAACTTGCTGGAGATGATCACTGGTAGTGTATTACCTTCACCAAGGAATACGTACTTGAGATGAGTTGGCAGCGGCTTAAGCTCGATTTTGGGTGCCTGCAAAACAGATGGGGGAATCCTGGTATTAGAAACAGGTAATGATATAAAAGAAACAGTACCTGACTGAGATAGCTCAGGTGTATCATCCAGTGCGTCAACGGTGTGCTTCACTTCGTCCATGAGGGGTGTTGCTTCGTCTTCCTTCTCCCTGTCCGTGGTAAGAGTGCTTTCCAGTTCATCTGTCCCTGTATGCTCAAAAACTTCCTGGGACAGGTAATCAATAACATCAACAGAGTACACAGTATCATCATTATTGCAAGGATATTTAATGGCATCATAGATGTTAAATGTAACAATCTCACCATCAAATTCCATAGTGAGGGTACCACTACCTTAGTCTTAGATGTTTTGAGAAATGGTCTTCCTAACAATATAGGACTACTCTTCACCATTTTCCATGTCAAGGATATAAAAATCAGCTGGGAAGACTAGTTCATTTACTTGCACCAACACATCTTCAATTAAACCCCTAGGATATGCACTAGATCTATCCGCTAATTGAATTACCACTCCAGTAGGACTCAAGGGACCAAGTTGTAAAGAAGCATATATGGAATATTGCATAACATTAATTGATGCTCCAAGATCTAACATGGCTTTTTCAAGTCGAGTGGTACCAATGGTGCACGGGATAGAGAACATACCTGGATCCTTACACTTGGTAGGGATTTTTCTTTGTATCACCGCTGAAACGTTTTCTCCCAGTTCAACCTTCTGGGGTCCCTTCAATCTATGACTCCTCTTGGCAGTGCATAATTCCTTCAAGAATTTCACATAGCGTGGTACTTGTTGGATTGCGTCCAGTAATGGGATGTTTATCTCACATCTTCGGAAGGTCTCATACAAGCCTTTGAGTCCAGCGTCTTTCCTGTTATCTTTCAAATCTTGGGGAAAAGGGGGTGGTACTTTATACTCAGAAAAGAAGGAGGCTTACCTTTTGGTGCCTCGTGTTCTATCCCGGTCCTTCCTCCAACTTCCTTTTCCTTTTCTTCCTCACCCTTTGATGGTTCTTTCTCTATCTTCTCTGGTACCTCCAATTCCTTCCCACTCCTAGTTGTGACTGCATTTACATTTTCTCTCGAATTCACCACTGTTTGGGATGGTAGAGTGGTTGATCCGGTAGCTTCAACTCTATTAAGTGCAGTGGCTATTTGACCCACTTGGGTATTCAAGGTTTGAATACTCGATCTTGTTTCCTGTTGAAATTTAGTAACATTGTGAGCAAGATCTTGAATTATAACCTCTAACCTGTCAGTAGTGGAAGGCTAATTGGGTTGTTGTTGTGCCCTCTGAAAAGGTGGTCTGTATGGCGGAGGGTGTTGTTGTGGCGCATGAGGAGGAACGTGATTTATCGATTGCGGTCCATAACTCAAGTTAGGGTGGTCTCTCCATCCTGGATTGTATGTGTTGGAGTAAGGGTCATGTCTTCGTTGGGGTTGTCCCGGAAATCCCCCTGCTGCATGCACTTGCTCAGCTGATGTCTCTTGAAGTGATGGACATGCATCAGTGGTATGACTCATCTCCAAACATATACCACAAGGTTTTACCTTCCCACATTGCCACCTGCCATACCACGCACAAGAAACGTCAAATCTATCAGTTGTTGTTCAAGGTTGGAAACATTTACCTCCCATTGTTTCCTTTGTGCCGGTTCCTCTCGAAAGTTGCCAAACTGCTGTGAGTTGGCCGCCATATTGGCTATCAAGCTTCGCGCATCATCCGGTGTTTTATCGACAAAGGCTCCCCCACTCGCAGCATCGACTAAGTTCCTGTCACTAGACAATAAACCTTCATAAAAGTATTGAATGAGTAAGTGTTCACTTATCTGGTGTTGTGGGCAACTTGCACACAACTTTTTGAAGCGTTCCCAATACTCATGCAATGTTTCTCCACTGAATTGTCTAATGGAGTAGATCTCCTTGCGTATGTTAGCCGCTCTTGATGCTGGAAAGTACTTCTCCAAAAACGTTCTTTGGAGGTCCGTCCATGTTGTGATGGATCCTGGTGGTAGGTAGAAGAGCCAGTCTTTCGCCGCGTCCTTTAGAGAAAAAGGGAAAGCCCTTAACTTGATCTGATCCTCAGTAATTCCCGTCGGTTTCATAGTGGTGCAAACCACATGAAACTCCATCAGATGCTTGTGAGGATCCTCGCCTGCGAGTCCATGAAAAGAAGGCAACAAATGTATAAGTCCCGATTTAAGTTCAAAACTTACATTAGTTGCGAAAGCAGGAAAATTTATGCAAAGAGGTTGTTGGTCCAAATCTGGATTGGCCAGTTGGCGTAGACTTTGGTTCGCAGCCATATTGTGCCTTTCCTCTTCTTCTTGTCTCTGAGTATCTCTCATTCTTTGATGCAGCGTCCTCTCGATTTCTGGATCGTAATATGAATTATCCTTGTAATCAAACGATCCGCCTGTACTCATCAACAAACCTCAGTAGTTGTGCGGGAAAGCAAATAACAAAAACGAAATAAAAAAAATCGACACTAATAAATATTGCCTTCCCCGGCAACGGCGCCAAAATTTGGTAGCGTGTATCGTGTACGCCCAAATTAACCATTCTTCAGTTAATAGCAAAAATATGTAGTATCGAAAGTAGGGATCGATCTCACAGGGAAGGTAAATTTATTTTGTGTCAATTATCAAACAACTAGTAACAATGGGGGTTTTGAGTTGGATTACTACTACTTAGCAAAAATCAAACTAATAAACGAGTCTAACTAAAACGATTAAAACTTATGGGATTAAAGCGATTCTTGGTTTTCAGGTAACCGTACTTTTGGAAAATTATCTTTTGGTCATCAAATCAAAACATTCGAATTCTTTCGATTATTATCGATTGGAAATTCAATTCCTACTCATCTTATTCGTAGTCAAAGAGAAAACATCATTCAATTCAACCCTTACCAAATCTCTAATCACCACTACAGCCGTAAATGATTAAATCAATGATAGTTTTCAAAACTAATGAGTTCGATAAATCTAATCAATGAAAACTACAGCCGTTAATATTGATTACTCAACCGTTTCTCCTAAGAATTCAATAACACCTACAGCCGGTTAATTATTGCTCTTAGTCGTTTCTTAACAAACTATCGATTATGCAATTGAATATTAGGTGATCGGTCTAATACACAAACACAACAATCATGGAATTCGAAATTTGAGAAACAAATTGAAATCGAAATTTAATTCAACAATCAAACCTAATTCTCATAAAAGATTCAAATCCAAAAGTAGGTATCCCTTCAACCAAGAATCAAAGGGTTTTAGCCTAGCATAATTAAATCTAAAAACAATAAAAATTCGATGGAAAACATTAAATAAATAAAGGAAAGAAAGTTACTAAGATAAATCACGATTCCGGCTTGTCGATTCCGGTTCCGTTCTTCGTTGTTCTTGAAGAAAACTTGAAAGAAAATTAATCTAAAATCTCAAATTATTCTAAGAGTATGAAAAACTATCAACAACTGCTGCTAATGAGGCTTAGTCCCGAGTTTTAGGGTAGGGGAGTGATAAAAATGGGATACAATCTTTTAAACATGGTAAAAGACTCAATTTCCTAATTTCCGGACTCTTCGGCGATCAATCGCCTGATGTGTGGCGATTGATCGCTAGTTATATTTTTTTTTCAGCGAATTTCTTGTGGCGATCGATCGCCACTTTATCGCGATCGATCGCTGAGCTCCAGTAGACTTTGGCGATCGATCGCCTGGCATTCGCGATCGATCGCTGACCCGTGAATTTTGTTGCAAAAGATTCTGTCCATAGGCAATCGATTTCCTCTTCCGGGCGATCGATTGCCACCTCCAAAATTACATTTTTGCCCTTTTCTTGATTAACTTTGAGTCCTTGTCATGTCCATGTCCCTTCTTGGTCTTTACACATCGTTTTTAGCTTGTTTTCTTCGATTGTACCTACATTTACACAAATATACGATTAGGTAGCATACGTATCAAATTATCTATCAAAACCTATCAAATCGTAGACAATTAAGCACTAAAGATGTGTGTATTTCTAGTCACATCAAAACCCTCTTCAAATGTAAACATGAAAATATTATTAGAGAGAGATTTGAGCTCCAAACCTTTCGAAATTCGCCTCAGTCTGCGCAGATAATAATTATAAAAATGTAGAAAAAAAACCAAATAAAACAGCACGTCGTTGGAGATAGCCTAGCATGTGTTACTTTCACGTGTTACTATATTTCCTTGTGTTAAATACTTGTCATTTAATTTAATATCGTAGGCCATAATTTGTATAACATAGTGCTTATGGTATAAACAGGTCAATGTACAAATAAATTTTGAGCGAACAATTTTTGTTCTTTAGCTTGTTCATTGATATGACTTGACAGTGTTGTTACTGTTTATTTAAATCGATGGATTGAATCAGTTTAAACAATTATAATAAGAAGTGAAATTATACCGTTAACAAACATCAAACAGTCAAACTACAAAAGCATTAGACTTATAGCAGTAGTTATAAACTGAAGACTTAATCAAGAAGAATTTGGAAACAATTCTGGACGAGGCCATAGCAAGCCGTGTGCCCGTAAACTCAAATTTTCCCGTCTTAGCTTCTGGCCTCCTGGACAAGTGAGTTCCAAGGTACAACGTCCAATCACCTCTGTTCGGATTGAAGCAAAACTCCGAGCAGACTCCTTCGAACACTAACAGTGTGCAATACTCTCAAAGCAGAATGTTATATGTATGTATGAAGATTTTCGGAATCAAGAAAGCATAGAGCTGGTGCAGCTTATATAGCTGAGCAACAGACCTCTCCAAAGGTCACATATAATTAAATGTATTGTTTAGTAGGGTTGATGAAAAGTCTCAATATTTAACATCAGATTAATTTTGATTTAAGTCTCACACTTAAATCTGAAATCAATTCTGCAGGTAGGTGAAAAGTCTCAAACTTAACTCAACAGAATATGAAAAGTCGGGTATGTGAAAAGTCATTTCAGAAATCCGAGTAGTAAAAAGATAGGGCTGCCTTTGCGGCAGCGGCACGCACAACGCGACGCGACGAGTCGTGCCGAGCGGATAAACGGACGGCGCGCGAGGGGCACCCATCTTTTCTACTTAACTACACTCTATTGATTTGTATCTCTTTATAAATAAATCATAAGTGTCTCAATTTCTCAATGTAGGATTTCTTTAACCTAATTGACTATTCATAATTAACTTACCTTAATTTTATTCTCATTAACAAAATTATACCTAATTATTGGGCTTTTAATCATTAAACCCAATAATTAATAATTAATCACAATTAATTAATGATAACAGACAGTACATATGTGTTGGTAACAAAAAATATACTTTGCCATTTTGGATTACTGATCAATTATCGTAATTATAATTTACGATGTAACGAGAAACGATTATAGCTTTTGATACGGTGTTAAACATTTGGCTGTACAAATTTTTTTTTTTTATAGCATAAACGAAGAATTATATTAAAACAAGCCACAAGTACAAGAAATATAGCTGACAACCAAAGGCAATGATCAATAGATATAGATACCTAAAAGTAGATAAAAAGAAGAGGTATAATGATAATGCTATAATGTCATTATCTTTGAAATAATATCTCGATTATTTATATAATTGTCTATTATCATATCTTTGGAATGCTTGACTTAACTATCTTATAATTTAGAATAGTCAAATTGTCCTATTCCCTCTGGAAATCCTATAATGTCATTCCCTTCGGCAAATTTTATAATTGTCATTTTACCCCTTCAACCATTATAAATTAATTGTCTGTACTCTATAATACAGTGTCGTAATTCGTATGAACAACAGGTACTAAGTATAAATTAATGTTAAAGCTCCTAATAATTAATTCTCTTTGATGCTATCTCATCAATTATTTGAAATATTTTGAAATATTTCAAATGATATATTTTAAATGTATGGTGGGATACGTCATTAAAGAAATACCCTTTGGGATAGTATAAATAAACACTGTTTGGGAAAATTTTCATAATTTTTTCCAATAATAATAATAATATAAGAGTTAAAAGATAACTCGAAATATCTACAGGCTTAATTTAGATGTCAGTTAAGCCTAAAACCAATTGACGATTACTTTGTTTTTATTTTTTAGTTTTGGAAAACATCGACCCTTTATATGGGTGAGTAAATAATAAATATCCAGATATTATATCTGAATATTTTATCATAAGAAAATCATATCCAATATTTATCGTCTAAACATTGATAATATCAATTGGCTAATAATAAATTTATAAGAATCGTGATAATATAAAATTTAATTCTATTACAGCATCACGTTATCGAGCAAAGTCAACTAATTCTAAAAATTTTTTTCTAATAAATGGGTAAGGATCCACATAACCCTCCATCTCTCGCGACTTTGATTAGAAATAACTAATCTTGAAAAGAGTTTTTAATGCATTTGCTTTGTTTCATTATGAACACATCCAATAATAAAAAGGGTGTCAAATAATTTGGTAATAGGGGGAAACAAAATAGGCGTCGATCGATCGAGGACAAGACCTAGATCGATCGAGCAAGCCAGAAGTTTTCCATTTGTTAGAAACAGGGGCTCGATCAATCGAACACCAGGTGCCGATAGATCGCGCCATGTGTCTTTTAACATAATGGTGTGTTCCGTCATGTTGGGGTGCGATTTTTTCATGATATGGTGCATCTAAATGGTGTCTTTTGGACACAAACCTTTGGTTTACCATAAATATAACGTTCCCTCACTTGTTTAAAAAAGATTTTCGAAAACCAATGTAAAGTTTTGTGATAAAACTTGAGCATTTAGAGCATTTTCATCATTGTTCTTGTTGAGCGCTTTTAAACCTTTGTGGTTTAAAGGATTTGTGATTTGGAGTGCTCAAATCACAAATCATAATCGTTATATCTTGGGAGACAAATTGTCAAGTGAACCGTTAGCACCGTAGCGGAACAATATTGTCTTAAGGACGGAGATTCCAAATCTCGCATCGACATTCCTATTAGAAAGTCATTTGTTATTTTTGCTTGCTACCTTCCTAACATACACATCCAGTAAATTTTGTACTACAATCTTAAGATAATAGTAGCAATAAATGGCTTCTTCGAGTGCAGCAGCGACTCACGACTCTCGTTCATCATGGTGAAAGGCCAGAGAAGTTCAACGGAAATGACTTCAAGTGATGGCAACAAAAGATGCTGTTTTATTGGACAATCATGGGGTTGACAAGGTTCCTCTGTGAGGATGCTCCTAATATCATGGAGGATGAAACCGATAGCCAAAAGAGGGTTGTGGTTGATGCGTGGAATCAAAGCGCTTTCTGTGCAAGAATTATATTCTCAATGGACTAGACAATACATTGTACAATGTGTATTGTCTAGTTAAAACAGTCAAAGAATTGTGGCAATCCTTGAAGAAAAAGTATAGATCCGAGGATGCCGGCATGAAGAAATTCATCGTTGGGCGATTCCTGGATTTCAAAATGGTTGATCAAAGCCGGTGATAGAACAAGTGAAAGATTTGCAAGTAATCATGCACGTAATTCATGCGGAGGGAATGATTCTAAGTGACTCATTCCAAGTGGCCGCCATGATTGAAAAGTTGCCTCCATAATGGAAGGATTTCAAGAATTATCTCAAGTACAAACGAAAAGAGATGAATCTTGAAGACATTGTGGTTCGCTTGAGAATCGAATAGGACAACCGAATTTTTGAAAGGAAGGAAAATTGGCACCAAAATGAAGCACGAGTGAATTTAGTGGAAAAACCAGCCGGAACAATGCCCAAGTTTGACGGCATGGCCTCCAAACCTGGAAAGGTGAAGAAGTTCAAAGGCAAGTGCTATAAATGTGGAAAACTCAATCACATGGCGAAGGATTATCGCAATAAATACAATCCTGGAAAGGCTATGGATCAAGTAAATGTGACCGAAGAAGATCATCTCTCAAATGATTTGGATGATCTAGCGCTTACCGCTTAATTAGATTGTGTATCTTTGAAAGTAGTAAACTCCAATAATGGAGTGATTCTAAATAAATATAATGATGATATTTGTTGCAAGCAATAAAATTTATGTTATTACTTCTTGTATTGAATCTTATGGTTTGTGATATGATTGTTATGATCATTTAAACCATGGTTCGCTGCGCAAATTGTAATGTTAAATATATTATTTGTGTGGGCACTAAGTTAACAAAATTGTCATTCATTTGCTAGAAGAATCGTAACATCTCTAGAGTTATTTCACAATGATGTTTGTGATGGAAAGATTGTGCAAACTAGAGATGTGGGAAAAGTTATTTGTTACTTTATCAATATTTGCACATGTGATTATTGTGACTTCTTTGTTATGAAGCAAAACCGAGGCCATGATGTGTTTAAACACTTTAAGAATGGATTGCAATCAAATTTAGTAAATGAGGTTTGCTATGAAAAATTGTGAGTTGATTATACTTGTGTTGTCTAAGAATTTGATGCTTAACTTGAATTTGCAAGACAATAAATCTTGAATTCGAGTTTCTAAGCTTTGTATGCTTAAAACACATGCGATGAATTGAAGCCACAAATTTTGATTAAGCGTTGTAATATCTCACTTGGTTCATTTTGAATTTCTAAGCTAGTACGCTTATAACAAGAATTTGTAAGATTTAAAATCTTGAATTCAAGGTTTCTAAGTTAGTGCGCTTAAATTGCAAATTGTGAACCGAGTTTGAGAATATTAGCCAAGTTTCAACTTTCATAAGCAAGTATGCTTAAATCCGAAATCTTCAAGAAAATAAAATATTGAATTTGGATTTGTAAGATGATAACGCTTAGACCTTGAAACACGAAAGTTTGGACGTCAGTGCAATTCGTGACTATCCCGAAGTTGTGGGAGATTGCAATTCTATGAGTCAATCACATATTCAGTAACACATTTAGGCAATGACGAAAAAACCTTGTGACTAAAGGAAAATAGAGTTTTCTACAATATTTGAAATATGGGGGTGCTTGGCTAAACTAGAAATATGAAGGCCAATGTGAAGTCATAAGAAACGCCAAACAAATGACATTAAGAGTTTGACAAATCATGTTGTCAAATAGATTAATGAGTGTGACAAATGTGTACACATCTGAGCATATGTATGCTTGCGTATTGATGATATGTTCATTAGAGAAGTAATTTAGAAATCATCAAGTAACAAAGAAAAATATTGACGATATATTTTTGACATGTGTGCATCAAGAATAATACTTAGAATTAAAGTTTCCAAGACACTTGAAGAATGAAATCTCAATGATTAATTCGAGTCTCAAATTTTAAGCTTTGCACTTAAATTTCAAAGTTTGCAAGACATAGAATCTTGAACTTGTAATTTTTAAGAATCTAAGCGCTTAAAAATTTGAATGAATTAAAGTTGAGTATTTCTGGTCTCGAATTTTTGTAAGAAATAACCCGTTAACAACGCTTTAAATTCGATGATAGAAATATCTTAAAACGATAAAATGATGCAAAGGAGGTAATGTGATTACCAAAACTGGAGATATACTGTTGCGGAAAATTCTCTATGTAAAACATATAAAGCTTCTTCGGCCGAGTTATTTTATAAGTTGTTAGAGAAAAATCCTGTGCATGCAACTAAAATGTGTTGGGCTAATGCTATATGACAAAATGATCTCTAGATGCATAATCATGAGTGATTATGTGAAATCGCGGATCCACATATGAAATGGTTAACCGAGAGATCATGTGGAAGTTTATCGAGGGGTATGTGGTTAAAACAGTATAATCAAAATCTCATAGTATATACCCAACATTGTTGACTGGAGATCCCAAGATCTAGGTTCAAAAGGGATAACTAAATTATAAGATTGTATAAACACATTAGAGATCACTCTCCAACTCATTCCTATGATAAGGAGTGTAGCTTGCACAAAGGGTACGAGGATAGACAAAATGCTTTTAATGATTCCTAAGACATATAAGAATATGTTGGAGTATAGCGGGATACTCTTCTAGGAGATCACCTACGTAAATGCGAAGTGATGCCGCTTCAAAGATGAAAAGCACTTATGAAACCAAGCGTGGTCCATGGCCGAAACGGACACAACTGTAAGAAAATAATATGAAGGTTAGAATTGTTATGGTGTGAGTTCAATTGTCTAGGTTTACACCATTGACTAATAGTTCAAGACTAAAAGTTCACTATTAAATCAAGTAAATCAGAATGAATACTACTACATGATAAGTATGATTTTTACACTTATTTCATAATGATTTTATAGTATTTTTGTAGTGATTCCTGGAAAATATTACGCGTTTTGGTATATATTTGTATATTTCAGGAATCTATGTCCAATTGTATAAAAGTAAAGGAAATAAGCTATAATGGATGAAAAAGGACCAAACCGAGCAAATATGGAAAATGAGGGACGAAATCGCAAGATTGAAGATTTTGAGATCCGCGGTCGATCGGCAACTTACAAAGATCGAACGCCACCATCCAGAAGATTTCCGCGATCAATCGGCAAAACATCGCGATCAATCGCGGATATAAAATTTTGGTTATTTTGTCCAGAATGTTTTGGCGATCGATCGGCAACTTACGAAGATCGATCGTCGAACCCAAAAAATCGAGATTTTTTTTCTTCTTGGTTATTTTGTGTCCAAACTTTGCAAAACTCTTCCTACCATAAATATGTATTGCCTTTTACGTTTTTGGGGACTCTTAGTTCATAATTTACACTACAAACTCAGCCACCATCACTCTCATTCATCACCAACTATCCATACACCATAATCATTGAAGAGAAGACGCATCGAAAGGGAAGGGACGACAGAGCAACGCAAGGAGTCAAAGCATCTCCTTATTTCCGTATTTCTAAACTTTTTTTGTTTCTATTTGATTTCCTTATGCTTTTGATGTTGGAAAACACAATTTTGCATTTGATTTTGAATATGTTTTTAGGCTAAGTTTTATTGTCAAGAGTTAGGGGATCTCATGTTTTGAACCCACATTTTTAATTAAGTTTTGATTGATTCTTACAAATGCTTTGAGTTTAATTTGTTGTGTTCATGCTTTCAATGGATTAATATCCTTGATTGATTATTTATTGCAATTGAATTGACCATAGGAGATTGCGATACAATATAGTAAATTAAACCGTGGAAGTCATACTGATATCGAGAGATGAAGTCAAATACACGTGTGATAGCTATAAATATCTAGTAATCGAATGCTAGAAGTTTTCATAGATCAACTTACAATATTGAGTGTTAAATAAGTGCATGATCATTGCCTTGTTGCATCTTAGTATTAGACTTGTTGTAACCGGACCAAGGTATAACAAGTGCATTAATGTATGCCTTTTGGACACAAACCTTTGGTTTACTATAAATATAACATTCCCTCACTTGTTTAAAAAAGATTTTCGAAAACCAATGCAAAGTTTAACATTTAGAACATTTTCGTCATTGTTCTTGTTGAGCGCTTTTAAACATTTGTGGTTTAAATGATTTGTGATTTGTAGTGCTCCTATCACAAATAATAGTCGTTGTATCTTGGGAGACAAATTGCCAATTGAGTTGTTAGCACCGTAGCGGGACAATATTGTCTTAAGGACGGAGATTCCAAATTTCACCTTGACATTCTTATTACAAAGCAATTTATTGCTTTTGCTTGCTATCTTCCTAAGATACACATCCAGTAAATTTTGTACTACAAGCATTACATTACAACTACAAAGTACAGCAAAGCAAAACACTACAATAAATTTGGACAATTCCCCACATGCATGGGACTAGAACCAAAGACCTCGCTAAAAATTGGGTCTTTGAGCCTCCCCTTTTGCCACTAGGCCAAGGGATCATTGTCTATCAATGAGTATTGAGCGAAGAAAAAAAATAAAATCAAGAAAATAACCATTACATGAGAAACCCAAAAAAAATTACTAAATCATTATGGAAGCTGAGTGACATTATATGTCCCAAAATTGCGATAGTCTCAAGTTCGAGAATCGTTAATTCCTCCCTCATTATATATATATATATATATATATATATATATATATATATATAAAGCATTACAAAATCTCAAGAAACCTATTCAATTGAGCCTAACTTGTAAGTTGGCTTATTAGCTGGATTAAAAAAGTCTACTTGGTTAGTTTAGATATTCTCTCTTTCTCCCGTGTGCCGTTTAAGCAAAAACGAAAAGAAACGGTTAGGTTTAAAATAAAGTGTTTGCTAACGTGGGAGTGATCTAACAGAGTTTGACTATTTGATGATAGACAATGCAATAGTCAATATTATATCATGATATAGCAAGTGTGCTCAAGGTAACAAATGACCCCAACTGAGCCCCGACCCTGGACTTTAATTAGGTCAACGAATTGGTTATTCATTGACCCGTTTCGATGGGTTGGAGTCATAATCGATCCGTTATAGGCAGGTCGGTTGTGCTTGTTCACCGTTTTTTTTAAAAAAAATAAATATTTTAATTTAAAATAAATATCTTGATGATTGAATTCCTAACATCCAACTTGAATGAATAGTTTTTCTATCACTGAGCTATAAAAACCATATGGGGCTCATTTGGTGCTAAAATTTATATATGTTAATTAAATAAATATATCATACACGTTTTGATTCAAGATTGAATTTGCTTCGCATGAGATAAACGATCACTGTAGAAAAATACAACGAAACAAAATACATACCTAAGATAGCAAATGAACATGATAAAAAGTCACAAATAAAACTCTGTTTTATTTTATAAAAAAATATCAAAAGAGAGGGAAAATTATATCAGGCAAGACTCAAACATAAGTCACCCATAATTGTGCGAAGGCGACAATCCAAACTTGGGGTTGTCAAACAAAGCATATTGTATACTCCCATGGGTCGAAAGGCGGGGGAGGAGTAGAGAATAATTATAAAAATGTATAAATAAAATCAAATAAAACAGCACGTCGTTGGAGATGGCCTAGCATGTGTTACTTTCATATGTTATTATATTTCCTTGTGTTAAATACTTAACAATGATAGCTCAATTATTTATATAGTTGTCTACGTTGGAATGTTTGACTTAACTATCTTATAATTATGATTTAGAATGTTCAGATTGTCCTGGAAATTTTATAATTGCCATTTTATACCCTTTCGACATATTTTATAATTGCCATTTTACCCCATTCCGGACAATTTTAATTTATTGTCTCTACTCTATACCAGTGTGTCAATTTTTACATATAAATTAAATGTTCAAAGATAAATTTTTCAAAAAATTTGTGTTAGAAAAAAATGAATTAAAATTACGTGAGGTGTAGCATTTTATGAAAAATCGTCTTGAAATGGTGTCATTTGGGCAAACATCTCTTCAACGAAGCATTGCATTCATTTATCAATGGATGCAACTTTTCATGAAAAAATGCATCCAAGTGGTATCTCTTGATAATATCTATTGGATTACTATATAAACAACACCTCTATTGAATTCTAAACACACAATTTTCTATGGATTAACAACATAGATCAAGAGATAATTTATGCATTTTGTTGCATGTCATCTTCTTTCTTCAAGGTTGAGTGCTGTAAACCTTTGTGATTTGTAGGATTCGTAATTTGTAGTGCTCAGATTGTATAAGCCCGTAACATGAGCACCAAGTACAAATATGAATTAATGTTAAAGCTACTAATAACTAATTCTCTTATATTAATCCAAGAATTGTTTTATTTAATTTTATTTTTTTTAGAAACCTACCACCACGGATGGGGACAGCATTTTCAACAAAACCTAACCCCACCAACCAACGAATCCCCAAAATAGTCCTTAATTAAATGAAACCTTGTTTATGTTAGTGACGCATGCAGTTGACTTTGGATCATCTGTTTGGGGGAATTTTTCATAATTTTTCTAATTACTTTGTTTTTGTTTTTATTTTTTATTTTTGGAAAACATCGTCCCTTTATATGGGTGAGTAAATATCCATATATATATATATATCTGAATATTTTATCATAAGAAAATCATATCCAATGTTTATTGTCTAAACATTGATAATATCAATTGGCTAATAATAAATTTATAATAATCATGATAATATAAAATTTAATTCTACTACAGCATCACGTTATCGAGCAAAGTCAACTAATCCTAAAAAAGTTTCTTTAATAAATGGGTACGGATCCGCATAACCCGCCATCTCTCGCGACTTTGATTAAAAAAACTAATCTTGAAAAGAGTTTTTAATGCATTTGCTTTGTTTAATTATGAACACAATGCAATAAATAGGGTGTCAAATAATTTGGTAAGATCTTGTTGTTGTAGTTTTGGCATCAGTCCGTATATCATATGGAGACGCTACATTAAAAAAATAATAAGAAACTTACTAAATTATGGACTACTTCACGATACACGTGATCAGTGAGTACTTTTTTTTATCAATTACAATTACGAGGATATTGATATTATAAGAATGAATAGATTGAGAGCTACAACTACAATTACAATCAAATCAAACTATCAAAGTACAAGCATTACATTACATTACAACTACAAAGTACAGCAAAGCAAAGCATTACAATAAATTTGGACTCCATAAAAATTGGATCTTGTGGCTTCCCCCTTTTGCCACTAGGCCAAGGGGTTATTGGCGTGAGTATTAAATGGAGAAAAAAATCAAATCAAGAAAATAACCAATACATGAGAAACCCAAATAATCACTAAATCGTTATGGAAGCTGAGCGACATTATATGTCCCAAAATTGCGGTAGTCTCAAGTTCGAGAATCGTTAACTCCTCCCCAATTATAAAAAAAAAAAAACATTACAAAATCTCAAGAAAACTGTTCAATTGAGCCCAACTTGTAAGTTGCCTTATTAGCTTCATCTCTCCCAAATGTTCGGTCTCGATATCGAGACCGAACATTTGGCCCAAAACTTTGTTAAAAAAAAATATTCCCTCCCCTATCTCAAAAAAAAAAAAAAAAGTCTACTTGGTTAGTTTATATATTCTCTCTTTCTCCCGTGTGCCGTTGAAGCAAAACGAAAAGAAATGGTTAGGTTTAAAAGCAAGTGTTAGCTAACGTGGGAGTGATCTAACAGAGTTTGACTATTTGATGGTAGACAATGAAATAGTCAATATATATCATGATATAGCAAGTGTGCTCAAGGTAACACATGATCCCAGTTCAAATTGAACTGGGCCCCGACCCGGGATTGTAGTTAGGTCAACGAGTCGGTTATTCATTGATCCGTTTCGACGGGTTAGAGTCATAACCGATCCGTTATAGACGGGTCTGTTGCGCTGGTTCACCGTTTTTTTAAAAAAACTAAATGTTTTAATTTAAAATAAATATCTTGAGGATTGAATTCCTAACTTCCAACTTGAAAGATTAGTTTTTTTTATCATTGAGCTATAAAAACCATATTGAGCTCATTTGGTGCTAAAATTTATATATATTAATTAAATAAATATGTCATACAAGTTTTGATTCGAGATTGAATTTTACATGATTCGAGATTGAACTTGCTTCACATTATTTTATGATTAATCCATGGAGAAAAACACACTTCATCATCAATTCTTCATATCGATTTGATTGCAAAATGTAAGGCGCTAACACTCGTTCTATTCGCCAGGGTAATAGAATGATTAATATGCCCTTTAGTAGGCAGAGCTCGTGACTTGAGTCAACATGGCTACATACTGGTTCTCAATTTGATATTCTACGATCCGATGTCGTCTATTCAACGATTCGGGATCTTCACGGACAGAAAAAAATTTCAGCAACGCATAAAGGTAAGTCATTGATTTCATTAAGCAATAACTAACTAATGATCTGATATACCAAGAAAGAGGAATATGGCGCTTACTAGAGATAGAGCAGGAAAGGCATTCCGCTCCTGGACGAATTGGTGAACAGTCGCCTCTGGCACGGAAATGAAAGGGGCGGGCGAAATTACGCATTATCCTAAGAAGCGGAGCCTTGGTATAGGCACAAATTCGTGCGAAGTAAATATATTCCATTTTAATGTTCACGCTCGAAGATCAATCGGACCAGAGGAATTCACACAGACTATTTGTCCTGAAAGAGGGGATTCTTTTAATTGAATGTCGACTGTAAGCCCCTTCCCTGCAACCTCAATCCCATAATTATATTCCCACTTTTTTTTACTGAAATTACATCACAGCCCTTTTTTCCTCCACATCGATATAACCTAATGCGGCATCGGTTTGGACCGCATGGAGCATTTTTTATACTTCTTTTTGTTTTTTTTTTAAAATACTTACTTTTAAAAAAAAATAAAGGGTGGAACAATAACCGTAACCGATGGTATATGATCTGTAACCAGAACAGTTAAGGAAGTTTAAAATCGCCGAGCTAACAATTCTGAACCATAGTCATATGTCGCTCAATATGCTAATCATGTCTTAAAGATATATATTATATTACTGATTAACAATGTGTTGATTCTGTTGAAATACGTTGACTAGCCAGTCATAGTTACATGTATGAGTGTAAACGAATCGAGCCAGTTCACGAGCCTTTCGAGCCAATTCGAAAAAATTTGATTCGTATTTGAAATTATCGAGTTCAAATTATCGAGTTCGAGCTGAACTCGAACATGTTCGAAGGTTTTTCGAGCCGAACTCGAACCTAAATTATTTTGTTCGATAATTCGCGCGTCATTCGCGAGCTTTAAAATTTATTAATATATATATAATTTTATATTAAATAACTATATTTCAAGCCTTTCGAGTATTTATCTTCGAGCAATAGTTCGAATAACTCACGAGCATGTTTGAACTTTTCGTGCCGAACTCGGGCTCGAGCTTTAATTTGAGCCAAACTCGACCCAAAAAATTTAAACTATTCGAACTTTGAATTAAACTCGAGCTTCAATATACCTAATTCGAGCCTCAAAATTTCTTTCATATTCGACTCGATTCGGATCGTTTACACCCATAGTTACATGTCCGAGTACAAGGATTCGAACATGTGGTCGAACTATAAAGCGATCAAAAGTAAACACTAACTTTTTTTTAATCAAGCGTATTTAAATATTTAGAAAAGGGTGCCAACTGATTTTAAATTTTCGATATATTTGTAAGAGGAGATGCCCTAGCTAGTCACTAGTAATAATCACGAGATGATAGAGATATTTTATAAAATGAATTATTTTATTCATGATATATGAATTAAGGAAGTTCAAAAGTGTAATGCGGACACAGGAAAAACACTACATATCAATGCACATGCATGAAATAAACGATCAAAACCTCTTTTTCACTTTCTCGAGTTTGTTTTTCAAGTCGGATGCCTCTGTTTGTGCTGATTCGAGCTGATTCCGAAAGTTTTGAATGAAGGAGTCCTTGCTCGTAAATTCCTGCCTCGATTTCTCGATTTCGTCCAAGCATCAAAATTTTGCAGGGAGAGTCCTCGAGCTCTTGGCCTCGACATTGCTCTTGTAATGGACTCGAACCCAAGACTTTAGGATCAATAACAACGTTATTTGAATCTTCCAAAGACCGATGATAGTATTGAAGCTCGGCTGTCAAGCGAGTGACTTCTTCAGAATGCTGTATCTTTTCTTTTGCAATTCGCAATTCCACTTCGTAAACCGCTATCTTGGAGGAAAATTCGGAATTTTCATCACGGGATTTCTTATGATCTTCAGCAATCTCTTCTTCTTGGAGCATCTGCAGTTTCTCTTTCACCTCCCTAAGCCCGATATCTAACTCGATATTCTTCCGACGCAACTCTTGCTCCTCATCATTGCTCGGGCCGATATTGTAATCATCAATGGAGGAATCATCGGTTTCCAATTCAGAACTAGACGACTCATCTCCCTTTGTTATTTAATTCTGAGCCACTTCCAAGAAAAACATCAAAACCTCCTTGCGAGAACCGGATTTACCCGGATTTTTATTTCGATAGGGAGAATGGATACTTGGTTCGGAACCAACATCAGAAATTCCAGAACCTTGAGAACAAGATAGGAGGAATGTTTTTTCGGAGTTCTCCGGAGACAAGATCATATCGCTCGGCCAAGGATCGATACATTCGATAAAACTCCTCAACAAGATTGATCAACTCTGGTCTTTTCTTAAAATACACTTCAGCCTTTTTTGCAAATGAATCTGCATCCTATTCAATGAGTTTTACAATTCGTTTGACAAACTGATCCATAACATGCAACAGTTATATAAATGGCATTTTGAGACGTATTATCATAATTCTAAGATGGGTTTTTCAAATCGTTTTCATTGAGTGAACATTCAAACATGCCCAATTACACTTATTGTGTACCTGAAAATCATAACGAAATCAATGTAATAGATAGGTATCTTAAATTTTGAAATTTGATAAAAAATTTGCATAAATAGTTGAATAAGATGGTATCCGATAATACTATCTTTTTTTTTTGGGAAACACAACTTAAAATTTAAACCATGAGATTAACCAAATGCAGCCAAAATATAATTTATATGATATATATAAAAAAAACGTATATTAAAATCCAACTATATTTTAGGATGGTGTAAGCAATGAAATGCAAATTATCTAACCTTCAATATTTTCTTGTAGCCACTGGGAGTTTTTAGGACTAATGTGGCTATCCCACCATCAAGAGTGAGACTTCTTTGATTCCAATCTCTTCAGTTTATTTGACTTCACCTATTGCGAAGTAGTTTAACATCATGTTATAAACGAGCAAAGGATAACGGGGAAATTAAACAAATTAATCTAAAATAGTGATAAATATAAGTATTACTCAAGTTCGACTCACTAATTCATTGTCAATTGTTCACATTTATACTCGGGGACAAACCTAGCCAGAGCGAGCAGGGACAGTATCTCCCATTTAATTTTGTTTTTTTTTGAAAAAAAAAAACAAATCTATACTAAGTATCCCCTCCCCTTCTTTGGATTTTCTGGATCTGCCACTATTTACATGACATCCTTTCACAAAGATAGTACTCCAATGAACAAACCTGTGCCGGGAGGACTCGACTTATGTTCTTAAATAAAAAAATATTGGGTCAAATAAGTTTCTTACCACTCATCACAACTTGATAGTTCAAATGAAATACCTGATGTTGTTCCAAAAAAGTTCACGTAGCGGCAATAAATAAATTTGCAGCAGGAAATAAATTGAATGCTGTTAATTTTTAAGAGAAACTCCCCAAAACGAATGGAAAAACCACGGGATCATGTCCATTATAAATTTCCACATTTACATTAACAAATTATAGCGTTTGGTACAATAAAAGAGTCAACGAATTGAAGGGGAAATGATTTGTTTTGGTGAGGAAGTGATGAAGCCATAAAAAACAAAGAGGCGAATGGAATTTGCATGATAAAGTCAAGTAGTCTCCCACCTTGTTCTCTTTTTTAATGGAAAAGGTCGATGAAACCAAAGAAGCTTGAGTGAGGAGGTGGCATCAGGCATGTGTTTATGTTGACAGGTAATGTTGAAATATTGGCAGGTATAACATTAGTCTCCCCCTCTACTCGAAATAGACTGCAGCTCGTTGTCTCGACTTCAGTATTAGGTAAGAACCATTTGTGCCATCCTCAGTAATTTTGCATTTCCAGTTGGAATCCGTTTGAGCTGAATAATAATAAATGGAGCTCGTCTCAGCAGGTCAGGGTTCCCAAGACATCTCGTTCAGTGAAACCATAACAAATCAGGTGACGATCCTTGATAAAGTGTGCGACAGTATAACCACATAGAGCGGAGCTCGGCACAACCATAGCTCATAAAAAACTTTGTTAGGGGAAACCATGGCAGGTCGAACTAGGCGTGAGGTGATTGAGAATACCCAACTGAGCCGAGATAGCCGAACACTATCACAAAAAATAAAATAATCCCGAGCTCCCAAACACCGACACCAAAAATAAATCAATAGACATTCCCAACAAATAAAGCTCACCACTTCAAGGTTAATAAATATCCTAAGCTAATAAAAACTCTTTCAATTCCCGAAAAAAACATCTAGAGCTAAAGAGCAAATAGAATATATCCGAACGCCAAAGGTAATAAACATTTGGAGCAAATAAAGCTCATCCAAATTGCAAAATCGATAAATGTTCTGAGCTGATAAAACTCTTTGAATTCCCGAGGTAATAAACATTCTGAACATTAAAGTTTATCCGAACTCTGGAATATGTCGAGCAAATAAAACTGATTCGAACTCTAGAATTTAAATATAAACTTTGAAAATAATTCCAAACTAAATTAGCCCAATTTAGTGATCAAGTCCATTTCCTATGGTCTCTAGTAAAACAAAAGGCAAGGGAAAATAGAATTTCTTACCAAGGGAAATTTTGATGCTACATCCTAGGACAATATCATCTTATGTATAAACCATTGATTTGGAATATTCCAGATCGATGGTTTGATTGCCCCTAAGGACACTATCCACCCTTTACGCCCGGATTCAATTTAGTCAATACCAAAGATGCCCAAATTTTTTTGAAATGCCCTTAATACCCTTCAAATCTTTCATTTGTCCCATTACATCCTAAATTTTGTTCCTGCAACACCGTTCTATAAATTTTTTAATCCTTCTCCTGAAACAACATATCATTTCCTTAAAATTTAAACAAAAAATCAGTAATTCAAAAATAGCAATTTACAAAATCAAAGTATTAGTTTTACGTGAACATGGCATATGCGTCAAATCACTTGGATATACAAAGTGACAACCATGTAATGTACCTCATGGCATTGTCATCATCAATCCCTTTGTTTAATGATATATTTCGCAGCATAGTTCTTGTTTTCGTCATAAAACCTATGTAATCACAGAATATCCCAATTATATATTTGTGATGCCCCACGAATTCCTATATATTCGAGATTTATTCTTTACACCTGCAAACCCTTCACGTATATAAATAAAGATGTGACAAAAATCCACTTGTTCATTTCTTCTATAAGCATTTTTAGAGAAGAGAAAAAAAGATGGATAAAATATGGCAAACTCTAGGTGGCATAATCCTGACCATTTTTCTAGTCTCGTGCAGCTTAACCAAAGCGGAGGGTAATTTCTTTTCTTTCCTTCAAATATATTATTACATCAGATTTTGTAAAATAATTAATCAAATGCACGTGACTATGTTCTCACAAGCCCATACTGTTTCAGGATATATCTGATTCACTGATCTATTATATTTGTTTCAATACGTTTTTATATTGAATGAATTTTAAATTTCCAATACTAGTAATTCTTGATATAACAATATTGGATAGACTTGAAATTCATCACAACAATAATGTCTGGATTAAAGGATTTAGTAAATTTCGACTTCAAATTGTTAATCCAAATTCAATGAACCATTACAGATACAGCAACAACTAAGCCTAAGCCTTTAATCACAATGGAGTATGATAGGCTACATAAACCAAAGAAAGAATCAAATCATACCACACATCAATCTTCTCTAAGACCTTCTTTCAGTTGCAATATCTTTTAATCCCTTTGGACTCCATATGTTTTTATACCATGTCTTTTTCGAACCATATTTTCAAATTTATGGATCAAATCTGAATTTAAGGATATCTCTTGAACAAAAGTGAATTAATTCATGTTCTCAGCTAGTAAATGACTGTTCAAATAAAATTCACAGAAATTATCAAGTCAGCCAAATAAGTAAAAGTATTCATAATTCGAAATTAAGCACACATTAAATTATGCATTATTTAGCAACGGTTATTTAGCTTCTTGACGATTTTGCAAGGAAATATTTGGTGCAGATACAAAAGATCCCACAAACAATGAGAATTTAAGTCCAAACCAAGCTTGGAGAAGTGCTTATTATTGCTTGCAAAATGTAAGCACTGGGGAGAATATTTTCCCAGCTTTCACTTCATAGCTATCACATTTTCCGATACGAGCATTATTCACACTAAACATCAATTTCATAAATACTATGATGTGAACATATATTATTTGATCAATTGCAGATATCTAACAGCTGTCAACCAAACTATGCACTAACCATGTTAGGGTGGCTGAACGTAACCTCCAGTGACGGCCCGTCATTCTGTGCAGGAGGGTGCGCGGATCACACTAGGGCTGTGCTTCTATGCCTCGATCATGTCAAAAAAGACTTCCGGTTTGAAAACAAAGCTACCATCAAAGATCTCAACGAAACCATTAACAATGGCTGCAACACCTCTCTAGGTTTCACCGGAACTAGCTTATATCAATCTCATGGATACAGATTTAGCTCCACACCGGTTTTCGCTTCCTTCTCAGCTGCAATCTTGGTGATGATGACCTTGTTCTAGATGAAAGTTCATATCTTACTGATATATGCATAAAGGTAGAATAAATAAAAGCAGAAATAAATGTTAAATCAAACTGCCCAAAAATTATTTGGAGACAGAGCTTCACAGAGCAGATCAAAATATTTATTTTCATCAACCCTTAAGGTAGTAATTAACACAACACCTACATAAAGGTGGTTGTGAATAACACAACACTTAAATAAAGTGAAATCTATGAAACCATATGTGGATGTAAATTTGAGTCACACACACCTCAACCCTCAAAATTTTTCTTTTTTTTCAAAAAAAAAAATATGACACTGTATATGAATGTGATTTCTACTTCAGACCTAAAGGTATGATTGGTATGATATCCAGTAAAAATGCTAGCCAAACTTAGGGCAGATAATACAAGAACCTTAGAAATTCTATGAGACGTTTTCATGCATCATTAATAATTATCACCTTTACAGGGGGCCTCAGAAGTATTCTATAATATTCTTCACCTTAAAGTATCAGACAATGTAGGCAAATATTTTGATCATCATAGGCTCCCAAATAAATTTGGAAGAAAAAAATAAAGGAAAAAGAAAAGAGTTTCTCGTTGTAAATGGATGTAACTTTGCTAGTATTGGCTAATGTCATTACCACCCTTGGAACAGATCAAAAGACACATGCTATAGGAAAACAAATACAAGATAGAGTCTAGCAGTTTAATGATAACTTCGGGATCAGCACAATTTCAGAATCCTCCTTCAGGTAATATGGATACCAAATAATAACAAAACCAGAAGAACACATTCATTCATCTCCGAATGATCCTTTTATACAAATTTGTGAATATCATTCTCAACTCTGCAAACACCAAACAAGTTGTTGACGCTTACAGCTCCTCCGGAAACTTTAAGGAAATCCTTTAACTCGTTTTCTGTTTCTCCTCTGCCAGGACCATAGCTAGATCCACTACACAAATTCTAAACAACGTTAAATAAACAGGAAATGTACATAAAATTAGAACCCAAGAGATAGAAAATATGAAGAACAAGGTTTTTGGGAAAAGTGTATGTAACGTTGCTTTCACTGATTCGTTAATAAAATACAAGAAATGTACTGTACAATATATAGAATAAATGTTCTATACATCACCAACCCTAGAAATTCCACACGGTGAGCAATATCATAATACTATATCAAAAAGACAGATTTTACATCCATAATTCCGCAGAGCTCAAAATTTTGCTCCCAGGTAATAACAGTCACAAACCTTGATTTCGGAGTTTTATCCCCATTTCAGTAATCAGATTCTCCGAAAAATTGAAATCTAGAGAATGCTGCAGATGTCGAATGTGAAGGCTTCCTTTGGAAATCTGAAATGCTGTTTTGTGATGCGCCTTTCAATGGATATGGGCTTTTAAAGTAGCGGGCTACTCTGAAATGGGTTTCCATAAATGGGCTGTGTATCTATACGAATATATTTCTCACTTACCCAAAATAATCATATTAAATCTTAGGGGGAAATTACAAATAGTTGTTGTTTACATAAACTTATTACAAATAAATCTGCAAAAAAAACTTCTTACCAAAAAATACACTTAGAAGAAAATTATATTCATATAAGTCCAATTTTTTAACTAGGTATTTTTTAGTTACCAAAATACCATTCAGTTGAAAACACCATAAACCTAATTTCAAATATTTCTTTTCTTCCTCATCACGTCGCCCCATACCTTAAATTTTCTGCTAAAATTTTCCGGCGATTCTCAGATCATTATTTTCTTCTTCATCTCGTCGCCTCATCCCTAAAAATTATTTGTTAAAATGTTATGTACATGAAATATGTTTGAATAGAAGCGTCTAAATTGTTCGTAGCATCTAAATTGTTCGTACACCTCGGACTACTCTGCACATATAATTTTCGGATATACTATGCACATTCCATCTTGTATGTGTGTACTGTGTTGCTATGTGAATTATTGTAATGCCTCGATTTATGTTATATACGTGTGATATGATTATGGTGTAATTATATCACGTGGCGGTATGATATTGGGGGTTTGGGTGGAACTAATAATGAATTAATACATGTAGCATGCATTTGAAGGTGCATTCGAATGTACATGTGAGTAGCATTTGATTTGAGTTTGAAGGGAATTACATGTGCATGTGAATTTACTTACAATTGGAATTGCATTTGAATTTGGGGTTCATTTCATGTACATGTTAGGTAACATGTTATTAACTCCAAACAATATGATAACAAGTGATTAGAGAAACTAATGACCTTATATCAAGGTGCTTTAGGGAAGAGAATCACATAGTACTCACTTTACACCTACTAAAACACTACCAAGCTCCTCTTCACCTCTTTCAAATTCTTGGTGGTTTAAGCTTGGGATTGACTTGTGACTTGAGCTAGGAAGGTGTGTGAACTGCTTTCTTACTATCTTGGTAAGAATTTCATGGTTTTACACTTGAATTATGTAATTGGTATTGATTTATGTGAAGGGGAATATCAATTATTGATGCTTAGAATCATAACTTGTTTCTTTGCCAAGAATTGGTTTCTAGGATGTTAGGAACATGTTTATATGATACTAGGGAGTGCATGAATCATGGTTACATGATAGGAAATGAGTTGTGCAAGAAGTACCATGAAGATAAGCTCAAAATCGCCATTGTCTCATTTTTTCTGATCGCGCCGATCGATCGGCATGTGATCTCGATCGATCGCCGCGAACAGTAAAGTTTTAAGGCGGTTTGAGCATGAGGCGATCGATCGGTGAATTGAGGCGATCGATCGGTGAGCATGTGGCGATCGATCGGTGATTTTGTTCGATCGATCGGTGAAGAGTGAACAGTTCAGCGATCGATCGAGAATTCGGGGCGATCGATCGGTGGTGGCAGAATGTTGAAAAATTTTATATTTTTGTAGAATTTGATTTTAATGCCTAGGATAACATGGCATATTGTTGGCATTGTTGTAGCATCATCTCAGGGGACAGGGCAAAGAGGCAATTAGCTATCAACGCCTGATTTATCGCTTTTGTGTCGCAATACAGGTACGTGTTGACGTACGGAGTATAGATATGATGTGATGATGATGTTATGGTTTGATATCATATGATTTATGTTATCTTGTGTCATATGATTGGTAGTTTCATATGCATGTACATACATGGATTTCATATGATTGGGATGGAGGCCTTGATAGATATGTGTATATGCTTTGGTGAGATCATTGCCTCGATAGATATGCCTGGTGTGGTATATGCTTTGGCTGGGATCGTTGCCACGATAGATATACTACATATGCTTTGGCTTGAGAGATATACACCTGGTGTGGGTATATGCTCTGGCTATTGTCACATATGAGCATGGTACTATGATATGTGCTGCTAATATGAAGATGTGATGTGGTTCCACTGACATATTGAGCTGAATAGGCATATCATATGGGGCTCGTGATAATAGGGTGTTTATTGGACATGTCATGACATAGTGCATTTGTGGATGCACGATACAGAACATTCACGTTAGATGATTTATTGTGCTTTATCATTGATATTGATATTGTGTTTTGATATTGCACTGAGATAGTTGTTCTCTATACTCATTGTGTGAATGTTTTCTGTAGGGACTCATAGACGTGGGGAGCGTGAGTCATGATTTCCGCTGCGAGTGGAACCACTGCATAGGGGTTATCTTAGAGTAGGTTGTTACTTGTACATTTGATATATAGTTGGTTAGGTTTTTGTAAACCTTGTAACAACTTAACTAGTAAGATACTCTTAATTAGTGCATGTTATTACTTAATTCAGACTCACGTATGTATGTTAAGATACTACATAAATGGATTAAGTAAAGAGGACCCCACATTAGTGGTATCAGAGCAGTGGTTCGAGAACGGGGTGAACATGGGTAGAGGAAGTGTATTAGGGACTTACCTAAACACTTTGAGAATGGTAATAGCATGTTAGGATTTTTGGAATATGATGTTATTCTAACATGTTATATACTTGTGAATGTTATTGTTAACCTTTGTTATACAGTTATGACAGACAGAGTACCACATGAGGATGTTGGGGATGCCATGAGTGGCAATGCTAGTGTGAGGATGGTGCCTGTGCCACCACCACCGATTGAGCAAGGGCCAGTGGAACAGGTACTGTTGCCTGGAGAATTGACATTGACGCAGTTTCTGAGTTATCAGCCACCCAGGTTTGAGGGGACTGAATCAGGAGAACTAGCAGAGGAGTGGCTAGAACGTGTGGAACAAATCTTTGTGTCAGCACCGTGTGCCAAGACTGCTTGGTTACGTTTAGCTGAATTCCAGTTAGCGAAGAAAGCTATGATGTGGTGGAAGTCCACAGTACTTGAGTTGAGGGCTCAAGGACATACAGTGAACTGGGATGTGTTTAGAACAAAGTTTCTGGAACATTATTTCTCTGTTGCTGCAAGGCAGAGGAAAGAGGATGAATTTACAAACTTGAGACAGGGAGCAATAACAGTATCTGACTATGCTGTGCATTATTCGTCTTTGCTCCGGTATGTGCCACATATTGCTGTTAACACCAAGGCAAAGATCAGACAATTTGTGAAAGGTTTGAGGCCTGAATTGTTTGATAGGGTAATGTCCAATAACCCTACATCATATGAAGAAGCGTTGACTAGAGCCGAGATGGCTGAGATTGCTGTAGGGGTATATACAGATGTTGGACAAGCCCAACCACCTACATCTGACAGTATGAGACCTAGAGGGGAATCATTTAAATCACCACGAGGTGGTGCATCTTCATCTAGGTTTAGTGGGAAACGTTTTGGATCACAAAAAGGGGGTGATCGCAAATCTAAAGGACAGTCCCAAGGAAGTAGTAGTAGTAGTGGACGAGGACTACATTGTTTTAAATGTGGAGGGCCACATTATCAAAGAAATTGTCCACAGTTTGATACGGTGGTTTGTTTCCGTTGTGGGAAACCGGGACATGTGATCCGTTATTGTCCTCAAGTGGGTGGACAACAGAGGAGAGGACCAGTGTCAGAGAATACAGTGCAGCAGAGACCACAGGGTGTACCACAGTCTGGTGGAGGACAGAGGACAGGAACACCTCAGGCTCAGGTGTATGCACTGAACAGGGAGGAAGCAGAGGCAACTCCTGATACTGTGATAGCGGGTAAGTGTACTTTGTTTACTTATCCTGCTTTACTGTTAATTGATACTGGTGCATCACATTCTTTTATTGCACAAGCATTTATTGATCGGTATCATATATGCTCGTCTCCACTGTTGATGCCTCTTTCTGTTTCGACACCCATGGGAACTACTGTGATGACGTGTCAGAGTGTATCTGATTGTACTATTCAGTTTGAGACTGAGTATGGGCTACAGGCTGATTTAATTGTGTTAGGCATGACAGATTTTGATTACATCCTTGGAATTGATGTATTGAGTAAATATCACTCTGTTGTGGATTGTAGTCAGAAGATAGTAAGATTTCAGTCTGATACTGGAAATCAATGGTTATTCTATGGCCAGGGATCGAGGGCAAAGATTCCTTTGATATCAGCAATCCGAATGTCGCGTTTGTTAGAACGTGGACATGCGGGTTATTTGATTTATGCCCTTGATATCACGGAACAGAAAAGAGAAAGGAAAGTGGAGGAGATACCAGTGGTTGCAGAATATGCGGATGTGTTTCCAGATGAGATACCTGGATTTCCACCAAGTCGAGAAGTGGAATTTTGTATTGATTTGATACCTGGTACTTCTGCAATTTCACGGGCTCCTTATCGGATGGCACCAACTGAATTGAAAGAGTTGAAAACTCAATTACAAGACTTATTGGACAAGGAGTACATACGTCCTAGTGTATCGCCTTGGGGTGCTCCGGTTTTATTTGTGAAGAAGAAGGATGGGACAATGAGATTGTGTATAGACTATAGACAATTGAACAAGGTAACCATAAAGAATAAATATCCTCTTCCGCGTATTGATGATTTGTTTGATCAGTTGCAGGGATCAATGATTTATTCTAAGATTGATTTGAGGTCCGGATATCATCAAATACGTGTGAGGGAAGGAGATATACAGAAGACAGCATTCAGAACTCGTTATGGACATTATGAGTTTCTGGTAATGCCATTTGGAGTGACAAAT
This sequence comes from Haberlea rhodopensis, assembly GCA_907163345.1. Classification (NCBI taxonomy): domain Eukaryota; kingdom Viridiplantae; phylum Streptophyta; class Magnoliopsida; order Lamiales; family Gesneriaceae; genus Haberlea; species Haberlea rhodopensis. Next base: position 2,417,462 of record CAJQUN010000044.1, on the reverse strand, counting down.
GCTCCTGCTGTCTTTATGAGTTTAATGAATCGGGTTTTCCAGGAATACCTTGATCGATTTGTCATTGTCTTTATCGATGATATACTGATTTATTCACGGAGTGAGGCAGAACATGTTCAACATTTGCATATGGTATTGCAATTGTTGAGGACACATCATTTGTATGCCAAACTCAGTAAGTGTGAGTTTTGGTTGACTAGTGTCGGCTTTTTGGGACATGTAATATCAGAAGAAGGTATATCAGTCAATCCAAAGAAAGTGGAAGCAGTGTTGAATTGGTCAGCACCTACTTCTGTGCCAGAAATTCGTAGTTTCTTAGGTTTGGCTGGATATTATAGACGGTTCGTTGAAGGATTTTCAGCGATCGCCAAACCATTGACACATTTGACACAGAAGGGAGTATCATTTCAATGGTCAGAGGCTTGTGAGCGTAGTTTCCAGAAATTAAAACATCGATTGACTACAGCTCCAGTCTTGATCATTCCATCTGAGCATGACAGGTTTGCAGTATATACTGATGCATCTTTACTTGGTTTGGGTTGTGTATTGATGCAGGACAAACATGTAGTGGCTTATGCATCACGACAGTTAAAGCCACATGAAATGAGATATCCAGTACATGATCTGGAATTAGCTGCCATTGTCTTTGCATTGAAGATATGGCGACATTATTTATATGGTACGTCTTTTACCATATACACAGATCATAAAAGTCTAAAATTTCTATTCACTCAAGCGGAGTTGAATATGAGACAAAGGAGATGGATGGATCTGTTGAAAGATTATGATTGTGAGATTGAATATCATCCAGGAAAGGCTAATCTTACAGCAGATGCTCTGAGTCGAAAGGTACATCATACGGCTGATGAGATGATTCATTTATCTGCCTTGATGACTTCTTGTTGTACTTTGGGTTATGCTTTTGATATGGAAACAGTGCCACTACGGGTATCAACATTGTTGGTTGAACCTGACATTTTTGAGAAAATTAGAACGGCACAACTGACTGATGATGAAGTACAACAATGGAAAGAAAGGATAAGTCAAGGACAAACATCTCAATTTGTACTTACCAATGATGGAACTTTGAAATATAGAAATTGTTGGGTAGTACCTGCTTCATTAGGACTACGCCAAGAACTCCTACAACGTGCTCATTGTAGTAGATACAGTATACATCCTGGAGGGAAGAAAATGTATCATGATTTACGTACACAATTTTGGTGGAAACGTATGAAACGGGATGTATTGAGCTTTGTGAAACGGTGTTTGATCTGTCAACAAGTGAAAGCGGAAAGACAGAGACCAGGAGGTGAATTACATAGTTTGGACATTCCTCAGTGGAAATGGGAACATATCACGATGGATTTTGTGACTCATTTGCCACGGACGTCTTCTGGTTGCGATGCTATTTGGGTGATTGTTGACCGACTCACCAAAGTATCTCATTTTGTGCCATATTGTATGACATTTACATATCCGAGAATGGCACAGTTGTACATTCAACATGTAGTGAGATTACATGGTATTCCAGTTTCCATTGTATCGGATAGGGATCCGAGATTTACTTCTCATTTCTGGGAAGGGTTACAGACAGCGTTGGGAACTGAAGTGCGGTTGAGTACAACATATCATCCTCAGACAGATGGACAAACAGAGCGTACGATACAGACGCTTGAGGATATGTTGCGTGCCTGTGTATTAGAATTTGATACCTCTTGGCACGATTCGTTGCCATTAGTAGAATTTTCATATAACAACAGTTATCAATCTAGTATACAGATGGCACCATTTGAGGCTTTATATGGGCGACGATGTAGATCGTCATTGTATTGGGATGATGTGGATCAGTCTTCCTTAACTGGACCAGATATGATTCATGAAATGGAAGAGAAAGTAAAGGTCATTCGATTGAAACTTAAAGCTGCTCAGGATAGACAGGCTGCGTATGCCAATAAGCGACGGAGACCACTTGAATTTCAAGTTGGTGACCGTGTGTTCTTAAAAATCTCACCTTTTAAAGGTGTAGTACGGTTTGGTAAGCGTGGAAAATTGTCTCCACGGTATGTTGGTCCATATGAGGTGTTGCAACGTATTGGTACGTTGGCATATCGCTTAGCACTACCACCGGCCTTGAGTAGTATTCATGATGTTTTTCATGTGTCACTGTTGAGAAAGTATGAACCAGATCCGAGCCATGTCTTACAGCTACCTGATGTACAGTTGGATACAGATGTGTCGTATGAGGAACGACCGGTTATGACCTTGGATCGAGCTGAACGCAGGTTGCGGAATAAGGTGATTCCTATGGTTAAGGTACAGTGGGACAGACGGGGTGTCGAAGAGGCAATGTGGGAGACGGAGCAGCATATGATGCAACGGTATCCGGATTTGTTTTCTGGTATGAGTTTACAGTTTTATGATACTGTTGGTACATACATATTGTACTGTTGCATACATGATTATGTTTCCTATCTTTTTATAATAGGATGATTGAGTTGTGTATCATGAGATGCATGTTTTGTATATACAATTTCGAGGACGAAATTCAATGAGTGGGGGAGAATTGTAATGCCTCGATTTATGTTATATACGTGTGATATGATTATGGTGTAATTATATCACGTGGCGGTATGATATTGGGGGTTTGGGTGGAACTAAGAATGAATTAATACATGTAGCATGCATTTGAAGGTGCATTCGAATGTACATGTGAGTTGCATTTGATTTGAGTTGAAGGGAATTACATGTGCATGTGAATTTACTTACAATTGGAATTGCATTTGAATTTGGGGTTCATTTCATGTACATGTTAGGTAACATGTTATTAACTCCAAACAATATGATAACAAGTGATTAGAGAAACTAATGACCTTATATCAAGGTGCTTTAGGGAAGAGAATCACATAGTACTCACTTTACACCTACTAAAACACTACCAAGCTCCTCTTCACCTCTTTCAAATTCTTGGTGGTTTAAGCTTGGGATTGACTTGTGACTTGAGCTAGGAAGGTGTGTGAAGTGCTTTCTTACTATCTTGGTAAGAATTTCATGGTTTTACACTTGAATTATGTAATTGGTATTGATTTATGTGAAGGGGAATATCAATTATTGATGCTTAGAATCATAACTTGTTTCTTTGCCAAGAATTGGTTTCTAGGATGTTAGGAACATGTTTATATGATACTAGGGAGTGCATGAATCATGGTTACATGATAGGAAATGAGTTGTGCAAGAAGTACCATGAAGATAAGCTCAAAATCGCCATTGTCTCATTTTTTCTGATCGCGCCGATCGATCGGCATGTGATCTCGATCGATCGCCGCGAACAGTAAAGTTTTAAGGCGGTTTGAGCATGAGGCGATCGATCGGTGAATTGAGGCGATCGATCGGTGAGCATGTGGCGATCGATCGGTGATTTTGTTCGATCGATCGGTGAAGAGTGAACAGTTCAGCGATCGATCGAGAATTCGGGGCGATCGATCGGTGATGGCAGAATGTTGAAAATTTTTATATTTTTGTAGAATTTGATTTTAATGCCTAGGATAACATGGTATATTGTTGGCATTGTTGTAGCATCATCTCAGGGGACAGGGCAAAGAGGCAATTAGCTATCAACGCCTGATTTATCGCTTTTGTGTCGCAATACAGGTACGTGTTGACGTACGGAGTATAGATATGATGTGATGATGATGTTATGGTTTTGATATCATATGATTTATGTTATCTTGTGTCATATGATTGGTAGTTTCATATGCATGTACATACATGGATTTCATATGATTGGGATGGAGGCCTTGATAGATATGTGTATATGCTTTGGTGAGATCATTGCCTCGATAGATATGCCTGGTGTGGTATATGCTTTGGTTGGGATCGTTGCCACGATAGATATACTACATATGCTTTGGCTTGAGAGATATACACCTGGTGTGGGTATATGCTCTGGCTATTGTCACATATGAGCATGGTACTATGATATGTGCTGCTAATATGAAGATGTGATGTGGTTCCACTGACATATTGAGCTGAATAGGCATATCATATGGGGCTTGTGATAATAGGGTGTTTATTGGACATGTCATGACATAGTGCATTGTGGATGTACGATACAGAACATTCACGTTAGATGATTTATTGTGCTTTATCATTGATATTGATATTGTGTTTTGATATTGCACTGAGATAGTTGTTCTCTATACTCATTGTGTGAATGTTTTCTGTAGGGACTCATAGACGTGGGGAGCGTGAGTCATGATTTCCGCTGCGAGTGGAACCACTGCATAGGGGTTATCTTAGAGTAGGTTGTTACTTGTACATTTGATATATAGTTGGTTAGGTTTTTGTAAACCTTGTAACAACTTAACTAGTAAGATACTCTTAATTAGTGCATGTTATTACTTAATTCAGACTCACGTATGTATGTTAAGATACTACATAAATGGATTAAGTAAAGAGGACCCCACAATTATAAATTGGAATACCGATGATAAACTATAGACAGCGAAAGTCTGTTGGTATGTCTTCTTTTATAAAAAAAAAACTCTCATGATTTCGACTAGTGTATATGGATGGAGAAGTAATGCATGCGTTGGTGTCCGTGCTTGTTTGCTCATTTCCAAAATTTACAGCCTGACAGTAAGATATGGCAATGAAGTAGATGATACAAGAGAAAAATTTATTGGTGTACGAAAATTATAAAAAGTAATCGGCGCACAAAAATTATAAAAAGTAACTGGTGCACGGAAGTTTTGAGTAACTGGTGCACAAAAATATAACATTGGTGCACGAAAATCATAAAAAGTAACCGATGCATGAAAATCATTAACTTATGCACGAAAATTATAAAAAGTAACTGGTGCACGAAATATAACACTGATGCATGAAAAAAAAACACTGGTGCACGAACTTTGTGTTAAAATTGGTGCACGAAATATAATAAGTGGTGCACGAAATTAAGTGGTTCGTGCATCAGTAACTTAATTGTATGGTTCGTGCATCACCCGCTTACGATTATGGTTCGTGCATCACATACTTTTTCTATGTTTCATGCATCAGTTATTGATTTTAATTTTCGTGCATCAATTACTAATTTTCAATTTTCGTGCATTAGTTAAAAAAACTGGTGCACGAAAATATAACATTGGTGCAATAAAATCATAAAAGTAACTGATGCACGAAATATAACACTGATGCATGAAAATATAACATTGGTGCACGAACTTTGTGTTAATTAACTGATGCTCAAAATTTACAAAAAAAGACTGGTGCACGAAATACTATTGCACGAAATTAAATGGTTCGTGCATCACTCACTTACGATTATGGTTCGTGCATCACATACTTTTTCTATGTTTAGTGCACCAGTTAATTTTTTTATAATTTCCGTGCACCAATTACTTTTTATAATTTTGTGCACCAATTAATTTTTTTCTGGATCATCTTCTTCGTTGCAAGTTTCAGGTCGTAAATTCTGGAAATGAGCAAAGAAGCACGAACATCAATTTTGTTCATGGGCATGTTTTAACTATTAAAAATATATGGAAACCTTTAGTCTCTAAGTAATTTTGTTCACGGGCATGTTTCAACTTTTAAGCACTCCATTTCTTGTTTCCAATAACACTTAAAATATGTCTCAATATTTTATTCTCTCTATCAAATAGATATAATACCCATTTATCTATATTTTATGGCAGAAAAAAAAAAAGACGACACTTCACAAATATATTACGTGAAATAGTTGCTCATGCAGAGTCATGATCGATCAAAACGTTACGCTTGAATTATTATACGGTTGAAAAGATTTGAGTGTAATATCATCACAAGTTATTATTTTTCGTAGATCAGCACATGTTTGATCCTATAATTGGTATCAGAGTCATGTTTATGATTCACTTGAGTTACAACGAAGTGCAATTATTAGGAGAGTGATTGTTGGGAAGCAATAATTATCTTTGCGAAAGTTATCAAAACATAGTACTTGAATTATTATATTGTTTGAAAAATTTGAGTTGTATTATTGTTATGAATTATAGCTTTTGGTAAAACGAATATTTGATTTTACGCAATGTTTTATATATAGAAAAATAGCTATGAATAATAGATTCGGAGTATATATTTCCAAAAAGTTTTCTGTGAGAATAGTGGGAGGCGGCGGCAATTTGAATGGCCATGTATAGAGTTTGGTCAAATTCGGTCACCAACCGTTGGACCATCAAATTCTTATTCTTATCCCTTTTGTTTCCACGCATTTAATAAATTATTATCTTCTATATTAAAATTTTAATCTTCATTAAACACACTTGGATTCATCCAATGCAAATAGGTTCATACAGAAATTAATAAATTAATTAAAAACTAAAGTATTGATTACCTTAAAATTCGCACACAAAAAAAAATCGCACCCCGACTCCTCCCAAAAATTTTTTGTTGTGGGTCCGCCTATGTATGCTAATTGAGTAAATATTGGAATATGGTGAGTATGGGTGTAAACGAATCGAACCTTTCGTGTATTTATTTTCGAGCAATATTTCGAATAACTTGCGAACATGTTCGAATATTTTCGAGCCGAACTAGAACTCGAACTTTGATTCGAGCCGAACTCGAGCCAAAATTTTAAAACTATTCGAACTTCGAATCGAACTCGAGCTCGAATATAACTATTTTGAGCCGAATTCGAACCTTAATGATGAGGAATGACTAATGGGTATGAGAATCAATAGCATATGATGTTCTCTCCCCTTCTTAGGGTTCGCGGGGAGTGTTGCATGCTAGACGAATCGAGTACTTTCTAAAATAAAAAATTTATCTATAATATTTTGGATATCAGTCCACACTAGAAAAATTATATCCCACATGTGTGCTAGTGTTGCTACCTTTAAAGCCCATTGAAATATATTTTCTATGTTTAAAACAATAAAATATATGATAAATTAGGACGAAACTATATTTCTTTAAAATGATATTATCGACAAAATTTTAAATTGAGAAGATTATTTTTAAATTTTTATTTGAAGGGGTGATAGTCCCGTTGGAACGGTGGTACCATTTGGAGAAAGGTGAACCAAAATGTTATTATTTAGCAAAACAAATAGCATGAAAGTCTTTTTTATAGGAAAAATTTATTAAAAACGAGTATAAGAGTATTTAACTCTTTTATATACATATGTTACAAATTATCGTTCAAAATTACAAGATCTATCTCGTCTGATCAAGAGTTACATTGAATGACAACAATCAAGATGTTATCTCAATAAATGAGGTCGACTATAAACCTTACACATTAGAACATTATCCAACATAAAATAACATTTCATAACAACAAAACTAAATAAAATAAAACATAAAAAAATCCTGAAGTTATAACTACTTTTTGAGTTTGGATAATTTAAATGGATTTCACACGAGTAACTACGGGTGGGAATCGGAACGGGTTTTGGGGAATCGGGATATTTGGGTTCGGGTAATCGAGTATCGAGAAAACTAAAAGCATACCCGAACCCGAATATGTCAGGTACCCGAAATCGGGTTAGGGTACCCAAACCTTGAATATTTTTTTAAAACTTTTGTAAAGAAACTCTACACAGATTTAAACCTAAAAAAATATATTTTTTATTTTTAAAAGAAAATTGGGTTCGGGTACCCGAACCCGAACAATTTTTCTCCCAAACCCTGAATCCCGTCCCGAACCCACCACTACCCGATCGGGGAATACCCGATTATCCCGAAAAACCAGATTATCCCGACCCGAAATGGAAATACCCGATCGGGTCAGGTCGGGACCCGAATTCCCGAACCCGTTCCACCCCTACGAGTAACGAATATCGATTTGTTTTTACCCCAAATGAGTTTGGGTCAGATAATATGTTTTATTGAACCCAATCCGAGTCCGAATTTAGTTTAGATGTGATTTGTCTGTAATTTAAGTTTAGGATGGCTAAATTCGACATAAGCCATTTGTTTATTTATAGGTAATTATTCAAGCTTGAAAGATTTAACTTGTGGTATTTACTTGATGAGGTGGAAAGAACCGAGGGCAAATTTAGCCTAAATATTTAGGAGGAACAAAATTGTAAGATTTTTATTGGAGGCAAAAATATAATATTTTTAAATTTTTGGTGGTAAAATATACTTATATATAATTTTTTTAATATAAAAATTATATAAACGAAATTCTTTTTTTCGGGCTGTAGCTGCCCCCAAGCTTAATTAGTAGGTTCGCCCCTAGAAAGAACCTTATGACAACTCTCTTAATAAGATGCTGACTATCAGCTAATTAATTTGATTTTTGTCGTAAAAATAATATAATCTTCATGTGCTGGGTCGGGATTTTGGTTTGATCGGGTCGAGGTGATATGAATTTTTATAACCTTAACATGTGAGACATCTGGTATTACCATCCCAACCTCGATGCACTAACATTGTTAAAAATCATTGAACAACAAGTGCATTTTTCAGAAGGGAAATTTTATTGTCATAGTAATTATTTTTGTTGTCAGAGCAATTTTCATATTGAATTCATAAAAATTGTGTGGGAAGTGTAATAACTATCATTTTAATTAATTAATTTATTTATTTCATAAGCATTTTAGTTAAATTACAATCATAATATAATATGAAAATTTATTATATAAAAATCACCAGTTAATCAATAAATTATTGAAACTAGTTATTAAGAAAATGAAATTTACATTCAATATCCACTATCCCAGGTTCAACAAGTGTAGAACCTACGGCGCCTAGAATTATTGAACTAGGAAACCCGACACAAACAACATATTCTTTGTCAAATTTTCATTAAATGGACTTAGATATTTCGTGATTATTTCAAAGTATAACTTAATTAATATACTAATCCAACCTGTCTTTACCATAGGGATTTAATTTATTAAATAATCACAAGATGTCTTAAAATAAATTTAGAATGACTTTAATTAGTTACTTATATAATCACACCAATAAAGAATAGTCATACTCCCACAACTATTAATAAAATTACGGCTCGCCTTGTTTTGACAAACAATGGATTTGTTATTTCCAGTGTTTTCAAAATCGGACTAGATATAAAATTAGTATATTTGTTGGTTTGACCGGTTGAATTAATGGTTCAATCGATGTTGATATCAACACGATGTAATATCTATTTTAATTTTTATAAAATATATATATCATGCATTTGTCATAATTTCAAGTTGTGAATTGCCAAAATAGTATAATTATTAATAAAAAAAGAGAGGCAATAAAAAAATACCATTACATCAACATAACATGTCCAACTTAAAAAATCATATCACATCAAATGTTCATCATAAAAAAGAAACAATAAAGTATCTAAAAAACAACAACAATATCCTAAAAAAACAATGTCGCAAAATCATAAGAAAAAATTTAAAAATATATGAATTGATTTAAATCTTTATAATTTAGGAAAAACATTGTATATATATATATATATATATATATATATTTTACAAAAAAATAAAAGAAATTTAAGGAACAAACCAGTTCAATCCGGTTCCCAACATTTTGTAGCATGATAGTTTTATATAGTCAATCGAACCGGACCAAGCATCGGTTGAAGCATTCGGCATGATTTCAAAACAATGGTTATTTCTGTATAAATATTGCAAAACAAATAAACATTCATATATACTCAAATTAATACACAAAATCCATGTTTTTCATCTTACTAATTGATTTCATTGTACATTAAATTATCTAATATATTGACAATTTGATTTATATTCTCCAAAAATTGCGGTATATAAATACGGCACACTCGCACTAATACTATTAATAAATCCGCTCATATTTTTAATAAAAATTTCCCACTTATTTAACCAAGCATGAAACGCCACGTCAACAGCAGCCAATATCATTGATGATGTCATCAATGAAGTCATCAAAGTCAAACTCGCCGAAGTCTTCGGCCAGGGGATTCCTCGACATCCTTATACCCGGAAGATCTAACGGAAAATCAAAGTCGTCTAAGCCGTAACTTAGGCCGTAGAAAGCCGGCAACTCCTCGAACAAGAGAACCGATGTCGGAGAAAGAGCAGAGCCGTTTCCGGAAGAAACGACCTCACTCTCAGTTGCGGGGTCTGAGACGGGGAAGGCCGTAGGAAAGTTGGTTACAGCGGCCGGGCCTTTCAATTTAACGGCTGCGTTGTCATAAACGGTGGCAGCTTCTTCCGGGGTGTCATACGTTCCCAGCCAGACCCGTTTTCCGAGAGTCGGGTCGCGGATCTCGGCCGCCCATCTCCCCCACGGTCGCTGACGCACACCACGGAACTTTTTCCGGCAGGTGACGTCATTTACGGTGCGGATCCACCGCCTCTTCTTGTTGAAACGATCTTGATCTTGTCTGGGTAGCTTTTGCGTGTACGATGTACGGAAGCTGATCTCTTCCACGTGTCTTTTGACTCTTCTCAAGCAGAGTCCTGCGGCGGAGTGGGATTCATCGCCTGAGGAGTCTGTGGCGTCACCATCTGTAAGAAAGAGTCTAACTACTTTCCGGGTTCCCTTTGGATCAGCGGTGGATCTCCGGTGATTTAGGATCTTGGAAGTAGAAACGACGTGTTCCGTAAACTTGAATCGTCGCTGTACTTCCATTGGTTCGAAATCAATTATTACAACATAAAAATATTAAGAAAACTACGAGCAGTGGACTAGTGGAGCAGGTCTACTACTTCACAGAAACTCAAAAATCAAAAGGCGAAGCAAGAAATAACCAAAGCGATGAGGAATTTCTATAACTCAAGAATCTTTAGAGCCAAAGGATTGAGTAAAAAGCTGTAGTAGTACAGGAAGTGAAAGGAGTGAAGACCGAATAGTAGAAAGAAGCTGAGTAGTTTACAAAAGAAGAAGCTAAATAGTGTTTCAAAGGGTGAACAGAAACAGGGAAAGCACTAAAGCAAATAGATAACAAACTCAGTTCTTTGTAGGAATACACCAACACTTAAATCTTTGTAGCTCTATGTATGTGTTATATAGAACACGTAGAGAGAGGGTGCCGTGGGTGTAGGGTCGGGTCGGATCGGGTCGGGTGGGGGTGGGGGTGGGAACACAGTTATCAAGAAAGAGGGTGTGATACAGGCAGCAGCAGCTGTAATTAAACTCGTTTTTTTCTTGTTTTGGCGGGAAATTAACAACTTAGTAAATGTGTGGGTAGAAAGAAATGGATGCAGATCCTCTCATTCTAGTAATTTTTTTTTAACAAAAACATATATATTACAAAGTAAATATAATAAAAAATATTGGATAAATTAATAAGAACTATAAATAGTGGTTACAAAATAAAATATTTGAAGTAAATTATTACAAAACAAATATATTATATACCTTTTATAGTTATTCTACAAGTATTTTATGCTCATTATTTGATTTACATTATATATATAATAATTAAATAAGTATATCTTAATTTATCACAATATAACTTACAATAGAAACTCAATAATGTAATATTTGATTAATTAATAAACTATTTTAATAATTTACCTATACTGATTTGGGAACAACGTATTGAATTGATAATTCACTAACTTAATATTATATAAATTAATAACTCCTAACTTAATATATTTATGATTAATCAATGAAATCATCATAAAAATAACTTTACTGGCATCTATTTGTAAATTGATAGTGACAAATTTTGTTACTGACTTTTTTTAACATAACAAGAACTTTTGTGTTGTTTTGTTTATAGATAAATAATAATTCAATGTTATACTCGTCAATTTCATATGTAATTAATATCATAATTGTAAATGTTTCATGCCAATATCATTTGCAATTAGTACCAAAGTTGTATAAATTTCATACCAATTTCATAAATAATTAGTACCAAAATTGTAAATATTTCATACCAATTTCTTTGCAATTAGTATCAAAATTGTATAGGTTTCATACAAATTTCATATGTAATTAGTATCATAATTGTAAATGTTTTATACTAATATCATTTGTAATTAGTACCAAAGTTGTATATTTTTCATACAAATTTCATATGTAATTAGTATCATAATTGTAAATGTTTCATACCAAGCTCTTTTGTAATTAGTACCAAAGTTGTATATGTTTCATACGAATTTCATATGTAATTAGTATCATAATTGTAAATGTGTCATACCAATATCATTTGTAATTAGTATCAAAATTATATATGTTTAATACCAATTTCATATGTAATTAGTATCATTAGATAATCAGATTCAATCAATTAAAATTGCATTATCTTATTTGTGGTCCCATAGAGTTTGATGAAACAATTGGGTAAGTTTTGTAAGATTAATGGCATGCGAATTTCAACTAGATATACTTACACGTTGAACTAGAAATTGCTAAATGATTCATATGAATATAGAGAGTTAATGGCAACTTAAAAAGTTCAAACTCTCCCCCATGTTACATTTCCTTCGTTCTTTTTTATGATTCTTTTATAGTAAGTTTTAAATTGTTTAAATAAAATTTTAATTTTAATTTAAAAAATATAAGGGTCGAACCGTAATCGTAACCGATGATTAACTTTAACCGTAACCGACGGTTCACGAACCTCAACCGGAACCGTCTACGAAGGTTAAGGTTAAGGGTCGAGCTCTTTTGAACCGTCGAACCGGCGATTCGGAACCGTCAACCGGCGGTTCACGAACCTGGTCATGTCTAGGTAGGAAACTCAAACTTGAATAATTACATAGAGATTTAATGACTAACCAATTGACCATTTCTTTGTTATCATATTTTTTGATGTTATACTATGACATTGACCTACGACATTTCAGTCATCTATATTGAATATTTTGAATGAAATATTTTATGTAGAGGTTTGGGATTTCACTGTGTTTAAGAACAACATCAATATAACATCTCACTGCCCCGTTTTCCATGCAACAGAGAGCTTCCTAGATGCATTGCATTCGTTTTTGTAGAAATAATTTCCAGATTGCCTGAATAATTTTTTATTTTACGGTCGTATTGTGGGTGTTATCGTTATTTGGTAATAATTAAGAATATTTTAGAAAATCTTTCAAGAACTAAATATCATAATTGAATATTATTAGATGTTGTGAAGTCTAAGACTCCATTTGGATGTGATAATTTGATAGATTTAGATTTCGAATCTTTAATACAAAACAATTTTGGCTAATTTTGAAACTCGTGGTTTCCAATCAACAATCTTTAATTTTAAGGTTTTTTTTTCAATACCATTGTATTTCAAATTACTAATTACTGAACTCATTTTAAATCTAAAGTTTCAAATTCAGTGTTCAAATGAAATTTTTCAGTCCAAATGCAAACTAAAATGAATTGAAATCTATCATTCAAATTTTTATTTAGATTTTGATATTTGGGCAATAAATAATGAGCGAGAATGAAGCCGTGAGGCGGGAAGAACACTCAAGACATGAGTCCACGTTTGTTTATTTATTTATATTACAATTGGAGTGTGTATGGATTTCATATCCCCATGTTTTTTTTTAAAGGGAGGGAGGGGAAGGGTAGGAGTTAAACTAGAACCATAGATCAATTAAGAGGGATGACAAATCGTCGGGGCACCGTGATTGTCGCCCACGTTGGGAGAGGTTCATGTCACAAGGGTGGTGGCTATGATCATGTAAATTGTTCATAATTAAGTAATTATGGGATAAAAGATGTTATATCTATATATATAAATATAACTGTTGTCTTTATGTTGGTTTTTTTTAGTTTAAGCCATCTATATTGTCAAATTTCAGTCTCAGCACGTTATCTATATTTTGTGGTAATTTTAATATTATTTCCACGTGGTGCAAACATATTACATTCGTACTCTCATAGAAAAAAGACTAAAAATGTAAATTAAAGACCAAAATTGTATAAAAAAATTGAAAAATACATTTCTGAAACACAAGTTTGACGATATAGCTAATCAAAATCGCAATGATAAACATACATGACACAAAAAAGAAAAAAAAAATCAATTTTCCATGTTATATATGAGTTAGGAAAGGAAGGGTGGTTGAAGTGGAGCCTTACAATTGCATTAGTTACAGTATAAATGAGTGGCCAATAATAATAATAATAATATTACGGTGGAAAATGATATTGTAGCGCAAAGAATTGTGTGGCGCCGCCAAGTAGAGTCGTAGTGTACTCAAATTCATGATGTACATAATTCGGTGGGTGGAGCTTAGAATTTGATTCTTTATTTGAAAAATTCTCTGTATCTTTTATATTTTTATAATGAAAATTAATTTTAATAGGTTATAATTTGTGTACATCTTATCGTTTCAAGTTGGGCAGAAGGGGATAATCCTTAATTTAATATATTTCAAAAAAACTAATTGATTATTTGTAAAAGGACATATTTTTTTTTTAAATTAATTTTACACTAAAGAAATCGAAAGCCATTCTATAATGTCTTTGACCTAAATAAAAAAAATTATTACATCCACATCAGCACAGCTTATGATCCTTATTTAAGATTTTAGGATTACATATATTGTGATTTGTGACCCACCATATTGTAACTACACAATAAATTTTAAATTCAACATATACACCCATGTGTAGCTGGTGTGTATATGTTGATTTGTTGCCCGATGCTGCCACGCCAGTATCCGTGTCTGTCGTATAGAAATGATGATATATTTATCGCGCATTTTGGCGACTATGTACGGATTCTTATTTCAGATTCTGGGCGGGATAATAAATGGTAAATTCAACAAATACACCGCCCTGTATAGCTACTGGTGTGTATATGTTGATTTTGAAAATGGAATAAAATATGAGAAACTTAGTCCACACTCCAAAATCTTGAAAATAATTCAGTTTTTTGCCTAACTGGATGCATGATTAGTTGCCACCATCGAAGGTGACACAATATGTTTTGCTTGGGGAACATTTTTTTTTAATAAATTAAATTGAATTTGTGGATTGGTTAATTTGGGTTAATAGTGTCAAATGATGACGTGTCACATTAATTTAAATATAGGCTACGGTGGAAGAAGGAAAATGCATCGCTGAGGTTATTATGGCTCTCACTTTTTCTTTACCAAAACCTCACCAATAATTACCTACCACAATTAATATGTTGTAAATCAATTGACCTAATTTTTTAATATTATTTAGCCTCAATATATTCAAAATAAAAAAAAATTCATTTGTGATTTTTTTGAAGTTTTTTATTTTAATATAATTTTTAAAATTATATTTTAAAATCGTGATCAAACAAATGTCATTTTTTAAATAATCTCAAAATATTTACAAAGATGTAAAAAAGATAAGAGATAAAATGAAACAATCGATATAATATGAAATTATCTAGATAATTAAAATGGTTAGAGAATAGTTTCAATAACCGGTTTGTGATCTTTTTAAAGTTTTTTTTTTGTTTTGAAATGTCCTTTCAAACACATACAAAAACACAAATGCCAAACAAACATTAAAAATTAAAAAAAGATTATATTTCAAAATCAAATAAAGATCGTTTGTTTAAATAATCTCAAAATTTTTACGAGACGTAAAAAAGATGAGATAAAAGAAAATAATCGATAATAATGAATATCATTATTATCGAGATAATTAAAATGGTTAGCGAACAGTTTCAATAACCAGTCCAATATCTTGAATAATTCTAGTTTTTGACAAAATATCAACATCATTAAAAATTGATGGGTCGAGATTAGAAAAATCAATGACAAAGCTTTAAGAATTTTCCACGAACTATATTTTCCTATAGACATAGTCTTGTTTGTCTCCATTCTCACTATCACTTACCCATGTGGTGAAAACTGGAAACACGACCAAAGCTTCCCTTGGAGTGCCAGATGTCTTTGACTCGAGTGACATCGTGTATCATAAAATTGGGACAAATCTTGAGTTCGAGACTCGTCAAACTTCCCTAGAATAGAGAAATATGACAACAAGACACTAGCATGATGGATTTAAAAAGTTTACGTGACTTAAATTGTGGCGTAAAAATCCACACAGAAATTCATTTTTCTAAAAATAAATTATATTTAGAAATACAATTTTTCGGCAGATAAGTTATTTGCGGTTAATTGCTCCAGCCGGATCATCCTTTGTCCACCCGTATTTGAATTTTAGATCTCACTTCTTCGTAATGTTCTAAATATACACCCATGCTACTTTTTCAAAAAATTATTTTCCATATTATTATGAAAATAGATAAATATCCATCACACAATGTATAGATTGTTGGGGTGCGTAATGGGCCGGTTCAGTCCGGAACAGGTCGGAACCGGGCTAACCTATTCCCAGGTTTGAAACTATTCCAACCTGATTGTTTCGGTTTCAAAAAATCCATGTCCAACCGGATTGGTCTGATTCCCAAAAAACCATAACTAGAACCGGTTGAAATCGGTATAATCCGGCCTGATAATAACTTTAATAGGATGTTAAAATACAACTGAAATGGAAAAAAAAAGAAAATACAAAAATAAAATAAAATATTAGCACATGCGAAGTGGGATTAGTAAATAAGTCATGGAATAAATGATTAGAAAAGTTTAGTCCATTGAATATGTGTTTTGAAAGTAAGAATTGGTAGGCTTATGGTACTTCAAGAAGAAGCAAAGGTAGTAAGGGCCCGTTGGGCCGGCACGTAAAGCTTGTCAATAAAGGGAAATTATTTGTAGGGAAAATTACGGGCTGGTACACTTTGGTGAAACATAATCTATCATAGTCCGAAAAATCATTAGTTGACATAAGTCCATTCTTGGTTGAAATGACCATAATAACCCCATGTGGTCCATGTGGTCCAAGCGGTCCAACCAATCTTTAATAAAATTGCATTCTTAGCCCTAGAAAATGTTTTAAAGAACAAAATATGCCACAATATACTATTCATCATCGTTTTCATCCTAATATTTATCAAACAGAAACATTATATGAACATGAGATCCTTCAGTTTCTGTCATCTCGAGATGAATCCCAAGAGCATACTTTTGCAAAGGACTCACGGTTTATATAACGTTCGTCTAATTATAATTCAACCCGATTTGAAGATCATGTTAAAAATAAATAAAAGGCCCAACATGCTTCCGTATTACAATAAAATTTTAGCAAACTGAAAAAATACCATTTTGACCATAACGGCACCGGGTGAGGTGGGTCGCAACTTCCACCAGTCGAAAACTTACTGCCTCCAGACTGTTTTACGAATGGCTCCTCACCATCCAACCTCAGCACACGGGCGAGGTTAGTCTGCCAGTTATCCGACTCCTTCAGAAACCGCACAGCACAGCCCTAATTCGTTTCCTACCTTACGGCGTAAGGTATATTCAAGATATAAAAAAGATTTAAAGAAATCTGGGAGATAGCTGGGCAACAGCCTTATTTTTATTCTGGAATACTTATAACATCTATTACATTAAAACGTCTCCTTTTGAGAGGAGACGGACTTGTTTAGCCTCTCATAAAGATGAGGCTTGACTCAAGAACACATAAACTTAAAACCAACAGAACAATATTACAAATGATAACAAAAGAAATAAAAGAAAGAAAGATTACCAAGCTACGAAAGTTGAAATATTACAAAGCTTGGAGACTCTAAATTTATTTCTCAGAAAACTATGGAGAATTTTCGATGTCCTTAGCTTCCTGAATGCCTTGGTATTTATAGAAGTCTGGAGGTGGATGTGAAGTCCGGACTTCAAGTCTTGTTAATAATCAGACGTCATTGCATGCGTCTTCTATCTTGTTTGGTATCTTGTGGTCCCTTCGACTTTCGGCCGAAGAGCTGTCCTACCATTTTGTTTTCTTTTTCAAATGGTAGTGGTCCTCGTCAGAGTCACATGGCTCTTGTCTCCCTGTGGTCCCTAAAAATTTGGCCTTTGCAGTCCACGTGGGAATTTTCCACGTTTGCCTGGTCCTGCTTTGTCCTCTTTCTTTTGGTCCCTTTTGACAGGGAATCCTTTCCCGAACAGTGGCTCTTTCTGCTCTGGGCAGCTTGGGCAGATGTAGTCATGCCATCTTCCCACATGAGCCATGTTGCAGAACTTCCGACTTGTTTCTTTGGTTGCCGGAATCTTGTTGTCCCATAATATCCGCCTCTTCTTTTCAAAGATGTCCTCGGCAAATTTTATAGTATGGCTTGTCATGGCGTTAACCATGAATGATCCGTTCGCTGTTTTCTGGAATATTTTGAACGGATACTTGACTTTGTCCATCTCCGTGAGACAGACCCATAATCCCCAAGCTCTTCTGGTTGTAATGTCGTCTTCTGTGAGCGGGGGGAAACTAGTGTTGTTCCTTCGGGCGGTGGTTTTATTTGATCCATCGCCTTCCAGTTAGGCCTCTGTAACTTTACAAAATGAAAGCTAGGGTGAAGGCCTTTTTCCTGTGATTTCTGGGGCTGCAGTTATGAATTTTAGCTCCAGAACATCTCCTCGTCCCAATGTATGATTATTTTGCCATGAGTCATGTGATCGCTTTTATTTTAAACAATTAATTCCAATCTAGCGATTTTAGACCGCAAGTGCACAGTGTCAAGTTTTAGTATAGATAGGAAGATACGGATTGTCGAACCCACAGGGACTAACAAGTAATTACCAAATAAGATTTCTTTTAACTATATTTAACCTACGATAATTAATTTATAATTAACAACTAATTAATTAATATAAACTACTAATCCAACCAAGTCAATAAAAGTAAACGAGAAAAATCCACTAGAGAAGATTATCGAGACTTTGGCTCACCAATGCAATTCCCTACAATTCTCGATTGAATATTCAAATATTTCTAAGGTGACGAGTTCTCCAAATTTATCTAATATACTCTCTCGAGCTATATTAAACCTAATATCAAATTGCAGTAAGTCACTCTCGTGCACTCAATTAACAACTCAATATTGCATAAGATCCGTGAAAACTCATAGCTTTCGATTACTAGATATCTATGGCTATCACACATGTATTTGACGTCATCTCTCGATCTCGGTCTTAAATCCATGGTATGAGTTATTAATTCAGTATCATAAAATCATCTCTCGATCTCAATTACGATACTAACATCATTCAAATGTGATCAATCCTCTAAAAGCATGAAGAACATAAAACATACGCAAAGAACTATAAGAATTCAATCATTAAATCATCAAATCGAAGGTTCATAACAAAGGATTTGCCTAGCCTCGATAAATAAATTAGTTCAACATAGTATATCAAAACAAATCAAACTAATATTAAAAGACAAGAATAAACTCCCGATGTCGACTTCGGTTGTAGATCCTCGCTCCTTCTCTTGCTTCCTTCTCGATCGTCGCTTTAATTGCCTTGTTGGCTTGTTCCAATTCCTAGGGTGAAGGGTTGAAGGATGGATTGATGGTAGAAGGATGGAGGCTGGACGTGTGAATTGTGGAATTGAAGGAAAGAGATGGGCTGAGATGGAGGCTGTGATGTGTTTCCTAGGTTAAAAATCTGATATGGGTTGTAAATCTCGTCCATATGTATAGAGGAAGGAATTATGGGCTTCCCTTTTGCATACAAACTCTACAAGGAAGTTTTTTTTCTCAAAACTGCTCGTCCCGATCGATCCGAAAAAGTGGCCGATCGATCGAGCCTTCCAGTAAGAATTTCGCTCAGTTTTCAGCCTTTCTCGATCGATCGGAAATTGTTTCTCGATCGATCGAGCTTCACAGAATGTTTCTTCGCCTTTTTTCAGCTTCTGGCGAGTTTCGTATTTTGGCCGTAACTTTCTCATATGAACTCCAAATTTGATGAATCAGCTGTCCACGCGAAGATAATAGAAAGTTCTACAACTTTTATATGGACCACATTTCCAAAACATGGCTCGAACATATAGTAATTTGAGGAGAAAGGAGCAACATGTGTCTTGGATTCTGGTTTTTTTCCTCTTTTCTTCAACTTTATTCATTCTTTCATCATTTTTGGTTCATTTCTTCTACTTTTATGCATTTCAACATTGATTCCTGAAATATAGAAATATATACCATAAACCATAAAATTATCCAAGAATCAACACGAAAACATATACATATCATAGCATAAAAACGCGTAATATTCAACCCTATCAACTCCCCCAAACTTATCACTTAATCGTCCTCGATTAAGCATTAAAATCACAAGGTAGAGTTCATTCTTGATACTTGAAACAATTATTTCATGACTTATTTTATTCTCAGAAATCTCATGCACATATACAAAAGTTGACAAGACATGTTTTCTCCTAATTCAAGCAACATATCTCAAAATCGGAACGTGTGTGTGTGATATAGTCAGTCTCAAGTTTCATGCACATATTCAAGATCAAATCATGTTAATCAACTCAAAGTCGAGATTATCATCAAGCACCCCATAAGCCTATTTTCAAACAACTTCTCCACTGATGATAGTTACTCCCTAGACTTGGATCAAAAGGACTTTTTAAGCTTGTAATGTAAGGCCTTTGGTGTTGGCTTCAAAGAAAAGATAGGATAAGCGCAAAGAAGAGAGTATAATCATTTACAATTCAAATGTTTCGCACACATCGAGCTTCTCTCCTTTTTCTTTTATAGCCTTGGCCACTTTGGGTCTTATATGTTTATTTTTTTCTTTTCAAGGCTCTTTGTCTATCTTTTTCTTTTCTCATTCATCAATATTTTTCAATAAGCTCATCAGGATATAACAATTTACGTGCATCGAATGGAATTCATTATACTCTCTTAGGGTAAGGATAACTTTTTCATTTAGGCTCAAATAAGGGTAAGTATAATGAGTTTGCCAAGAATGTCGAATGGGGTCTAATTATATGCAATGCATATACCATTCTTTTTTCAATAAAGCTCAAATAGGACACTAGGTATTGATATAGACTAGGTAAGCTTGAAAGGCTCAAACGTGTCAAAGATTGCCTAGATCATTTCCAAGTCAAGTTTGTAACTATAAAATTTCGCCTCAAAGTGTCATCATCAAATAAGTTCTATGATAGCTCTAAGATGCTCAAGACAAATCATCAAGTTCACAACAATTATCACTATTCAACATGCAATCCACAAGATCACGACTCTCTGTGCTCAAAGTATTCCTCATTCTTGACATGCTAACTCAAATTAGGATATTCATGTACAAGTCCAATTACAAATCAAGTTCATATGCATAGTGAGATCAAAATCCTCATTGAATAGTCACTACTATAATTCATTCTTTTCTCAAGTTTGAACTCATAAAAAAAAAAAAAAAATTTAGCTCATAATAATCAGACGATTCAAGTGTCATTTAAGCACACAACAAGTGGTTAAAACAAGTAAAACATGCAAGCTACTACTCCCCCAAACTTAAATCAAACATTGCCCTCAATGTTTAAAAGAATCAAAAGGGAAAAAGTGAACTCCCCTGATCAAGACGCTTGCATGAGGGTTGAGGAAGATTTGCTTTTGAAAGCTCCACTGTTGTAGGGGTTCATCGCTCCAACTGAGTACCTAACAAGAGAAGAATGCAAATAAAATAGTCGACATGAGAGATAAACAAACTAAAAGAAAAAGCTAAAAATAAACAAAACTAAATAACAAAAGGATACGCTTGGGTTGCCTCCCAAGAAGCGCTGATTTTTAGTCGTCGGCTTGACCATCAGAAGTAACCATCAAAGAGCGGCTGCCGCCCATAGTAAGTATCGTATGATACCACTAATGGGTCTTCATTCAGTATGCCCTCAAGATTGGCAAGATTGTAGCAGTGTACGCTCGTCGCTCCAACAACATTTATCTTGAAGTGGTAGGAATGGGAGGATGATTCTTGACTTGGCTTCAAATCTTGGAAGATGTAGTGCGGTGAAGTTGGCATCGATGGAAAATACTGATCCACATATGGCAGAGAACATGTCTCCATCGATGGGCTCAAATAGGAATCTTCGAAAGTCTCTTCCTTCTCCAACATCACACTCGACTCATCTTCCTTTTGGAATTCCTCGGATAATTCCGCCAATGTAAGCTCAATTTCTGTAAGAGGCTCGCATTCCCTTGAATCTTCAACACTAGTAAGATCACTCCCCCAAACTTGGTTGGTTGAGTGTTCATCATCATATAACCAAACTCAATTTGCCGCCTCTTGATTTGTAGCTCTCGTCTCTTCCTCCTGGCAGCTAGTTGAAATTGTTTCAATAAGGACCGCCATTTGCTGCTCCAGGTGGCGCATAGAGTTGGTTTGGCACTTCAAACTGTTCTCAGTTGATGCCATGAATCTCACTAAGGTATCTTCTAACTGAGTCGTGACCGCTGCATAACTATCTCTCCTCTCTTCGCGATGTTCAAATGGTTGTGGTGTATCAATAGGGTAGTGAGGCTCCGGTGGGTATTGGTGACTCCAACCTTGTAATGAAGGATCACAATACCAGTGATATTCGAAGTCCGCCATATCATTGAACAGGTGTAACACACTGTCCTCGTCTCTATCAACCAGGGGACTCCCAGTCATCAGTGCTCCGCTCAATACCCATTATCGTGTATGTGCATCCAACCACCCTTTGAAGAAATATTGCAAGAGAGTGTAGTTCGAAAAGTTGTGATACCGGAATGTGTTGGCCAATTCATTGAATCTCTCCCAAACAGCGTAGAACGGCTCGGAACGTTGTTGGACAAAGCTTGTGAAGGCTTGTTGATGTAGCATCTCCAAGTACCTCACAAGACAAACAAACAAAATAATTTAATAAATTTTTTTTTTCGAAATAAATATATACAAAGGAAAAATGGTTAAATTACAGTCAAAGCTTCTCGTATGATATTACTAAAGTTAGTCCCCGGCAACGGCGCCAAAAACTTGATCGCTTTTATTTTAAACAATTAATTCCAATCTAGCGATTTTAGACCGCAAGTGCACGGTGTCAAGTTTTAGTATAGATAGGAAGATACGGATTGTCGAACCCACAGGGACTAACAAGTAATTACCAAATAAGATTTCTTTTAACTATATTTAACCTACGATAATTAATTTATAATTAACAACTAATTAATTAATATAAACTACTAATCCAACCAAGTCAATAAAAGTAAACGAGAAAAATCCACTAGAGAAGATTATCGAGACTTTGGCTCACCAATGCAATTCCCTACAATTCTCGATTGAATATTCAAATATTTCTAAGGTGACGAGTTCTCCAAATTTATCTAATATACTCTCTCGAGCTATATTAAACCTAATATCAAATTGCAGTAAGTCACTCTCGTGCACTCAATTAACAACTCAATATTGCATAAGATCCGTGAAAACTCATAGCTTTCGATTACTAGATATCTATGGCTATCACACATGTATTTGACGTCATCTCTCGATCTCGGTCTTAAATCCATGGTATGAGTTATTAATTCAGTATCATAAAATCATCTCTCGATCTCAATTACGATACTAACATCATTCAAAGGTGATCAATCCTCTAAAAGCATGAAGAACATAAAACATACGCAAAGAACTATAAGAATTCAATCATTAAATCATCAAATCGAAGGTTCATAACAAAGGATTTGCCTAGCCTCGATAAATAAATTAGTTCAACATAGTATATCAAAACAAATCAAACTAATATTAAAAGACAAGAATAAACTCCCGATGTCGACTTCGGTTGTAGATCCTCGCTCCTTCTCTTGCTTCCTTCTCGATCGTCACTTTAATTGCCTTGTTGGCTTGTTCCAATTCCTAGGGTGAAGGGTTGAAGGATGGATTGATGGTAGAAGGATGGAGGCTGGACGTGTGAATTGTGGAATTGAAGGAAAGAGATGGGCTGAGTAGGAGTCATGGAAATGTTTAACTTGTTTGTATATATCCTTTGTTAACTATATGTCAAAACTGAGGAATAATTTGAGCACTTATTGAGTCATGATTGAGTGAAGTATGTATTGATTAAATTGAAAATTTGTGTTAACTATGATGAGTCTTGAGTATCTTAGATAACTCTACAGTTTAGTTGAAAGCACTTTGAGGCGAAATTTATAATTAGGAACTAGACTTGGAGATGATTTACGCGATCTGTGGACCGGTTGTGCCTTTCAAGCCTACCTGGTATACATTATTCCTTAGTGTCCCCTTTTGAGCCTTATTGAAAAAGAATGGTATATGCATTGCATATGATTAGACCCCCATTCGGCATTCTTGGCAAACTCATTATACCCACCTTGGTTTGAGCCTAAAAGAACAATTTTATCAATCCCTAGGAGAGTATAATGAATCTCATTCATTGCATTAAATTGTTATATGTTGAGAAGTTCATTGTGAAAGAAATGAAATGAACGAAAGAATGAGCAAAGAAAAAAAAAAAAGTTGTAGAAAAAGCCTTGAAAAGAAAATTTAAATAAGACCCAAAGTGGCCAAGGCTAGAAAATGTGAAGAGAAGCTCAATGATTATGTGAAAAGATTTTGAACTGATTCTGTTATACTCTCTTCTTTGATTCTATCCTACCTTTTCTTTGGAGCCGACACCAAAAGGCCTAACGTTATAAGCTTTTAAAGTCCTGTTGATCCAAGTCTAGGGAATAATTACATTAGTGGAGAAGTGCGGGATAGTAAATTTGTAGAGTAATTCAAAGTAATCTTGACTAGGAGTTGATATGGCACATTTTGATCTTAAAGATATGTACATTACTCATGTTTGACAATAGCACACACGCACGTTCCAATGTTGCGATGTATTGTTTAACTTAGGAGAAATTGCTTCTTGTTAAGTGTTGAATGACTTCTATTGATGTGTAAGTAGGATTTCTGAGTTTTTACGTATGTTGCCATCTTAAAATTCTAGCCTTTTCTGGTTTTGATTCAATTTTATTTTTTAAAAAGGCTTTGACACTCGTATTATCTATTTTCAAGATAAATTTCTTTGCAAGTAGGAAAAGTGGCCATTTCTTAAAAGCCTTTCGAACAGCAAAGAACTCCTTCTCGTTGATGTGCCATCTGATAACTTCGTTGTTATCAAATAGCCCACTACAATATCTGCATGTCACTTCTCCTTCTGGTGTAATTTTCATAAGAACTGCCGCCCACCAGTGATCACGGGCATCTGTGTATAATACCAGTTCATCCTCGTCGTTTGGTATTGCAAGCTTTGGTAGTTGCCTACAAACCTCCTTCAGCTGTTTGACAGCTTGTCTATGATCGTCATTCCACTCAAATTTAACATCCTTTTTGAGTAGTGGACTGAACACCTTCCTGTGGTTTGCTAGATTGTTGATAAACATCCCAGCGAAATTAACAACTCCTAAAAAACTCTGAAGTTGTTTTAAATCCTTGAGGTCATCCGGATATCCTTGTACTTTTTCAACAATATGATTTTGCAGGATGATTCCAGACTCATCGATCTCAATTCCAAGGAACTCGATCTGTCTTGTAGCAATTACTGCTTTCTTTTCGGAAAGCACCAATCCTTCCTTGTAACAAACGTCTGAAAAGATTTCCAGATGTTTAAGATGTTCATTCATGTTTTTTGACGCTATGAGGATGTCGTCAATGTACACGAACATGAAGCTGAAGTAATCCTTGAAAAGATTATCCATCTTCCTCTGATATATCTGGGGAGCATTTGCTAATCCCATTGGCATGACATTCCAGATATAATGTCCTTGTGGTGTGGAGAATGCCGTGAACTTTCTGCTTGCTTCCTCCATTTTAATCTGGTAGAACCCAGACTTGCAATCGAATTTAAAAAACACTTTGGCATTCTTGATACTATTTACCAAATGTTCTCTGCTTGGGATAAAATATCCATCGAACTTCAAGATTTCGTTGATCCCTTTATAGTTGATCACTAATCTCGGCTTTCCTCGTTTAATTTCTCCATGATTTCTTACCAGAAATCCTGGGCTGCTGTATGGAGAAATACCTGCTGAGATTAACTTAAGGTCAAGATGCTCCTTAAGTATGATCTGCATATCCTTCCGATCTTCCTGGTTCATGGGGATCGACCTGTACCTAACAAACTCATTTTCTTTTCCAGTTTTCACCTTCAAAGTAGCTCTGAGCTCATTTTTGTTCCACCATGCCAGTGGATCCTCGTTGTAGTTCCTACGAATCTTCCTTTTTACATCCTCCAGAGCGATTCGCTCTTCGAGGGTAGATTCAGGTTGTAGAACTTCTTCTCGTAAAGCATTTTTCAGTAGCAACAGGGTTTCTGGAGTTACTCTTTCCTCATCCTGTTCTATGAAAGACATGATATTAACCAAGTCAAAAGTTTGTGACCCCCTTTCACTAGGACCTTGTTGTCGGAACTAAAGAATTGCCTCTCCAAATTTCCGCTGATCTTTCATCTTTGGGTGTCGAAGTTTTCCCACATCACCACGCTTGTTGCGAAAACGAATAGGGAATTTTCGGTGAAACGCCTCCCGTAATCGTTGTACCATAATCTTATGATCACATAGAGTTGTGAAAATAAGTCGTCTCGTTTCATTCTCTTGAGTGAATGTCTTGAATGTCTGTAGGAAATTGTTTCCTAACAGCATATCTGCACATGTATCATGGAAATATATAGGTGGAGTTTTGACTTTGTACCATGGGGTACCGCCTGCTCCGCCGATAATTATTTCTGCTCCTTGGACTCCTTCATTAAGAATAAGGATCCGTTTGGAAAAGTCTCTTCCGGCAATGGCTGGTAATTTCTCACCAACGTCTGTGGGGAAGATTTCTCGCCTGGCAGTGCATATTTCAGCTCCGGAGTCAATGTATGCTGCAAAATATTCTGCCCTGTATTTCTCGTATAACATCCCAATGGAGATGTATATGGAGAATGGACTGGTGGTCATCTGATTCGGTATCTCTTTCCGTCGACCGTGAATTCCATTCCATCTTGCAATCTTTCCCAAGGTTTATGTTCCTCAAGAAATTCAATTCCTAGAATAAGTTGTCTGGGATCCGTCCGGCAATGCCTTCAATTGTGAGGTCAATTTCACCAATTTGAAGGTTTCCTTGAAATTTTCCAACTGTGGGTTGTTGCAAATAATATAGAACATCGCAGGGGAAGATATTATTCTTCTCGGTGATGTCGAAAATTATCTGCACTTCTCTCCAGCCTTCTGGGCACTTCAGTTTTCCTATTGTTGTGAAAACATCAGGAATTTTCTGAATTCTGCTTGAGGCTGCCTTCTGCTTTTCCTTTGGATAGTTGCTGATTAACCTATCCTGTTGGAAAGACATCCTTCTTGGCTCGATCATAAGGCTCCTGCTTCTGTTGAGAACATGTTGATCTTGTATCCTCATGTCGATCTCTCCTATTGTCGGAGTATCAATGATGTCCGGCAATACTGCTTTGGCGAAGTCTTCGAAGATTCTGGGGACTTCGATGAATTACTTTCTCAAGAATACCTCGGAATGATGAGTATTCGAGAGTGCGTATGACACCTTGTAGGTGATTGAGTAAGGTCTGTTCCCTTCTTTCATCAAATCTTCTCTTTTAAAATCTTGATGAAGAGTGAGAACTTTGTTGAAGTCTCGATCTCCTAAATTGTATGCAATCCTCGGATAGATGTTGAAGGTCATCTTTCCTGCATACAGATTTCCTGCCACTGCTCCCAAACAAGAATCTTTGAGGTTCGGGATTCTCTTGTCAAAGATTGCCAGGTTGAGGGGCGAATCAATTCCTTCTTTGAAAGTTGCCTTGATGATTACTCTAATGGCTCCAATATGAATCCATGAGAGCGTGTTCGCAACTTCTCTTTTGACCTTGTTCTTATCTCCTGGATTTCTCTGTAGGGGATTAACTGCATCTCAATTTGGTTTCCCGTGAATTCCACTGGGATCGCAAATTCACCTGTTGTCACCATATGGATAATCTGATGCTTTCTGCTACGAAGACCAATCATATCCATGGCTTTTTCCATTGTTCCAATTGTAAATCCATCATACATCTGAAGCTTTGGTTCTTCTTTCATGATTCTCATAAGGGTTTTATGAGAAACCGTGGTATGCGAGAAAAACCCCGATGGTTCTTCTCTAATCACGTGCTGAAGGAACTCTCCTTCACTCTGATTCTGAGCTAGATTCACCTCCATCTTCAGAATAGATCTCTTCTTCGTAGATGCTTTCATCTGAGGGAATATCCTCAAATTGATACACCTGTACCAAATCCTGAAAATAGACAGCATCCTCAAATTCCTTGGTATGCTCGAACTGTCTAACTCCTCGGCTTTGGTTTTCTGGACAATCTGTAGATATATGTCCTCTTGCTCCGCATGTCCAGCAGTTACAATCTCTGAAACTCTCATTTGCACGGGTAGGTGTGCGTCTGAAAGTTCTCTTCGTTGGTGCCCTGCTAGAACTTGCTTGATTAGAACATGTCGATGAGATTCTACTCCTTGTTGGTCCTGACCTTTGCCCTGATCTATAGCTTCGGGCTTTCTGCTTTGACCAGAACTTTCTAGGTCTCCATGAAGACCGACTTCTTCTTGAACCACCTCCTCGGGCATACGGTTGACTTCTGTGCTTCTTCAACTTGCGCCTTTGTGGGTAGTTCCCAATGATTGTAGGGATATCATTTCCCGTACAACAAAGAGGAGCCATTTTGTTGATTCCTCTAAGTTTCTTGAAATTTTTATGGAGCTTTGCTTGGTAGCACCACTCCCCCAGCTTTACTTTAAGAAATGACATTCTCCTGGACACCGTCTCGATTGCATGCGGTGTATACTCCTGGATAAGCATTTCTCTCCATGGGCTCGAAATTTTGACAAAAAACAGCTCCGCTGCATCGTTCTCCGCTATCTTCGACTTCCATCGATACTCTGTAAAGAGTTTGATGTATTCATCTACATAGCAGATGTCATGTAGTTCTAGGCTAATTAGAGCTTGTCTGTACTTCTTAGCCTTTTCTTCCTCCATTCCCTCGAAGTAGCTTATTCCGATGAAACAGATTTTGAAGAATCTCGCCATCTTGTCCACGATCTCTTTCAGGGACTCTCCGGCTAGAACTTCTTCCTTGGTTCCTGGGTCTCCAAGATCCCAGGCAATCTTGACTGATCCTTCCAGACTCATTTTTAGAAGTAAAATGAATCATTCTTTGCCTAAGTCAAGTGTTCCTGCTGCTATTCTCATTGCTGAAGCCCATTCATCAATAAGAAGTTCTCTGTTTTTGAAATCCAAATTATCCATGTTGAGCATGAGTCCATATGGATGGATTGGCTCTAGCTGTGACTTCCCATATGACGTCTGATGAATATCTGGCCTTCGGGAACGGTTCCTTGTTCCTACTGGGGGATCCAAAGTTGCTGAGGTGAAATCATCCCTGTGTGGCATACTTTGGTCTCCTTCGGGTGGATTGTGTGACCCGAAGCTCTCTTGTGGTGGAGGTCTTTGTACAAGCTCTCCTGTCTTGATTTCTACGAGATTTAATCCTGCAAATGAATCAGCAAGATCCCTTAGATATTCAAGATCCCGTAGATCTTCCAGGTTGATTCTTTCCATTACTTTGTGGGAAGTATGGGTTCTCCTCGTAGGACTGCAATCATTTTTTCAGACTCAGTTAACGGCCTTCGGACCTCCTCTGCTTTCCCCTTTTGGTGTAAAAGGGGTTCTGTTCCGTAAGATGGTGGCAACCATCCTCCTTTTCTTCTTCCTGTAGGACTGGGCCTTGACTCCAATTCCTTTACTCGGGTTTGAACATCTTGAAGGTTTTCAAGAATCTCCTTCTGATGTTTAATCATGGTCTCCATCTGACTCTGGATCTGATGGATTTGTGTAGGGACATGGTATTGAAGATATCCATAGCGCTGCACTGTTTTTTGGATCTCTCTAAGATCTTGGGAAATCTTAGAAGAATCGGGCTCGATTTCTCGAAAGGTCTCCTCTCCCATCTTATTCATCCGGTCCGGACCCTGTTGGATCATTGGGGTCTGGTACAACGTCCTCGTGTTCAGGATGATTATCCTCCTGAAGTTCGGCTAACTGGAACTGAAGTTTGAGGTTCACTTGATGAAGCCTCTTCGCCATCCTTTCCAATTTCTTGTAATGATTTATGCTTGGAGTGCATAAACCTGTTCCTCGTAATTGTTTCCACTTATGGTTGAAGCGTTGAGCTTCTGCCATATGCTTTTGATTAGGTTTTTCCAATTTCTGGAAATACCACCTGTAAGAATGACACTTCGAACAAACGTTCGGGTCCATATTTTTCTTGAATCGTCTCCTCCGTATAGGTTACAAATTAATATACAAGATATTATCATAGTATTTCCAGAATAAACCTAGGCTCTGATACCATTTTGTGAAAAGGATCGCAAAAACTGGGGACTTGTAAAAAGACGATGTTAAATGTTGCTTTTTATAAATATAAGGATAGAAAAGATAATTAAATATTATATATAGACTTCTTTGTAATTTAAACAAAAGCCTAAAGGATAGAATGCAATATATCAAACTATTGAGGGGTAAAAGAGTCATCATAAAACACCCAATTGATTTGAAAATTTGAAAAGTGGACTTATTTCAACACAATTGTTTCCAATTTGGCTTTTTATGCACTAAGATTTTTTCTCAAGACTTAAGTAGATTTTGTGTCAACAAAGTGGACTTCCATGTAATTTCCCCTTATTTGTATATAATTTGACAAATATATTACACTTAGAAAAGTGAAAAATCAAAATTAATTTTATGTCATCGAATGATGGCCTCTGAATTTTTTTAAGAGGAAATTGCAAAAAGGTACCCCTAAATTAGGTGTGCTTAACGGATCGGACTGGTCCGGAACCGGCCGGTTCCGGATCCGTTAAGCAAGCACCCCTACCCTAAGTAAACAATAATTCAACTAAATTCAGGAAAATTTTAATATTACATAATAATTCTTAGTACCAAAAACATAATTCAAATAGGTCCATATTAAGTATTTATTTAGTTAAGTTTTTTATTAAGACCAGAATACCCTGGACTTGAAACCATGCCCAAAGCGATTTTTTCAATTGAAATTCCATCGAATCGTGAATATCCATTGATCAGTTAACTATTTCATTCATTCATCTATACAGTGAGATCAAATTAACTTTTTTTTATCAAAAACACCTGCGATGGATTCGAATTCCATCAAATTTAAAAAATCGTCGATTCTTCAATACACATTGATCAATTAACTTTTCATTGATTCATCTATACACTGTGATTCTTCAATACCCATTGATCAATTAACTCTTCAGCCAAACACGTACGATGGATTCGACATCCATCCTTTTGTTGAAGTTTAGAGGTGAAACCCAAGTGTTGAACGTGAATTTCGGCTTCTCATTCTATGAATTAACATCTACTGCATCTGGTAAGTGGTCTGATTATAATTTCGACGGGGTTTCGTTTAAGTATTCTATTACATGACACTCTAATTGTTGTTTGAACAATGAAAATGATATGATAAACATGTTTCTGTTATGTAAAATAATTGATGTGCATTTGTTGACATTGGATGTCGACGATGAAAAATAGTATTATTTGGATCTTCGTCTGGTAGTAGGAATTGGATTATGCAGTCTGCTGGTGATGGAGTGATATAGCTGTGGTTGCACCAAGAGATAACCAAGATGTCTGTGATACACCTGCACCACAAGACTCAACATATGCATATGATGTATCTGAAGAAGGTTGTAATTCATCTTCTGGTTATGATTCCGAACATCGAAGATGTGATGTCAACAGTAAGGAAAATCGTTGTTATGTAATTGTTGGTCATCAATTATTAGTAGGGTAGGTCAAGACTTTTAGAGGCCGTGTACAGGAGTTTCGGCGCGAACTTAGCAAAAAATCGGTTGAAATTGGTTTTGATTTTAACTACATTAAAAACAATAGGGATATAGTAGTTGTTGTGTGTGTGAATAAGCATGATGAAGGTTGTGGTTGGTTTGTGAATGCCAACATTTAACAAGTAAATGGTTGTTTTTATATCAAGAAATTGAACAATGTTCACACTTGTGGGTTTAGGGTAACGAAACACAAATCAAAGAGGATGAGTTCTGATATATTATCTGGAATTATTGCTGAACGAGTCAGTGCCAATCCTACCTTCTCTGCAATGTCTTCGTGTGATTTAATGAAAATATATTATGGCTTGGATATCACGTACAGTAAAGCGTAGAGAAGCGTGGAGAAGGCTAGGTCTACTGCATTTGGAAGTTACGATGAGTCCTTCCAGGAACTGAAGTGGTATGTTGATGCTGTGAAATCAATTATTGTTGGAAGTTTTGTAAAGCTTGAAGTTGATGAGAGTGATCGATTCAGTCGTCTGTTTGTTTCATTTCGTAGCATTTATGGGTTCAAATATTGCCGGCCAATGTTATTCCTTGATGAAACGTTTTTGAAATCCCGTTTCAAGGGCACCCTTTTGTCTTCCACATTGGTTTATGAAACCTTTGAGGTTTGTTTATATTAAGAAACAAATCATCGGAGTGTAGTAATGTAGAAATAAGGGTGTCCCACGCGTGTCGTCCACTCCGCTCATCGCGTCGCGTCGCTCGCGTGTCGCTGCCGCGAAGGCGGCCCTATCTTTTTACTACTCGATTTTATGGGAAGAAGTGTCTTTTCATATTCCTGACTTTTGGAAGGTCTGCTGCTTAGCTATATAAGCTACACCAGCTTCAGTCTTTTAGCATCTGAAAAACATTGTTCATTCATACATTTCATAAGTTTGAGAGTACCGAACACTACTGCTACATCCCGAACAGAGGCGATTGGGCGTTGTACCTTGGAACTCTCTTGTCCAGTAGACCAGAAGCTCGTAGGCGGGCAAATTTGAGTTTACGGGCGCACGGAGAGGACCAGCTGGGAGGACCAGCTGGAGAGAACCAGCTGAAGGACCAGCTGGAGAGAACCAGCTGGAGGACCAGCTGACCAGACCAACTGGTGACCAGACCAGCTGACCAGACCAACTGGATGTGCAGACCAGCTGACCAGACCAACTGGTGACCAGTCCAGCTGACCAGACCAACTGGATGTGCAGACCAGCTGACCAGACCAACTGGCTGACCAGACCAACTGACCAGACCAGTTGACCAGACCAGCAGACTTCCAAAAATAGCCCAGAAGCAGAATATGACCGTTGCAATGTTTGAAAGCTTACCAAAATTGTCCCAACGTTTATATTCTTGTATCTAACGTATATATCATTACTTGGGGCTATATATACATGATTTGGAAGCTCAATAACAGCTGATTGAAGATCAATCCAAGCCTTCCAAAGCAAACCCACTTGGGATTCAATTGAGGAACTTCAAAGACAAAAGCTGCTAAATGAAGAGCACTCCTCAAACCTTTGGCACCTCTTACCTTGCTGTATCAGATTCATTATGGAATCATTTGTGCCTTTGTATTCACTCTACTCATTGTATTTGTGAGCTAAAATAGAAGAGTGAATACCATTGTAACGGTTGATGATTCATCACAACCGATTGAGAGGTCTTTGTATGTGAGACATTAAAGAACATACATAGTTGAGTTGCTAGGAGTTCTAGTTGGATGGGGAATGGCCAACTGGACCGGGTTTGTACAAAGAGTTGTATAAATCAAAGTCTTCTAGTGTATCCTTCCATGAGATGGAAGAAGGGGAGATGTAGAAGCGTTGTGCTTCGAACTTCCAGAAACAAATGCTTGTGTTATTTACTTTACTGCATTTATTTACCTTACTGCTTTTACATACTTTCTTGCATATCTTTAAAATGCCTTTCAAATGAGTAATCGGTTTTAGAGCGGGTTATGTCGAGTGTCTTCCGCTCGGTTTTGTAACCGAACTCGATATAATCTCTCGGTGCAATTATTTCAAGAACACGAGCTATTGAAGCTCAAGTTGGTTCATGCTCAACCTGATAATCCTACTTGCTTCATCGCTAACAATGATAATAAACATTGGCTGTGGCATAAGCGCTTGAATCATATAAACTTTAAGACCATTTCCAGCCTGTGTAAACATGATTTAGTTATCGGTCTGCCCAAGATCGATTTTGCTAAGGATAAGATCTGCGAAGCTTGCCAAATGGGCAAACAGATCAGATCATCCTTCAAAAACAAGAATGCCAAATCCTCATCCCGCTGTTTAGAATTATTGCATATGGACTTGTTTGGTCCTATACCAATAACAAGTTTAGGGGGAATGCGGTATACTCTTGTTGTTATTGATGATTACTCACGCTTTACATGGACTATATTTTTGAGCAGTAAAGATCAGACCGGTCCGAAGTTGATCAAGCTGCTGAAACGCACTCAGAACGAGAAATCATCCAGCATAGACCGGATTCGTAGTGACAAAGGCACTGAGTTTTCAAATCAGAATCTTGAATCCTTTCTAGAAGATCATGGAATCAAGCATGAGTTTTCAGCCGCTCGAACTCCTCAACAGAATGGAGTTGCAGAACGAAGAAACAGAACGCTCAAGGAAGCAGCAAGAACAATGCTTGCTGATTCTGGAATTTCGCAAAAGTTCTGGGCAGAAGCTGTAAACACTGCTTGCTACACTCAAAATCGGTCCATGATCAACAAGAAGCTGAACCTTACCCCATATGAAATCTGGACTGGTAACAGACCATCTATTTCTCACTTTCATATCTTTGGCTGCAAATGCTTCGTTCATAACAATGGTAAGAATCATCTTACAGCATTTGAAGCTAAGTCAGATAATGGAATATTTTTAGGATATTCATCAACTAGCAAAGCCTATCGAATTTTTAATAATCCAACCTTAACTGTAGAAGAATCTGTTCATGTAGTTTTTGATGAATCTTTATGTGTTGAGGGCAACAAAGAATCAATTCAAAATCAGATGGAAAATATCCATCTCGAAGCTAACAGTGATGATGAGATTGTAGCTAACAGGTCAAGAGACAATCCACCAGAACCAGAAGTACCAGACAGACCGGATCATGGCATTGAAGCTTCTTCAGATCGAGCTGATCCGGACGTTCTTCACTCAAATGTTAAAGCAGATGCTGATCATGCTGCTACTACTCATCCGACTGGACCAGACAATCCAGAGTCAAGCTATCGATGGACTAAGAAGCATCCACCCAATCTAATGATTGGTAGTCCCTCTGCACCTATCAGAACCAGAGGACAGATGATGGATGAATTCACACATGCTGCTTTCATCTCAACTCTGGAACCTAAGAAGATCGATGAAGCTCTAACTGATTTCAACTGGATTAAGGCCATGCAAGAAGAGCTAAATCAATTCGAACAAAATCAAGTTTGGAGTCTAACCCCCAGACCAAGCGATCTGCCTGTCATTGGAACCAGATGGGTTTTCAGAAATAAGCTGGACGCAGACAGAACTGTGGTTAGAAACAAAGCCAGACTGGTGGCACAAGGATTCAGACAAGAAGAAGGAATCGACTTCGATGAATCATTTGCACCAGTCGCCAGACTTGAAGCCATCCGAATCTTTCTTGCATATGCTGCCTTTAAAGACTTCAAAGTATATCAGATGGACGTTAAGAGCGCTTTTCTTAATGGAAAGCTTCAGGAAGAAGTCTACATTGAGCAACCACCTGGGTTTCAGAACCATTTGTATCCCAATCATGTGTATCTACTGAATAAAGCAGTGTATGGTCTGAAACAAGCTCCAATAGCCTGGTATGACACCTTATCTCAATTTCTGCTGAACCATGATTTTCAGATCGGCTCAGTAGATAAAACTCTCTTTAAATTTATTAAGGGGGAACATACCCTATTAGTTCAGATTTACGTTGATGACATAATCTTTGGGTCAACTAACCCCAAATTGTGCGAGAAATTTTCTAAGTTAATGCATGGACAGTTTGAGATGAGCATGATGGGAGAACTTTCATTCTTTTTGGGTCTGCAAGTAAAACAGCTCAACAACGGTATTTTCATCAATCAGACCAAGTATACCAAAGAGCTCCTCAAGAGATTTGGAATGGAAACATCCTCAACTGCATCAACTCCAATGAGTCCAACAATCAAGTTAGACAAAGATGAAGGGGGAACGACAGTTGAAGTAACCATGTATAGAGGACTAATCGGATCGCTATTGTATCTTACAGCGAGCCGGCCTGATATTATGTTCTCAGTCTGTATGTGCGCCAGATTTCAGTCAGAACCAAAGCAATCACATTTTATTGCTGCCAAGCGTATTCTGAAATACTTAAAAGGATCTCAGAACGTTGGTCTTTGGTACTCCAAAGATTCAAACTTCAGCTTGATCGGATATTCAGATGCAGACTACGCTGGGTGTAAGATTGATCGTAAAAGCACCAGTGGAACATGTCAATTTCTAGGTGAAAGATTGATCTCTTGGTTCAGTAAAAAGCAGACATCGATTGCCACATCTACAGCTGAAGCAGAGTATCTAGCCGCTGGAAGCTGTTGCGCTCAAATGCTCTGGATTCAACACAAGCTCAAAGACTATGGCATCCAAGCTGTTGACTCTCCGATATTTTGCGACAACACAAGTGCAATCGCTATAACGTATAATCCAGTTTTGCACTCTCGAACAAAGCACATTGATATACGCCATCATTTTATTCGAGATCATGTTGGCAAAAAGGAAATTCGGATCGAGCACATCTCCACAGAGCAGCAAGCAGCAGACATCTTCACCAAACCGCTCCCAGAGGCTAAGTTTAATTATTTTCGTCAAATTCTTGGTTTAATTGACTTATCTTAATAGTTTAGATGTTCTCTTACTTTCACACTTAAAGATTTTTGTTGCCACAGATCGATAATACAATGTTCAGAAAGACACAGACCGGTCCGAACTTTCAGACCGATCTATGTCAATCTGATGTTATCCCATGATCTGGTTGGTCAATACATCTTTTGTACAAAAAACAGCCCGGACTGATCGCACTTTAACCGCCTTAACTATCTGTTATCCTGACCGTTTATTTTTGAATTTCTTTTCATCAGTCATCGAGATAAAGACACGTGTCTTCTCTCTCCTATTTAGCGGGCTGAATATTTCATCTTATTTCACTTTTTACAATTTACCGCTATCTGTTTTCTTATTCTCTCTCTCTCCCAAATCTTCGCACTCGTTTATCTTCACTCCAATGGCTACCATTACTCACAATTCTCTCTCCGTTGAGTTCAATGATATTTACAGGGCAGAAGATGCAGAGATGGTGTCCATCTTCCGAGCTTTGGAATCTTCTGGTCTGAGAAACTTTCTGGAGTGCGGCACAGTTGTTTATGAATCAGAAATCCAGAACTATTCGCCAATGCCGTCTCCCAGAAGACATCCATATCCACTACTGTCAAGGGCAAATCATTTGAGATCTCGCCGATGACGCTGGCCAAAACCTTTGGCCTCCCCAATTCCGGACTGACGGAATTTGGACAGATTCCTCAAGCGTCACTCTCAGATCTTCAAGGGAAGATATCTATTTTTGGCCACCGCCTGCAACCATCGTTTAAGAAGAAGGAAATGCTCTTTCATTTCCAGGTGCTTTGCGAAATCGTTGGCAAACCTCTGTTGGGCAAAGCAGGAAGTTTTGACGCTGTAACCGCAGAGAAGTTCAGGGCTATGGCGGCTATAATATCCGGGCAGAAGATGAACTGGTCCGTGATTCTGTTTGGAGTTCTGATGGAAACGGTGATTGCATCCAAGCAGGCCGTATGCTTTGCTGTTCCTCTCAGCAAGCTACTGGAGTCCTTAGCCATCGAGCTGGGAAAGCAGTCCGCTCTCAGTCCCTTCAAGATTCTAAACTCCAAAGGGCTCGCACTGCTGAAGTCCAAGAGTGCTCCGCCTACTCCTGCCACTCTGGCTGCAGTCAAGATTGAGAAGGGCGAAGAACAAGCTGTTGCGCGCAAACCTCGCGTCAAGCGCAAACTGACCATCCAGACTGATTCGGAAGAAACTCAGTCTGCTCCATCGCCACCAACCAAGCCACTTCCAAAGAAGCCCAGAACCCAGATTACCAAACCAATCAAAACTCTACCTCTACCCATTTTGCCACCACCTAAAGTCACCCCTGCACCCCAATCTTCAAAACAAATTTCAACCACTTCAACCCCTGCACCTCAACCTTCAACCCAAACTTCAACCCCTGCACCCCAAGTCACTATCCGAATCCCCTCTACCATTCCAGATTGAGGAGCCCTCCAGACCAAGCACTCCTCCGATCCACTTAGATGAAGATATGGCTTTCATTCAAACATTTTCTTCGGATCTGGTCACCTTGATCCGGTCCGAAAGTCACCAAGTTGTTGTATCTTCACTTGTCCCGTTTGCTGAAGACGATGCACATGCCTTGTCCTCATCAGATTGCTCTCCCAGCCGACTATCTGATGCACCTCCATCTCTGGCAAGGACCCTTCAGCACTTATCTGACAACTGCCTGTCTCTCTCTCAGCGTGTTCTAGAGGTTCATCAAGGCCAGCGGGTTACATCTATGGACTTTGATTCATTTAAAGAGAAGATGACAGCCAGTATCGGCAGCCTTCAGCGAGGCATAAATGATCTGTTTTCTCAGCAAGCCACTTGTTGCGCCTTAAAACGCTACAACTCTATTTCCTCTATTTTAAATAAAATTATCGTTTTTGTTTTGATGATTACAAAACCTATACATTTTGTACTAATGGTTTTTATTGAGTATGCAGCATAAATTATGATCAAAGTTGAAGATTATAATAGTATTGAAATGCCAAAGAAATTGTCTTTTGGAAGACACGGATCGCCCCAGGCGATGGGTGCCAGGCGAGGATCGCCACGCCCATCGACAGAGGCGATGGCTAGGCGAGCATGCGGGGCAGATCGCCCCAGGCGATGGTGACCATCGCCTGAGGCGATGGCAGCCACAGGGACTTCGCCCCCGCACATCGACTGAAGCGACGCCGAGGCAATGCGCGGGCACGCGCGCGGGGAGTTCGCCCAAGGCGATGGCACGAACGCCTGAGGCGATGGGCTGGAACGCCTGAGGCGATGTGGACTTCGCCCGAG
This sequence comes from Haberlea rhodopensis, assembly GCA_907163345.1. Lineage (NCBI taxonomy): Eukaryota > Viridiplantae > Streptophyta > Magnoliopsida > Lamiales > Gesneriaceae > Haberlea > Haberlea rhodopensis. The sequence continues at coordinate 2,378,639 of CAJQUN010000044.1, read as the reverse complement.
GCGATGCAAATTTTGGACATGCTGAAGCTACGGCCTTGATTTTAGCCACTGATCGCCTGAGGCGATCCAGCGATCGCCCGAGGCGATCTGTGCATTTTTGACCGTTGGAACGCGGCGATGGGTGATCGCCTGAGGCGATGGCTGAGGCGATCCAGGAGTGATTTCAGCCTTTTGAAGTGCAACGGCTAGTAGGAGCCTTGGAGGCCTTCTACACTATAAATATGGATGCTTTGGAGCATTTTGAAGCTAAGGAACAAGTCTACAACTCATACAAAGTGTTGATCAATTGTTGGTTCAAATTATATCATACTCTCCATACATTGTTGTTGTATTGGAGCTTGTGATTGTTTTCATTTGTTGAGTCTTGTTGTCTTCGTGTGAGTACACCGTGAAGGTGTTTTTGTTGGTACAATTCATTGTAAAGGTCCTCCAACACCAAAGCAAGTTGGAATATTGTAAAGACATCAACAAGTCTTGTTGGTGCAATTGTGTGGCTATCCTTGGAGCCCTTAAGGCCAAGAAGACTCGTGAAGAGTGTTGGTAGCTCGGGAAGAGCTTTGTATACTCGTGAAGAGTAGTGTGCTCGGGAAGAGCGTTGTAAACTCGGGAAGAGTTGTTGTGTGGCTAACTTGGAGCCCTCAAGGCCAAGATCTATTGTTCTAGTGGAACCTCGGTTGGAGGTTATCTAACCGGGAAGAGGAGACGTAGGCGATTCATCGCCGAACTTCTATAACAAATCCTTTTGTTATTTACCGCATTATTTCCTTTACGCATTTATTTATTTCGTTCTTTTATTTATCGATTGACTCAAGGCTTCCGCAAAGCGCAAAATATTTTATTTTTACAAACTCATTTTAAAACGCTAAAGTAGCCAAGGAATCTCATTCACCCCCCCTCTTCGATTCCAACAAGTGGTATCAGAGCCATTTGATTTTTGTTTTAAATCAAAAATTTTTATATGGCTAATCTAGCAAATGAGTTTGCTCAAGGTCAATCGACGAATCGCCCTCCGCTTTTCACGGGTGATAATTACGGCTATTGGAAAAATAGAATTTCTCTATACATCCAATCCGTAGATTATGACCTATGGAAGATCATAGTGAAAGGTCCACATGTTCCTTTAAAGGAAGTTGGGGGAATTAGTGTTCCCAAAGATATGGACGATTTCACTAGAGCGGATATGATATTAATTTCACAAAATGCTAAAGCGATTAATATTTTGCATTGTGCTTTAGATATGAAGGAGTACAACCGGATCTCAATGTGCTCAACGGCAAAGGAAATTTGGGACAAATTGCAAATTTGTCATGAGGGCACTAATCAAGTAAAGGAGACCAAGATTGATCTATTGCAACTCAAGTATGAAACATTTGAGATGGATTCCGGAGAAGATGTGGATTCCATGTTTAGGAGGCTCACTCAAATCATAAATGAGCTTACCCAACTTGGAGAGAAGTATCCTCCAAAGCAAATATGGAGGAGAGCACTAAGAGCCTTACCAAAGGAATGGGATGCCAAGAGGACGGCCATCATCGAGTCCAACAAAGGAGAAAGTGCTTCCTATGATCTTGATGAGCTCCATGGCACATTGGTGACTCATGAGCTTGAAGTTGCCACAAGGAGAGAAGTAAAGGAGGAGGATAGATCCAAGAGAAATGGGATTGCCTTGGTTGGAAGGAAAGACCACTCCGATGATGAAGAAGATGATGATGATGAGGAGATGGCATTGTTCACAAGAAAGTTCAAGAAGTTCTTCAACAAACATGGCAAGTCAAAGACCTCAAGTGCAACCAAACATGAATCCAAAAATGAGGTAACTTGCTATAATTGTCAAGAAAAAGGCCACTATGCTAACAAATGTCCTAGGAAGAAGAATGAGGACAAAGGCAAGAAGAAGGCTTTTATAGCTACATGGAGTGATAGCGACTCCGATGAAGAAGAAGCCACCAATCTTTGTTTAATGGCTCTTGGAGATGAAGGAGATGAAAGCGATGATGAGGTACCTTCTTTTGATGAACTTTTAGAGTCTTATAATGATCTTATTGATGCTCTTGGCAAAACCAAGATGAGTAATAAACTACTCAAACTTGAGATTGCTAAGAAAGTTGAAGAAAATAATTCATTGAAAAATGAATTAGATTCTTTAAAGATATCATTTTGCAAATATAGTGAAAGTAGTCAAAAGATGAGTGAATTGCTTGGATTACAACGATGTAGCTTTGACAAAGCCGGGTTAGGCTTTTCAAACAAATCAAAATCTTTTTCAAGCTTGTTGGCCAAAGCAAAGCACAACTCTCCTACTTGTAACTATTGTTGTAAAAGTGGTCATACAAAAAACAAGTGTAGGTTTGCTAGAATCCAATACCAACCTAATAAAAGGTGGAAATGGATTCCAAAAGTGCCATTGAAAGTTAACCCCCTAGGACCCAAAAATCAAATGGGTACCAAAGTTCCTCCAATTGTAAATTTGTCTTGTAGGGACAAGAATGGAATGAAGGATGAAGGGCCAAGCAACTCAAAGGAGGAGTTTGTATTATTCACCACTATAGAAGAAGCACGAGGCATAGGACCAATGACAAGAACGCACTCTTGTCATCAAAGGTAAAATTTATTTATACATTTTAAATGAGCAATTCAAAATTAATTGGCACAAATTAATTGTGACCAAGAAATAATGAAGCTCAATATTGATTGGAGTAAAATGCATAACCCCTTAGCATGTGCACATATAAATTGTTTTATTGCATGATGTATGCCTATCCTTTTATAGTAAGTGCAATGAATTCTAATTTGAATATTTTATATTATGTGATTAAGCATGATATATTTGTTTAGATGCTCTATCTTTGAAATAATGCTATCATGATCTTAATAAATTTATCAAATGATGATTTGAGAATTCTAATGTTTATTGGGCACAAATGCATGAAATTTTGGTAGAACATATGCACATTTTGAATTCATTGTTGATCGCCTTAAAACGCATGTTTGTATTCCTCAAAATGAATTAATCTTATGCTTATTTGGGCTATTATATGCTTGATGAGGAACATGTATAAAATATGGCTATGTGTCAACATATATTTGTGATTTGTCTATTTATTTTTTGTACTTTTTGATTATCACAAAAAGGGGGATAATTGTGTGATAATCTTGAAGTTTACTTCATGCATAGTTTAAGGGGGAGAGCTTGTGTATGCATGGTTTGAGGGGGAGAGTTGTTTACTTTATGCTTTACTTGATTATTTTGTATGTGCTATACAATTGTTAAGGGGGAATCAAGTTTACTCACATTTAATTTCAAAAATGCATTTTGAAATCACCTTTTAAAAGTCACAAATTGTGAATTATTGTGTTTTTGAGATTATGTGATTAATTTTTTGTTGTTAGATGGTTTAATGTTAGTTAGAATTATCAAAGAAATTTTTTTGGTCCAAAAATTAGCTCAAAATGTTGCCAAACCATCGCCTCAGCATTCTGTGCGAAGTGCTCATCCGTGGCTCGCATCGCCTCAAACGATCGCAAGCATCGCCTCGGGCGTGGCTCGCATCGCCTCAAGCGATCGCAAGCATCGCCTCGGGCGTTCTCGATCGCCTCAGGCGTTCTCCAGATCGCCTCAGGCGATCTCGTTTTTTAAAGACAGAAGGCTACGGCTTTTGGTCATTTTTTTCAGCAACAATTCGTGTTTTTCACCCATAATTCGAGATTTCTTCATCATTGTTATAATCGATCATCCTAAGCCTTTCCAAACCATCAATTTCACTTTCCAAACACCAAATCTTCCAATTCGAAATTTTTGCAAACCCTAACCCCATTTCTCAAAATCGAAACTTTACCTCAATTCCCTTAAATTTCTTGCAATATGTCTCGAAGCAACCGTGAAGAAGGAGAATCAAGCCGGAGGAGACGCTCTAATCGCTCCAATAGGAATTATACGGGTCCTCCACTTGATGGTAAGCCAATTCCGGAAGACTATCTTACTCGCAAATTAATTCCGGGTTATATCTTTGATTTCGATTTCCTTAGGACTTCCCAGCTCCCAATTCTTGATTGGATTCAATTCCAACAATGGGAAAATTTTTTCAAACCCCCTAGAAAGAACGATTTTTTGTATCCATCCATGATTCATTCTTTCTATGCCAATCTTGAACTGTTTGAGGGTGATGGTGAGTTAACTATCAAAACCATCGTTTGTAATCGCCCAATTGAATTCAATAGCACTGAATTAGGAAATATTCTTCGCATTCCTTCGGAGGGTCCGGCTAAATTTGCTCTAGCTTCTTGGCCCAATGATGGGGTATGTGATCCTGCCCAAGCCTTGTATCTCATATTTGGCGGAACCCCTCAATGTCCAAACCAATCCTTTCTTGTGAATTCCATCCCTACAAACTACCAAATCCTTCACAAGATTGTGATCACCTCTATGATCCCTCGGGATGGTGATCGTCTTAGGTTGAAATTCTCTGATGTATACTTGATGTATTACATCATTACAATGACCCCTTTCAACCTACCTAGATTCATTGTCCAAATCTTTAGGAACACCGCCCATAATCCTAAAAAGGTTATTCTCCCATTCGGCCGTGTCCTAACAAAGATTTTTCTTCATTTCAACCTTCCTTTTGATGACAATGAGAAACTCCCTATCAAGTCCAAGGACACCTTCAATCTTAGGTGTTTTCTATTTAACAAAATATCTTGGAATCCTTTCACTTCCTGTTGGGTTAATGATCCGGGGAACCTACTTTCTGCCTTCAATCCTAAAGATCACCCCTCATTACCCATTGATAGGATGACTAGTGCCCAAAGGGTTCATTTTCCTTTCTTGATTGAACCAAATCTCGATGAGCCACCCATTCAGCATCAATCCCCATCTACCTTTGATGACATGATGAATATTGGGGCGGATATTCCATCTCCTGATAGTCATCAACCTTCTTCTTCTTTTGAATTCAATCCAGACGCCTTTGCCTTTTTAACTTCTCAATTCCAAAGCCTTCGTGAGGATATGAACTCACAATTTCAATCCTTGAGAGTCGATATGAATTCTCAATTCCATTCCCTTCGAGATGATGTCGCGTCTCTTCGAGCTTACCAAGACTCCTCGAGAGAAGATTTGTCGTATTTACGACATGAAGTGGACGCTCTTCGTTCTCAGTTTTCCAGTACTCACATGGACGAGGATACTACTCACGGGAATGATGGTGATGGTGATGGTGATGGCGGCTTGGATTGAGTTGTCTTTGTTTTAGTTTTTATCATTTTGTAATTATTTGTAAGGATTAAATGGTTAAATGATGTTGGAATGAATTTATTGTTTATGTTGATGGAGTTTAAGTTGTTGATTGAATTTTGAGTTGATTGTGTATTACTTGGATGGATTTATGGTTTATTCATTTTTAAAGGGAACTATGTCCAATTTTCTTAAAAATCCTTTACCCTTTTTTATTCTCACAAAAAGGGGGAGAATGGTTATGTAAACTTGGTGTAAACTTAATTGATGAAATGCTATTGCACCTAATTGTTTTTACAACTTGTGACACATTTTGTAAAGGTGATAAAAATGTACATTGAAACATTGTTTATCATTGCATTCATTAAGGGGGAGTTTAAACTCTCTATGCATTGCATTGTTATAAGTCTTATTTTCTTTCAAGTTTACCGGGTTTTGTGATCATCAAAAAGGGGGAGATTGTTGCGCCTTAAAACGCTACAACTCTATTTCCTCTATTTTAAATAAAATTATCGTTTTTGTTTTGATGATTACAAAACCTATACATTTTGTACTAATGGTTTTTATTGAGTATGCAGCATAAATTATGATCAAAGTTGAAGATTATAATAGTATTGAAATGCCAAAGAAATTGTCTTTTGGATGACACGGATCGCCCCAGGCGATGGGTGCCATCGCCCCAGGCGATGGGTGCCAGGCGAGGATCGCCACGCCCATCGACAGAGGCGATGGCTAGGCGAGCATGCGGGGCAGATCGCCCCAGGCGATGGTGACCATCGCCTGAGGCGATGGCAGCCACAGGGACTTCGCCCCCGCACATCGACTGAAGCGACGCCGAGGCAATGCGCGGGCACGCGCACGGGGAGTTCGCCCAAGACGATGGCACGAATGCCTGAGGCGATGGGCTGGAACGCCTGAGGCGATGTGGACTTCGCCCGAGGCGATGCAAATTTTGGACATGCTGAAGCTACGGCCTTGATTTTAGCCACTGATCGCCTGAGGCGATCCAGCGATCGCCCGAGGCGATCTGTGCATTTTTGACCGTTGGAACGCGGCGATGGGTGATCGCCTGAGGCGATGGCTGAGGCGATCCAGGAGTGATTTCAGCCTTTTGAAGTGCAACGGCTAGTAGGAGCCTTGGAGGCCTTCTACACTATAAATATGGATGCTTTGGAGCATTTTGAAGCTAAGGAACAAGTCTACAACTCATACAAAGTGTTGATCAATTGTTGGTTCAAATTATATCATACTCTCCATACATTGTTGTTGTATTGGAGCTTGTGATTGTTTTCATTTGTTGAGTCTTGTTGTCTTCGTGTGAGTACACCGTGAAGGTGTTTTTGTTGGTACAATTCATTGTAAAGGTCCTCCAACACCAAAGCAAGTATTGTAAAGACATCAACAAGTCTTGTTGGTGCAATTGTGTGGCTATCCTTGGAGCCCTTAAGGCCAAGAAGACTCGTGAAGAGTGTTGGTAGCTCGGAAAGAGCTTTGTATACTCGTGAAGAGTAGTGTGCTCGGGAAGAGCGTTGTAAACTCGGGAAGAGTTGTTGTGTGGCTAACTTGGAGCCCTCAAGGCCAAGATCTATTGTTCTAGTGGAACCTCGGTTGGAGGTTATCTAACCGGGAAGAGGAGACGTAGGCGATTCATCGCCGAACTTCTATAACAAATCCTTTTGTTATTTACCGCATTATTTCCTTTACGCATTTATTTATTTCGTTCTTTTATTTATCGATTGACTCAAGGCTTCCGCAAAGCGCAAAATATTTTATTTTTACAAACTCATTTTAAAACGCTAAAGTAGCCAAGGAATCTCATTCACCCCCCCTCTTCGATTCCAACACCACTTATAAGAACAGCCTGAGAAAAGAGCAGATCGAGCTGGCCACTGAAGTCCGAGCATCTGTTGCCAATTCCCTCCGCGCTCAAGATGTTCGTCTTGACGCTATCAGCGCGCAGCTCGCACAAGTTGTTGATTTTCTTCAGGAGATTGCTGCTGACAAAAAGAGGGAAAAGAAGAAAGACTTCAAGCCGCCTCCAACTTCAAGAAGATAGCAGTCTCGTTGATTAAATTTTTAGACTGACTGTATGCGAGATTTTTTATCAATAAAAATCCTTCTTTATTAAGTCCTTGTTCATTTATTTTGAACTTTAATAAAGGCTTAATCGATCCAACTTAATAATGTTCATTTATTTTGAACAAAAAGAAAGTAATCGATCCGAAAGTTTTCGCTTCAGAGTTCTTATCAGACTGGTTAAAAAGACTTAGAAGCTAGGTTTTGTCATCATCAAAAAGGGGGAATTTGTTAGTTCCGGATCTTATCGATGAGATTTTAAAGATGACAAAACATATCAGACCGGATCGAGTGAAATCAGACTGACCAGAACGATCGCCCAAAACAGATCAAGCTGATAAGATGACAAAGCATATCAGACCGGATCGAGGGTAATCAGACTGACCAGATCAATAGCTCAAAACAGAACAAGCTGATAAGGCATATTATATATCAGACCGGATCGATGGATTTCAGACTGACTAGATCGATGCTTCAGATCGATCTCAATCTTTATCAGATCAGAGCAGTCAAGAATACATAAAGAATGGCTCCTCAGTCCGAATCATTAACGGCTATTTATTGTAGCATTTAATGTTGTAATTAATGCTACAAAGGACCAGAGACTGAAGATTGCCATAAAAGGTAAGAAGACAAAGAAGAGCTTACCTGACAGTCGCCGAAAGTATGAACCAGAACGGCAAGTATCCTGAAGAAGAAGACTGTAGCCTACTCAGAGTTTAAGCAGAGTCAAAGTTGCACATTAAGGGAAATAATGTCGTTGGTACATACAACTATAAAAGGATGCAACAAAAGGAATATAAAAACGCTTGCTGATCAATTGAAATACACACAAGAAAGCAAAACAGCACAAGCTTACTAGCTCAGAAGCTCTCGAGCTGAAATCATTCTTAAGCACGTTTACTTTGTAACATTTGATCATTTAGGATCACTGTGCGCATCTTGTGTTTTCTGTGTTGAAAAATAGAAGTGAGAAACATATTGTAACTGTCAGACAAAGTGTGTCTGAGCAGATTGAGTGACTAGGAGTTTCAGATTGGTAGTGAGGTAAATCCAGTCTGAATCGGGTTTGTACAACAGGATTGTATAAATCAAAGTCTTCTAGTATAAACCTTCCTTAATTGGAAGAAGGGGAGACGTAGAAGGATTACACCACCTTCGAACTTCCAGAAACATATCCTGTGTATCTTATTTCTGCACTTGTTCTTTCATACTAGCCATCGAGCCGTTCTTACATATACAAGAACAGACCGTTCCGCACTTATACTTTCAGTGCTCTGTTCTGTACAAGAATTGATTAAGAAACAGATTTCTTTCACTAATCCGAAAGAAATCACAAAGGATTAATTTTTAGAAGGAGTGTTCATTCACCCCCCCTCTAAACACTCCGGACCGATCCTAACAGTATTGCTGAAAGGAAGAATAGAACGCTTAAGAAAATGATGAATGCAATGCTTATAAGTTCCAACTTACTTCGGAATTTGTGGGGAGAAGTTTGCCAACTATGTGCTAAACAGAGTACCACATAAAAAGTTGGTAAAACTAGGCAGCGTGTGGAATGGCCGAGAGCGGACCTGTTGGAATCGAAGAGGGGGGGTGAATGAGATTCCTTGGCTACTTTAGCTTTTTAAAATGAGTTTGAAAAATAAAAATAGTTTGCGCTTTGCGGAAGCCTTGAGTCAATCGATAAATAAAAGAACGAAATAAATAAATGCGTAAAGGAAATAATGCGGTAAATAACAAAAGGATTTGTTATAGAAGTTCGGCGATGAATCGCCTACGTCTCCTCTTCCCGGTTAGATAACCTCCAACCGAGGTTCCACTAGAACAATAGATCTTGGCCTTGAGGGCTCCAAGTTAGCCACACAACAACTCTTCCCGAGTTTACAACGCTCTTCCCGAGCACACTACTCTTCCCGAGTACACAACGCTCTTCCCGAGCACAATACCCTTCACGAGTATACAAAGCTCTTCCCGAGCTACCAACACTCTTCACGAGTCTTCTTGGCCTTAAGGGCTCCAAGGATAGCCACACACTTGCACCAACTAGACTAGTTGATGACTTTACAATTTTCCAACTTGCTTTGGTGTTGGAGGACCTTTACAAGATATCAAACCAAAAGCACCTTCACGGTGTACTCACACGAAGAAAACAAGACTCAACAAAGTAAAGAATTACAAGCTCCAATACAACAACAATGTATGGAGATTGCAATGCAATTACAAATAATAATGATCAAGACTTTTGTATAAGTTGTAGGCTTGTTCCTTAGCTTCAAAATGCTCCAAAGCATCAATATTTATAGTGTAGAAGGCCTCCAAGGCTCCTACTAGCCGTTGCTTCAAATAAGGCTTGAATCACTCCAAGATCGCCTCGGACATCGCCTCGGGCGATCACCATCGCCGCGCCCCAACGGTCAGCAAAAATCACGGATCGCCTCAGGCGATCGCTGGATCGCCTCAGGCGATCCAAGTCAAATCCCAATGCCGTAGCTTCAGCAGCATGAAATCATGCATCGCCTCGGGCGAAGTCCACATCGCCTCAGGCGTTCCAGCCCATCGCCTCAGGCGTTCGTGACATCGCCTCGGGCGAACTCCCCTGCGCGCATGCCCGCGCCACCATCGGCATCGCTTCAGTCGATGTGCGGGAGCGAAGTCCCTGTGGCTGCCATCGCCTCAGGCGTTGGTCACCATCGCCTGGGGCGATCTTTCTCGCGTGCTCGCCTGGCCATCGCCTGGGTCGATGAGCGTGGCGATCCTCGCCTGGCACCCATCGCCTGGGGCGATCTGTGTCTTCCAAAAGACAATTTATTTGGCATTTCAAATCTATTACAATCTTCAAATTTGATCATAATTTAAGCTGCACACTCAATAAAAACCATTAGTACAAAATGAATAGGTTTTGTAATCATCAAAACAAAAACGATAATTTTATTTAAAATAGAGGAAAGAGAGTTGTAGCGTTTTAAGGCGCAACAATCTCCCCCTTTTTGATGATCACAAAACCCGGTAAACTTGAAAGAAAATAAAACTTATAGCAATGTAATGCATAGAGAGTTTAAACTCCCCCTTAATGAATGCAATGATAAACAATGTTTCAATGTGCATTTTTATCACCTTTACAAATGTGTCACAAGTTGTAAAAACACTTAGGTTGCAAATAGCATTTCATCAATAAAGTTTACACCAAGTTTACACATACATTCTCCCCCTTTTTGTGAGAATAAAAAAGGGTAAAGGATTTTTAAGAAAATTGGACATAGTTCCCTTTAAAAATGAATAAACCATAAATTCATCCAAGTAATACACAATCAACTCAAAATTCAATCAACAACTTAAACTCCATCAACATAAACAATAAATTCATTCCAACATCATTTAAACCATGTAATCCTTACAAATAATTACAAAAGGATAAAATAAAAAAAACAAAGACAACTCAATCCAAGCCACCATCACCATCACCATCATTCCCGTGAGTAGTATCCTCGTCCATGTGAGCACTGGAAAACTGAGAACGAAGAGCGTCCACTTCATGTCGTAAATACGACAAATCTTCTCTCGAGGAGTCTTGGTAAGCTCGAAGAGACGCAACATCATCTCGAAGGGAATGGAATTGAGAATTCATATCGACTCTCAAGGATTGAAATTGTGAGTTCATATCCTCACGAAGGCTTTGGAATTGAGAGGTAAAGAAGGCAAAAGCGTCTTGATTGAATTCAAAAGACGAGGAAGGTTGATGACTATCAGGAGCTGGAATATCCGCCCCAATATTCATCATGTCATCAAAGGTAGGTGGAGATTGATGCTGAATGGGTGGCTCATCAAGATTTGGTTCAATCAAGAAAGGAAAATGAACCCTTTGGGCACTAGTCATCCTATCAATGGGTAATGAGGGGTGATCTTTAGGATTGAAGGCAGAAAGTAGGTTCCCCGGATCATTAACCCAACATGAAGTGAAAGGATTCCAAGAAATTTTGTTAAACAAAAAACACCTTAGATTGAAGGTGTCCTTGGACTTGATAGGGAGTTTCTCATTGTCATCGAAAGGAAGGTTGAAATGAAGAAAAATCTTTGTTAGGACACGGCCGAATGGGAGAATAACCTTTTTAGGATTATGGGCGGTGTTCCTAAAGATTTGAACAATGAATCTAGGTAGGTTGAATGGGGTCATGGTAATGATGTAATACATCAAGTATACATCAGAGAATTTCAACCTAAGACGATCACCATCCCGAGGGATCATAGAGGTGATCACAATCTTGTGAAGGATTTGGTAGTTCGTAGGAATAGAATTCACAAGAAAGGATTGGTTTGGACATTGGGGAGTGCCGCCAAATATGAGATACAAGGCTTGGGCAGGATCACATACCCCATCATTGGGCCAAGTAGCTAGAGCAAATTTAGCCGGACCCTCCGAAGGAATGCGAAGAATATTTCCTAATTCAGTGCTATTGAATTCAATTGGGCGATTACAAACGATGGTTTTGATAGTTAACTCACCATCACCCTCAAACAGTTCAAGATTGGCATAGAAAGAATGAATCATGGATGGATACAAAAAATCGTTCTTTCTAGGGGGTTTGAAAAGATTTTCCCATTGTTGGAATTGAATCCAATCAAGAATTGGGAGCTGGGAAGTCCTAAGGAAATCGAAATCAAAGATATAACCCGGAATTAATTTGCGAGTAAGATAGTCTTCCGGAATTGGCTTACCATCAAGTGGAGGACCCGTATAATTCCTAGTGGAGCGATTAGAGCGTCTCCTCCGGCTTGATTCTCCTTCTTCTCGGTTGCTTCGAGACATATTGCAAGAAATTTAAGGGAATTGAGGTAAAGTTTCGATTTTGAGAAATGGGGTTAGGGTTTGCAAAAATTTCGAATTGGAAGATTTGGTGTTTGGAAAGTGAAATTGATGGTTTGGAAAGGCTTAGGATGATCGATTATAACAATGATGAAGAAAGCTCGAATTATGGGTGAAAAACACGAATTGTTGCTGAAAAAATGAGCAAAAGCCGTAGCCTTCTGACTTTAAAAATCGAGATCGCCTGAGGCGATCTGGAGAACGCCTGAGGCGATCGGGAACGCCTGAGGCGATGCTTGCGATCGTTTGAGGCGATGCGAGCCACGCCCGAGGCGATGCTTGCGATCGTTTGAGGCGATGCGAGCCACGGACGAGGCACTGCGCACAGAATGCTGAGGCGATGGTTTGGCCATATTTTGAGTCAAATTTTGGACCAAAAAATTATTTTTGATAACTCTAACTAACATTAAACCATCTAACAACAAAAATTAATCACATAATCTCAAAAACACAATAATTCACCATTTGTGACTTTTAAAAGGTGATTTCAAAATGCATTTTTGAAATTAAATGTGAGTAAACTTGATTCCCCCTTAACAATTGTATAGCACATACAAAATAATCAAGTAAAGCATAAAGTAAACAACTCTCCCCCTCAAACCATGCATACACAAGCTCTCCCCCTTAAACTATGCATGAAGAAAACTTCAAGATTATCACACAATTATCCCCCTTTTTGTGATAATCAAAAAGTACAAAAATTAAATAGACAAATCACAAATATATGTTGACCCATAGCCATATTTTATACATGTCCCTCATCAAGCATATAATAGCCCAAAATAAGCATAAGATTAATTCATTTTGAGGAATACAAACATGCGTTTTAAGGCGATCAACAATGAATTCAAAATGTGCAAAATGTGCATATGTTCTACCAAAATTTCATGCATTTGTGCCCAATAAACATTAGAATACTCAAATCATCATTTGATAAATTTATTTAGATCATGATAGCATTATTTCCAAGATAGAGCATCTAAACAAATATAGCATGCTTAATCACATAATATCATATAACATATTCAAATTAGAATTCATTGCACTTACTATAAAAGGATAGGCATACATCATGCAATCAAATAATTTATATGTGCACATGCTAAGGGGTTATGCATTTTACTCCAATCAATATTGAGCTTCATTATTTATTGGTCACAATTAATTTGTGCCAATTAAATTTTGAATTGCTCTTTTAATATGAAAAAAAATGTTACCCTCGATGACAAGAGTTCGTTCTTGTCATTGGTCCAACGCCTCGAGCCTCTTCTATAGTTGTGAATAATACAAACTCCTCTTTTGAGTTGCTTGGCCCTTCATCCTCCATTCCATTTTTGTTCCTACAAGACAAATTAATAATAGGAGAATCTCTGGTACCCATTTGATTTTTGGTACCCATTTGATTTTTGGGTCCTTGATGGTTAGCTTTCAAAGGCACTTTTGGAATCCATTTCCACCTCTTATTAGGTTGGTATTGGATTCTAGCAAACCTACATTTATTCTTGCTATGACCATTTTTACAACAATAAGTGCAAGTAAGAGAGTTGTGCTTTGTTTTGGCCAACAAGCTTGAAAAAGATTTTGATTTGTTTGAAAAGCCTAACCCGGCTTTGTCAAAGCTACATCGTTGTAATCCAAGCAATTCACTCATCTTTTGACTACTTTCACTATATTTGCAAAAGGATATCTTTAAAGAATCTAATTCATTTTTCAATGAATTATTTTCTTCATCTTTCTTAGCAATCTCAAGTTTGAGTAGTTTATTACTCATCTTGGTTTTGCCAAGAGCACCAATAAGATCATTATAAGATTCTAAAAGTTCATCAAAAGAAAGTACCTCATCATCGCTTTCATCTCCTTCATCTCCAAGAGCCATTAAACAAAGATTGGTGGCTTCTTCTTCATCGGAGTCGCTATCACTCCATGTAGCTATAAAAGCCTTCTTCTTGCCTTTGTCCTCATTCTTCTTCCTAGGACATTTGTTAGCATAGTGGCCTTTTTCTTGACAATTATAGCAAGTTACCTCATTTTTGGATTCATGTTTGGTTGCACTTGAGGTCTTTGACTTGCCATGTTTGTTGAAGAACTTCTTGAACTTTCTTGTGAACAATGCCATCTCCTCATCATCATCATCTTCTTCATCATCGGAGTGGTCTTTCCTTCCAACCAAGGCAATCCCATTTCTCTTGGATCTATCCTCCTCTTTTACTTCTCTCCTTGTGGCAACTTCAAGCTCATGAGTCAACAATGTGCCATGGAGCTCATCAAGATCATATGAAGCACTTTCTCCTTTGTTGGACTCGATAATGGCCGTCCTCTTTGCATCCCATTCTTTAGGTAAGGCCCTTAGTGCTCTCCTCCATATTTGCTTTGGAGGATACTTCTCTCCAAGTTGAGCAAGCTCGTTGATGATTTGGGTGAGCCTCCTAAACATGGAATCCACATCTTCTCCGGAATCCATCTCAAATGTTTCATACTTGAGTTGCAATAGATCAATCTTGGTCTCCTTTACTTGATTAGTGCCCTCATGACAAATTTGCAATTTGTCCCAAATTTCCTTTGCCGTTGAGCACATTGAGATCCGGTTGTACTCCTTCATATCTAAAGCACAATGCAAAATATTAATCGCTTTAGCATTTTGTGAAATTAATATCATATCCGCTCTAGTGAAATCGTCCATTTCTTTGGGAACACTAATTCCCCCAACTTCCTTTAAAGGAATATGTGGACCTTTCACTATGATTTTCCATAGATCATAATCTACGGATTGGATGTATAGAGAAATTCTATTCTTCCAATAACCGTAGTTATCACCCGTGAAAAGCGGAGGGCGATTTGTCGATTGACCTTGAGCAAACTCATTTGCTAGATTAGCCATAAAAAGATTTTGATTTAAAATAAAAATCAAATGGCTCTGATACCACTTGTTGGAATCGAAGAGGGGGGGTGAATGAGATTCCTTGGCTACTTTAGCTTTTTAAAATGAGTTTGAAAAATAAAAATAGTTTGCGCTTTGCGGAAGCCTTGAGTCAATCGATAAATAAAATAACGAAATAAATAAATGCGTAAAGGAAATAATGTGGTAAATAACAAAAGGATTTGTTATAGAAGTTCGGCGATGAATCGCCTACGTCTCCTCTTCCCGGTTAGATAACCTCCAACCGAGGTTCCACTAGAACAATAGATCTTGGCCTTGAGGGCTCCAAGTTAGCCACACAACAACTCTTCCCGAGTTTACAACGCTCTTCCCGAGCACACTACTCTTCCCGAGTACACAACGCTCTTCCCGAGCACAATACCCTTCACGAGTATACAAAGCTCTTCCCGAGCTACCAACACTCTTCACGAGTCTTCTTGGCCTTAAGGGCTCCAAGGATAGCCACACACTTGCACCAACTAGACTAGTTGATGACTTTACAATTTTCCAACTTGCTTTGGTGTTGGAGGACCTTTACAAGATATCAAACCAAAAGCACCTTCACGGTGTACTCACACGAAGAAAACAAGACTCAACAAAGTAAAGAATTACAAGCTCCAATACAACAACAATGTATGGAGATTGCAATGCAATTACAAATAATAATGATCAAGACTTTTGTATAAGTTGTAGGCTTGTTCCTTAGCTTCAAAATGCTCCAAAGCATCAATATTTATAGTGTAGAAGGCCTCCAAGGCTCCTACTAGCCGTTGCTTCAAATAAGGCTTGAATCACTCCAAGATCGCCTCGGACATCGCCTCGGGCGATCACCATCGCCGCGCCCCAACGGTCAGCAAAAATCACGGATCGCCTCAGGCGATCGCTGGATCGCCTCAGGCGATCCAAGTCAAATCCCAATGCCGTAGCTTCAGCAGCATGAAATCATGCATCGCCTCGGGCGAAGTCCACATCGCCTCAGGCGTTCCAGCCCATCGCCTCAGGCGTTCGTGACATCGCCTCGGGCGAACTCCCCTGCGCGCATGCCCGCGCCACCCTCGGCATCGCTTCAGTCGATGTGCGGGAGCGAAGTCCCTGTGGCTGCCATCGCCTCAGGCGTTGGTCACCATCGCCTGGGGCGATCTTTCTCGCGTGCTCGCCTGGCCATCGCCTGGGTCGATGAGCGTGGTGATCCTCGCCTGGCACCCATCGCCTGGGGCGATGGCACTCATCGCCTGGGGCGATCTGTGTCTTCCAAAAGACAATTTCTTTGGCATTTCAAATCTATTACAATCTTCAAATTTGATCATAATTTAAGCTGCACACTCAATAAAAACCATTAGTACAAAATGAATAGGTTTTGTAATCATCAAAACAAAAACGATAATTTTATTTAAAATAGAGGAAAGAGAGTTGTAGCGTTTTAAGGCGCAACAGGACCTTTTTTTTTTTGATGCCTTATGAATTGTGGAAAGGTCGCGCACATAGCTACAAGTTTTTAAGGGTTTGGGGCTGCCTAGCAAAGGTACCAATTTCTCATCCTAAACGGACTAGGATAGGACCTAAGACAGTGTATTGTGTATTTATCGGATATGTGCAAGATAGGAATGCATATCGATTTCTGGTACACAAATCAGATAATGCAGAAATGCATGTAAATACTATCATTGAGGCTAGGGATGCATCATTCTTTGAGGAAATACGAGTAATCTCAGTTATGAGCACTGGAAGACAGTAGTTCGAGTTCTTAGATATCTAAGATACACTACTAATTACGGACTACATTATACGAGATATCCAACAATAATTGAAGGGTATTCAGATGCGAATTGGATATCAGACTCCAAAAATATAAAGTCCACGAGTGGATATATCTTTATAATTGGAGGTGCAGCTGTTTCATGGAAATCACGCAAACAGACGTGCATTGCTAGATCAACTATGGAATATGAGTTCATAGCTTTAGATCTTGCAGCAGAAGAAGCTGATTGGCTTCAGAGTTTCTTGGAGGACATTCCAATGTGGTCAAAACCTGTGCCACCCATTAGCGTGCACTGTGATAGTCAGTTAGCTATGGGAAGAGCACAAAACAATGCGTATAATGTGAAATCTAGACACACACGTCGGAGACATAAATCCGTGAGAAATCTACTGAAAATCGATGTTATTTCTCTAGATTATGTGAAGTCTAAAGAAAACACTGCGGACTCATTTACAAAAGGTCTAACGAGAGACCGAGTAGAGATTTAATCATGGGGAATGGGGTTGAAGCCCATGAAATTGATTTCCAAACATGATGGCAACCCAGCCTGAATTGTAAAGTCCAAAATTTGCAGGTTCAAGTGAGTCTGCTCGGATTTCTGATTTATTCCGAACAGAGGAGATTGTACGTTGTACCTTGGAACTCTCTTGTCCAGGAGGCCAGAAGCTTGTAGGTGGACAAATTTGAGTTTACGGGCACACGACTTGCTGTGGTCTAGTCCTGTTCCAGTTTCCTGTTGTGCATATTTCAAACAGTATTTACATACTACTGCTGTATGATGCTTTGAGAGCGCTTTTTATGAAAAACAAAAGTTTAGAACTGGTACTCATTAAAAATAATATTTTTGATTAAAAACAATTTCTGTGAACGATATTTGATTAATCCAAAAAAGTTTGAGACTAATATTACAAATACATCTATTCTATATGACCATTTTTGAAATTTAGCATTAAAGTTTTACGATATTGTCGTGCAGGTGGACATGTGTATAGTTTAACTTACTTTTTTAGTGACCCTAATTAAAGATTAGTGCATGTGGGCATTCACCAGTCTCACTTCAGTAGGGTTCAAATTCTTCGCGAGTTTGAAGAATTTCTGCATATTTTCGTGTTTTTTGCTATTGTTTTCAGCAATAAGTTTGAATAAACTATATAAATATGTATTGATTGTTTTTATATGATTGAAAAATATCGATAATTTAACGCTAATGCGATGTATTTCAATAGAGTTTTCGGAGTACAACTCTATGATTTACAAAGCACACTCTAATCACTCAATATTCTTGTGATTTGATATGATATGATTTTCATGTAGTAGAAAATTACTCAATCTTGCAACTTTTGTAGTAACGTTTCTTTTTATGGAATGAAAGTACAACTATTTGGGCTAAATATTAAGATAACAACAATACACAATTAATTATATATGTAGGCTCACGTTAGAAATTATATTCCAACAATCTCCCACTTGGGCCACATATGCTATCTTTTGTGTAAAACTTTATGAGCTCAAACTTTTGTATCATTATCGAAAGCAACACCGAACAATCTAGTCCACCAATTATACAAATATAAGATCAAAGTGACCTTCGTTTCATTTATCGTAACTAGATCCATCAATGATCACGTAAATCCATATAACCAAATTATATAGATCAAGTATGGACGTGTATCATGGAAATTTCATTTAATGTGATCTAAACATGCCTATTTCCTACTGGCCATCCTAATGTCATCCTAATGACTCAAAAGAGTCACATAACAGACTTTCAACCAAATGTTAAACCGCAAACCGAATGCTAAACCGTAATGAAAGTCATCACTCTATTTCAGAGTAATCGAACACTAGCCTTAGTCTGTACATAAACTTTAATTATGTCTAATGAGTCAATACTCAAACTGAATACAAACTCCCCACTATACAGACATATTATCTATATAGACAACACGCATGTGTGTCACATACCTGTAAAACACCTTGGGGGCAAACCCTTGGCAAACAAATCCTTAATTATGGAGTTTGTGCTAACATGCTCAATTAACACATGATTACTCTGGCATTTTTCCTTCAAAACCAGAAACTTCATGTCAAAAATGGTTAGACTTCGACGAGCTTCAGTTGTTACTTGAATATAACTCGGCGGATTTGTTATCACAATTGATCCTCAATGGTTTCTCAAACCAACGATCATGCCCAGTGATAAAATTTCACATCTTTATTCATATCTTCTGGTGCACAACCACTCATGTCATATCTACTTCGAACTTTATCGATACATGCATATATCGTTGCTAGTAAAATGACATTTATATAAAGCACCAGAAGAAAAAATTTGCTCCCATTGAACTTGATATATATGCACTGATCAACAGTGTTCTCCCTAAACCGAATGAGATTATCAACTTATCAAATTTATGATGACATTGATGGGATACCAACATTAAACTATAAATGGACTTCTTTAGATTGTATAAAAGGTGCTTTGAATCTTTGGAAGGTTCTCCAGTTGCACAATGTATATTGTTTCGCCAATGTCACTATTAAGAAACATTATAGTAACGCTCATTTGATGCAACTCCAAATCATAATGAGCTACAAGTGTCATACTGATTCTAAAAAGAGTCATTCATCAAAACCAGCGAGAATGTCTCTTTATAATAATTGTCATTCAAAAACGAGAATGTCTCTTTATAATCATTGTCATCCTTTTGAATGAAATCTTTAGCGACTAGGCGTGCTTTATACCTTTTCAACATTGCCTTTTGAAGCCTTTTTGGTCATAAACACACGTTTAAAACCAACTTGTTTCATACTTTTAGGCAACATTACTCAAATGCCATTGTCCTTTATTAATTTCATCTCATTCTTTATGACATCAATCCAATTTTCAAACTTCGAACATTATTTGACTTAACTAAATGATGTCGGGTCGTCTTTCAGACCCATGTCAAACTAATGTTCTTCGAGATACACAACAAGATCATCCGAAATTGTGTTTCTCCTTTCTCTAGTGGACTTCTTAATGTCACTTCCACTCGAGGTTGTTAAGATAATTTCTCATCATGAGCATGTGGCAAACTAGGTGTGTCAACAAGTTGTTGGTTCTCTGAATTTGCATCTAAACCAAAAGCAGGAATTGATTTCCGAACATGTTTAAATGCAACAACATGAACATTAATATATTCATCCCTTAAAGTTGACTTTCCCTATTTAAACCTCCCACTAAAGTCAACATCCTCGATAACTTGGTATTCCTCATTTCTAAAAAAGAATCTACTCGATGGATCATAAGACTTAAAGCCCATCGACTTTTCTAATTATCCAGTTAATAAGCATGTGACATACCTTAAATCCAACTTTGTTTCATTAGGCTTATAAGGCCAAACTTGGATGGGCAATCCCAGTCATGCAAGTACCAAATGCTAGGTTCTTGCTTGTCCACACTCGTATGAGATTCTAGTCACAACTTTATTTAGAACTCAATTCATGATATAAACTGTAGTTTAATGTTTGTTACTTCTTAATAGTTAATTTGTCTTCAATGCCATGATTATTTGCATGCATACTTTTGTTGTCATTTGGTGTTCAATTATAAAGCTTATCAATCAATGAACCATTATTCATATTTGGATCTTGGAAAATACTGAAAGTTTAATTACCAAATGAACAAAGGAAACCTGACTTGTTCAAACACGAAGCTTAAATCAAATTCCATCCAATCACGGTTATAAAAGTGTTTTCAAAATTCAAATGAAAACCATATACTAAGTAAAGCTTAAAGAACACCAATAACATCTACAATAGCATTATTGTCATTTCCGAAATAGATATATATTTCACCATCAATTGACAACTAGCTCATTAGACAAATTTGCATGGCGAACTAATGTGAGTAGTTGCAACCATATATACCCAACCAATTTTACATGACATTAATGATAAATTAACTTCTAAACAAGTTAAAATAGCACATATTTCTTTATACGCTAATTGGCTGATTTGGGACAATCCTTATTCACACGTCTATTAACCTTAATTTAGCACTTCAATGTTATCTTTGTTTTGATCAAATTACAAATAACTGCTAAAGTTTTTAGTATAAAAATTTCTCATAACACATACATTGCATTATTAACATGTATGTTGTTTTATGATTTTATAAAAAAAAATAAGGACAAATTATATACGTCTAATATATGTTTTCTATCCATATCTATACTTTTTTTTTATAATCAAATAGTATTTTATGGTATCTTTATGATTCTTTCTTCATTTATACCTTCTACTCTTAGTTTATTTTTTTATTATTTAATTTAAATTTCAGAGAATAAATAATTCGACCATTACTTTTTTTTATATAACATGTTTGTAAATTACGCAGCATACGTCAATAAAGGCAGACACTATTATATTTAGTCGTTTTTTAATGAGAAATTCGGTCAATACTATATTTTCACATTTTTTGTGTTAAAAAAGACAAAAATTGGCTTGATTAATGCGTGGATACGTACATGGTACATACATCTATAATATTGAATACCAAGTCAGAGTTGAAAGCAGAAGCCACAACAAGTGAAAAGAGATGACTGGCCTATCATTCACCATCAACAGAAAAATATTCAATCTAATTGGCAGCCCAGTCAATTTGGTTTATTTCTTTAATTCCTGCTACTTTTCGTTTATATCAATTGTCAACCCCCACTTTTCATTCATTCAGAACACAACCACCTTCTCATGTAAGTATTTCGCATTGTATCTTTTGATCTAATTTTTTGCTTGTATGTCTGTTTGATATGTTTATTTGCTGCCAAGTTTGTTAATTTTGTGGTTAAAAGTGTTTGAAATCATGGGATTTTATTAGATACCTTTGGTTTTCTTTTCAAGAGCTGTTTTTGCTAGGTTGACTAGTTCTTTTTCCGGTGATAAAGTGTCTGTGGTTTTGATTATCGTGTTGGAGGTTGTGTTTGTGATGCAAGTTTTGATCTTTATTGATTACTATTTCAGGTGGGTGATATGTATTGTAGAAAATATTGATAATCTCGGATAAATGGCGATTTTTGGGAGGCCGCAGCTAACCTCCGCAAATATTGGACTGAGTGTAGCTTTGTGTTTGTCTTTGATACTTATTGCTGACAGCCAAATAACGGATCCAAAAGAAGGTAATTGTCCACTTGGGATATCACCCTTTAAGTTGCATTCTTATTAGATGATGTCGTATTTGTGCTTTTTATGTTGATGGGTGAAGATCAACATAATATATTTTATATTGATGGGTGGTAGTATACTACTAATCAAATCGGGTTCAAATAGTTCTTATTGATTCCTATCAAAAAGGAACAATTGTACTAGAAAATGCCCATAATTTCTTTTTTTTTTTTTCAAATCAGTCCGTTTTTATGTTATTTCTTACTGTACAATTGTAAAACCGGGTCAAAAAATATTTTTAAATCTTATGTGTTTCTGTTTGATTGTCCTGATGGTGAATACCAATGTATAGTGTCACGCCCCGAGACCGGGGTCAATAACCCGGTATTGATTTCCAATAATCACTGGAAATCAATAAGCCTCGCAATACCGTATTTAACAAAAAAAACTAGTCTATATTCAATAAAAATAAATAATTGTATTTACAATCGAAATTAAATTGCATAACCAATTCATAAAAGTCTTAAATCGAAATAAAATAATGAAATCCTAAATAAACAAATTTAATATCTTTAATTCATAGAAACGCGGTGGATCACCAACCCCAAAATTGGTGTTCTTTCTCGTCTTCAATTTCTTCCTCGTCTTTATTCTAGACTTAACCCTCTTAGAGATGAGGCCATGACATCGGATCACCCACGAATAAAGGGTCTGGACTTTCCAGAACAACTGTTAACTACCGTAGCAGGTCGTGTAAACGGTTATAATCCCACCGCATCAGGGCCATAAATGAATTCCTCCCAATCAGATTTCGAAACTTAAAGTGCTTAAAAAATATAATATTCATCCGAACATCATAATTTTTACATAATTCACATATCGATTGAAGTTTCAAAACATACTATAGTTTTTTTCAAAAACGAAAGCAATATTTAACAAAAGCCCACTTACAGAGATTGGAGACAATTAGGAACGTGATTGCTTAAATTTAGAGTGCGAGAATACAATGAAACCCTTCCCTCCTTGGCTTGAATGGATCGAAAATTATGTATATTTTAGTGTGAAATTATCTCTTAATGGTGATGAAATCTTCAAAGGAATTGCTGAAATTTTTAGAAAAGACAAAGGTTGGACTTTGGATTATAATATTGAAAATCATGCACTGATTTTCGAAAGATTTGTGCTGAATAATTTGGAATTTTCTATGCCTATTGGTCGAGAGTTTAGTGCTGAATATATTGAACTTTGTGGACTATTTTTGTGGCTAGAATTCTCGGCAATTCTATTGTCAATTTATCGAAAATTCCTTGCTGGTTGAGCTGAAGTTTTCGGCTGAATGACGCATGAGGAAGAAGTAATTTGGGTCTTATTTAATAAGCTTTGGTTGGTCAAGATAAAGATGATATGATTCACTTCTATCACTACTAGAATTCTCAATCATCTTTAGAGTTTTAATCCTACTAGAATACTTCATTATCTATCTATTTAATTAGAGTTTTATTCCTACTAGAATACTTAATTATCTAATAGGTGTTTGACTACAACAATGTATATTAAGTTGTTGGATAACATCAAATTCTCGGGTCTTTACATCCCTCATTCCTTATTGGAAGTTTCGTCCTCGAAACTCGAGTCAACTTGGTCTTGGAAAAGGTAGGGCTATTTCTCTCGCATCAATTATTCTACTTCCCATGTAGCTTTTCTTTCAGTATGGTTTGACCATTGGACTTTGACGTATGAAATAGTCATTCGTCTCAGTACTTGGTTTTTGGAATCCACAATACGGATGGGGATTTCTTCGTACTTTAAAGTCTCGTCCAAGCTCCCTTGAGCCACTAGGGGTTCTGCTTCAAGCACATGATTTGGGTCAGCAATGTATTTCCTTAGTTGTGATACGTGGAAGACATTGTGAATTCTTGACAGACTTGGTGGTAGTGCTATTTTATAGGCTAGCGTTCCCACCTTTTCTAGAACTTCGAATGGTCCCACATATCTCGGACTCAACTTTCCCCCTTTGTCAAATCGAATAACTCCTTTCATTGGTGAAATTTTTACATAGACTTTTTCACCACTCTCAATATATACTGGTCTCCTCTTCATATCAGCCCAATTTTTCTGTCGATCCTAGGTTGCCTTGAGTCTGTCTCTCATGATAGAGATCTTGTCTGTAGTAGCTTGCACTAACTCAGGTCCTGTTATAGCTCTTTTTCCTAACTCATCCCAGTATAATGACGATCGATATTTGCGCCCATAGAGTGCTTCATACGGCGCCATCCCAATACTACTATGGCAACTGTTGTTATAAGCGAACTCAACCAGAGGCAAAATTTCACTCCAATTTGCAGTGAAATCCAAGGTACAAGCTCTTAGCATATCCTCGAGGGTTTGGATAGTTCTCTCTGTCTGGCCATCGGTCTGTGGGTGATAGGCCGTACTAAGAGTTACTTTACTTCTTATAGCCTGCTGAAAACTTTTCCAGAAGCGTGATACGAACCTAGGATCTTTGTCAGATAGGATGCTCACTGGGACTCCATGTAGTCTTACTATATTGTCCTTATATAGAGTTGCCAACTTGTCCAAGTTATAATTCATACGGACAGGTAGAAAATGTGCTGATTTAGTTAGTCTATCCACAATTACCCATATACCATCATGGCTCTGTCGTGATTTTGGTAGACTCACGACGAAGTCCATGGAGATGTGTTCCCATTTCCATTCAGGAATTTCCACAGATTGAAGAAGTCCTCCGGGTCTTTGGTGCTCAGCCTTAACTTGTTGACATACTAAGCATCGGGCGATGAATTCTGCAACATCTTTCTTCATTGCATTCCACCAGAAGCTTTCCTTCAAATCCTTGTACATTTTTGTACTTCCAGGGTGGACTGCAAATTTTGATTTATGCGCTTCAGACATCACCTCTTGTCTAATGTGGTCCACATTTGGCACGCACAATCGTCCATTCATCCACAGAATCCCATCACTATCAGTCTCGAAGTCGGTGATTTTTCCTTCTTTGACTTGTTCTTTTATCTTTGTTAAACTAGGGTCTCAATCTTGCCTTAATTTGATGGTCTCTCGGAGGCAATGTTGGGCTGAGAGCGAAGCTAAGATCATTTTTCCTTTGCCTTTCCGGCTCAATGCATCTGCTACTTTGTTTGTCTTGCTGGGATGATAATTAATTTTGAGATCGTAGTCCTTCAGGAGTCCAATCCATCGTCTCTGTCTGAGTAAATAAATATTTAAGGCTTTGATGGTTTGTGAAAACTTCACGCTTGGCGCCATAAAGGTAGTGCCTCGAAATTTTTATGGCGAAAACCACAGCGGCTAATTCGAGGTCATGTGTAGGGTAGTTTTGCTCTTGAGGCTTGAGTTGCCTTGAGGCGTAAGCAATTACCCTTCCTTCTTGCATAAGTACACATCCCGTCCTTCTTTCGATGCATCACTATAAATAGTGAAACCCATGCCTTCAGTCGGTAGTACCAATACCGGTGCAGATGAAAGTTATTTCTTCAAAGTCTCAAAACTTTTCTCACACTCTTCACTCCAGATGAATTTGAATTCTTTTGTGTGAGCCTTGTAAGAGGTACTACTATTGAGGAAAATCCTTCAACAAACTTCTGATAATAACCAGCTAGCCCCAAGAAGCTTCGAATTTCTGTCACGGTCGTTGACCTTTGCCACTCCAAAACTGCATCTACCTTCTTAGGATCTACAGATACACCTGCCTTTGATATTATGTGCCCTAAGAAAGATACGCTCTCTAGCCAGAACTCACATTTATTAAATTTGTCGTAGAGCTATTTCTCTCTCAATGTCTGGAGAGTGAGGCGAAGATGTTGTTCGTGTTCCTCTTTGCTCGATGAATAAATGAGAATGTCGTCTATGAACACCACCACAAAGTTATCTAGAAATGACTTGAATATTCGATTCATCAAATTCATGAATACTGCTGGAGGATTTGTCAAGCCAAATGGCATCACAATGAATTCGTAATGCCCATACCTCGTTCTGAAGGCGGTTTTCGGTACATCATCTGCTTTTATCTTGAGTTGATGATAGCCTGACCTTAGATCGAGCTTAGAAAAGACTTTAGCTCATTTTAGTTGATCGAACATGCCATCTATCCTTGGAAGAGGGTATTTGTTCTTGATTTTGATCTTATCCAGTTCTTAGTAGTCGATACACAATCGCATGCTCCCGTCTTTCTTCTTCACAAACAATACTGAAGCTCCCTAAGGGGATACACTTGGTCTGATTTGCCTCTTGTCTAAGAGCTCCTGAAGTTGTTCCTTGAGTTCTTTCAATTCGGCTGGAGCCATTCGGTACGATGCCTTTGAAACTGGTGCAACTCCTGACACCAAGTTGATTTCAAACTCCAATTCACGAATTGGAACTGAACATGTCAGCTCTTCAGGGAAGACATCCAGAAACTTTTGTACTACCGCAATGTCTTCTATCCTAGTTCATCTTCTTCTTTTACCTCGCTTATTGTTGCTAGGTATACTTCTTCACCGTTCTTCATGGCTTTCCAGGTTTATGCTGCAGATAATAAGAATTTTCGTTCCTTGGCTTTACCGTGATACACGATCTCTCCATCGTCTGGAGTTTGTAGTTTGACATCCTTGTTACGACAGTCAGCAACCACATGGTGTTTAGCTAACAATCCATTCCAAGTATAACATCAAATCCTATCATGTTGAGTTGAATTAACTCGGCATTAAACACCCTTTCATTAATACTGAGATTGCAACTCGGTGTACACTGTGTGCTATTAATGTTTTATTAGCGGGTGTTGCTACACTGTATGGTTTACTGAGTAATTTTGGTTTAAGAGCTAATTTCTTAGCAAACCTTTTGGATATAAATGAATGTGTGGCACCACAGTCAAACAATGCATAATCAGGTAATTCGTTTAATAAAATGGCACCTGCCACGACGTCATTCGCGTCCTCGGCCTCTTCTTGTGTTATGGCAAAGACACAGACATTTGGTTTGTTCTCCCTTTTTTTAATTGGAGGGCCTCCATTACTTGTGACAGTCCCCTTTACATCAGGTTCAGTTCATTCTGCAATCCTATGTCCAAACTTTCCACATCGGCACACTCCTTTTTTTCTAAGGCATTCTCCAGGATGGTTGTAGCCACAATTTGCACATTTTGGAAATCTCTGTTGGTTTGGGCCGGATGTTGGTCCTTTTTGCTGATTATTTGACTGATTAAGCCGCTTGAAATTTTGACCATTGGCGGTGTGTTGGTTAGGGGGAGGTCGCTTACGCTTGAATTCCTCTTCACGATGTCTTATATCAGGTTCAGCCCTGATGGCTGCTCCCATTATGTCTCCAAAGTTTGTGATTTCATAGATTGCGAGGGCAAATTGGATAAGACTGTTTAACCCAATCGTGAAGCGATGTAGTTTCAGGGTCTCATCTGCCATAATAGTTGGTGCATAAGTTCCCAGAGAGTTGAACTTTGAGGTATATTCCACCACCGACATGTCAGGAGTCTGTGTCAAGTGCTCGAATTCCCTCAATTTCTGATATTTTTTTTTAAAAATAAAATTCTAGGGTTCATATGTCTTGTACTAGGGTTTTGAAATTAGTCATTAATCGTTGACTAAAATTTGAAATTACGAGAGGGCTTTCGATCGTAATTGGATAAGGATCGAATTTACAAAGTTAATTGAACAAAAATATTTACGGAGTTTAAGAAATCGGGGAAGGAAAATTCATGGTTGCTAGGGTTCTTGGACACGATTTCGATCTGGATTCTGGTCATCGTCCAGTGGCTGAAATTTGAAATTGATAAAGGGCTTTTGATCAACATGCTCAGAGGATCAGTATGTCAATTTTAATCGCAACACGGTGAAGAGATGTTCTGGAAATCGGAGGATTGAATTCGTGGGTTTTAGGGTTCTCGAATTTCGAACAAGAAATTGATCGGCCAAACGTTGTTCGATCGATATGAAATTTGGCAATGTTCGTCTTGGAGAGGCGGTTTTGTAGGTGGGTCGGCCGTCGCGTATGGTGGCGGGAGGCGGGAGGCGGGAGGCGGCGATGGCGGAAGGGCAGACGGTTAGGGTATGTATTTTCGAAAAAAATCTTTTATTCAATCATTTTTTTATTTTTAGGAACAGAATAATCATTACTCACTTGATTAATCAGATTGGTACTCTTCTGATTATCGTAATTAGCGAGGTTCAACTTTTCCCAACTAATTTTATTTCCTTCAGTTGGTCTATTGTACCGAGTTTTATAATCTAGTGTTATATCTCAACTAGAAGTCTTTTCCCAGCGGGATTATGGAACCAACCTGGCTCTGATACCACTA
Source organism: Haberlea rhodopensis (assembly GCA_907163345.1). Taxonomy (NCBI): domain Eukaryota; kingdom Viridiplantae; phylum Streptophyta; class Magnoliopsida; order Lamiales; family Gesneriaceae; genus Haberlea; species Haberlea rhodopensis. Next base: position 2,350,320 of record CAJQUN010000044.1, on the reverse strand, counting down.
AAATATCACGCCCCAAGACCTGGGTCAATGACACCGGCATTGATTTCCAATAACCACTGAAAATCAATAAGCCTCGTAATACCGTATTTAACAAAAAAACTAGTCTATTTTCCATAAAAATAAATAATTGTCTTTACAATCGAAATTAAATTGCATAACCAATTCCTAAAAGTCTTAAATCGAAATAAAATAATGAAATCCTAAATAAACAAAATTTAATATCTTTAATTCATTGAAACACAGAGGATCACCAACCCCAAAATTGGTGTTCTTCATCGTCTTCAATTTCTTTCTCGTCTTTATCTTGGAAGATAGAGTAATGGGTGAGTGTTTTGGAAAATACTCAGCAAGCGGGGCATCGATATGATAGTATAATACATATTCATAATTTTTGCATAATTTTTCCAAAACATATATCATAATCGAACATAAACTGATATGAATGCATCTCACATAATTGCTCCCATCGAGCCATAACATAACATATCATATCAACAATATTTTTTATATACGTTAAGCACAATAAATCCTCTAATTTCCTCTTGTTACTGATATCAGTCTCTAGACTTAGCCCTCCTAGAGATGAGGTCATGATATCGGATCACCCATGAATAAAGGGTCTGGACTTTCCAGAACAAAGGTTAACCACCGTATCAGGTCGTGTAAACAGTTATAATCCCACCGCATCAGGCCATAAAAGAATTCCTCCCAATCAGATTTCGAAACGTAAAGTGCTTAAAACATATAATTTTCATCCGAACATCATAATTTTTACATAATTCACATATCGATACAAGTTTCAAAACATACTATAGTTTTTCAAAATCGAAAGGAATATTTAACAAAAACCCACTTACAGATATTGGAGACAATTAGGAACGTGATTGCTTAAATTTAGAGTGCGAGAACACGTGAAATCCTTCCCTCCTTGGCTTGAATGGATCGAAAGTTATGTATATTTTAGTGTGAAATTATCTCTTAATGGTTCTGAAATCTTCAAAGGAATTGCTGAAATTTTTAGAAAAGACAAAGGCTGGACTTTGAATTATAATATTGAAAATCATGCACTGATTTTTGAAAGATTTGTGCTGAATAATTTGGAATTTTCTATGCCTATTGGTCGAGAGTTTAGTGGTGAATATATTGAACTTTGTGGACTATTTTGTGGCTAGAATTGTCACGCCCCGAGACCGGAGCGCGTGACACCGACGTTAATTCCAAACATTAATTCAAAATCAACAAGCCTCGTGTACAGATCTATGATAAAAACCAGTCTATTTATTCCATAGAAAATATTAATCGTCTTTTACAATTCATATTACAAAATACAATTGTCTCGGATTAAATCAAATATGCGGAAGCGTAAATAAAACTAATAAATTCTTGAAGGTTCTTCGTGGATCATCATCTCCAAAATTGTTCTTGTAATTCTTCCTCGATCTCTTCTCTTCGTCTTTGTCTAGGAGGGGAGGTAAGGGGTGAGTATTTGAAAAAATACTCAGCAAGTATGGGCCGACTGAACATAGTAAAAACACATATACTTTCATAGCAGAAATCATTTTAAACATTTCTTTATCCAATCCATAGATCTTGGCATATAAACACTATTCTTACTCATAAACACATATATCCACATATTCACATATCGACTATTTGGATTTAAGAGGTGGCTCCCGTGGTATAGCACTTTGCTCTTAAGGATCAAGAGATGGCTCCCATGCATGTGGCACGTCCACATCATGTAGCACTTTGCCCCGCCGAATCAAGTGGTGTCTCATACACACGTAGCACTTTGCTCCGCAAAGTCCTTCGTTCATGATCATGTCACATACTTATTTGTTTTAAAGACATACTTTTCATAGGGTTGTTCAATCGATATTTAAAGCATACATATAGTTTTGAAAACGAATGGAATGATAGCAAAAACCCACTTACCGTCGTTGGATAATTGAAGCATGTTGATATGAGATCCGGGTTGAGAAATGATGAAAAATCCCTTCCTTTCTTCCTTGAAAGTTTCGAAATGTGTGTGTGTGGTGTGAGAGGATTTTCGAAAAGAGCCCATAGGTGGAATATAGTTTTCTTTCTTATAGTAGTAGAGTTGGATAATCATCCCTTAACTTTGGCCAAAGAAATCCCTTAAATTGAGTCAAGTCAAGAAAGTCATGAATGCATGATATTATGATAATTGGATGCTAATGGTGTGACAATTAAGTGGGAATATAATTAGGAGTAAGGTGATTCAATGTAGGAGGATTTCAATTTGGATCCCTAAACTTTGGCCATATAATTGAATGGTAATGTCATGAAATTGATCACATACTGCTTGTAGGCGACTTCCTGTGCCAATTCATTCTTCTCATTCACGAGGGCTTGAATTTGAGTCCACGTGTTCTCCCGATGCTCATTGAACTTCTGCTCGAAGTGTTCCAACTGTTGGCACTTATTAATGTGGACTTTCATAAGTGTTTTGTTGTCCTCGATTGCTTTTGTAAGTCGCTCTTTGACACGATGATTGTGGTAGGTCATCCTTTGAGCCTTGTAATGGAAGTGATTGATTATCTCCAACAACTCTGTCTTGCCTCGCATCTCCTTGTCTTGGAATATTTTAAATTCGATTATATCATACTCCTTCTTTTGGATCGATCTGGTGTGCGCTTGAGTCATCGTAGCCTACGTCGTATTGGGAAAAAGAATGCTACGGTGGACGTGAAATCGAAGGATGAGATTTCTTGGGTTAGAGTTCTTTGAGGAGAAAAATTAGATCCTCGATTGGTTACGTTTCGGTTGCTGAATTTTGAAATTGACAAATGATTTTTTTCTTGGAAATGATGTGATGATAAATAACACAATTCTTATTGGAATAATCTGCTTCGGTGATTCAAAAATTGAGGGCAAGTATTTGAGTTATTAAGGTTTAAAAGGCGCGAATTAGGGCTTCCAGAATTCGATCACCCGAGGTTTAGAATTCGAAATTGATAAGGGTCTATTAATATACATGTTATGAAGATTCATAACCCAGATTTAATTTTAAAAATGCATTCGGAGTTGGGAGAAATCAAGGTCTGAAATTTTCGCGAATTAGGGTTCTTGGGGCTAGAAACACGATCCGAAATTGAGCATCTTGCCTTGTTTGTGATTTTGATTGGATAGAGGGCTTCTATTTGACGTGATATAAGGATCATAAATCCAAAATTAATTTGCAAGTAGTGTTCGGATTGATGAGAAAATCAAATCCCAATTTTTTGTGACCTAGGGTTCTAATGGACGTGAATTGCGGCTCCAAATTGACGTCCTTTCCTTGTTTGCAATCCGACGAAATCATAGTACTTTTACTACTGGCATGATTTTGAGCAAGATCCCGAAATTAATTGGATTTTTGTGTTCGAATTGCCTGTCAAATCGAATGCTGAAATTTCGCCAAAATTAGGGTTCTTGAGCGTGATTTTAGGCTCAAAATCGGAGGCCTTCCTTTGTTGTTAATTTGAATTTTCCAGAGGGCTTTTGACATATACGTCATGGGGAATATTTACCCCAAACTAATATGAATTCTACGTTCGGATTGATGGAAGAAACGAATTTGGGATATTTCCACATTTTAGGGTTCTAAGGGCTAAATTTTCGGTCCTCAATTGACGCCCTTGCTTATTTTTTAAGTCATCAGGAATATAGGGCTTTTATAATGCATGTTGTTATGGTCGGTTACCCAGATTTAATTGGAAATATACGTTTGGATTGTTTGCGAACTTGTTGATCGAAATTTTCGCTGGTTAGGTTCCTAGGGTTCATCGAGTTCGACAGCAATCGTCCCCTTTTTGATCATTGTCTTGAGATCATAACTTGTAATTGGTCTCGGATATCTTATCTTAAGGTCATGATCTGCCCGTTCATGTGTCCAATTGTACGATATACTTCCGGCGGCACCAGATCTGTAAATCGACCAAGGGTTTTAACGCGCAAATTTTCTATCGTGAAATTGGTCATGCGGCTTTTGTTCTTTCGATCAACTGTCTGGTGTCGTGGCTTCGTCTGAGCAAGGCAATCGAGGTGATGGGTCGATTGCCAGACGGCGTGCGGCGGCGGCGTGATGGAGTCTTTAACGGCAGTAGCTTATATTTTTTTTTAAAAAAAACTCTTTTAACAAATTATTATATATTTTTTTCCAGATTGTTAAAAATAATTCCCACCTTGTTTTCGATCCATACAGTTGGTCTATTAGATCCGGGATTTATAATTCGGTTGATTTATATCAACCAAAAATCTTTTCCCAGCGGGATTATGGAACCTGGTTTTGCTCTGATACCACTAAAATGCCACGCCCCGAGACCGGAGCGCGTGACACCGGCGTTGATTCCAAACATTAATTCAAAGTCAACAAGCCTCGTGTACAGATCTATGATAAAAACCAGTCTATTTATTCCATAAAATAATAATCGTCTTTTACAATTCATATTACAAAATACAATTGTCTCGGATTAAATCAAATATGCGGAAGCGTAAATAAAACTAATAAATTCTTGAATGTTATTCGTGGATCATCATCTCCAAAATTGTTCTTGTAATTCTTCCTCGATCTCTTCTTTTCGTCTTTGTCTGGAAGGGGAGGTAAGGGGTGAATATTTGGGGAAATACTCAGCAAGTAGGGGCCGATTGAACATAGTAAAAACACATATACTTCATAGCAGAAATCATTTTAAACATTTTCTTTATCCAATCCATAGATCTTGGCATATAAACACATTTCTTACTCATAAACACATATATCCACATATTCACATATCGACTATTTGGATTCAAGAGGTGGATCCCGTGGTATAGCACTTTGCTCTTAAGGATCAAGAGGTGGCTCCCATGCATGTGGCACGTCCACATCATGTAGCACTGTGCCCCGTCGAATCAAGTGGTGTCTCATACACACGTAGCACTTTGCTCCGCAAAGTCCTTCGTTCATGATCATGTCACATACTTATTTGTTTTAGAAACATACTTTTCATAGGGTTGTTCAATCGAGATTTAAAGCATACATATAGTTTTGAAAACGAATGGAATGATAGCAAAAACCCACTTACCGTCGTTGGATAATTGAAGCATGTTGATATGATATCCGGGTTGAGAAATGATGAAAAATCCCTTCCTTTCTTCCTTGAAAGTTTCGAAATGTGTATGTGTGGTGTGAGAGGATATTTGAAAAGAGCCCATAGGTGGAATATAGTTTTCTTTCTTATAGTAGTAGAGTTGGATAATCATCCCTTAACTTTGGCCAAAGAAATCCCTTAAATTGAGTCAAGTCAAGAAAGTCATGAATGCATGATATTATGATAATTGGATGCTAATGGTGTGACAATTAAGTGGGAATATAATTAGGAGTAAGGTGATTCAATGTAGGAGGATTTCAATTTGGATCCCTAAACTTTGGTCATATAATTGAATAAGATAATTGAATGGTAATGTCATGATTTGATCATGCAATTAAATGGATACCAAGATTTGGGCATGACACTTGAATGAGTCAATAATGAGGCAAAGTGAATAAAGGATTTTGAGTGTTTAATGTAGGAGAATTATTTGACCAATACCAAAACTTATGCCCTTTAATGACACAATTTGAGCAAGGTACTAAATGTCATTAATGAGATTGAATGATAGCATTTGATAGGGTTGAATGAGATTAAATGGTGGCATGATTGAGTGATACAATTGTATGACCTTGAATGACTAGTGTTATGACTTTAGCAAGTCAATGAATGACTCTCATGATTTGGAAAGGCAATTGATTAGGCAAATTTACGGGGCTTCACAAGAATTCTCGGCAATTCAATTATCAATTTATCGAAAATTCCTTGCTGGTTGGGCTGAAGTTTTCGGCTGACGATGCATGAGGAAGAAGTAATTTGGGTCTTATTTAATAAGCTTTGGTTGGTCAAGATAAAATTCACTTCTATCCCTACTAGAATTCTCAATCATCTTTAGAGTTTTAATCCTACTAGAATACTTCATTATCTATCTATTTAATTAGAGTTTTATTCCTACTAGAATACTTAATTATCTAATAACTTTCCATACCTTGCGTTTCAAATTCATGGCATCAAATATATCTTACAGGATAGCCTCTCGAGTATTTTTATGAGTTTCTGGATACCACCTTGCAGTTCAGAGGAGGTGTAACATATTCTTTTTATTATTCTGAACAGGTTCTTATTAAATTTGAATCTATCAGGAAGTTTAGCACCAGAACTTGGACTTTTATCTAACTTGACTATACTGTGAGTAAAATACACATTTTCCATTACATTTTACAAAGCTTAGAAATGTGTTTCACTAAATAATAACTTCGATGTTATTGCTTTTACAGAGATTGTATGTGGAACAACTTAACTGGGTCCATACCAAAGGAGATAGGAAATATATCGACATTACAACTATTGTGAGTTGTTTTTGCCTTTTGTTGCATGTTTCTTATTCCCAGATGAGTTCTTTGTAAATACATATAATACCAAACTCACATCAGAAAGCACAACAAAATTCAAATTTCATTGCTTAACTGTTGTTTACATTTCATTTTTTACAGACTTCTGAATGGCAATCAACTAACGGGATCCTTACCAGATGAGCTTGGTAACCTTTCAAACTTGGACAGGATACAAATTGACCAGAATCAAATATCAGGAGAGATACCACTTTCATTTGCTAACTTGAGCAAAGCAAGACACTTGTAATAATTTGTTTCCTTTTATTTCTAATATAAGCATCATCGTAGAAGTTTATTTTTTCATGCTATTAAACCTTTTTGAGTGATTGAAACTGATGTGTTTGTTGGCTATGCTTTCACTTCATTTACTTCTTACTCTGCATTCTGAGCAGCCATATGAATAATAATTCACTCAGTGGACAAATTCCCCCAGATTTGTACCGACTTCCGATTCTTATTCACATGTGAGTCAATTATCTGTTTTTTATATGAGTCTAATTTCTGCTTATTTGATCAATTTTGTGGCGTTTTGAAGATTATCTTACACGAGATCGTTGATTTCTGCAGATTGTTCGATAATAACAACTTATCAGGATATCTTCCTCCTCAATTGTCTGAAACACCAAATCTGAAAATACTGTATGCTGCCTACTTTTCGCTATATGTCATTCCTGTTGGAAAAAAGTAACGTAATAAATTAAATTAACATGCTCGATCGATCGAGCGGGCCATGAATTTCGTGCCTTTTGTGAATAGTAGCTCGATCGATCGAGCATTGTATCTGTTTTGTGAAATGGTGTGTCCATTCACGTTTAGGGTGCGATTTTCGGTGATAGGGTGCCTCCAAATTGCGTCTTTTTGGACACAACTCTTGACATACTATAAATAAGATATCTCTCACTTGAATTGAATATGGAATTTCGAAATTCACATCATATTTGAAGATCAAAATTTGAGTAATTTTGTGAGTCTTTATCATTGTTATGATTGAGCATTTTTAGACCTTTGTGGTTTAAAGGATTTGTGATTTGGAGTGCTCCTATCACAAATCATAGTCATTGTATCTTGGGAGACAAATTGCCAAAGTAAACCGTTAGCACCGTAGCGGGGCAATATTATCTTAAGGACAGAGATTCCAAATCTCGCATCGACATTTCTAATACAAAGCCATTGTTGTTTTTGCTTGCTACTTCCTAAGATACACACCCAAAAAATTTTGTACAACAATCTTAAGGCAATAGTAGCAACAAATGGCATTCGTCGAGTGCAACAACGACTCCAGTTCATCATGGTGAAAGGCCTGAAAAGTTCAATGGAACGATTTCAAGCGATGGCAACAAAAGATGTTGTTTTATTTGATAACCTTGGGGTTGGCAAGGTTCCTCAATGTGGATGCTCCTACTATTATGGAGAGTGAAACTGACAACCAAAATAGGGTTGTGGTTGATGCGTGGAATCAAAGCGATTTCCTGTGCAAGAATTATATTCTCAATAGACTGAACAACATATTATACAATGTGTATTGTCTAGTGAAGACGGCCAAGGAATTGTGGCAATCCTTGGAGAAAAAGTATAGATCCGAAGATGCCGGCATGAAGAAATTCATCGTTGGGCGATTCCTGGATTTCAAAATGGTTGGTACAAAGCCTGTGATAGCACAAGTGCAAGATTTGCAAGTAATAATGCACGAAATTCATGCGGAGGGAATGGTTCTAAGTTACTCGTTCCAAGTGGCCGACATGATTGAAAAGTTGCCTCCGTCATGGAAGGACTTCAAGAATTATCTCAAGCATAAACGAAAAGAGATGAATCTTGAAGACCTTGTGGTTGGCTTGAGAATCGAAGAGGACAACAAAATTTCCGAAAGGAAGGAAAATTGGCACCAACATGAAGCACGAGTGAACTTAGTGGAAAAACACGCCGGAATAAAGCGGAAGTTTGACGGCATGGCCTCCAAATCTGGAAAGGCGAAGAAGTTCAAAGGCAAGTGCTACAAATGTGGAAAACCCAATCACATGGAAGGATTGTCGCAATAAAGACGATCGCGGGAGGGATCAAGTAAATGTGACCGAAGAAGATCGTCTCTCAATTGATTTGGATGATCTAACGCTTACCGGTTAAATTAGATTGTGTATCTTTGAAAGTTGTAAACTCCAAGAATGGAGTGATTCTAAATAAATGTAATGACGATATTTGTTGAAAGCAATAAAATTTATGTTATTACTTCTTGTAGTGAATCTTATGGTTTGTGGCATGATTGTTAGGATCATTTAAACCATAGTTTGCAGCACAAATTGTAATGTTAAATTTATTGCTTATATGGGCACTAAGTTAACAAAATCGTCATTCATTTGTTAGAAGAATCGTAACGTCTCTAGAGTTTACTCACAATGATGTTTGTGATGGAAAGATTGTGCAAACTAGAGATGTGAGAAAAGTAATTTGTTACTTTATCAATATTTGCACTTGATATTGTTGTGACTTTTTTGCTATGAAGCAAAAACGAGGCCAGTAAGGTGTTTAAACACTTCAAGAATGAGATTGCAATAAAATTTAGCAAATGAGTTTTGCTATGGGAAATTGTGAGTAGATTATACTTGTGTTGTCTAAGAATTTGACGCTTAAGCTTGAATCTGCAAGACTATAAAATCTTGAATTCGAGTTTCTAAGCTTTGTACGCTTAAAACACAAGTGATAAATCGAAGCCACAAATTTTGATTAGGCGTTGTAATATCTCAAATTGGTTCATTTTGAATTTCTAAGCTAGTACGCTTATAACATGAATTTGCAAGATTTAAAATCTTGAATTCAAGTTTTCTAAGTTAGTGCGCTTAAATTGCAAATTGTGAACCAAGTTTGAGAATATTATCCAAGTTTCAACTTTTGTAAGCAAGTGCGCTTAAATCCGAAATTTTCAAGAAATAAAAACTTGAATTTGGATTTGTAAGACGATAACGCTTAGAACTTGAAACACGAAAGTTTGAACGCCAGTGCACTTCGTTACTACCCGAAGTTGTGGGGGTTGCAATTCTAGGATTCAACCACTTACCACATTTAGGCAAGGACGAAAACCTTTTGATTGAAGGAAAAGATAGTTTCCTACAATATTTGAAATGTGGGGGGTACTTGGCTAAGCTAGAAATGAAGGCCAAAGTAAATTCATAACAAACACCAAATAAAACACATGAAGAGTTTGACAAATTATGTTGTCAAATAGATTAACGAGTGTGACAAATGTGTACACACCTAAGCATATGTATGCTTGTATATTGATGATAAGCTCATTGGAGAAGCAATTTAGAAATCATCAAGTAACAAAGGAAAAATGTCGATGAGACATTTTGACATGTGTGCATCAAGAATAATGCTTGGAGTGAAGTTTCCAAGACACTTGAAGAATGAAATCTCAAGGATTAATTCGAGTTTCAAATTTTAAGCTTTGCACTTAAAATTTCAAGTTTGCAAGAAATATAATCTTGAACTTGTAATTTTTTAAGAATCTATGTGCTTAAATATGAATTCTGAATTTAAGTTGAGTATTTCATTGGTCTCGAATTTTGTAAGAAATAACGCGTTAACAACTCTTAAAGTTCGATGATGGAAATATCCTAAAAGGATAAATGATGCAAAAGAGGTAATGTGATTACCAAAACTGAAGATATACTGTTGTGGAAAATTCTCTATGCAAAATCCTGTTGCGATAATGTGATTTTTAGAGAAAAATCCTGTTGCGATAATGCTATAAGACAAAATGGTCTCTAGTGGCATAATTGTGAGTGATTATGTGAAACCGCGGATCCGCATATGAAATGGTTAAAGGAGAGATCATGTGAAAGTTTATCGAGGGGAATGGGGTTAAAACCCTATAATCAAAATCTCATAGTGGATATTCAACCTTGTTGACTGGAGATCCCAAGATCTAGGTTCAAAAGGGACAACTAAATTATGAGATTGTATAAACACCTTGGAGATCAATCTCCAACCCATTCCTATGATAAGGGGTGTAGTATGCAAAAAGGGTACGAGGATAGACAAAAGGCCTTTAATGATTCCTAAGACATATAAGAATATGTTGGAGTATAGCAGGATACTCTTATAGGAGATCACCTACGTAAGTGTGAAGTGTGGCCGCTTCAAAGATGAAAAGCACTTATGGAACCAAGTGTGATCCATGGCCGAAATGGACACAACCGTAAGAAACCAATACGAAGTTTATAATTATTATGGTGTGGATTCAATTGTCTTGGTTTACACCAACGACTAAATAGTTCAAGACTATAAGTTCACTATTAAGTTAAGTAAATCCGATTGAATACTACTACGGAAGATTCAAAGCCGCAAGCTATCTATCCAGATGCCATAATAGTTCGTTAAAAGTGCTCAATTGCATACATGCATTAATTTAATTCATGTGGGGGATTGTTGGAAAAAGTAACGTAATAAATTAAATTAACATGCTCGATCGATCGAGCGGGCCAGAAATTTCGTGCCTTTTGTGAATAGTAGCTCGATCGATCGAGCACTGTATCTGTTTTGTGAAATGGTGTGTCCATTCATGTTTAGGGTGGCATTTTTGGCAATAGGGTGCCTCCAAATTGTGTCTTTTTGGACATAACTATTGACATACTATAAATAAGATATCCCTCACTTGAATTGAATATGGAATTTCGAAATATACATCATATTTGAAGATCAAAATTTGAGTAATTTTGTGAGTCTTCATCATTGTTATGGTTGAGCGTTTTTAGACCTTTGTGGTTTAAAGGATTTGTGATTTGGAGTGCTCCTATCACAAATCATAGTCGTTGTATCTTAGGAGACAAATTGCCAAAGTAAGCCGTTAGCACCGTAGCGGAGCAATATTGTCTTAAGGACAGAGATTCCAAATCTCGCATCGACATTTCTGATACAAAGCCATTTGTTGTTTTTGCTTGCTACTTTGGTTTTCCAAACAAGACGAGCCACTAAGCTGTAACCCTATTATCGACGTAATGGCCTTGTCCAGAACAATTAATAGGAATGCGACTGAAATCTGTTTTGCATTACAAGATTGAAAGGATTGGTACTGATTCTATCTGCAAAACTTTTCTTTATTATATAAAGGAAAGGCATGTTCTATGCTGTTGCGGTACACCACGAAGCTAATGATGTCCACACATTATTGCATGTATGAAACTGATGACGCATGGTATAACTTATGTTTATTATCTGTAATAAACCTGTATGGTCACCAACGATCGTTTGTCTGCTCATAGAGTATCATAGAAGATACATAGAAGATACGTAGAACAAAGCCTGGCTTCAGGCTTTAAATCCCAGTAGAATCGCCATATAGTTCATGTTCTTTCTCATTAGTCTCTTATTGGTCCTTCCTCAAGCCACTTTTGTTTTTCATACTTTGCATCTCAATATTTCTGTCATGAAAGAGGAGAATTTTGACTCTATTTCTGAATCTTTGTTTGATGAAAAAATTTGAGTATGCACTCAGGTACATCATTTTCTATTTCTACTTATACTTTTATTTATTTCTATTTCTTTTTTTAGCCAGCTTGATAATAACAACTTTGAAGGAAGTACAATACCTGCTTCATACGGCAACATGTCTAGTCTATTGAAGTTGTAAGTGAATGAATGCAGTGTTAGACTCTGTGTGTGCTATACTTATCTTTATCACAGTTGCGCATGGTACATGAATTTTCCGGTTATATGTAGACTAGTTCGAGGTAATGTGGGTAACAAGTTTACTTTGTTGGATGTATCAGGAGTCTAAGGAACTGCAGTTTACAAGGACCTATTCCTAATTGGAGCAATATGCCTGATTTAGCTTACATGTGAGTAGATATTCTCACTAAACTTGATTCCTACTCTTGACTTGGCTACTTTTACATTTATGGTTTTGACCTGTTATTAAACTTTGGAGTCCTGTTGCAAGTGGCTCTCATATTGCTATAGATTTTATATTTCATTATTTTGAGGCAAATTCAGGTTCTTCAGATGGTGCTAGTATGCTTTTCAAATATCTATTTGTTGGCTAATCTACAAATATATGAATGATTCACCTGTAAGAAAAAATCGACTTGTTTATCTATTGTGACTAGTTCGGTTATAAGCCTATTTAAACATCGTTTCCCATGTTTGCCTAAGGTTTTACGGTTATCTCTTTATCTAACCGGGCGTGCTGAATTGCAGAGATTTGAGCTGGAACCAGCTTAATGGTTCCATACCACGTGGTGCTCTATCTGAAAATATCACAACCATGTAAGCGACATTCACATTTTTCGTTTTTAATAACACACAAAAACCTTAACTGTTTGACCTTATTCTTTTTCTACTCTGCAGTGATCTCTCCAATAATAATCTTGGTGGAACCATTCCAGCCAGCTTTTCAGGGCTTCCTCGTCTACAGAAATTGTGAGCCTTCATCATCTTCCACCAATTTCCTGCCCTGAATTTGATGGAATTTATGATAAAATCTCTTGTTTTCTAGTTTATTTTAGTTTAAAAGTCCCTACGTATCTCAGAGTTATCAGTTGCGTTTCTTACATCCTAATAGTGTAATTTTTTTGGCTGCAGGTCACTTGCAAATAATTCCCTGAGTGGTTCTGTTCCATCAACCATCTGGCAAACTCGGAATTTAAACGACAATGAGAGACTTCTTCTGTAAGGCCTCTACCCTCTACCCTATGTGAGATAATCTCTATTATCATTATACTGAGAAGTATTCTTGATTTTAACATATTAATGTGTATTTGCTGGCATTTCAGGAATTTTGGGTACAACATGTTTTCAAATATTTCGGGCACTCTTTTCGTCCCTCAAAACGTTACCATTGGGTTTGTCCTTTCTATAGCTTTCAAATGTTGCATTTATTGACCTTCCTAAATTGATTTCTTGAATAAATGTAACTTCAGAAATTTTTAAGGTTCTCTTACCATTTGATGCCCCCATATTTCAGCCTTCAAGGAAATCCTGCATGCTCAAACAGCAACCTGATTCAATTTTGTGGGAGTCGTGAAGTAGAGTTCAGTAATACCTCGGGCTTTACAAATGTCGAAATTTGCCCTCCTTTAGCATGCCCACCATCATACGAGTATGCCCCAGCATCTCCTACCATACGTTGTTTTTGTGCTGCACCACTATATGTTGGATATCGCTTGAAGAGTCCTGGGTTCTCAGATTTTCAACCATATGCCAAAGAATTTGAGGTCTACCTAAGTTCCGCGGTTGACTTGAATCTGTATCAGCTTGCTATTGATTCCATTGAGTGGCAAGAGGGTCCTCGTCTCAGAATGTACCTAAAGATATTTCCATTGTTTATCAACGAGAGTGTTCGGTTATTTAACATGACTGAGATTCTACGTATTCGTGGGCTGTTTGGTGGATGGAAGATTCGCTATAGCGATGTGTTCGGACCTTTCGAGCTTCTCAATTTCACTCTTTCTGATCTTTATGCAAATGGTACGTCTGTTTTCCAGCTACGAATGTTAACTAGACACTTGAAGGAAACGAAGGCATCGAGTCAAGAAATTTGCCTTCACTGTGAGGAATTGTTTGATTGTCTTCTGATGAAATTACAACATCGTTTTGATGAAGTTAATAAAAGAAGATACACTTTTCTTGTCATGGATTGATGAGAATGAACCTTTACATTGAATAGTTTCATGTTTTAATGGAAGTTTGGAGACTCTTGTTTCAGTAATCTTGTTTACTTATATATGCTCCATCCATATAATTAAGAGCAGTCAACTTCGGTTTGTAACTTTTGAGAGCCCATACTCATTCCCTTTTTTGGTGTTCTTTTTCAGAATTTCACCAGTCATCATCTGGCATTAGCAAGGGTGCGTTAGCAGGCATTATACTAGGGACAATAGCTGGTACAATTACTCTAACAGCACTCATCGCACTCCTTATCGTGAGGCAGTACTTACGGAGAAAGCACACATCTTCAAAGAGACGCTTGTGTGAGTATTACCTTTTTTTCTTCTGGCTTTTTGGTTGTGTTAGCAAGGTTCGATGGCACCCTTGTTGAAGTCGGGAAGAGAAGTTCCTGTGATTGATTCATTGCCAATATTATTTGACAACTTCGTTAAAACTAATCAATCATTACAAAACATTTCAGCATCTAGGATTTTAAAAAACATTGATGGAGTGAAAGATTACACTTACGCGGAAATGGCATCGGCAACAATGAAACAGTAGTGGCAATAAAGCGTGCCCTGGAGGGATCGCTGCAGCGTGAACATGAGTTTCTGACAGAAATAGACCTGTTGTCCAGGTTGCATCATAGGAACCTTGTTTCATTGGTTGGATATTGTGATGAAGGAGGTGAACAGGTACCAAGTTCACATGTTTATATTTACCTGCCATTTGTTAACAAAGACTAACAGACAACAACCAGTTCATAAGATCAAATTTTCAGATCGATCGTCCAAATAATATTTGGATCTTCGACAGTAAAAGGATAGTTTACATGGGAAAGGCTTCCCCTGGCTAAAACTTGTTTTAATTTTCTCCAAGCTTTTTGATTCTTTCTTAGTTCTTTTCATTCATATCAGAAGTTATTAAATCGTTCTATATGAGTTCGATTTTCATTTTTGTCGTGCATTTCATGGTGCAGATGTTGGTTTATGAATTCATGAGTAATGGCACCTTGAGGGACCACCTATCTGGTAATTTTTTAAAGCGGAGTTTCAGCCATATTTTGTTGGTCAACAATTATTTATAGTTGATTAAGCAAAATGTAATACTGATGGTGACTTGATATGACAGCTAAATCTAAAGTGCCTTTGAATTTTGCTATGAGAGTAAGAATTGCATTAGCTTCGGCCAGAGGCATCCTTTACCTTCATACAGAAGCCGACCCTCCAATATTTCATCGGGATATCAAGTCGAGCAACATATTGTTAGATTCTAAATTTATCGCCAAGGTTGCTGATTTTGGATTATCGCGGCTAGCTCCACTGCCAGAGCTTGAAGGAGCCGTACCTGCTCATGTATCTACAGTGGTCAAAGGGACCCCGGTGAGAACAACTAAAAGAGCTGGCTCAAATGCACACACACACACACATGTATATCATGTTCCTCGTATAAGTTACTCATTCAATGTTGTTGTCTGGTTACTGCAGGGATACCTTGATCCAGAATATTTTCTTACTCGAAAATTGACTGACAAAAGTGATGTGTATAGCCTCGGGGTCGTCTTTTTGGAGCTCTTAACTGGAAAGCATCCAATATTTCATGGCAAAAACATCGTCAGGGAGGTAATATGCCATTTCTTAGATTACAGTTCATGGTACATAATTAAGAGCATTGTTTGTGCTTATAAAGTATTCTCCAGTCTAAATGCGCTGCAACATCTTACTCATTTGCTATTCATCTATTAGTTTCTTTAACATGTGGTTCGATTTGCTATTCATCCGTTCTGTTCTTTAACATGTGGTTGCCCGAACCACTTTCTCTTAGAAATATTATAAACCATGGGGAGTATGAATATTTCTGCCTTCGTGAAGAGAGTCGGTGGCAATTTAACCAATGTGGTGTCTTTGATAGGCACTTTATCCCTGTAGTTTGTAAATATGCAATTTACACCTTTGTGGTTTGAATAGACTGTTTACCATGTGATTTTCAAAATATGCATTTTACCCTACGTGGTTTGCAAAACGTAGCATACTGCTCCCTTACATAGAGAAGATGTTTTGCACATATTCACGTACCACGAGGACAAACTATTTATTTTCAAAACATATGGGGGTTAAACGCCTATTTTGAAAATTATTGTGGGTTTCAAACCACGGGGGTTTAAAATGCATATGGAAAAACAAAAGGGGGTTCGTCACTTCGTTGGCAAAAACCCCTTTGTGAAGAATTCATAATATCTTCCAATCACAATTATTTCCACTTTTCAGAATTTTGAACAGGAAAAAAATAGCAAGGGCAGGCGAAAAGTGATGCTAATGACTGGATTATGAATCTTTTCGTTCATGATTGTGAATCCAAAAGTATGATATACAAAAGAATCAATTGTATGCATACATGTGCTGATTGTATGTTCGTCTGCATCAGGTCAACACTGCATATAGATCGGGCGTGATATTCTCCGTCATTGATGAACAGATGGGATCTTATCCTTCTGAAGGTGGGGAGAAGTTCATAAATCTGGCACTAGGTTGTTGCCAAGATAACCCCGATGTCCGGCCTTCAATGGCGAAAGTGGTTAGAGAACTTGAGAACATATGGCAGATACTTCCGGAAAACGACATCAAGATAACAGAATCCTTAGTCACTGATCCTGCGAAGTTTGTAACTCCGCCATCTTCGGCTTCTTCCTCGAGAACTCCTTATTTTGATGTTTCAGGTGACCAGCTTGTCAGTGGCGTATTTTTTACTGTTATACCAAGGTAATGACTTGGTTTGTATGTCTTTCTCCGTTGATGATGTTTTACAGAGTAACATACACAACACCTTGAATCAGTACCATCTTTTTGTTTGTGTTGCATTTATACATTATCCGTAGCACAGTTTATATTGAGGAGAAATTCAATGCTATTTGCAATAAAATCTTTTGAAAATTCTTTATTATTCTACCAATCCAGGGGAGAAAAACATTTTAAATTAATATTTTATTGTACTTTTTTAAATCTTTATATTAATTATAATAATTGGATGTATTAAATCTAAAGATGTTATAAATTGCACATTGTATATTTGTCCATCGTAAATTTAAAATTTTAATCTTTACATGCGCATGTACATAA
This sequence comes from Haberlea rhodopensis, assembly GCA_907163345.1. Lineage (NCBI taxonomy): Eukaryota > Viridiplantae > Streptophyta > Magnoliopsida > Lamiales > Gesneriaceae > Haberlea > Haberlea rhodopensis. The sequence goes on along the minus strand of CAJQUN010000044.1, from coordinate 2,333,097 downwards.
CACATTTCATTGCATGTCAACAAGAAAAATAATATTACATTCAATTAAATAACCTATTCAAAAATAATTATCGACAGTTACTCTGACAATAAATAATTTCAATTAAATAACCTATTCAAAAATAATTATCGTACCGTATCTGCGTATCCATGTATCCGTATCCGTGCAACATAGCAGTCATGTATGTCTAATATTTACTTAATTCCCGCAGATTATTACCACATTCCCACTTTCAACAATATATTAATTATATATTCACAGCCCATTTATGCCCTCTTAAACAATTAGATATGATTTATTTGATTTTTTTTTAAATAATGTAATTAATTTTTTATTGATAAATTACTATTGTATCATAATTCGATAACTATCGTATAATGAGGAGATCGCCACAAATATTAAAAAGGAGGTAATTATAGTTTAGAATGCTCAAGAATGTACATTTCAATTAAAATTGTTACAATATATATTTCAGAATAATTTTAATTTAAATATATGATTTTATCATTTAATCGTAGCGTTTAAGGGTGTGTTTGGTATGCATGCTAAGTGATGATTAATATTTTAATACATCTGTGTTTGGTATGCATGCTAAGTGATGATTAATATTTTAATACATCCATTATCATGTGTTTGGTAGGCATGATTAAACTTGTGACAGCCCGTTCGACCCGCATCCAGCCCGAAGCCGACCCGCACTGTACACATAATAATTTTTTTCGGATGGTTAATTAATACCTTGGTGTATTCGAGGATAATGATTGATTACATATTTTTTCCTATAATATCCTTCAAATTTTAAACAATTTAGAAATTATCCAATTTAATAATTTTTAAATATAATCTGTAGTATGCCTAATGTTATAATTGTTATTAACATTTATTATTAATAAAAATAATATCCAAATTCGTATTATTTTTTGAACAAATTCAAATATGTATTATAATTTTAATTCTTACGTAATTATATTAGTACTAAATCTAATTTTTCTATATGTTGTTAATTAATATATGTAGTTATTTTGGTGTGTATTTTGTATATTGAAGAAATTAATGAAAATTTAAATATTAATATACTAAATATAAATTTAAGGTTAAAAATAATTTTAATAAAGAAAACAAAAATTTTAAAATTATTTATCCAATTATTTTAAAAACAAGTTATTAGGTACTACAAATTTCGTAATTATAAAAAAATTATTTATTCTTATTTACTATTACTTATTATTTATATTATTATTATTATTATTTATTTTTAATATATTTTATATTAGCATATTATTATTATTCTTATTTCTAATAACTGGTTTATAAGTTTATTTAAATAACTAAAATAATATTTTTGAAATAATTAATTTAATATATCTAAATTTCTTATTTTATAAAATATTTTGTAAATATTTAATTATTTATCCATTTAATTAAAAATATGTTAATCAATTTGGTCTTTATAATACCTTAGTAATTGTTAATACATAATGGGGGTATTTTGGTCATTGTAATACAATACACAAATTAATCCATCATTTTAAAAACATACCAAATATCATATAACTTATCACACTATATTATTTATCATCAACTTATCTTTCTAATCACTTTTATTATCTATCATTCATTTATCACATCCTACTTACCAAGCATGCATAAGTATCTTGTCATAATAAAAAGAACATTTTATCGTTAAATAAATTATATAATCAATAATATAAGTTGACAAAGTGATAAAATTAAAGATAAAAAGGAATAAGTAAGCAGAGGCGGAGGCACCCTTAGCAAAACAAAAACAAAAAAAACCTATTTTTTTTTTAAAAATAATTATTTTACTCCCAAAAAATTATAGTTTGTCCATTATAATTTTCCCTCCATCTTTTATTTTAATATTTTTTATCTTCATTCCCAAAATTTATTCGTCCATCATTGTAACTAAGCATATCATAAAGTTAAAAGGAGAAAGTGATACAATTAATAATCACCGGCATCTATGTAATACCAGTTCATCCTCGTCGTTTGGAATTACAAGCTTTGGTAGTTGCCTACAAACTTCTTTAAGCTGTTTGACAGCTTGTCTGTGATCTTCATTCCACTCAAACTTAACATCTTTTTTTAGTAGTGGACTGAACACCTTCTTGTGGCTTGCTAGGTTGTTGATGAACATCCCAGCAAACTTAACAACTTTCATAAAACTCTGAAGTTGGTTTAAATCCTTGAGTTCATCCCGATATCCTTGCGCTTTCTCAACAATATGATTCTGCAAGATGATTCCAGATTCGTCGATCTCAATTCCAAGAACTCGATCTGTCTTGTGGCAATCACTGACTTCCTTTCGGAAAGCAATAATCCTTCCTTGTAACAAACATCTAAAAGATTTCCAAATGTTTAAGATACTCTTTCATGTTTCATAACGCAATGAGGATGTCGTCAATATACATGAACATGAAGCTGAAGTAATCATTGAAAAGATTATCCATCTTTCTTTGATATATCTAGGGAGCATTTGCCAATCACATTGTCATAACATTTCAGATTTAGTGTCCTTGTGGTGTGGAGAATGCTTTGAACTTTCTACTAGCCTCATCCATCTTAATCTAGTAGAACCCAAACTTGCATTCGAACTTAGAAAACACTTTGGCATTCTTGATGTTATTTACCAAATGTTCTCTGCTTGGGATAAAATATCCATCGAACTCCAAGATTTTGTTGACCCCTTTATAGTTGATCACCAATCTTGGCTTTTCTCGTTTAACTTCTCCATGATTCCGAACCAGAAATCCCAGACTACTATATGGAGAAACATCTGCTGATATTAACTTAAGGTCAAGATGTTCCTTAAGTATTATCTGCATGCCCATCCGATCTTCCATATTCATGGGGATTGGTTTGAATATGACGAACTCATTTTCTTAAGTAGCTTTGAGCTCATTCTTGTTCTACAATGCCAGGGGATCCCCATTGTAGTTCATCTGAATCTTCATTTTCACATCCTCTAGAGTGATTTGCTCTTCGATGGTAGTTTCAGGTTGTAAGGACCCCAAGCCCTTAACCCTTGATTAGTGTATTAATCATTATGTGTGGCACATGCTTTCAAAAAAAATCAATCGGGAAGCTCAGATGATACTTACAAAATTTTCTTTAATATTCAACGTTATAAGATCATCTCTACCAACAAATAGACTCATAGAGTTCGCCCATTACCAACCCCATTTTGCCACTTTTTATATTGTGGACTTTTATAAAAATTTGGGCAGAGTCTCCCCATAATTAGAGCTATCCCGAAACACAAGCACATCACATAATATAATTCCCGGCCAGGGAAACCACAAAACTCAGCAGAATACAGTAACACCAAGTAAATTCTCAGCCAGGGAAGACACCACACATAAGACAACAAAAGTGGGTTTCAACACCCACATAATACACCAATGACTCTCAAATCATTTAGCAATTCTACCCTTAATTGCATGCAACATAGAATGAAAGAGAGAAAGGCTCATGCCTTTATATACAACCCATATACAAGTATAATCGTGCTCACATGCGAGCATCATAAATGTGTATATAACCCTCGGGTGTATATAAGTACTCTATACGATACCGTGCTCCATCAAGCCCTGGTACCACGATCCTGGGAGTACGTCCTATCAACAGCTCGAGCTCAACTCCAAAGCCATCGATGTACCTGTTCACCTGTCCCAACAGAGACAGCCCCCACACGGGGTGAGCATACCAATTCCACAATTTCATAATCATAATGACATAATACATAATTTACAAAAATATAAATATTGTGGAACATATGTGACACTTCCTGGATGGTATCATCCTCATCCTAGCGTACCCCTGTAATATCCCTGTTCTCAAAACAGATAAATCATCAAATCCTGAATATGCAGTTAATCATCACATTGGTTAACCCTAACCAGTTTCAAATTAATATATATCTCATTACATTTTCTTTATCATAGAATTATCGTAATTCTAGATATCATGTAGAGATTTCCTTAACTTCCATTACCAATTAATCAACTCCTTGATTAACTTACGTCTCTGTTCCTATTCATAATAATAGGGAATGGAATATAGATATCTTGGATATCTAGTCAAATGCCACATTTCATCCTTTGCTCGCTTCATAGCGGCAACATGTATTTCCTCACGTTAAACAAATAACAATAAAGTTTCATTTCCCTTATCCTATAGGTTGTCACCTATATATATATATATATCATGCATCGCACTTGCAAAGATATAAATTAAAGACATGCTCGTACGCTAAACGTACCTTAAATCCTCGAAGTCCGAGCCAAACCTTGCTCGAGTTCCATGCCCTGAGGAACGATGTACTAACATGATAAATAATTTACAATTATTTACGAACATGTAACCCATGCTCAAGCACATCCATAACCCTCAAAATATTGTCAACACACGACAATAAATCATTTAAAAGACCCGGGGCAGGGCACATGCAGGGAGGGAAAACGGATGCGACATATCAAAAAATTGCTCAAGAACACCTTCAATAATTCGAACCCAACCAAGCACCATAATACATCTAAAACATGTAATAATCGATTAACAACAAGAATCATCGCCCCCCTGCCAAAACCCCCCAAAATTCGAACTCAATGCCCTAAATTCGAACCCAATTCCTTAAATTCGAACACAATACCACCAAATTTAGCAGGGAATTACATGAGAGGGACGAAAAAGGGGTAAGAAAGGTTACCCATACGAAGATCGGAAGGAAAACGGACAAAAATCGAAGAACCCTAAAAATCTGGGCCTCGACGCATTCTGGAAAAACCCATGCGCGATTCGCGACGATACTCTCAATTGCCGGTGTGGAAAGCTGCGCCTCGGAGAGACGAATCCAACGGTGGGTCGGACGCGCCGGACGGCGGCGGGCGCACCGCTTTTGTGCGCGGGGGCTGGGGGCGATGGGAAGGCAGCGGGGAGAGAGAGAAGGTAAGGTGCTGAAATGGACTTTTTAATTAAAATCTCGGGTTCAACTGGTATATATAGCAAAATTACCCCGAAATATCAATAGCCCCACAAATACATCATGATTCATTAAAAATCATCTGTTTTCAAAAACTCTCTCTCTAACCTCAAAATCCCCTACCGGTGCCCACACAAAGCATCCCAGATCCCGAGTCACACCAAAAACCCAACTCATAGGTTTTACACCGTAATGAGAATACAATCTCAACCTCTGGATCCAACAATCCCAACTACCCAAATAAACGAGCCCAGAAGGCCCAACACCGCGATTAAACTCCAAATCGCTACGTAAAACCACTTTAGGGGTTATTAATACTCCAGGATTAACATCTATAATCCCTGGTCATCACACAGGTTGTGGAACTTAATCTTGTAATGCCTTCTTTAGTAACAACAGGGTTTTTAGAGTAACTATTTCCTCATCCTGTTCTCTGAAAGACATAATATTCAAAAGTTTGAAAATCCTTTTCACTGGGACCTTGTTGTCGAAACTGAAGGATTGTTTCACCAAATTTCAGCTGATCTTCATCTTTGGGTGTTGAAGTTTTCCTTTATCACCACGCTTGCTGCGAAAACTAATGGGGAAATTTCTATGAAATGACTCCCGTAGTCGCTGGACAATAATGTTATGATCACAAAGGGTTGTGAAAATAAGCATCCTTGTCTCGTTCTCCTGTGTAAAATGCTTGAATGTCTGTAGGAAATTTTTTCGTAGCAACATATCAGCTCCCATATCATGGAAATAGATAGGCGGAGTCTTGACTTTGTACCAGGGGGTACCACCAGCTCCTTCAATGAGTATTTTCGCTTACTGGACTCCTTCATTCAGAATAAGAATCCGCTTTGAAAAGTCTCTTCCGGCAATGGTTGGTAATTTCTCACCAACATCTTTAGGGAAGATGCCTCGTTTGGCAGTGCATATTTCAGCTCCTGAATCAATATAAGCTGCAAAATATTCTGCTCGTTATTTCTCGAATAACATCCCGGCTGAGATGTATATTGAGAATGAACTAGTGGTCATCGAATTCTGTATCTTTTCCCATCCAGCGTGAATTTTATTCCATCCTGTAATATTTCCCAAGGTTTATGTTCCTCGAGAAACTCAATCCCAAGAATGAGCTATTCTGGGATTCTTCCTGCTATCCCGGCAAATGTTAGATCAATTTCACTAATTTTGAGGTTTCCTTGGTATCAGCCAACTGTGGGTTATTGTAAATAATATAAGACATCATAAGGAAAGATGTTATCTTTTTTTCTAACGTCGAAGATTATTTCAATTTCTCGCCATCCTTCTGAACACTTCAGAACTCCCTTTGTTTCGAAGATATCTGGGATTCTGAATCCTGTTTGAGGCTGCCTTTTTGTTTTTCTCCTGGATAGTTGTTGATTAACATATCCTATTGAAAAGGCATTCTTCTTGGCTTGATCATAAGCTACGATGCACGGACACTGGCACGACGACACTGACACGACACGGACGCTGCAACACGAATTTTCAAAATTTTCAAGATACGGCACAGATGTGACAGGCGCATATATATATATATATATATATATAATACGAAACATATAAATAAATGCATGTCACTAGAATTATCATAATATCACTCATACTAACACCAAATACATATTACTTTAATTAATATAAAGTTTAACAAACATGTCCAAATAAAATATACACTAAAAATATTCTTACCAAATTCAGTATATATATATATATATATATATATATATATATATATATATATAAATGTATACCACTGAAATCATCATAATATCACTCATACTAACAACAAATGTATAGTACTCCAATTAAATAGAGTTTAAGTAAAAACTTTAAATTTTATTTTAGCCAAAAACTTTTTAAACTGTACAATTATCACCCAAAAGTGTCGTTTTTGTGTTGGACACGGCTCGGACAAGCCCATCAGCCATGTCCGACATGGGTGTCCGATTTTGAGAGGAGTGTCCAATTTTGTTTTATTAATAAAATAATGGACAAGCCATGTGGCGTGTCTGAGGAGTGTCCGAGAAGTGCCGGTGTCCGAGAAGTGTTTGACACTGCACCGAGTGATTTTTAGGAGTGTCCGTGCATCATAGACCATAAGGCTCATGCTTCTGTTCAAAACAGGCTGGTAATGTATCCTCATGTCGATTTCTCCAATTGTCGGAGTATTAATAATATCCAGCAATACTGTTTTTTTGAAATATTCGAATATTCTAGGGACTTCGATGAATTCATTTCTCAAGAATACTTCTGAATGATGTGTATTCGAGGGCGCGTAAGACACCTTGTAGGTGATTGACCCTTCTCAGTTAACAACAAATTAATGTAGCAGTGTAAGTAGGGATCGATCCACGGGGAAGTGAGTATGTTTGTGCTAACAAGTATCAAAATAGGGGGGTTTTGAGAGTAGTAATTATCTAAAATTATGTAGGATGCAAGATTGAAATAAATTAGGAATAAATCAATTAAAGAGAGATCTCGATTTCGGTCGACTCTACCATTGGAATTCGATTATTCATTCATCGATTTTCTGACATATGTAAGTTTTATGCATGAATATTCACCATTTTGAAGATTTAACTCCTATCCCACCTTAAGTTTAATTAAATCGAAAACAGCATCCAAATTTAACCCTTATCGATTAATCAACCTTAACAACAACAGTTAAGATTTAAACTAATTATAACATATGAACAAGTAGGATTGGTGAAACTAAACAACATAAACAACAGCAGTTATGTTTAATCTAGTCAAAAGTTTTTCCTAGGAATTTAATAACCTCAACAACAGAGAATTATCAATCATAGTTGCTTCTCAAATTCAATTAATCAAACAATTATGGATTTGATATCAAACTTAGCATTAGATTGTATGAAAAATTATTAGGTAGCTAATCTAACAACCAACAACACAATCATGGCAAGAACACAAGAAAAACTTATGATATTCAATAAAAATCACCAATCCAAACAATAATCTCTTGAATAAATTAATTTCCAATGGTTTTGTCTCCCTCAACCGAGAGAATGAGTTTAGCTACTCATAACCAATGCAAAAATAACAAAATAATGTATGTAAAGCATAAACAAAAACTAAGACAAACTAGAATAGTTGCCACTCGTCGATGTTGCAATCTCGTCTTTGGATATTATCATTAATAATGTTGTAAGGACCCTCGTGCCATTAACCCGCTATTAGTGTATTAACCCATGTATTTAGTGCATACAATCATGTACTAAGGGGAAAACCACATGCTACCATAGCATAATATACCAACAATAAAATTCCTTACATTATTCCATATAATGTTCAAATCCCCCCATACCACTCAACCCTTAAGTATGCATCTTATGATACACTAACATGTTCCCAATTCATTTAGCAATTCATTAAATAATTGCATGCAACCCATAAATGAAAAGAGAAAGACACATGCCCGTTATACAAACCATATACACATATAGAAGTGCTCACATACGAGCATCGAATGAATGTATGTGTATCTAATGTATAAAATTCCCTACTCAATACCGGTATCGGTACCTCGATCCTGGAAGTACCTCCAATCCATAGCTCGATCTCAACTCTGGAGCTACCGCTGTACCTGTTCCACCTGCCCCGACAGAGACAGCCCCCATACGGGCGAGCATACCAATACCACCAATTCAATAATCACAATATCACATTACATAATTTACAGAATGTAAAGCGGTGAATTTAAAAGACACTCCCTGAATAGTGTCATCCTCATACGGATCCCATGTACTGTTCTTGTTCTCAAAATAACCGAAACCGTCAAATTCCCAAAAACCAGTTAATCATTTCATTGATTAACTAATCCGATCACTATTTGCCAAATTTCATAATTAATAAAATCCAATCATTAAACAATGATTACAGATATTTCATATATTTAACCACTAATTCCACATTTTCGTTATCTTGCATGCCCAATAGTGGTGGCATCATAACCGATGTTCACTCCATAGCGACAACATCTCATCCGTTGCTCGATCCATAGCGGCACCATTCAAATTGTAATACTTACCAATTTATGTCATTAACAGTACATCATGCATTTCACAGTTGCAATAATATAAAAGGATATGCTCGTACGTTATACGTACCTTAGAATTCCGTAGTCCGAATCAAACCTTGCCTTAGTCCTGTGACCCGATGAATCATGTGCTAACACATAAAATAACTCTCAATTATTAATGAGCATGCAACCACGTGCCCAAGCACGTATACAATCCCCAATTATATCGTCAAACCATGATGATTAACCATTTTAAAAGACCCCGGGCGAAGCATACGTCGAAACCACGATACAAAATAATTTTCCAAAATCTCCGACCTACCGATCGATCGGTCAACCTACCAATCGATCGGTAGAAACCAAAAAATTACATTTTGCCTACGGCATTGCACCGATCGATCGGTAACCACTACAGATCGATGGCTCGCCTCCACCGATCGATGGCTACGAGCCACCGATCGATCGGTAAAACGTCTGAATTTTACCCTACGCTACGCACTTGCACTGATCGATCGGTAAGATGCTACCGATCGATCGCTCGCTGCACAAACCCGAAGACCACAATTTTTAAAAGCTTAAAAACCTCAATAAACCATACCCAACTCCTTCCAACTCAAACCAACAACAATTAAAACACCCTTGGACATCCAATAATGGCTAAAAAACACAATTTAAATCAAGAATAACAAGAATCCAAGATTTTCAAAAATCTATAAATTGCCCCCAACTCCAAACCAAAACCAAATACCACAATACTACAATCAAATCGAAGATGAATACGAGGGAAAGGAGATTACCAAGTTATCTTCGAGAAATCCGGCTCCCAAGTCGAGCCTCCACCGATTTTGCTCCAAAGAAGAAAAGGGAAAGGGTTGGGGAAGAAGGGAGCGCGAGAGAGAGGAGAGAGTCGGTGCAATGACTGAACACCGAGTCCACTTGGTATATATATATAATACCAAGGTTCAAAAATCCCGAGTCCTCCACAAATACATCAAGACTCATTAAAAATCATCTGTGTTCAATAATTACCTCTCAATCTCAATTTCCACTACCAGCCCCAACACAAAGTGCCCCAGACCCCAGATCCCACCAAAAACCCAATTCCAAGGTTTATAACCACAATGAGAACACAATCTCAACCTTTGGATCCAACGACCCCAAATACCGGATTTAAAATCCTCGGGAGTCCCAATACCACAATTAATTCATAATTGCCACAATAAAAATCCATAAAGGACCATTACCACACCGGGATTTACACCAATAATTCCCGGGCATCACAATTATCCCCCACTAATAAAATTTCATCCTTGAAATTTTCACAGGCGTACTACATGTACCGCAAAGACCTCATAATCCAGTCAGATCGACAACATCGATCCATGAATGCATAATGATCGAAATACCAACCGCGAGGACACCGATCTCGCGCCAAATCCTGGAATGGAGTAAACCTCACAAACCATTACAATTTTAAAAGACGTCAACATGCCTCGATGCTAAGCACCCAAAAGCAGTCAGTCAACCGAAAATGCTAACTACTCAAATCATCCCTGATTCCAACGTAGATGTCACTTCCATGACATCTCCACCCCTTAGTCTACGATGTCAAACACACATCGTTACAAAGGAAACCAGTAGTATACTACAGTATACACACAGTAAACCCGATTTCCGCTCTCCCAATCCATCTCCATCAAAGGAGTAGTTGCACCACTTCGCCACTCGGATCGGGCAACTCACGGCCACTGATGTGACTAGAAATAGACATATCTATTGCGCTTAATTGTCTATGATTTAGTATGATTTGATGGATAATTTGACGCATATGCTACCTAATCGTATATTTGTGTAATTGTAGGTGAAATCAAAGAATTTGAGCTAAAAAGATGTATAAAGACCAATGAAAGATATAGAGATAATAAGGACTCAAGGTTGATCAAGAAAAAGGCCAAAAGTGTAATTTTGATGAAGAGATCGATCGCATGGAAGAGGAGATCGATCGCCTTTGGACAGAAAGTTGAACAACAATTTACACAAGTCAACGATCGATCGCAAGAATGAGGCGATCGATCACCAAACCCTAATGGAGGCAAGCGATCGATCGGTACAAAAAGGCGATCGACCGCCCAAAGAGATCTCCCAAAAAAATAAAGCTAGCGATCAATAGCTAGTCTGAGGCGATCGATCACTATACGAGTTTTGGAAATATTAGAAACTTGAGTTTTTACCATCTTGGATAGATTTTACCTACAATATCAGATTCCCACCATCTTTGGACGAAATTGGGGACCTTAAATCAGAGGATTAATCATATTTTGGAGGAGACCAACATAGTTTAGACATTAGAATAATTTTACTCTCAATTTTGAAGAACAACTCGAAGCACGAAGACGGAAGCGACGCTCCGGAATCGTGCTTCGCTTTAGTAACTATTTCTTTTATCATTAGTTTGATGTTTTATAGGATAGATTTTATTGTTTTTGATTTGATTATGCAAGGCTAAACAACTTTGATTCTTGGTTGAAGGAAGACAATACCTTGGATTTAATGTTTTTCATGAGATTGATGTTCTTATATTGTTCATCAAAATTGAGTGTTTTGAACCTTTGTGGTTTGAGGACTTGTGATTTGGAGTGCTCCTATCACAAGTCATAGTCTTTGTATCTTGAGAGACAAATTGCCATAGCAAACAATTAGCACCATAGCGGGGCAATATTATCTTAAGGACGGAGATTACAAATCTCGCATCGACATAAAACTTGTTTTGAAGCCATTGTTATTCTTGATTCCCGAGATACACTTTGAGATAAATATTAAACAACAATCTTAAGACAATATTAGCAACAAATGGCTTCGTCGAGTGCAACAACGACTCCAGTTCATCATGGTGAAAGGGCTGAAAAGTTTAATGGGAACGATTTCAAGCGGTGGCAACAAAAGATGCTATTTTACTTGACCACACTGAGTTTGGCAAGGTTCTTAACCGAGGAGCCTCCTACGTTGAAGAAGGAGAGACTGACACCCAAAAGAGGGCTGCACTGGATGCATAGAATCAAAGCGACTTCCTATGCAAGAACTACATCCTAAATGTGTTAGACAATAAATTGTATAATGTTTATTGTCTTTTGAAAATAGCAAAGGAACTCTGGGCATCGCTGGAAAAGAAGTACAAATCCGAGGATACCGGCATGAAGAAATTCATAGTTGGACAGTTCATGGATTTCAAGATGGTTGATACCAAGCCTGTGATGGCACAAGTGCAAGATCTACAAGTGATCTTGCATGACTTTCATGCATAGGGAATGAGTCTAAGTGATTCATTCCATGTTGCCGCTATGATTTAAAAATTGCCTCCTATGCGGAAGGACTTCAAGAACTATCTGAAATACAAAGGAAAGGAGATGTGTCTTGAAGATCTTGTGGTTCGACTATGAATCGAGGAGGACAACAGAATGTCTGAAAGGAAGGAAAATTGGCAACAACATGAAGCACGAGTAAACTTAGTGGAAAAACACGCCGGATCAAAGCGTAAGTTTGACGGTACTGCCTCCAACAATGGCAGGGTGAAAAAGTTCAAAGGAAAATGCTATAAATGTGGAAAACCAAATCACATGGCGAAAGATTGTCACAATAAAGACGATTATGAGAAGGCTATGGATCAAGTAAATGTGACCGAAGAATATCGCATCTCGAATGATTTGGATGATCTAGCGCTTACCGCTTAATTAGATTGTGTATCTTTGAAAGTTGTAAACTCCGAGAATGGAGTGATTCTAAATAAATGAAATGACGATATTTGTTGAAAACAATAAATTTATGTTATTACTTCTTGTATTGAATCGTATGGTTTGTGGCATGATTGTTATGATCATTTAAACCATAGTTCACAACATTAATTGTAATGTTAAATTTATTGCTTCAATGGACACTAAGTGAACAAAATCGTTATTCATTTGTTAGAAGAATCGTAACGTCTCTAGAGTTAACTCACAATGATGTTTGTGTTGGAAAGATTGTGCAAACTAGAGATGTGAGAAAAGTAATTTGTTACTTTATCAATATTTGCACATGATATTGTTGTGATTTTTTTTGCTATGAAGCAAAAACGAGGCCAGTGAGGTGTTTAAACACTTCAAGAATGAGATTGGAATAAAATTTAGCAAATGAGTTTTGCTATGGGAAATTGTGAGTAGATTATACTTATATTGTCTAAGAATTTGACGCTTAAGCTTGAATCTGCAAGACTATAAAATCTTGAATTCGAGTTTCTAAGCTTTGTACGCTTAAAACACAAGTGATAAATCGAAGCCACAAATTTTGATTATAGGCGTTGTAATATCTCAAATTGGTTCATTTTGAATTTATAAGCTAGTACGCTTATAACATGAATTTGCAAGATTTAAAATCTTGAATTCAAGTTTTCTAAGTTAGTGCGCTTAAATTGCAAATTGTGAACCGAGTTTGAGAATATTATCCAAGTTTCAACTTTTGTAAGCAAGTGCGCTTAAATCCGAAATTTTCAAGAAATAAAAACTTGAGTTTGGATTTGTAAGATTATAACGCTTAGAACTTGAAACACGAAAGTTTGAACGCTAATGCACTTCGTTACCACCCGAAGTTGTGGGGGTTGCAATTCTAGGATTCAATCACTTACCACATTTAGGCAAGGACGAAAATCTTTTGATTGAAGGAAAAGAGAGTTTCCTACAATATTTGAAATGTGGGGGTACTTGGCTAAACTAGAAATGAAGGCCAAAGTAAATTCATAACAAACACCAAATAAAACACATGAAGAGTTTGACAAATCATGTTGTCAAATAGATTAACGAGTGTGACAAATTTGTACACACCTAAGCATATGTATGCTTGTGTATTGATGATATGCTCATTGGAGAAGCAATTTAGAAATCATCAAGAAACAAAGAAAAAGTGTCGACGAGACATTTTGACATGTGTGCATCAAGAATAATGCTTGGAATGAAGTTTCCAAGACACTTGAAGAATGAATCTCATGGATTAATTCGAGTTTCAAATTTTAAGCTTTGCACTTAAAATTTCAAGTTTGCAAGAAATAGAATCTTGAACTTGTAATTTTTTAAGAATCTATGCGCTTAAATATGAGTTAAAGTTGAGTATTTCCTTGGTTTCGAATTTTGTAAGAGATAACACATTTTAAAATTCGATGTTGGAAAAATCCTAAAAGGATAAATGATGCAAAAGAGGTAATGTGATTACCAAAACAGAAGATATATTGTTGTGGAAAATTCTCTATGCAAAACATATAAAGCTTCTTCGGCCGAGTGGCTTTATAAGTTGTTAGAGAAAAATCATGTGCATGCAACTAAAATGTGTTGCGACAATGCTGTATGACAAAATGATCTCTAGTGGCATAATCGTGATTGATTATGTGAAACCGCGAATCCGCATATGAAATGGTTAACCGAGAGATCACGTGGAAGTTTATCGAGGGGAATGTAGTTAAAACCCTATAATCAAAATCTCATAGTGGATACCCAACCTTGTTGACTGGAGATCCCAAGATCTAGGTTCGAAAATGACAACTAAATTATGAGATTGTATAAACACCTTGGAGATCAATCTCCAACCCATTCCTATGATAAGAGGTGTAGCCTGCAAAAGGGGAACGATGATAGGAAAAATGCCTTTAATGATTCCTAAAACATATAAGAATATGTTGGAGTATAGCGGGATACTCTTATAGGAGATCACCTACGTAAGTGCGAAGTGTGACCGCTTCAAAAGAAAGCACTTATGAAACCAAGCATGGTCCATGGCCGAAACGGACACAACCGTAAGAAACCAATACGAATGTTAGAATTATTATGGTGTTGGTTCAATTGTTTTGGTTTACACCAACGACTAAATAGTTCAAGACTATAAGTTCACTATTAAGTCAAGTAAATCCGGTTGAATACTACTATGGAAGATTCAAAGCCGCAAGCTATCTCTCCATATGCCATAATAGTTCGTCAAAGCACTCAATTGCATACATGCATTAATTTAATTCATGTGGGGGATTGTTGGAAAATGATTTAAATCAAAAGAAAAAAAAATGAGCTCGATCGATCGAGCTCGTCCGAAAATTTGCTACAGGAGCTCGATCGATCGAGCCCTGTTTCAGATTTGTGAAATGGTATGTCCGTTCAAGTCCCGGTGCGATTTTTCGGGATATAGTGCCTCTAAAAGGTGTCCATTTGGACTTGTTTTTTGGATTACTATAAAACCAACATATCCCTCATTTGTTTAACATTGATTTTCGAAATCTACATCATATAATAAGTGAAATTTGAGAGCATTTGTTGTCCATCAAAATTGAGTATTAATATCTTGATTTCTCCATTTTTTAAAATCTTTTAGTGATAGTCATTCATGGACAATTATGTTATCTACCTTGGAGGTTCCAAGATCATCCCAAAGGCGTAGAATCTGACCGGCGGAGGAGAAGAGCTTAGGATAGGGTGTTTTTCTAACATGAATCTGGTGTTTTCATGGGTGACTCCCTCACCAATGAGAAAGAAGAGGCGCACCAAAGCCATGTATGCACCCGCGGTCGACACTCCATTCCCAATGTACTCCTCCAAGTTTGGTTGGACTCCCCCATTGAACCACTTTGCCTCCACCATAAAACCCTCTATCATATCTATCCACTGCAAATATGTATGTATACATATAACTAATTTGCATACTTTATATTTTACCTAGGAAGTAAAAGGTTTTATAAATAAATGGCGTATACCGTAGGCAGAAGCGGAGCCATCAAAAAATATTCAGGGGGCGAAAAAATTTAAAAAATTAAGGATCTTTAAGATTAAAAAAATTAATTTTTTTTTAACATTATAAATTTTTTTGGGGGTGCACGGATTGCCTCCGCCGCTAACCCTAAGTTTTAGGTATGGAAAAAGAATTTATCCATTCTCTTTGAGAATTTTGTAGCATATGTCGTTAGTGGTATTGTACAGAGCCATGTAACAATTTCATGTATTTAGGAAGACTTTCCATTGCTTCAAGATCCCATCTGTCAGTTTGAAAGTAAACAAAATTAATTAATTAATCTATTGTGATAGGTATTTACCTTCTATGGTTTGTAAATAGACACTTTATCCCTATTTAATATCGCTAATAGACACTTTACCCCAAGTGTTTTTGTAGGCATTTTATCTGATTTAATTTGCAAAACATAGCACACTTCCCCCCTAAAATGTTATATAGGGGAATACGTGTTTTGCACATATTCACATACCACAATGGGGTAAATTCTCAATTTGAAAACGACATGGGGAAAATTCTGATTTTCAAACCATATGTGTATAAATAATCTATTTAAAAAACATGGGGTTCGTTACCAAAATTATTTTATTTGTGCATGTAAATTACATGCACTGGTAGACTCAACATTTGCATTGACTCTCAAATTACATAACAAATAAGTATCATACAGTAAGTGCTAAAGACGATCACAAATAAAACTTAAAAATTAAGACACGTATGTGTAATATTATCATTTGAAAAATAATATACTTTTTGTTATGAGATTATTCAATAATTTATCGTATAGTATATACTCATCCATAATAAAAATTTAATTTCTAAAATAATATGTTATATCTTTAATTTGTTATAAGATCAATTGCAAAAATTATAAAATGAAAAATTAATTCACATTTTTATGATTTGATCATTGTTATTTAGTAATTAGATAAAAACAATAGTTTATTAGTGCATCATCGCCTATTGGTGCATTTAAATTACATGCATCGATAGATTTTAGCAAGTCGGTGCATGTGAATTACATGCACCGCTGAGTCTATTGGTGCATGTAAATACATGCACCGATAGACTTATATTATATTTAAGCAAAAACATAGTCTTTTTATATATAATTTTTAATATGAAACATTTTTCCCCATTATTTTTTTTAAATTAATAGCAAACTGAAATAGAAGGCTCGTGATGTGAAATAACAAACTGAATAAGAAAGCAACACCAAAGTCTAAATATGCATGTAAGTTACATGCACCACTGAGTCTATTGATGCATGTAAATTACATGCACCGATAGACTCATGAGCTATTGGTGCATGTAAATTACATGCACCACTGAGTCGATCGGTGCATGTAAATTACATGCACCGATAGACTTAGTGGTGCATGTCACTTACATGCACCAATAGCTCATGAGTCTATCGGTGCATATAAATTACATGCACCGATAGACTCATGAGTTGTTGGTGCACGTAAATTACATGCACCACTTAGTCTATCGGTGCATGTAAATTACATGCACCGATAGACTCATGAGTTGTCGGTGCATGTAAATTACATGCACCAATAGTTTCAATATCATTGCATTCTCAAATTTTCATTCAAACAATCGATCGAACATATCAAATACATTATAGTTTTGAGTTTTACATTAAAATTCTACAAACAATCATTACAATAAAATTGAAATTCATAATAAATATAAAATTTTCATTCAAACAATTGATCGAACATCTCAAATACATTATACTTTTACGTTTCACATTAAAAATCTACAAACAACATTACAAAAAAATTGAAATTCATAAGAAATATAAAACAAAATCAATCAGTAAATAGATGATAAACAGAAGAAGGAGATGATTTTGTCTTCTTGCACAACCTTTTTGTTTTCGTTTCTTCGCGACCAGTGCGCTCAGCTCCGACCCATGGGAGGAGCGACAACTTCCGACGACTAGCGTTGGTGGTTGGGACATGTGGCTGGTGTGAGGGTTGGAGACTATGGTTTTGAGGTTGAAAGATGTGATTCAAGGAAGACAGAAGACTATTTTAGTCATTTTGACCAAAAGTGGACCTAGTTGAAATAATTTTTTTGGGGGTGATTGGGCCGAAAAATCTTTTACCAAATGGTACCGGCCCGAAATTTTCCCTACAAGTAAATGGTGTATACCGTAGGTAGAATCGGAGCCATCAAAAAATATTCAGGGGAATTTAAAAAATTAAGGATCAAAAGATTAAAAAAATAATTTTTTTTTTTAACATTATAACTTTTTTTTGGGGTGCGCGTATTGCCTCCGCCGCTAACCGTAAGTTTTAGGTATGGAAAAAGATTTTATCCACTCTCTTTGAGAATTTTGTAGCATATGTCGTTAGTGGTATTGTACAGAGCCATGTAAACATAAATTCATGTATTTAGGAAGACTTTCCATTGCTTCAAAATCCCATCTGTCATTTTGAAAGTAATCGAAAATTAATTATTAATCTATTGTGATAGGTATTTAACTTCTTTGGTTTGTAACTAGACATTTTATCCGAATTTTGTATTGATAATAGACACTTTACCCCGGTGTTTTTGTAGGCATTTTATCTCATTTAATTTGTAAAATATAGCACACTCCCCCCTAAAATGTTACATAAGGGAATGAGTATTTTGCACATATTCACAAACCACAATGAGTTAAATTCTCAATTTTGAAAACGACATGGGGAAAATTCCTGATTTTCAAACCAAATGAGTATAAACTATCTATTTAAAAACGACATGGGGTTCGTTGTCAAAATGTTTTTATTTGTTAATTATGTTATGCACCTTTGAATTGCATTTGTGAAGAAGGATTATGGCATCCATTTTCCCATGTGTAAAAAATGTCATCAATTACCAACAAAATAGTAATCGTTTTGGCAAGCTCGATTTTGCAGCTGGAGTATTTGGGCTCAGGAAGACGCCCAACGGTCCATAAGAAGCACTCTAAACTGGATTCCAATCTAACCATTCTTACGTGCCTTGGAAGATCCAATGCCTGCCTCACATCTTCGTTGAATTGCCATGAAACAGATCTTCTCAAATGAGTTTCTGTGAATGCTATGGCTTCACAAAGTAATCCTTCGCCATTGGTACCCATGTACGATGGTTCGTATAAACTCAGTAACCCTAGTGTATCTCCAACTAAAGATTCTTTGAATTTTCAGTTCTTGTGATCCGTCCATTTCCGGAATACATCTAAATTTATTTTTGCAAAAATCTAATTAAGAAAAACAGACTAATTATATATGAATTAGATTTATAGTTGGTCCTTACGATTGTAGGTGAAAGCCGAAAGCCCAATTTTTTGGGTTAAGTGAATTGAAATTGCTAGAAATCCCACATTGGTTTTATGAAACTTTTGAGGTTTGTTTATTGATAAACAAATCATTGGAGTGTAGTATGTAGAAAAGGACACCCCATGCGCGTCCGCTCGGCTCGGTTGAGCTCGGTTTGGTCGTGCAGGCATCCCTATCTTTTTACTAGTCGACTTTCTGGGAAGAAGCGGTTTCATATTCCTGACTTTTGGGAGGTCTGTTGCTTAGCTATATAAGCTGCACCAGCTTCAGTCTTTTAGCATCTTAAAAACATTGTTTATTCATACATTTCATAAGTTTGAGAGTACCGAACACTACTGCTACATTTCGAACAGAGGCGATTGGGCGTTGTACCTTGGAACTCTCTTGTCCACGAGACCAGAAGCTTGTAGGCGGACAAATTTGAGTTTACGAGCACACGGCTTGTTGTGACCTCGTCCAGTTTCGGTTTCCTGTTTTTTCGAAGACTTTGAACAATAATTTCTTTTTGCATAATCATTGTAATATATTTAAATTCGTCTAATTAAATATATAGAACCAATACTGATATCATAGCCATTGTGACGGAGCAAACGAAAATGTAACGCAGTGGTGAATTGGTCTTCTTCTTCCTCACTGGACTGCAGAATGGCATTGATCTCATCCTCTAAGTAATACCCAATTCCCAGCCGTTTGATCTTGTCTATCACTTGTAATTTTTCCACTCCTCTTGTTCTTTGCAATTTCTGCAGAACATTTTCAGGCAAATATTCCCTCCTCTTCCTACCATCTTCTTCTTTAGGAGGAAATATCTTCCAATTCACATATAATGCGATCAAATATTAAAAATCAACGTCCAAAATTACTTTTTTAACAAAAAATATATATATTAAATATAGGGTTTCTTAATCAACTGGGAAATAATCAAGTCCCGGGGAATATATATGTTCCACCAATGATTTACATTCATGTGAATTTGATTTCAATAATCAAGACAATCTTTTATGTTAATGATTACTTAGTTATTCTTAAGCATGGTTTAATAACGAAATAACATGGACCCTAATTACTAATTAAAATTGCTTCAGGGATACATATT
The DNA here is from genome assembly GCA_907163345.1 of Haberlea rhodopensis. Lineage (NCBI taxonomy): Eukaryota > Viridiplantae > Streptophyta > Magnoliopsida > Lamiales > Gesneriaceae > Haberlea > Haberlea rhodopensis. Next base: position 2,312,845 of record CAJQUN010000044.1, on the reverse strand, counting down.
CATATCTCTGCTTGTCTAAAACATATGAAATTATACATTAAACTTAAAACCATAACTTCATTCTAGCTTGCAGGCGTGGAAGCGAGAAATTCGGTAAGGAGAGACAACAAAATATTAAAATAAAAAATTGAGTGTAAAAAGGAGGTAGACAAAATGTACTTTTTAGGGACAAATTATAATTTTTGGGGGTAAAATATATTTTTTAAAATTATTCTTCCTTTTGGGTAATTTAAAAAAAAATAAAATTGCAAGGGGGTGACACTTGCCCCATTGGCCCAAGATGTCTCCGCCCCTGCTAGCTTGGCTAATAGAATTGGACATCGAGTTCATCAAATAGCATATTAAAAAGATATAAAATTAATAAAAGTTGTATGATGTAGGTGAAAGCCCAAGCCCAAGGTTTGTGGTCAATGATAAGTGATTCTGCTCGGATTTCTGCTTCATTCCGAACATAGGCGATTGAATGTTGTACCTTGGAACTCTGTTGTCCAGGAGGCCGGAAGCTTGTAGGCGGGCAAATTTGAGTTTACGGGCACACGGCTTGTTGTGGCCTCGTCCTGTTCCAGTTTCCTGTTGTGCAGATTTCGAACAGCATCTACATACTATTGCTGTAAGTTTACAGTATATTTTTTTTTTCATTTTGGATCATAATTGTAATCTGATTAAAATTCGATTATCAGATAAATTGTGGGAATAACAATCGTAAACTCAAATCTATTTTTGTTTCTGTTTTGGAACATAATCAGTTTTCGAAAAATTTAATTGTCGAATTTTCAAACAATCATTATTTGTGCACTATCAAAGATTTATACTGTTCGTTTTAAAACTAGTTTGATATTGTTTATATTGTATCGTTTGTATTTTGTTTTTCGCTTATGGCTGACCAGATTCCAAACCGAGTTGCTGGGAATACTGAGATTCCAGTGATGAAAGCTAGCGGCGCTGAGGTCGTTATGCCAGTTCTGAGAAACCCAATATCGTTCTCTCAATTTGAGAAACCAGAAAAGGAGGTTCCAACTTTAAGCGTTGACAACAGAAGATGATATTATTCTTGACCACTTTGAATTTGACCAGGTTTCTCAAAAAGGAGAAACCAGTGGAGGACAAAGAGGATCCTCAATCTGCTGTGATAGTTGAATCGTTGATGAATGATGACTACCTCTGTCGCAACTACGTACTGAATTCTCTTGACGATGGATTTTTCAATCTGTATTCCCCAAAGAAACTGCAAAGGATCTTTGGGAATCGCTGGAAATGAAGTAAAAAATTGACGACGCAGGCGCAAAGAAATTTGTAGCCGGTCGATTCCATGACTATCGAATGGTAGATGGCAAGAGCGTTGTTGAGCAATGCGAAGAGCTGCAGCTGATATATCATGAACTTGCTGCCGAATGTATGGGGCTAAATGATGCTCTCCAAGTGGCGATGATGATTGAACAATTACCGCCATCTTGGAAGGACTTCAAGAGCTACCTAAAGCACAAGCGAAAGATGATGAGTCACGAGGATCTTCATTTCACTCAATTGAGCGAAGCACCGAACCGTTAAACTTGATCCATATGGATGTATGTGATCTAAAGTATGTACAATCTAGAGGTGGTAAAAATTATTTCATAACCTTTATCGATGATTGTACAAGATATTGTTATGTATACTTAATGAGAAGTAAAGACAAAGCAATTGATATGTTCATTCACTACAAGAATGAAGTTGAGAATCAACTTGATAAAAAGATTAAAATTCTTCGAAGTGATCGAGGCGGTGAATATGAGTCACCATTTGCACAAATATGTGCTGAGAGTGGCATTTCATCAAACCACTGCTTCTTATTCTCCCGAGCAAAATGGTATTGCTAAAAGGAAGAATAGAACGCTTAAGGAAATGATGAATGCAATGCTTATAAGTTCCGACCTACCTCGGAATTTGTGGGGAGAAGTCCGCCAACTATGTGCTAAACAGAGTACCACATAAAAAGTTGGATAAAACACCTTATGAATTGTGGAAAGGTCGCGGACATAGCTACAAGTTTGTAAGGGTTTGGGGCTGTCTAGAAAAGGTACAAATTCCTCCTCCTAAACGGACTAGGATAAGATCTAAGACAGTAGATTTATCGGATATGCACAAGATAGTAGTGCCTATCGATTTCTGACACACAAATCAGATAATGCAGAAATGCATGTAAATACTATCATTGAGGCTAGGGATGCATCATTCTTTGAGGAAATACGAGTAATCCCAGTTATGAGCACTGGAAAGCAGTAGTTCGAGTTCTTAGATATCTGAGATACACTACTAATTAAGGACTACATTATACGAGATATCCAGCAATAATTGAATGGCACTCAGATGCGAATTGGATATCAGACTCCAGGAATCTAAAGTCCACGAGTGGATATATCTTTATAATTGGAGGTTTAGCTGTTTCATGGAAATCATGCAAACTGACGTGCATTGCTAGATCAACTATGGAATCTGAGTTCATAGCTTTAGATCTTGCAGCAGAAGAAGATGATTGGCTTCGGAGTTTCTTGGAGGACATTCCAATGTGGTCAAAACCTGTGCCACCCATTAGCGTGCACTGTGATAGTCAGTCAGCTATGGAACGAGCACAAAACAATGTGTATAATGGGAAATCTAGACACATACGTCGGAGACATAAAAGCACTCGGGAAATTGAGTTCCTCACATATTCCTGTGATGAAAGAGTGATAAACCTGTATTTTGGAAGGCCGAGCTTATGCTCTTAATGATTCTTCTATCTTGAGATATTAAAGTGGGGTATGACAGGATACTCCTTAGAAAAAATCTCATATGTTGAATGTGAAGGGGCCGCTTCTATGAGATGACCCGAGGGATAAATCTTTAGAGCATTCGATGAAACATCCAATGATATTGTTGTCTTGGTATACATAAAACGTCGAACAGTTCAAGGCATCACGTCCACTGGTTGACAAGTATATCCGATGATATTTCAGTATTTCACTAAGGAATGTTCAAGGTTAAAATACCACCTATCCTGATACAATAAATTCTCGAAGTACTCTCATATCTGCATTTTGGTGCATTGTGTAATTTCTTCGCATTAGCATTTCGCATTAGCATTCATGTGGGGGATTGTAGGTGAAAGCCCCAGCCCAAAGTTTGAGGTCAATGATAAGTGAATTAAAATTGCTAGAAATTCCACATTGGTTTTATGAAATCTTTGAGGTTTGTTTATATTGAGAAACAAATCTTTTGAGTGTAATAATGTAGAAAATAAGGGTGCCCCACGCGCGCCGTCCTGTTCCAGTAATATTTTTAACAAATTTAGTCACACATGTCTCATAATTGAATATGAGGCTTTGCGAGCATTTTTTTATGAAAACAAAAGTTTAGAACTTGTACTCATTAAAAATAATATTTTTGTTTAAAAACAATTTCTATGAACGACACTTGATTAATCCTAAAAGTTTGAGACTAATATTACAAATACCTCTATTCTATATGACCAATTTTGAAATTTAGCTTTCAAGATTTACGTTATTGTCGTGCAGGTGGACATGTGTATAGTTTAACTTACTTTTTTAGTGACCCTAATTATAGATTAGTGCAAGGGCGGAGCTACAGTGGGGCTCCACTGGGCTGCAGCCCGGGCCCAAAAAACATTTTTTTTAGATATATGTACCCAATAGTTTATTTATGTCCAGCCCAACCAATTTTACTTAGCCCATGTGACAATAAATGTTTTAATCTAGCCCATTTAAATGTTTTAACCCTGTCCATAACCAATTTTACTTAGCCCATGTGCCAATAAATGTTTTAACCTAGCTCATTTAAATATTTTAACCCTGTCCATTTTAATTTTTTAACCTGATGTTCGAGAGTTTGACCTATTTTGTAGAGTTTGAGTGGAGATTTTACTCTTCAAAATTAAAACGACGTTCACCATTAGAGTTGGAGTGGAGATTGTAGTTTTCAAATGCCTTTCGCCATTTTTACTCGTCACCTCAACAGGCGCTTCCACCTCTCAACCGACAACCGCGGTTCACCATTTGAGGTACAAGCTTTATTTTTCCGTTTGCCCACCACCATTTTCTCGCCCTTTCTGCTCTTTGGCAACTGAAAAAAATAAAATAAAAAACAGATTTGTAATCATGCCATTAATTTATAAAACGTGTTCTATTAGAATTCTCACCTAATGTTGCTTTCTTGCCTACCTAATTTTGTTTTTAACTATATTTGTATTTATTGTTTTCTTGTCTATTACCAATGATTGAGATTTGAGAACATTAACAGACTAAATTCATTAACCCTTCACTTTGCAAATTATTTCAAATGTAATGCATTCACTGTTCATTTTCTATAATAATTTAGTTATTTGCTAGTTAAATATATGGCTTAGTATCTCATATCTTATTAATTAAAACTATTTTGTAGACTGACACTTGTATGAAGTATGTTTAAATATGATAAATTAAATGAATGATTTAACTTTGTAGTGGATTAAATTAGAAATCTCTTTTCAACAGATTTTTTGGTTTCAACTTCATCTTGACAAGTTATAATGGAATATCAAGGAGTTAAGGGGGGGAAAACTATTTTCTCGTTCTTTAAACCACAAGAACGTACGTCAACGAATGAGCAACACACTTCTACCAATGATGATAACTCAGATCACAATGAACAACCCCCATCAAAATCCCAAAGAGTTGAAACTGATGTTGGTCGCCTTGAAGGGGATCCGGGTTTACGAACTCCGATATGGCAATATCATGTTAATCAAAGGGATGAAATTAGGCGAGGTTGCATCAACATGGGGCCACATCGACCTATATTAGCCGAATACCCAAGAACGAAATTTGGATAACAATATCGCCGATTTCAAAGCTCTTGGTTTAATAAATTCTCTTGGTTAGAGTATTCACCTACAAAAGATGCGGTTTATTGTTTTCCATGCTTTCTCTTTGAGAAATCGAGTGATTGTAATCGTGCATTTAGTTCTAATGGATTTAAAAGTTGGAAGAGAGTTAATGATGGGCATAGATGTGCATTTGTGGCACATATGGGTGGACCCACTTCAGCGCATAATAATGCCGCGACTTCTATGGATTCTCTTATCAATGTATCTCAACATATTGACAAAGTGATGCATACACAAACATCGGAAGAAATCAAGAAAAATAGATTGCGTCTTATGGTTACAATAGAAAGCGTTAGATGACTTAGTTTGCAAGGATGTGCATTAAGAGGGCATGATGAATCCGCATCTTCAAAAAATCGTGGTAATCTTATTGAATTGATAAAACTTTTAGGAAGAATGAATGTTAGCATTGATGATGTAGTTCTAGAAAACGCTCCACAAAATGCTATGTATATATCTCCAGATATCCAGAAAGATGTATTGAGCATTTTTGCTAAAAGATTGAGAATGAAAATTCGTGAGGAAATTGGCAATGCAAAATTTTGTATTCTAGTCGATGAAGCCAAAGACATATCTAATAAAGAGCAAATGGCTATTGTATTGAGATTTGTCGACCTTGATGGTTTCTTAAGAGAACGCTTCTTTGAAATTGTACAAGTTGCTAATACCACTTCTGTGACACTTAAGAAAGAAATATCTAGTGTACTAAGTCGGCATGACTTACATATCTGCAGTATGCGAGGTCAAGGGTATGATGGTGCTAGTAACATGCGTGGCTCGTGGAATGGATTACAAGCCCTATTTCTTAAGGATTTTGCTTATGCATATTATGTTCATTGTTTTGCTCATCGATTGCAATTAGCATTAACTGCGGCTGCTGAAAAGGAGGTGTCTATTTGGTTGTTCTTTTCAAAATTGGATGCTATTTCTACTCTTGTTGGTAGTTCTTCTAAGCGTTATACTGAGTTACGTTCTGCCCAAGCTCAAGAAATTGCAAAAAAGGTGGCTACATGTCAGTGTTCAACCGGTAAAGGGGCTAACCAAATTGGTAATGTGCATCGGTCAGGAACAACTCGTTGGAGTTCTCATATAATTCAATATGTAGTTTAATAGACATGTACAGTGCCGTGATTACTGTGCTTGAACACATGGTGATTGAATGCTCGTCTAATTCTACACGTGGGGAAGCTAATGGTTGTTTGCTTGCTATGCGATCATTTGATTTTGTGTTTAACTTGTACTTGATGCATAAATTCATGGGACTTACAGATATACTTTGCTGAGCTTTGCAATATAAGTCTCTTGATATTTTAAGTGCAATGAACCATGTCTCATCTACGAAAGTTTTACTTCAAACATTAAGGGATGAAGGTTTTGATATTCTTCTTACATATGTTGAAGAAGTTTGCAGAGAGTATGAGATTGAGATACCTAATATGGATGATATCTATAAAGCAGCGAGAAGTCGTTCATATCAGCGAAGAGATGACATCACAGTTGAGCATCATTATCGCTTTGATGTGTTTAATGCTATAATTGATTTTCAGGTGGAAGAAATTAACAGTAGATTCAACGATGCAGCAGTAGAACTTCTTACACTTAGCTCTGCATTGGAACCTAAAGACAACTTTAAATTGTTTCAAGCTGAACATATATACACACTTGCTGAGAAGTTTTATCCTGCTGATTTCAGTGATCAAGAGATGCACTATTTGAGAGGTCAATTAGAGCATTATAGAGTTGATATACTTTGCCATGAGAATTTTCAGAATTTATCAACTATTTCTGAATTATGTCAAAGATTAGCCGAGACAAATAAGGCAAGAGACTACAATTTGATCGACAGATTGATTCGTCTTGTTTTAACTCTTCCCGTGTCTACTGCAACAACAGAGCGGGCATTTTCAGCTAACATGTTAAAAATGTTCTTCGTAACAAAATGAAAGGAGAATACATGTCAAACTCTATGATAGTCTATATTGAAAGTGAGTTGACTAAAACCATTGATGCTGATTCGATCATTGATGAATTTTATGTAATAAAGAACCTGTTGGAATCGAAGAGGGGGGGTGAATGAGATTCCTTGGCTACTTTAGCGTTTTAAAATTAGTTTGAGAAATAAAAGAGTTTTGCGCTTGCGGAAGCCTTTAGTCAATCGATAAATGCAAAGAATAAAATAAATAAATGCGTAAAGGAAATAAAGCAATAAATGACAAAAGGATTTGTTATAGAAGTTCGGCGATGAATCGCCTACGTCTCCTCTTCCCGGTTAGATAACCTCCAACCGAGGTTCCACTAGAATAATTGATCTTGGCCTTGAGGGCTCCAAGTTAGCCACACAAAAACTCTTCCCGAGTTACAACGCTCTTCCCGAGCACACTACTCTTCCCGAGTACACAAGCTCTTCCCGAGCACAATACTCTTCCCGAGTATACAAAGCTCTTCCCGAGCATACAAAGCTCTTCCCGAGCTACCAACACTCTTCACGAGTCTTCTTGGCCTTAAGGGCTCCAAGGATAGCCACACACTTGCACCAACTAGACTAGTTGATGACTTTACAATTTTCCAACTTGCTTTGGTGTTGGAGGACCTTTACAATGAATTAAACCAACAAACACCTTCACGGTGTACTCACACGAAGAAACACAAGACTCTAACAAAGAAGAAAATCACAAGCTCCAATACAACAACAATGTATGGAGATTATGATACAATTTGAACCAATAATTGATCAACACTTTGTATGAGTTGTAGACTTGTTCCCCTAGCTTCAAAATGCTCCAAAGCATCCATATTTATAGTGTAGAAGGCCCCCTAGGCTCCTACTAGCCGTTGCACTTCAAAAGGCTGAAATCACTCCTGGATCGCCTCAGCCATCGCCTCAGGCGATCACCATCGTCGCGCCCCAACGGTCAGCAAAAATCACGGATCGCCTCAGGCGATCGCTGGATCGCCTCAGGCGATCCAAGTCAAATCCCAATGCCGTAGCTTCAGCAGCCTGAAATCATGCATCGCCTCAAACGATCTCCACATCGCCTCAGGCGTTCCAGCCCATCGCCTCGGGCGTTCAGCCCATCGCCTCGGGCGATCCCCCGCGCGCATGCCCGCGCCAAGCCTCGGCGTCGCTTCAGTCGATGTGCGGGGCGAAGTGCCAAATGGCTGCCATCGCCTCAGGCGTTGATCACCATCGCCTGGGGCGATCTGCCTCGCGTGCTCGCCTAGCCATCGCCTCTGTCGATGTGCGTGGCGATGCCCCTTCTGGCACCCATCGCCTGGGGCGATGATCACCATCGCCTGGGGCGATCTTCCCCAGAATGTGCACACTTGAAATCCTTCATTCCAATCTACTTTTCATCACTTAATCTGCACGCTAAGTAGATGCATTAGTATAACAAACACAAGTTTTGTTGATCATCAAAACTCAAAGATTGATCGGGGATAATTTACCACATTAAACGCAACCATGCGTTTAAGGCTCAACAATCTCCCCCTTTTTGATGATCACAAAACTTGATAAACTTGAATAAGTAATATGCATGAAATGTGAGTAAAAATAACTCCCCCTTAACAATTGCATAACACATACAAGTTAATCAAGTAAATCAATAAACAAATAACTCTCCCCCTCAAACCATGCATACATAAGCTCTCCCCCTTAGACTATGCATCTATTAAGGTCCAAGTTTATCACAAAATTCTCCCCCTTTTTGTGATAATCAAAAAGCATAAAATTCAAATAATCATTGCATAATTTATAACAATTTTCACATGTCCATCATCAAGCATATAATAGGCATAACAAGCCTAAGATTAAATCATAGAGATGAATCATAACCATGTGTTTAAGGCACTCAACAATTAAGTCTTACAAGTTGCAAAGTGTGCATATGTTCATGCATTCATGCCCAAAATAAAAATATCAAGGCATTAAAACAAATCATATAATTGCATGTTTTCATATAGCATATTCAAATTTGAATACAAAGCATATCAAGCTACTTACTATAAAAAGATAAGCATACATCATGCACTTAACAATTATGCTAAGGGGATATGCATTTTACTCCATTTAATATTGAGCTTCAATAATTTATTGAACACAATTAATTTGTGCCAATGAATTTTGAAATTGCTCTTTTAAAAATGTAAAAAGTAAATTTTACCCTCTATGACAAGAGTTAGTTCTTGTCATTGGTCCAATGCCCCTTGCTTCTTCTATGGTGGTGAACAATACAAACTCCTCCTTTGAGTTGCTTGGCCCTTCATCCTCCATTCCATTTTTGTTCCTACAAGACAAATTAATAATAGGAGGATCTTTGGTACCCATTTGATTTTTGGGTCCTTGATGATTAGCTACCTTAGGCACCTTTGGATCCATTTCCACCTTTTGTTAGGTTGGTATTGGATTCTAGCATACCTACATTTGTTCTTGGTATGACCATTTTTGCAACAATAGTGACAAGTAGTAGAGTCATGCTTTGCTTTGGCCAACAAGCTAGAAAAGGATTTGCTTGAATAGCCTAACCCGGCTTTGTCAAAGCTACAACGTTGTAAGCCAAGCAATTCATTCATCTTTAAACTACTATCACTAAACTTGGCAAGAGAAGTCTTTAAATCAAGCACTTGATTTTTCAAAATAGTATTTTCTTCTTCTTTCTTAGCCAAGTCTAGCTTAAGTACTTTGTTGCTCTTTTTGGTTTTACCAAGACAATCAATGATATCATTATAAGCATCTAATAAATCATCATAAGAAGGTACCTCATCATCATCCTCTTCATCTTCATTTCCAAGAGCCATTAGACAAAGATTTTTGGCTTCTTCTTCATCGGAGTCGCTATCACTCCATGTAGCTATGAACGCCTTCTTCTTCCCTTTGTCCTCATTCTTCTTCCTAGGACATTTGTTAGCATAATGACCTATTTCTTGACAATTGTAACAAGTTACCTCATTTTTGGTTTCTTGTTAGGTAGCATTGGAGGTCTTTGACTTGCCATGTTTGGTGAAGAGCTTCTTGAACTTCTTTGTGAATACCCTCATCTCTTCATCATCATCATCTTCACCATCGTCGGAGTGATCTTTCCTTCCTACCAAGGCGATCCCATTTCTTTTGGATCTATCCTCCTCCTTCACTTCTTTCCTTGTGGCAACTTCAAGCTCATGGGTCACTAAGGTGCCATGGAGCTCATCAAGATCATATGAAGCTTTCTCCCCTTTGTTGGACTCTATGATGGCCGTCCTCTTGGCATCCCATTCCTTTGGTAAGCTCTTAAGGCACTCCTCCATATTTGCTTTGGAGGGTACTTCTCTCCAAGTTGAGCAAGCTCGTTGATAATTTGGATGAGCCTGCTAAACATTGAGTCAACTTCTTCTCCGGACTCCATCTCAAATGTCTCATATTTGAGTTGTAGGAAATCTATCTTGGTCTCCTTCACTTGATTAGTTCCTTCATGACAAATTTGTAATTTGTCCCATATCTCCTTTGCCGTTGAGCACATAGAGATCCGGTTGTACTCCTTCATATCTAAAGCACAAGTAAAATATTAATCGCTTTAGCATTTTGTGAAATTAATATCATATCCGCTCTAGTAAAATCGTCCATTTCTTTGGGAACACTTATTCCCCCAACTTCCTTTAAAGGAATGTGTGGACCTTTCACTATAATCTTCCATATGTCATAATCTACGGATTGGATATATAGAGATATTCTATTTTTCCAATAGCCGTAATTATCACCCGTGAAGAGCGGAGGGCGATTCGTCGATTGACCTTGAGCAAACTCATTTGCTAGATTAGCCATATAAAAATTTGATTTAAAAACAAAAATCAAATGGCTCTGATACCACTTGTTGGAATCGAAGAGGGGGGGTGAATGAGATTCCTTGGCTACTTTAGTGTTTTAAAATTAGTTTGAGAAATAAAAGAGTTTTGCGCTTGCGGAAGCCTTTAGTCAATCGATAAATGCAAAGAATAAAATAAATAAATGCGTAAAGGAAATAAAGCAATAAATGACAAAAGGATTTGTTATAGAAGTTCGGCGATGAATCGCCTACGTCTCCTCTTCCCGGTTAGATAACCTCCAACCGAGGTTCCACTAGAATAATTGATCTTGGCCTTGAGGGCTCCAAGTTAGCCACACAAAAACTCTTCCCGAGTTACAACGCTCTTCCCGAGCACACTACTCTTCCCGAGTACACAAGCTCTTCCCGAGCACAATACTCTTCCCGAGTATACAAAGCTCTTCCCGAGCATACAAAGCTCTTCCCGAGCTACCAACACTCTTCACGAGTCTTCTTGGCCTTAAGGGCTCCAAGGATAGCCACACACTTGCACCAACTAGACTAGTTGATGACTTTACAATTTTCCAACTTGCTTTGGTGTTGGAGGACCTTTACAATGAATTAAACCAACAAACACCTTCACGGTGTACTCACACGAAGAAACACAAGACTCTAACAAAGAAGAAAATCACAAGCTCCAATACAACAACAATGTATGGAGATTATGATACAATTTGAACCAATAATTGATCAACACTTTGTATGAGTTGTAGACTTGTTCCCCTAGCTTCAAAATGCTCCAAAGCATCCATATTTATAGTGTAGAGGCCCCCTAGGCTCCTACTAGCCGTTGCACTTCAAAAGGCTGAAATCACTCCTGGATCGCCTCAGCCATCGCCTCAGGCGATCACCATCGCCGCGCCCCAACGGTCAGCAAAAATCACGGATCGCCTCAGGCGATCCAAGTCAAATCCCAACGTCGTAGCTTCAGCAGCCTGAAATCATGCATCGCCTCAAACGATCTCCACATCGCCTCAGGCGTTCCAGCCCATCGCCTCGGGCGTTCAGCCCATCGCCTCGGGCGATCCCCCGCGCGCATGCCCGCGCCAAGCCTCGGCGTCGCTTCAGTCGATGTGCGGGGCGAAGTGCCAAATGGCTGCCATCGCCTCAGGCGTTGATCACCATCGCCTGGGGCGATCTGCCTCGCGTGCTCGCCTAGCCATCGCCTCTGTCGATGTGCGTGGCGATGCCCCTTCTGGCACCCATCGCCTGGGGCGATGATCACCATCGCCTGGGGCGATCTTCCCCAGAATGTGCACACTTGAAATCCTTCATTCCAATCTACTTTTCATCACTTAATCTGCACGCTAAGTAGATGCATTAGTATAACAAACACAAGTTTTGTTGATCATCAAAACTCAAAGATTGATCGGGGATAATTTACCACATTAAACGCAACCATGCGTTTAAGGCTCAACAGAACCGCAGGGCACAACTGAAATAGAGATTTAATTTCTTACTATTGTGAGTATTCAATTTGTAATATTCTTATTTAATACAAATATCTTGGCATATATTTTTTTTATGCTTACTTTATCAGTCCGGGCGGATTCAAATCCTGGATCCGCCCTTGAATTAGTGTATGTGGGCATTCACCAGTCTCACTTCAGTAGGGTTTGAATTCTTCGTGAGTTTGAAGAATTTCTGCATATTTTCGTGTTTTTTGCTATTGTTGTCAGCAATAAGTTTGAATAAACTATATAAATATGTATTGATTGTTTTTTATATGATTGAAAAATATCGATAATTTAACGCTAATGCGATGTATTTCAATAGAGTTTTTGGAGTACAACTTTATGATTTACAAAGCACACTCTAATCACTCAATATTCTTGTGATTTGATATGATATGATTTTCATGTAGTAGAAAATTACTCAATCTTTTTTATCCAATTTTTAACTTTTGTAGCAACTTTATTTTTATGGAATGAAAGTACAACTATTTATAGCTAACAAAAATTAGCGTGCTTGGGAAATTCCATGCATGGAATTGGCAGCTTTTACTCTGTCAATTTGAGACCATAATTTTGGCCGACTAACTTTCCTTCAGCATGTGACGTGTGCTTCTTTGTTGCCACGATTGACCGACTCAGATTGCACCGGTTCATTAACTGTCATTTCTAACATTTTAGAATTAATTTTAATATCGCTCTTAATTTGTAATCCGTGTTTTGTTTCTGAGCTGTTCAAATTTCTCAACTGTAGGGGTAACTTTATAGATTAAAACTATCATCTTAATCCCAAAAACTCATGCAGAATCTTTAAGAAATATAGATGAATATGCGGAAGCGTACCTGGATCCAAAATGGTTGATATTCCTGCAGATCTGAGTACATTGATCTTCCAGATCTTCACGATTAGCCTTGGGAGTCCTTTAATTTTCTCTCACGCTCGCTAACCATTGAAGAGATACAGTTAGAATGACTCAATATTGTGACTTGGGGATCATGACCACTTATTTATATATTAGGGTTTTTATTTAAGCTCATCAATAAAATAGAAAAATACACTTGTCTCTACACATTAAAGGTTCATACCATATTTAGATGCTTGTAGCCCAACTTTATTAACTTGATTTTGATCACTTTATTTGGGCTAAATCTTAAGATAGCAACAATACACAATTAATTACATATGTAGGCCCACATTAGAAATTATATTCCAACAATCTCCCACTTGAGCCACATATGCTATCTTATAAAATTGTGTAAAATTTTATGAGCTCAAATTTTTGCTATCATTATCGAAAACAACCCGAACAATCTAGTCCACCAATTATACAAATATAAGATCAAAGTGACCTTCGTTACATTTATAGTAACTATATCTATCAATGATCACGTATATCCATATAACCAAATTACATAGATCAAGTATGGATGTGTAGCATGAAAATTTAATGTAATGTGATCTAAGCATGCCTATTTCCAACTGTTCATCCTACTCAAAATAGTCACATAACAGACTCTCAGCCAAATGATAAACCGCAATGAAAGTCATCACTTTATTTCAGAGTACTCGAACACTAATCCTTAGTATGTATATAAACTTTAATTATGTCTAATGAGTCAATACTCAAACTGAATACAAACTCCCACTATACAGACATATTATCTATATAGACAACACTCATGTGTGTCACATACCTGTAAAACACCTTGGGTGGCAAACCCTTGGCAAACGGATCAGTAATTGCTAACATGCTCAATAAACACATGACTACTCTGGTCTTTTTCCTTCACAACCAGAAACTTCATGTAAAAAATTGTTAGACTTCGACGAGCTTCAGTTGTTACTTGAAAATAACTCAGCGGATTTGTTATCACAATTGATCATCAATGGTTTCTCAAACCAACGATCATGCCTAGTGATAAAAATTCACATCTTTATTCAGAGTCTGACTATCCGATGATCTCCAAATTTCAGATCTCTTATATGTATGCATAAAATCATTAGTTCTCTTTAGATACTGCATAACTTGCTTAATGTTCCAATATCGGGTTTCTTAAATATTTATCTAACATTTCAACAATGTACGCAATATCAAGACGCGTACAACTTTGTGCATACATTAGAGCAAACTGAATTTGTTACTCTTAGCAACAACCATATCTTCTGGTGCACAGCCACTCGTGTCATATCTACTTCGAACTTTATCTATATAGGCCTATATCGTTGCTAGTAAAATGAAATTTATATAAAGCACCAGAATAAAAATGCTCCCATTGAACTTGATATATATGCACTGGTCAACAGTGTTCTCCCTAAACCGAATGAGATTATCACCTTATCAAATTTATGATGACATTGATGGGATACCAACATTAAATTATAAATGGACTTCTTTAGATTGTATACAAGGTGCTTTGAATCTTTGGATTCAAGGTTCTCCAGTTGCACAATGTATATTGTTTCGCCAATGTTACTATTAAGAAACACTGTAGTAATGTCCATTTGATGCAACTCCAAATCATAATGAGCTACAAGTGTCATATTGATTCTAAAAAGAGTCATTCATCAAAACTAGCGAGAAGGTCTCCTTATAACCATTGACATTGTGAGGGCCCAATCCTAATCATGTGATTAATGATCACACAATGATATTTATAGTGTAAACAGCGGAAGATTTGTTTAATATATATGACCATGTGGCCCTAAAAATTTCGGCATGACCTCATCGCACGAGGAACATACCACCAACACAAATCAACATATACTGAAAATATATAAATACCACCAGTTTAATATCCATCAACATAAACCAGCATAAGTAAATCAAACTAGGCTAACATAAATTAAATCTACATAGACTCATAACACTACAGGGATACATCCCTGGTACAAAGACTACTGGGATAAACAAGAGTAAAACCTCAAATGTGACTCCCACCAGACATGCCCTCTCTGGGTCCTAGCCACCTGTATAACCTGCCATTGTCCACACACAAAGACAACAACAGCCCCCCTTGGGGGTGAGCAAAAGCCCAATATGGAACTATCATGGAATATACAACATGTATCTATAAAATGTGATATATGATGCAATGCAATGCAATGCATGACATGCCATGTCATGTCGGTATCATATCGTACACCCATCCACTGGGTATATCTGAATCAATAAACGAAAGTCCAACCATATCAGAATAGCTCGAGCCTGTCAAGCCTATAGGGTATCCAGACGGATGGACGTCGGCAAAGCGCCACCAACCCCAGGTCCTGACATCACATAATCATACAGGGATATCCAGACGGATGACATCAGCAAGGTGCCACCAATCCCCGTCTCAACAAATCATATCAATCAAAGGGGACCACGATTCCCTATGCCTATCGGGCCATGTAATGCCAACATAGTATCGCAGTACCAATCCCCAATGTTCGATATCAGAATCCAAGAAATATCAGGGTATTCAAGGATAATAGCTCAACGTGTATGTCATGCATCGATGTATGTATAAAAATGATGTGTGTTAACAAAATATTTATTTTCATACACCGATGTTCCAATCATGCATGCTATGAATGCCACATAAGTTAAATAAAATCACGTAGCCACGTAAGTCACATAATTCAACAACAAATCATATATCAAATGATACAGATACCTGTCGTATGTTACCCGATCGCAACATACCTTTCTTTCTCGATCTACAAGGGTACTTGAGCTTGTAGGGTCGAAGTAGTCACTGTATATCAATATAAATTCACAATTCAATAAACCAATCATTAAAAATGGGTTATCAATTTTAGTCACAGCTTAACCAATTTAAGGTAATTAATTGATGCGATTACATCATAAATTACTTTGGTAAATTATTTTTCACCAATTCAAATTATTATTCAATAGTTATAGTCCAAATTAACTGGTAATAATCGAAGCAAAGTCGAAAAATCGAGCATCGAGTTTTACCCAATTTTCGCACACAGTACACGCACGCTTTTCAGCCGATTCCGGCGAGCTCCGGCGACGGTAGAGGCGGCGACCGGTATAGAAAGTTTCGTCCAGGTGAGGGGAAGAGATACAATGCCTTGGTGTCGTCCAATTCGTAGTAGATTCGAAGAAATCGAACCAAAAGTGCAGAAACCCTCACTGTCGCGACTTCGTTCGTTTCAGACCAAATCGAACCACTTTTCGAACACCATATTTCGATTATTTGGTATGGAAAGAAGCGCCTCTGAGTAAGGAACACGACGGTATATCGGTCTCGTCTAGAGGTGGTCGGACGGCGGCGAACGGAGCGGATAAGTACAAGGTGGTCGGTGAATCGCACGAGCAGTGTGTGTTTTCGCACCTTTTAGTAGGTGTCCGCGATTCATTGTGTGTTTTTGCACGTTTTGTTATGTGTTTTTACACCCTACACCGATATATATTAATTCCCGACCAATTATGAACATCGGGATGTCACCGGTGTACTGGTGCATGTGCATCACATGTACAGTCAACACATGACTTCGTGTCTTTATTTGAATCACAAAAATTAAATCTTTCGATTTAATGCAAATTTTATATTTATTAAATCATTTTAATAAAATTTCGGTGTTAATCCGAATATTCCAAAAATATATTTTTCATTCATCAAGTTCTGACCCGACTGTCAAGTGACATATACAAGATCAATTTCCACTCTCATTAATTAGATTATATTCTCGTTAATTAATTTCTAACTAATTAACAAAATAATGTACAAATTGTACTTAATTCTCATTATCAAATATCGGGACATCACATTTATAAAATGTTAAATATGATATCAAGTTATTATCAAAGCTAATATTCCTCATGTTTATTCACAACCATATGATTGACATAAGATGAATCACATAATTGTTGAGAAGTTAAACCTGATTTCCGATAATATGGTACGAGGGCCTTACATTTCTCCCCCACTTAAAATATTTCGTCCTCGAAATATCACAAGTGCAGATCATAAATCATTCATCAATTACAGTACATGTCAATACTATAATCGGAAAAATATCAACTGCATAACTCAATTCATTTAGCATAAAGCTGAATCAAAATCAATTACTATTGCATTGAATCTCAAGGGACGAGTATAGTTTATTTATCTAGAATGGTTATAAGAAACCATCTTTGTAATATAGAACATAAAAGTAATTATTCAGTGCAGAACGTTGAAAAATAAATTCAACATCATCAGATTGAAGAATACTTATCAAGTAATGTTCGTAATTCATCAATCTTGAAGTACGAAACACATTGCACACAATAGAAAATAATAATAATGTCAATTCTCGATTTGTTTGAAACTCTTACAACATTCAACATACCTTTAACATGAGAGATTTTTGAAACTGATTAGATCACCCTGTTGCCATTTTCAGAAGCGTCCACACTTATTCTTATAACTAGCTTACTGAGTCTGGGCAGCTTTCCATCCTTTGAGCATCCACCGAATCTTATGGCAATGTCTTAAGGATTCGAATAATATATATATACAACATATAGTCAAACATATACTCAACTCAAATGTATTCTGAACTGAATACCAGAATTTCAAAATAAAACCAAACTTTTACTCAGACATAATCGAGAAAATAAAATACTCTCGACAGTCTTCAATTACGTTAAATAATATACGCAGTGTGATTGCCAGTCTACAAATACTATGTAGTCCTTGCAATCTAGAATATCCGTTTTGCATTCTACAATGTTGCCAAAGTTTGAAAATAAACTCTGGGTATTAAACAACTAAAATCAAGACAAATGATTTTACAAATTTTGGTCCATTAATGGATAAATGATACATTTAAGTATACCTACATATACATATATTACAATTCTCGAGTCTCACGGACAATCCATTGACCGTGTCATTTAAATAAAAGATAAAATCAGATATATATCCCAAAGATAATAATTCTTCGGATTCCATAATCAAAGTACTATGTCGTTGAGCATTTGACATAAGAAATCAATCATACAATAACCTCGTTGATAAGAACCAAATATCTAACCTGAGATACGAACATTTACGTGTACCTTGGTGATTTGAACAACAGAAGATAAACCACTTAGGAAATCTATCCACATGTGTTGCGTCATATAGATAGTAGATTGAGAGAATGGATATTTCAAGCTCTTGTGGTCCGTATAAATAATGAATTTTTCCCCGTATAAACAACGGCGTCCAAATCTTTAAAGCAAAACAATTGCCGCCAATTCTAAATCACGTACAGGGTATCGAATCTCATAAAATTTAAGTTGGCGAGACGTAACCCAAACCTTTTAAAAATACAGATGTGCAAACCATTATCCTCCGGCCGGAAGGAATAATAAATGAATATGCAGTGGTTAGTCTCATTTTCAAGTTAAGAAAACTTGTGTTATACTCATCTGACCAAATACAGTTTTTAATTTTTCTGTGTCAGCTGAGTACTAGGTTTAGCAAGTTTAAACAAACTTTTCGATAAAACAACTTTAAGAATCCCGCTAAACCCATGAACAATCGGACCTCAAGAACATTAGTAGGTCTTCGCCAGTTTAACACTGCTTTAACCTTAGTTGGAGCAACATGAATACCATGTCGAACAATGACGTGGCACAAGAGTATCACTTTATTCATCCAAAATTTTCATTTGGATAGTTTGGCATATCTCATCACTTCTTCATAGGAAACTGAATGGTTAATTTCAGATATCCTACAAGTACTAATTCCTTTATCGCATGATTACAAGGTTACCATTCAATGCAATCCAACTGCAGATTGGACAGCTGATTAACACATTTCGTACATAGAATCTGAAATATCAACTTTCAGATAACCAACACATCATATTTTCATCTTGGTATAACCAAGAGATCATTAATAGAAATAACCACAATCAAATCAAGGATTTTTTTTTTTTAAACACTTGACTTATCGAATCCATGAAAATATCAAAAAAATAAAAGACTCGTATGGCTTAACCATATATCAAGCTTATAAGATAGTTATCGCCACATCTTGGCTTTGGATTGACACCTGATACTACTCAGAGTGCAGATCCATTAGCATACAAAAAGCACTGCAATTCATAGTCATACAAAATATCATAATAATTTCGACTCATTCAAGTCGAATCATTTTATACACACATAAAAATCTTTGAAATAGTCATGATTCCCAAATTGAAATTCTTATTCATCTCTCTGGAAATATATGCAGGAATCTTTCCCAAAACCTTACCACAAATGCATGGAGTCTATGCCGAGGTAATATTCGGGTCCATGCAAATTCTATCTAAATCCATAACAAAGAAAATCAGCATTCCTTGAACACGAGATCTATACAAATACGTGTATAGGTCCATGTCAGTTCCGAGTATAAAGTAAATAAAAGTTGCTAAAATATTGGATCCATGCCACATCCGGGCATGTCTATGTCAACAAAAAATTAATCAACTATGTTACCATTGATTTAATTCTTTGCCCAGAGTCCAGATCACGTCGGTACAGATATACATTCGTTCTGTAATAAGTACGTGTCACGCATCTGTGTTGCATCTGTATTACAACCAATTACTCATAATTTACCTTTTAGTAATCGAATTATGAAATCGCACAAACATAAAGGAATTTCAGCTTGGACAACCAGGCTATAAAATTCCACACACATAGTAAGCAAAGAAAATCGAACTACATCATGAAAGTGATCATCCGTAGTTTCGATCATTCACCTGATAATCATATTATTATCCAAACAACAATAACATGTCATAAGGATAAGTAATATAAGTTCTTTAAAAACAATTAATACTCAACCAGATATCATTTGATCAGAGAAAATAACCTCCCCCACTTAAAAAATAAAGTGGGTGGATCAAACAAATTACCAACACCAATTTTGCCATTTTGCTCTCCTTATGATATCTCCGTAGCTGATAGGTAAGCATTTGATAACTTGTGCATACCAAGCTCTAGACTTATCACGTATAGGAGAAAAATTATGACAAAACAATCAATGCACATTTTGCAACAGATAACTTGTTGCAATTCACTATTCAATTTCATTTCAAATATAAAGAAATACATGAAAAATTATTCGAATGATAAAATCTCCAAGAATATTTCCAAAATTCAAAATCTAAATCGCACATAGTCGTATCTTCAAAACATATAACGATGTTTTATACGATATGTTCATTACTTTACTATTTATAACAATGTTAAACCCCACCTGTCATCATCTTATCAAACCAATATCTCACACTTTCCACCATTCTCAGTGCTGAAAATTTAGGCGACTCTATCAAATCCAAGGACATTACATCACAACAAATCTCTCGTTCGACATTGTTACTTCCAATAGGTTTAGGAGAAATTACCTTGCTCTAACCATATTCATTTACATTCAATTTATATAGCATGAATACCATAAGCGATACCCAAACTATACATTACTTTAGTCAAACAAAGTCAAAATCATTCAGCAGGTCATTGATAGTAGGTCTCAGAGTACACTCTTTCCCTACATCATGCTGCCATATATAACAGTTTAGTCACAATCGTATAGTATTAATATTGTGAGCGATATCACTACTACACAAAATCAACATATTCACATATCAATCTCATGTAACATCATACCAAAGCAAGCCAAGCCAAGTAAGAACAAATAAGTCAAATAATTCAAACATAAGCGCACACATTTATTTGTGCCTATTCAAGTGTACACAAGACTCAAACTTGAGCATTCCCAGTTATGCTCTGATACCATATTGTGAGGGCCCAATCCTAATCATGTGATTAATGATCACACAATGATATTTATAGTGTAAACAGCGGAAGATTTGTTTAATATATATGACCATGTGGCCCTAAAAATTTCGGCATGACCTCATCGCACGAGGAACATACCACCAACACAAATCAACATATACTGAAAATATATAAATACCACCAGTTTAATATCCATCGACATAAACCAGCATAAGTAAATCAAACTAGGCTAACATAAATTAAATATACATAGACTCATAACACTACAGGGATACATCCCTGGTACAAAGACTACTGGGATAAACAAGAGTAAAACCTCAAATGTGACTCCCACCAGACATGCCCTCTCTGGGTCCTAGCCACCTGTATAACCTGCCATTGTCCACACACAAAGACAACAACAGCCCCCCTTGGGGGTGAGCAAAAGCCCAATATGGAACTATCATGGAATATACAACATGTATCTATAAAATGTGATATATGATGCAATGCAATGCAATGCATGACATGCCATGTCATGTCGGCATCATATCGTACACCCATCCACTGGGTATATCTGAATCAATAAACGAAAGTCCAACCATATCAGAATAGCTCGAGCCTGTCAAGCCTATAGGGTATCCAGACGGATGGACGTCGGCAAAGCGCCACCAACCCCAGGTCCTGACATCACATAATCATACAGGGATATCCAGACGGATGACATCAGCAAGGTGCCACCAATCCCCGTCTCAACAAATCATATCAATCAAAGGGGACCACGTTCCCTATGCCTATCGGGCCATGTAATGCCAACATAGTATCGCAGTACCAATCCCCAATGTTCGATATCAGAATCCAAGAAATATCAGGGTATTCAAGGATAATAGCTCAACGTGTATGTCATGCATCGATGTATGTATAAAAATGATGTGTGTTAACAAAATATTTATTTTCATACACCGATGTTCCAATCATGCATGCTATGAATGCCACATAAGTTAAATAAAATCACGTAGCCACGTAAGTCACATAATTCAACAACAAATCATATATCAAATGATACAGATACCTGTCGTATGTTACCCGATCGCAACATACCTTTCTTTCTCGATCTACAAGGGTACTTGAGCTTGTAGGGTCGAAGTAGTCACTGTATATCAATATAAATTCACAATTCAATAAACCAATCATTAAAAATGGGTTATCAATTTTAGTCACAGCTTAACCAATTTAAGGTAATTAATTGATGCGATTACATCATAAATTACTTTGGTAAATTATTTTTCACCAATTCAAATTATTATTCAATAGTTATAGTCCAAATTAACTGGTAATAATCGAAGCAAAGTCGAAAAATCGAGCATCGAGTTTTACCCAATTTTCGCACACAGTACACGCACGCTTTTCAGCCGATTCCGGCGAGCTCCGGCGACGGTAGAGGCGGCGACCGGTATAGAAAGTTTCGTCCAGGTGAGGGGAAGAGATACAATGCCTTGGTGTCGTCCAATTCGTAGTAGATTCGAAGAAATCGAACCAAAAGTGCAGAAACCCTCACTGTCGCGACTTCGTTCGTTTCAGACCAAATCGAACCACTTTTCGAACACCATATTTCGATTATTTGGTATGGAAAGAAGCGCCTCTGAGTAAGGAACACGATGGTATATCGGTCTCGTCTAGAGGTGGTCGGACGGCGGCGAACGGAGCGGATAAGTACAAGGTGGTCGGTGAATCGCACGAGCAGTGTGTGTTTTCGCACCTTTTAGTAGGTGTCCGCGATTCATTGTGTGTTTTTGCACGTTTTGTTATGTGTTTTTACACCCTACACCGATATATATTAATTCCCGACCAATTATGAACATCGGGATGTCACCGGTGTACTGGTGCATGTGCATCACATGTACAGTCAACACATGACTTCGTGTCTTTATTTGAATCACAAAAATTAAATCTTTCGATTTAATGCAAATTTTATATTTATTAAATCATTTTAATAAAATTTCGGTGTTAATCCGAATATTCCAAAAATATATTTTTCATTCATCAAGTTCTGACCCGACTGTCAAGTGACATATACAAGATCAATTTCCACTCTCATTAATTAGATTATATTCTCGTTAATTAATTTCTAACTAATTAACAAAATAATGTACAAATTGTACTTAATTCTCATTATCAAATATCGGGACATCACATTTATAAAATGTTAAATATGATATCAAGTTATTATCAAAGCTAATATTCCTCATGTTTATTCCCAACCATATGATTGACATAAGATGAATCACATAATTGTTGAGAAGTTAAACCTGATTTCCGATAATATGGTACGAGGGCCTTACAGACATCCTTTTGAATGAAATCTTTAGCGACTAGGCATGCATTATACCTTTTCAACATTACCTTTTGTAGCCCTTTTGGTCATAAACACACGTTTACAACCAATCCGTTTCATACTTTTAGGCAACATTACTAGATCTCAAATGCCATTGTCCTTTATTGATTTCATCTCATTCTTTATGACTTCAATCCACTTTCAAACTTCAAACATTATTTGACTTAACTAAATGATGTCGGATCGTCTTTCAGACCCATGTCAAACTCATGTTCTTCGAGATACACAACAAGATCATCCGAAATTGTGTTTCTTCTTTCTCTAGTGGACTTCTTAATGTCACTTCCACTAGAGGTTGTTGAGATAATTGCTCATCACGAGTATGTGGCAAATTAGGTGTGTCAACAAGTTGTTGGTTCTCCGAATTTGCATCTAAACCAAAATCAAGAATGGATTTCCGAACATGTTTAAATGCAACAACATGAACATTAATGTATTCATCCCTTAGAGTTGACTTTCCATATTTACTCCTTCCACTAAAGTCAACATCCTCGATAACTTGGTATTCCTCATTTCTAAAAAAGAATCTACTCGATGGATCATAAAACTTAAAGCCCATCGACTTTTCTAATTATCCAGTTAATAAGCATATGGCATACCTTAAATCCACCTTTGTTTCATTAGGCTTATAAGGCCAAACTTGGATGGGCAATCCCAGTCATGCAAGTACAAAATGCTAGATTCTTGATTGTCCACACTCGTATGAGATTCTAGTCACAACTTTACTTAGAACTCAATTCATGATATTAACCGTAGTTTTAATGTTTGTGACTTCTTAATAGTTAATTTGTCTTCAATGATATAATTATTGGCATGCATACTTTCGTTGTCATTTGAGTCATTGGTGTTCAATTATAAAGCTTATAAATCAATGAACCATTACTCACATTTGGATCTTAAAAACTCCTGAAAGTTTAATTATCAAATGAACAAAGGAAACCTGACTTGTTCAAACACGAAGCTTAAATCAAATTCCATCCAATCGCGGTTATAAAAGTGTTTTCAAAATTCATATGAAAACCATATCCTAAGTAAAGCTTAAAGAACACCAATAACATCTACAATAGCATTATTGTCATTTCCGAAATAGATGTATGTTTCACCATCAATTGACAACTAGCTCATTAGACAAATTTGCATGGTGAACTAATGTGAGTAGTTGCAACCATATCTACCCACCCAATTCTACATGACATTATTGATAAATTAACTTCTAAACAAACAAAGTTAAAATATCACATATTAATTTATACGCTAATTGGCGCATTTGGAACAATCCTTATTCACATGTCTATTAACCTTATTTCAAAATAAACAAGTTGTCACCTTATCTTATTTCTGCTGCTCATTATGCTGTGAAGTCCCAAAAAAGACTGATGTTTTCTTTTTCTTATTGATCCTTTTTCATTTTCCTGATGATGCATTTATCCTGATAGATAGATGTCAAGTGAGCACTTTTCAGTCTTATCTTGTTATTCCGATCTTTCCTCCTCCTACGTATTGCACATACTTATTCAAATCCAATTTTCCTTCTGGGTATTAGAACTTTATTTTGAATGGAGTAAATTGCGCAGACGAAGAGATCAAGACTAAATGCATGACTATGTCTTTCGACAACTTTAGTAAGAATGCTTTAGTCGAGTCACAAGATTTACGTTTCCATAATGTACTCCATTACGTTCCATTCCCCTTGTACCATATTGAGATAAACTTAGTCAAAATAGCGCTTGTCTCAACCATTTTGTTTTATAGAAAAAACGATATGATATTTCGGTAATGAACTTCTTGACATCACTTTAATCAGAAAATGCACCCCTTATGATATCCGAAATCAAAGTGTTTCATAATCGTCAGACTTATGCAATTTGATCACTCCCACTTTTCAAAATACTGCTTCGGTCAGCATAACATTCACTGATCAAAGGTGTGGGATGGTCTTCCATTAGCACATAGTCCAAAAAACACACAAATGAGCAATATCATAACATGCTCTTACCGGCTCTTGAATTTATAACATCAAGTATCGAAATGTTGTTGAAATTGACAGATATAAAAGATGATGTAACAAAATAGAATAAACGCTCACATGAATCATAATCCATGCGTATATTTAAATAAATCATAAATTAATACACATGTAGGTATGGGCCCATAGTAAGATACCTAACACAATATTGATATTTAGTCTTTGGATATATATAACAATTTGTAAGTAGTACTCTCGACGTCGTAGTCAAATATTGATAATAACTCCTGTCAAACAATAATCTTTCTTTAGACCGACTATTGTTCACATGGAAAACTTTATAATTATCACATGTTTATTATGACAAGTGTATTTGTAATATGATCAAACGGTAAACTTCTTTTCCACCGATCACAATTCACATATATCATAAATGCACAAATATCTTTTATATGTGTTAGTAATTTGGCCAAATTTGGGTTGGTCATAATTCACATAAATTATATATACATAATTACTTTATATGCGTGCTAGTAATTTAGCCAACTTATGACATTCCTTTGGGCCGGTCATAATTCGCATAAATTACATGTACACAATTATCTTTATATGTGTGTTAGTAATTTAACCAAAATATAACCTTCCTTTGAGCTGGTCATACTTCACATAAATTACATACATATAATAATATTAATTAAATATATTTACATCTAACTCGATGACGTTCCATGAAATAGATGCACAAATAAAATTACTAATCTTGACACGTAACTCTTTAAAAATTACTAATCTTGACACGTAACTCGTTAAAAATTTTAAAAAATCTAAAATTCATACACCAATATTGTACAAATAAAATTACTAATCTTGACGCGTAACTCATTAATTATTATAATTGAACCACGACTTTATCTTTAAAATTATTTATTATATGAGTTTCATATATTATAATATAAAAACATGACCAACTATTAATAACATACTTATTTGTATTCTTTTATTTTGAATGAATTACATATAACCCTTTATAATATTTATAATTATCGTTTTAGTTTTTTTAGTTTACAATGTATTTTGATATCAAATTATACGGAATATACTTATAATTTTTTTATATATTTTAGATACTAGATGTGATGATATTGTAATACAACTATGCTACATGAAATCTATTCATTATTATTTAAGTTAGATGGACGAATTTGTAATATAACTATTCTATAGGACAGACAATTGTAATTGTTCCATTACTTTTCCAGTTTTCCATCAAGGTAAAGTATCTCATTGTATATTTAATGCATCAAATCGATTTCTATAATTTTTCTAGGGCTTAATGATTGGATATTGTATAAGGTCAAAGTCTAAAAGATGGCAACGTTCTTATAAAAAATGTTACTATTATTCAATTAACTCCAAAATACAAAGAGGTTGTTAACAAACAAATAAACAATCCTAGTCAATTATGTTAAAATTAAAATATAATAGAAGTTTTATTGCCCCACAATTTATTATTATTATTATTATTATATCATGAAAAATACCATTTACATAAGAATTTATACCAAATCATAGTAGTTACTAGGGATGACAATGGATCCGGGTTAAATCTGGACCCATATTAAACCTGTCTCGTCTGGGACAGGTTTGGACCCTATCAACGGGTTTTGAAGTGGGGAGTGGCGGGTTTCAGGTTTGGTCAAACCCGCCCGCTAACTCATCATCATTTTTATTATTATTTAATATCGAATATATATTTACTATTTAGCCGAATCATAATGTGACATTGTTTAATTTTTATCAAAATTCATGTGTTCATATTAAAAAAATGGACATTTTGAAGGAAATGAGAGTAAATTGATAAAGATCTGGTAGCTTAAAGATAATTTTACAATGATTATTATAAATGTTTACTTGACAAAAACACGAAATTTAATTACGAAACTCATTTTTGTGCTTTAAAATTGATTTATAGTTAATCATTTAAAAAAAAACAAAATGGGTTCGTGGGTTTGGCCAGACACGCCCATTGACATCCCTAGTTGTTACCACAACTCTTGATTTACCTTGGAATAGTTTATTTTAATTTAGTACTTCAATGTTATCTTTTGTTTTGATCAAATTACAAATAATTGCATTATTAACATGTATGTTGTTTTATGATTTTATAAAAAAAATAAAGATAAATTATATACGTCTAATTTATGTTTTCTATCCATATCTATACTTTTTTTTATAATCAAATAGTATTTTATGGTATCTTTATGATTCTTTCTTCATTTATACCTTATATTTATTTTTTTATTATTTAATTTAAATTTCAGAGAATAAATAATTCGACCATTACTTTTTTTATATAACATGTTTGTAAATTACGCAGCATACGTCAATAAAGGCAGACACTATTATATTTAGTCGTTTTTTTAATAGAAAATTCTTATATAAATCAGATTCTGCTATATACGGCCGGGTCAATACTAGATTTTCGCATTTATTGTGTTAAAAAAGACAAAAATTGGCTTGATTAATGCGTGGATACGTACAAGGTACATACATCTATAATATTGAATACCAAGTCAGAGTTGAAAGCAGAAGCCACAACAAGTGAAAAGAGATGGCTGGCCTCATCATTCATCATCAACAGAAAAATATTCAATCTATGTAGTTACACGCTCCTCCTATGGCAACCCAGTCAATTTGGTTTATTTCTTTATTTGCTACTACTTTTCGTTTATATCAATTGTCAACCCCAACTTTTCTGGTGCTGCCAAAATATTATATTCATTCAGAACACAACCACCTTCTCATGTAAGTATTTCGCATTGTATCTTTTGATCTAATTTTTTGCTTGTATGTCTGTTTGATATGTTTATTTGCTGCCAAGTTTGTTAATTTTGTGGTTACAAGTGTTTGAAATCATGGGATTTTATTAGATACCTTTGGTTTTTTTAGGTTGACTAGTTTTTTTTTTTCGGTGATTATCGTGTTGGAGGTTGTGTTTGTGATGCAAGTTTTGATCTTTATTGATTACTATTTCAGGTGGGTTATATGTATTGTAGAAAATATTGATAATCTCGGATAAATGGCGATTTTTGGGAGGCCGCAGCTAACTTCCGCAAATATTGGACTGAGTGTAGCTTTGTGTTTGTCTTTGTTACTTATTGCTGACAGCCAATTAACGGATCCAAAAGAAGGTAATTGTCCACTTGGGATATCACCCTTTAAGTTACATTCTTATTAGATGATGTCGTATTTGTGATTTTTATTTTGATGGGTGAAGAACTGAAGATCAACATAATATATTTTATATTGATGGGTGGTAGTATACTACTAATTAATCAAATCGGGTTCAAATAGTTCTTATTGATTCCTATCAAAAAGGAATAATTGTACTAGAAAATGCCCATAATCTTTTCTTTTCTTTTTCAAATCAATCCGTTTTTATTTTATTTCGTACTGTACAATTGTAAAACCGGGTCAAAAATATATTTTTAAATCTTATATGTTTCTGTTTGATTGTCCTGATGGTGAATACCAATGTTAGTGTCATTTGTTAGTAATTTTGATCCTGAAACTCAGTATGATTCATGTTTTGAATTAGTGGCATCAGTGAACGTAGAAACACGAAATTATACAATATTTATGAAATGATAAAATTTTCATGTTTTGTGCAGTGAATGCATTGAGAGCCATCAAGAAGAGTTTGATTGATCGCGGAAAACTTGACGACTGGAAACGTGGGGATCCATGTACTTCTAATTGGACTGGGGTCAACTGCTATAATACGACACTGGATGATGGTTATCTTCATGTTACAGAATTGTACTATCTATATTCCTAATAATTTCCATACCTTGCGTTTCAAATTCATGGCATCAAATATATCTTACAGGATAGCCTCTCGAGTATTTTTATGAGTTTCTGGATACCACCTTGCAGTTCAGAGGAGGTGTAACATATTCTTTTTATTATTCTGTACAGGTTCTTATTAAATTTGAATCTATCAGGAAGTTTAGCACCAGAACTTGGACTTTTATCTAACTTGACTATACTGTGAGTAAAATACACATTTCCCGTTACATTTTACAAAGCTTAGAAATGTGTTTCACTAAATTTGGCATTACGATATCGTTTGTGTGACTTATAATAACTTCGATGTTATTGCTTTTACAGAGATTGTATGTGGAACAACTTAACTGGGTCCATACCAAAGGAGATAGGAAATATATCGACATTACAACTATTGTGAGTTGTTTTTGCCCTTTGTTGCATGTTTCTTATTCCCAGATGCTCTTGTCTACTTTGTTCAGAGTTTGATAGATGGTCGTGTAGATGAGTTCTTTTAAGTCTATGATGTGCCATAAATACATATAATACCAAACTCACATCAGAAAGCACAACAAAATTCAAATTTCATTGCTTATCTGTTGTTTACATTTCATTTTTTACAGACTTCTGAATGGCAATCAACTAACGGGATCCTTACCAGATGAGCTTGGTAACCTTTCAAACTTGGACAGGATACAAATTGACCAGAATCAAATATCAGGAGATATACCACTTTCATTTGCTAACTTGAGCAAAGCAAAACACTTGTAATAATTTGTTTCCTTTTATTTCTAATATGTGCATCTTTGTATAAGTTTATTTTTCATGCTATTAAACCTTTTTGAGTGATTGAAACTGAT
Organism: Haberlea rhodopensis; assembly: GCA_907163345.1. NCBI lineage: Eukaryota > Viridiplantae > Streptophyta > Magnoliopsida > Lamiales > Gesneriaceae > Haberlea > Haberlea rhodopensis. The sequence goes on along the minus strand of CAJQUN010000044.1, from coordinate 2,282,858 downwards.
GTGTTTGTTGGCTATGCTTTCACTTCATTTACTTCTTACTCTGCATTCTGAGCAGCCATATGAATAATAATTCACTCAGTGGACAAATTCCCCCAGATTTGTACCGACTTCCGATTCTTATTCACATGTGAGTCAATTATCTGTTTTTTATATGAGTCAAATTTCTGCTTATTTGATCAATTTTGTGGCGTTTTGAAGATTATCTTACACGAGATCGTTGATTTCTGCAGATTGCTCGATAATAACAACTTATCAGGATATCTTCCTCCTCAATTGTCTGAAACACCAAATCTGAAAATACTGTATGCTGCCTACTTTTCGCTATATGTTATTCCTCATGCAACAATATTTTCGATCCAGCTGTCACTTGTCATTATGGCTTAGAACTGCATGGTTAACTAGAACTTAGGATCCTGACTGGTTTTCCAATCAAGACGAGCCACTAAGCTGTAATCCTATTATCAACGTAATGGCCTTGTCCAGAACAATTAATAGGAATGCGACTGAAATCTGTTTTGCAGTACAAGATTGAAAGGATTGGTACTGATTCTATCTGCAAAACTTTTCTTTATTATATAAAGTAAAGGCTTGTTCTATGCTGTTGCGGTACGCCACGAAGCTAATGATGTCCACACATTATTGCATGTATGAAACTGATGACGCATGGTATAACTTATGTTTATTATCTATAATAAACCTGTATGGTCACCAACGATCGTTTGTTTGCTCATAGAGTATCATAGAAGATACGTAGAACAAAGCCTGGCTCCAGGCTTTAAATCCCAGTAGAATCGCCATATAGTTCATGTTCTTTCTCATTAGTCTCTTATTGGTCCTTCCTCAACCCACTTTTGTTTTTCATACTCTGCATTTCAATATTTCTGTCTTGAAAGAGGAGAATTTTGACTCTATTTCTGAATCTTTGTTTGGTGAAAAAATTTGAGTATGCACTGAGGTACATCATTTTCTATTTCTACTTATACTTTTATTTTTATTTCTATTTCTTTTTTAGCCAGCTTGATAATAACAACTTTGAAGGAAGTACAATACCTGCTTCATACGGCAACATGTCTCGTCTATTGAAGTTGTAAGTGAATGAATGTAGTGTTAGACTCTGTGTGTGCTATACTGATTTTTATCACAGTTGTGCATGGTACATGAATTTTCCGGTTATATGTGTACGATTGTATGTAAGTTTAAGAAAGAAATATTGCGGTTCAATTTCTCCAAAAAGCAGCTAATATCCAATATGTAGACTTAGTCCACGCATAACGACATTGCTTGTCTTCCTTTTAAAGATTTGATGTTTCTGAAGAAGATAGCCATATTGAGAGCTAGTTCGAGGTAATGTGGGTAACAAGTTTACTTTGTTGGATGTATCAGGAGTCTAAGGAACTGCAGTTTACAAGGACCTATTCCTAATTGGAGCAATATGCCCGATTTAGCTTACATGTGAGTGGATATTCTCATTAAACTTGATTCCTACTCTTGACTTGGCTACTTTTACATTTATGGTTTTGACCTGTTATTAAATTTTGGAGTCCTTTTGCAAGTGGCTCTCATATTGCTATAGATTTTATATTTCATTATTTTGAGGCAATTTCAGGTTCTTCAGATGGTGCTAGTATGCTTTTCAAATATCTATTTGTTGGCTAATCTACAAATATATGAATGATTCACCTGTAAGAAAAAATTTATCTATTGTGACTAGTTTGGTTCTAAACCTATTTAAACATCGTTTCCCATGTTGGCCTAAGGAGTTGATGGTGAACATGAAACAGTACTTGAATTGATATGGGAAAACTAAATGAGGGTTTTACTGTTATCTCTTTCTCTAACCGGGCGTGCTGAATTGCAGAGATTTGAGCTGGAACCAGCTTAATGGTTCCATATCACGAGGTGCTCTATCTGAAAATATCACAACCATGTAAGCGACATTCACATTTTTCGTTTTTAATAACACATAATAACCTTAACTGTTGGACCTTATTCTTTTTCTACTCTGCAGTGATCTCTCTAACAATAATCTTGGTGGAACCATTCCAGCCAGCTTTTCAGGGCTTCCTCGTCTACAGAAATTGTGAGCCTTCATCAACTTCCACCAATTTTCTGCCCTGAATTTGATGGAATTTATGATAAAATCTATTGTCTTCTAGTTTATTTTAGTTTGAAAGTCCCTACGTATCTCAGAGTTATCAGTTGCGTTTCTTACATCCTAATAGTGTAATTTTTTGGCTGCAGGTCACTTGCAAATAATTCCCTGAGTGGTTCTGTTCCATCAACCATCTGGCAAACTCGGAATTTAAACGGAACTGAGAGACTTCTTCTGTAAGGCCTCTACCCTCTACCCTATGTGATGATCATCTCTATTATCATTATACTGAGAGGTATTCTTGATTTTAACATATTAATGTGTATTTGCTGGCATTTCAGGGATTTTGGGTACAACATGTTTTCAAATATTTCGGGCACTCTTTTCGTCCCTCAAAACGTTACCATTGGGTTTGTCCTTTCTATAGCTTTCAAATGTTGCATTTATTGACCTTCCTAAATTGATTTCTTGAATAAATGTAACTTCAGAAATTTTTAAGGTTCTCTTACCATTTGATGCCCCCATATTTCAGCCTTCAAGGAAATCCTGCATGCTCAAACAGCAACCTGATTCAATTTTGTGGGAGTCGTGAAGTAGAGTTCAGTAATACCTCGGGCTTTACAAATGTCGAAATTTGCCCTCCTTTAGCATGCCCACCACCATACGAGTATGCCCCAGCATCCCCTACCATACGTTGTTTTTGTGCTGCACCACTATATGTTGGATATCGCTTGAAGAGTCCTGGGTTCTCAGATTTTCAACCATATGCCAAAGCATTTGAGGTCTACCTAAGTTCCGGGGTTGACTTGAATCTGTATCAGCTTGCTATTGATTCCATTGAGTGGCAAGAGGGTCCTCGTCTCAGAATGTACCTAAAGATTTTTCCAATGTTTATCAACGAGAGTGTTCGGTTATTTAACAGGACTGAGATTCTACGTATTCGTGGGCTGTTTGGTGGATGGAAGATTCGTGAGAGCGATGTGTTCGGACCTTTCGAGCTTCTCAATTTCACTCTTTCTGATCTTTATGCAAATGGTACGTCTGTTTTCCAGCTACGAATGTTAACTAGACACTTGAAGGAAACGAAGGCATCGAGTCGAGAAATTTGCCTTCACTGTGAGAAATTGTTTGATTGTCTTCTGATGAAATACAACATTGTTTTGATGAAGTTAATAAAAGAAGATACACTTTTCTTGTCAGGGATTGATGAGAATGAACCTTTACATATTGAATAGTTTCATGTTTTAATGGAAGTTTGGAGACTCTTGTTTCAGTATCTTGTTTACTTATATATGCTCCATCCATATAATTAAGAGCAGTCAACTTCGGTTTGTAACTTTTGAGAGCCCATACTCATTCCCTTTTTTGGTGTTCTTTTTCAGAATTTCGCCAGTCATCATCTGGCATTAGCAAGGGTGCGTTAGCAGGCATTATACTAGGGACAATAGCTGGTACAATTACTCTAACAGCACTCATCGCACTCCTTATTGTGAGGCAGTACTTACGAAGAAAGCACACATCTTCAAAGAGACGCTTGAGTGAGTATTACCTTTTTTTTTTCTTGCTTTTTGGTTATGTTAGCAAGGTTCGATGGCACCCTTGTTTAAGTCGGGAAGAGAAATTCCTGTGATTGATTCATTGCCAATATTATTTGACAACTTCGTTAAAACTAATCAATCATTACAAACATTTCAGTATCTAGGATTTTAAAAAACATTGATGGAGTGAAAGATTTCACTTACGCGGAAATGGCATCGGCGACAAATAATTTTATTAGCTCGAGTCAGGTTGGAGAAGGAGGTTACGGAAAGGTTTATAGAGGTGTTCTTGCCAATGAAACAGTAGTGGCAATAAAGCGTGCCCAGGAGGGATCGCTGCAGGGTGAACATGAGTTTCTGACAGAAATAGACCTGTTGTCCAGGTTGCATCATAGGAACCTTGTTTCATTGGTTGGATATTGTGATGAAGGAGGTGAACAGGTACCAAGTTCACATGTTTATATTTACCTGCCATCTGTTAACAAAGAGTAACAGACAACAAGCAGCTCATAAGATCAAATTTTCAGATCGATTGTCCAAATAATATTTGGATCTTCGACGGTAAAAAGTATAGTTTACATGGGAAAGGCTTCCCCTGGCTAAAACTTGTTTTAATTTTCTCCATGCTTTTTGATTCTTTCTTAGTTCTTTTCATTCATATCAGAAGTTATTAAATCGTTCTATATGAGTTCGATTTTTATTTTTGTTGTGCATTTCATGGTGCAGATGTTGGTTTATGAATTCATGAGTAATGGCACCTTGAGGGACCACCTATCTGGTAATTTTTTAAAGCGGAGTTTCAGCCACATTTTGTTGGTCAACAATTATTTATAGTTGATTAAGCAAAATGTAATACTGATGATGACTTGATATGACAGCTAAATCTAAAGTGCCTCTGAATTTTGCTATGAGAGTAAGAATTGCATTAGCTTCGGCCAGAGGCATCCTTTACCTTCATACAGAAGCCGACCCTCCAATATTTCATCGGGATATCAAGTCGAGCAACATATTGTTAGATTCTAAATTTATCGCGAAGGTTGCTGATTTTGGATTATCGCGGCTAGCTCCAATGCCAGAGCTTGAAGGAGCCGTACCTGCTCATGTATCTACAGTAGTCAAAGGGACCCCGGTGAGAACAACTAAAAGAGCTGGCTCAAATGCACACACACACACATGTATATCATGTTCCTCGTATAAGTTACTCATTCAATGTTGCTGTCTGATTACTGCAGGGATACCTTGATCCAGAATATTTTCTTACTCAAAAATTGACTGACAAAAGTGATGTGTATAGCCTCGGGGTCGTCTTTTTGGAGCTCTTAACTGGAAAGCATCCAATATTTCATGGCAAAAACATCGTCAGGGAGGTAATATGCCATTTCTTAGATTACAGTTCATGGTACATAATTAAGAGCATTGTTTGTGCTTATAAAGCATTCTCCAGTCTAATTGCGACTGCAACATCTCACTCATTTGCTATTCATCTATTAGTTTCTTTAACATGTGGTTCGATTTGCTATTCATCCGTTCTGTTCTTTAACATGTGGTTGCCTGAACCACTTTCTCTTAGAAATATTATAAACCATGGGGAGTATGAATATTTCTGCCTTTGTGAAGAGAGTCGGTGGCAATTTAACCAATATGGTGTCCCGACACTTTAGCCCTTGTAGTTTGTAAATAAGCAGTTTACATGGTTTGAATAGACAGTTTACCCTCATGTGATTTTCAAAATATGCATTTTACCCTACGTGGCTTGCAAAACGTAGCATATTACTCCCTTACATAGAGAATATGTTTTGCACATATTCACGTACAGGACAAACTATTTGTTTTCAAAACATAGGGGGATTAACGCCTATTTTGAAAATTATGCATATGGAAAAACAAAGGGGGTTCGTCACTTCGTTGCCAAAAACCCCTTTGTGAAGAATTCATATTATCTTCCAATCACCATTATTTCCACTTTTCAGAATTTTGAACAGGAAAAAAATTAGCAAGGGCAGGCGAAAAGTGATGCTAATGACTGGATTATGAATCTTTTCGTGAATCCAAAAGTATGATATACAAAAGAATCAATTGTATGCATACATGTGCTAATTGTATGTTCATCTGCATCAGGTCAACACTGCATTTAGATCGGGGGTGATATTCTCCGTCATTGATGAACAGATGGGATCTTATCCTTCTGAATGTGTGGAGAAGTTTATAAATCTGGCACTAGGTTGTTGCCAAGATAACCCCGATGTCCGGCCTTCAATGGCGAAAGTGGTTAGAGAACTTGAGAACATATGGCAGATACTTCCCGAAAACGACACCAAGATAATAGAATCCTTAGTCACTGATCCTGTGAAGTTTGTAACTCCGCCATCTTCAGCTTCTTCCTCGAGAACTCCTTATTTTTCACAAGATGTTTCAGGTGGCCAGCTTGTCAGTGGCGTCTTTCCTACTGTTATACCAAGGTAATGACTTGGTTTGCATGCCTTCTCCGTTGATGATTTTTTACAGAGTAACATACAAACATACACAACACCTTGAATCAGTACCATCTTTTTTGTTTGTGTTGCATTTATACATTATCCGTAGCATAGCTGTTTCAGTTTCATTTTGTATTGAGGAGAAATTCAATGCTATTTGCAATAAATTCTTTAGAAAAATCTTTATTATTATACCAGTCCAGGGGAGAAAAACATTTTAAATTGATATTTTATTATATTTTTGAAATCTTTATATTAATTATAATAATTAGATATATTAAATCCAAAAATGTTATTAATTGCACATTTAATTATATTAAAGTTTAAAAGCATTAAATCAAGCTAGTTACAAAAATTTAATCAAAAACTATAGAAGGGTGGTTTAGAGAATACTGAAGCACGCATTCTCTCTATTGTTCATATAATCTACGATAATTCATTTGGATTAAAGGCTTAATTGTTGTTGTTTGTATTTTATGCCCCTTGTAAATTTAAAATGTTAATCTTTACATGCGCATGTACTCAACACATTTCATTGCATGTCAACAAGAAAAATAATATTACATTCAATTAAATAACCTATTCAAAAATAATTATCGACAGTTACACTCACAATAAATAGTGATTGTGTTTATTTAGGGTTAATTCTATCTTGCTTTCTCAACTGATGCCTAATATTTACTTAATTCCCGCAAATTTATTACCACATTACCACTTTCAACAATATATTAATTATATTCACAGCCCATTTATGCTCTCTTAAACTATTAGATATGATTTATTTAAGTTTTTTTTTAGAAATAATGTATTCAATTTTTTTATTTGATATATTACAATTGTAATCATAGTGCAATAATAATCATCTACTTAAGGAGATCGTCACAAATATTAAACAAAATATATGATATTATAGTTTACTATGCTCAAGAATTTACATTTCAATTAAAATTGTTACAATTTATATTTCATAATAATTTTAATTTAAATATATGATTTTATCATTTAATCGTAGCGTTTAGGTCTCTTGTCATAATTAAAAGAACGTTTTATTAAAGTGTAAACCAAAGTCGTCTAAGTCCCTTCAGGGACATCCGATAAAATTGGAACGATACAAATAGAAGATTAGCATGACCCCTATGCAAGGATGACACGCATAAATCGAGAAATTATCCAAATTTTTTTAAAAAAATTTCTAATATAAGAGATCTCTGATTGGAGTCCTCCCCTTCCCCTTTTAAAAAACTAATAATAAAAGAACATTTTATCGTTAAATAAATTATATAATCAATAATTCAAGTTGACAAAGTGATAAAATTAAAGATGCAAAGGATTAAGTAAGCACATATGAAGTTAAAAGGAGAAAATTTGAGGAGTTGAATGGATATCGATCAGTTTAAGGTGTTAAAATGAAATTGACCCATCATGTAGTTTACCAACATAATTTTTGAAAAATTTAAAAGAAAGAATAATTTAAGGGCTCTAATGTCGAATAACTTTATTCCGACTTCTATCATCGTGTTTGAACAATAACGGATAGACCTCATGTAACATAGTTGTATTACGAAATCATTTACTCTAGTTTGTAATAAATAGACGTAAAACTACAATTTTATCTCCTATTATTCGAAATAAAAATATATAAAGCATAAACAAAAACCATATATCACATAATACAATGTGGTTACAAAAAAAAAAAAAAAAAATCACGAAAACTGAAGATTGAACCATAGAATCCAACCTACAAGATTTCTTAGTATGTCGGCTAAAGCATTGAAATGCAGGCAAACAATACAAAACAAGATGACTATTACAAAACAAGAATTTGGCCAAAAACATTGCGAAATCTAGATCGACAACAAATAAATCCAATACCACCCTACTTGTCTACTTTTAACAACAATAAACAGCTACAGCAGAAAGGCAATACTCTAACCGTTGTTTAGATAGCCTCGTGTGATTCCTGCATCTGAAGTCTGTTGCCAGGCTGCTGAGCTCCGTTCCAATGGCCAATGACATGCATCACTGTGATATGCATTAAGAGATTGGCAGCTTCTGAAGAAACAATAGGATGAAGTCATTACCATCCAGTTTTAGGGCGCTTCAGTCCACCAGGATTGAAAGGAGAGGCACTCCCCTGCGGTTGGGGACTCTCTTCTCTGATGTAGTTTAGCATGGCTAGTTCTCTAAGCTGTTGTCTCTTGTACATATCCTGAGACTCATCCTGTATTTCAAGCCGAAGGATGACAGTTCTATCAAACCAAAATACCATATAAATATTCTAAGTAGTCCAAACATTTTGGTATGTCACACACAGAAGCTTAAGTTGATTTTTGAATACAACAAGTCATAAACGTGATGAACACGTTATTGCTATTGAGGTTCCAACTGATATAACTTCCATCAACTTCAAGTGAAAAATATGTAAAATAGTGTGACGAACCCACAAAGGAGATGCATAGTTAACTGTGATTACTACCATGTGTCCATCAACATAACAGAGAAAAACAACTGTAATGGATATGAGAAACGTGAGCATAGAACCCGAGAAGGAATGGCATTCTTGTATCACATTCAAAATGCAGAAAAAGCATCAAATATATGCATAATAGTACATGCTATTCAACCGAATGGATAAATTATATGTCATGGTATTCATTTTCATTGAAAGTTCAGCTGTAGAATTGCCTAGACCTATGACATGACATACGAGTTTCGGTGGAGAACTACGAGAGAGTATATGTTTCAAAGGTCTAGAAACCAATGATGATACATGGCATTTTATTCTTGTGCTACGGTTTATAAATGAGTGAGCATTGGACATACCACAGGTTTGAGCAGCTCTTCGATGATCTCCTTAGCTTGTTTCAACCGCATATCAACAATATTGGCAGGCAATTCTGCCTCAATTAAAATATGTAATGGATCGTTCAAGTGTTCATAGCCCGGTCTGCCCCTCAGGCTTTCCTCCTTCAGTTAAAGCATAAAAATGAATTAATGACCATCAACAAAATCATAAACAACTAATGATGAAGAAATGGAACCATCTCTGGGCGTAGATTTACTAGATGAGATAAAAAACACCATAATTTTTTCATACATTCCCAACAAATAAATAACTAACAGTTTCCATATGAATATAAACAACGAAAAATTATTTACCTTCTCAGAATCCTTTATCGAACCCTTTCCCCTGATAAAGACGCGGCAACCAGTAGAAGCTTCCACACGCTTAAGAGAATTACCTCGAGGACCTAAAAGCCTTCCGACAAAGTTGAACTGTTGTCCAAAGAGAGCATACAATCTTCAGTTCTTAGCACTTAATTTCAAGAAAACTGAAATTAAGTTCATAGGGGCTTCTCTAAGCTTACATTTGGATATCTTTCAACTGGTATGTCCATGCGTAATACCCTCTTCACAGTGAAAGAACTTGGACTTCCAGGTGCTGATTGCCAGTCTATGGTCATACTCTGTGGTCTACTTAATCTCTGCCGCACAAAGAACACAATGACGGCATATAAGTATTATCAACCATGAAGAGACATAATTCTAATAACTTTGGAAATCGGATCGAGATTGGAGAAGAGCATAAAAGTTGAGAATTTTTTGCTGAGTAGATGAGCTAGTATTCTTCTTTCACTTGGTAACTTTACTTCCTAGAGCATGCACAAACAGATATAATTAAAGGAAAAAAATGGTTAATATGTCGGTTTATGGCAATATCAGTTTCGGGATTCCACTTGAAATAGATCATGTGAATATCATTTGTACTCGATAGAGCTGATAACAGATAGTAACACCAAATTAATTCTTTGGAAACTTCAGTAGAACAAATACAATATAAATGGTTAACAGGAACTGACAACACTACTTCATTTTCTGCAACAACAAATCATTTAGTGATTGTCTGTTGAATTACATAAAACAAATCACAAGTAAACAGTCTAACGAGTGTTCAAGTAGTTCTGATATCAAGCTAAACAGTTGAATAGCAAAGAAATTCAGCTTATTGGTGGAGGTAAGATGCATAAGTAAGCATAATTCGATGCTTCTAATTGGCAAAACACACTCCGAATTTGATCGCTAAAACATGAATTCTCCATAATTAATGTTAGATTTCTCTGATATGTAGATTTGAAGCAGATTAAAATTTACGGTAGACAGGGATATATAGGAGGTACGCCATATAATACGGCAATAGATTTGATGGAAGAGAACAACCAAATAACCTTTCATATCTGTATCTATCTATGCGTCCATTCTACACAGTATTTAAATTAGAGACCTACAAAGTAATAATTGTGGTTGACACATGTGTGCCAAAAATATTGTCAGAAATGGTGATCCTTCTACAACTGATTAATTTAGGTGCAAAAAATAGTTTTAACGATGCTTGTCTAGGCTGCAAGAGTTTTGAACTTTCGACTTTTAACTTTTGAAGATACATGCACAACACTAATGTCCCAAAAACACGCCATCTCTGTTGGTCTATATAATGTGAACTAAGCTCTAGAGCTAATGTGAATAATTTACATCAGCTTGTTCAAATCATATAAAAGTAGCACCAAATGAAATAAGGAGTGATCCAGGTATTTAGTGGGAAGAGCCAAATATTTCATAATGATGAAAAATAATTTTTTGTAGAAGGAAAATATGTAAATATTTTAATTTTGATAGCGCAAATATCTTGACTCACCTCATGTTGAATGTTGCTCCAGCCATTTCCATTCCAGCTACCAATACCTTTTCCTCCAATATCCGACATCATGTCCAAAGAAGTTACCTGACTTGGACTACCACGCTGTAGATTGTCATAGTCACCGAACCCTTGGTTGGAGAATCTTCCAGATACTCTTAATATTTCTGTCATCAAAATGACAAATAAATTATAGTACATCGCATATATGAACGTAAAAGTGAAGAATTGGTTCGCATTTCAGCCATCTTAAACTCGAAGCAAAAATCTCATAGCCAATCAAAGAAAGATCTCTATCTGAATGATGAATAACGCCACCAATAAGGACTTCATATTTTTAAGAAAATAGGAGTATCAGAGAAGACGTAGATCTACACAGTGAGATATACTTGGTTCTATACTTTACAGGACTTTTTTCACTGAATGTTCGATCTTCGTTGGTGGTAGACCATCACATAATTCTAAAGTTAGACCAGTACAATCATATCGTAAATCTGAACCACACTTGTGACAATGATGATTTAATATAGTTAATCATACATCATCCCCATTTTTTTATAACTTGGAACAGTAAAAAGTGCGTGACATTACCCACGCCTGGGAGAAGAAATGGAACAATACTAAACACTTTGAACTCCTGAATAACACTTATTATTCTTCAAACCATAAAAAAGTGTTCTGAAAATTGATTTCTGGTGTACTCAAACATATAAAATATGACAATAACACTCACCCAAGGGAGTAAGATGAGTCGAGTCAGCTCGTTGATCCGTTCGACTCGAGCTCGCTTTGTGCCGAAGTCGAGCTTTTATATGATAACTTGAAAGCTCGCGATCAGGATTGTGAGCTTTTTAAAAATGTTTTTATATATTTATGTATTGAATATGTATTACATATCATATATTGATATAATTCAATGACAAGTAAATATCTTTGTTATTAAAAAATTGATCCAACCTTCTTTTTACAATATAATATATGATACCGTAATGTGTCCTCAGTTTTGACTCTGATCAATCCTAATCTAGTTCATTGAGTGGTTTGAGCTCAACTCCAAAATCAATGAGGTTAAATATGAGCCTGAAAATTTTTAAAAGATCAATTCTTGCTCGACTCATTTATACCTACGCACACTACAAGGTCCCGAATACCACACCAAATATTCTGAATGCTATTCGATTCAACGGATTTATTGACAAGCAAATTCTTGTGTTGATTAAGTTAGCCAGGTGAAATAAATGTGCCAAAAAGTTACATTATAAATACACTGCACCGGTGAATTTCTTGATACTCTCAAATATTTTTATTATACTAAGCAAAATTACAATAGAAATAAAAAACATGCTACCTCGTGAAACAAGCCACCTCCATTTTCTACAACTTCAGGCCATCAAATATGTGTCACACAACCTATCGTTCTCGTGAAACTACAGAATAGATCATGCATTGCTCTATCAAGTGAAAGGTGCGAACTTTTAACATGTATCAATCACTATATCATCTGAAGAATTGTTTACTACACTTTGACACATAACAAAAGCGTCTTTCAAAAAAGCTTTCCTCGGATTTCAATCACAGATACCAGCACCAAAACGCCAGCTACAACCACCACCACCAACCCTTTCCATGCTAGTAAAAATAAGGAAGCTAAGAAATTAATGAATTGATTTGGCCAGCGATTTAAAATACAAGCGTATCTTGAAACATCATAAGAAATTCATCACATAACAAGCTTCAAAAAGGCGTAAAAAGATATCAACAGCCCGTGATTATAATCCAGTTCAAAACAATTGAAAACAGGGGACACCTATAGGATCATGCATACACATTAAAACACAAGAACTCTTTAACAATTACCCAAAATGAAAGTTCCAAAACTACAAAACCAGATCCAAAAATCGATCTAGAAGCAAAACCTTGATCCAGAAGTCGACTACAAATAGGAACTACTTGCATAAAAGGTCCAAGCTTCTGCCTTTCTGCGAGCAGCTCTGTCAAGTATTGGCTGCAATCAATCGACAACATAAACAAAACAATGAATTAATAAATTCACATCAAGAATCAAGAATCGGGAATCTTTGAGCATAAATAGGTCAAGAAAATAAAGAAAGTACTTGTCAACATCAGAATTGGTCCTTAGAAGTGGAGAAGGGATTCTTCTAGCAGGTGAAAAGTTCAAGTTTTGATGGTACAAACTGGACATAACTGTAAAGAAAAATGAAATGGCAGAGAAGATGCAAGAAGCGTATTGAGAAAAAAATGTGTGAAGATTTGATTTGAACTGGAAAAACAAAAACCCTAGGGGGAAAAACAGTAAAATTGAGTGGCTTATTCTTGAGAAATCGAGAGTTGGAGGCTTAAATAGGTGTGGGGTACTTATATGTACACGTCTGGCGTTCGTTCATTTGTAGAGACTGTACATGATATTGGTTAACTCCATTCTTTTACTTTTACAACTGACGAAGATGTGGCGGCATCATCATCTACTAGAAGATTCCCTAGGTTCAGGGGCTTCAATTAAATTATACTTTTTTAAAAAAAAATTGATTATATAATTAATTATTACCCTATTAAATATGATATATCTATCAATTTGATGGGTATATTCATATCCAACATTGATAAGAATATATTCATTCAATAGATGAATCTACCTCATAAAACATTAGACGCCACGAACAAATCCTCCATATCATGAACTAATCATAGATCCACTAAAAATTACTTTTATGTGTAATTAATTGTCATTCCATTCGCTTATGATTATTTATCACTGTAACTAGAACCACTTTATTTTTCTAATTTTCTTTAGTTTTTGAATTAAAAATTCAGTCATCTTAGTTAAATAGTTAATTTTTAAAAAAAACCTTTTAATTATAATTTAATACATTAAATATAATATTTATATGTATGATTAAAAATAAAATTTATCTTTTAATCATATTTTCAATTGTAATATTTATTAATTAAACTAAACATAGTTAAATTTATAATAGTCGAACCGTAAAAATATAATTTATCTTTCAATTATAAGTATAATTTAAATCTTATTCAATCAAGCCAAGAATAATATTATTAATAAGGATCTATTGATAAAAAAATAATTCATCTTTTGATCGTAGTTACAAGCTCAATATTAATAATCCGAAGTAAACATACCATTTTTTTATATATCACTATTTTTTGTCATATCTAATAATTTTAATAATCGCAGTATAATTTATCAGTATAATCTTATCATTCGAAAATGCTGACAATATGAATAAAATATAATTTGGTACGTTATACTATATACCAGGGGAGAACTACCATGTAGGTCTGCTTAACGGGACGGGTCAATCGGACCTGGCTCAGAACCGAGCTGGTTAGCCCAGTTCATAACCGAAACCAGACTAACCAATTACAAACCACTCCGGAACCGGTAGTATACTGGTTCGGAGCAATTCCTCATATCGGAACAGGTAGAGCATCGGTTCCAGTGCTACCGGTCTGTTCCGATTCTGAATCGAAACCATTAATTTTTTAAAAACATATAATAATAATAATAATAATAAAAGAAATCAACGGCTATTGCAGCCGTTGCAAAATTATTGTTGGCAAAGCTATTTCATCAATTGTCAATGTTAATTTTAAAAAAAAATTAATTTTAAAAAAGAACTATAAATAGGTGTGTTGAGGAGTGATAAATCCACACTTCTTTCTTTTAAGTTTCAAGTCTTCAAAATTCTTAACTCTGAAGTTATATCTAATATGTTTTAATAATTTCTCCATTGTGCATTACTTATATAATAACGACATCTTCATTTTAGCAGTACTGTTCGCAGCGGGATCTCGTCTCGGGTCGCCTATCACTTAGTTCTCTACACTTAACGAACTTCACCTTACACTCTATATATGATGCATATTTGTATATTATCCTGTGTATATATGATGCAATTTATGTACATCATATCTCAAAGGAATTTCTATGTTTCATGTATACACATGCTTAATTTTCAACATATATACATAATCTTAGTGGTATAAATGCAATATTTAATATTATCTCTTTTGAATTGTACTTTTTTTTTTATTTTGTTAATATTGCTTTTAATAAAAATAAGTCATCCGCTTCCAAAAAATTGAAAAAAGTTTCAAAGACATTCGATACATCTAAAATATGACTTTGGATTGTACAGAATACAATCGATGACCACATTGGTCTTTTGTAGTTCTTTTTGTTGTTTCTGTTTAATTATATCGAAATATTGAATCAGTTTAATAATTGTGATAAAATTGAATTATAATGTAATATAGTAAATCAGTAAAATTTACAGTAACAGTTTATAAACTATAAGGAAAACACAACAAGAATCTGGAAATCTTTCTGGACGATGCCACATCAAGTCATGTGCCCGTAAACTCAAAGTTGCCCGCCGCCTTAGCTTCTGGCCTCCTGGACAAGTGAGTTCCAATGTACAACGTCAAATCACCTCTGTTCGGATTGAAGCAGAGCTCCGAACATACCACTTTGAACACTAATAGTGTGGAGTACTCTCAAATAGTATGCAATGTATGAATGAAGAATGATTTCTGATTTTTGGATGATGAAAACATAAGGCTGGAGCAGCTTATATACCTGAGCAGCAGACCCCTCCAAATGTCTCAGAAATTAAGTGTAATGTTTAGTGGGGTAGATGAAAAGTCTCAACACTAAGCAGAATATGAAAAGTCAGGTAGATAAAAAGTCTTTTCAGAAATCCGAGTAGTAAAAAGATAGGATTGCCTTCGTGGCAGTGGCAGCGCGGTGAGTCGAGACGAGCCGAGCGGATGGACGGACGACGCGCGAGGGGCACTCATCTTTTCTACTTAACTACACTCTATTGATTTGTATCTCATTATAAACAAATCATAAGTGTTTCACCTTTTCAATATGGAATTATAATTAACTTACCATAATTTTGTTCTTATTAACAAAATTAATAATAATTATTGGGCTTTTAACAATTAAACCCAATTATCCTTTTATTAATCCCAACACTTTTAGGATGCTTATGGATTGAGAGATTTGAAGCTATAGATTTCAACATGGTTCCGCTATACTTCTCGAATTCTGGCACTTCTACTACCACAAAGGGATGCAATTTGAACGTGCTTTTCGGGTTTAATAAAATGAATAAGGAACATTTTTATAGCTTGATGCACAAATAGAAATGAGAATCTGATTAATTTTTGTTTACAAAAATAATTTAATATATCCCTGACTAATATAATTACTAATTGAACTATTTACTAAAAGTCCATTTATTAAGTTTCTAAATTTCAAAATATTTTAAGAAAAAAAAATCATGTTTTTCTTAATTTTGAGGAGGGACAAATGTTTTTAACAGTACTTGAACTCGAGTCCATTACGAATGAGACAAGAGTGACAACCAATCCGACTAGCCCCGGATTTCCAGTGAGGACCGTGAATTTCCCAACCCGACGTTCAATATATTCTGCGAATGGACCCATCTTTAATCATGAAATTTGTAATAAGCCTTTAAATGGTATAAAAAAAAATTATTAACAAGAAAATTCAAATCTCGTGAAATTTTAATTCAAGACCTGACTAGCAGTTCGTAAAATAAATGCAAACTCACACCTACGTATACTTATCGCCATAACAAAACATGGCCATATAATTAAATTCGAAATTGAAAATTCGTTGACCAGCCCATGTGCTATTTGTAACATTCTGTAATATGTATACCCAACCTCGGAATGGTGGGTTTGATGCTGACTATAAGAACGATAATGTTTTTAGATGCATATCAAACCCCATCGAAGGGTGGTTACAACATACACGTAGCAACCACATTACCACTCTACTCAATACAACTATATTACTTAAAATATGTCTCTCTCTCTCTCTCTTTAAAAAACCAAGTCGCAAGTGTCGTGGCAGGGGGTTCAACTGACCATACCTATTTATTAAATGCAAAAAAATCAATACAAGAGAGGTGGACGAGACGAATACCTCTCAAACAATGTTTACAAGAGTTTATTACTAGTTCTAAGGTATGGAATACCAACCCTATCCATTTTGTGTAACCCTTTTGAATCGATAATCTAAAATATGATCATAAAAGATATGGGAATGATGATCCTCCAAAATTAGATTAGCAAATACATCAACAACTGAAATGCCTTGACGGTAGATGTGGGGTAGATGGACAGACTGTTCAAGCAAAATCCTCTTGATCTGACTAATAACATGGCATAAACTCCAGTGCCCAACCAATGAATCAGCCTCTACCCATAAGGGAAAAATTTGTGCTCGGGACATATTTCAATCCATGAAAAATAGCACACAGCTCCGCTCTTATATTCGTTCCTACTTGAATAAAATCGGCAGAAAACAAAATTTTCATTGTGATCTCTTATAACTCCACCGATGGAAAAAGCTCATGGAGTCCCTCAAGAACTCTCTTAATGTATGAAAATTAAGGATAATAATATCAAATATTAGAAATCATATGCACCCATCGGATTAATTAAAATCTTCAATTTATGATTTTCTCAAATTTAGGAATTTGGTTTACATTGTTGCAATATATGAAAAAGGATAACATTTTGTTGAGATGGGGTTGTTTAAACATGAGAAATAAATAGCATAGGATCCCCTATGGTTGAAAAGTATATGGGCAGGGCACGTTGAGAGCGGAGACAAGAAAATGTGGATAACAATTATTATTAAATGTCACATAAATCTTGGCAAACCTTAGTCCAAAGCTCATATAATGAAACACCATAAAAAACCATGTCACATGTACAAAAAAGCATCTATATATACCACAAACATATATATATACGGATATTATGGCAGTAAATCTGACGGTCCAATATTGTCCTAAGGTCAGATTCAACAACCCGAATGCTTTCGAGGCTGTGAAATCCATATATTAGTGTGTAAACCCCACGTCCCCAAATGAATTGAGACCGTTGATTATGGATTCTGATTCCATGATCGAATTTCCCGTGAATAAGATAACAAGGAATTAAAATTCTCGATTGGAACAATGGCAAAAGGTATAACGGTGTTCAGTGTTATGTTTTATGAAGATAAATGATATTAGTCACAAATACAAGCTATATGAAATGAAAAGACTGGAATCCAATTTGAATAACATATGTGGAAATATATGATACCCTATGGGTAGTGTCCTATGGGGTACATCCAACTATTTATTGAGAATATTCACAATGATGTTAAGTGAGAATATTCCCAATGAATAATTGGATGTACCCTATGAAGCACTATCACATGGGATAGCATAGAATAAATCGCATATGTGGACTCACGCACCATATAAAGGGATTGTTTGGATATAAACTGGATTAAAAAACACTTAAAAAGCAACAAGTGGGAAAATATTATTTTTATAGATTCGATTTCTATTTAAAAATTAAAAAATGCACCTTTTAATAAAATATTTTTAAGTAAAAATTGTATATCACAACAATGGAGTTCATTTATATATTTTGTATGCACAGATAAATCATATCAGCTTATTTAAATAAATAAAAATTAATTTATATCATCTTACACGTAATCATATTCATGATGAAAAATTAATTAACATATTCAACTAAAATAAAAAAGAGTGTTTGAATAAATACTTGGATTAAAACCATTAAAAAAAGTCAGACACTAGTAGATGTGGCTATAATAGTTTCAAGTTAATTTATTTTTTAATTTTTTTTTGAAAAATATCATTTTTATAATAATATCCAAACACAATAATATTTTTATTTTTTTAAAAAAATATCATTTACAAATATAGATTAAGTGACTTATCTATTGATTTTTGACCTTATTTAATTCTTTTAAAGTGAAAATTGACCTCCATTTAGAAATTTCCACATAGCCAATATATGTGTGTGAGTGTATATATTGGGGCCCACATCCGATGCATGCAAAAAATTCCTTAAGAAACATTAATCTAAGAATCCATGACTGCAATAACTCGATAATCACAAACATTGGTCTAAGAATCCATCACTACAAATCCGATACATGCAAAAATTTTCCATAAGAAACATTAGTCTAAGAATCCATGACTGCAATAACTCAGTAATCACAAACATTGCTAAGAATCCATCACTACAAATCCGATGCATGCAAAAAATTTCCATAAGAAACATTAGTCTAAGAATCCATGACTGCAATAACTCAGTATCCACAAACATTGCTAATAATCCATCACTACAAATCCAATGCATGCAAAAATTTCTATGAGAAACATTAGTCTAAGAATTCATGACTGCAATAACTCAGTCATCACAAACATTGCTAAGAATCCATCACTACAAATCCGATGCATGCAAAAATTTTCCATAAGAAACATTAGTCTAAGAATCCAGACTGCAATAACTCAGTAATCACAAACATTGGTCTAAGAATCCATCACTACAAACAACCCTAAAGTCGTTGCCATCCTTGAGCCTGTCGCACTGCACTAACCTCAATTGAATTCATCCCGCCACCCTCCGCCACTCGATTCTCCTCAACTTATTTTGCCAAATCCACACATGCAGCCCACTTAACGACGGCTGATAATGGGTCTCTAATGGTCCAATTCAAGAAACCCATGAAAATTAAAACAAAGCTCCCTTTCTCTTCCTATTCTTTCTTTGTGAAAATGGGGTACGTGGTTCTTTCCACTGCTAGTCCCTTTTATAAAAGGTTGAGTTATGCAAAATGACGAGGAAATTGTTAATCAACGAAAGAGGAATTGCAATTTCGCTTAAGGAAAAAAGTCGATGGGAATAAGAGGAAGATTTTTATAAATTTGAGGAAATAAATATCTATTTTATTTATTAAGAGGAGAAAATTATATTGTATTTAAATATATGAGGTTATTTTGTTAAATATTTCCTAATTCATATTACATAATATTTCCCTAATTCATATTACATTTTTATAAATATACATATACAGTACATAATGTTCAAGTGACAAATCAAGGACTTTATCGAAATATTATGATTGCGATTGGACCTTTTATTGAGGAAAAAATGGAATTATTTTTCATTAATGTTTTTTGGGTGTATTAGTTTTTTTTTTAAAAAATGGTACTGTGTTGTATTCAAGAATATATTTTCTTTAATTATCAGAAACATGGGGTTAATTGGAATTTAAAACCGTTAGTTGAGATATAAATATTCAGAATAATTCGAGCTAGTGACAAATAATCCCCTTGTGGTTTGTCAAATAGGTAAATTACCCCCCATTTGGTTTGAAAACATGCATTTTACTCCACTGTGATTTGTGAAAATGAGCATTTTATCCCTTATAGTTTGTGAATAGGTGTGAAATATATCCTACACGTATGGAGTAAATTGCCTATTTTGTAAACTAAAATGGGGTAAAATGACTATTTTCACAAACTAATGAGGGGTAAAATGTCTATTTTCAAATCACATGGGGTAAACTGCATATTTTGTAAACTATATGAGGGTAAAATGTCTATTTTCAAACTAAATATGGATAATCCGTCTATTTGAAACATCATAGGAATGTAATCTGCCAAAAACCCAAATAGTGCTATGGTGATTATGTATAAAAGTTGTACAGAATCTGATTGCCCTTTTACAAAAAGGAAAATAAATAATAATCTTAAAGTTTGACGAATCAAACAATTACTCAAGTCCAATTAATGGGCTGCGCTCCTGGTTTTGAATTCAAAAGGTTTGGATACGTCATAATTATGGGTAAGGTCGACCAGTACCTTAATGCAAAGATCAATGGCCGCAAAATAATTACGGTAGTGAAGTACACATCTTAACATAACAAATGGATCTCACAGTTCAAAAATATTTGAGGTCGTTGAATCTGACCTTACGACACTTATACAGGTCACCTAACCTTTTGGAGAATGATAACAGGCATCTTGGTATAAGCTCAAGAGTGAGTAGGTCCACAGCTCAAGAGTGAGTAGGTCCACCCTAAGATGTTGTTTGGGTTGGTGGAGTATGATGAGCTCATGATCGTAAGGTAATGAGTTCGATTCTCGCTATCAACAATTTCACTGTGTGAACATATGGCATCAGATTTGCCTAATACGGTTTACATGGTTATCGTGATTTATAAGCTATTGCGTCAACCCGAGATTTACCTAATGCATACCCAAAAATAACGATTACGGGTTTTCTCGCCGTAAAAAAGAAGAAGAAAAAAGAGTGAGTTGACCTATTGTCATAATTTTTTTCTAAATGATTATCATACTTATGAGAAGAGATATATTTACAATAAATATTAAAGTTACAGTCAATTAATATATATATATGTCTTGGATCCCATCCAACAGGGATTCAAAGAATAGTCCTTTTCACGTGCAGAATGAATGCCACCTCCTGTCTGAATTTCAGATTTCGTCGTTTTCTGTTTTTAACAGAGTATTTAGGCTTGCGTCTGATTAATTTTTGATGACGATCTCGACCCCTTAGAACCGCCACTTGATAAATCGATGGATGTGCATGGATGACAGGTTTCTAGGTTTCTGAAGGAGGCCAACAAGACCCGAACACAGGACAAACCTCCACAATATTTCAATGGGGAATTTATCCCACACGGGATTCGAACCTGCGACTGTCGGATGAATCTTCACACATCACCTCAACCCTTATCAATTTATCTATGCCTCTGGGGATCGTTGCTATTGTTTTTCATAATATATTTATGTAGGTATGTGCTGGTTATATATATTTTCTAGCTGGCATTTTGGATTCACATATATCTATCTATCTTCTACCATTCACATTCCTTAAGACATTTCGATAGCTAATAAATTGCTTCACCTAATCCAGAATTTTTTTATCAACGGAATGATTTAACGTTTTCTTTGAAGAATAATGATGTTTCTGAGTAAAATGCACGACACGTACAATTTATGATCAACACATGAAAAGACTAATGAAAAGAAATTACAACATTTTTCTCGGTCGAGTCTATCACACCGGGTTTGTCTAGTATAATTTACCTTCCTAGTGTGATTTACAGGTTGTTATGTCAACTCAAGGGTTACTAAATGCACACCAAAAGGCAGCAACAATGGGTTCCTCGTTAAGAAAAAGAAAAGGGAAATGACAATCTCAATGAGGGAAAGAATCATAACTGAATCAAATGTTAACAAAAAAACAAGAAAGTGTAGTATCCTAAGTCCTAACACAACTCGTAAGCAAATTCTCAGGCCACAAATTCATTCTCTAACGTTGGCCTAGTCCGAGTCTCGGATGCCACAGGCGCCTTCGTCGTCCCCACGGTCGTCATCGACAAATTTACACCCTTGTCAGCCTCCCTCTCCATTCGCCGAATCTCCTTTCTACGCCTACATTTCCTCACACAAAAATATAACGTAGCCAAGAAAGTCAATACTAATAATCCTCCAACCACAGAACCGACAATGATCCACACTTTTTTCTTCCTCCGCTTTCCAATACCACCTCCTGCCGGCGCAGGTGCCGGAGGAGCAACTGGTGACTCCACTACAATTGAAAAGTGGCCTTGGTTTCTAGTCAAACAAGTGCTTCCATTCACCACATTGTCGAATCCAACCGAGCCATCTAAACCAAAAAGCACACATTTTGGTAAAGATCCTTTCAACCCAGATCGCACATTCGAAAACCCGATTGAAATTGGATCGCCATAAGCACGAAATTCGAGTTCGGGTAAATTCTTGGCAGATAAATCAGCGGCATCATATGCTAATAGTCCTAAAACTGGTGTTAAAAAGGTGTAACCAGGCAAAGGATGGTATAGATATGACCAATTTGCCAAATTCTGGTACACTAAAACAACCCTCACAACATAAGGCTGCTCAATGACACCAACTGGAATACGGAATTCTTTGTAACTTTCCACCCCTTTCCGCCGCAGGCTGCCGCTTCTCAGACGCAGCGCCGCCACTTCAATGCCGGAGAAATTGGAGGGTACTTTTGCATCATAAACAATGCCAGATCTTGGCCTGACTAAAGCCTTGAAAGCATATTCTTGAAGCAGAGAATCAAGTTCTCTACTTGACAGAGCAGTGAACACTTGAAAACAGAGGACTATGCACAGATATGCAATTTGCATCGAGAAATAATCCCAGATTCAAAAAAACCTTCTGGAATAAGAGATAGCATAGCAATACAAAAAGCAAGAACACAAGAAAGAAACTTATCTTTTGACAAAAAAACTAACGGTGATCGAATAGAAGAAGATATATGGGGATTGGAAAGGGATTTTGGTAGGGGAAATTAGGCAACAAAATCAAAGGGACAATGAATTGTGTACTGGCAAAAGATTTAATTTTTCTTTATTTTTGGTTAATATATATTTGCGTTTTTGCAGGAAGAAAATAAATGAAGAACACCAAATGGTAAAGTGTTGAAGCAGCCAATTATAAGGCGACAATTCAGATTCAAGATCAGACCACAAAAAGGCAAATGCACGGACCACTACTTGGATCCGAATCGCATAATTAATGGATAAGATTCCGATCCGAAATAAAAAAAATTCGAGTCCGGATCCAATGAAGGAGTAAATAACGTAAAGAGAGGTGGCCATAGACATACACTCGGTGTATGGTGTATGCAAGTATTTTTCAAATACGTGTTACTTTGATGCTGCCTTTAGATCATAGCATTTTGACTATATACATGAAATATTTTAATAAAAATTATGTCGGATGTATGGTCAATATGTCCTGCACATCAATATGATTGCTTATCAAAATTCAATCTGCACTAGTCATCAAAGACCTAACCTAATGATATGAGGAATCGAACTCGTGATCAAAGATTTCTGCGTTCACCTATTTCATCAACTCGACAATCTAACGAGCTTCAATGGTATTCACCCTTGTTTCGTTCGTACTCAACACTACTATATTGTATAAGGGAAATAATTGACCGATTAGATATAATTAGGGCCGACATTTTGGAAAAGTATTTATATTTGCTTTTTCCGCAAAATTTAATGTGCCTAGGGAAGGAAGGATACTAATTTTAATAAAATGTCAACTTGCTTGAAATATCAGAGTTAATGGCAAGTAATTTAATAAAATTATTTTTTTGGTGGGATGCAAGTAATTTATTTTGAATTGGTTTATTGGGGCTCGTTAATTTCGATTTTTTTTTTTTGGAATTGCGTGTTTTCGCTATTCGAATCAAATCTATACTATATATAATATATATGGATGCTAGTGATATGATTTAAAATAAACTTATCGTTAGATTCTCACGTATATTGTCAAATAACAAAGATATCCAATATGTTAAATAAGCACAAGACCCATGTTAATTTTGATAACCATAATAACATAAAAAAATACATTGGGGTGTATTAAAATACAAAATCAATTTGGAAAAAATCTGTTATATCCTAAAAGCCAAAATTAAAAAAAAAATGAATTTACAATTACCACCTTAGTTTAAAAAAATACTGTGTGTGCATACAATAAACTTAAATTAATTATGGAATTGCCACAAAACAACTTAAAGCAGTCAAAAGCATGTCATGACCTGCTTATCTGCTTCTGCTTATTTTTAGAGAAGCAATAGCAGAAGCAAACAAATAAAACACCAAAAAACTACTTTTTATCTGAAAAGCAGATAAGCAGTTTTCATAAGCAATTGCAAACACCTACTAAAAATCACTTAAAATTTTAACAAAGTCTTCTTGATGTAACTCTATGTTCTTAAAATAATTGCATAATAAATTAACTTTATTCAACAAAGAAATTAAATTTGAACATTTAACACTATTACTTTAAAGCTATCTAATGACTCACTCTTGCTATGAATTTGTAGCTACAGGCGGCATGAGATCTCCCAATATTGGAAAAAAGTTTTGTTCGAGATCCAAGAAGGCAAGAACCACCAATTTCCAAGCTAAAATCAATTTATTTTTAATACAATTTAATTTCAAGTAATTCAGTTTAACAAAATTTAGTTAATAATTTTAGTATTGAAAATCGATTAATACCAGCAAGCAAATTTGTTGGCGACGAAAAAGAGAAATTTCAGTTGAAATACTATTGATGTCATATGACATATTGACCTCCTCGGGTAAAATCCCTCAAGGGCCGAACAAAGACATATACCGAACATAGTGCACCGAACGAAAAGCACCGAGCAGGGTTTTACCGAACAGCTGTAACCCTCCTCGGTTTTCTGGCCAAAGATTAGCGGAAGACCCGGGAATAACTAACAAATTAACCGGCGTGAATGAACGTGCAATAATGGGGCGCGGATTTCTCGGACGTGTTGGGCTCCAGTTAAGCCACGATCAGAGGACATCGTGTTCCGGATCTCCCGCGAGTCAATCACTAGGAATAGTCCTATAAATACCCGCGGATGTCATCACAGAGGGGGTTGGATTTTTCTGGGCAAAAAGACTCCGAAGAGAGCAAACTTGAGTCTGTTCGGTCTTTTTTATAATTTCTATAACAGTAGTCGTGTAAGTCATTGAGTAATTATTTTTTGTGCCCAGATCATCTTGTAAATCATCAATATTTATAGTGAAGCTTTATACTGGACTAGGTCCCGTGGTTTTTCTCTCAATTTGAGGGTTTTCCACGTAAAAATCTTGGTGTATTCCTTTTATTTTTCGCAAACATTTAATTCTACCAAACACGTAAAATAACGGATCACATCAACTATATTTACCAAAGACGAGAAGCTATTCGAAACCACATTAACTTTCAGCTCAAATGGCACACTATCAATCAACCAATTTATTCGGGATAATACGTTAAAACATCCTTAAAGTTTTAAAACAGTTTCCGATTCAGTCCTCGATATTAAGTCAGTCATGAGAAGCAAACGGAGATGGACTGATTTAGGAATTTTTTAAATTTTAGGGACTAAATCGGTTTGGTTTGTTCCTAATTCCGTCCCTAAAATTTTACAAATATTCCTGATTCTGTCCCTCTCTGTTTATGTTTTACTCCCAGCTTTATATCAGAGACTAAATTGAGAATTTTTTTAAAACTTGGAGACACAACGGGTTACTGAAAATTTTAGAGGCTGAACAAGGAATGAACCCAAACTACAAGAACCTTTTAACGTATTTCCCCAATTAATTCAATGACATAATTATATTAGCGTACCACAATGAGATGCGCACATGACAATGCCCCATATAGATATGAATTTAGAATTTATGACAAGATTTAGAATTTATGACAATGGCCCCTTTGGCATGGCGCAGACTCGCCGCGAGCAATGACCATCTTTTTGCAGCTATGCACGAGATTTGGGAGCATTTTGTGCATTGGGTTCGCCAGGCACTTCGGACGAGGTCTCCCCTTTTGTTACTCTTCTTTCTATTTATTTTCTCATTATATAGTTGTTGTATTGTTTTGTAATTATGTTTTGTGTATTGTGGTTTGGGGGTGTGTGGTTTTAGTTTTTGTATTTGGTTAATGGGCTTAAGTGGTTGCTGATAAACCACTTGACTATGACTATTGGGCTGTTCGGTTTCATGCGCCATGCAATCTTGGTCTGAGTTATTGTTTGTCAGGGAGGAATTCGAATTCGAAAACGAGAATATGATTGTTTGTTGTCTTTTTCAGTTTACGCTACTCGGTTTCCTTCTTTGTACCTTCAGGAATATTGGAATGCAATTTCCTTCAATTGACTCTACTATGGACTGCTTGATTTGAGGGGACCTGGATCGGCTCAGAGTGTATCTGCACTTTCATGGTCATGATCTTGTGTTTTTCGATGATTTTTGTTTCCCGCTCGCCTTTCTGTTACACCCTTTTTTTTAATAGTGTTCCTCAGTGTATTTGGTTTGTGTTTCTCTCTGTTGGTGTCTATGTGTTGTTTAGCCGTGATTGAACATTAACTTTGTTGTACCTGTTTCATCTCATAATATATTATAATTTTACTGCTAAAAAAAATAAAAAATGGGGCAAACAAATTTCTAAGAGGGGCAAGCTGTAATATTATATATATATATATATATATATATATATATATATATATATATATATATATATATATATATAACAAAACTTTTTGAGGGACAACTGACCTCTCTCGTCTATGTAAATCACCCCAGCGAGCATAAGTATAGATTTCTTGTGTGGACTGTGCGCTCACACAAGCACACACATTTAATAAACTCAAATCAATCATAGGTATAAACATAAACTATAAACTTTGTGTCACCAACTGCAAGATATATTGAAAATTTCTTTATTAATTATATCCATTTTCACAATTTGTATGTGGCACAACACAAGCTTCCAATGAGACCAAAAATGAGGTAAAAGAACTGAAGAAAAAGAAAGATGACGTCACAAAGTGAAAGCTCACTCAAATACTGCTCAGTCCTCACCACCCACTCTACATATTATAAAAACATAAAACCGGTGGTGCATTGATTCTAAACTAGATTCAAACCTCTTTTGTTAGGAAATTAAACCAGCGCCATCAAATCCACTTAATGCCTTCGTAAATCTTCTGCCGGTGTTTGGATGTAAGGATTCGCTGGATTGACAATTGGAGAAGCCTCTTTGAGGTCTAATGATGGGGAAGAAACAGGAGATAAGTTCTCAGTCGTGGCCATAATTGCTCCATGTGGAATTGTAGGTGTTGGAGGGAGAGGAGTAGTGAAAATGGAATGAGTGCTGGTGGGTGTGGTTACATTGATGGGGTAAACCTCAGTGACCTCTTCGCTGCCTTCATCCAAGTACACAACATCCTGCATGGTGAGCTGGTGGTAGTCAACAATTTCCCTCAAGAAACGATTCTCCCGTGCATAGACTGAATTCTCTTGTGCGAGTCTAGCTTTTTCAGCCAAAAGGGTCTCGAGTTGAAGCCTTATCTGAGAAGGAAATGTTGACACTAAGTCTTGTCAAATATGTATCGAAGAAGAATTTCAAATCAAATATTCATACTACTAGTGGAATGGGTGTATTTTTTGAAAAGGAGAGAACCAACGTTACATAGCATAATTAACCAAAGAAGAGAACGACAGCAGTCGATCATTATAAGAATTCAAAATAGTGCCAATATTTTGATTTGTCTCCCAACCATATTTGGTAACAGACAAATAGGTGGTAATTAGCCACAATTGTACCAACTACTTCTCAAGCATACTAGGACAAACTTATACAAAAAATTTACACAACTAAAAAATGTATTAAAGTGAAAATTTGCTTAAAATAAAAAACGTGACTTTGCACAATAATGGACCCTCGTCTCTGTGGATTGATTAAGCCTAGCTAGAACAAGATTTGACACACGGTCACACAAGGCCTAGATCATTATAGGGATATTATATTCTTTAAAAGGCCAATTTGACGTACATGTTCATTTTTATCACTTGATGAAAATTTGCTTTTTATGGAAAGAAATTCTTACCAAATCATCATCTTCTGGATTGACGCCTTTTTCACGGCTCTCCCTGAGAATCCTATTTTGTTCTTCCAGCTGAGCACAGCGCTCCTTTGCGAAAGCCAGGTCAGCCTTGATCGTCTTCAGCTCTCGCAGAAGAAGTTTCGCTTTTGCAGCCATCGCCATAGCAACCTGAAATTTAAAATAGAAATATCATGCATCTCACAAAAAAACAAATCTAATGTACAATATTGAAATATGCAGCCATATCTTGAGCATAATGTACGAAAATGGCCATGAAGAACATAAGAGCAGGCACATGCAACCATCATTGTATCACCCATATCATATCTGCCCTACATAAAATAACCCATCGAAAATTGCAACAATTACAGAAACCCGAGATTTAAAATGTCCACTGATATTATTGGATTGCATAGGATATTAGTTGCACCAGTGCAGTGTCTGAGTAATTAGTATAACGCCCGAAAATATGTTCAATAGGGGTCTTCTTGAACTGAGTCTAAGCTCTTTTTGCAGTAAGACTCTTTTTGACCATATTTTCCTTGCTTTACTTTCACTATATACAACTTCTTATTCTGCTATAAAATGTTTCATTTACTGTAAAATATAACAAACCAAGTGAACCCATAAATCAACAGAGTCCCATTCTTTGGAATAACAATTTTACGGATCCCTTCAGAATCTTAAACATTAAAAATGGAACTCTTAAAAAAACTGAAATGCTAATTGACTGTGTATTGGAAAAATAGCACACATTGTAGCAGTTCTACCAAAGTTGCTGAGATTTTTGATTCGTACTGTTGGACAAGAACTAAACATAGCAAAAGAAAATCCAAAACCAAGTCACCACAAGCAAACAGGTTGTTATAACACCACAGCAACACAGTTGCCACCTTACGTCTCGAGAAGCTTTCAGTTGTGTTTCCAAATCAGTGTGTGTCTGAGGCTGCACACGAATCTGCATCACAGGTTGTTGCTGCAAGCTACCAAGATTTGAGTCCTGGTTCCTTGACACATGGCTACCGCCCTTTTTCCTTATTTGGATTTTACGAGTTTCTTGAATTATATCTGCAGTACGGTTTTCCACAGCAGTAATACCTTCCTGCAAAAGGGGAAAACAGTAAACAGATGGTTGAATGGAAGAAAAAAAAACGCAGAGAATTGCACACAAGGGCAAGGGGAAATATCAAAAAATCTGCACAAGTAAATAATTTCTTTCTCATTATCACCATTGTCATTACTTTTGGGGCTTTTTTGACGACCAAAAATGATTCTTGATGAGCTAAAGTAAGATTTCCTTCTTATATAAATTCACTTTTAAGCGTACCTCAAGAGCATTACCGATCGTACCACCGATGAAATTAAGGGATGACGCAATCCTATCCAGTCCTTTGTGCAGAGAAGGGTTGTCGGCCTTTCGACGGCTTTCTGGAGTGTTGTATGTGTTATGGTACTGAAAATCAAGAACAATAAAAATAAGTAAAACAACACTTTCGTATTTCTGAGCAAAAGAGATTGCTCAACACGTGTGAAAACACAGGTGTGTGAATCTAGCAATCTACACCTATCGTTCTGAAGAGTAAAAGTGAGCTTTCCCAAAGATGAGTAGATTTTTCAAAGCAAAAAAAGTTCATAATTTTGCTCAAAACTCTCTTTGGATAAAATATGTGATCAACCATATCAATAACTGGAAGCAACTTGATTCAAATTTCAACCAATTCTCACCTGCCCATTTTTGGTTCCATCAGATGTCTGAAGTGTAGTTCTTACAGCTGTTTCGTGTGGTTGAACTACATCATCATCATCCAGAACTGCTTTAGCTTTCCGGGCCAGAACCCCCCAGAATCCTTGTTTAGATTCATTCATGTTCGTCTTTGCCGCATAGATGGATGAGTCCTACATTCCATGATGACAATGTTACTTGAGAACAATAATATTGCTGACCTAGAAGACCAGCATATGACCCTCACCATCAAAATGGCACAAAAATATTTACAACATTCATATAAAAAAAAATAGGAAGTGCAAATTTTGTCCACGATTGATGGGAAAGTTCAAGACATAATGAGCTATGTAAAATAAGGGTGATACCTGCACCTATATCAACACTCAACAGACAACACATCATGCATCATTTAATATGGAAACCAAAGTAACAGTAAACCATGATTTTGATGAAATCAAATTATTCTCCGCATCGAGAGATAAGGCAGTCTTAATGCAGAGGGGGTGGTTTAAGTTGAATATAGCAGGATAGAAGGTTCCATTCCGTAAAACGATGTTTACTAAAATCCAGCCATTCGATTACGAGGTCATACATCGACCAGGTGCTATCTATTTGCATTGGATGTACCTAACAATCCAAGTTCATTTCATCTTTTCCAGCAATTTGATGGCCTTATACAAGAAAAACCTTCAATTTAGAGTCAATACCAGTAAGAAATCAGTGAAATAACAGTTTTCAGTTGGTGGTGACTCCATCTGTTGACACAAAGGATCATCTCGGACTCACATGAATCACACGGGGCCGTGTGTTATATTTTCCATCATGTAGAATAATTACTCAATTAATGATTACCTTCGGTTTTGCCATTTATCTCAACATTATCAATATTATTAAATGCCAGCGCTTCTTATAGATCAAATACATGAATAAATGGTATCCTCCTTCAAAATCTGCATGGGACAAGGAAAGAAAAAACCTGATTTCTACCCTCCCTTACCAGTAAACCACTGCCACGGCATTAAAATCTCAGATCACACCTACTCATATTCTTGGATTCATTATCCTTCAGATCTAATGCAATGATTCAAAAGTCAATGACAAATGTTATTACTTATTCAAACCATGGTGATCATAGAAATCAGAGCAACTTCCTTATACCATAACCCGGTAAGAAGGGTAAGACGTTACTTGATTCCTGTAGAAAAAAACATACTTGAGACGTAATTAAGCAATGCAGCAGCCAATCCTTATGTTTTCACCAACTAATCAGCACCTACCCAAAAACTCAACACATTTCAATCGTATTGGCATTACGGATGAAGCTCTTATTTTTGTGCTCGACATAATTCCCATGTCACGTATCAAAGCGAAAGAAAAAAAGCATTGATCATGATAAAAAAAAAACAAATACAAAAGTAAGAACCCCATTTCACCCACAAATAATAAAAAGAAACGTCACTTGAATCTCGCCCATCTAATAAAACAAAAAAAAGGCAACAAATTAAACCTTAGCAGAGGAAGGAGCGAAGGCACGTGGAGAGGAGAGAACGGATTGCTCGTAGGCGGAAGATAGCGACGAATCTCTGTAGGCCGCCGAAGCTCTGATTGCTTTTGTGGCCAGCAAGGAGGCTGATGGAGGCGACGAAGATCTGCCATCCGCCACCGTGTTCTGCGGAGGAGGCACGGAATCGTGATTGTGGCTGAAAGAGGCATCAGGCATCCCACCTTGCTGCCTCCT
Organism: Haberlea rhodopensis; assembly: GCA_907163345.1. Taxonomy (NCBI): domain Eukaryota; kingdom Viridiplantae; phylum Streptophyta; class Magnoliopsida; order Lamiales; family Gesneriaceae; genus Haberlea; species Haberlea rhodopensis. The sequence goes on along the minus strand of CAJQUN010000044.1, from coordinate 2,251,221 downwards.
CCTGTAAGCCATGTTGAAGTGAATTAACTTCGCTTCTGCTATGGTTTGAAGCTAATCATTTATTTTTAATATTAATATATGCAAAATTTCCTTAAAAAATACCTCCACACTAAATTTCAATTATTCATTTGAATTATAAAAAGAAACCGAATGATATAATTTTGGTTTGTTAAACATATGAAAAAATACATTTGTCTTCCCTATAATAAATATTTATTATAACTTTTAACATCTAATATAATTTGAACAATAACATATGAATCTCGTACTACATTACGATATCACAATTTCTATTTTATTATAGTCTATAGATATATGAAAAATTATAACTATCTAACATATAATTTAACATAAAAATATATAGCGGATGAGATAAACGTTATTATTCAAACTAGAGTGATGTAATTCGTTATTGTTCAAACAAGATGAGGTATAGAGACAATTCACTCTTAAACATGTATCGCAAAAATATATAACAATATATCTGGATTGAATAATTTGAAATAATATAAATCTAAATCTATCCTTTAAATCCATTTTAATTATTAGATGGTTTATATAAAGCTTATTAAAATTCTTCTATTATGATAATTACATTAAAATTTTAAATTCAACCAAATATTATTAACATTTAAACATATACTTCAAATTCCTCCCCACATTTACACATAAATATGCTATAAGTGAAAAAGTATTGCCCGAATTTTTAGAAAGTCAAGGATTTCAATTGTTAAAATAGTATTAATAAAAGAATTTACTAAATAATTCGGAAAATTTTATATTAAACCCCACAAAAAATATTTAATTCCAAAAAATCTATTCCTATACTTTCAATGTACAATAACTCATTATTATTATATTATGCAATTCTAGTGTGAACTACATATCTCACCATAATACTGTAAAATTGATTTAAAATTTACTGATAGCTTCTACAGTAGATAATATTGATGATAAAATGATGCAATTAGTAGTAAGATAAAATCAATTCCAATAAATTTAGTAAGATAAACTTAACTCACATAAATTAAGACTATATAAAATTTTGCCATACACGAATGCATACCATCATTAATTTCAATTTATCATTAGACGGATTGGAAAACACTAACCCAACCCAATTTAGAGTTACTGATTGGGTGGGCCAACCTGCCAAAAAATTAATAATAATAATTTTATTGTATGTTAATAAATTAAAAGTAGAGGAAATTACAAGAAGGTACCACTTTTTAAAACATCTTTCAACTAAATCACCCCAAAAAATCTTCTTTCAACTAAATACATCTTGTAGAAAATTTATTTCAAATAAGTCCATTTTATCAAACCCTAATATAATTAGTCCATTAATTATGATTAAAATACCCTTGCTCTACACCTTCATCCCCAAGCCTTTGCCTACCTTCCACCATCGTGTTGCCCTCTGAAGCTTCTGATTTTTGTTTTCCGCAATTCTGCAAAGGATTCTTCGAACAAATTGAGATAATTTCATTTGGAATCACTTTATTAGGTTGTGTTGTGTGATCGTATTTACAATTTGTGTTGTGATTGTTGTTGATTCCTTGTTCCCTCTCAGTGAATTGTTTCTAATTCTCTGGGTGTTTGCTTGAATTCTATTTTAGCGACTAACTTTTGATCGAATTTCAGTTGTTCTAGCCTCGCGTTCTTCGATCGTGATTTTCTAAAATCATTGAATTCTTTTTCGTTAAATTTTGGATTAATTTTCTTAAGTTGAACGCTCGATTTTGGGCAGAAAACGTGAATCTAAAAAAATTGAGGAAATTATTCATTTATCCTCATTCTCGTTGTTTTGAATTTCTTTCCAATTCGTGCATTCAGTTTGCCTTCCCGTTGCTTATATTGTTGAATCGGTCATTTGATACAAGAACGATTTGGTGGTACAATTGCTTTATTTGATTTTGATTATTTAATTTTTACATGCACCGATTGAATCTGTCGATGCATGTAATTTCATGCACCGATCGAGTCTATCGGTGCATGTAAATTACATGTACCGATAGTCTCATATGCATGCATTTTGGTAGTTTTTTTCCTGCGGTGGACTTGTTACTATCTGTGTCTATCGGTGCATGTGATTTACATGCACCGATAGAAACATATGAGATAATGTAATATGCATAATCTATCGGTGCATGTGATTTACATGCACCGATAGAAACATATAAGATAGTTTAATACGCATAATCTATCGGTGCATATTACTCATGCGATGCATGTAAAATTGAGTAATGAGATGCATGTAAAATTACTAATGAGGTGCATGTAAAATTACTAATGCGATGCATGTTAAAATCGACTAATGCGGTGCATGTTAAAATCGACGGTGCATGTAAAATTACTAGTACAGTTCATGTAAAATTGAGCAGTGCATGTAAAATTACTCTAATGGTGCATGTAAAATTGAGCAGTGCATGTAAAAATTGACTCATGCGATGCATGTAAAATTACTCACTCGATGCATGTGAAAATGAGTCATGCGGTGCATGCAAAATTACTAACTCGGTGCATGTGAAAATGAGTCATTCGGTGCATGTAAAATTATTCTCGCGGTGCATGTCAAAATTATTTATGCGCTGTAGAGTATTTTCATAAGTGGGGTTAGTTTGGTCATTGTATTCAAAAATGGACTTAGTTGAAAGAACTTTTTATTGGATGACTGGGCCGAAAAATCTTTTACCTAATGATACCGGCCCGAAATTTTCCCTTAAAAATATTAAATAAATCATATAAATTAATTAATTACAATTTGAATTAATTACAATTTGATTTGATCCAACCTGCTAACCCATAGGCTAATCTATCAACCCAAATAGGCAGCCCCTTTTAGGCCCATCTCTAGGCGAGATAAAAATGTTAGTCAAACACGCCTATTTGGCACGTCGATTGGGCCAACTCGATGGGTCAAACCCAATATCACACCTCTAGAAGTGACCTCATTAAATACTGTTCTTACAATAATAATCAAAACTTTTGAAATTAAACAATTATATTCTAATATAAATTATTTTCAAAAAAAAAGTTATCCCACGTAAATTATTTTAACAAATATAGTTACACGTAATTAGTTTTTTAACAAAAATAATACCATGACCTGTTTTGTGAACTCTGAAAGTTTTATTAAAAACTAATTTCTGACCGACTAGACTCGTTTAATCTTAAAAATTTGGGATTACGATTACAAGTGACACTAAATAAAGAGATCATTATAATTTACTCATTAATTTTTTTCTTTTAATTTCCAAATCAAATAGGCCAAGGACAAGAAAGAAAACTTGTAGGACGTCATGCAATTTGTCATGATCCGCATCCATTTGGGTACTTGGGTAACCCGTAACCCTGTTCCATATATTTTGAACCAACGATAATGGCCAAAAAATGATGCATCCATTATAGCCAAGAATGTATCTTATCTTCTTTTCGACCGTATGATCTCTCTCTCTCTCTCTCTCTCTCTCTCTCTCTATATATATATATATATATATATATATATATATATATATATATATATATATATATATATATATATATATGATTTCATTTGTCCTTTCACAAGCACTAATGGCACCAGCAGCCTATTCATTTCAAGGATCACTTCTCCCTTCAATAAGCCATAATAATACCCAAAAACATCACCCAAAATCCCATAAAATTATCAAAATAACAACCTTTGGACGCAATGCATCAAAGGCTATCACAACATATAAAAAGTCAATGACAAAATGCAGCATAGGTCTACAAGATTTCATCGGAGGGGACCTGGTGAAGTTTGATTTAGGACAATGATTGGCGGACGTGGAGGAGCACAAGACGTTGGCCATATACTCCCCTCATGAGGGCGGATACGAGGGGCGGTACCTTAATCGCCTCCGGTACCAAGGGTATCATTTCTTGGACCTATCGGCAAGATGTCTAGACGATCCCGAGACCACCCTCACCAAGTTCCACCCAGTTTGCCCTGTAAGTCTGTCATGTAGTTCTCAACATGTGTGTGTGCGCGTGTATAAATGAGAATCTTACAATATTTTTGCATCTATATAGGCTCATGTGGGGAAACAACCAATAGCAAGGTGGTATTTTCCTCCGGAAGTTGATTATAGACTCTCTTTGCTCCATCCTAATGCCAAAGGGCTAGTGGTTTGGATTATTGAAGCCAAGGTTCTATTTGTCTTTTCGCTTACTAGTTATACATGCTTTACGTAATCTGTAGATATATATATAAACACAATATATAAACGCACACGAAGATTCTTATATGATTTAAGACTTTGTGGTTTCAACGCCTCCCTAAGGACCAATCTAGCATGTGAATCTGCGATTGAGAGGACAAAAATGTAGGCTTTTTTCTTAAAACATATGGACAAAAATGCAATATTATATATATATATATATATATATATATATATATATATATATATATATCTAGATCTAAAGAACCAAACAAAATATGATAAATCGGTCATATCTGTTGAAAATTTGAATTGAATTAAACGAAGAAAAAAACTAGCACTCGATCGATCGAGCACGGCAGTAAACTTCCGTTTGTTAGAATAAGGGGCTCCATCGATCGAGCACCAGACGCCGATCGATCGAGCCATGTGTCTGTTACGCGGAATGGTGTGCCCATTCATGTTCGGGTGCGATTTTTCGCGTTGTGGTGCATCCAAATGGTGTCCTTTTGGATATATCTCTTGGTATACTATAAATATAACATCCCCTCACTTGTTTAAGATAAGATTTTAAAATATCTATGCAATGTTTTGTGATAAAACTTGAGCATTTAGAGCATCTTCATCATTTGTTTTGTTGAGCGCTTTTAAACCTTTGTAGTTTAAAGGATTTGTAATTTGGAGTGCTTATATCACAAATCATAGTCGTTGTATCTTAGGAGACAAATTGTCAAAGCAAACCGATAGCACCGTAGCGGGGTAATATCGCCTCGACATTCCTATTATAAAGTCATTTGTTGTTTTGCTTGCTACCTTCCTAAGATACACATCCCATAAATTTTATACTACAATATCTTTGCAACAACTTAAATCCTTTTTTTGAAAAAAACTTTAATTCTAAGTTTAAAATCTACTGTATTGAATTATTGCATTTGCAATGAACTATTGGTTGTGAATTACCCAATATTCTCAATTTTATTAATTTTTTTTTCTACTTTCAGGTTTTATCTAAGGCGGAGCTGCAATTTCTTGCTATACTTCCCTCACTAAGACCCAGAGTCAAGGTGATCGCAGAATGTGGTAACTTGTATACATTCTTCAAATTCTATTTTATTTTGTTCTTTAGTATATTTTGTTCTTAAATATCTAACATGACTCAATATTAGAACACAATCTCGCAAAAATAAATTAATAACCAAGTAGTAGAAAAGATAATGATCATGGAGTGGATCATCTCCGTTTTAAGGAACTCTAATGCAATTATCAACCAAAGTATAGGAAATAAAGACCACAATTTTCCATTCTCTTGTTTGAGATGTATATGTTAGATATTAAAGGCATACAAAACCATAAATCCAAATACTCAGAAATCCTAGATCTAGGGTCTTTATATATTGCTAAACTAGGGTTCTCACAAAACCCTAAATAGTCAACATGAGTATCTACTCGATAAGCTCATATCAGATACAGCAGTATTGGGCTTACAATATTAGACAACTTAATTTAAGCCCATGAAATTAAATATGTTAGCCCGATGATAGTTTGGAAGCCCACGGTTTTTATAACATTATAGATTCAGATAAGTACAAGCCACAATCACAATGCAAGAAGAGTCACCAACTTATCATCCCTCGGATAAAACAAACTCAAATAAATAAATAAATATATATATATATATGTGTGTGTGTGTGTGTGTGTGAAATTTAGTTACCCGAAAAAACTTTGAACTTATCTCGTACAACCCTATTACTTTCCGTTTACAACAGTATTTTTTATTAACTAACATTGAGAGTATTTATTATATATACTGATGATGCAGGAGAAAGTTTGTGTGGAAACCACTCCGATAAATTGCAGGATTATCAGCGCAAGAAATGTAAATATTTGGCAAATCACTCGAGAAAAAGGCAAATATTCAAATTTTTTATCAGAAATTGTTAGATTTTCATAACAGTGAGTGAATGGCTGCATGCCAGCAAGCAATTAGCTCAGTGGTGATACTGAGTTCGAGTTACACCAAATATGTCGAAAGTTAGATGGTCCGGAAAATATTCAAGTGAAGCACGAAAAACATCATATTATATAACATGTAAAAGCATTGAATTTGTCAACATGATGAAATTTCATCGGAACATATAAATCGATACAGCGTATGGAGCGATAAGAAAAAATATTAATTCATTCACCAAATATTAGTAGATGAGTGAAGGTTACCCGGAGTGTACCTTCGTGCCCAACAGTATCAAGGGGTGAGCAATAGTATGCCCACATCGACTCCAAAACCGATGGTCTACCACTTAAAAAACCGGTCATTTGAATTTGACCTCTCCTCTCAAGCTTTGTGGCTTCACAGGAACCGCGTGGGACTCTAAGGTAATGTCTAACTTTTGATGGAGTAATGGAAATGTCATCGTAATTCGGTGGTGTTTGTGGTCATTCGTAATGACTATGTTTTAAAACAAGTATGAAGATTGAAGATCGCTTGGATTAACATGCTCATGAAAGCAACATCTAAATCAAGAAATAATACTAGGTGGATGAAAAGATGGTTTAATATTGGTTTCATGTTATAATGGAGTGGTAATAAGCAGAAGCTAGAACTAGACGAAGTAATATAAAACAAATCTAAAGAAGTTTTAAGCCATGCATTTCATTTGCGTCCCTGAAAACGAATCATGAACCATCTCATCACTAACAATAAGGATCTACTGTAACACACTCTTACAAAAATGGATATTGCTGTTCATACCTTTGATGTCTTTGAGGGAAGGAACGGCTCCCACCACCCATATTCATGTTTGGGATATGGAGCTGTCCAGTTTTCAGGCATTTCAAACTCGAGATTAACAGGATTTGAAGCCAGAGCTTCTTCTACACTGTCAGCTGTGAAGCTATCTTGCAAAACGCGATCCAGTCTTAACTTCATGAACCTACATTCAAACACAAAGGCGTTCACTCATTGTCATATTCAAGTTTGTCGACCCGTTCTTGTGCAATGAATAGCACAAAGTACGACAAAATACTAACAAAACAAAGAGACAGGAGTTTACATGATTAGACTCAGTTAAAACCGCCAGCAAAGCCACATGCAGTATAGGGTGGGCAGCTGCCTCAGGTATAGAAAACCTTTCTCGATTTTTTAGAAGCCTTCCAATTTTGGCTTCGATTGTATTTTTCCATCCCCTCAAAAATCGTGTGTTACGAAATCTTGAATCCAAATAACCGAATCAAGATATATTCAGAATCAATCTATCGAATTTAACCCAACAAGAAATCAATGAACTAAAGTTGCATTGATCGAGCCAAGAAAAAACCACAGATTCTTCGATTTCTTGATTCAATACAGGATGCTTTGAATTCTGTTTTCTTTTAATGAATTAACAACTATCCCCAAGACTCTTGATGCACCATAAAAGTAACAATCACCAGCCTATTTTTTCGGACCAAAAACCTCAACTCACGCACACTATACACGATCAACACACAAATGTAGCAGAAAGAAATGAATCAAAAACGAAAACAAGATTTACGTGGTTCGATGACTAACGATCTATGTCCACAGGAGACACCATTCTCATTGATCACAATCCAAGAATTTACAGCAATACACCTTCAAGAATTCTCAAGGAATCACTCATATGAATTACAATGACTTCCTCACTTTTGCCTCTCGAATTATTTCTTCTATTCTACTATGGATATCAAGTTTTCTTGCCCTTGATTTTATCGATCAGTCCCCTTTCCTTGCAGAGCAACTCCTTTTATAGAGTAACCGCCCCTCCAACTGCCTTGACCTCTTATTCCAGTTGCAAGTCATGTTCATTCCCTCCTTGGCCATTGGATATGAACTCTTACTTAACTGTCTCATATCAACCATCAAAGCCTCATTCCTCCAGTTATGCGATCCGGTTAAATAGGTTGACAATTATTTAACATCGTGAAAATAGTAATAAAATTGTTTGCCCTTCTAACCTTCAGGTACTGGCTACAGACCAAGCCAATAAATCAACAAAGAAATCACAGATTTCAATCTCTCACCAAAATCTTCGATTACACCCAATTCCCAAGACGAATAAGATTGGTCCCCATCCAACTCTAACAGTGGTAATTCTAAGTATATATAGATATCCACACATACATACTGGTCAGGCCAATTGCCTCTGTTTAGTGAACTAAAGCCCCTTTCTATCATTCTTTAGGCAGGGACATCGTTTTAGTCCAAATACACAATAATTCAACACCTACCTATGTAATGCGAAAAGTATATAAAATTGTGACCACCATGATGAATCTAAAGGTTTTTAGATGCATTTCATGATTCATTTCTTTTTTGCTAAACTTATAGTCAAAGATATATCGACCATTAGATATATCATGACAAAAATTTTATTGATCACTAGAGTTATTGAACTATTGTTCGTACGTAATACAAGTGCCATTGGTTGAAACAAGAGCAACAGCAGGTCTCTTGAGTCTCTTGCTAATATTAGCCATTTGTTGAAACAAGAGGAACAGCAGGTCTCTTGAGTCTCTTGCTAATATTAGGGAACTGTTCCAAGAATTTGGGTTCGGTCACAAGCCAAAAGTCTTGCTCTTTGTCGCTCTCCCCGTAAAGCCTAAGCCGCTCGGCTAGAAGCTCCTTGAAATGCTCTTCCTCATCCAACATGAATTTGGCATTCGCCACAACAAAATGATATGTTTTTTCCTTCTTAGCTTGTTCTTCCTGTTCTCCCGATACCAATTCAACAGTAATCTCAGTCAATAAAAATCCTTAGGGGCTCCAGAATTTAAGAAATTCGGCCTTGGTTTCAATTTACGGTAATGATTTAATAAAACCAAATATCACCCTAGCATTTTCAGTATGTTAATAAAAGTGTATTTCAATCACATTTTCAAAACTCTCAACTTAGTCATCATTTTTTATTCAAAATCCCTCTATAACGTCTTCAATTATTTATATGTGATATTCTAACATAATGTACAGCTCACAATAAAAAAAAATGCTAACTATTTTATAAATTATAATGTAATTTACATCTATAATGAAAAAAATTCCCTTAAAAAAAGCTTACAGAAAATATATCACCCATAGCACCAAAAATAAAACCACAAAATTAACTCTAATATATGTCAACTTTTCCTACAGGAATTTCAAAGTTTCCCCAGCCAAGAAATAGCTTACTGTTTCAGTGGGATCAGAGGAATCAACCGCGGCCACTGCTGTTTTCACTGAAAAGCTTGATTTCCAGCTGTTCATGGGTTTCGAAGAATTCAACAATGGGAGCGGTTTCGTTGAAGGGATTAAGAAAGGTTTGTAGGGATTGTGGGCGGGAGCATTCAGCATCACGCCACCTAAACAATCCAGATTCAGTGTAGTACAACCCAACTTAGCTGCCAAAAAATGGATTATACTTTCACTTCTTGTTGTGGTAAAAGACGCCTTTTGGTATTTCTCTTCTGCAAACTTGTTTCTTGGTTTTAAGAGCCGAAATAAAGGAAATGCTACAGCTCTAAGTGGGAAACTAGCATAACATAAGCAAAAGCACCAGCCTTATATGTTATAATCACACTCCCCTTGTCCCCCGACTTTATGATTAATTATTAATTATTAATTATTGGGTTTAATGAATAAAAGTTCAATAATTTGATATAATTTTGTTAATAAGAATAATATTAAAGTAAGTTAATTATGAAAAGTCAATTAGGCTAAATAAATTACATATTGAGAAATTGAGACACTTATGCAAATCAATAGAATGTAGTTAAGTAGACAAGATGGGTACTCCTCCCACGCCGTTTGTCCATCCGTTCCGCTCGGCTCGTCTCGCCGCGCCGCGCTGCTACCGCGAAGGTAGCCCTATCTTTTTACTACTCGGATTTTTGAAATGACTTTTCATATACCTGACTTTTCATATTCTGCTGAGTTAAGTTTGAGACTTTTCATCTACCTGCAAAATTGATTTTCAGATTTAAGTGTGAGACTTAAATCCGAATTAATCTGATGTTAAGTAATGAGACTTTTCATCAACCCCACTAAACATTACATTTAATTATTTGTGACATTTGGAGAGGTCTGCTGCTCAGCTATGTAAGCTGCACCAACTCTATGCTTTCTTCATTCCGAAAATATGCATACATACATATAGCATTCTGCTTTGAGAGTACTGCACACTGCTAGTGTTCGAGGTAGTCTGCTCGGAGTTTTGCTTCAATCCGAACAGAGATGATTGAACGTTGTACCTTGGAACTCACTTGTCAAGGAGGCCAGAAGCTTAAGGCGATTTGAGTTTACGGGCACACAGCTTGATGTGGCCTCGTCTAGAATTGTTTCCAAATTCTTGTTGATTAAGTCTTCAGTTTATAACTACTACTGTAAGTCTAATGCTTTTGTAGTTTGATTGTTTGATGTTTGTTTACAGTTTAATTTCACTTCTTATTACAATTGTTTAAACTGATTCAATCCATCGATTTAAATAAACAGTACCAACACTTTCAATCCAAATTTAACACCACCTGCCCCTCACGGAATGACAGAGTTTGTGGAATATGTGAGCACGCATGTATTTGGTCATAAGTTCGATTCCATTTATCAATATTTTCTCAATCTGTTGTATTGAACTTGTCTAGTGTGGTTTACTCGACTGATGTGGTTTGTAAGCTATTATGTCAGCCCGATCGTTTACCTATTACATACTCAAAAGGGTAGTGACAACATGTTTTCCGTGTAAAAAAAATTAAACCCTTGGGAAAATTGCACATGTCCCCCCTTTCTTTAACTCAATGTTTTTTATGTTTGATTCCATACTCAATTTTAATTGTTTATATATAAGTTCATGAACTGGCCGGTGAGTTTCAAAATAATTTTAAATGTTTTTATATCTTAATTATATAAATCAAAAAGTGATATTTTTAAATTTGAAAAATGTATACTATTATTGTTGTATAAATTTTATTTTTAATCTTTTAAATAAAAGAAATACGATAACGATTTCAAGTTCAGGAGTCAGACTCATGGTCCAAGCTTATATAAACATGTTCATGTAAAAAGTTGAGCTTGTGAACTGAGTTTGAGAAAGATTATTTCTCGATCAAGCTCGATCCCTTTATATCCTTGAACTTGGGCCTAAAATGTATTCTACAAAATAAAGATACATGGAGAGGAATCCAATAACTAAAACCATGATGGTACCAATTTGAACTTGGCAAATATGGGGATATCAATTTGTTGTTACTACAATAAGCTTCCTTTTTTTCTTTTCTTTCTTTTTGGTGAGAGACCCTGCAGCCTTTATCCTTTTGGGCGCGCACTGTGTAACCTCGAGCAGACGTAATAGCCTACAAACTACGTCAGCCAAGTAACCCGTACTAGGTAAGCCCGGTGCGATCGGCTCGACCGAGAAAGTGGTGGTAGAGGGAATTGAACTCGTGATCAAAGGCCATTGTGTTCACCTACTCCACCAATTCGGCCACCTCATTAGCCACCCCATTAGGGGCAACAATAAGCTTCCTTTATTTGTTATCAATGTCTCATGCCATTGTCTCCTCGATTACCAGTACAATGTCTCATGTCGTGTGCCCTCCTTGGCTACTCATTCACTTATCTGATAGTATCGCCCTATTTGAGGTAAAGACACACCCCTTCCATGTGATTCCAGTGACCCGGCGAGCTCGATAAGGCGACCTGTTGAATATGGCTTAGACAGGCATTACGAATAAAATCCGAAAAGCTGTGTACGACTTGTATGACGACACGGTGGTCTTTCATGAAGAGTAGCAAAAATTGTTACTTCTGTTACAGAACTTTTGCTGAGGTAGCCAACAAGAATTTTGGCACAGATCCTCGTAAGTTAGTAGCTTTTAGTTTTTAATAAACTAAAAATATGCCTATATTACAAAACAGGTATATTCTGTGATATCAGTGACCATGTGAAAGGTCCTCAGGTTCCATTTCCACCCCTGTTCTCCTTTTGATGGATGCACACGAATCCACTGGTATTTTGCATTTACTCTGCAACTCCAAAAACCTCTGAATATCAAAGTTAAGCTTCTTTATGAGCTTCCTCTGCCTTGAGAGGAAGAGTCTTTTCAGCAGATCTTGGTAACTCGGATCTCTTGAAGTTATCAAGAAATAACCATAGCCTATTACGATTCCGGTGGTGGTAATGAAAAATGCGATTGGCTCCATGACATCCCAAGAAAATTCCCAGAATGTTAGACGAAAGAAAAGTCCGAAAAGCGCCACAGAAAGCCCCAATCCAGTCCACAGCATGCGGCGAACTTGCTTGTGAGCTAGCATTTCGATTTCTTCCTTCTTCTCCTGCAGCTTCTTGAGCTCATCCTTACATGGGTCATCCTCCGGTAAAAGAGCAAGAGACACTGCCCTCCGAATCAGATCAACCACCTGGAGGGAGAAGCAAAGAAAGAAATATGATGCTGCTACTCAAAATACATCGCTATGCAACTGCATCAAGATTCTTAATTATGGCAATCCAGTAAAAATAACAACTCATTGATTAAGAATCACCCATTTCCTTTTGAAAAAATGTACAGTTTCTAAGATCAGCTCAACATCAGCTCACCGAAAAGCTTTCAAAGAACGGACTTTTTTGGTTAACATGGAAAGTACAAGTTGAACATCTGTAAGATGAATTTTGTGATTTCATCTGATGATTGTTCGTCATTGATCAAACGACAAACATCATCTTGGTAATTAAAATCAAGAAATCAATACATCAAATAGTCCCTTTATCAACTTACATTAAAAGCACAAGCCTCAGCTAATCTTTCCTCGATAAGATCATCAACACATCATCTTGCCTCAATGTTTAATTTAAATAAATCTAAGGCACCAACAGTTCAAAATGATATTGCAAAACAAAAGTATACCCTATATTGACGATTTTGTTCGGAGGATATCAAATCAATAATCCCCCCTTTCTTTAACCCACATTCAACTGTACAAATCCCAAAGACTGAATCAAGATCACCCTCACAAAACCCGAAAAAACCTTTATAAATTCTTTTCAGCACCCCAAATCCACATAAAACAAAAGAAATAGATAAAGAATACGAATCCAAAACCTTATCTGGATGAAGAAAAACTTTGTCCCGGAAAAGCAAGATGACGCCGGCCTCATCCAAAACCCGAGCAAAAGCGGCGGCTTCATCCTCCGACTTGGCGACACCCAGTCTCTCACAGGCGCACAACAGCTCTCTGTAGGTGATCACCTCCTTCTTCTCAATACCAAGCTTCTCCTTCAAAGACTCCACATCCACAAGCCTTATCACCCTCTTCGCCTCCGCATAAGTCATCGCACTTTCACCATCGTTATTGTTCTCATTTCCACTGCCCCCGCCGCTCACGGTGGAGCTACAGACTCGATAAAAAGATGAACCCATTAATCGGGCGTCATGATTGGTGAAATGGGAAACAGGTCTGGGGGTGGATCCCCGGATGGCTGAGTCAAATGCCCGTTTCAACAGATTTGAGCTAGTAGTTCTCCACATGTTGAATTTCACTTCGCCGTGTTGAAGATTTGGTGGTGTTTGGGGAGTGGGTGTGGTACTTATATGTTAATCTTCATTAAAAAAATTGCTAAAATTAAGAGCGGGTGATGGCTAGATTCTGAGATGGGCCATCGCTGAATCGTTGAAATAACAGCAAATCATGGAAGAAAAGGTGCAATCACGTCGGAGACCGGGACTTCGCTACCGAGTACCGACAGCGAAATCAAAGATATGATACTCAGAAAATTTTCGTAAATATAATTATATTATTTTTATAGATGTATGTATATTATACATAGAATATACGTGTATTAATAATTCAATAGTCTCGTTAAGTATATAAAATGTATTTGAAATTATTGGCAACGAACCTGCAGTGATTTCAAAATATGTTGTTTACATCCTCCATGTATGTTATGTTTGCAAATCATATGTCTATATGGGTTACAAATCACAGTAAAATATTTATTATCGATATCACAATAAAAAAAATTACCGTTAACTAAATATATTTTGATACACAACTAATCATACATTTAACAAAAAATTAAAGGAGTGGTTGCGCTATATATACTCTAGACACATTATCCATAAAAAGGACAGCATGATTGTTGATTTGACACATTCAACATTTAACATGTCAAATTAATGGTTGAAATATTTTCTCATGTCCTGTCATGTCTATGATGTGTCCTATAATATTCATGGTGTGTCTGATACCATGTCGCACCCGTATCATATTGTGTCTGTAGAGTGTTAAACACTGCATGCGGTGATTTTTTGGGGTGTCGGTGCAATATAGGCAACAACATAAGCCAAAAAAAAGAATCATCCCTTTGTTTGTCAAATGACAAATAACAAATAACATAACTAAGTGGATGTCAAAATCGAATAAAATTGTGAGGGCAAAACAAGCTCCATGTTGAACTTTAAAGAATAAAATTTGATTATTGCAAGGGAAAATGTGGAACAAAAGGCTGTCTTATGTGTTACATCATGTATTTTTTTAGTTTGCAACTTATATTCGATAGACTATAATATATATTATTTTTATAAATAATAGATGGCAACCTTAACTGTTAACGCAAGTATTTTAATAATCACTTGCAGATTTTCCGGATACAATTATAAGGTTTTTCACAATATTGTGACTAATGCTAGTATTAAACTTTTAGTATTAATCAAATACAGTTATATAAAAATTGTTTTTAATAAAAAATAGTCCTAAAATTTTATTTTTATTCAATATTAGTCCAAAATTTTTGTTTTTAATAAAAAATGGTCTCAAAACCCCTATTCAACTATATGACCACTTTTATCTAATTTTTGTGGGTCTAAATTTTCATGTAAGACTATATTTGATTAAGAATTATGTGGGACTATATTTGATTATACCTAAAAATGAAACTAGTATTACAAAGACCCCTACTTTATGAGACTATTTTCGAAATTTATCCTAGTATTTTAGCTTCTTCCTATTATTAATAGGTACGAGTCATTTACGCTGCCAAATTGCATTAATAATACTGTATTTTCATTTTTTCATCTAATTAATTAACAAGGTTACACTTTATGTTTTATATTACTAAATTCGAGTTTTTTTTATAATTCAAACCATAATATATTCAAGCCATTGCTTCATTGTCTTTGATTCAAACCAAAAAATGCTTTGACTGAAAAGATATTTATAATAATTTGGCCCAATCTTTTCCCTCGATATATAATTAATTTTTTCATTCACCCTAATTGGTAATCGATAAATAATTTCACTAAGAAACTCTATTCGCGATACAGATTTCGTTCGTCGGACTTACTTATAGTCGATTACAAACAACTCGTTCGAATTATAAAAGCCTAATAATTTTGTTAATGAGAACAAAATTATTAAAGTTAATTTTGAATAGTCAATTGATTTGTTTATATTGAAAAACAAATCATTAGAGTGTAGTTAAGTAGAAAAGATATGTGCCACTCGCGCGCCGTCTGCGCTCGGCTCGGTTCGTCTCATCTCGACTCGTCGCGCCGCGCGTGTCGCTGCAGCGAAGGCATCCCTACCTTTATACTACTCGGATTTCTGAAAATGATTTTTCACCTACCTGACTTTCACATTCTGTTGAGTATTAAGTTTGAGACTTTTCATCTCCTGCAGAATTGATCTGATGTTAAGTGTTGAGACTTTTCATCTACCCCACTAAACATTGCATTAAAACTTTTGACCTTTGGGAGGTCTGTTGCTCAGCTATATAAGCTGCAACAGCTTCAGCCTTTTAACAATCTGAAATCATTATGCGTACATGCATATAACATTATGTTTGAGAGTACAACACACTACTGGTGTTTGCAGTAGTCTGCTCGGAGTTCTGCTTCAATCCGAACATAGGTGATTGGGCGTTGTACCATTAACTCAATTGTTTAGGAGGCCAGAAGCTAAGGTGGGCAAATTTGAGTTTACGGGCACACGACTTGCTGTGGCCTCTTCCAGAACCATTTCTAGTTTCTTGTTGTGCTTTTATAGTTTATAAAAAGTTACTGTAAGTTATACTGTTTCTGTATTTCAGTGTATTTTATCAATCAGCGATTGTTTAAACTTATTCAATTCGTCCGATTAAATATACGGAACCAGCAATCGTAAACTCAAATCTTGTTTTATTTTGTTATTTGATTTTCGAAACTGAATCAGTTGAAATAATCATACTTTGCTAATTAGAAAAATTGTTGAATTTTCAACAAATCACTGTTTGTGCACTATCAAAAGTTTTATACTGTTGTTTTTTTTAAAACTAGTTTGATATTATTTGTGTTACGTCGTTTGTGTTCTGTTTTAGCTTATGATTGACCAGATTCCAAACCAAAATGCTGAGAATACTGAGATTCTAGTGGTGATTCCAGTGGTGAAAGCTATCGGCGCTGAGGTTGTTATGTCAGTTCTGATAAACCAAATGTCGTTGATAGCTTGAGCGCTACTTTTCCAGTCAAAGACCTGGGTTCATTAAGCTTCATCCTTGGCATCAAGGCTCTACGATCTCTTAATGGCATGTACTTGACTCAAAGGAAATACGTCGCTGATCTCCTTACTAAAATTGCCATGGCTACTGCCAAACCGTGCACCAGTCCTATGTCATGATCTTCTTCTCTTACTGCTCATGATGGTGTCTCGTTCTCTGATCCTCACATGTATCGTCAAGTTGTTGGCAGCCTCCAGTACCTATCCTTCACTCGCCCAGATCGGCCTTTACTGTGCACAAAGTTAGCAAATTTATGCACAATCCACTTGACTTACATTCTCGGACTCTGACTGGGGTGGCGACTGTGACGATCGTCGTTCCATAAATGCGTATTGCATCTTCCACGGCAACAATCTCATCTCTTGGAATTGCAAGCAACAACCCACTGTGGCCCGTAGCAGCACCGAGGCTGAATACAAGAGCTTAGCTAATTCAGCTTCAAAACTTTAGTGGATGCGCGCCATTTTGTCTGAAATCGGCCTTTCACCTCCTCGGCCACCTACATTGTGGTGTGACAACATTGGAGCAACCTATTTAGCATCGAATCCCGTTTTTCATGCTCGAACGAAACATATTGAAATTGACTTTCACTTTGTACGTGATCAGGTGGCCCAGAAACAACTTGTCGTCAAATTCATTTCCAGCACATATCAGCTCGCTTACTCCCTCGCTAAGCCCCTCTCTCCTTCTCGGTTCAAAAAGGTACTACACAATCTGAATGTTCGTGCTCTCCCATTCGGATTGAGGGGGCGTGTAGAAGCATCCACTGGATTCACTAAAGTATCTTCACAGTAACAATCTATGGAGGAAGATCCAGAAGTTATTGAGGAAAATCAGGAAGATCATATCTCTCCCAAATATTAGAGATTTGATATCTTGTTAATTTCATAATTTGATTCTGTATCTTATCTTGTATGTCAGAGTATAGATACGACCTTCAATATGTGTATTCTTATTATTAAGAAATCAATACAAAAAAGTATTTCTTCCTTTGCATTCTACTCAATAACCAATCTTCGGCAGAACCAAGAAACTAAAACAAAGTTAATCACGATAAAAATTTCAGAGTCGAAACTATTTTTGGCTTGAAATTTAAAGCTTTCTTGAATTACCACTGAATGAGAGGAAAAAATTCTTAGAAGATTACCTTTAAGCTTCCAGATCCATCTCGTATGAGGTCTGTGGAAGCAGTTTTCTATTTGCTTGAGAAAATATTGTCCTTTCAGTTAATAGATGCAATTGCTTTTCTTTCTTTTTTTTAACTTTAACCGAGAGAAATACTGTGAAAGACCCGGAATTTTGGTCAAACAAATTACGTGTTACCAAGATAATATTGAAAAGTAAATAAAAATAATAGTTTTGCATTATGGTTGGATTTAATTATATTATTCAATCTTGTAGACTTTTAATCACATATTTAAGTTTATAACCTATTAGAGTCGTGTAAGAGATAATACATAAGTTATATGATAAACTTTTAAATAATTTAAAGTTGTAGATAATTAAGAAATCATTGAAAATAATATTAATAATAATAACCAATCATAAATCTTGCAATGAATATATAAAAGTTAGACACTATAATTCCTACATTAATCCTACATAAAAAGGCACCCAATGAGACTTCATTTTGAAAGTACATAATTAAACCATTCAATGGACTTGTCCAATTCTTATCATTAGTCATTCAATGACATTTAAGTGCTTAACCCAAGCATTGCCACCATTCAATCTCATTCAACCACCGTTTAAGCTCATTCAATCCCATATAATGATATTAATGGTTTGCTTAAATCATGACATTAGATGCCAAAGTTTTGTAATAGTGTTTGCTCAAATTATGAAAGGTGATGACCACTCAAATTGCATATTCAAGTGCCCATTTCCCAAATCTTGCTAGCCATTCAATGTCATTACCCAAATCTTGTAATTAGCAATTCGATGCATTTAAAGGCCTAACTCAAATCATGGCATACCATTCAATTGCCC
This sequence comes from Haberlea rhodopensis, assembly GCA_907163345.1. Taxonomy (NCBI): domain Eukaryota; kingdom Viridiplantae; phylum Streptophyta; class Magnoliopsida; order Lamiales; family Gesneriaceae; genus Haberlea; species Haberlea rhodopensis. The sequence goes on along the minus strand of CAJQUN010000044.1, from coordinate 2,232,536 downwards.
CACTAACACATTCAATTGTCTTGCCCACTAAATGATTCTTATCTTACTCACTTCTTATATCAATTTCCCTCATACAATTGCCTGATGAACACACTCAATTAAGTTTCCCAAAATCATGACTTTAAATGGCAAAAGTCTAGGAATCTCCGTGAATTCTCCTACACTAAAACACATCATATCATACGAAAGGAATATTATTCCACCACTCATCATTTTCAAAAAACCTCACATACACACACTCATTTTCGAAGGCTTCAAGGTAGATAGGAGGAGTTTCTCACCACTTTCTCAACCCGGATCTCGCTTCGTTTATCCATCTTGGTAAGTGGGTTTTTGCTACTACTTCCATTCGTTTTCAAAACTATATGTATGTTTTAAATCTCGATTGAACAACCCTATGAAAAGTATGTTTTTAAAGCAAATAACTCGTTATGTGGATATGTGCAAGATATGTGTTTATGTGTAAGAAATGTGCTTATGTGCCAAGATCTATGTGATTTGACAAAGAAATATTAAAGGTTTTTTGCTATGATTATATGTATATTTTTACTATGTTCAATCGGCCCCTACTTGCTGAGTGTTTTCCCAAACGCTCACCCCCTTACCTCCCCTCCCAGACAAAGACGAAAAGAAGATATCGAGGAAGAAGAACAAGAATAATTTTTGGAGATGATTATCCACGGAGAACCTTCAAGGAAATTTATTAGTTTTATTTACGCTTCCGCATCTTTGATTTAATCCTAGAGAATAGTATTTTGTAATAGCAATTGTAAGGACAATTTAATGATTTTGGAATAAATAGACTGGTTTTATCAAATATCTGTATACGAGACTTGTTGTATTCGAATTTTATATTTGGATTCAACGCCGGTGTCACGCGCTCCGGTCTTGGGGCGTGACATTTTAGTGGTATCAGAGCAAAACCAAGTTCCATGATCCCGCTGGGAAAAGATTTTTGGTTGATATAAATCAACCGAATTATAAATCTCGGATCTAATAGACCAACTGAGTGAATCGAAAACAAGTTGGGAATCATGAATTAACAATCTGAAATTATATTTGAAAATGTACAAAAAAAAAAAAAATCGAAAACCCTAGATTTAAGGTTGATCCACCGCCGCGCCGCCGCTGCCGTTCGTCGGAAATTTGACCCATCACCATGACCGCCTGTAACAGACGGGATAAAGCCCTCTCCCAATTGCATTAACCGTTCAGCGATTGATGACCAATTGCAGATCCAATTTTCGAACTCAAGAACCCTAAACCGATCGAAACTTCTACCTCCCGAAACCGCCGCCTTCGGCCATGTAACAAGTTATGCGACCCATCACCTTGAACGAAATTAGGTGTAGAACAAAAGCCCTAAACTAATTTTGAGTTTCAGTCGATATTTACGGATCGTATTTCATGCCAAGAACCCTAGTTTTGCCCTAAATTTTAGCCATCGACTTCTCCCATTTCCGAACACCAAACATGAATTAATCTGGGTTTTTATTCCCTGAAATACATCGAACCAAAGCCCTCTAACCAATTGGAATAACAAATTAAAGAAAGTGCTTAATTTTTGAATGAAATTCCGACCCCAATCCAGAACCCTAGCCGAAACTTTAAGCTTTAATTTCTCTCGAATCCGAACATAAAAATCGAATTAAATTTAAAGTATTTCCATTCATGGTATGATTAATAATAGACCTATGGTCTTAATGATTTCCAAACGAAGTAAGGACGTCAGTTGAGGACCGAAAATTTGGCCCCAAGAACCCTAAAATTTTGAAACTTCCCAAATCCGTTTTCCCATCAATCCGAACATAGAATTTGAATTAGTTCCGGGAAAATGTTCCACATAACGTATATATTAAAAGCCCTCTGAAAAATTTAAATAAACAACAAGTGAAGTCTTCCAATTTTGAGCCTAAATTCACGCTCAAGAACCCTAAAATTTTTCGAAATTTCAACACATGATTTGACAGACGATTCGAACACAAAATTCCAATTAACTTCGCGATGAAATCCTAATTACTCCCATAATAAAAGCCCCTTACTGGATTTGAATTATAAACTAGGTAAGGCTTTCGAGCCGCAATTCACGTTTTATAAACCCTAAATGGCAAAAATTTTCGACCAACGATTTCTCCTTCAATCCGAACATAAATTTCAAATTAATTTCGGGTTTTTGACCGATACTTAATCCCTACCAAAAACCCCTTATCAAATCGAAATTATAAATTAGTAAAGTGCTCAATCTCGAAACAAGATTTTCGCCTCATTAGAACCCTAAATTACGAAAACTTTCACTACCTATTAAATCGAACTTTCGAACACAAAAATCAAATTAAATTCGGGATCTTGCTCGAAATCGTGCCAGTAATAAAAGCTCTATGTTCTTAACGACTCCCAAACGAAGCAAAGGCGTCAATTGAGGACCACGATTTACGTCCCAAGAACCCTAAATTTTTGAAAGTTTCCAAATTCGATATCTCCTTAATCCGAACACCAATCTCAAATTAAATCTGGGTTTATCATCCTTATATCATGTTGAACAAAAGCCCTCTATCCAATCGAAATCACAAACAAGGAAAGATACTCAATTTCGGATCGAGATTCTCGCCCCTAGAACCCTAATCTGCGAAAATTTTGGGCATCGATTTCACACAACTCGGAACACCAAATTCAAATTAAATTTGGGTTATGAATCCTCATAACATTTATATTAATAGCCCTCAAACAATTTCGAAATTTCAAACCTTGAGTGATCGAATTCTTGAAGCCCCAATCCACGCCTTTTAAATCATAATCTCTCAAATTCTTGCCCTCGATTTTTGAACCACCGAAGCAGATTATTCCAATCCAAATCGTGTTATTTACCCTCACATCATTTCTAAGAAAAATCCTTTGTCAATTTCAAAATTCAGCAACCGAAACGGAACCAATTGACGATCTAATTTTTCTCCTCAAAGAATTCTAACTCACGAAATCCCATCCTTCAATTCCTCATCCACCATAACATTTTTTCGATACGACTTAGGCTGCAATGACTCATGCTCAAAACAGTTCGATACAAAAGAAGGAGCATGAGATAACCGAATTTAAAATATTCAAAGACAAGGAGATGCGAGAAAAGACAGAGTTGTTGGAGATAATCAATTACTACCATTACAAGGCCCAAAGGATGACCTACCACCATCATCGTGCCGAAGGGCGACTTACAAAAGCGATAGAGGACAACAAAACACTTATGAAAGTCCACATTAATAAGTGCCAACAGTTAGAACGCTTCGAGCAGGAGTTCAATGAGCATCGGGAGAACATGTGGACTCAAATTCAAGCCCTCATAAATGAGAGGAATGAATTGGCACAGGAAGTCGCCTACAAGAAGTCTATGATAAATTTCCTGATGGAAGATGAAGATCATATGATACTGGAAGATGTTGAAGGGGATTTAGGAGACGGAGAAACAATAGACTAGTTTTTCTAGTATGCAATATCTTAAGGATAATAAAGAATAAATCTTGGGTATCATAGTGATGATTTTCTTTGTTTAGGATTTCGTGGTGAACCTCTCAGTTTAATTAGTAAAATTTTAATTTACTCTTCGGATGTATCTGGAATTGTGTTATTCCATGGTTACGCTCCTACGCAACAACTTTAAACCTTCATTCCAAGTGGAAACTCGGAACTCTATTTGCTCACTTTTCTAAAGTTAAGATACATCATTCTTTGTTTTCGAAATCATTTAGTATGCTTTAAAGATTCACATGAATATGGAAAGCATGTGTGTGGTTTGAATTCTAAAAATGTTTAGTATGATTTAAACTGAAAAAATAAATAAAAAATTAAGATATATGTGTATGTGAAAGTACGCTTGGCGGAGCAAAGTGCCACGTTATGTGGGAGCCACCTCTTGAACCGACGGGGCAAAGTGCTACACATAATGGGGGCCACCTCTTGAATCCAATAAGTTGTAATATGTGTATGTGAAAGTACGCTTGGTGGAGCAAAGTGCCACGTTATGTGGGAGCCACCTCTTGAACCGACGGGGCAAAGTGCTACACATAATGGGGGCCACCTCTTGAATCCAATAAGTTGTAATATGTGTATGTGAAAGTACGCTTGGCGGAGCAAAGTGCTACGTGTGTAGGAGCCACCACTTGATTCGGCAGGGCAAAGTGCTACATGATGTGGGCATACCACATGCATGGTAGCCACCTCTTGATCCTTAAGAGCAAAGTGCTATGCACGCGGGAGCCACCTCTTGAATCCAATAAGTTGTAATATGTTTATGTGAAAGTAAAGACTTGGCGGAGCAAAGTGCCACGTTATGTGGGAGCCACCTCTTGAACCGACGGGGCAAAGTGCTACACATAATGGGGGCCACCTCTTGAATCCAATAAGTTGCCATGTGATTATGCATAAGACGTTGGTGGAGCAAAGTGCTACATGTGTAGGAGCCACCACTTGAATCAGAGGAGCAAAGTGCCACGGTATGTGGGAGCCACCTCTTGAACCGACGGGGCAAAGTGCTACACATAACGGGGGCCACCTCTTGAATCCAATGAGCAAAGTGCTATGCGCATGGGAGCCACCTCTTGAACCCAAAGAAGCCACTATGTGATATGTGTTACGTGCTTATGTGATGTTTTTCTGAAGCCGACTCAAGTTTCGAAGACGAAACTTCCAATAAGGAAGGAGGGATGTGAAGACCCGGAATTTTGGTCAAACAAATTACGTGTTACCAAGATAATATTGAAAAGTAAATAAAATAATAGTTTTGCATTATGGTTGGATTTAATTATATTATTCAATCTTGTGGACTTTTAATCACATATTTAAGTTTATAACCTATTAGAGTCGTGTAAGAGATAATACATAAGTTATATGATAAACTTTTAAATAATTTAAAGTTGTAGATAATTAAGAAATCATTGAAAATAATATTAATAATAATAACCAATCATAAATCTTGCAATGAATATATAAAAGTTAGACACTATAATTCCTACATTAATCCTACATAAAAAGGCACCCAATGAGACTTCATTTTGAAAGTACATAATTAAACCATTCAATGGACTTGCCCAATTCTTATCATTAGTCATTCAATGACATTTAAGTGCTTAACCCAAACATTGCCACAATTAATTCTCATTCAACCACCATTTAAGCTCATTCAATCCCATATAATGATATTAATGGTTTGCTTAAATCATGACATTAGATGCCAAAGTTTTGTAATAGTGTTTGCTCAAATTATGAAAGGTGATGACCACTCAAATTGCATATTCAAGTGCCCTTTTCCCAAATCTTGCTAGCCATTCAATGTCATTACCCAAATCTTGTAATTAGCAATTCAATGCATTTAAAGGCCTAACTCAAATCATGGCATACCATTCAATTGCCCCACTAACAAATTCAATTGTCTTGCCCACTAAATGATTCTTATCTTACTCACTCCTTATATCAATTTCCCTCATACAATTGCCTCATGAACACACTCAATTAAGTTTCCCAAAATCATGACTTTAAATGGCAAAAGTCTAGGAATCTCCATGAATTCTCCTACACTAAAACACATCATATCATACGAAAGGAATATTATTCCACCACTCATAATTTTCGAAAAACCTCACATACACACACTCATTTTCGAAGGCTTCAAGGTAGATAGGAGGAGTTTCTCACCACTTTCTCAACCCGGATCTCGCTTCGTTTATCCATCTTGGTAAGTGGGTTTTTGCTACTACTTCCATTCGTTTTCAAAACTATATGTATGTTTTAAATCTCGATTGAACAACCCTATGAAAATTATGTTTTAAAGCAAATAACTCGTTATGTGGATATGTGCAAGATATGTGTTTATGTGTAAGAAATGTGCTTATGTGCCAAGATCTATGTGATTTGACAAAGAAATATTAAAGGATTTTTGCTATGATTATATGTATATTTTTACTATGTTCAATCGGCCCCTACTTGCTGAGTGTTTTCCCAAATGCTCACCCCCTTACCTCCCCTCCCAGACAAAGACGAAAAGAAGAAATCGAGGAAGAAGAACAAGAATAATTTTTGGAGATGATGATCCACGGAGAACCTTCAAGAAAATTTATTAGTTTTATTTACGCTTCCGCATCTTTGATTTAATCCTAGAGAATAGTATTTTGTAATAGCAAGTAAGGACAATTTAATGATTTTGGAATAAATAGACTGGTTTTATCAAAGATCTGTATACGAGGCTTGTTGTATTCGAATTTTATATTTGGATTCAACGCCGGTGTCACGCGCTCCGGTCTCGGGGCGTGACAAATACTAAAATTACATATCCTAAAAATTATTCATACCTAAATAGGAGACAACATTGTGTATAAAATTGTTCTCCTTTCATGCTTTGGGCGTCTATCCATTTGTCAGCGACGGATGCGCGGTAACCCCACCGCTTAGCATGATGATCTTTCGTTGGAATGTGGAAGATTGGGGGGAATCTCGTACATTATTTTGTGTGCGACTAGCTTGTCGTGCGTGCTCCCCCCTTGTGGTGTTTCTTTATCTTTACCTACTATCTAATATTATAGTTTCTGTTTAGTTGGTAGCTATATTTGTATATGTAGTTGTCATGTATTGTATATATATGTTTCTCTCGTCATTTGGATATGGTTAGGCGGTCGTACTGGTTAGAACTTCGTAAGTTTTGTCTATGCTGCTCTCTTTTTGTGGTATCACTCTTATGTCTTTTTGGTGGTGGTTCATCGGATGTCTTGCACTATTGGGGCCTCAATTGGCTAGGTCTGCAGGACATTTTGGTTTCTTGCGCCATCTAGTGATATTCCTTGGTCGAAGGCTTTCAGTCAGAGATTTGGATACGAGAGCTTGAGCGTTTGGTAGTCTTTTATTAGTTTATGTCTCCCGTCTATCCTATTTGACAGTTCCCTTTTTCGACCTTATCCTGGGCTACATGGTTTGATGGGACCTGCTTTGGTTCTAGTGGTCTTTGCTCTTTCACAGTCACGTTCTTGTATTTCCACTGTGAATCACTTTACATTTCACCCTTTTACTATGTGTGTATTAGTCATTGCCCAAGAGTGACAATTGTACTTGTTGTTGTTTCATTGTTTCAGTCGAGTCTTCTGGGTGTTATTGTCGTTTAGGTAATATAATTACTTTTCATTTAAAAAAATAAGAAAGAAATGATGAATTCTCTTTTTCTTTGCCCGTTTTAGTTTAACTAACTGGGTTAGATATATATAAATTTAGTTTGGAGTAACAAATTGGACCAAATTCAGTTAGCATAGGAGTTTCTTGCATTATAATACACTAGTCTGTTTCTAAACGCGTTGCATGTATATACAGTTTTTTGTGTGTAAAATAATATGATAATTGCAACGTTTGTTTTTATTTTGTTTTTTTAATTTAAATTATGAAATGATTATACAGTATTTTTATATTTATTTTTTTTGAATTTTAATAATATTTTTTCGGGTAATATGTAATTTGTATGGTATGTGAGATGGTAATTTGTAAGATTGGGAACATCATAACGTAAATTGGTGGATACATAAATGGCATGTGTGATGATAATATTTTGGATTTGCAAGGATATGTGTAATTATACATTTGTCTGAAATGATCGGACCACTAAGACGAGATAATATGTTGACCATAAAATGAAAATAGGGTCACATGATAATATAAAACATGTAAAGAGATAATAGTGTTAATAATTCATGAAACAAATTGAATCAAATGGTGATAATAAAAAATGCATACGGGTAATCTTGGCATTTAGCTAAAAGCCATATAAAATAATAATTTTAATTTTTTTTATAAATCAAATCCACTAAAAAATAATATATAAGTTTTAATTAATTCAAAATATTATACTTACCTTGAATAAATAAATTTAAATATCAGTTTTTCTTCTTCGTCCAGACTCTAGTCACTCTGCACAACTCCAAACCCACCCACAGTTGAGCATATGCTACAAAAACAGAAGGAAAAAAGCCGTCACCGCCTCTCCGCCACTATTCGCTGCCTCCCGTCTTGAAGTAGTAGGTAAGTTGGATAATAGCTAATTTACTAAGGGGCTCTCCAAGTATTCGTTTCATTACTTCATATGGATTGAGAGTAGGCCTAAGCTTATTTTTTGGGGAAATTAATTTAGTTTTAAATTTTTTTATTGCGGGTCTTTGTGTGTGTTTAACTCTTTCCGTGTCTAAGTTACGAGGCTTTATTGAGAATCTGAATAGTATAATGCATAAAGATTGTGCTATTGATAAAACCTAAGTTGTAAATTTTGGAAATTTGCAGTCGTTGGATTGAGCATCATGTCTTGGTGCACTATTGAGTCGGATCCTGGTATGTTTTTCTTTGGTGTTTCACTGGAAATTTATGATCCTGTTTGTTGAGATTGAATATCATGGCTAATTTCTTTACTTAAGAGGGAAGTGTTTAATTTTGCGGGTACATATTTTTCTCGCGATCAAGATTAAATATTTTATTGCAAAAATTGGATTTTGCATCTTTTATAGGAAAAAATTGGATTTTTGACATATTTTTATTTCTTCCTACATACGACTTCAGAAAGAGCTCTAACGCCTAACCAGATGGTGTTTCTTTTTGAGCTCGTCTACAAGGCCACAATTTTGTGTTAGAATACTTATTTTGTTCGAGTGTTGAAAGATTGTCGGAATGAAATTTGTACAGTTAAAGTTGTTTATTTTCATTTTGCAGTTCATGCATATTGTTGGTTTACATTGTTTTCCAATAAGTTGTTTGGCGCAGTGATAGGGGCTGTATCGCTCTTAGTATCCTCTAACATATAACTCTACTACTGTAAGTGTAAAGCATGAACTATAAATGCATAACTTCTCATTTGATCATGAGCATTGAATGAAAACCATAAAATGTAGCCAAAGAAATTGTCTTGATATATTGGGCCAAGTTTAGTAGCCTTGGTGCCTAGACAAGGACCCACATGATCACGGAAGTGTCATTCCAAAAGGTATACTTCCTTAGGAAGCTACAGAGACATGTAATTTTGACTTCTGAATCTCCAGTTTCAATAAAAGTAGTATTGCTCTTAAATCAAATGTGGACCCATGTATTACCCTTATTTGAACCTTCTTTTCTCTGAAATTTGGCTCCTTTTCCTCATCGGAAACTTAGTTCTGTGATCTTCCTTTTATTCTTAAATTTTACTAATGGATTTTTTAATCTAGTTGTTGCTTGTTAGCACTGGATTGCCACTCATCTTTTTACCGTGTAAAATTAGTGAATAGTATGGCATATTACTATGTCATACATATTCTGCTTATGCACTTAGGAATTGTTTTTTTTTATTGTTAACGTTGCAGTGGAAATTATCCGCAGGAGTGCATGCATTACCACACCGTTTTAGATGCCCTCCAAAAATTTAAAAATATACAGCCATTATATTCCTTATTCAAGATGATGAGTTATGCTAAAGTTCTTTCTCCGGCATTTGTGTGCTTTTTTGTTTTCCATGTTGACTCTGTTCGAATACTTTCTTGAGCGGCCATTATTCTGGTGTAGAATAGAAACTCAAATTATGCATTCCCTTATATTCCGTTTCTTTCTTGCTGCAGGAGTTTTCACTGAACTAATTCAGCAGATGCAAGTTAAAGGTGTTCAGGTTTTGTTCTTGATGCATTTTCATTTTGCTAGGTGCTCTGAAATTGAGATTCATGTATTGCTTACATATGCTATTCAGTATCATGCACAAGAGAGTTACCTATTTGTTTTGGAGAATCCTTTCCATTGAACTTTAGATTATTTGAACTCGAAAAGTCTAGTTTAAATTAACAGTTGGAAATGGGAAGATTGGAATATAACCAAGTTCCTGTTTCTTTTTTTCCCTTGTGGGCTGGGGGGTGGTGGGGATGGGGTGGATTTATAAAAGATTGGAATGTAGTCAGATAGAATAAAGAAAAGATGAGAAAAGATGATTGTTGCGGTAACACCTGTAACGGAACATCCGAAATTGCTCGTGTCTTGCCGCATCAATTTCAGACTGACTGCAGAAATGTTAGATGGCTTACGCTGTACTGCCTGATGAACGGATAGGACTAAGCAACTACAAATGCTACTATATACTAGATATAGCTCAAAGATGCCGATGAGGAGTTGGCTTCCTGGGAGATCCCTCCTCGGACTTGGAAAAGGGTTAATATGTTCACATCCTATTTTTTAGTTGATCGGTTTTCTTTTATTTTATGGTTTTTATTAAATACCAAATTTGTCACTTTATCCAAAGACGATTGTTCTATTTACCCTCTAGGAACTCTCCGTGCTCTGACGCTCAGAGCCTTAGACTTCAGCTACTAAAGTACTACTATTTTGACATTAACTTGGGAGTAATAGCGTAATTCTAAAGTGGACGTCTGAAAGTATATTGGTGCTTTTGGAAGTTATCCTGTTATAAGTATTCATTTCTTTTTCCATACTGGCAACGAGAAATTTGTGAGCTAGACATGATTGGAAAAATGATTGTTTGAATACTTAGTTTGACTTAAGATTGAATACAAAATGGAACTCTTTTGTCCGTCTGCTTCAGTTCTTTTGAATTATTATGGTTTAGGTTCCTTACTTCCTTTACTATTCTCAAGCAGGTCGAGGAGTTGTATTCACTTGATCTCGATTCTCTAAATGGTCTACGGTAAATTGATTAGTTCAAGTCACATTCTTGTAAAATTCTTTCATTATATTCTCTGTGCTTCTAAAGTTGGCGAGTTTTTTTTTTTGGTATTCTCCATTTGTCAAAAAAATTGATTATTTATTTTTCCTATTTTCAGGCCAATATATGGGCTCATATTCCTCTTCAAATGGCGCCCAGGTGAAAAGGATGATCGTATGATTATTAAAGATTCAAACCCAAACTTATTCTTTGCCAGCCAGGTTAATGTCCATGCTATTATTTTGGCTGAAATGTTTAGTAAAATTCCGAGATAATGCAATGTCACTTTTCTTCAATGATTATAGGTGATCAATAACGCTTGTGCCACACAAGCTATTCTATCTATTCTGCTTAACAGCCCTGATGTTGATATCGGTCCAGAGCTGTCTGCTCTGAAAGAATTTACCAAAAACTTTCCACCCGAGCTTAAAGGTTTGGCTATCAATAATAGCGAAGCCATTCGTATGGCACACAATAGTTTCGCAAGGCCTGAACCCTTTGTACCTGAAGAGCAGAAGTCTGCTGGTAAAGACGACGATGTGTATCACTTCATAAGTTATATACCTGTTGACGGCGTACTGTATGAGCTCGATGGACTGAAGGAGGGACCTATAAGCCTGGGACAGTGCCCCAGCGGACAAGATGCCTTGGAATGGCTACGAATGGTGCAACCAGTGATTCAAGAACGTATAGAGAGATATTCAAAGAATGAGATAAGGTTTAATCTGCTTGCTATAATAAAGAACAGGAAAGAGATGTACACGGCAGAGCTCAAGGAACTCCAAAGGAAGAGGGAACGAATCCTCCAGCAGCTTGCTACCTTGCAGTCGGAAAGAATGATGGATGGCAGCAACGTGGAATCGCTAAATACAACACTTTCAGAAATAAATGCTGGGATTGAAGCTGCTACGGAGAAGATATTGATGGAGGAGGAAAAATTCAAGAAATGGAGAACGGAAAACATACGCCGTAAGCACAACTACATACCTTTCTTGTTCAACTTCTTGAAGATTCTTGCTGAGAAGAAGCAGCTGAGACCCCTCATAGAGAAGGCCAAACAGAAAGCAACCAAATCCTAGAAGAGTGAAGTGCAGTCTTTAACCTTTTTGCATATGATAACAACTGTTAATGGTTCTCAGAACTTACGTATTTTTATCATGCTTTTTATGGAATACAGATATTTTGTGCGAACTGTGTACTGTGCTCATGACGAAGGCAGTCGATATATGAGATGTTTAATACGCATCCACATTAACTTAAGATTTGAAATGTGTTAAAAGAATTTTTTTGGAGTGCATATGGTTCAAGTTCTAGTCATTGATGAAAATGCTCGAGTTTATAATAATAATACATGTGTATAATATAATACACATAACATGCCTAAATGTTACTGAATGAGTATTTTGTATAAAGAACCATATCTCAATTAACCACTCTATTCTAATTGCGCTCTGTCATCCAAGTCGAGAGGTGTACAGCAGGGAGGTCAGCAGAGCAAGCGACAATTAAAAAATTCAAAGAGATGCCCAACAGTGCTGATAAAATTATATTACAATCGTATTACAGTAGTTCATAAGGAAAATATCATGTGTCTCCTACATTATGTAATAATCTCTTCATAAATCACTGATATCCGTTGATAGATTTCATAAACATCTACGTATTTCATGAGAAAAAGTATCATACATATTTACAAGACTAAAGACCATCTCAGAGAATAAAATTGTTTTATCATCATCTTCGGTCCCCCCTAGTATCCTCCCTGTATAAGCGCATTCAAGCGATTCAGTTCTTCCCGATGCTCGCTCACTACAGCACGGACCACGTCTCAGATGGACACCATGACAATCATACCAGTGTCATTAATGACCGGAATGTGCCTGATACGGTTATCTGCTGATCAAGAACTTCATTTGTAAATCAAAAGCTTTACTTCAAGAAACCATTTATATGATATAAATTTGCACTTTCTTGATTTCGTTATGTGATAGAATGTGGAAAACTAGTTACCTGTCATGAGTTGCATTGCTTTCAGCACTTTGGTGTCAGGCATTACCGTAAAAAGTTTATTCTGCCAGCAATCAACATACACCATAAGAGTTGATGATGTGTTTGTGATTTTCAATGAGATCTGTTTTCGAGTATATTACGGGAAATGTTATTGCCAGAGCCAATATTGTTGCTACCAGAGCAATTTCCATGAATTTAACATGAAAATTGATTTAGTAGCAACAATATTTGATCTGACAATATCATAATACGGATGATCGTCCAACATTCGTCGACTTGGATGATCGTCCTTGTACTATGATTTTCTAAGATAATCTGAATCCACAGTACAAAAATATCATCAAGAATAATTACACCAGATTCAAGTTCTTTGAAGAAATCTAGTGAGCTTGTCAATGTAAAACTTCAGAATGGAAGAACCCGCCATGTCATACTTTATTTTCCCCTTCTATTTTAGTTATAAATGGCATGCAGATTACAAAGACAACAACATAGAACACAAGTTTCAAATATTTTGAGTCGTGGGTGAAGCTAAAGGAATCGATTTGAAAAGGTTATGTCAAGAATACAACACCAATGATTTCTTAAGTACCATCAATCAAATCTCACCTTGCAAAAAGAAAAAAGAGAATCGAAACATATGAAATTAGACAAATACAAGAAATTCAGAGGACTCAAACCCAGGGGTGGTCTCAGAAATTTGGTATCTTGAGAGATCAAACTTACATTTGTAACAGTTATACATAAAATTCTTTTTAAAACTTCTTGGGTGGGGATTGAACGAGGAAACCTTAGTATTTTGTAGCATTACAGAAGTGTAATTATGTATACCTCTTTCTGTGATCATTCCAGCAATTGACTTCTTCTCCCCAGGTTGAACAACCACCAAAGCTCCAACATTGTGCTGTGTCATCTGCAGTGGACGAGCGATATTCGGTCATTTTCATACTAAATTCTTGCCATAATGGCAGAAGTAACTAAATACCAAACTTGATACAAGGATGAAATTTTTTGACAGTGGCAGAAATAAAGAAAAGCAAACTGATACAAGAAAAAAAAACTATGAGACTCGCACCGATTTAACAGCATCATACACGGTTGTCATCCGTTGTGCACCAAAGCCAGGATCCATCTGCACTTTTTCCTTGCCTTTCAGAATATCAGATATTGTTGTGCTTTCAAACCCGTGCTCTTCCGTTCGAGCAGCCGAGACAGATTCATGGCGTGTGAACATAAGAGGCCGCATGGCTGGAGGCACTAAACGCATATGGTGTAGAACAGCATTCTTGAGCACACACCCATGAGAAAAGATAGCTTGAATTCCTCGCAATGTTACTATGACATATAATTTAAAAAAAAAACAGATTAGTATAGTTGATTGGTATAATCTGGTTAACTGGCGGCCATGACATATCATACAGAAACAAATTCAAAAATGAATTCATGGTGTAGATGCCTATGGTCATCCCCTCTGTATCTCGTGACAATCATTCCTCTAGCATTACGACCTTTAAATGTTGTTATCCATGAATCAAACAATTCGGTAACAAGTAGTGTCTAGTACATAATTCCAATGAGAAAAAGAAGCCAACCAGAGGTTTGGCTCAAGATCATAAACTGGACTCGACTTGGTGAAACTCGAGTGTCATCTTGAACATCATTTCCTCGCAATTATACCTTAGGAATGCTCTCATTCATTAGGATATATCACAAGCACATGATCTCCACTGAGTATAGTAAGGCTTTTACCTCCCTTTTGTTCAATCTTTTCTGGAGTCAAAACGGAGAAATCAACACCCTTCAGGATCGTATCACGAGTTTCCCACAAATTGTTCATAGAAAAAGAGACTTTTTTCGATAAACATTAAGCAACAACTATCACGAGCTTCACACAAATTGTTCATAGAAAAATAGACTTTTTTCGATAAACAGTATCTCAACAACAGCTGAAACTGGACGTCGTTCTTAACCACCATCATTCATAATTTGAGTGTACATAAAATGCAACATAATATTAAAATCAACATGATTAATTTCTATCGTATAAGACTACAAGTATCCAAAATAGGGACCATAATTATATTAAACCATTTCAACATCAAATTTCTCAACCTATTCCGCTGCAGCTATATCTCAGCAGAGAATTATCTATGCATTTACTCAAGATTGAAGAATCCCACAAAAGAAACAGTGCTTTTTCATTGAAAAACAACCCGATTTTCAAGAATCGCCAAAACAATCAATCCCTTGGCAGATATCACACACACAAACACACAGATAAAGAATATAGTAAAGATATATATAAGGGATTAGTAGTTTACAAGGTAAAAGGGTTTCATTGTTGCTGCCCTTAAGGGCACTGCCCTTAAGGGCACTGCCCTTAGGGGCACTGCCCTTAGGGGCATCATCCACCATCTATTTAGAATCTTTTTTTTTTCTTTTTAAAAAAAAGATTCCAAATGAATGGTGATGATGCCCCTTAGGGCACTACCCTTAAGACATCATCAAACAAACCAGGTAAAAGGTGGAGTCACCTTAACTAGCCGAGTAAATTGGCAGTAAACCTTAGGCACCGTTTGGGGTTCATGATAATATTAGTAATCCCGGGATTACTAAGATCATCCAATGTTTGTATTGTTTTTTTAAAAAAAATTATCCCATCATATTTATCACATTCTAATCCCACTTTCAAACAAAATGACATAAATACCCCTTCCCGCCTTTTTATTACTATCTCAAAATTTAAAATTCCCGCCAAAAACTACAATTTATTTCCTACAACTTTATTATTATATTTGTATTGTTTATATATTATTATTATTATATTTTATTATTATGTGACTATAATAATATATATATATATATTTATTATTAATATTATTATGTAGTAATAATAATTATTATTATTATCATTATGTAGTAGTAATAATAATAATTATTATTATTATTATATTACTATTATTATTATATATTATTAATATAATAATAATAGTATTATTACATATATATATATATATATATGCATATATATACATATATATGTATATGAAATAATAATAATAATAATTATTATTATTATTTATGTATGTATATATATATACACGTGTGTATATATATATATTATTATTATTATGACTATTACTATACATAATAATTATTATTATAAATATATTATTATATATATATATATATTATATTATTATTATTATATAATACGTATATATATATATATATATATTATGATTATTATCTTAATATTATTATTATTGTTATTATTTTGTGTATATATATGTATATTAAATAATAATTATTATTATTATTCATGTATCTATATATACATATATATATATTATATTATCTTATGATTATATATTATTATTATTATTTTCTAAACACAATATTGTATATATATATATATTATTATTATATATACGTATATATATATATATATATATATTTTGATTATGATTATATATTTTTAATTATTATATTATTATTAATATAATATATATATATATTTATATTTATTATTCTTATCTATTATATATATATATATACACACGTATATATGTATATATAATATATTATGATTATTATATTTTATTATTATAATATTATATAATAATCAAAATATTATACATATACATATATATATATATATATATTATTGCATTGACGAGGGTATTTTAGTCTTTATAGCAAAGAATAATCCTTATCAACTATCTTATCTCCCAATCAAACATCATATAACTTATCACAATTTATTTTTACAATCATTTCATAACTTTTTTATTTTTACATTACTTATCACATCCATCACTTCAAACGGTACCTAAAAGTCCCAGGAAATTTAACCGGTCTGGTTGATGCTGGCAGCATCGATATTTCCAAATTTAACCCTCATAGAGAATCACTATTGCTATATGTTATAGATACGGGTGCACTTGGTACAAGACCAACAACAATTTAATCGAATTATTATACAAATTGAAACCTAATTGTAAATTATTAAATTATTTTTTGTAAGACTTATTCTCAATTGTAAATAAAAATAAATTAATTAATTAGGTTTTTCAATTTTTTTTTTTGCGTCATGTTTCATTTAAATTATATTATTATGTATTTAATTCTAACTTTTGATTTTCTTAAATTAGTATGGTAAGTTTAAAATATAAGCATACTGTATATATAATTTAATATGATTAAATATTTTGTTTAGTTAACTCAAACAATTATTATTATACGTAAAAAATATTTATATTGGTAGTCGAATATTAATTTGAATATAATAATTAAATATTAAAATTTAAACTAACGAGAATTTTAGCAAAAATGTAGAATCAATCATCAACACCATGTTTCCCTCCAAAGATGCTAAATTTATGCTACATGCACAAATAGACCAAAATCACCAAATCAAAGATGAGGACGGCTATCACCCGTCTCATTTAAATAAAAATTAAAAGTTATATATATATATATATATATATATATATATATATATATATATATATATATATATATATATATATATATATATATATAACCAGGTCCTATGATGCACGGACACTTCTAAAAATCACTCGGTGCAATGTCGGACACCGACACTAATCGGACACGTGTAGGACACGCCACGTGGCGTGTCTTTTATTTTATTAAAAAAATAAAATCGGACACCGGTGTCGAATAATTCCCTCAAAATCGGACACCAGTGTCGACACGGTCCATGGACTGTCCGACACATAGATAACATTTTTTGGTGTTAATTGTACAATTTAAAAAAATATTTGGCTAAAATAAAATTTCGATGTTATTTAACTTTATGTTAATTGAAATAATATATATTTGTTGTTAATATGAGTGATATTATTGATGATTCAGTGACATATATTTATATATATATTATTTTTGAAATTAGTAGGAATATTTGTGATGATATCTTTTATTTCGACGTGTTTGTTAAAGCTTATATTATTTATAGTAATATATATTTGATGTTAGTATGAGTGATATTAAAATGATTCCAGTAACATGCATTTATTTATATGTTTCGTTAATTTGGTAAGAATATTTTTTGTTGATTTTACATGATTTTAGAATTTAAAAAATGTAAATTTTAGTATTTGTAATATAATATATATATAGGCGTATCCCAACCGTGTCGTATTTGTATCCTGAATTTTTTTGAAAATCTGTATCGCCGTGTCCATGTCGTGTCAGTATCGTCTGTCAGTGTCCGTACATAATAGATCAGGTCTCACTCCCTCGTGACAAATCCTGGGTGCGTCTCCCTCTACATGTGATGAAGCACATTTCGTATTCATTGAACTGCTAAAAATTATATAATATGAATTAGATATCATATAATTTTTTTATAAAATCACAAAATTAATTAGATAATCCAACAGCTCTAACGTAAGATTAATAGGCTCTATGCGGGGCCCATGAACTAGCATTTTGAGGGCCATTTTTTAAGATTCAATGAACCTACTTTCTCCTCGAAGATTGAACTTTTAACTCGTCGACAGCAAAGATGGGACCGATTAACATAAACTCTAGTGATTAGAGAGTTAAATGAACTTTAAACTCAAAAAGATCATTACCATAAAATAAAGATTCATGTAGCCGACTGAATCAGATTGCTACCGAGAAGAATAACCAAACGCCAAAAAGGTTATCACTATGCTACCACACATTTAACTGCATCATATATATATATATATATAGCAGGTCTATAGTTGCCCGGGAAATGAATGTCACCAAAGTTTATACTATAAAAATCAACTACATATTTTAATTCTTTAGAAGCCCACAACATTTTTCAAGACGTCAACCAATCAGGTCAACGACAAACAGATTCGAGTGTGTAGCAGCAACAACTGTTGCTGCCAACAAATAATGTTTACTCGCGATAAGCGCAAAACCGATCCTTGATTCTTATAGAAAGAAAAGAATCATCCGACCCAAATGACAACCGCATCAACAACTGAAACTCAGAACCAATAATGGTACCTATTCTATTCTCCAACAGTTAATCCAAATCCGAACTTGTAATCTTTCTTTATGTGATCTATCTGCAAGATATAATCGTAGAATATGTTGAAAATTGATGAAGACACAAAGGGAAAATTAAGATAAATTCAAGAAAACTTAAGGGAATAGTTATCAGGTCAATCCTCACCTCAGCAGAAAGAAGAAAATTAAGACCCATATTAAATCGCTCTTCCAGGAGAGCAGCCACAACACCGTTGGAATCGATCTTTCCTCTTAAACGACACTGCCAAAGATACGAGAAATGTTAGTAGGATAGAGATGGAATTATGTGTTTCCTTTATTCAACCAATCCAAAGCTAGTAAACTGAAACACTACTGTGTGTTTTTAAATTTAATAGCCAATCGCCCAGGTACAAACATGATTTCACTCAACTTCTATTCTGACACTGATAATCATCGGAGTTTTGATTTTGGCCCATCGCACATGATTAAATCGCTCAGCTGAGACTGTTAATTATTCTCAAACAAGGTGGTGTGATTGCAGAGGACCTTGGGTTAAGCAGAGTGTATGGCAATCTAAAACCATACGCCAATATAAAAGCCATATGCTTGAACATAATTTTTCAAAAAAATCTAATGCACTAAGTCTAGACAAAAAAATAAATATAACAATGCATTCACCAAAGTAGCATTTACTAACCACTGTCCATCTCTGTTGAATAAATAAATCTTTTATTCTTTCTCAAAATTAAAAATATTCATCACAAAAGAAAGTCTGAGAACTAGAGATTGTAAAAAGCACGAGGTTTTCCAGTACATTATCATGCCTGATAAGTGCTATTGAATGATTCAGAAAATGCATTCCACTTTATAATGTTGAACCAGAGAGTTTAAAGAAACTAAAATGCCCTTGAGAAACCCAAAGTTTGAAACTTGATATTCCTTGTGTAGCCTTAACAAAATACTGTCATGATGGACTTGACATTTTTCCAAAGGAATAGTAAGTCAAATTGTGTAGAACTCCAATTATAGCAACGAGGCAGATTCAAGGAAGCCAAAAACAATTTTAAATATTGAAATAATTTAACTAACGGTTGATAAAAACATAGAAGCAAGCATTATTTTCTAGCACATCCAAACAGCTCACATTTAATTTTGATCTGGGCTTGTATTAACCTTACTCCTTTATTCAGCGACCGAAATTTATTATCTTAAGGTTTAACATCACAATAAGTGTCATCACAAGTTCAAGATCTCGCAAGTAACACAACGATAGAAGCAACTCAGATTGAGAAAATGCAGTGTTATTCACAGCAACAGGCATGCAGTGTTCTGCCACCTTCTTTTAAGAGAACTTGCTTCTGATTTATGTTATTTATCCACCCACGGTAGTTTCTACACTGGTCCAACAAAATGTTCCCATCAAAAGAAGATCTCATTTGAATCTTACTTGCCCATATGTAAAAAAAGGAGGTTGATAAGATAAAAAGATAGAAGAAGGTGAAAGCAATTAATTACAGCAGTATATTTGAAATTTTGAATTCAAGTGAATGTCAACAAGACCAAATTACTCATAACAAATTGCTTTGAAATCAATACAAAAGTATGGAAGTAATCAACTATTCTCATCATTAAATACTCTATTTATAACAAAATGGTCATTGGTTTTTTTATTGCAATAAGCGTAATGCGATTACTAAGAGAATGAGTATATGTTCTCAAATCTCTACTAATCTATCAATAAGAAAGGTATGGAAAGCTATTCAGCATAAAAAAAATGTAGATGTTCCCACAATGCATAGAACAAAGTCGAAAAATCTTCAGGTGAGAGACGAGAAGGAGAGGAAACAAAGGCTGCTCCACCAAAAGGTGTCAATTGTTTATCATAATGCCTATAACCACAAAAGCTGAAATTAATCTGTAGTTTACTATGTAGCAAAGAAGAAATCATCTTAACCACAGAAATTTTATCTGCCATGATGCAGACGCTAGTGATCACACAACATTAATGATCATGAACTCAACTGAATAGTTGAAACACCAGAAAATTTCAAAGTGACTTTTCATATGTTCTCGATAAGAATATCTATCAGATAAAGTATGCTCATACAATGTGGTCATAACAGAGCCTCTCTTACAAGTATAGATCTCATCACCTCAGATAGGTTAATATTATAATCCACACACACCCCACAAAAAAATGAACTGAGCGGAACCAGCACCAGACTGCAGAGTGATTGAGTCAAGAAACTTAAATCAATAGAATGATAATAACCTGCCGAAGGATATAATCATAACCAAAGCTGGCCGTAGCCTCCCTTGACATATAGTTGTACATGAAGTCTGATGCTAGAGAAACCTAAAAAGAAAAGGACCAACTTATGATCGGCCAGTAAAAGCAAGAAGCAAGCGCAAAAAAAGTTAGATGTATCAATTGACTATACACTAATGTTACCTTTTCAGATACTTTTTGAACATAGCCTAGAGCAACCATTCCCGTGCTAGCAACTTGTCCAGTTGTAACCTGAACGAGGATTATGTTAATTACGCACTCTGCTCAAGAGTTGCCAACAGAGAAGAAGCAAGGCAAGGTAAAAAATGTATATTTACTTAGTTTCGTGCAATTATAGCAACATATTGTTATTTTCAACGATATTTGTGGCACGTAGTCAGCAACCCAGTCACATGTGACTCGACATACAATTTGCTAGTCCCTATCAGATGACATTCAGATTAGCAGTCCCAGTCAGCTGAAATTAAGTTTAGCAGTCCCAGTCAGCCGAAATTATTTGATTATCATCTGCTTGTTTTCTCCACCAGATCAACAGGTTTTGTTCACTATAATTCAGAGGATCAAAGGTCTTTTGATTTATCTCAACCAAGTGAATCAAATTAAACAAATTAGGTAAATGATCTGTATGATTTAAAAATCATTCAGTTTTAATTAAGAAAAACAACAAAAGCATGCCTACTTCATCCACGAACATTAACCAGCTTATTACACAGACAGTGCACAGAAGCATCGCTCAATTAACTACAAGATATAATAAAATATTTCATGCACAGGGCCACTTCCCTTGACATAGACACAAGTTTACTTATACATAGAAAAATACTAACATCCAAGATTCCAGTTCTAGTTTCCCTTCAATCTGTTGAAAGGCTTTAAATCTAATAAATGGCATATATGCCAGCATATAATTTCAGGCAGTAACTATAACCAAGAACTTCAATGCAATTAATTATGAAACTGCAAGAAAAAAATAAGGTTGGCAATGAAACCGAAATAGAACGTCTCAAACCAAACATGTACTTGAACAAAGACCAAGTAAATAGTACCGTCTTGTCCGTGTTGTAACGAGCAGCATAGCCAATGCCAGATTTTCGATGTTGACCAGCCCAGAATACTTCACCACCCAAGGATAAATGAGGAGTCACACTCTGCAAACATAATCATTAGTTAAATTCAATCCTCTATAAATGCAAAACATCTTTCATATTTTTTTACGTTTGAATTATCCACATAAAAGAGTAAAGAGATGAATGTCAGAGGACATGAACGTTCATCCTTTTTAATAAAAAAACAAATCTCATTAACAAATTAAAATATATAAAGGAGAGATAAGACATCCTTCTAATCCGTCTCACAGAAAACACAAATTAATCCAATTGTATGCCTAATCTCGGCATGAATAGATTACACAGTCATTGATTTAAGCTAATATAGATTGTCACCTGTTTAATAAAGAACTAATGAAATTTCTTTGAGATCTTTGTTCAGTTGTGTCCAAAGAACAACCCGATATTTGATGTTCTCCCATAACTGAGATATCATTCCTCTATTTCTTTAAATATCAGTTTATTTCATATATTTGGTTTCCCACAAATAGGGATGGCAACGGGTCCGGGTATATTAAACCCGTCCCGTATAGACGGGTCAAAACCTGGTCAAACGGGTTCTGGTCAACGGGTTTCTGATGCGATGCGGTGCAGGACGGGTCCGGGGTTTAGTCAAACCCAGCCCGGATAAGCTTAATTTTAATTATTTTTTATCTGACTATTAGTTATCTTCCATTCTCATTTCTGCTTGTTCGTTTGTCGTAAATCTTAGCCCTAACTCACTTCCCTCACAATCACAGGCTCATAGCCTCACTCCCGCGGGGCGCATCTCTGTATCTCCCGTCCCCGTTCGGCGCATCCCTGTTGTTCGACCAATCCCTGTTCAAGAACCTCAGGTATGTTTTGGTTTGATCGTTAATGTTTTAGCTTTAATTTATGCTAATTTGTTGTGAGTCTTGAAGTGGGTAAGGTGGAATGCCATTTTTGTGCTTGCAGTTGAGCTTGTTTTGTTCGGCGCATCCCTAAATATTGCTGCCTATGTTTAGGAAATTTTGAGTATTTTTGGTCGTTTAGGTATTTTTGGTAAGGTGGATTTCCTTGTACTAAAATTTGCCGCATGTGCTTGTAGTGGGTCTGGTATTTTTGAGTAGATTTTTGAGTTTAATTTGAGCTTTGATTTTTGATGGATGCAAAGATCTAAAATCTGGCGGAGCGAGGTGGGTTGAATCCGCCGAGTTCGTGGGGCGGGGAAGGGATGGTTTTTTCTTGTAGCAGGGAGGGTCCCGGGTTTGACCAAACTCATCCCAGACCCGCCCCGTTGCAACCCCTACCCACAAACTTGTTATTTTCTCCAGCCACATAGGCTTCCTAGTTTTCTAAGTTGCATCAACGATAATATATATTTCGAAGAATCAGATCATTCACCTGGATGTAGCTTGCACCAAATAAGGCACCATTTCCTAGTTGAACCTGAGTCCTATAGTCAGATCCCTGCACATTATTTGGCAGACTATTAGCTTCATCTCTAAAATTCAATAGTACACTAGCATTTATCGTATTCGCTGCGTTTAATAGCGCTGGAAAAAACAAAATTTAAATTCATTAGTTAAAAACATACATTAGGACCTTATAGCAACACACAAATATTGCCTTTGATTGGTATGCATATTTACCTTATAATCAAAATTGAACATGCCATGCGACATATGCGGCTCATTTGTAAGCTGCAGAAACAAATATCGAGCATTACTTGACTTCAAGATATGAACAGATATATAAGCGAAAAGCAAGTCTGCGTACTTGAGCATTTCCCTTAAGTGTAAGATTCTCAGACAAATCGCACTTCAGTCTTGCATTTAGTCTACCATCTGTCATCACCCTCCCAAAAAGCATCAACTGAGAAAAACCAAGTAACCTTCCCATGGTCATACCAGGAAAACTTGTTATAAATTTTAAATGAACAGTAAATCAATAATGTACCTTTGGATCTATAAAGTTGGCACCGAATTCATAATGTGCAGTGGGGATCTTAATAGTTTCCGATGACTGAGAAGGAATTTCTGTAGGTCCCATCATCACACTGATGGCAATTACAAAACAATTGATATTTCACATAAGATCAAGCAAAGCAAATAAAGACACCAAAAAACAAAAACAGCAGCGCATAGAGAATAAACGACTAAGCCACCTATGACTGAGAGAAAATTTCTGGTTTAGTCCTTTCGTAAAATCAAAACGCATTCCCTCAAAAAGCTCTGGCTTCAAGGACACTGCGAAAAACAATAAATAAAGTCAGCATTTTTAATAATATAACTTTTTTCACTATTAGAAAAGTCAAAAGACAATATCCTTCACAAATTGATCAGTAACTTATTTCCTCCAATAACAGGCGTCTATCACAGAGGATGCCATATTAACCTCTGACTATCTGCCGCAAGCTAATGCAATGCCAAACTGAAATCATATTAATTACCTCTATGCTCAACTACGTTTTTCTACACCATGAGAGATCCACCAAATGAACCATTACCATTCTATCAGGTGAGTACCAATATTTGGGGTGCTCGGGAATGCCAACTAGAAACAAATGTCAAAAAAGGACACGAATGGAGCAATTAACTTTGGATCAAAACTCAAAGCTCCAAGTAACTTATCATCTAAAGCAAAAATGAGGAAAAACATATTGTCCTCAAATTTATCAACTCGAATCAAATAATAAAAAAATGAAAAATAAGGACGACTAAAACAGTAAAGAACTGACTGAAAGCTTCGCGGTGAATTTCCTCATAGGGAATGGGGCAAGGCAAATTGAAGTAATCCGGTTTCTTCTGCTCCGTGGAAGTTGGATTTGACGACGTCGGGGGAGCCGCGGCAGTCGATGGAGGAAGTAGAGTCGCCATTATCTAAATTTTTTCCCGAACAATGTATGAGAAGAAGATATTAGTGGATTCCTTTTCTTCTTCTGCTGCCGAGATAAAAACCTCTCATTCTTTAAAACCCTAAAGCCCGATCAGTGTTTGGTCCACTTTTCATAAATTCATTTTAAAAAAATAAAAAATTTGTAATGAAACTCTGCCGGTCTGCCCCGAACCCGGGCCCCCAAAATTTAGGGACACATAATCCTCAAATACTTCTTCACGCGTTGTCTCTTCGATCGATCGTGATCTGACAAACTGAGCGCATGTTTCGCACGCTAAGATTTTTTAATCCACACACTAAAATTTTATAATTCACATATTATGTTTTACTAAGTCGCACACTAAAATTTATTAAGTCTTGTTAACCTTCTTAATTCTCTGAAAAAAATTTTATTATAAAAATAATGTAGGGATGGGCCAGTTGGCAATAAGACGAATCTAAACTCGGACCCATATTAAACCCGCTCTTATGGGATGGGTCTAAACCCGATCAAAACAGGTCATGGGCGGGTCTGGACCCGTTTGACCGGGTTTCTAATGCGGGACGGGTCCTGATTTTAGCCAATCTAGTGAAAATGAGAACAATTATGTTCTCGATGCCCCACTATTGTTCGAAATTCCAGAAGAAAATTGTGAAGTTGTTTGTGAAGATTACATTGACATTCATCGTGGCAACAGACAACCAATATGGGCAGTGTGTCATATGTTGGATAGATTTCAGTCCCACTTGAGCGGTGCTGCCACGCGATCATCGTTTTTGTTTATAATGCATACAGAACTGGGCAGATCAACTGGTGAGCATGTGCTATTCCGTGGCTTCCAGAAAGAAGCCCTCAACGTGTCCTCTGTGCAAGGCAGGCTTCATACGCATCACCAAAGTGGAAGACACAGTTTCTTCAAACCAGAAAATATATTCGCAATCACTCCCAAATGACAACTCAAAAGACGATGTATACATCATTCCTAATGAGCCAGACCATCTCCCTAGCAATCCATCAGTACACATTTGTTTTCGATGCTCCAGTAGAGAACCTGTGGACCTTCTTGTTCGATGACACTACTGCCAAATTCGATGTGTTCATTCTTACTGCCTCGATCCGCCTTTGTTTTCATGTAGATGTTTCCAATGCAAGGATCTCCAAATGATAAGTTTGTAACTATATTCAAATTTCAAGAAAAAAAAAGACGCATAAACCAGAAGCTTCTCATCATGATGTCTGGAACTTAATTACCTTCAATAAATTGAGTTGAATGTGATAATTAAGGGATAATTATGAACAATTGTCATTTTGCTTTTGGACTCGATTTTGAGATAAACCGAGTATGATTAGATTATGTGGCTTAGTCATTATATTTTGATATAAATTGTGAAGTTGATTTCGTTGGATTATTAAGGCAATTATGAGTTTGAATATTAGAGAGATAAGTATTGAAGTTGAGTCATAATTATGGACTTGGATAACGTTTGAGATGACTTGTTTAAAATGCCTTAGATATTATGAGTTGAATTAAGGATTAGTGAATTGTGGTGAGATTATATGTGAAGTAAATTTGAGGGACTAAATTGCAAAATGATAATAATATAATTATCATCATCTTCACACATTTTACCTTAAACACACACAAAATCCTTACACTTTATCCCCAAACACTTCCCTCTTTATTTCTTTTAATAAAAATCCTTTGGAAAGCTTGTCTTTGCTGGGTTCTTGATTAGAGAACTTGTTTTGGAAGATTTCAAGTGGTAAGGAAGTAACATTTATGAGTTATGTGTAGTGATTTTGTTGTTGATAATTAGGTTTGTTAATGTTTATGTGATTTTGAGTGGAAAAGCTTGACCTGAGCTTTGATGTGGGGAAAATGAGTTGTACTTTGATGATGGTTATGAATTGTTAACAATGAAATAAGGTTACATGAATTGAACTTTAGAAAGACATGTACTGCATGCTTGAGTTAATTGATAACTCGAATTTATAAAGGATAAAATGGCATGGTTTGTGTCGTATACGAAGTACAATAACTTGTAACATATTATGATAGGATGCATGACGAATCTATAAGATTATCGATGACGTTATTGAGGGTTATTGATGAGATATTAATATTGAATTAAATTCAATATATATACTGTACGAGCATCTGGTTGTCGAGGATCTAAATAACATTGTCGACCTTAAGGTACGTAGTGACGTACGAGTAGGTGTGCGTAATGTTGATTATGAATTATGATTAATATATGGAAATTGGATATGTGATAAGTTAATGAATTGAGAGTCATGATAGAATTGAGGATATCGTTATACGTAATGAGTTGTAATTTAATGATGATATGATATTATAGTGCATGATGAATTATTGTGATGCCACTATTGAGCGTACGAAAGTACACGATATGTGTATCATTTATGAGTATATCCTATAACTTGGTATTTAATTGTACATGAGTACACAATTTTGTTATGTCAACTGATTTTATAATGGGTGTAATTACGTGATGTATATGATGAATTTATGTGATGCTTTCATTATATTGACATGTGATTATGAATTGCGCATTCATGTGCATACATAAGAGATTAAAGAACTATTTTACGGATGCTAAGGATCTTGAACCATGTGTTATGCATTCTGAGAACGGTCAGAATTACAGAATCAAAGAATATCGATCCCGAGTTAGTTGAAAATTCAAAAGGGGATCTATAAAGTGTCATGGCAATCTTGTGATCACAAATTGTTCCTTATTCTAGTTTATCCATAACAGAAGAACAAATAATCATACATACATGTGTACATGTGAATTACTTGTTGTACAATTGATATTACAGTTATGATGAGTTGTATACTCATGTGATCTTGAATATCGGTTATTTGTATATACTCAGTGGAAATGTTTTGTTTCAGATAATCCAAAGTAAAAGTTGGCTCTAGATGAAGGTCTAGATGTCTTTTTGAAGTATTTTACAGTATGGATACAAGGTTGGCTGACTGTTCTATAGTTCTTCTCCCTCTGCTCATCATTGTACATATATGTGTATAGATTTTTGGTATGGGTAATGAGAGATACAACATCAGTCCATTTTTGTGGCATATATGCCATGTACATATTGTTATGAAAAAGTTTTAAATTTACATGTTATAAAGTACAATTTCCACTGCAACGAATTAAATATTTTACTATAGTAATGACATAGTCACAATCATGTGTATGTATATAAGTGATGTGATGCCCTTACAGGATAAGTATTAGGCGACATGCATCATGTATTTATACGTGTATAAAATATATATGCGTGTCATGTGTAATGAAAAGGTAGGGGTGTCACAAATCTCACTTGGAGTCCTCGAGTCCAATGGATACAAAATAACCATGGAGAGCGGAATTCTGAAAGTTGTATGAGGTGCACTCTTAATGATGAAAGGTACTCGAGAAAGAAATCTATATTTTCTGGATGGTTACACAGTTTTTGGGATAGATGCAGTCTCCACTAGCACCGGAGATGATTCACCTGATACCTCACGGCTCTGACATATGCACTTAGAACATGCCGGTGAGAAGGCTTTGCAAAATTTAGTTAATCGAGGTGTTCTGAAAGGTGCCAAAAGTGGGAAACTTGACTTCTGCGAACATTGTGTCTTGGGAAAGCAGACACATGTCAAGTTTGGTACCGCTATCCATCGTACCAAAGGGATACTGGACTATGTGCACACTGACGTTTGGGGACTTTCTCAGAATGCTTCATTGGAAGGTAAACCTTGGTTTGTTACATTTATAGATATTTTTCAAGATATATCTGTGTGTATACTATGAAGCACAATGATGAAGTTCTGGACATCTTCCTCAACTGGACGAAGATGATCGAAAAATCCAGACCGGAAGAAAGATAAAGAGGCTCAGATCTGAAAATGATGGAGAATACATATCAGACCCATTTCAGAAAACTTGCCAGAAAGAAGGGATAGTCAGACATTTCACCGTACCAGGAACGCCACATCAAAATGGTGTCGCAAAACGGATGAATCGTACTCTGATTGATAAAGTCCGCTGCATGATATCCTAATCTGGACTGAGCAAGGCATTCTGGGATGAAGCCTTGTCATATGTCTCTTATATCCTTGTCATATGTCTCTTATATCATCAACATGCTACCAACATCTGCACTAGACGGGAAAAAACTCCAAAGGAGGTATGGTCTGGACGACCCGTTTCTGATTATGATTCTCTGCATATATTTGGGTGTCCCACATACTTTCACGTCAGAAAATCAAAATTGGAACCTAGAGCCGAGAAAAGATATTTGCATGGGCTTTAGTGAAGGGGTGAAGGCATTCCGTATATGGAACACTGAGTCAAAGAAGATTGTCTTGAGCCTAGATGTTACCTTTGACAAATCTATAATGCTGAACCAAACAAAGTCAGAGATAAAGAACCAAGATCCAAGTTCTCAATTGCAGGTGGAGTTCGAAATTTCCACAACTCCAGATCAACCTGTTTAGATTAATGATCATCCTGAAGAAGACTCGGCGATCAGATTGACGACTCCATTCAAAAAGAGGATTTAGCATCAGTACCCGAATCTGTTGCTACCAGTACACCAAAGAGAATTATTTGGAAACCTGCTCGGTTTACTGATATGATAGCATTCATTCTTCCAATTGATCAAGATGGTATTCTGTACAACTACAAAGAAGTTATGCATAGTACAGAAAAGACCATGTGGAAGACGACGATAGATGAAAAAATGAAATCGTTTTATCAGAATAGAACTTGGAAGCTGGTTCAACTTCCTAAAGGAAAGAAAAGCGAGGGGTTGTAAATGGTTCTTTGCAAAGAATGAAGGTGCACCATGCAAAGACAATATCAGATGCAAAGCTAGACTAGTATCGTATTATGAGGTTTTCTCACGTGTTGTAAAGGATTCGTCTATTCAACTCTTATTAGCTTTGATTGCACAGTTTGACCTTGAGCTGGCCCAGCTTGAGGTCAAAAAGGCATTCCTTTATGAAACTTTGGACGAGGAGATCTATATGACTCAACTTGATGGATTCAAAGTTCCCGACCATGAAAATTGGGCTTGCAAGCTCGACAAGTCATTCTATGGTCTCAAGCAGTCACTGAGACAGTGGTACAAGCGGTTTGACGGCTTTATGAAGAAACAAAGGTACACAAGTAACCATTTTGATCATTGTGTCTACCTGAAGAAACTCCAAGGTGGCACATTTATCTATCTGCTCTTATATGTTGATGATATGTTGATCGCATCTAAAAGCAAGATATAGATTGATAAACTAGAGACTCGGCTCAGCTCAGAATTTGAGATGAAAGATCTTGGAGAGGCCAAGAAGATTCTTGGAATGGAGATCAAGAGAGACAGAATAAAGGGCACAGTCTGTCTGGCACAGACTCAATATATGATGATTGTACTCCAGAGATTTGGTATAGATATGAATACCAAACCTGTAAGTACTTCGTTAAAGTGGATTCTACAGTATATTCAGGGTACCGTGGATGTTGGTCTGAAATTTCAGAAAGATGAGATTAATCGTATTCGGATTATGCTGACGATCTTGATAAGCGTCGATCAACTACTGGTTATATGTTTACCATGGCAGGATGACCAGTGAGCTGGAGATCTACGCTACATTCCAGAGTTGCTTTGTCTACACAGAGGCAGGGTATATGGCGATCACATTTGGTGAAAGACTTGGGCATCAGACAGAAAAAACACTTCTGCAACAGTCAAAGTGTCATATGACTGGCAAAGAACCAAGTTCATCACAGTCACATCAAACATATCGATGTCCGCTACAACTTTGTTCGGAAAATCGTAGAAGAAAAAGATATTCTACTCAGAAAAATCGGGACTGCAGATAATCCTGCAGACATGTTAACAAAGGTGGTGACATGGATCAACTTTCAACATTGTTTGGACTTGATCAACATCTCTCAAGTATCCAGTGCCTAAGGGCGTACTGAAGGAGGCAGCACATATTGACTGAAAA
Source organism: Haberlea rhodopensis (assembly GCA_907163345.1). NCBI lineage: Eukaryota > Viridiplantae > Streptophyta > Magnoliopsida > Lamiales > Gesneriaceae > Haberlea > Haberlea rhodopensis. The sequence goes on along the minus strand of CAJQUN010000044.1, from coordinate 2,201,594 downwards.
ATCTCCAAGGTGGAGATTGTTGGACAGTGGCATGTGGCTAATTTTCCACAATTCCTGTAGCAATGGAGACTGTTGGACACTATTGAAATGGTGGCTTTGAATTCAACAATGGAAGAACTCAAAACCAAAATGGTGTTGCCTACCGAGGGATTGGCATCTTTATAAACCCATCGTCCCTCATTCTGAATTTCTCTCATATATTAAGCTTTCAAAGCTTCTGTATCTGTTTTTGTGAGTTGTGAGGTGATCCTGGAGAGTTTGTAATTCTCGTCTTAAATTTCCTATAAATTGCTCCCGTGGACGTAGGCAATTGCCGAACCACGTAAATATTCGTGTTCTTGTGTGTGGATGTTTACACTTTATTTTGGATATTGTGGCACAAATACCGTTTTATGTATCAAGTGTTGAAGTTGCTCACACACACGCGCGCGCACACAACACACACATATATAGTGGATGATAAAGTGTAAACCTCTTATAATAACTACTTTGGTCCGTCCTAAATAAACCAATGTCAAATTACTTATATGTCCAAACAAATTACTTGGCTTTTTATGATTAAGGGGCAAAAAGGTAAAACAAAAAAACATCACATCTCTCCCTCCATGTTCCAAAACTGCTCCAGTTTAAAAAAAAAAAAAAGGAATCCCTTCATCAATTTTTAAAAATTGTGATATGATGCGCAAAGTATTACACATATCCAATACAAAATATTTATTTATTACGTTACACACGCAACGCGTGTGCGTCGGCCGCTAGTATATATAGTGGATGATGGGCTAAATCAAATTTATGCGCTAAACGGGACTCGAACTCGAGTCTGTCCAAAGTGGTCATGAGTTCTTATCCATCCCGACTAGACCGGGAAGCTCTGCTCACATATTTTTTTAAACTTCCATAAATTGCTTATTATATTTTAAAAAGTCTTTTTAGTTACTATTCTGTCTCGCACATCTTTCCATCCATAAATTATATGTTTATGATGTTCGTAAAATTATCGGAGAATAAAGAGGCAGAAAGGCAACAGATGATTCTGCCGGAGTTTATGGAGAACGAAGGAATTCATCCGCCCAAAACAAATCTTTCAATGATAATAAACTTAAAGGCACCGTTTGGTATGGATGAGATAGAATTCTAAATTCAAGTATCTGTTTGTAATAAGATCAAGGGCAACACCTGTTAGGTCATCATTAATGGTCGTTTAGGTCGAGTGCTACAAGACTTGAAAGTAAAGAGAAAATATGCATGACTAAATCATACTTTCGAGTTCTACGACTCATTCGAGTGTTTCATGTAAAGGAAATCCATAATTTTGTTTACTAGTGCTGCAATCTTCTCCCACGTGACCAAAATTTTAACCCATTCCTATCAATAAGTTCACCTCAATGTCGCAAACCTTCACATTTGGATCCGATAATCAAGAAGGTTATAAAGTACTAAATTAAAGTGTTTTAAGAGAACAAATAAAATGTTTACACAGAAAGATCAAAGCAAATATGTTGTAGCTTACTTGACACATTCTTCAGACTAAAACCCTCCATTAATAATACATAAGCACACAATATGGAGAGACATATTCTAGATTTGTGCAGATAAATTACATCAGAACGTGCAATGTAGGCTTACGAGCAGATAGACAAATTCTGTGGCTCAAAGGATCCTGGGTCCATCAAACTCAAGTTTAGCCCCATTACACAGTCTTCACCGGTTTTAGTGTGTCAGAGACCAGAATTTGCATTGTTCATTGCCCGTCGGAGTTCGCTCAAGAAATCCCTCTGCAAACCACTAGCAACTGCCGGCTGAATCATCTGGAACATTTAAACAAAAATCAATACTATATGAGAAAAGCGGATGGAGTTTTTTTATCTTCAGATTGGAGTTGGAGTATATGACAGGACATTGATAATGTGCGGTTGCAAGAACATATTTCACCATACCGAAGGTGGAAGAAATGCTTGGCCCCAAGCTGATGCACTCTTCTTTGTGTACAAAACTGGCCTTTCTGGAGCACACAATAAAAAATTTCAACCACATCAACAAGATAGAGGACCAAAATCAAAGATTTACGTAGATCGGACTGTGTTATATCAAATAATGAGAACTAAGTTTTTTCATGGCATGCATGTGTCAGACCTTGATAATATTTATTAAATTTCCGAAGCAGGTTGAAAACTCGTAATAACAGGATTTTGAGCTGACATTTATACGACAAGACCGTAAAAATTTGTCACAGCCTCGCGGGATGCTACACGCTAAATTCTAAATTACTGTTTAAGTTCGAAGTAGGCCAATTCCTAATCAAGTATAGTTCGAAACTTCGAATGGAGGAACCACAAAGAACCATAGATGATCCTTCAAAAGGGTAGAATCACGTTGATCAATAATTTATAAAAGAATAACTACTGTTAAATTGAAGTACAGCTATTACCAAAAGAAAAGGTAAAAATATCACTTCTGCCCCATATTGACTATCGAAACTATGTTTCGACTGTATTCTGTATTCTGTATTCTAGAGAAAATATAAAATTAATGCAACTTCCCAATATATAAAAGCTCGTTTTCAGGCTTAATCAAGCTTGTGCTTAACCTCTCACACCAACTCTAATTTTTTCCCGCAGCTTCGGTGGTTACCGGTTGAAAGAAATCACAAAGGAAAAACTATTCCTAGTGATTACGAGTAAACAGACTACTATTGACATTAAAACTTCTATTTAAGCCTGAGGTGAAATGAAGATTCCAATTCACACAACCGTGACCGATTATGCAACATTTACTGAAATTTCCATGACTATCGAACCGTTAGTGAACCTAAAAATTCTTGAAGAGGCATCCAAAATAGACTAATCCATTAATCTCTGACTCACAGCAACTTGGGAAACTTATTATTCCAATACCATATTTTCAGAACACATAGTTCAAACATCAAATTAACAAATCAAACAGAAAAAGAGATTAACCGGACTTTACTTTTGGTTGAAAAAATATGCTAGATTGTAAAATTAGCCATAATATATTTTCATGTGAGAAGAATTCATGCACATGCATAAACGTCTATGACGTCTAAAATACTCAGCAGTTTCTTGAACTCACCGACAGAATCTTCAGGAAAATTGCTGTATGCACTCATAGCAGCTGCCCAACCTGCACCAAAAAGTTAAAGTTAAATTAGTGAAATGATCAAACCTAGAACCCTTTTAGACACTTAAGGATGCAGCACCAAAATTAGCTCCAGAAGCAACTAAAAAACGAAGGCAGTAGCACTAATTCACAAGTTGCATATGCCAAGTCTTGTATACGGCATGGAATTATTGACTGGAACCAAAAACTGTATGAGAAACTTTGATAAATATGGAAACTTCCAGCCAACTTTCATTTATGGTAACAGAGTCCAACACGTAATGTACATACAATAACACCTCTATTAAATGCGGTTTCCAATATAATGCTGACCAGAACTCTATTGTCTGGTTTTCAAAATCATGGAGATAAGCACTGGTGCAAATTACTATGCATATGATAGGAGATCCATGTGACAGATTATTCATGGAAGGTTCCTAATCTGGGAGAGCCTTCGAAGATTCAGCAAACCAAAGCTTATTTCCATGAATGGATGTTTGCACTGTAGTTATTCGATTTTCTACCATGCCTTCTAAAACAAAGGTTTGAAATGATAAAAAAGACTAGAACCCCAGTCAAGCATCAAAGTTAACAACCTTGTCTTACTTTGAGGGTCAAGGGAAGACAGAGCTGAAGTTGGGTTACGAGACGAATTATTTGAATGATAGCATGGAATATTTAAAACATGCATAATTCCAGGAAAGAATAAACGGATGTAACATACGATTGTTCAAAAGCTGAAAAGCTTCACTGTTTGAGCATCCATGTAAAGGAATTAGTCTCGAGCGAAGACTTTCACCAGAACGCTTGTTAACACAAGTATCTCCATGATCAACCGTAGATTTAGTTTTCGTAGCACCAATGTGGTTTCTCTCTCCATCATTGGCATACGTACTTGCCCGTTCTAGTCGATCTGCAGAATCACCATATCAAAAATTAGAACAAAGACAACTGTAAAAGAATTGACATATGCAATTCTAGTTGGACCTCTTGAATCAGATGAACTAGCCCCTAAAGTTAGATAAATGTACATCATATTCTAATGCCCTATGACCCTTTCAGTATCTCTCTTCATGCACGACATATAGAAAAAATCCGGGATCAGATATGAATTAATTTTTTTTCAAAACCCACCCAACCAACTCCTAGCTCTAACGGGTAGATGTTCCATGGAAACTAAGGTTACATCAAATCTAATTTAACCCATCAGCAAAGATGGGGCGGTTGACATAAATTAGATAGTGTATGTTCTTCCACGATTCACTTAACTACACACAAACAAAAACAAAAAACTGTATTGCCTTTAGACTCCTCCCACCAAGTGCAGTCATACCGAATAAAATGTCGGTTTACAAAATGTTTATTAGACTAAAAAGATCAAGCTTCGCTTGGGATAACGGAAAATATCTCAAATTTATTTCTTCTTTTCTTTTTGCATTGATGGGTTCCATACCTGTGGTTCTCAGAGCTTGAATCAAAAAGAAGGGAATAAATCACCAAAAGAAGAAACTGTCCAGGTATTGAACATATGACAGTAACTCATATCGGATTGAGATACAGGTATACTTGAGTAATACTATTAAGTCAAATTATCGGAACAAAAATTCAAAATATGCATAAAACTACTTTAAAGCTGAATAAGAAGCATGCGAACGCTTGAGACAGAAAAGAAGATATCAAATCCGTGCCAATTAAGCCAAAAATAAAAGTATGCTACACTACAATCTAACAACCTCCTACGGATTTGCGTCTGCCAAGCGATCGATTCCTGCATGAAATCAATCCATCAAATTATTCCCAACTTATCAAAGATAGCAAAAATAAAAGAACGAACAATAAACGGAAATAGGAGAACTACGAGGATCCAACACTAATACTTCGTACCGTTGATTAGGTGGGGAGTAGCGCTTGACGGTGGCAATATTGGCGGCGGCTGCCGAAGAATCAATACTCGGATTTTCCAGCATTGTTCGTCAAATTCTTCAACTCTACCGGACCCTCCAACAGCACCACCGCGGGAGTTGAAGTCGTGGGGCAGAGGAGAAATCGGAGAGAAAGTGAGGGTTTTCGATCTATTAGGACCGTAGGAACTATTGAATCACCATACCTATTTATGTCAAATTGACATTGAATTTGACAACAAAAACCTTGAAGGTTTCGGATATGAGTACTCTTCCTCACCGGATCATATTATATATTTTTTTTTAACGATTTGATAATTGTAAATTTATTTTTTTAACTTTGATTTTTGGGATTTTGGGATGAAATAATTTTTTTTTGAAATTAATTTTGTAGTTTAATATTGTTCTATTTATTTTTTGATGTTTTTTGTTTATCTAAATTAGCATGGATCTTGCAGTTATTTAACACATTGAACATCTTTATTATTTGATAATATATGTGAAGGTATTATAGATTTATAGTAAGTTCAGTTTAAGTCATATCACTAACACCCTCACACTCACATGTTATATATAGTATAGATAACTATATTAAATTAAGCACATTTATATGTATTTTATTGTTCGACATACTAATACTGTTATCAACCCCTCCTAAAAACTACCGTGTTATCTTATACTTATTAATACCAAAAATACCCTTGTTTTCTTCAAACTTAGTTCTAATCAACTTCTTCAATCGATTGCTCTTCCGGTCTTCCCTTATTCTAAAGAATTTAAATATGTGTGCGTCTATATATATATTTTAAAATAAAATTTTAATTAATTATAAAAAAATTCTAAGCGAAATATATCTTTTAATAACTATTTTGATATTTAAAGGACATCAACACGTTTTTCAAAAACCATCGTTACTCTGATAATATAGGTGTCAAACTGAACAAGTCATGCCGGCACGGTTTGGAAACTGGCTGTGTCGACACGTCCAATTTCCACGATTTTTTTGGCTTTACCGACCGATTGATCAAATACGTAGAGGTGAGAATTGCTTCCTCACAATACAAACTAGGAAGGGAACTTGTAAACATTAGTGATCTAGTAACCTCTAATAGAAGATGATTTTTTTCTCTCAGCCACTCCATTTTGTTTTGGTGTATCAACACAAGAGATTTGATGGTGGATTCCATTTTCTCTTAGATACTGGTTAAACTCTCTCGAGAGGTATTCCATTACACTATATGTTCGAAGGATATTGCTATTTGATTGGAATACATTCAAGACAAATTTATGAAATTGATTAAACCAGTAAAAGGTTTCAGAGTTATCCTTCATGAGATATACCCAACAGACCCTTGTGTTCATCAATAAAGGTGATAAATCTTTGAGTCTTTGTGAGATTAGATGTTCTTGCTGGGCCCCATATACCGCTATGAATTAACTTGAATGGTTAGATGGTTTATACATGTGTGGGAGAATTCACCGTGGGTTGTTTCGCAAGCACACATTGAAAAATTGAATCCTTTTTATTTATGTAAAGGTGAGGATACAAACTTTCATGTATGAAAAACTAAGATGTCCTAGACGATGATGCCATAACATGACATCAGAATGAGAAACGACTGACAGAGATATGGCAATTGTGAGGCTTGGTGAGGTTTGAGTACTTTGTTCCAGAGAGATAGTACAACCCATATTTTTCTTCTCAGCAACTCCAATCATCTTCCCCGAAAAATTGTCCTGAAATTCACAATGAGAAGGATAAAATATTACAACACAGTTCATATCCTTGGCTAGCTTACTCACTAACAGGAGATTATGAGATAATTTTGACACAAGCAATACTGGTTTCAGTGTCATATTGGGTAAGTAAAACGTTTCCTTCCCTTTAGCAGGTGAAATAGTCCCATTGCAACCCAAACATCAATCCTGGTGTTGCATGTGCTATAATTATCAAATACATCGATAGACCCAGTCATATGGTTCGATGCACCTGTCTCAATGATCCAACAATCCATGTGTTGAGTTTTTGACAAAAAATTTCCGATGGATTATACATGTTTTTGCCATTGCTGTTGTATGTGGTTTTGAGTTGTGATTTTCAAAACTCATGGAAGTCTTGGTTTGTTTGAGAAGTTGGTGAAGCATGTCTAAATCCTCATTGGAGAAGTCGGAGAAGATTCATCAAGATTTATTGATCTAGGTTGGCACCATTGTTTAAGGGACTTCCAATCAGTAGGTTTTCCGTGAATTTCCCAACAATTTTTTTCGGGTATGGTTCGGCTTTTTACCAAAGTTGCACACAATTCAATTATTGGATTGATGCCCAAGGGCTGATCCTCGGGTATCCAAGGAAGAACCATCCTGTCGCGTGGAATTAAGCATGGCAGACCTTCTGCTTTCCTCTCTTCGTACTTCAGCAAATGATTCACGGAGTGTAGGGAATGGTTTAGTGCCCAGCAACCGTCCACGAACTTCATCCAGATCTGGGTTTAAAAAATCGAAGGCCCTTTCCTTTTGAAGATTTTTTGTGTAATTTTCTGCATCAGATGGCATGCCCATCCCATATCGTAAAACAAATCGATTTCTTGCCATAATTCCATTAGTGTATTGAAGTATTCAGTTACTGTAAGACTGCCTTCCCTCGTGTTTCTGATTTTGGACTAGATCTCAAAACATGGAGATGTCAAGGTCGGAATAAATTTATTGTACTACATCCCAAATTTCTTTGGCTGTTTTGTAGAAAAGATAAGTGCGGCCAGTGGAGGACTCCATAGAATTTATGAGCCAAGTCATGAAAATCGAATTCGCAGCTTCCCAAACACCAAAGGTTGGGTTAGTAGTGGACTGTGAGGGCCTGATCTTAATGTGGTGTTTAATTATCACACAATGATTAATTTACCTAAAGGCGAAAATTTTTTACGGCCAGTTGACAGATCATTTGAAATAAGCCACATTAGGATCGGGCCCTCACATGGACGGTGCTTTGATTGCGCCTGTTAGATATCCAATCTTTCTTCTCCCTTTGATTACGAGAATGACATATTGAAACCATTCTCTGAAGTTCAGTCCATTCAGCTTATGTTGGGTAATTTGTAGTTAATGGCTATCAAATGAAGGAGGAGATGGTGGTACAAGGTTACGTGAAGTTGCATGATTATCAATGGTGGAGGAATTTTCAAAGGTAGGGACGCAATGGAGCGGGTCCAGACCCGGACCGTATTGAACCCGCCTCCGCCGGGGCGGGTCTGGACCCACTTCAACCGGGTTTGGAAGAGGAGCGGGTCCTGGTATTAGCCTAACCCGCCCGCTATATATTTAAAAAAAAAATTAATATTGAATATTCATTTCACTTCTTTAATTGAACAATAAAGTGTCATTATTTATTTTATATCAAAACACATGTGTTCATGTTAAAGAAGCTGAACATTTTGAAGGGAATGTGAGCGTTCTAATAAATATTTGATAGCTTAAAGATAGTTTTACAATGATTATTATAAATATTTACTAGAGAAAACATGAAATTCAATTACAAAACTTAATTTTTGTATTTCAAAATTGATTTCTAGCTAATTTTTTTTTTTTTAAAAAAAAAAGCTGGAACCAGGGCAGGCGGTTAAATCCGCCGGGTTCGCGGGTCTAAGCGGGGCAGAGTGGGTTCAGGTTTTATGTGCAGCGGGGTGGGTCTTGAAATTGGACAAACCCGTCCCAAACTATCCCCGTTGACATCCCTATTCAAAGGTCATGGTTGTTTGATCGAAAGGTTATGGAACGAAGCAAGAAACAGAGTTCACCTAGATCGGTGGCTCTGATACCATGAAACAACACTAACTCGAACAGAATATTGAAGAAGCAATGATAATTCAGAGAATATTTCTTCTTATTTACTCAAGGAGAACTTCACATATTTATGTAATTTGCATCCTTAATATATAAGGTAATTAATTCACTAATTAGGTTTAGAATAATTTCCTATTCTAATAATGCACAATAAGGAAAGTCTAAATAATAATATCTTCTAACAAATCCTTAAGATCTTCAACAGAATTTATGCCAACTGCAAGTTTAGAGGGGTATATTAGCTATAGACTTTTATTGACTTTTAATGACTTTTATGAAGTTTAAAAGTCTAGAGATATTCAATTCATACTTTTATATAATCCACAGAAGTCTAGTGGTATTCAAAATAGACTTTCGTAAAGTTTTTAAAGGTCATGTGGTATTCAAACTTGACTTTTTAAAACTCTATAAAAGTATATGTATCCAAAATTTCATAGACTTTTAATGACTTCTGTAGAAATTTTTAGGTACAAACTTTGATACCCATGTACATCCCAAAAAAATTAAAAATTCTACACCATTCCTAATAAATATTTGAAATGACTTGTAATTCATAATTACTCTCATCTCTCTTTACGTCTATTTTGATTTCCGACACGGTCACCTCCCGATTGGCTTTTTCTCCCCTGTTTTCTACATGTACCCTTCCCTTTAATTCCTAACGTGTGGCTGTGAGTGTGTTTATGCATATCTATGTATACTATATAGAAGACGCAACACAGAAATGTGGAATTGTGATGAAAATCGAAAGAATATTCAATTATTGTTGTTTTCACATCTTATTTTCTTGATCTAATATAATACTAATATTTGCACAAGTATTTTGATAAAATAGCAAGTTAATGTGCTCAATTTTATATTAGATGATAGATTTTTAAAACGACTGTATGAGTCTGTATCTATAAACAATTATAATAAATATTTTTAAAAAACAAAATGTATTTACAACGATATAAATTATCATATTTAATTTAAAAAGTATGTTTTGAGAAATTTTATAGTAGTCAAATATCATCAAGAGATATTTAAGTTTATAAAATTTAATTTAATATGAAACTTTGTTTGTTAATAGATTACAATTATATAGCAAGCATTGACTGAATCTTCATGGTCTTCATTCTTGAAGATGCAAAAGAGTTATTCAATATTTGCCATGCAAAATAATTGAATATCGATTTTGTAAGGCCCAGGTTACTAATTAATCGGATCAACGATAAATATGCAAAAACCCGAATGATTAATTAGTTAAGAATTTGGGATAATAATTAAACTGGCAAGGAAAAGTCAATTTAAATTATTCAACAAATAGGAAAATTGGAATTGAATGAAATAATAAGTTATTGGAAAAAGTAGTGGAGTTTTGAGAAATCGGATGTTTAAAATATAGATTACGAATTAGTGTTCCGGATTACGACACAATGGTGCATATATATATACATATTGGAGACAAAACAATGAGCTAAACAAGAACCATAAAATCTATAGAGTCTACTAAATTTTTTTTTATAATTCCGTGTAATTCTATAAAAAATCCAAAATTTTAAAAATAAAATCATTAAAAGACAACAGAAATCTATTGAAAATTTTACAAGACTCTATACAAATCTTTTTTATAACTCTATGAAATTCTAGAAAAGTCAATAGAAATCTATCAACTCCATAAAAGTCTAACATTTAAAAAAGTAAATAAAAATCTGGATTGAATACATCACCATAGTTCACATACACTAATATTTCTTTGAGCCTTGATGAAACATGTAAGTAGGATTTTGTTCTCAAGAACCTCGCGACCTTGGGTTCAACATTTGGATGGCAAAAGAGAGGACTTTACCAGATGGGGAGAATACCATTATCGCAATATACACTCCACAAAGTGTGCAGAGGCCTTCTTAAATAGCCCAGAACGGCATTAATGCATGAATTTGTTCAGGTCAATGGCGTTTTTGCATTTGATGATAACTAATCTAAATACAAATTTGAATAAGTAATGACATGAATAAATATATTGCACTTTATCACATGAACTTTGCATTTAAAACATGGCTATATGGAGAGCCAATGATCAAAGTTTAGATAAATCTCGAGTATTATAAATCATATTCAACTATGTATTCATAAATCATTCAATCATGGTATCACACCCGATATCGCATAAATGAATGCTGTATTGGGTGGTAAAGCACCCCCACCCCACCCCACCCCCACCCCAGCCCCACAAACAAAACAAAAAAAAAAATCAAGCAACATAATAACAATATTACAATTTTGGTATTTCAAGTAGTAAACAAAAAATCATAGCTAAAAAAAGAAAAAAAAACACAACCTCGGATATAAGAGAAGGTTTATTAAATAAATCGTTACGTAGTATCACAAGATATTTGAATAAAAGCTATGCAGCTTAAGATGCTTCACTCGTGTCAATGGCACAGGCAACAATATACAGTCCGCACAAATGTACAAACCAATCGAATATCTCGGCGGCGCAGAGGTCTCAATTCACAATCAGCACTTTTGAAAGACCAAAATGCATAATGTCTTGGCGCACATCCATGTTTTGAGATGAGACCAGCGTTATTTCCGTCAAATGGTGTATTTTCGGGAGGTAAGAGCAGTTCAAAGATAAAAGATTTGTTACGCCATTTAGAAGAGCTCCTCTGAGTTCAATTTATTCCAGGCCTCCTATTTTGACTCATATCAAACTCAAAATTAATGAAACAACCTATCAAAGGTGATGCACTCATATATTGGCATAAAAAATTCGAAAACAACAAGTCAAATTTCATTTTAGTTTTGTTCAAATATTTTCAGCTTTCATGTACGTTATTGTAAATTATAATCACATAACTGATCTCCAACAATCAATTTTTCGCTCTTCTCGCAAAAAATATTCAAACTTTTCTCATCAAAAGTTTTCAATTTAGGATATTTCGACAAAATCATTATCTTTGATTGCTATAAAAATGTCATTACACTAAAATTGATGCATGCATTTTATATTAAAATATATAATAAAATTACACTAATTTTTTAAAGAGTAGCATGTGTAAAGTTATAACCAAGTTCTTTAAAAAAAAATCAGTTTTTGACTCATTGTAATTTTCCAAGGATCAATTTCTTAAATTGGAAAAATTAAATTGAATTTGGGATAACATGTGCACGCATAAAAGTACTGACAATGACATGTGCCTATAATACAACTTCAGTGAAACAATATCATTTCGCATTTCACCATACTTGGACTTAACACTTGACAGAAGTCGCACATATGCATTACGAAGAAATAAAAAGAAAAACTTATTAAATTAAGAATTTCAAACGATACCTTGAGCAGGTCGAAAACCTTTTCGGCAATGTACTTCTGTTGGAGAGTAGCGCCCTTCTGCTGCACCTTGTCAGGATGAATGCAAAGAGTAGCTTTCCTATATACTTTTTTAACCGAGGCACCCATGATCAAATCTGTCAATGAAACAGGCTGCCAGCCACATTCAGGCCAGAGCACCTGTCCAGGGAACACAAGCTCATGACTTTGTAAGAGTCAGGATGATAAAAAAACAATGCAGTTCAAACTACCAAATTCGATTCCGAAGTTAAAAAAAAACCACTCAGACATATGTGAGCAACAAAGCCAAATTTGAACTAGTGCAACTAGATAGTGTCAGATTCTGTACATAAAGAAGAAAATCTGACGCACATATTGCAAAGTTGATAGAAGAGCACGTAAATTTCCTTCTTTGCCAGCAGCCCAACGTTTGATTTCATTATCTAGTGTTTCAGCAATCCTCTGTAAACATAACAGACCAAGGTTAGACAGATAACGCTGTTGCCACTATATGAAGTAAATTCAGATAACTGAAGCATCTTCAACTTGAAATGAGATTCAAGCTGGCTTAGAGCCTAAACTAGTTTAAAGCCTGAGGTTAAACAAAGTTTATATCATACATGTTATTCCACCAAAAACTGATTCTTAACAGTAGGAATGAAGATTTCTAAACTTTTATGCACAAAATAATCCATGATTTGTTAAACCATAAGCTGAAGTTCAAAAATCCATGACAAGAAGAATAAATGGAACATAGCTTTCCTATTACCTGAACTAGTAACAGGAAACTGGTTTTCAACAAATTTATTTGGTCAATTGACATGAAACTATGTCAAAAAATAAGAACAAGATGCAAAAACAAATAAAAAACAGATAACACATCAAATTTAATCATAGAATATTACATTCTAAAATACCAACCATCTAGAGTGATTCTTGAGTTAAATAAAAGAGAATTAATTTCACAATGAAGTCGAACACAAAGATTCAAAAGAAAGTGTCCAAACCAACATCATCAAGCATCTGTAAATACAAAAGGCAACAGAAGCAAAGGGAAACCATAAATGAAAGACAGCATCAAGAAGAAGACAATGTACTATCAGAATGTAAAAGAGCCAAGGACAAAGAGGCACAGGGGTGCAGGATGAAGGCATCAAGAAATAAGTAATAGTTAGTTGGTCAATTAGAGCTCGCATCCTTCTTATATTTATAAGCCAAGAGAATTTCGAGAAAAATACAAACATCATTGCTAGCCGAAGTCATAACCACAAGTCCAATTGACCAATCTGCAGGAACTTACATGTCTTTCTTCCTGATCTCTTTGAGCTTGAACGTCGCGCTTATTCTTCTCAGCCAGTGCTTTAGCCTAGACATGTGGAATCCGCATCATATAAATGCAAAACAACACATACAGAAGATGAAGCAAGAGGAACTGCTAAAATATACCAGTGAAAAAATAAAATTGTAATTTATGAGATGACACACACATACCGCTCGCTCCTGAGTGCGTTGGTCGCGCTCCATTCTAGCTCTTCGTCTTTCAATAGTTTCCCCTTCAACCTCTAGGAATTCTCCAGATGATGGGGCAGCTTTGATAGAAAAATCATTCGGAAAGCAGCACAGGAAATCAGCGGCTACAGATGTTCCAAAACATTTTGATGCTAAACATTATTAAGAAGGCAACATACCTCCAAAAATAGAAGATAGATCATCGATGATATTAGTAGTGGACGAAGCTCTCTTCATATTGGATGAAACGCCACTGGACGTCCTCTTTGTAGCTTCAGATGCTTCCTTGTTTGGAAATTGCTGATTGAACATAGGATCCTGAATAAAAAAAAGCACATATCAATAACAGGAATCTCAATCATGAACAATAAATCACATGAATTTAAGAAAGGCACGGGGTTTCACAACTCACGATATCAGTACAAGCACTTACAGTTGAATTATCTCGTGCCCTTGGTACACTGCTTGCACGACCCGCGCCAAAAATGGAATCGAAATCATTATCATTTTTTCGTTGATTGGCCTTTGCAGCTGCGATTGCCCTTTCTAGTGCGTCTGCAGCAGCTCTCTCCCGAGCCTCAGCTGAAGCCCTTTCAAAAGCAGCCCTTTCAGCACGACGCCTTGTTTCGGCTTCAGCCCTTGTCAGAGAAGCTTTGTTTGCTGCTTCTTTTTCCTGAGCTTCTGCAGCAGCAGCCCTTTCCCTAGCTTCTGCAGCAACCCTTTCAGCTCTCTCCCTAGCTTCAGAAGCAGCAGCCCTCTCCCTAGCTTCAGCAGCAGCCCTCTCTGCTCTTTCTTTGGCTTCTGCAGTGGCGGCCCTTTCCCGGGCTTCTGCAGCAGCCTTTTCTGCTCTCTCTTTAGCTTCTGCAGCAGCTCTTTCCCGGGCCTCAGCTTGTGCCCTCTGAACTGCTGCTCTTTCATTTTTTAGTCGTGCCTCAGCTGCTGCTCTTCCACGTGCCTCAGCTGCTGCTCTTCCACGTGCTTCCCTAGTAGCCCTTCCCACGGCTTGTCTTGCCTTCTCCCTTTCTATCTCCCTCTCCCTCTCAAGTCTCCTCTTTTCTCTCTCTTCCTCTTCCTTTTGTTTTCTTTCATGGTCCACTCTCATCTGGGTTTCGCTGAGTTCTCCATCCTGCCAATCTTGTTCCTCTTTTTCCATTTGCATTGATTCCTTGCTTTTTGCAACCTTTGCATATTCTCTTTCGCGTACTTCCTTAGCATATTGAAATTTTGCCTCAGCCTTATCCATAGCATCCTTCATAGCAGCAGCAGATGCAGCAGCTGCAGAGAATGTATTTGTTTCTTCATTGGAACGAAGATTGGTGCTTTCGTCGACACTGTTTTGGGACACACCCTTGGCAAAATCCTCAAGTTCATCAAATTGTGAAACTGTTTTACCCTGGGATGCAGATGAAGTTAGCTTATGACTTTGAGAAGACTGACTGTAACTTGGAGGTGAAAAAAAACCACCATCATTCTTGTTTGAACTTGAAGGAAAGTAATTTGTTTCCGATCTTGAAGCTTGTCGAGGTATGGGTGGAGGAGGTCGTGATGGAGGCGGAGCATTTGTTGGTTGCGTGAAAAGGGGGATCTCGGATACAGTTAACCATATTTCGTCAGATTGCTGTCCCTGCCCTGATGATGAATAAGACATATTAACCTCTGCGCCTGTTTCATCATACATAGGAGACGAAGCAGTTTGACCAAAAGATTTCTGGAAATCAGCTGAAGCATTTGGCACATCAAACAAGGGAGGTTCCTGAAAGTTGTCAAGAGGAACTTTCTTTTCCATAATGCTCTCTGAGTACCCAAACAAAGAGTTTCCCTTCTGTTCTCTTGTTGTACCATATTGTGGTTTTGCTGATCCCGAAGGACTAACATCCTTCCCTCCAATTTCCCTTCCAGTGGAATATGAACGCAAAGAGTTTCCAAAATTATTGAGGGGATCTAGGTCATCAAATGCTTTAACACTACCGGATGAGACTTCAGCGCTTGTACTGCTAAATTTTTCAGGCTTACTGATTTCCTCCAGTGAATCTGTAAATAACCTGGATGATGAAGAACTGCTAAATTTTTCAGGCTTACTGATTTCCTCCAGTGAATCTGTAAATAATCTGGATGATGAAGAACCTTTAGCTGAAGTTGATTCCAAAACTATAAAAGGATCATTCGCCACACTAGGCCTTTGCTGTGAACCTGCATCTGGTGTAGATCCCCAAGTTGACTCTGATATTGGTCTGTTCACAGAATGGAAAAAAAATGTTGACAGTTCCTTCATTAATGTAAAATACTTACAAAATGAATGTATTTTTGTTTAATCAATTTATGCCTTCATCAATACAGGGTTATTTGTCTCCCAACTGCAAATGTAAATTTATGCCTCCATCCGATGAAAATATAAAATCAACACGTAGAAACACCAATACATGGTTATTTGTCTCCCAACTGCAAATGCAAATTACGATGACAGAGCAAAATATCAACAGCCAAACAAAATTAGGGAACTCAGAGGCATTCATTGTTAGATTAAAAATAGTCGCAAGTAGGTGGTTAAGAGTTTCAATTAAAGGACCTGACTGCGATAAAATGAAAATGAATATTCAACTACTCTCACTATGCTACCAGTAATACAAACATATCAGCCTCCGACATACTAAACAGGCATCTAACAATTTGGTAAGCCATCAAATTAGATGATTGCCACAGCAGAAGTGATCTGCTCAAAAGAGAACCATTTTATCCCTGAATCACATCTCACAATTCAGCCTCTTTAATTTCCTTCCTTCCAGATCATATCACCATTTTCAACGTCCACCAGAATCCAGATCCAAAACTCGAAGGGCGACAAGAGCTGTTTTAATTTCCTCCATTATTACCAACTTGCTCTAGGATAGGAGCACATACTATCATGGCTGAAATATGAACCAATTAGCACAAATTGACAGACTTAATACTCAACAATCTATTCATGGACTTACTTCATTCCTCTTCACGTCTCTATAGTGGAGATCTACACTACCATCAAACTACTACGAAAAATTTGTAGAATAACAAGTTTATAGAACATTGCATAAAGATAAGTGTAAACTGATTAAGATTATTATGTAGTTATCTCAGAAAAACTTGGGCAGTTACTACATGCTAGATAGAGGGGAGGGGAGGGGAGAGGGGGTTAACTTCCACGAGCTCCAATTGTAGACCTCAAATTCACTACAAGCAATAACAATACATCTTCTTTGCATTGATGGCAGTCTGGTTCAGAAAATGTTGAACTTCTAAGTTGCTTAAACCATTAGCACAGGCACTATTTAATGAACGTCTTCAACGTGGCAAAATAATCCGATTGGAGACCACCAAAGATTTACATTACTTGTTCATATATACTACCTTCATATGCTATGCCTTTGGGAATGTTTGGCATGGCAATGCAAATAGAGTATCAAAATTCAAAACTGTTATTGATCCCATTACCAAAGCTCTGACAACCAACCACATATAGGAACTCTACACGAGCTAATAGTGATAATATATTATATAAATGCCTGTAGTCATGTCATATAAAACTGTCATATATTATAACCTCCTATATAACTTCATCACAATTTTCTTTTCATCTAATGTCAAGCATTTTAACTACATTTCCCAAGCTAAACAAGTATCAATTTCATGATCACATTATCAATCAACAAGTTTTCCATTAAAACAGACTAATAATCAGTTCATCATTAACCGGCACCACAAAATAAAAGAGTACCTGTCGCCAGTAGCAGAACTGGGGCTCCTAAACCCGCCTAACAAATCGTCAAAATTTTCTGAAGCTGGGGTTTTGTTAGCATTACTGCTTTTGTTGCTCTGCTCAACCTTTTCGTTTCTCCCCAAATTCCCCAACAGATCATCAAAATCACTATGATGATTTTTACTCTTACTTGTAGCGATAGCGTCGGTATCAAATATCGCCGTGGTAGATGCAGGTTTGCTCTTCAACCCTGTCAATCCATCAAATATGTCATCATCATATACCGGCTTATCATACACAGGCAAAGACGATTTCTTGCTACTGCTATTGTTGTTTTTTGGCTCCGACGATTTGAAAATTGAATCATAATCGAGATCACTCATAGCCGATTGCTTGTTGCTGTTAGCATTGGAGTTTAAGCTGGAAGAGTACTTGGAGGGGGGCCCAAAGACGTCGTTGAACAATGGATCGTCAAAGGATGATCGGGCGGCAGGACGGGAACGATCTTCCGGGTCGGACCCCATCGGGTTCGATTTTCCTCGTAACCCAAACCCAAAATCTCGGGCCAGCATATCCAGGTCATCCATTCGTCAAATCAAATTAACGCCACACCAGCAATTTTAGATCTAAGCCAAATATTTCCCCAGCAGCAGAGCAATCGTGGATAATCGGCGGATCCGAAAATTCAAAAGAATCGGAGCAAAAAATCAGTTCAGCTGAATTAATTTAGAGCTCGATTGCAACCTCCCGATCACAGAAATCGCCGAAATTCTAAAGCCTGGGAATGGATTACGCGATACAAAAATAAATTCAAAATTATACGCGACCAAAATGAGTATATGAAGGCGAAATATGAAATTTGGTGTCTGTTATTACAGAAGACAAAAATCCGATTAGGGTTTCTAACTACATCCGTTTCCCGAATTCCTCTCTGATGGATTCAACTTTTTCTTTTTCTCGTTTAAATAAAATACCACATGATCTACGTTTGGTTGTTCTTACGAAAATTTTGTAATTAATTGAAATTCATTAATAAATATTTAATATTGTTGCTTAAATATTAAAATAAACTTTTTCAATATTTAAGCAAAAATAATATAACAGTGCTTTAAAATAAGCAAACACATACTAATTGAAAAATTTAAAAGCGTTTATTTACTTTTCAGAACAAAAATATATATTTTCGATGTTTGATTTCCTTGCTTCCTCTATTGCTTTTCTAAAATAAAGAAGGTAAAAACCGAAGTAGAGAAACAATTCATGATATACGTTTGGTTGTTTTAACTTATGCGATGAAAATTTTGTAATTAATTGAAGTTCATTAGCAAATACTCAATATTGTTGTTTAAATATTAAAATAAAACTTTTTCGACATTTAAGCAAAAACAGCATAACAGTGCTTTAAAATAAGCAATTACAAAACATACTAATTGAAAAATTTAAAAGAAGTACAAAATAACTAATTGAAAAATAATGTGAGTTTGAAATCCACACCTCTTTTTAGCGTCCAAACATTTTCTCCATCGTTATTTGTTGAAAATTAATATAAAGTTTAAACCATAATATATCAATATTTTGTATCTGTATGTTAAAAAGAAAAATTCCCGACGCTAATTTCATTATTTCATTATTTATATATAAAAATTAAAACCTTTTAATTTGAAGAAAAAATAGACTATACGCGCTAGATGCTCTTATACTTTCTACAATTGACCAGCAATTTAACAGTTGACTAAAGTACACAAATAACTCATACCTATGATATAGGCCTTAGAGCTAATACAACAGTACATGCTATTTATATTAAATGAGAAATTATTATTATTATTATTATTATTATTATTATATATATATTATATTATGATTATTATTATATTGTATATACATATTATTTTATATATATATATATATATATCTATTATTTATTTTTAATTATTATTATTTTATAAATATTATTATTTTATGATTATGATGAATTATTAATAATATATAATAATAATACCATATATATAATAATAATAATATAATAATAATAATATTAAATTGTTATTATAATATCGAGGGTATTTTAGACATTATACCAAGAAATAAACTTTATCAACCATTTTATCCTCAAACCACCATATAACTTATCACATATTATTTTTATAATCATTTCATAATTTTTAATCTTTACATTACTTATCTTCTTCAAACCAAACGATACATTATGTGACCACCACTAATATTATACCAAATAACCAAGTAAAGGAAAGCTTACAAATATGGTTAAATATTGTCGTTATTCTATAAAGTTGGAAACAAAGTTAAATATGTTAATATACTATTGTTTAATTAGATTTTTTTACATCATATGAGATGTGAGATTTTTGTATTTAACAAGGCTCCAACTTGAATCATTTTCGATTGTGTGAAAATAACAATCATTAGGATAAGCCATTAGCGTCAGTTTAATTAGTTTTTTTTATACACACAAATAAGAGGGGATTGTACTTGGGAATTAACATATATATATATATATAGGTAGATTTTTGTCTAATTGCAAATAGCAAAGGGGGATTATCAATAATTTATAAGAAAATAGTTGACGAAGTCTACGTTTTCTTTAGATTTTGGTTGATAATGTGAACTAACCAGGGAAGAAATTATGGGTGGGCTAACATCGGCTTCATCCCATGCTAATCCACCAATGGACCCCTACTATACTTTGGTTTGCTACTGTTTAGCATATGTTTTAGCTGTTATAACGTGTGATGACGAAAATATGATATGTGCTGCTAATATGGGACGTGAAGGCTGAGCCACTGACGTATTGTGCTAAGAGACATATCATATCGGTCCCGTTATAACACGATATTGACTGAAATACGTGATGACATATTGAGCATGTATATTATGTTTTGAGGTTTGTACAGGGTGTATGTACAGGAAAAACCAGGAAGGAGTATTATAAATGCATGAAATTACAGGAAGTTGTTTATCCAGTTTTATGCATTATATTGATGTTGAATTGTAAATATCATTTTGCTATACTCATGTGTTGTGTGGTTGTTCTGTAGGGACTCATAGCTGGGGAAAGCTGGGATTTGAGTCTACCTTCTGCTGCTATGAGTTAAACTGTGACATCCCCGAAATGGTTAATTGCATTTGGGCATTTATTTCGATTATTATGATTAATTATGTGGTAATTAATTATGTGTTGGAATTTATTTACCTTATGGAAATGCATGGTCATGTGGATAGGGTGACCCGGGGTTGCATTTCAGGGTGCATGTGGTGCATGTGGGGTAAATATTATTGGAAGCATGATTTATTTGCCTTTGGTAGCAATTAATTGGAAATCATGTGTTTAATTGATATTTGGTGCATTTTGAGTAAATGCTTTGAAAATATCATATTGGAGTGTTTTATACACCATGGAATTGTTGGTATGTATTTTAATTAAATAACTCACTCTTTATACCCTTATAACCCCACACCTTTACCCAACTCATTCACTTTACCAAAATCAAATCCACAAACCCTACCCCTTCACATTTTCGAGCTTGAGCTCAAGGGTGAAAAGAAGTTCTTGCAAAATCTTATTTTGTGGAGATTATTGGGTGATTTGAGGTCCCCAAGAGGTATGGATACCTCATTGTAAATTTTGTAAGGTTTTGTTTAAGTTTGGGTTGATTTTGAAGGGTTTTAAAATGGGTTTGTGTTGGGTTGTTGTGGTTTTGGTATTGTTTGGTTGGATGTTAAATATATGAGTTTATGTGGATGTTTATTGTTGGTTTTGAGTTATTGGGTTTGGTTAATGTGGGTGTGTATGAGTTGGGGTTGAAGATGGGTGAATAGTGCCCAAACCCCGCATGCCCAGAGCTCGGCGATCGATCGGCGTTTTTTCTCGCGATCGATCGCGAGCAGCAGTGCTGAGGCAGAGGGCTTCAGCGATCGATCGCGAGATGGGCGCGATCGATCGGCGAGGCCGCGATCGATCGGCGCTAGCTCCGCGATCGATCGCGGATTGTTGGATTTTGTTGCCCGAGACAGTGAGGTCTCGCGATCGATCGGGACTTGATGGCGATCGATCGCGAGACACCAAAAATGGTGTTTTTGGTTATTTTTGTGGGATTTTTGGTATTGGACTATTATTGGATTCTAATATTGGTATTTGTGAATATGTAGAACCAACCCAGGTGGCAACACAGCCAAGGAATTGAAGTCCTACCATATTCCACTTTTGGAAAGGTACGTAGTGGACGTACGGGCACCCCAACGGTACATGTATCTTATATACTTATTGTTTATGCATTGTGGATGCAAGTATATATGTGGTATTGCATAGTGGATGCAAATACATGTTATGCATGATGTTTATAGATGCATATGATTATTGGTGCATATCCCATGAGTCGTGGTCATCCCTTGATGATTTTAATGCTTGCCGCTATTTGGTTTGGTTCCGCTAAATGTGAAGCGAGGGGTGGGAGCGCCGCATGTCACATTTGAGCGTGGTTATCATATAGGACGAGGAAAGGGTATTTGCCGCTCAATGAGAGGCGAGGGGTGGGAGTCCCGCAGTCCATTGAAGCGAGGTTATCCTATGCCGTCTATATGTAAATAAGCGAGGGGCATTAAAATACATTGTGATGGACAGACTAGGGATTGGTGATCAGTATTTGGTATTGATGAAATGGTATATGTTCATGACATGTTTAGACCATTGAAAAATAATCTATTGATTATACTCATGAGTTATGGTACAGGGACAACCAAACGGGAAGCGTTAGAAATGCATGGGGAAAACAGGAAGTGTTTTATTATGATTATGCATTTACGCTTTATCTTCATATTGTGTTGAATATGAATGATTATTATTGCTCATGTTTGGGGGTTGTCCTTGTAGGTACCTTTTTGGCATGATAGAAGGGCTTGAACGGGTTGAGACAGTGAGCTTCACGAGCATCTTTGGTAGATGAAAGGACAGGATTCTTTTGTATAGTGCCTACTCTAGGAGTAGCGTAAAACTATAGTGAACACATTCATTTGATGGGAATGTAATTAATCCTTTTGGTAGTCCTTATTTTTGGCATGTAATGCTTAAGCTCTTAGACTCAACATGTTTATTCTACTCTGATCATTTACTTTAGCTCTATTATGCCTTAGTTCCGCATTTGAGGATTAGGGTCCTTACATAAACTGAGCAAGATTTATACTATGTAAATGATACAAGATGTGATGCATATGAATAATGTAAGCGCAAAATATAGTGAAAAATCTTGATCAGTAGTGATATGATCTTAATCCTGACAATTAAATAATGTGATTCATTGATTGAACCTAAAATTAAGGATTAAGATAACGATGCCCCACATTAGTGGTATCAGAGCAGTGATTCGAGAACTGGGTGACCAAGGGTAGAGGAATTGAATTAGGAAGATACATATTCACTTGAAAGCATGTTATATCCGTACTGTAGTATATGATGTTGTGTTAACATGTTTTATGAGTTTCGATATATTGTTGTTAACCATTGTCTTGCAGTATGGTGGTACGACTTGTTATGAATCCCCAATGTCAGATGGGATGGTGTGAGTGGCATTGTGGTTGAAGTCAGTTTGTGTGATATCTTTTTCAGTGGGCCAATGTCCAGGGGGAAAAGACATGCTTATCTGGGGACTTGCCAGTAATTTAGTTCTTGAACTATATGTGTGTTGATATGAAGGGACTGAATCTGAGGAGCAAGTTGGGGAGTGACTGGAGCGTGGTGATCAGATATTGGTGTCAGATCCATGTTCTGCTGCTAGGAGTTAAATTGATCGAGATTGGATAATTTGTGCTATGTAAATGATATACAATATGTGATGTATATGAATACTGGAAGCGCAAAATATAGTGAAAAATCTTGATCAGTAGTGATAGGATCTTAACACTGACAATTAAATAATGTGATTCATTGATTGAACCTAAAACTAAGAATTAAAACGACGAGGCCCCACACTCACACAACATTTTTGTATAGTATGTACAACATAATAATTTGCCACTTGTTCAGAAGGAACGTCTGTTCGGAGATGTACATTGGTTGTGAGCAGAAAATGTAAATATTCAACATAATGAAATGATAGTTTATTATCAACCAGAAAAACTATTTGCATAAATAAAAACAAAAAATGGTAAAATACGGAACCTATGCGCTCCTTAGGGTTTTGTGCGTTCCGTTGCTCTCTCTTTCCTTCTGATGGACTCTAGTTTTTTCTTTCTTCTTTTTCTCTGTTTCCTTCGACTTGCTAATGCTTCTTTCATGGTTGGTGGCTCTTATTTTGGTGGAGGTGTGTGGGGAGGTGGAGATATCCAAGGTGATCTGGGCGTCTTTATGCGGTAGGCAGTGGTGAAGGTCGGCTTCCCGGTGCTCTCGATGTTGGGGGTGTTTTCGGAGGAGGCGGATGGTTTGTTTGTGGTTTGGTTTGCGAAGACGGCTTTGTGGATTCCGATCATCGACGTCTTGGCCATGTAGATGGTGGTCTCGACGACAATGATGGTACCGGCTGTGGTGGTGGTGTTTGCTTTGGGGTGGAGGTGGTGATGTAGCTGGTGGAGGTGGATTTGGGGGTGGAGGTGTTGGCGTAGGTGTAGATGGTGATGGTGGTTTTGGGGGAGGAGGTGGTGTCGTTGGTGGAGCTGGGGAATGTGATTTGGCGGTGGCGCTGGCTTTGGCGGTGGTGTAGTTGGTGGTGGAGGTTGTGCGGGCGGCTGTGGGGGACAGGGGAGTATGGTGGGGGTGACTTCAGCGGTGGTGGCTTGCGAGCCTTTGATTTTTTGGACCCTCTTTGGCGGGTTTCTTTTTTGGCGGTGGTTGCGCGGAGACCCCGCCTACCGTCACAAGTCTCGCTGGTTCGAGTTCCTAGATCTTGGGAGCAATTTGGGCATTCTTTTGCGTGCAGCATATCTAGCTGCGATAACTCCCCTTCTGTGATTCTTGCTTATATTTGTCTACTTTATGGGTTATTATCTTTTGTCTACTTTTGTTGTCTTGTATATGTGTATTGTTGTGAGTCGTGTGAGTTGCATGGTTGGTTTGACCAAACAATTTTGGAGTGATGCGGGTGGTTTTCCGGGTCTGCTTCACTACTGGGGGCAGGAATGATATTGACTGTTGTGCTTACCGGTTTCGTGCGCCATCCTCTTGAGTTCTTCGATGTTTGTGATTCTGTTTGCAATATGAGCTTGAGAGCTTGCACGGTTTTTGTCCTTATCAGTTTTCGTCTCTCATCTAAATGTATGCGTACCTTCCGTTTTTGGAATACAGTTCCCATCCTCAACTTTCTCATGGGACCTTGTTTGAGGGGACTTGGTTTAGCTATTGTGGCCATTGCTCTCTATTGATCATCTCTTTGTATTTATGTTGTGCCGTTTTTTTTCATTAAGACCACTTTTGTTCACATATTGCTAGGCGTGTTATTTTAATTGGTTGCGAGTGACTGATGTATCTATTGTACCCATGCTTTCATTAATATAGGCAATCTTTTATGCTAAATAAAATGATAGGGTATTGAGGTGGGATTTAATGGCAGAAAGGGGAGAGGTGGGGGAGACAATGATGTGTTTGTTTCAAGACAAGAAAGTGAAAGAACAAAATATAAAAGATAAAGGCCTTCATTGCTTTGGATGATTTTTGATAAAAATCTTTTAATTTTATTTAATTTAATATTGTTCTTTAATTTATGTATTTAATTTTAATTAATTTTGAGTATATGAATTATTATTTAGAATTTTTTTTTTGGATTTTCTCCTTATAATTATTAAAATCTGAAAGATATTTTATTCAACTTTCTATTCATGGTATTTTTAGTTGTAATTAATATTTATAGATAACCTGATTCATTTTTAAGCTTACACATAAAAGTAGATTTTCATTGTACTAGCTCATTGTATGTATTTAATTAATTTTTTTTTATAAAAATTATGTAATCTATCGGTAATATAAAATAAAAGTTGTTAATTTTAATAGATTTTGAATTGGATGTAATTAATTAATTTATTAATAAATATTGTTGTCAATCATCTATTATAATATTAAATAAAAGTTTATTATTTAGTATATTTTGAATTCATAACTGGTAAATTTTGACTAGAAATCTCGTAGAATAAAATATATTATTACTGAAATTGTATGTCTGTCTTTATACCGTCTTATATATTTGTTATTTTTCTATCTTATTCATTTTTTATTTTATTAAATATTATCTACAATGGTATTTTATATTTATTATGTATCTTAATGTATTATTTTGTTTACTAATAATTTTTTAATATTATATTTAGTTTAGCCCACCCAACTATAAAATTTTGGTTTCGTCCCTGGAACTAACTTGGTGGGCATGGAGAGTGCTGACAAACCATACACATCATTTGAGCTGGCCAAGTTTATCATTGATTTACTTAGTTCCCCTTCGTCGGATTGATGAGTGAATTTGATTTGGAAGATTACTCATGTGTTATTCTTTTATTAATATGTTGAAAAGATGACTTGAAAATTAACAAAAATAAAATAAGCTACTTGAGCACAAACGATATTTGTTAAGAATATTATATGAAAAAATAATAATAACACAAAACCACCTTTGACCACAAAATTGTCTAAATGTAAAAGTTTAAAACCTAATTTCATTTTAAACTCGAAATGCACAAGATAGTTTTATGTTGACACAAAATTTGTTTGTTCTTCATAGACCGAGAAAAAAGATTTAGTATGTTTGCAAATGCTTATCAGATGATAAAAAAAAGAAGAAGAAAACAGAAATAAGTAAGTCATAAGATACTTATAACTGTTGTAAGTTGAGCAGTGCTAATTTTGTAATTAATTAAAGTTCATGAAGCTGTTTTTTTTCAAAAAGCAAATACACAATGATTTTAATTAAAACAATTTTTCTCAACTTTAAGCAAAAACAACATAAATTTGTTTTGAATAACCAATTACAAACATACCCTTAAAGCGGGATAGATACATATATCAGCCATTTGACCCCTTGGGGGTAGGGGTGGAAGTGTTATTGTGTTTGGTTTGTATCTAAGCAGAACACAATTACAATGCAGCACTAAAGTTGAAAGTAAAAGGACGTGTTTGTCTTCTACCAATGGACGGCTTGCCCATGAACCGTAGCCTGCGGCAGCCGGCTGAGCCATCCTTCCAACAAGTAAAATCATGGCTTTCTCCGGTATATATTCCTGTTTTTTAATTTCTAGCACTCAATTTTTATTTCTTTTTTGACATCGAAGAAGTCTTACGAGCGGTCAATCTAGGAAATCAACAGCCATCGACCCCTTTATCTTTCCACAATTATTTAATTAAGACAACAGAATAAATTCACAACAATTCGTATGTCATACCAAAGATGGAGGTTTAAATCACTCAAAACTCCAAATACCACCAAACAGAACATGCCATCATAGCAGTGAACACTCTTCTTGTAAAGAAATAATGAACTGAAAAGTAGTGTGGCATCAAACTAGATCATTCACATTATTTCGAGTGCAAAAAATGTTCTAATTTGTTTGTGAGGATTCCGAGAACATCTTCTACCCATTTCATTCGTCTCTTAACTCTGATATTTATAACGTTACATTTATGTAGACAAAAAAAATCTTTATCACTCACTTATCACATCCCAGTACCAAACGGTACCTAATTATCGGGTTTCCATTTCCTTAACATCGCTCACGATGTGTTTATAGGAACAACGCACGCACCTTATTCCAAAGGACGACAACATGATGTACAGGACCTATACAGGATTCAACCCCGAGTTCAAAAAGTTACTCGTGATTCAGACTATAGCAAGATAATTACCAACAATTTCACAGGAGAGCAGCACAAATTACTCTATCCTGTTTTCTTTCACCATTTTACAAATAACTTAATTAATTCTCCTATAATCCCCAACAAAGCTAATCAAACTAGTATAAAGTGACTTTACACAACCATTCGATGGTCCAGTATCCTGTCATTTCCAGTTTCTTTACTACACATTCCACGCCAATATACATCATCATAGTTGCCTCTCTTGGTACGGAAAATTCGCTTTGAAATGTACGCAATCATAACCATAACCATGTGCATTCTTATATATTTATTGTATAATAAAGAGTAACAGCTAAAGAATTCGCATTGATCTAATCATTATTAACACTAGATTTAGAAGTGCAATATCATTTCCACCACAGCACTTTCAAAAACTTACCCTAAAGAAGTTTAAAAAACTAAAATCAGTTCTATGCTACAGAATGCAATTGGACGCTACAAAAGCTAGTTCCTTGGAGAACTGAAGCAACTGGAAGAAAAGAGCAGGGCGAAAAACAACTGAGAATAAGCGAACTATGAGAAAAAAATAAATTTAATGAAAACTTCAACTGGACTTGAGTAGACAGCAGCCAACTTACTTAATTACATTATATGTATTTCAAAGGCCAAACTCGAGAGAGGCAGAATAATCATGAATTTAAGCAAGCTAACAAGGGCCTCGAGATTACTTTGGCAGGGGTGTTCGAGGAAGAATGGTGTTAGCAAGATCTTCATTCAGCTTCACAGGAAGTGGCGGCATCTGCTTCATTACTTCTGGCATGTCACTACAGCTGCAGTACACAGTTCATACACAGAATTTTAGAATATTATGGATTCAATAGAAACAGTCATCTTATGAGTTGCATTGAATACGAATGTTAGAGCATATATAAAGGAAACTGCACTCTTCTGAATTATTTGAAAAATAACACACATAAATTGAAAGAAAAGAACCAACCATCACAAAAGAAAAAATAAAATGAGAAAATCATTTGATGATTATTTATAGAAGGCAACACATTCAAGATTATATGGTTCATGTAGCCTACCCCAATCCATTGGGACTAAAGACCTAGTTGATGTTTGTTGTTGTTGTAATGCATTCAAGATTCATTAAATACCCAAGAGTATAAAAAGAACGCAGCAAAGATACAGCTTAATAGGGAGGGAGCGGGTAGCTAATGTCAGAGAAGTCCATACATGCAGTAATTCAGTGCAAATGATTCTTCATGATTTAGAAGGAATGGAAAACTAAATCAAAACATCAAGGTAGAGAGTCCAGGACTTACTCATTTAAGATAGAAAGGATATTATTTCGAGCTTGACAGAAGAGATTGATGTTCTCATGAATCTGAGTGCAAAAAAAAAAAAAAAATAGTGTCAAACCACTAATCATATCTAGTGTTGAAGCAAGCTCCATGCTGCCATATGGAACTTAAGACAACAGCTGAGGAATGCCAACAGCTGAAATAGGATCAAAACCAGAAATCAGTAACATATAGCATCAACAAGGAAAATTCAGACAACTCTGCATAATATTTAAACTGGAATTACAAAGCCTTCCCAAGACAAATCAACAGTATTGCAAAATCGTGAAACATTTATTGTTTATTAAGAGCCTATCTGCAACCACTTAAAAGAAGGGCTTCTAAACTCCCGAGCAAAAAACACTTGCATTTTGTTTGCAAACAGCTCAAATGGTAGGCCTTACTTTTAGTATGTTAAAAAACTAGCTCGGTGAGGGACGCTACCTCACTTATGCTTTTCCAGCTTATATCCACGTTTCAGCAGTTTTTTAAGCACACTACTTGGAATAACGACCACTTCAACAAATCGATCTACTCTAAGTTCTTCTAACACAAAAGCCCTCAGAAATAGGCTCTAAAAGTAATAAGATTCTTTGGAAGCCACAATGTGATGTTAGCATTCATTATTAAAAACAACTTAACGTTGGACAACTGCTACGTCTAAGCATCCAGGATCAAAAAATTCGATCACCAAATACATCAATCCAAGTAATTGCATGGTGAGTTTAACCTTCCATCAATGTGCACAGTTGTTTACAGCTAAAAGCTCTACAAATGAAACAAATGCTGGTTCTTATCACGGATATCATTCAGCAACATACACATGAAACAACTAAACAATTACCTTCCCTTACATTTAAAAAAATAAGAATATGAAGCTGCAAGTACCTTGAAAGCAGTAAAGTTGGAAGAAATTTGATCCAAGGCCTGAGCATTTTGCTCAAGAAGTTGACCAGAGGCACCACCAATCACTGAAAAGACAAAGTTAAAGTCCTAAAAACAATAAATAAAAGATAAATAACAAACCATCCAGAAGAATTAAGTAAACTCTGTCATTTGATCCAATCGGTTAAATAGGAATAGAGTGTATTTCAGTAGTTTCAACTGTCTACTTCATCATAATCGTATCATATAAGTGATTTTTGTTTTATAATGATCTACAATTATCTGATGAACTACGAGGAATTACTAGATTCAAAGGAGCTGAGTTGGGATTCAACTGAATTGCCCATATGAACTACAATGACATCCACTTGGTGCTTGAAATTTCATTTAAGGGACTCTGTGTTATGTCCCTGGGTTTTGGATCGCGTTATGGGTCCTTGCAATGAAAAATCTTGCAATTTCGATGGATCTATCTTGTTGGATTTTCGACCTTGATGGCCTATGATGAAGAAGGTTGGTAAGGCTTGTGAAGAGAACCTTCGATCTTATTGCTTGAGTAATTAATAGGTTGTTTGAGAAAATTCTTGTTGTTCTTATTCATAACCTTCGGTCCTCTTAAATACAATCTGAAAAGCAAAAACTTAATCCTAAAGATCTTGTGAAGATACATAACCTTCGGTCCCCTTAAATACAATCTGAAAAACAAACACTAAATCCTAAAGATCTTACGAAGATAGACACCAATCCTAATACCAAATCCTAAAGATTGAAGATAAGACAAATTGAATAACAACCAAGATCCTAATCCTATCCAAGTCTAAACTTGATAAAAAAATCTGCCATGCTTAAGATACTCGCACAGCCTAGACTCTCGCAATTGTGGTACTTGGAGTCTTTGGCAAGTTGCTGCCAGTCATGGGACTCTTGTCCTTGGTATGGCCGTGACATTACTCCCCCCATGAGGAGCGAGTTTGTCCATAAACTCGGAAGGAAATTCTTCATCGTTTGTTTTTATTGGTGTCCTGAAATCCCTCTAGCCAGAAAAGGTGCTTACAGCTATGACCCGGTGTGTATACTTGATCGCAATTAAAACAAAACTTTCGATTTGGTCCTTCCATTTCGGCGCGTGATAATCGCCGGACATAAGGACTGGACGATGAATTGTTTGGAGGTTTGTGAGTGTCGCCCGCCTGATCTGGCCGCTGCGATGTGGAACGTCGCTCATAGAGCCTTGCCAAGTGCATAGCAGTAGTTAAATTTTTTGGGTTATGAATCAGCACCTCGACATCGATGTACTTTTTAATCCACTGATGAAAATTTCGACCTCGTGTTCTTTGGATAAGGAACTAACTCTGGCCAATAATTGTTCGAATCTCCTCTGCTATTCGACGACGCTCCCCGTTTGTTGCAATTTAGATAATTCCCCAACCTGGTGTTGCAGAGAGGTGGCCCAAACCGAAGATTGCAATGCTCTAGAAACTCGTCCCAACGTAAGAGAGGAAAATCACGCTCCAATTTAAGGAACCACAATTGAGCATCGCCTTCTAGGTGGAAGGAAGCGAGGCCAACTTTTTCATCCTCGGCAGTGTGTTGATGGCGGAAGAAGTGCTCGCTGCGATTAATCCAGCCTAAGGGATCTGAGAGGCCATCAAATTTTGGGAAATCCATTTTGGAATATTTGGGTACGAAGGCATGGTTATCCTCGCCTCGTTGTTCCTGTCGACGATTTTCATGTGTGTGTCGACTGTTGCTGCCGCGATCCTGTATACCGCTGACTTCGGAACGAACCGCAGCCAAGCCCATGGATAGCTCGTCCATCTGAGCACGTAATTCTCGTAGAGATTGTTCCTGAATTTTCTTGTCCTCGACGTACATCTTCATAAAAGACTCAAACTGTTTCTGGAATGATGTATTTGTTGGGATATGCCCTAAGACAAGTCATTAGATGATTGTTTTGACATACAATGTTTATGATTTTATGAATGACAATTCATTATTATATATTATTCTTTTAACTGTGCAATGTGAATAAATATATATGTTAATGTCCTTAGAATAATATTGTATTATTCTTAAACATTGTCCCTAGTCAAGTATTATCATGAATCAGGATAATGATAATACATAGAGACTAGTATGTGTTGATTGATGAATTGTTCATTGATATGAGATATCAAATCAACACATGAGTACATGTTAGAGAACGATGTACTGGACAGACCCACCATGAGAATGCAACATGGATAGTTATATGATCGTCATATGCAATTCTCATAGTGATAATAATGTATGTAATCCTTACGACTTGTAATCATCAGAGATCCCAACATAAAGAGTTATGTATCTTGATATTGTCAAACGTTACCTGTAACAGAGTAAACTATAAAGGCGACTATTGGATACACTACGAATTATGTAGAGGGATGTTGACTGATCGAGATAGGATTTGTCCCTCCTATATAACAGGAGATGTGTTTGGCCCTTGATCAAGTGAGAACTAAAATGCATGGCCATGCTCGAATGAGTCGATATGAGATATCGAGCTTATTCGTTTATTATAGTTCTACTTGGGGATCAAGAAATACAGATTGAATATACGAGTATGACTATTCCATGACTCGTGTTCAATCTAAACACAAAGAACAAAGGGATTAAGTTACATGGTTAATATTATCACAAGTTCTAAAGGTTATGTCGAGTCATTGACATTCTTGTAATTTGGGTAGCATTGATGTGTTGCTAGATACCGCTCAATGCTTGCGACATAAAATGAGATTTTATGTCACTACCAACATTACAAGATCCTATCGGGTCGCACAAAAGATTAAATCGATAAGGGAAATTAAATTCATTGGATGAATTAATTAATTAAGAAGAGTCTTAATTAAAAGATTATAAGGATTTAATTAAATCATGGGTTTGGGCCCATGAGGCTTTAAGAAAGCCTTAAACCTTAATTAAATCTTATAATATAAATACAAGGTTATGATTAATTGTTTAAAAAAGACAATTCATATCATTCCAACCTACACAAAAGCAACACACGGCCGCCTCCTCTCCAAGCTCTCTCGGCTTCATCATAGCCGAAGTGAGTTGTGGTGATTTTCGTGCCATTCCTCGATTTAGAATCGAGTGTGTTTCTTGTTCCGGTTTAAGAACTTGTCTAGCAACTTGTTCTTAAACTATCCCTTCATTCGATTTGATCGTGTGGATACCGTTGAGGCAAAACTTGACAAGTTTTGCTAGTGACTCGAAGGAGACGTTGGACGTGGTGCTGCTCCGTGGAATCTGCTCAAACACGCTACAATGGTGAGACTTTTGTAAACCTTCATCCGATATGAACCCCTATGTATAGATCCGCGGTTATAGTAATCCATATTTTAAATTCCACTGCGTTGTATGCTTGATGGATTACTTATAGTATTGTCTGCCATAATGCCTGTCTCTGATGCCAATTTGTTATGTCCTTGGGTTTTGGATCGCGTTATGGGTCCTTGCAATGAAAAATCTTGCAAATTCGATGGATCTATCTTGTTGGATTCGACCTTGACGGCCTATGATGAAGAAGGTTGGTAAGACTCGTTGAAGAGAACCTTCGATCTTATTGCTTGAGCAATTAATTGCTTGTTTGAGAAAATTCTTGTTGTTCTTATTCATAACCTTCGGTGTCCCCTTAAATACAATCTGAAAAGCAAAAACTAAATCCTAAAGATCTTGTGAAGATAGACACCAATCCTAATACCAAATCCAAAAAATTGAAGATAAGATAAATTGAATAACAACCTCCTATCCAAGTCTAAACTTGATAAAAAAAATCTGTCATGCTTAAGATACTCGCAGAGCCTGGACTCCTTCGCAATTGTGGTACTTGGAGTCTTTGGCAAGTTGCTGCCAGTCAGGGGACTCTTGTCCCTGGTATGACCGCGACACTCTGATTCTTTCTCTAGACCCGAGATTGTGTATTTGATGACCAGTTGGATACTGAAAGTTGAGATCTCACAAGCATATCCATATACACCATAATGCTTTGAAGATACTGTCTTTAGTTACCCATTTCCATCTCAAGTAATAATACGCAAAAGGTAATTATTCAGCACACGTCATTGTCCGAATCCATAAAGAACTTATATTTAATTTATGTGCATCACCTTCCATGTGCAGTGTAGCTTCAAACAATTATAAATTGAGAGAAAGTGTGCACTGAGATACATTAATTCAGGAAAGATAAACGAGATAAAATAAAACTTGGCAGAGGATGCATTAGCATAAGACTATACAGAGAAAAAGGCAATAAGCATGTCGCACTGGTGAAAAAACTACGCTTTCTTTCTAGAGTGAAGGCAAGAGTATGGACTGACTCTTGTATGAGATTCCATCGTCACTGTCCATGGACATCATTGAAGAAACATATGGAGGGTCATTGGAGCGATTTGCAACTTGAGAAGATTTTGGTTCTGAATCTGTAACTTTTTCCTGAGAATTCAATGATTTAGATAGGACATAAAGCGAGACGAATATAATTTTCTTGAATGCTGAGATATGTAAATTTCTTAAAACCTATATGGCAATGAAAATGAAAAAAATGCAGAAATAACGTACTTTTTTAAAAACTAACTAATTGCACCTATATCTTATTCAGTTTCAAGAACAATTACTTTTTAAAAACTAACTAATTGCACCTATATCTTATTCAGTTTCAAGAACAATTACTTTTTAAAAACTAACTAATTGCACCTATATCTTATTCAGTTTCAAGAACAATTAGTTAAACCCTGATTGATAGAACAGACTCATAAATGACTTCTACTTCATTTTTCAAGCTTTTCTTTTTTTTAAAAAGGAAAGCTCCTAACTAGGATACCATAAACTTAATTCTAAGACCAATCTCACATTACCAAATGTCTCAAAGAAACTCAAATCATAATATAAATCCTACAGTAACGCAATCACTATATGGACCTATATATAAATAAATTGAGGAAATGTACAATTATAGGGAGCCAAGCCTCACCTTCAGTGCAAATAATGTTGGTTACTACATAGTACATACTAAGATAGATAATAGTGTCCACCGAAAGCAATCACGATGAACTCACAGTGCATTAAAAATTTTAAACGAGTTTAAGGCCTATAAAGAATGTATTTAAGAAATAGGAATGAACATGTCCATATGAATTTTTTACCTTATTTTTTTATGTTCAATTTTTTTTCCTCTTTCGCTGCCAAACCAAACAGAGCTATGGGAAAATGATCACAATTTGAAAAGAAATTATCATGAAAACTTTCCATTAGAGAGAACTCTTGGTGGCAGACGCATTATATAGCAGCTACAAATTTCTAAAGAACCATCTACATCATTAAAAAAAACTTGGGCATCACCATCATTGTTTCTGGACAATTAGATACACATTGCGATACAACCACAAACTTATATACCGTGTTTCATTTCTCATCACAAAAGAGCTGCATATATTGTTTAAAAATGGTTGATACTGAAGAATTATTGTTATCTCATCATCAAGTGACTTCTTTAGGAGATCATTTATTCGGTGTGCTCAATCTTTTCATGCAAGAGTTATGTTAAAAATGGTTATTTAAATTTAATACATGACTATCTGCAAAGTTATACTAATATTCAATCCCATTCTTAGATTGAAAAAAACTAATATTAATAGCACTCAAAAAAAGGCCAAACGCACAAAAGAAGACGTTGAATAGAGAGGCACCTGTTTATTCTTAGTTAAATAGACAGGTAAGGGAAAAGGATAGCAAGAAACAACGTAAATACCTTTTTGTCTTTATTTTTCTTTGAAGAATTTTGATCATCTTTCCTTCTCTTTCCATTTTCCTTTTTCTGACAAGCATTGAAACATTGAAATCAGCATTGCAAGAATTAGCCGTAAAAAATATAAGTTTGTCAAGACTAGTTCCTGCCACACTCTTCATTCCATAGTCCAACATTATCAAAATTGTGACAAAGATTTTTTTTAATTTCTCCAATAGACCGAATACATCCCGTCAACATAGTCAATATTTAGTATTTTAATTCACCCACTTATATAACGGAGAAATTGAACAATTAAGTAGGCAGGCTCTTTAGAGTCCAGATTCCAGCCTCCTGATTGCGGAACATTACAACAACAATTAAAAGAGGAAAATTAAACAGAACCAGAAAAATGGGAAAAAAGAGCTCACATTCATCCATCTGCAACGTAATGCAACATCCCGAACTGTCTTCTCTTGTAATGCCTGGGCAATTTTAGCATATCGAACTATTGTGGTTTCTGAGGTATATCTGAAAAAGGTGATGATATAAATGATGTTAACATAAAACTAGTGCAACAAACCAGTTACATTTTATCCACCCCTGCCATTTCAATAGTCATATGGTAGCTTTTATGACCAAACGAGCACGAATTTGCATTTGCATCCATTTCTAATCTAAACTTTATCAATTTATGGATCAATCGATTTATGGATTCGGCAGTTTGAAGTTATGGCAAAAATAGACGTGGTCATTGGACTAAATGGATGATATTAATATAGTTGCGCTCTGAGAAGGACAGTCCTGAATACATAGAGATTATTAAGGTCGGAACACAAGTCAGTGGAAGATCAAAATCTGAGAAACGATGTTCAAAAATAGATTAAAGTGGTTGAAATCTCTTGACCCACACACAAAATTATTCCAGATAACGACCCATGGTCAAATGGTGAAAATTGCAAGTCGTGGATACAACCACAAAAGGTAAACATTCAACATCAATTATCAACACATCCATAATTTCACTCAAACGCCACATTCCAAAAATTATGCTTATTTCATGATTCGAAGGAAACAATAATCAATTCAGTATCGCCTAAAAATCATATAAAAAACATAATACATGGTCCAAATTTCATTGCAAAAAAATCCGAAACCGGAACACGAACATGAACTGAAGGAAATTCCAGCTGTAGTATAAAAAACACGAATCCAAACACATAATAAACAAGTATACAGACTAAACGAACAGCAATATAAAACACAGAGGACCATAGACATAATTGCTACGGAGAAAGAAAGAATCAGGGAGAAGCTAACTTCGCAAGTAAATCTTCGAGCATAGACTGTTCTTCGGGGGTCCAATCGAGCGAGATGCCAGGATTGTGGCGGAGGGTGGTCTGAGCTGGTCCTGCAGCAGAGTTCTCCGTCACCGAGAGACCTCCGCCGTTACTCTTGACGGCACAACCATTTGCATTCTCCTTACCTCCACCACTGCAATTCCCGTTGTTGCTATTGCCATTATTATTGTCACTCTGACCCCCCGAAGGGCTAGCACTAGCAGCCATGAAAATCCAAAATCAAGAGCCTAGATATCGGAATTTCGATTCGATTCAAATCAATTATGTTTGATTGAAGAGTTTTAAATCGGATTTGGCACAGATTTTTCCGGGACGGGGAGAAACGGTAATCGATAAATTATTGGGAATCGAGACCCTCATGCAATTGAATATATAGATTACACTCTCCAAAACAAATTTGGACCATTATATCTAATATGAACTCTCCCCAGATTATATGTGTTAATTAATTCGATTTGTAACAATAAATTTTTATGCGAGAAATAGATAGAACACCAAGATTTTTTACGTGAAAAATCCCGAAGTTAAAAACCACGGGATCTAGTCCAATATCAATTGTACTATCAACCAATAATCACAGAGTTTTTTTTCTACAACCGAATAAAATACATGAATGAAAAAAGTGGAGAGAAGTCAAGGCTGCCGATGGGAGAGGCGGCTGAATTGAAGAGGAATAAAATGCGTGCCCTAAAAAATGGCGGCTCCTCCTTTTATTTAAGGGAAATGGGACGTACAAATGAGTCATGTTATAAAGGGCCATGACAAATGATCCATAGTATAACACCAGCATGAGAGACCACATTAGGTGTGATGGGGTTGCTCAGGAGTTTGTCATCCAGCTATTCTTTTCATCTTCTGCAGCAAAGGATATGACTCCTTTCAAAGCCCAGCTAAAGCCTTATTTACATGCCTTTAAGGTGCCTGGAAGCCGACCTGGGGTGGCCGAGCTGGAGGTCTTCCTGGAGGGCCGACCTGGAGTGGCCGAGCTGGAGGTCTTCCTCGAGGCCGAGCTGGAGGTCTTTCTCGAGGCCGAGCTGGAGGTCTTTATGGACGGCCGACCTGGGATGGCCGAGCTGGAGGTCTTCCTCGAGGCCGACCTGGGGTAGCCATGATAGAGGTCTTGCCCAAGTCAGGTTTTGCAAAGTCCATACTTTTACCAGGGTAACACCAGTATCCCCCCTCTAGTCGAGTAGTGTAACATTGTCTCGATTGTTCGGGTATTTTGGCAAGCCCTGATTTGCAAATAAACAAAAGTTGAGCCAATTGCCAGTGTCCTTATTCAAACTGTCCCATGATCTTCAATCATGAGGATTGACCTAAGCTAGGGGTGCTTATTGGCTTGAACCGGTCCGGTCCGGATCGGAACCGGCCGGTTCCGGGTCCGTTAAGGACGGAACCGGTCCGATCCGTTAAGGAACCAGATCGATCCCGATTCTGGTTCCAACCGGTTCCGGGCCGATCCGGTCCGATTTATTTTATTTTATTTTTTCGTATTTTTTTTTTAAAAAATTTTCAAAAATTTTATTTATTTTTTATTTAATGTTGTAAATGTTTCCCCAATATTCATCACAAATTCAATATGTTTCCCCACCTAGTTTCTATTGGTGATGGAAAAAGAAGATGCTTTAAACCATTAGATAAACATAATTGTTTCCAATCGCGCTTTACACGGCTCATGCGTAACCATTTAGCGCAGTATTTCATTTTGTCAATACATGCTGAGTGATTGTCCTCATAACCAACTTTAACAGCCAAATTAATCACATGACATGCACATCTAACATGAAAAAAAACACCATCAAGCATTGGTTTCAGATAGGTCTTTAAATCACGCATCGCAGCATTGTTATTCGCTGCATTGTCTAATGTGATCGAAAATACCTTATCCTGAATTCCATAATGTCTACAAGTGTTGAATACATATTTAGCAATTACATAACCAGTATGTGCACAATCTAACTCATCTAAAGACAAAATTCGTTTTTGCATACACCAATTATCATCAATCCAATGACAAGTGACAACAAGATATGAATCTGAATTTACATTTGTCCAAATATCGGTTGTTAAGCTAACCCTACAAGGCAAACTAGAAAGATGTTGAAACAATGTATTTCTATATTCAACAAATACGTCCATACAATTTCTTTTTAGTGTGTGCCTGGAAATATGTTTAAACATGGGTTGTATAGACGAAGCAAATTCAATAAAACCAGCATGTTCAGCTTGTATAAAATGTAGTTCACATCTAATCACATATCTAACAAGTGACCTACGGTTAATTTCAGCAGTTAAAATAAAATTTCGTGCCAGTGAGAACATTAATTTGTGCTTGTGTTGCTTCTCGACCTAATGGTTGTAATGTTGTCTCATCAAAATTATGTTTTCTTACTAAGTGTTTTTTAAATGTTCCAGTGCCTCCACTGGAACCACAAGTTTTATATGAATATTGCATTTTACATAATTTACATATTGCAACAGATTCATTAATACCTTCTTTTTGACCGAGTTCAAAGTGATCACATATCTTACTTCTTTTGGCACGAGTCGGTTGTCTACTCGCTGCTGTAGTGGCTCCTGATGACTCCACTTATTGTCTCTCTTGGGCTTGGGCAGCAGGAGGTTCGACAGGTTGTTCGGGTTGTTGAGGTTCGACATTCATAGAGGAACCACCAACATTGAGGTCAGCAAAAAAATCATAACTTTCATTTAACTCAAGTATTGGTACAGGCAAATTCATTGCCGAAGATGAACTCAGTGATAGACGACCCGGGACGAGACCCCGACTACGACCCCGGCTACGACCAGCGCCGCTGCTAGATGAAGATGTCATTATTATATATAAATTGTAGATAGCACAATTGAGAGGAAAATATGAGATTGAAGTATATAATTGTGAGAAGAATGAATTGTGAGAAGAATGAATTGTGACTTGTGAGGAAAAGAATGAAAAAAATGCACATATTTATAGATTTTTTAAAAAAATTAAAATTAAAAAAAAATAAACTGAACGTTGGCAACGGCTTTATAGCCTTTGCCAACGTTCAGCATGGCAACGGCTTTATAGTCGTTGCCATGTTGAAAAAAAAAATATTTATTTTATTTTTTAAAATATAACCGGTTCCTGTTTCGGAACCGGTTCCAAACCGATAGCACCGAAACTGGTGATGCTACCGGTTTGGATTATAGGAACCGCCCCGGACCGGTTTGATACCGGTTTCGGGGCCGACCGAAACCGGTTAGTCCGATTTCGGTTTTGGACCGGACTAACCGGTCTGGTTTCGGACCGGGTCCGGATCGACCCGGTCCGATAAGCACCCCTAACCTAAGGTGAATATGTTAAACCTGCTCCATCTCCGCTACCTACGCTACTAAAAGGACGGGTTAATACGCTTGGGCTATAGATAGCAAGCCATGCTAGAGAGGGAGGTCGAGATGGACATGCCATGCTAGTGTAAACAGAGCTGGGAATGAGGTCGAGCTCATTGTTGAGGCCGAGATGATGCCGATGTTGCCGAGGTGAGATGGCTCGAGGCCGAGCTCATGTAGATGAGGCCGAGCTCTCGTGGATGAGGCCGAGCTCATTATTGAGGCCGATATTCGGCGTAAAAAAACATATACGAACTCCCAAGGTGATAAATATGTGGAGCGAATAAAGCTCGCATGAACTCGCAAAATAATAAAGTTCTGAGCTGTAATCTTGGAATGACTGAATTGCAATAACTTGAAATAATTCTGAGTATCGAATTAAATCTTAAACAGGGCTGACCTGCTATCTGGGCAGGGCTGGCCTACAATGGCAACTGTTATCTTGGCAGGGCTGACCTGTTTTCCGAGCAGGGCTGACATGTTATCTTAGCAGGGCTGACATGCTATATCATACTGGAACCTGAGCAAATAAATCTCGGTTGAATTCCATAGAGTAAATAAATGTCTTGGGTAGATAAAACTCATCTGATATGAACTACGGAGCTAATAAGTATGACACATAAAGCTCGGCTGAACTCCCGAGATGATAAATATGCGGAGCGTAAGAGCTTATCCAAAATCCAGATTCACTGAATTCGCAAAGTGACAGATGTCTTGAGCTCTTGAGTGATAAAATGCTGAGCAAATAAAGCTCTCTCATCTGATCCCAGAGAATAAATATAAGCAGATAAGAAATGTCCGGTCTGAACTCCAAATAATAAATATGTGTTGGAACCGAAGAGGATGGTGAATGAGGTTCATTGGCTACTTTAGCGATTTAAAGTGCAAAAGTCGAGTTTGCGCTGCGGAAGACTTCAAGTCAATCAATCAATGAACAATCAGAAATAATAAAGTAAATGTGTAATGTAAATAAAGCAATAAAGAACACAATCATTTGTTATGGAAGTTCGGCGATGAATCGCATACGTCTCATCTTCTCGGTTAGAAAACGTCCAACCGAGGTTCCACTAGAACACTTTGATCTTGGCCTTGAGGGCTCAAAGTTAGCCACAAACAAACTCTTCCCGAGTCACACACTCTTCACGAGTCTTCTTGGCCTTAAGGGCTCCACAGAAAGCCACAAACAAACTCTTCCGAGTCACACACTCTTCACGAGTCTTCTTGGCCTTAAGGGCTCCAAGGATAGCCACAAACATGCACCAACTTCACTTGTTGATGACTTATACAATTTCCAACTTGCGTTGGTGTTGGAGGACCTTACAACAATTCAAATAACACCTTCACGTGTAACCAAATGAAGAACAAAAGCTCTCACACAAGAAATGAATTACAAACTCTCAATACAACATAAATGTATGAAGTTTGCAATGCTAGATTGAATTTAATTGAACAAAGCTTTCTTGAGCCCAATCATCCATATTTATAGTGTAGGAGGCTCCCAAAGGTCATATTAACCGTTAGCAACATTTAAGGCCAAAATCGCTCCTGC
Source organism: Haberlea rhodopensis (assembly GCA_907163345.1). Lineage (NCBI taxonomy): Eukaryota > Viridiplantae > Streptophyta > Magnoliopsida > Lamiales > Gesneriaceae > Haberlea > Haberlea rhodopensis. The sequence goes on along the minus strand of CAJQUN010000044.1, from coordinate 2,160,120 downwards.
ATCGCCTGAAACTATCTTGGATCGCCTCAGCCCAACCGTCAACATATTTGAAAAACCACCCAGATCGCCTCAGGGGATCACCCCATCGCCTGGAGCGATCCTCAATGAAAAACAAGGCTGTAGAAAAGCTTCTCGATCGCCTGGGGCAACCATGCCATCGTCGGGGCGATCTGGATCGCCAGGGCGCACCCGTGCCATCGCTTGGGTCGATGGTGCACGGCGTTGGCACGCGTGGCTCGGGCCTGAGGTGATGACCCGGATCGCCTGAAACTATCTGCCAGATTTCAACACTCTCAAACTTTGCACTTTTCGACCATCTTAAGCTCGTTTATGGGAAAAGTGGTGGAAATCAAAGTTGTAGCATATCCTCTTAGCTACGCGTGGACACCAAAATCATCGAATTCAATTAAGGTATGAAGAAGTTATGTCCAAAATGCTACAGCCGCTCAAACCTTGCTGTAATCTGCACTTGCTATGACTTCCATGCCTTTTTGCTCCATGATGCATTCTGAATTGGATTGAGATGTTTGAATATGAAATCTAGAATATTGAGTTGGCTTTCCAACCTCTTTGGATTCACAAAATTCGGATCATCGAGCCAAGAGATATAATCAAAACGCTGCACTGTGCTCCAATTGACTTCTATACGAATTTGCCCACCAAGGGACCATTGATTCGTGGGTCTTCATCACATCATAAGATATTGTTCCAACATCATTCCACACATGTTGAACACTTAGTTTGTTTGTTCGTATATGTCATTCCTTCTCGTCCAAGCTCAATATCTTCCTTGATAAAATTCACCGCTTGTCCTATGAACTCGCAAATGTCATTGTATAACTTTGGTCCTTTTCCATTGGTCTTCCCAACCAAATTTTCCATCTAACCCTGTACACTAAGTAGACACATTAGTACAACAAATACAAGTTTTGTTGATCATCAAAACCGATAAATAATTTGAAGATTAATTAAGCATTAAACTCAACAATGCGTTTAAGGCTCAACAATCCCCCTCTTTTTGATGATCACAAAACTTGGTAAACTTGTAAATGAAATGTGCATGCAATAAGAATAAATAAGGCTCCTCTTTAACAAATGCATAGCACATGCAAATTTAACCAAGCAAAGCATATTTAAGAACTCTCCCCCTCAAAACATTCATGTATTAAACTTCAAGTTTACCACAAAATTCTCCCCCTTTTTGTGATAATCAAAAAGCACAATATTGAAATAAACAAATCAAGAGATCATAGCACAAGTTCCTCGTCAAGAATTTAATAGCCATAACAAGCATAATATTAACTCATGAAGACAAATATGTGTTTAAGGCAATTAACAATATGTCAATGTATTCTTAAATGTGCAAAGTGTGCATATGTTCCATGTAAGGACCATCGTGTCCTTAACCCGTTATTAGCGTATTAATCCATGCCATTTGTGCATACAATCATATTATCATGGGGGAAAACCATATGCAAGTATAGCATTATATGCCATCCAGAAAATTTCTTACATTAAAACCACATAATATCCAAATTCCCCAACCAAGACCACTTACATAGCATGCACCCCCATAATACACTAACATGCTATCAGTTCATTTAGCAATTCCGCATTTAATTGCATGCAAACATTAAATGAAGAGAGAAAAGCCATGCCCTTTTATACATTCCATATACACATAAAACATGCTCACATGAGAGCACCCAATGAATGAACGTGTATCTAATGTATAAGATACTCTACCAAATACCGTTACTGGTACTTCGATCCTGGAAGCACCTCCCATGCATAGCTCGATCTCAACTCTGGATCTACCGTTATACTTATTCAACCAGCTCTGTACTTCAATCCTGGAAGTACCTTGAGTCAACAGCCCGAGCTCAACTCCAAAGTCATTGCTGCACCTGTACCACCTGCCCCAACAGAGACAGCCCCCACACGCTGTGAGCATACCAATTCCACAAATCCAATAAACACAATATAACAATTCATAATTTACACAGTGTAAATGCCATCAATCTTAAAAGATACTCCCTGGATGTCATCATCCTCATCCGGGATCCCTTATGCTGTTCCTGTTCTCAAAATAACCAAAACCATCAAATCCCCAAAAGCCAGTTAATCATCTCATCTATTAACTAAAGCCATTCATGTCCTACCAGTTCCATAATCAAATATGATTAAATCATTAAATGAAGTACCACAGATATCACATATATCTAGCCAATGATTCCATAGTTCTATTTCATAGCTCGCTCCATAATAGCGGTATTCTAACCCCACGCACGCTCAACAACAACGGCGCCCTAATCGATGTTCGCTCAATAGCGACAACATCCCTATCATTGGTCACTCAAGAGCGGCACCACATAATTCCCAATATCTATCCATTTATTGCAATATAACGTACCATGCATTCAACAATTGCAATTATATAAAAAGGATATGCTCGTACGTCATACGTACCTTATAATTCCGTAGTTCGAGTCCTACATTGCCTGAGTCTCACGACCCGATGAATTATGTGCTGATTATCTTCGAGAAATCCGGCTCCCGAGCCAAGCTACCAGCGATTTCTCCTCCAAGGAAGAAAAGAGGGGAAATGGGGGAAATGGTTGGGCGCAGAGAGAGGGGAGAGAGAGATGGAATCCGTGCAATCACGGAATACCGAGTCTACTTGGTATATATAGTACCAAAACTCCAAAATACCATTCCCTTCGCAAATACATCATGACTCATTAAAAATCATATGTTTTCAAAAATTACCTCACAATCTCTATTTCCATTACCAGCCACAGTACAAAGTGCTCCGGACCCCAAATCCCACCAAAAACCAAATTCCAAGGTTATCACCAAGATGAGAATACAATCTCATCCCTTGGATCCAACGACTCCAAATACCGGATTTAAAATCCTCGGGAGTTCCAAATCCACAATTAATTCATAATTGCCATAAATAAAATCCATTAAGGATCAATACCACTCCGGGATTAACACCATTAATTCTCGGGCATCACAATTATCCCCCACTAATAAAATTTCGAATTTGCACGGCGTACTCCACGTACAGCCAAGACCACACAATCCAAACGGAATCACAACGTCGAATCATGAGCGCCTCATGAACGACGCACCAACTGCGATGACACCGACCTCGCACCTAATATCTGGAATGGAGTAAACCTCCCCAAACCGTCACAATCACAACAGAACGGCAGCATACCCCGATGCTAAGTATCCAAAAGCAGTCAGTTAACCCTAACTGCTAACCAACCGAATCATTCGTGATTCCCATAATAGATATCGCCTCAATGACATCTCTACGATTTAGCCTACGATGTTAATCGTATATCGTTATCAAGGAAACCATCAGTACACTACAGTGTACTTATACTAAATCCGGGTTTCGTCCTCCAATTCCATCCCCATCAAAGGAGTAGTTGCACCACTTCGCAACATGGATCGGGCAATTCGCCGCTACCGATCAACACAAAATACATCTCCAAAGATGTCAATATCTGTGTGTTCTAAGAAAAACATCTTGATTCAAATATACCATTGAGACTCCACAAGGTCTCGAGTTTCCAAAAGGACATGCAAGAAAATCAATTGCATTCCCGCCACACGTGTTAACCACGACACCTAACAAATCCAAAACATGGCCATCCCTCGTTTACCCTAGGATTCAACGATCCTAACACATGGATGTTATCAAATTACTTAGAAATGAATTACCATGGCCTAAGATACGACAATCCCTCCTCAGGGAAAGTCAACCAGCCCTCACAATCATTCTTCATAATACATCGTGCCATCGAGATTATCAATCTCAAAGTGCCACAATCTCTCACCGGAGATTCATTTATCCAAGCATACTAACCCGATGCTTGACGAGGACTAAATAAATGCTGGCATTCATATACACACACTGGTACACATGCCTAAGTAATAATACAACCTGCATACTCAATGCAATCGACTCGGGTATCACCAATCATACCCAAAGCCCCAAAAACAACTGTCAATCCCCAATTATTCTTACATCGCGGAGAATGATGATTGACGAACCAATGATCAAATGTGTGATTCCAACATCAACACCGCACCAACCGACTCATTGAGTCTACAAAGATTCCCAAAAGATAGGTATATCAATACCGTCTTCCTCTCAAGGAAAATGTCATGTACCATGACCCTCCAACCTCGAACCACCGTTCGGAAAACCTGAACACATTTATACCAAAATATATCTCGAAACTAATAAATACCCGACCAATTCAGAATAGCGCATCCTTGCAACTATTACCAATCCAAAATCTGTATACACAACGTATACTCATTCTAACAATGCTCTGTACTAATACTATAGTATTCCACAATCTCGAGCATTTCCCCAGAGACGTCTCCTCGAACGTCTCATCGAAAGATAAGAAATCCATTACTAGGTCCAACACCAGTAATGCTTACCATGGCTGATTCACAATCAACCGACGATCGATACCAGCTGTCTCCATGACAGTACGATCCAAATCTCTCCAAAAGAAAACAATCAATATAATAGTGCTACCCCACTAACTATATCCCACAATTCCAGTTGTGTCCCCCATTACATTCCATATGCAAGGATTATCAACCAGAACCAATAATGACTTGTTGACACTCACGTTGGTACTCCCAACAAAACTGAGCTGTCCCAGTACAAGTCCATCAAAACAATTGGCTTATAAACGTCCCAGTGAGGTATTCCCTGCCTCAATCATCATGCCACATAGAGACTACAAGAGTCTACCATAGACCCTCATCGTATCACCATACGATTCACCAAACTCGAATCCAACGAGCAGTATAATGGCTATCACAAGCACACTATAGCACTGCAATAATACCTGGCTAGCAAGTCGCTGCTTCCTTAGGTTTATACCAAACCTTCCAACATATCATACGTTCCATCGCGGTACTCCATATCGTATCATCAATTTGAGTATTGGGTTATCATCAAATATTTCTCCAATACCAATGCAAAATGGACATCCCGGTGTCCTTACTCAACCCCAATGCAACCCTATCCATTAGGATTTATTTCCACACCCGCATGGTGGGTGTGTGACCATGTCAACCACACGTCACAACGACAAAAGCGAGTAGTTTCCTCAATGACTACTCTTACCATCAATCGCTTGGCCTTAGCCTTCCGAGCGAGTATAGCCAAAGGTACCGCTACTCGCAAAATATTTACCTCTAATGCATGATGTGGTACACTCACCGGTACAATGCATGTGACACCCCTTACACATATAACACATACACATGAGGCATATAACATAATATTTAATGGCAGCGGAAATTTCAATCTCATAACATAATTTACAAGGCATACATGCCACAAAATAACCAAGGTTGTACCCCTCACAACCCAACCAAAAACCTATACAATATATGCAAATGATGAGCTGAGGGAGAAGGACTAGAGTCAGCCAGCCGACCTTGGATCCATACTTCCAAAATATACAGACACACCTTGCATATTCAAACTTTATCTACAGCAACTGAAAAACAACATTTGCATTTGGGTGAGTTGCATTCTCAATGAGCATATTCAAATAACATAGTATTTAAAATCACATAAGCATATAATTCATATCTACATAAGCACATGAATATACTCACATGATTCATCATAATCGTTACATCAGTTCTCATGATTCATATACAATGAAATGATGCACATGTATGTCTGTATTGTTATTCTGTTATGACCCAACTAATACCAAGAACAATCCGTGATCACGATATGGCCGGCACTCTGTAGATCCCCTTTTGAGTTCTCAATTAACTCGGGATCGATATTTTTTTGATTCTGTAATTCTGACCGTACTCAGAATGAAATAACACATGGTTCAAGGTCATTAGTGGCCATAACAGAGTTCTTTAATCTCTTATTAATGCACATGTCATAATCATATGCATAACATCAAATCATAGGGTAAATAACATCATATAGATCGTATAACATCACATTTCACCACCACGTCTCAACATATACATGTCAGAACTCAATTTAGTTCTTGCACATCATATTGCATTCACTGCAATTCATTCACCAATTCAAGGTACTTATATAACACAAATCACATACTTATATAAAGTTAAATACCAAGTTATAAGGATATACTCACAAGCGATACTCATATCTCATAGGAAGTGCTTAAGTCGCCTTACTGGTGCCGATATCAAACGTAGAACCTATCAGTGCATATCAGATGCACAACCAAACTCAATATCATATGTTTTAATATGAATTAATTATAGTTATGCATGAAATGTTCATACCAGGGGCAATATTAGTTTTCTACTATTCATTTCAGTATATGCATGTTATCTATGACATGTTCATACTAGAGAATCATATATCCAGTATATCTCACATCTTCAACAATCTTTAGTTTTTATTCGATAACAATTAATAATTAGCTAAGGTTTATCTCAAAAGTATAGCATATGTCGTACAATACATTTCAAGGAAGCTTAATCACTTTCACTCATTATTATTGTTACTACTACTTGTGTTTTCATGATGTTTTTGCAACGTAATAACATATTCAACCACTATCACATTTATTTGTGCTATTCAAGGTACTGAATTGACTACCGCCGAAGTAAATCAGTAAACCAATATTTCCAACTTACAGTATACTATTGTCAAACAAGAACATATCAAGTCGACACCCTACATGAGTTTATATAGATTCTATTTTCTACACACACATTAAGAAAAATCCCTATAAATTAGCATAATAAGAAAGGGGAGTCATCGAGATTACATGTACAAGAGCGCTTACCTAATTCAAGAAACTATGAGCACCAATAGCAGTACTATACGGCTGGTATAAGAATTGAAACAATCGTATGGCTCGCATTTATAAAGAAAATTGAAGAAATGAAAGAAGTTTCCTTCGTTATCATCGTGCTCTGCTCTCTCCTCTCAGAATTAAAGTTCTAGGGAATTGTGATAAAAGATAAACGAAGGAGTCTAGTCTCTTCTTTATTTATTTTCACTAATTTAAACTAATCCAATATACATTCCTATATACAACCATATAATATATTCAATATATATATTATTATTTTTATAATAATAATATATTCTTTCAATTTAATCCATATCTTCATTTTATTCAATATTTTACAATCTATTTAATCTATTAACTATATTCATTAAATTTATTTCATATATTAAATCTATTCATTATTTCAAATTTCTTCTATGCACAACCTCTATGCTTCCTAATGCCCATATAAACTGTCAAAATATATGCACCTATGCTTATGAATGATTTCATATATGCCATGATGCGTATGCATGATCATGTAAAGTTTTCGGGTCATGACAATGCATCCAATAATTCATCGAGCAAACTTGCTCGGCGTAACGGTCTCGTCAACCGATGACGTAAACACCACCTTGTGCTCATCATCGACACTCAAACCATGTGACCAAATACATACACCCAGAAGTATTATTCATCGAAACAACGCTACACATCTACATAGAACATCCTTTATGGCATCGTCATCCCGTGACGGTATATGTCAACATATGACATCCGAAATAACATCGTCAACACGTGACGGTATATGTCGATACACGACATCCATAATCTCGTCGTCAAACATGTGACTGTATATATCGATACACGACATCCATAATAATGCTAATAAAATAGTAATATAACATTCCTCATCGCTAACAGGATAGCGGCATACCTGTATCCATCGCCCAAAAGTGGTATGAAAGCAGCACCCATCGCTCGTAGGCGGCGTAATCCAGTGCTACGTACATAGCGGTATAACCCATCGCTATAGAATCAGCGGCATGATCCCTCCCCATAAAGTCAGCGGCATAAAACATCGTATAGATGTCCGGCGGTATGAACCATCACCATAGATGTAGCGGAATGACCCATCGCTATATAATACATGGCGACATGTACCATCGCCAATAGATGTAGCGGAATGACCCGTTGCTATATAATACCTGGCGGCATGAACCATCGCCAATAGATGTAGCGAATGACCCGTCGCTATATAATACCTGGCGGCATGAACCATCACCAATAGATGTAGCGAATGACCCGTCGCTATATAATACCCGGCATCATGAACCATCGCCAATAGATGTAGCAGAATGACCCGTCACTATATAATACCCGGCGGCATGAACAATCGCCAATAGATGTAGCGGAATGTACCATCGCTATAATACCCGGCGGCATAAACCATAACCAATAGAATAGCGGAATAAACCATCGCTATGAATACCCGGCGGCATAAACCATCGCCAATAGAATAGCAGAATAAACCATCGCTATGAATACCCGTCGGCATAAACCATCGCCAATAGAATAGCGGAATAAACCATCGTTATGAATACCCAGTGGTATAAACCATCGCCAATAGAATAGCGGAATGTACCATCGCTATGAATACCCGGTGGTATAAACCATCGCCAATAGAATAGCGGAATGTACCATCGCTATAAATACCCGGCGGCATGAACCATCGCCAATAAACTAGCGTCATGATATCCCTCGCTATACAACGGCAAATATCCCTCTTCGCTACTTCGCTTCGACATACCAGCGGCATAATATCCCTCGCTTAAGTGGCAAATATCCTTCATCGCTATCATATGACAGCGAAATGCTCATCGCTACGCTGTATTAGCGGTATAATATCCCTCGCTTAAGCGGCAAATATTCTTCATCGCGATGGTATGACTGTGGCGCCACTACTCCTCGTTTTATCATGACAGCGAAAATACCCCTCGCTTCGACATATTAGCGGCATAATATCCATCGCAATAGTAATATGACATCGGAATTATCCTTCACTTTGGCATATTTGCGGCAAATATTCTTCATAGCTATAATATGACAGCGGCAAGTATTCACATCGCTACGCCATGTATGCAACCACAATGCATAATCCATATCCCAATAAACATCGCCATGAGTATATTTTAGTGCACCTCGCTTCAAATGTGACATGCAGAATTTACCATCGCTTCAACATTTAGCGACAAAGCATTAAAATCATCACTCCAATATATATGCAATCATAATGCATAATCCATGTCTCATATGATCCTGCAACCACCATGGTTAGCAACAACATATTCCAATTATGAACACATATCATAAACGCACATAAGCAATATAGTTGTGCCACACAACACTAACTACCATCATGCATAAGTATGTGCTTCCCATTTCTATCAACATATTACTAGGCCCTCAACAGCCCCAAGAGTAAACCACTGATCTGATACCACTAATGTAAGGACCCCCGTGCCCTTAACCCGTTATTAGTGTATTAATACATGCCATTTGTGCATACAATCATATTATCATGGGGGAAAACCATATGCAAGTATTGCATTATATGCCATCCAGAAAATTTCTTGCATTAAAACCACATAATATCCAAATTCCACAACCAAGACCACTTACATAGCATGCACCCTCATAATACACTAATATGCTCTCAGTTCATTTAGCAATTCTGCATTTAATTGCATGCAAACATTAAATGAAGAGAGAAAAGCCATGCCCTTTTATACATTCCATATACACATAAACATGCTCACATGAGAGCACCCAATGAATGAACATGTATCTAATGTATAAGATACTCTACCAAATACCGTTACTGGTACTTCGATCCTGGAAGCACCTCCCATGCATAGCTCGATCTCAACTCTGGATCTACCGTTATACTTATTCAACCAGCTCTGCACTTCAATCCTGGAAGTACCTCGAGTCAACAGCCCGAGCTCAACTCCAAAGTCATTGCTGCACCTGTACCACCTGCCCCAACAGAGACAGCCCCCACACGCTGTGAGCATACCAATTCCACCAATTCAATAAACACAATATAATAATTCATAATTTACACAATGTAAATGCCATGAATCTTAAAAGATACTCCCTGGATGGCATCATCCTCATCCGGGATCCCTTATGCTGTTCCTGTTCTCAAAATAACCAAAACCATCAAATCTCCAAAAGGCAGTTAATCATCTCATCTGTTAACTAAAGCCATTCCTGTCCTACCAGTTCCATAATCAAATATGATTAAATCATTAAATGAAGTACCACAGATATCACATATATCTAGCCAATGATTCCATAGTTCTATTTCATAGCTCGCTCCACAATAGCGGTATTCTAACCCCACGCACGCTCAACAACAACGGCGCCCTAATCGATGTTCGCTCAATAGCGACAACATCCCTATCATTGGTCACTCAAGAGCGGCACCACATAATTCCCAATATCTATCCATTTATTGCAATATAACGTACCATGCATTCAACAATTGCAATTATACGTCATACATACCTTATAATTCCGTAGTTCGAGTCCAACCTTGCCTGAGTCTCGCGACCCGATGAATTATGTGCTGATTATCTTCGAGAAATCCGGCTCCCGAGCCAAGCTACCAGCGATTTCTCCTCCAAGGAAGAAAATAGGGGAAATGGGGGAAAAGGGTTGGGCGCAGAGAGAGGGGAGAGAGAGAAGGAATTCGTGCAATCACGGAATACCGAGTCTACTTGGTATATATAGTACCAAAACTCCAAAATACCAATCCCTTCACAAATACATCATGACTCATTAAAAATCACATGTTTTCAAAAATTACCTCTCAATCTCTATTTACATTATCAGCACCGGTACAAAGTGCTCCGGACCCCAAATCCCACCAAAAACCAAATTCCAAGGTTATCACCATGATGAGAATACAATCTCATCCCTTGGATCCAACGACTCCAAATATCGGATTAAAATCCTCGGGAGTCCCAAATCCACAATTAATTCATAATTGCCATAAATAAAATCCATTAAGGATCAATATCACTCCGGGATTAACACCATTAATTCCCGGGCATCACATTCCATAAAAAATCATGCATTCATGCTCAATGCATCATCATAAATAATTGACAACTTAATAAGGCGCATGTGATGAGAGCAAAATCATAGAAACAATAAAGATATATGAGATTCTTAAGCCATAATCCTATGCTCCAAGATTGAGCATCTATACAATTGAAACATCCTTAATTACCTTGAATTAAATTGCACATTGCATATTCAAAGTGAACTCAAGGCACATAATGGATTTAGCATCATGCAATAAATTTTAAGTTGGTTAATGCATACCAACATAAAGTATGCAAATTTTAAGCATGCAACATATGAAACATCATGTAAAGCTCATGCCAAAATCTCAAACATGGTATCACAAGACTAAGCCTACAAATTAGCATGCTCAAGAAGAAGTTATCAACTCATCAATGTACGGAGATATCAACTAAATTAAAGCACATATGATGAGATCAAGATCATTTAAGTTATAGGAGAGTGATGATAAGCAATGTTCTAAACCAACTCCTATAACCACAACTATTTGAGCAATTGCATATCAACTCACATATTATAACACATGCATTAAACAAATTTAAACATGCAATCACATAATCATATGAATTTAATATGTAAGTAAGAGAGCAACATCATGTGAAGTCAACATGTAATAAACATTTATCATTAACTTGGACAATCTATATTGAGCATGTAATCAAGTTATACCATGTTTAACCATCCAATAATTACTCAATTTACTAAAATTAAGCATATAGACACATAAGTATGGTTATACAAGTTCTTACTCATTTAAGAATCATACAAATATGCATATGCTAAGGGAAAATGCAATGCACTACAAATGAATATTGAGCCCCACAATTTATTGGTCACAATTAATCCGTGCCAATGAAATTTTGTAATTGCTCTATTAAATGCACAAGGAAAATATAATTAGCTCCCCCTAAATATGATATCATAATCAATTACTCAAAACTCAAGTTCTCAAAGATCACCTTCAAAGTAATTGAATTGCACCACATAATCATGATATACAATTCAAGGAACAATAACCAAGCAAAAGAGCTAATTATGCTACTATGATGCTTAAAATAAATTTACCTTGGATGACAAGAGTAAGTTCTTGTCATCGGTCCTATACCTCGATCTTCCTCTATTGTGGTGCATTTGATAGTTTCCTCCATTGAGGTGCTAGTGCCTTCATCCTCGACCCCTTTGGTGTTCCTACAAAACAAGTTTATAATTGGAGGATCTTTGGTACCCAATTTATTTTTGGATCCTTGCGGGTTAGCTTTCATCGATTCCTTTGGAATCTATTTCCACCTCTTATTTGGTTGATGTTGATTTTTAACAAATCTACATTTGTTTCTTATATGTCCAACCTTACAACAATAAGTGCAAATAGTGGCATTATGCTTAGCTTTGGCCAACAAGCTTGAAAATGTTTTTGATTTGCTTGAAAAGCCTAGTCCGGCTCTATCGAAGCTATATTGTTGCAAGCCAAGCAATTCTTCCAACTTTAAACTACTATCACTAAACTTGGCAAATGATGTCTTTAAATCATGTACTTGATTTTTTAAAATGATATTTTATTCTTCCTTCTTAGCCAAGTCTAGTTTGAGCAATTTGTTGCTCTTCTTACTTCTACCAAGACAATCAATAAGTTCATTATATGAATCAAGTAATTCATCATAAGAAAGTACCTCATCATCATCATCATCTTCTTCTTCATTGCCAAGAGCCATTAGACAAAGATTAGCTACATCTTCATCATCGGAGTCACTATCACTCCATGTAGCCATTATAGTCTTCTTCTTCCCCTTGTCCACATTCTTCTTCCTAGGACATTCATTAGCATAATGGCCTTTATATTGACAATTGAAACATGTTACCTCTTGTTTGGGATCATAGTCGGTGGAGGTCTTTGGCTTGTTGTATTTATTATAGAACTTCTTGAACCTTCTTGTGAACAATGCCATTTCCTCATCATCTTCATCATCGGATTGTGCTTTCTTTCCGAAAAAGGCAATCCCCTTTCTTATAGATTTATCTTCCCCCTTCTTTATTTCTTTCCGGGTTGACACTTCAAGCTCATGAGTCACCAAGGTTCCATGGGGTTCGTCAAGATCATATGATGCACTATCTCCTTTGTTGGACTCAATGATTGTCGTCCTCTTGGCATCTCATTCCTTTGGCAAGGCTCTAAGAGCTCTTCTCCATATTTGTTTCGGATGATACTTTTCACCAAGTTGGGCAAGCTCATTGATGATTTGAGTAAGCCTTCTAAACATTGAATCAATATTTTCTCCGGACTCCATCTCAAAACTTTCGTATTTGAGTTGTACAAGATCGATCATTGTTTCCTTTACTTGATTGGTTCCCTCATGACAAATTTGAAGTTTGTCCCAAATCTCCTTGGCGGTTGAGCACATCGAAATCTGGTTATACTCGTTCATATCTAAAGCACAATGCAAAATATTAATAGCTTTAGCATTTTGAGAAATTAAGATCATATCCGCCCTTGTAAAATCGTCCATTTCTTTGGGAACATTATTTCCCTCAACTTGCTTCAAAAGAATATGTGGACCTTTCACAATTTCCATAGGTCATAATCTACGGATTGAATATATAGAGAAATTCTATTATTCAAATATCCGTAGTTATTTCCCGTGAAGAGCGGGTCGATTGGTCGATTGACCTTGAGCAAACTCACTTGCTAGATTAGCCATAAAAATTTTGGTTTAAAAACAAAAACCAAGTGGCTCTGATACCACTTGTTGGAACCGAAGAGGGGGGTGAATGAAGTTCATTGGCTACTTTAGCGATTTAAAGTGATTTTGCAAAAGTCGAGTTTGCGATGCGGAAGACTTCAAGTCAATCAATCAATGAACAATAAGAAATAATAAAGTAAAATGCGTAATGTAAATAAAGCAATAAAGAACACAAGTATTTGTTATAGAAGTTCGGCGATGAATCGCCTACGTCTCATCTTCCCGGTTAGAAAACGTCCAACCGAGGTTCCACTAGAACACTTTGATCTTGGCCTTGAGGCTCCAAGTTAGCCACAAACAAACTCTTCCCGAGTCACACACTCTTCACGAGTCTTCTTGGCCTTAAGGGCTCCAAGGAAAGCCACAAACAAGCTCTTCCGAGTCACACACTCTTCACGAGTCTTCTTGGCCTTAAGGGCTCCAAGGATAGCCACAAAATGCACCAACTTCACTTGTTGATGACTTATACAATTTCCAACTTGCGTCGGTGTTGGAGGACCTTACAACAATTCAAATAACACCTTCACGGTGTAACCAAATGAAGAACAAAAGCTCGCACACAAGAAATGAATTACAAACTCTCAATACAACACAAATGTATGAAGTTTGCAATGCTAGATTGAATTTAATTGAACAAAGCTTTCTTGTATTGTATCCTCTTGTTTCTTGTCTTCAACTTGAGCCCAATCATCCATATTTATAGTGTAGGATGCTCACAAAGGTCATACTAGCCGTTAGAAATATTTAAGGCCAAAATCGCTCCTGCATCGCCTGAAACTATCTTGGATCGCCTCAGCCCAACGGTCAAAATATTTGAAAAATCACCCAGATCGCCTCAGGCGATAACCCCATCGCCTGGAGCGATCCTCAATGAAAAACAAGGCCATAGGAAAGTTTCTCGATCGCCTGGGGTGACCATGCCATCGTCTGGGGCAATCTGGATCGCCAGGGCACGCCCGTGCCATTGCTTGGATCGATGGTGCACGGCATTGGCATGTGTGACTCGGATCGCCTGAAACTATCTGCCAGATTTCAACACTATCAAACTTTGCACTTTTAGACCATCTTAAGCTCGCTTATGGGAAACGTGGTGGACATCAAAGTTGTAGAATATCCTGTTAGCTATGCGTGGATACCAAAATCATCAAATTTCATTAAGGTATGAAGAAGTTATACCCAAAATGCTTCAGCCGCTCAAACCTTGCTGCAATCTGCACTTGCTATGAATTCCATACCTTTTTTCTCCATGATGCAATCCGAATTGGATTGAGATGTTTGAATATGAAATCTAGCATATTGAGTTGGCTTTCCAATATCTTTGGATTCACATCATTCGGATCATTGAGCCAAGACATATAATCAAAACACTACACTGCGCTCCAATTGGCTTCTATACGAATTTGCCCACCAACGGACCATTGGTTCGTGGGTCTTCATCCCATCATAAGATATTGTTCCAACATCATTCCACACATGTTTAACACTTAGTTTGGTTGTTCATAGATGTCATTCCTTCTCATCCAAGCTCAATATCTTCCTTGATAAAATTCACCGTTTGTCCTATGAACTCGCAAATGTCATTGTATAACTTGGGTCCTTTTCCATTGGTCTTCCCAACATAATTTTCCATCTAACTCTGTACACTAAGTATACACATTAGTACAACAAATGCAAGTTTTGTTGATCATCAAAACCGATAAATAATTTGGAGATTAATTAAGCATTAAACTCAACAATGCGTTTAAGGCTCAACAATATGAGCGAATGATTCTCGTCTGATCTGAATTCTGGGGCGGACAATGCAATAAAATCGTGCCTGGGTGGACCATGGCAATAAACCTTTGCCTAGACGGACCATAGCAATAAATCTTTGTCTGGACGGACCATGACAATAAATCTTTGTCTGGGCGGACCATGACAATATATCTTTGCCTGGGCGGACCATGGCAGTAAGTATTTGTCTGGGCGGACCATGACAATATATCTTTGCCTGGACGGACCATTGTAATAAGTCTTTGTCTGGACATGGTAGTAAGTCTTTGTCTGGGCAGACCATGACAATATATCTTTGTCTGGGCGGACCATGGCAATAAGTCTTTGTCTGGGCGGACCATGACAATATATCTTTGTCTGGGCGGACCATGACAATATGTCTTTGCCCTGGCAGACCATGGCAATAAATATTTTTCTGGGCGGACCATGACAATAAATATTTGTCTGAGTGGATAATGACAATATATTTTTGCCTGGGCGGACAATGGCAGTAAGGCTTTGTCTGGGCAGACCATGACAATATATATTCGTCTGGCCGGACCATGGCAGTAAGTCTTTGTCTGGGCGGACCATGACAATATATCTTTGTCTGGGCGGATCATGACAATAAATCTCTGCCTGAGCGGAACATAGCAATAAGTCTATGACAAGGCCTCAATCATCTGGGCTTGAGCAACAGGGCGGGCATGTGCTAATAAAATGACGACCTCATTCACGTGTACTTGAGCAACATGACAGACTTGTGCTTCAGATATAATAAATATGAGCAAGTAATAATAGCCGAGCTCCAAAATCAGCACTTCCCATTCGAAATCAAGATGTCAGGACTCGGGCTTGTCTGGGCTTACGATCTGTCAAGTCCTCCGCTATCTGGGATTACTCCCAATATCTCATCCAAACTCCACCAATACGTCACATCCGAACTTCCACATCGATACATCCCAAGCAAATAAGTCCATCAGAACACTGAAAACAATAAAGATCCTGAGCTGTCGAATAAGGCCTTACTGCGAGATTGCATGCTCAAGCTCCTGAATAAGGGCTTACTGCTAGCTAAGGCCTTGCTGAGGTCGAGGCCGAGCTGGGCCAAAGTTAGGCCGAGGTGAGGCTAAAGCCGAGCTGGAGCTCATATGGCCGAGGTTGACGTGCCGAGCCGATGTGGCCGAGCTGAGGCCGAGGTGGAGCTCATATGGCCGAGGTGTCCGAGCTGATGACGATGTGAAACTCATGTGGCCGAGGTAGAGCTCATAAGGCCGAGGTGGTGGTCATTTGGCCGAGGTGACCGAGTTGATACCGATGTGGCCGAGCTGAGGCCGAGGTTGAACTCATTTGGCCGAGGTAGCCGAGCTGAGGCCGATGTGGCCGAGATGAAGCCGAGGTTAAACTCATGTGGCCGAGGTGGAGCTCATATGGCCAAGGTGACCGAGCTGATGCCAGTGTGACTCATATGGCAGAGGTAGAGCTCATATGGCCGAGGTGGAGGTCATTTGGTCGAGGTGCTGAGGCCGATTTGAACTCATTTGGCCGAGGTTGAGCTCATTTGGCCGAGGTGGCCGAGCTGATGCCGATGTGGCCGAGCTGAGGCCGAGGTTGAACTCATTTAGCAGAGGTGGAGCCCATTTGGCTGAGGTAGCCGAACTGAGGCTGATGTGGCCGAGGTAAAACTCATGTGGTAGAGGTGGAGCTCATTTGGGCGAGGTGACCAAGCTGATGCCGATGTGGCAGAGATGAGGCCAATGTTGAACTCATTTGGCTGAGGTGGATGAGTTGAGTCCGAGGTGGGACTCATGTGGCCGAGGTGGGCTCATTTGGCCGAGGTGGCCGAGCTGAGGCCGAGGTGAAACTCATGTGTCCGAGGTGGAGCTCATATGGTCGAGGTAGCCGAGCTGATGCCGATGTGGCCTCATGTGGCCGAGGTGGAGCTCATTTGGCCGAGGTGACAGAGCTGATGCCGATGTGGCCGAGCTGAGGCCGAGGTTGAACTCATTTGGCTGAGGTGGATGAGCTGAGGCTGAGGTGGTACTCATGTGGCCGAGGTGGCCGAGCTGAGGCCGGTGTGGTCGAGCTGAGGACGAGGTGAAACACATGTGGCCGAGGTGGAGCTCATATGGCCGAGGTGGCTGAGCTGAGGCCGATGTGGAACTCAAATGGCCCATGCAGAGCTCATGTCAAAGCTAAGATAAGATCGAGTCAGAGGTGTAGCGTAAGTACATCGCAAACCAATGATGATAAAATATCTTGAATCCTCGATAACATAGCTGTGAAATAGATAAACTCCTTGGAGAATGAACTGACATCCACAAGATCCTATCATCCCTTAACCAATAACTCATTCCCAGCCTCACTTCACTTACTCTTCACATCCACAAACGCAGAACACCACAAAAAACCCACAACCTCAAACGATGATACATGGAATTTTTAACCCTAGGTTAGCATGATTGCCTTTGATAGAAATTGTGCGGGGTAAAATCCTTGGAGAATGAACTGACATCCACATGATTCTCTAACCCATCCCCGAGGAACGCCACAAGCTTGACCCAGCTCATGCCCACTAGCCCGCGAAGACACTGCAAAAACCACACTAGATTCGCACACACAACCTTAGATCTGCCGCCCAGACTCTCCGTACCTCGATGAAGCTTGGCTCTGTCTCGAACCCACTTCATTTTTTCTCTGTTTTCTCTCCTTGTTGGGATTTGGTTTCTCCAGGATATAGAAAGCCCTGTCCAAAAAGATTTGCCACACAGACGATGATTCTCCTCCCAGATCTCAACGCCTTAAGCTCAAGTTCCCACAGACGGTGCCAATTGTTACCTTATTTTTTGGTTCGATTTATAACAATAAATTTATATGCGAGAAATAGATAGAACATCAAGATTTTTTATGTGGAAAACCCCGAAGGGAAAAATCACGGGACCTAGTCCAGTATCAATTCTACTATAAACCAATGATTACAGAGTATTTTTTCTACATCCGAATAAAATACATGAATGAAAAAATGGAGAGGAGACAAGGCTGTCGAGAGGGAGAGGCGGCTGAATTGAAGAGGGAGAAAACTCTTGCCCTAAAAAATGACAGATCCTCCTTCTATTTTTAAGGGAAATGGGCCATGACAAATGAGCCATAGTATAACACCAGCATGAGGGACCACATTAGGTGTGATAGGGCTGCTCGTAGGGATGACAATGGGACGGGTCCAGACTCGGACCCGCATTGAACCCACCCCGCCGAGGCAGGTCTGGACCCGCTTTAACCGAGTTTGGAAGCAGGCCGGGGCGGGTCCTGGGATTGGACGAACCCGCCCCACGTTACATTTTTAATTTTTTTAATAAAAAAAACTGATATTGATTATACATTTTACTTCTTTGATTGAACAATAAAGTATCATTATTTAATTTTATATCAAAATTCATGTGTTCATGTTAAAGAAGTTGGACATTTTGAAGGAAATAAGAGCAAAATAATAAATATTTAGTAATTTAAAGATAGTTTTACAATGCTTATTATAAATATTTACTAGAGAAAACATGAAATTTAATCACAAAACTCAACTTTTGTGTTTCAAAATTGATTTCTAGCTAAATTTTTTTTTTAAAAAAAAAAACTGGAACCGTGGCGGGGCGGGTAGAACCCGCCGGGTTCGCCGGTCTAAGCGGGTCGGGTCGGGTTTTATGTGTAGCGGGGCGGGTCCTGAGATTGGCCAAACCCGTCCCATACTCGCCCTGTTGCCATTTCTAGCTGCTCGGGAGTTTGTCATCCGATTCTTCTTTTCGTCTTCTGCAGCAAAGGATAGGACTCCCCTCAGAGCCCAGCTAGGGCCTTATTTACATCCCTTTAAGGTGTCTGGAAGCCGACCTGGGGTGACCGAGTTGAAGGTCTTCTTGGAGGGCCGACCTGGGGTGGCCGAGCTGGAGTTCTTCTTCGAGGTCGAGCTGGAGGTCTTTTTGGAGGCCGACCTGGGGTGGCCGAGCTGGAGGTCTTCCTCGATGTCGACTTGGGGTAGCCAAGGTAGAGTTCTTGCCCAAGTCAGAATTCATACTTTTATCAGTGTAACAATCTAAATTAGGAAGCAATCAGACAAATATTAGGGACCAGATGAAGGATATAATCTGACTGAACGAGTGTTGAGCCAGAGCTACGGTACGCAGAAGTAACCACAAGGTTCCAAAATTTTGAAATTAACTTCAGTATTCTCCCTATACTGTATTTTTAACTTTTTTCCATTTTTACCCTTCTATTCACTTTCAGGTTGATTTGTTGTGATTTACTCAAATACCCCTAGCTTCGATAATTTTATGTAATAATAATAATTAAATCGGTCATTTTTAGATAAGTGATATGATAATATCTATAAATGAAAATATCAGTAAAGCAAACAAGACAAGTATTATGTATTTGTCACCAATTGAGCAATGATCACATTTTAAAATTTATATATATTTTGGTCCAAATTTCAATTTACAACTATTGTTCAAAATGTCATAGTTTCCTAAACTTTCATGGATTGTAACACTTTACATACCATTAAATCGATTTGTGTTTCCAAATTCCATCATCGTTTTATATTTTCAAACTTAGAGTCCTTTAAATTAGTTGCTGCAAATTTTAGAAAATAAAAAAGTTATTTTAGTTCTTAAAATTATCTAGTTGTTTGATTTCGGAAAAATGGATTTTTACCCTGCAAAGTTTATTTTGAATTTTTTAGGGGGTAAGAGTGGTTGATGATTTGAAATTTAATTAATTATGAACGAATAAATTCCAAAATTTTCAGCGAATAAAATAATCGAAGTTCATTTCGAATTTATGTATTTGGTTGTCTGTGCAACCTATAAATATATATATTCTTCTATTGATTAAAAGTTAATTACTCTTCTCTGCAACCTATACATACTTCTCAAACACTTGAACATCTCAATGGCTATCAAACTCGACCTACATCGACTCAAGTACAAATGCTGCAGCCGTTTCTCAAAGCTGCAAGCCCTGATCACATAAATTCTGGCAGCGGTTGAAGCCGCTCCAAGTTATCACAGTTTGACCCGATTGATTCCCATCCTGCCAATCTAACTTCATGGCACAAAGCCAAGTTCCAATCTTGAAGCAGTGGGCACCCCACTGAAATAGCGACAATAGCTTTGTTCCCGATGGTTCTGCACAACCTAAGATTCAACACTCGCAGTTTGGCAAGAAATCCAGAATTCATCGATGACAAACCGTGACCGTGTATGCACCATTTTAAGTTGGAAATGTTCAAGTACTCTAGCCCACCTCCACTAACTATGACCCGTATTCCTCTGGCTGGAGCTTACACAAATCGGCTTGTAAGTAGGCTAGAGTATTTGAACATCTTTGAAAGCCAATGCCACTTACAATTCTGCAATGAGATATGTTGATAGCGCGAAGATGGTGGCAATTTGGGTGAGAGCTCAGATTCCATTGTCAGAAACAAGTACAGAGTGCTGTTGATTTTGTTGGGTTTCCGTACCCCGGCGCCAGATCCAAATGCAGCGGAAATAATACAATAACAGATCTGACCCGGGGACGGTCGATCGCGTCTGATTCATATATTAACATGCAAATATCGAATATTATGCACGAAAAGGAATTACCGTTCACCGATGTGAATCTGATAGCGGTCACCCTCGAGTCCAACCAACCTGACCAGATCTACAAGCACAACACCAGTGCTAGTGTGATGTCGGCTTTTCTATGAGAGTGTGTATAGAGAGGACAAAACTCCTTAACCCTAGAGATGAACATATATTTATAGGAGTTTGGGTAATTTATTTGGCTATGGTTATTAGGGTCCAACGGGCCAACAATTGGCCTATTGGCTTGTAGGGCATCTAATGCTAACAATCTCCCACTTGCCCAAAAGCCAACACAAAACTGCAAACTCATAACCAAGTAATTCAATCAAATTGAATAACTTGACGTACTACCAAAGTACATAATTATGCAACATAAATATATCAAATGTTTTAATTTTAGAACTTTCTATAGATGAAACATTTTCAAATATAGAAACTCCACTAAAGTGAGGAGCTTTCAGAAACTAAGTTCATCTCTTCTAAATCACTCAATATGAGCACTTAACATTTAAGTCTCAATTCTCATCAATAGATCAGCGGCCGGTTGATTGTGACCCAGCGAGGCTCAAGTGTATCATAGCAGTAGGATCACAACCTTTGTGATTTTAGAAGTTAAACAACTTTTTGGGCTTACCCTGAATGCCCCATTGCCAATTAAACTCCTTTTAATAGACAATGGCTGAAATATAATTCCAGCACAACCTACCGATCGTGGGTAGCGCCTAGCATCTGTGCTTCACGAAGACCTAAATACAAATGACTAGCAACGTACGAGAACCTGCCAGTCATAGTTAGCGTGCAGTACATTCCTTTCACTCAATATGTCCCGATTGAATCAAGAGCATTGGTTGATCGAGACCCTTTATGATTTCAATAACTATGTATTTGTTTCACGTTATATGATTCATTTGTGTGCGTATATGAAAAACTCTTTTTTCACAAGCACTACCCACTCTGGCCAGAGATTTCTCGAATCATATATAGAAAAACACATAGGACATCCTGGTTCATCAAGACCAGTGGTGAATCCCCAACGACAATCATAGGCCTCTGACAGCATCACTGAATACCCAAAATAACAACTTTATGACCCGCATGTGATCAGCCATTAAATCAAAGTACACAGCTATCTGTCAAGACCTCAATGATGCCTCGGGTCATGAGGAGTAATGGTGCACAACTATGACTAGAAATTCTATACTCGACAAGTGGTAACCACTTATAGAATTCCGAGTAGGGTCGTTCAGTGAACTCATTCCTAATGAGCACCTATTCATGTGTGCTGACTTCTCCAAGCCAACGCCGATGAAACGCGGCGCACTACACTAGACACATCATGAATACCAGTCTCTAGCGAGCATATATCGATATCCCATTCTCGAAGGCTCATCGACCAGGAACATTTAGAAATCGCAGTCGAGAATGTATTTCATGGTCACCATCATATGCGTAACCACATTCTATGGACTATAGCAACTTCAAGGACTTCATCAATACATCAAGATGCATGGGTAAACAGATGAAGAAGTGCCATATATATTAATATTCAAACAAAGATTTGTCATAATAAGATTATAAGTACAATCAATCAACTATTGATTTACTTAATCATGTATGACAACAATATCTTTCATTTTCTCAAAGCCAACTACTTATGTGTCTTAAGACCATCTTCCCAAGATGTCTGACAGACACCAATCGTTGTAAAGGCTTTGTCAGTGGATTCACTATATTTTCTGTTGAAGCGATTTTCTCGATAATAATGTCGCGTCTACCATCTATCTCATTAGATGATATTTTCTCAATATATGTTTGGATCCTGATGAGATCTTGGTTATTCATAATAGCTCAAATGTTGTCACAGTACACAGAGACTGTGTCAACTGCACTAGTTACACCCAACTTTTGGACGAAATTTCATATCCAAACTGCCTCTTTGCTGCATCGTATGCTGCAATGTATTCAGCTTCAATGGTGGAATCCGATATGGTGTCTTGCTTGGAACGTTTCCCAGAGACAACATCATCATTAAGCTTAAATACAAATCCGAACATTCATATGGTATCATCTGCATCCGACTGAAAAACCAGCATCAGCTTAGCCTTCAACTTTTATTTCTCCACTTTCAGATCCAAAAACCATGAACATATCCTAAGTTCTTCATAAGCACTTGAGGATTATTTTCACAATTTTCCAGTAATCTTCACCGGGATCTGTCTGATGTTTGCTCATTACACTAAGAACATACATCAGGCCAAGTACATAACATAGCATACATTATGCTATTAAAAGTAGAAATATAAGGTACCAATGTCATCTTTTCTCTCTCCTTATCAATCTTAAAACCCATTGACTCGAGAGATGAACACTATGACATATTATGAAGTAACTCGTTTTTCGACTATTCTATGCTAAACCCTTTTAGCACATTGTTTATGTACGTAGATTGAGATATCTCAAGCATCATTTAGATCTATCCCTATAGATCCTTACGCTAAACACGTATGACGCTTCTCCCAATCTTACATGGAGAAATTAGTAGATAATCATGCTTTAATTGATTAATCCAATACCATTCATAATGAGCATGATATAATCAACTTAAAGCATCACAAATGTAACCATGCTCCCACTAACCCTTTTGCGCACACATGTTACTTCCGAATTTTTAACAAAACCAAACACTTTGATGATATTATCAAACAGAAGTTCAAACTTCGGGATGCCTTCTTAGGCCCATAAATGGACCTCTGGAGTTTAAAAACATTTTCTCACTCCAAGAAGTTGTAAACACATTTGGCTGCTACATTTCTACCTCATGCCACCACTGAGAAATGTTGTGTTCACATCCATTACACATATCTCATATTCATAATATAAAGATATAACTAATAAAATCTAAATAGACTATAGCATCATAACCGATGAAATTTTTCTCATAAACAACTCTTTGTCTATGAGAATAATCGTTTCTCACCAGTCAAGCTTTGAAGGTCACTACCTTTCCCATCCACTCCAAGCTTTCACTTGTAAATACATGCAGCCAATGGGAACAATTCCCAAAGATGATCTACTAAGGCCCATACCTTATTCGAGTACATGGAGTCCGTTTCAGATTTCATGGCATCTTGCCAATGTCCCGAATCAATATCTGACATCGCCTCCTTGAAAGTCCAAGGATCATATCCATGGTCTATTTCTCGACTACTTTCAAGGAGTAGATTCATTCTATCAGGAGCTCTTAAAACATTTTCAAATCTCCTTGGTGTGTGTAAATCAAAGGTTGTGATTGACTCAATTAATTTCACCGGTTTCACTTTTCTAGTGGTTTGTGGTTCTTGAACCCTTTCAAGTTATATTATTTTGTCATCCTTTCTAATAGAAACATTTTCTCTAGAAAGATTGCACTTTGCGAAACAAACTATTTGCCTGCAATTGATAATATAAATTTCCACAAAATAACATAAGATGGATCAACTATCCAACTCATCTCCCACTGGCTGCTTCACATAAGCAGAACAATCTCAAAATAAAAATTTGGATTATTTTTCAGTCCATATCGTATATGGAGTTTTGGTCACCGCATTGGTATGAATTATATTCAACAAATATGTAACTTTAGAGAGTTACTCAGAGAGAATCACATTCTCTTTAAGACAACTCAACATCATCTTGCACTAACATTTAGTGCTCCACATACGTCCATATGAATCAAATTCAATGGACATTCAGCACATGCTAAATATATGTTGGATTTAAGTTATCATTCTTTTTATATTCTTTGAATATAATCATACTAATTATTCATAAGTTCACCAGATTCAATAATACATGCATTCTTAAAAAATACTGCAAATCA
This sequence comes from Haberlea rhodopensis, assembly GCA_907163345.1. Taxonomy (NCBI): domain Eukaryota; kingdom Viridiplantae; phylum Streptophyta; class Magnoliopsida; order Lamiales; family Gesneriaceae; genus Haberlea; species Haberlea rhodopensis. Next base: position 2,135,174 of record CAJQUN010000044.1, on the reverse strand, counting down.
CATTCGCATATTTAAAAGAATACTATTCTCTATCAAAATAGGAACAATGTTCATGATTAAATCTAGAACAAATAAATAATTACTCAAACAAGTTCCTAACCAGTTCAAGATTTTATATTAAATAAATGTTTCAAACAGCCTTTGCAACAACTCTTGCTACAATGCTTAGTCTCAGGTAGGTTTCACCTTCCTAGGGCTCTCTACTTCTTCACATCACATGCAACTCTTTGCAAAAATGAGAGCACAACTGGCATCATATACCAAAGAAGTAGAACTAATAGAAACATTTAATTTTAATATATAACATACCCTTTCTAGAACGCTTCTAGTCTAGGTATTCCTTACAATTTTGCGCCAGTGACCAGCAGTGAAAACATAGATGCCTCTCCTTTCTTAGTTGCTACTATATCATTTTTCGTCTTTTGAGGTTGTGAACCATTTCTCTTCCTCTTCTTTATCCTTGAACTCTTCCTACCATTGGTATAAGATTCGACAAGAAGAACACGTTTCTCCTTTTGAATCAAGGACTCATGAGTTTTCAACATTTTGACTATAAGATCAAATCTACAGCCAGTTAATGAGGATTTGTCACATTCAGATTTTCCAATTTCTCAACAAGAGTTATTTTTCTTACACCATGCTCATAGACCGAAGCCCCATCTCGCATGTGAAATGAAAATAGTTCTTTTGAAACCACGAGTCTCAGTAATCGCGTCTGTTCACCAAACAACATTTGTAGGTGTTGGAAAATATCAGCAATGTGAACGAATTTCTCATATCTGTGTTGGAACTCATTGGTGACATTGATGCTATCATATAGCACCTAGTCTAGAGATCATCGTCCCATCACTTCTCAAGTGTGGCGAACTCTTCATGAGACGAACCGGAAGACACTTCAACAGGAGACTCCCACCAAGGGTATATAGCAACCTTTTAGAAGCAAGCACTATTTTAAAATTAATAGTCAATCAGAATAATTTGGTGCAGTTACTTTGTTTGTATCGAGAATTGATGCAATCGGATTCACGGCAATCACAATACTGAGAATAAACAGAAAATACATGCAAACCGTTTGATTATTAATTAATTCAAAAACTATGGACTTTAGTTATTGAATGCTCCCACTAAATTTTTCGAATTCGTCACCCTCATGACAAATGAACGGAAAATCGTATTTTCTTAGTGGGCTTGGAGTCCAACTAGCTCATGATAGCCCCGAACGAGGGTCAGCCGACCTCATGATACTAAAGGTAGCTCACAATTGCATCATATGCAACCCCCAAGATATTCGTCTCGTGATTGACATAACCCTACGGAGGCAGGCCAATTATGCATTCTCACGTCAAACTAACCCATCCCACGGATGGTAATGTTCGCCAATAAGACCCCACGAGGGTGAGCAATCTTAAAGGTTAACAGAACCCTATCCATAATTAAGTGGCAGTTAAACACTCAGCTTTCCCATGCCAGATGCCCCCCACGAGGGTGAGACAAGACACCTGACACAAGTAGCGTCTCATGGCTTATCTGTTGATGGAAGACAGGAAACAACAAACTCCTTTGAGCTCCATTTACAGTTTGATATTAAAATTTTTGAATCATATTCAAAAGAGGGATTTAATAATTTTCAAATCTCATCAAGTACTTGTTTGTTTGATTGCCGGACTCATGCAACTATGTTTTATTCATGCAGTCATATGTACTAATAAAACATACAAACAAACATTTATACATCACATGCATAATAAAAATAAATATGGACGATTACGGCCTTTTCCTAATTGATCCACGTGAGCCATACGTGGATCACAAGTCTGTCTAAGGTGATGCAGGTATGTAATGCAATCCTATTACATTTTTGCTTCCATTATACATGTCTTGATTCTTGGTGCTCTGTCTTCAATCTCGATCTCCCACTAATTCTAAAGATTTTACATTTAAATCGTGCAAACAAGAGAATAGGGATACAAATCCGGGGTGGGATACATCAGAAAATAGAGAGAGCAGACTCGCATGCCTGATAACCAAAAATCACAATAATAATGAAACAATAAAAAAAACCTAAACATTCACCTAAACAAATTGGTCAAGGCCCGTAATCATCCATCATGCAATCACATCATATGTAATTAAACATTAAACAAAACAATTACATCATATGTAATTGTACTAATCACATCACATGTAATTAGATCACAATAATTAATTTATTCTATCGTTTCTCACTAATCGCATCATTAATTTAAAATAAAATTAACAAATTAAATAAAACAATTTTATTTAATTTCTAATTAATTAAATTTCAATTAATTGGTAAAATCACTATTTTACCTTTTAACCATCATATTAATCAAAAATTAAATTAACAAATTAAATGAAACATTTTCATTTAATTTCCAATTAATTAAATTTTCAGTTACTTGATAAAATCACTATTTTACCTTTTAATCATAATGGTAATCGAAAATAAATTAACAAATTAAATGAAACAGTTTCACTTAATTTCCGATTAATTAAATTTTCAGTTACTTGGTAAAATCACTATTTTACCTACAAATCATAATATTAGCCAAAAATAAAATTAACAAATTAAATGAAACATTTTCATTCAATTTCCAATTAATAAAATTTTTAACTAATTGTAAAATCTTCATTTTACATTTAATAAATTAAAATTCATATTTTTAATATATTAAGTTTATGATTTATTATTTCAAAAATTAATATCCGGACAAACATCTAAAATGACCCAAAATAATTTATGGACTCCAAATAATTTGGATCCAAAATTAAACCAATTGAAAGCACATATTTTCGAATTTTCAAAAAAAAGTTTTTTTTTTTTTTTTTTTCGAAAATTACTGTTCATTGTCCCTAAAATCAAAAATTAGGGTTAAGGTTTTTGCTTAGAATTCTCCAGCCGCCACTTACTGTTCATCTTCATCTTCCAGACGAACGGCGCGGCTAGGGTTTCACTCGGGCTTCACGCAGAAGCCTCGCCACCTTCGCACGCCGACGCGAGACCAGAACATCGGTCCTGCAAGCCGCAAGCTGGACGGTGGAGAACACATTCCCCTCCGCTTGCTCAGCCGCCTGCACTGGCCGTCTGATTCGCGATTCTGGAGGTGGATTCGCTCCAGATTTGCTCGAGCATTGTGCGCACGTGATGGAGAATTTCTCCAAAGCTGCGTCGCCGCCAGCCACTCATCCGCGAGCGCCGCCGCCAGCCGTACCTTCACCGGTGATGACTAGTGCCGGAAACGATTTTCGGTCAGTATTTGGGCCTGGATTAAAACTCTTTTTATTACAATTTTCTATGTTTTCCGGATTCCAAATTTTTGAAAACTCAAACTCAGATTAGAATTGATGAGAAACGATTTAATAAAAATTAATTATCAAATACATGAATCAAAGCACAACCTGGCTCTGATACCACTGTTGGGTTTCCGTACCCCGGCGCCAGATCCAAACGCAGCGGAAATAATACAATAACAGATCTGACCCGGGGACGGTCGATCGCGTCTGATTCATATATTAACATGCAAATATCGAATATTAATGCACGAAAAGGAATTACCATTCACCGATGCGAATCTGATAGCGGTCACCCTCGAGTCCAACCAACCTGACCAAATCTACAAGCACAACACCAGTGCTAGTGTGATGTCGGCTTTTCTATGAGAGTGTGTATAGAGAGGACAAAACTCCTTAACCCTAGAGATGAACATATATTTATAGGAGTTTGAGTAATTTATTTGGCTATGGTTATTAGGGTCCAACGGGCCAACAATTGGCCCATTGGCTTGTAGGGCATCTAATGCTAACAGATTCACGTCTTGTAGTGCGACATAAGATTTAGACAGTCTTTCAAGTCCAATATCAGTAATGTTGCACCAGTAAAGACCAATGATTGTCAAAGAAGGGCAGCCACGAGCAATAATGGAATGCCCGAGATCCGTTATGCCAAAACAACAATGGAGACGCAAGCTATGCAACTTCGAGCCACAGTGAAGCAACACAGATAAGCCTGAATCAGGGAGCTCGGTGCACCCAGATAGTGATTGCTAAAAAAAATAATTGAAGAAAGAGTACAATAGCCATCACTGTCCGATAAACAATATTTTCACACTATAGAAATATGTTTCGCAGGATACAACAAGGCAAGAGAACTATTACGAGAAAATAATGAAATTTGTGAATTGAGAAGTTCTGCATCTTTTTTTCTATTAATAGAATGAAGATGTCTTTTTTAAAGAGTCGCAACTATTCAAAATAAACCATCACAACCATTTGAAATGAATCATCATAACCATTCAGGAATCATCACAATCATTTAAAGTGAATCATAACAACAATTCGAAATGAATCAATACATCCATTCAAAATGGTTATTAGCAATATTCATAACTATTCGAATAAAAGTGTATTTCCAATATATTTTCGATTTTACAAATTAGAAAATAATAATAAAATTCGAAAATATAATTAATTGGAAGATCAAGCCCAAGATGACTCAAGTGCCCAAGTGCCAATCTTAACTTGTAAATACATATTAAGCCCATTGGTTAGCCGTTAATCAAGCCCATTCTTAGGCCATACTAGTTTAAATCATCTCTTCATAAGCACCTATTATACACGATATTCCTTTATATAGGATTTTATATCTCACTTATTACTTACGTACAAATTATAACAAATTATACAACAGTGATAGCCACTGAAGCTGCTGGAAACGATGTAGTAACTGGTGCAGATGGGAGGGGAGAACGTTGGTTGAAAGGAGGGAGTGTGAGACACTGCTTAGACAAGTGAACGAGCACTGGAATTGTAAAGATCGACAACTGGAAATTTGAATGTGAAGCCAGCGATGATAAGTCTATCCAAATGATTCACGGTCAGAACAAGAATTAAATTTTTTGAAAATTTAGTATAAGCAATCGTCAGGAAGTTGGAGGATAGATGTTGATGGAAATATTCGATCGTTCTTGATATTATGCGCTAGCAGTCTTTAGAAGGTTGCAATACCCGAATATTTACACAAATGCAATCAAATCTCCATATCATAACCACGAGAGCTCCACAGCTGCAACAAGCCAAACTCGATCTTGAATGATAATGCCCCAAAAGTGTAGGAAGACAGTACAATATAATCAACTTAAGTAGATTAATTGGGAATCGGAATGGGTAAAATGAAATGAAATAGTCACATGTTAATAAATCTGCTATACTTGGAGCCTTATGCCAAAACTCCAACAATGGAAGATTATAGCAGAAGAAGACAATTTGCAAGATAATGCTGAGATAGTAAAGATACATTAAGTTCCTTATCCAAAATAGTTGTTTGTGAAACTCTTGTTGTTCGATATTGTACCTCAAGTTTCTCTATCATCCTTTCATTTCACTTTCTTTCTTATTCTTCTTTCCAGAAATGTAATTTTATACTTAAGGCTATCCAAATTAAACCAATCCTCTTCTCTAAAGTCATGATCAAAGGCATAGTTAAAAGGAGTTGAATGTGAGCTTTGTACAGTCATTTTATTCAAAAATGTGTAAACTTTCTTTAATGACAGCTTTACTTCAAACCCATTAATGAATATCGAAAAGAATTATAATCACAAACATATTTGACGACAATCATCGAAAAGGATTTCAGATTCAATAATTTAACAAGAGTAAAATTACAACTATAAGGGTGAGGGAGAGCTGCAGACTCGAACCCAAGTCTCCACACTCACAATGACGAGTGGTGCTAGATGAGCCAGAGAACGTCGGCCTAAAGGTGAACGTCTTGATTATATTAAAATGAGAAATAAATCACACTTCAAAATGTTAATTGTATCACTCCTACCTTTCACAATCTTTGACTTATTAAGCCTCACATGTGAGCCCATTTGAACTATTCATTCAACTATTCGGGCTCACAAAGAAGCCCAAATACAACATGGACAAAACCAAGAGCTAAGTCGGCCCATAATTTCACTAGGGTTTTACTATATTTAACGTGTTACCGCAGTTCGTTCTGTCCGCTTTTTTGCAGGCTGCAGCATCGCGAAAAACAGGCGACAATGGTAAGATTTTGTTTTGAAAAATGAAATGTGGCTACGATATTGAGATTTTGTGTTCTTTCATTCAATAATTTCTTGTGCGGGACGTTTCTATTCAGAATATTATGTGTTTTGTTTAGATTTTGAAGGGAAAATGACAAGAGGCTTTTATTGTTTCGTTACCTAGATTTCAACTGAGGATAGATTTAACTGCTGTTTCCTTATTATGGTATAACAAGATTTCATTCTCATATATCTTTTTTGACCTTTTAATATGTTGTTTCTCGCATATCTTAGTGTTTTACTGAAATGTATCCCTGGTTTTCTTTTCTTTTATTATTTTATTTTTCGATTTTATTGATTTTTTTTGGTTCAAGTGTGATGTCTTGGTTTTTGGTGTTATTTGGTTGAATTGTCATATTTATACGAGATATAGAGTATGTTTTTGGGTCATTATTGTCTCTGTGTGTTCGAATATTCATAGTATTTTATTTATCTACGTTTAGTTTAATTTGAGTTTGGGTATAATTTTTTGCAGCCGAGATTTGTACTCTTTCTATTAGATCTATTGTGAATTTTCTAGCACCCTATGTTCTATTTACAGGTCTTTGTCAAGGCGCACAAGTCAAGGGCATACTTCAAACGGTTCCAAGTTAAATTCAAGAGAAGGAGGCGTAAGTAATTGATGATGTTTTAGGACCCGCTTTCATATTAGGTCTTCATGAACTCGATATTTTTCTTTTAATTTAGAGGGCAAGACTGACTATCGGGCAAGGATTCGTCTGATCAACCAGGACAAGAATAAGTACAACACTCCGAAATATCGTTTTGTTGTGCGATTTGTATCCTAACGTGCCCTTGTTTTCTATTTGATATAAAAACTATTTATTTTTGAATTTTATGCGGTAGTTGATATTTCACAGTTCCATTCATCTTGGATGGACAAATGGCAATACGTATATGCTCAAAATTGCATTTTTGGCTGAAGTTCCAATTTTTAACCCTAGCTCATATATTTATCTTGGGAATTCGTGTTTCGGTGAATTAAGGTGCGTGTTACGCAATGAATCACACGATTGACGAAATTAGTGCATGATAGGTATATAACGAGCATTTGGTATCGCTACCGAGTTCGAATAATTTAGAAGTATATTTGTGTTTATTCTATTGATGTCGTAGTAGTTGTGTATTATGGTAAACATAATATCTCTTTGCCTAGTTGAACCCTTAATTCACTCTTAGACCAATAAAGATGTAATTGCCCAAATTGTCTCTGCAAGTATTACTGGTGACCACATCCTAGCTGCTGCTTATTCCCATGAGCTGGCTCGTTATGGCCTTGAAGTTGGCATCACCAATTATGCTGCTGGTATTGTTGTTTAGAAATTATTTTTTCCCAATGTTTTACTCAATCCCACTTGTAAATGTTGTCTAATGCATGGTGTTAGCGTACTGCACTGGACTTCTGCTGGCCCGTCGAGTTCTGAAAACGCTTGAAATGGACGAGGATTATGAAGGAAATGTGGAGGTAATTAATCTGTTCCCCCTGCATATCATCATATATCTGCTTAGAGGTGTGTTTCTGTGTTTGGATGTGCTTCTCATTGTCGCACGTCACATGTGTTATGAGGATTTTTTTTTCATTCAAGCGTTTTGGATGTATAGCAACCTGAAATAATCTTTTCAGGCCACTGGAGAGGATTACTCTGTCGAACCAGCTGAAAGCAGAAGGCCTTTTCGTGCGCTTCTCGATGTCGGACTTCTAAGGACTACCACCGGAAATCGTATTTTTGGTGCCCTCAAGGTATCACTGTTTCTGGATTAGGCATTTATATTATTGGGTTCATCCAATGCCTGTGGTAGCCATTTTCTGCGGCTTGCCTTGTCGTAAGGTTATATCATGTTGGAAGAAATTGTAGTATGTTAATAGTCAAGCTTTAGTGTATCAACTGTGCTCCTTTTTCTCATCACAGGGAGCTTTGGATGGCGGACTTGACATCCCTCACAGTGATAAAAGGTTTGCTGGATTTAGCAAGGATAACAAGCAACTTGACCCTGAAGTGCATAGGAAATACATCTATGGAGGTCATGTTGCTACCTACATGAATGTAAGTTGTGCTCTTTGCTCTATATTCTAACGTAAGTATTACCTTTTTCTAACCTTTTGGTTGGTCATGCAACGAGCAAGAGTTTCTTATTCTTTAGTGCTGTAAATTGATTTACAACCCTGAACTTTGCAGACTCTGATAGAAGATGAGCCCGAGAAGTACCAACTTCAGTTTAGCAAGTTCATTAAAAAGGGTATTGAGCCAGATACCATTGAGGAGATGTACAAGAAGGTTCATGCTGCCATTCGTGCAGATCCCACAAAAAAGAAATCTGAAAAACAGCCACCAAAGACGCACAAGAGGTATGTCGATCTTGTAATCTGATAAGACCATGTTTTACACATAATTATTCCCTAGAATATGATGTTATGAATGGTTCTCTCACAAGAGATATGGCGATCTTGTAATCTGATAAGACCATGTTTTACAAGAGTCGTTCTCTCTGATGAATTGTTCTCTTATGAGCTCCATTCTACGCTTATTAATTCAATTATGTTTTCTTACTTGCAGTTTGTCCTTTTGGAATTACGTCTTGTAATCTTAAATATATGTCCAATCAAGAAATCTGTTTTGTTTAAATTCAATCATGTTTTCTTAGTTGCAATTTGTCCTTTTGGAATTACGTCTACAGATTCAACAGTAAGAGGCTAACTTATGAGGAGAGGAAGGCGAAGCTGATCGAGAGGTTGAATGCTCTGAACGCTGCGGCAGGAAACGATGACGAAGATGAAGATGATGACGAGTGAACATGCTCAGCAGTCTAAATCCCCGCATAAATTTTTGCGTTTTGTATTTGCTCTATGGGATATCTTTGTTTTGCAAATGTATGGTAGATTTGCCAGATTTATATTGTTTCTGAGCAGTACGACTCGTGTAGGGGATCGATTTATTTTTTCTTGCCAAACTTTAAATCATCTCTCCATGGTCCTTTTTCTTTTTGAATCAAATCTATCTATGTTTAGTTTTGAAAGAATGCATTACAACTTACCCGACTAACGGTATTTCCCTTATGTTACACTGATATTGACTTGATATAGATGAAATTTAGATTTTTAGAATTTTATAGTGCACGAAACAGATGTTTTATTTATTTCTTGGCTTATTAATGTATTTAGGATTTGTTTGGTTTGTTGGATAGGATTAAATGATGTAATTATTAAAATTAGATAATGATAAATAATTTAGTGTGAAAATATATGGTGCTTGGTTTGGAGGATAAGATGATGGAATAATTTTATTTTATGGTATTTTCAACTATTTGAATTTCAAATTTTGGTAGGGAATTCAAACTTCTGATGAGATTTCAATTTTTTGCGATTGAGTTATAGAAAATAAGTTATGAATTTCAAATTTTTTAAAAAAGTGGAAATATATTTATATATATGTCATTTTGCTCTAAAGTAGGATAAATACGATGCGATTGTTTTTTTTTAATCCTGCAAACCAAACACGAGACTAAAAATAAACCTAATATTACTAATCATTATCACTCGATCCAAACATTCGATCCAAACATGGTCTTATAGTATTCATTAAAATTATTTCGTTTTTTCCTCAAAGAAAAATTATATGGTTTTAGTTGGTAAATTTAGGACGTATTATCTAATAAAATCAGGATCAAGCTTGAAATCTGATCCATTTACGTCTATGCTCACAAATAATTAAACACATGAAGAGACGATGTAAGGCTGAGGTGAGCAGCAATTCAAGCCACATTCAGGCGAGAAAAGTTTGAGAATTCGGCTAATAACACTTGACTAGCCAATGTACCACTACATTTTAGCAATATCTCATCCAAAGCATAGTGTGCCGGATCCAATGAAAGATTTGGCAACACAATAATTTCATAATTTGAGATTCTCTCGTTCATGGAGCTATTTTTTTTGAAGAAGTTAACTCAATTATGTAAATTTATCAAGCAAAGATTCGTTTTCACATAGAGAAAGAACTATTTGCTTGATACAAATTGAAGTTAGCGGTCAAGAAACACCATTTGTTTCAAAGGGACATATGATTTCAATGATTCGTCCTAGAAAGCAAAGAAACACGGAAGCTTCAATTTTCATCAGGGTCAAAATCCTTAACCTTCAATTCTGCATCTTCTCCATATTGAATGCAGTTGTCGATTTGCGATAAAATGTACTGAATACTGCACAAAATGAGGAGATATTGATTTTTCAATTAGCTATAACTCAAAACCTTGAAGTCTTTCCGCTGTCTCTCTTAGCATGGCACAAAAAATCGATGGTAAATGAGAAAGGCGTTAATCCTACAAACATAATGCAACGACTTTACATTACATACGAGGGAACCAAGGTTTAAACTCAAGTTGAAGGTTCTATGGCCCATGAACTGGAGATTGGCAAGGAGAGATTAAATATGTAAGTAGAGCTAGAGGTCTTAAGGAGCAGATCAAGAATGAGCAAGAAAAGCGAGTCCAAGTGATAAAAAGCACTAAGATGGATTAAAGTTTCAGATGAGCGAGAATTAATTAAGCATGCCTTTGTGAGAAATGGTCTTTAACTAAGGCTTCTTTTGCATATGAAACAAACAAGTGAGGTCCTACAAATTATCAGCATCTGGTAAGTGAGCCTAAAGCACCAAAGAGACTCAACAAGAACACCATAAAAAAGAAGTTAGCTCAAACACTTGATCTGCTTTGTAAAATAAATTAACTTTCATTCATGTCAAATCATACAATTACAAGTTGAGGCAACTACTGATAAGGAATCATTTTCTTATTCAAAAGCCAACAACCAGGCATATAACTAAAAACACATTTTTGGCCATAGACTAGCCTTCATTAGCAGAACAAAACCCAACCTGGTCGTAAGCAAGAAAATGCAAAAAGGGATTCCCACACCAAAGTAGTTCGGAAGAGGTGGGAGGGAATCAAGGTCTAGTATCTTTATCATTATTAAGTTAGTCGTAATTGACACCTTGTTTTAAATTCAGAATTTACTATCAAAGTGGCTATATACCTGCTCTCTTTTCTCAAGTCAAGGGGTAGATAGCTCACCATATTATACTGATCCACCTGATTCGATGAAGTAAAAGAGACAATTAATTATATAGTTAGGTAATTGAAGTTGTAATGATACTTGATGAGGACAATATGCATCGACACTCGGGCAATACCATAGAAAGATTAAATCATGGTTTATAGACAAGTATGCGCACACACACTCACAATACAACAGAAATGGCTAAGTATCCATCAGAAATCACTATCTTCAGCATGCGGCGACATAAAAAATATATAGAAAACTAATATTTCTTTCATTTAACACCAGAACCAACAAATGTTGAAAGACAACTGAAGAAGAGAAGAAAAACACTCCGACTTAAAGCAAAAAAATCAAGAAAATGCCAGATGTCATCCCCTTTGTCTACAGGCAACAATAAATATGGACATCATAAGCTCTTCCAAAAACTTGAAGCTACTGATGTCCACATAAAATGATTTTGATTTGGGGAACACACCCTTTTGTTAATAAGAAAGGGATGCCGCCTTCTCAAATTTTTAAATAGATTAAACTCAGATATGCTCAAACTTACCAAATCAATTAATGATTTATTAAGGTTTTCAAACTGTTAGCCATACGCTGATTTAACTCTGCCAGCAGTGTCCGTGGTTCCGGAATTAGATAACTAAAGGAAACAAAGCCATGGCAAAAATACAAACAAAGATAAAAATGAGGGCAAGGCAGTAAAACTTAATATTTGAAACCTTGCCCTTAAAGAACCCCAACACAACACACAATAATACAGAAAAGATATCTTTATAATGCAAAATGGCACTGACTTTTCAATGTCTCTCTTGTTCGTCACAAGGTCCATTTTGGAGAGTATATCAACATGGGTATCTCCAATTGAACCATGGGAGAAAGCGAGCCATGCAACCACTTATGAACTTGGTTACATCTGTTATAAACTAATGCATAAATAAAACATAGAAGTTTTAGTGTACATAAAGGCAGTGGAAAGGCATGGCAGTAGATGGGATAAAATACAGGTGCAAATACCTGAGAGTCGAGTAAGTATATGACACATATTTTGAAATTTTTTCGCCTTAAATGCTCCACAAATTCTTAAGCACAGGAACATGGGAGAAAAGTTCTATCTTTTTCCCACCCACCGCTAACCCCCACCCTATAAGATTCTCTTATAGGGGACTCCAGGGTGTCGCTTCTGCCCTGTTGTATAAGAACAATTAAAAAATACCAATATTGGTATACATAAAGACAGGTCATATAGATATTTTACTGATAATAAATGATTCGCCATTATAATTTTAAGAACTTTTCAGAGAAATAACTAATTTACAAGTCACAAATTTAATTCATAGTTTCTCATACTAAGGGGAAAAACATAAAAAAACAATCAATGAAGTTTAAAGTTGGACAGTCATAGTCTCTGCTGTCAAGAGGATCATGATAGCAGCCAGCAGCCAGAAGCCATCACAAAATTTGAAGGGCTATGCCATGAAACTAATGGATTTGAATTTTATAGCATTTCAATAATCACATGTCAATATTCACGATCAAGGATTATCAAATCATTGTGTTAGTAAACTATACAAGAATTAATCATTTAAAAAGTATTGGAGTCAAGATGCCAACACTGCTTCATGCAATCTAGAAATTGAAATGCAGAACAACGAAATAAGGCTATTTGAAACAAATGAAGTAACAAATCTTTTAAAAGAAAAGATTCACATGTTTCAAATGGGTAAAATGTCTAGCAAAAACTGCAAAACCAACTCAGAAGAAAGACGATTGGTAAAGAGTAATAACTAAATTATGTTTCTGATATAACTTTGTATACGTACGAATAAAGGCAAACAATGCAGCTGGTAGTGCCGATGCCAGACAATCCAAACAAGCTACGTCCAGTGTAGCACATAAAAGTATTCCCGTATTTCTTTCCTTTTTTTCCTACTTATTACTTTCGTTTGGGTGAAAACAAGTGAGGAAACTACTTCAGTGTGTCGCCATAGTGAACTTCTCTATCAAAAACATTAAGGACGAATTTACCCTAGGCCATACTTCCATGTTTCACACAATTCATAGATAAACAAAACTTTAATTTGACAATCATATTTTTTTCTAGTAAAGAAAATCTTGAGGATAATTATTACCAGCATAACTTAATGTCATAATATAAGCAATGAAGCAGCTAATACATACCTGGCAGTCAAAAACTAAGTAATCATCATCCAAGTAGTTATCTAACTCTTCTGTCAGCCAATCATCCAAGATGCTACATGAATACCAACAACGTCTCATATCAAAATAAGCTTCAATATCAAATTCCACAAAAATCTAAAATTTGGAACATATAAACCCTAGCGATCCATCGCCATTTTTCCCGATCGATCGCCAACATTTTCTGTCTCATCGTGATCGATCACCAAAATGTTCGCTTCACTAGCAATCGATCGCTATGTTACACCGATCGATCGCCAAGCCATTTCACCGCCTTATAATTTTACTCTGCTTCGGCGATCGATCGGCACAAGGCTAGCGATCGATCGATTTTTCAGACCACGGCGATTTTGAGCTTATCTTCATGTTGTAATTCTTCCAACTCAATTCCTTCTATCAAAACATGATAAAGGCATACAATAACATCATATGAGTATGTTTACTTAACTAAACAACTCAATTATTTCCTTTATATCATGTATAAATTGAAGAATCACCAAACTAATGTGTTTCTATTCCAACTCAAACTAAACAAATACATAACAAGTAGATAAAATACATACACATGACTCTTACCCACTAGAATCCACTTCTAGTTCACAAGCCTTGTGATTCCAAGCTTTAAACCAAGACAAGAGTGCAAGAGCAAGCAAGGGTTTGAGAGGAGCTTGTGTAGAGATTTTTAGGTGTATGTGGTATACTATGTCTTTTTTTTAAATCTGATTACCTTGTTCCTTCAATATAAACTCAAATACACATGACATTCAACTCACATGCTCACCACATTCCAAATGAAATGCACATGCATAACTCATTAGTACTCAACCACATGTATCTCATGTCCTTCCCACCCACAACATAGTGCACTTATTACATATACAACAACCCATGTAATATTACTTCAAACCATATGTAGATGTTCTCAACTAGCACCTACATAATAGTTCAACATATATGAAAACTCAAATAATTATATATGTTTAGCATACCCCGTTTAACTCGAACTCAAGTCCACTTGATTCCGTAATTATTGCATCATTATTCCATAATCACATCAAACATGTTTAAGTTAGATCAATGCATTACAATTCTCCACTACTAAATGAATTTCTTCCTCGAAATTACATATACATAACATGAACAACACAAACATATACCATCTCATCCTCTTGGTAGCCTGATGAAATTTTTTCCATGAGTACCGCTAATCGCCACTCCAGGCGACGTTATAGAATTGGTCTGGCTCTCCATAATACTATCGGATGATGCCATGAATCTAAGTAACATATACTCCAATTGTGTCATGTTTCCTTCAGAACTAGCTCTATTATCTCTGTGATGTTAGAATTGTTGATGTGTAAAATGAGAGTATTGAGGTCTTTGCGGGTATTGGTGGCTCCAACCTTGCAGTGAAGGATTTCAGTGCCAATGGTAGTCGAAGTTCGCCAAATCATTTGAACATGTGCAACACACTACCTATATCTCTATCAAATATGGGACTACCGGTTGCCAAAACTCCATTTGCAGAATATAGTTCGAAAAGTTATGATACAGAATGTGTCTGCCAATATATTGAATCTCTCCCAAACTACATAAAACGACTCCAAATATTGTTGAGAAAAAATTATGCAGACTTGTTGATAAAACATCTCAAGTACCCTCGCAACAAAAACAAAATTAAACAATTAAATATATATATTTTTCAAAAATAAATATATAAACAACTATAAACAAAAATAATGGTTAAATTGCAGTCAAAGAATCTCGTATGATATTCCTAAAATTAGTCCCCGGCAACGGTGCCAAAAACTTGATCGCGCTTTATTTAACAATAAATTCTATCGATGCACGCTTTAACTCAAATAGCACGATTTCTACCAAAAATGCAAGATTGTCGAGTTTTAGTATAGATTATGATAAGTATGAGTGTCGAACCCACATTGACTAACTGTAAGTACAAAATAAGACATTTTTAACTATATTTAACATATGATTATTCATTGACTGAAATATTAATTAACTAAATTAAACTACTAATCCAACCAAGCAAATCAAAGATGACAAGAAAAATCATATTGAGAAGATTATCAAGACGTCGGTTTTGCCAATATAATCTCTGGCCCTTGATTGAATATTCAATTATTCATATATCTCTAATGTGACGAGTTCTCCTATTTTATTTAATATACTCTTCCAAGTTATATTAAATTTCAATACTGGCGTGCAATAAGTCATTCCAGCATCCTTATTGAACAATCAATATTGCACTAGGATTTGTGAAAACTTCTAGCCTTCGATTGGGTAATATATTGCTATTATACATGTATTTGATCTCATCTTTCGATCTCAATCTGAAATCCACGACACAATATATTAGGTCGTATCACAATATTATCTTCTGATATCAATAATAATAATTAATGTCAATTCAAATGACGATCATTTCATGAAAGCATTAAGAACATAGATCCTGCATATATGATACAAAATTCAATCAAGATAAGAATAATTAAATCATAGGTTCAAATCAAAGGATTCCCTAATCTTGATAAATAAATTTAGTTCATAATAATAATTAGAAAACAATGCCTAAACATGTCTTGTAACAAATCAAGCATAAAATAAGAGTTTAAAAATAAGAATAAACTCCCGGTGTCGACTCCGTTTGTAGATCATAGCTTTCTCTTTTGTTTCCTTATCGATCGTCTATTTTGATCTCCTTGTTGGGGCATTCCAAGTCATAGGATGTATATATGGTGGATGATGGTGAGATGATGGATGACGGCTCCTAGGTTAAAAGTGACGTGAATTGTGGTTCAAATATGTATCATTCTCCTAATTTTCGTGCAAGATAGCCCTTATATAGTGGGGGGAAGAATAAGCTTCCTTGTTGCACTCAAACTTTTTAAAAGGAAACAACATCTAAAATTTCTATCGCCTACCGACCGATTGTGCACAAGCTATCGATCGGTCGGTATCCACTTAAATTTATTTTTGCAACGCACGCATTTTACCGATCGATCGGTGAGATATTTACTCATGTTGAACAGAAATGAGTTTATTTCAAGATATGATCGAGCGGGAGTTTGCCCCATTAAACCAAAAAACCGATTTTTTTTGTATTATTACCTGAAGCTGAAAACGCAAGTTGAATAGGTCAAGCTATCAAGCATAAAATGGATTCGATTGAGATTCAACTCAAAGATTTTATTTATTTATAATACATACATTTAAAATAAAGATAGAGATGGATTTTTAAAATATTATTTTTAACATAATTTTTTAAAATATTATTCTTCCTTTAAACGTGATATCAAGTACACTAAATATAACTTTTTTTATTATTAAATTATTACCACACTAAATAATTTAGAGAAATTACTTATTCTAGATTATTTTTAGCTACAAAATTATACAAATAGCCTTATATTATTTAAATATCCTAAAATACCCTTCTATTTACCTTCACATTCACCTTCAACAAATAAATATCTGCAAATCCCAAAACATAAATCTAGTGCGTTCTTAGAGGATTGAAAAATTCTTTACATAACAAACTTATAGCTTGCACTACAAAATTTATAAATAAAAATACAACCCATAACTCAACCCAAGATCATTACATTAATGTTACTTTCACTAAAGAACCAAACTTCACTATCGAAAAATTGCATGAATCAAAAGCTATGAAACTGTTCAAAACATTTCCGCCAGACGTGACGTAAAGTGACTGCTCTTATCGCATCAATTCATTTTAAAAAATGCAAAAAACTTATCATATGTTTGATTTCATTTTGAATTTCAATTTTTTTTTTTTAGTTTACTTCATGAAACTAATGCTATATTTGCTTTATATAACTCATTCAGAAAGTTGCAAGCTTTATATAATTCGTCCACGAAAATCGACGATTTACGAACAAAAAAATAAAATCAAGTTAATCAATATTTGTGATAATCAAAAACTTCTACACAAGTTACAAAGTGAATTAATGGTAGTTAAAGCTATTTTTAAAAAAAATTAACTTAAAGGATATATTTGGAACTTAAGGCTATTTTTTAAAAATAACATAACTTAAGGTAAAAATTACTATAGTAATTCATAGGAGGCCATTTTATAAAATCCCTCAATAATTTAAGTAAACAAGGGTATTAATAACATTTGGATGTACATATAGGCACAACAAATTTCTAGTGGGATTTTTGGGTGAGAAAACTTTTTATGTTTATTAAATAACAAAATAAAAATATTATTGTCATATATCTTGTAAGTAACAATTTTTTATACGATTATTTGATATACTCCTCAAAAGAAAACAAAAAAAAATTGAGTAACTTTATTTTTAATTTTATATGAAAAAAATAAAATACAAAAAAGCATATATAAATAAAGATAATAATGGTCAAAGTATTGTTTGGAATAAAATCAGCACCTTTTGCCATATGTTATGTGCATGTGTAGATGAAATATTAGATCCTAATATCTATTTATATCTCAACGAGGCTTTGAGCTGTCATTATATATGAAGACGTAACGATAAACATTTTGACTCACATTAATTATATTGAAGACTTTGAAGTTGAAATTACTGAAGAAAACAGGTGGATGACACGAGTTCCGACTAAATTAATCTCTCATGTAAATTATTTTGCACACCGAAATGGATTGGTGGAAGCTCAGTTATGCTATAAAGGTCTCTTTTTTCTTTTTCTCGCGAGGCTCACAGCTAAGAGCATATAGGAGAGAGGAAAGGTGAACTGAAGAACTAAGAAATGCGCTTCGATTTCCAGCTCTACATTTTGGATCTAACAATTTTCGCCTGCTTCATTTCCTAATACCCGTCATTACTCTCGGAAATCTAAGAAAAAAATGAGGGTTTTGGGGGAATCCTGGTGTTTCTGCAACGGAGGTGGCAAGTCGGAGAGAATGAAGGCTGCTATTTTCTCCGGCAAGGCTCTGGCTATGGCTAGAACACACGGCGGTGGCACCGGCTTCTTGATCAACCGGAATCTGTTTCTCACTACCCACGCTAATATCCCCTCTGTTGCCGCTGCGGAGACCGCCGACATTAGGCTCCAAAATGGACTTGCTGCTAGTCTTTTTCCTCATAGGTCAGTTTCGAATGTCGTTTTCGTTACTTGTTTTTAGCTTTGGGTTTGTGTTGAGCTGGAGATGAATGACTATCCCCCTTTTTTGGGGGGATGGTAGGAAAGGGAAGGGGTTGGGGTTGGGTAGACTCACTACACAACCACGACCAACTATACCCAACCCCTTTAGAGCATATTCAAAAACTTACAATGTGTTATGTGTATGCTTTGTGTGGAATATATGTTGTTTGATGTTTTCTGAGAGATTATTGAAGAAATCTAGGGAAGTTTCAAGAGTGTTAAATGTTGATGGATAACGCAAAATGAAGTTATTGTGTTGTGTCGATCGTTGGGAGCTTGGGGTTGATTTTGGATCTGGTAAAATTTGGCTTTTTAATCTTGAATTTGCTTGAATTATTATCGCTGCGAATTCAACAAATATTATTGGTGAAACATTTTTGTCATTTTTTTATGGGAAGAACGATTTTCTGGGAAATAGACTGATAATGAAATCAGAAGTTAACTGGGAGTTAATTGATATACAGTTCTCCGTGATTATAATTCGTGGGTGTATGATACAGGTGTACCAAACACGTCATTTTTCTTGTATTATCTTCCTTTTCCAACTTAAAATACCAAAAACTCCAAAAAGAGGCAATTGAACTACTCAAGAGTCTGGGGTAGCTTTGGATGAAAATACCTGATTAATAGATGATTGTGCTAACCAACGCATGTTGGTACGAGTCTTGTGAACGGGGAGATAGTTGCTGGAAAATCTTCAGCTTTCACAGGTGTCTGGTCCAGGCCGGCTTCAAATTAGTCTGGACCTAATGTTACCCAAAAAAATGGATGATTATGCTATGTCTCTCACCATATGTATTAGGTTATTACAATTGCTGTAACTCACGGTTTTTTCATCATCCTACCCCTGAATCTTGAGGTATAACCAATCTAAATCGCAAAACGAAGCCTAATGCCTACCCCAAATGCTACACCGTCTAAAATCTCAAATTACCTGAAGAAAAACTGTTTTTTTATCGGTTAAGGTTGGCTACTCTCCATTCATTTCTTGTTGGTAAAGGTGGTCGTATGTCACCCTGAGACATTTTTTTTTGTTGGTAGTTGAGAAAGTTATGAAGCTTCATCAATATGTTCTTTGAACTTTTTATCATTAAGTCGTAAGTAATATTCAGATTCTTGTGTTTTTAGCATCCAATAATCAGTAATTGATGACAAGAATAGGAAAAGATGTTACCAGCATCAATCATTGAATCACTACCCATGCATCTAAGGTTGTCTTTCTACAGAAACTAGTCAACAGCCAACATAAGGAAAAATAAAACAGTAAAAAGCTCAGTAATGATTCGCAGCATTATCTCGACTTATAGTTAAATTATATCAGAAATGCCTATAAGGATTTTAATGCATGTCTAGGATGTAAAGGAATTACAATAACAGTTTTTATATTTGATCAAGACCGAACTTCAAATATTTTTGAAAGAGGAGTTGGTGTGAAGTACTCATATTATTGGTGATTAGTTATGGTGGGAAGGGTGGATCCTAGGACTTTCATGTTTAAGAATGGCCTCTAGCATCGAACCAACTCCCTAACTTCCTTTTTTGCCCTTCTGGAACTAGAGACAAAGATCAAATGGTGCCATTTATACTCTATAATGGCCAGTCCTCCAGTAAACATCATATTTTACTCTCATTCCTTTTTGGCTCCAAAGGGTATGTCAGATTCTGTGTATTTGGAATGTCTCGGTACATGTTATTAATTGATTTCCTGTAAGTCGGAGAACAATCCATATGTTGATTGTTTTTTACCTTGACTGACAATCCAGTTATATAAATCATGATTCACTTGAGGCTAATCAATTTCCCCGACTTCTTAACTTTTGATTGGATATGATTTTTTTTTTAAAAAGGGAGCACAAAGACATATTCTGATAATCGAGTCATGTTCTAAATTTCTTATTTTTTCCAGGTTCTTTATTACGAGCTCTGTTCTTGATCTGACTATGGTAGGGCTTGATGCCCTAGATGGAGAGTCAAATGCACCAGCCCAACCTCACTACTTGAAACCTTGTTCAAAGCCAAATTTGGAACTTGGAAGTATAGTTTATCTTTTAGGATATACAGAGAAACAGGAGTTGACTGTAGGTGAAGGAAAGGTAGTTATAGCTACAGACAACCTGATAAAGCTATCAACCGATGGAGTGACTTGGAGTGCAGGCTCTGCTGGTTTTGATATTCATGGCAATCTCGCTTTCATGGTTTGTGATCCTATGAAGCTTGCAACATCACCAAACACTAAATCCTCTTCTACTTCCACATCTTCGACTTCATCATGGAAGAAAGATGTCCCCATGCAATTTGGTATCCCTATCCCAATCATCTGTAATTGGTTAAACCAGCACTGGGAAGGCAATCTTGATGAACTTAACAAACCCAAGTTACCTTTGATACGGTTGATGTCTACTGGTCAGAAAAGTGAGCATTCTTGTGCATCATTCACAATGCGACGAGTTTTTAAGTCAGCCGAAGGTGAAAACATGGGGACACCAACATCCTCAAACATGATATCTAGACCTATTGAGCAACCTGGATCAAGTTCTGCTGTTGTCAACATATTGAAAGATGAGACCTTGACTGGTGACCCACAAGCTGAAACTCATGTCCAGGGGATTCCAACACCGGAAATTTATGAGTCCCCGATGCTAACTTCGTTCCCAGTGAAGAAGAAGGATTTCACTCAGATTCAGCTTTTGGACATCAATTTTCCACCTAGAATTGTTGAAGCTTCACTGTCACCTCAACCATCGAGAAAGTTACTGGCCCACTGTGATCAAAATCATTCCAAAAACTTATCTAAGCTACCACTCGAAGGACAACGGTTGCGTGAGGTAGGACCATCCAGGCCCATAGCAGACGCTGAATCAACCGGATCAGTCAATGGAGCCGCCCATAGTGAGATCCAATCAAGTTCGTCACCAATTGAGGTACCAGAAGCGCCACTTGAATTCAGCAGCGAAGGAGAAACGACCATGTACTCTGCTGAGACTGCTGAAAGCCGTAACTATACCAGTCCTAGAGAGGGGATGCTTTATCAAGTAGGGAGGAGCCAAAGTTGTGTCAACTACAACCGATGGGGGCCAATGCAGAAAAATATAGTCGCCCGTGGGGCAACGCTGGAAAAGCACAGGAGCTTTATGCAAGGAAGAAATATTTATTCTCAAGGTACTTCTCAGAGGAGTAACGACTACTTTAGTCCAACGGCTTCTTCAATAATGAAGAAGCGGAACAATTTGGAGCAACAAACCAGGCCAAGGCAAAGTGCAGTCCATTCGTCTCCACGGTGGTTTTTCTAACAGTTATCGGTACATTTAACTATTCTTTCTATATGAAATATCTACCGTGGACTGCACATACCACCAACTTGCCTTTAGCCTATACATGTAACTATTACATCTTGTTGATCAATAAGAAAATTGTAGGGCTTGGTTTGAAGGTTTGGACCCATTGTGATTATTGAATGATTAGTACGTTTTTGATTAGTACAAAGAGTGATAAAACAGTGTACAAGTAAGGATGTAAGGATGTTGAAAATCTTGTATTAAATAATATTAGGCTTGGTATAATTTTTTTATGAGGATAAAAATAGGAAATTTTGATAAAATGACCAAAACATCCCTATAATACCCAAGTAAAGCATATTTGATTTTGTCATTATACCTTGTATTCTTCTCCCCTCACCTAGTAAAACACATACAACCACATGTACTACTGGTACTCCATTCTTCAAGTCCCTCCTCAGAGAACCCATGATTTTGAACTGATAAAAATGCAGAATTGGCGCCTCTGTCTTCTCCTCCACTCGGACAAAACCAAGCTTCCCTTTTCAGATTCAGCTTTTCGCTCGTTGCTGATGTGTGGGCCATTATTTGCGATCCATCGAAGAAAGCTGTGTATGAAGGCGAGCTCACTCGTTTCACAAATGTGGATTTAGTCGCCGCTAGGAAGCCGCAACAGCCAAAAGAAGATAACACTCACCAGAAATTTCCCGTCCACCAAAATATGAAAGGAGGCGGCAGAGGTAGTGGCGTAGGTTCTGATGGTACCAGCGTTCCCAATCCTTGCTCTCCCATAGAATAACGACGTGAAGATTGGCTGATGGGATTGATGTACAGCAGGGAAGCAGCGGGTTGGCGGCGACGGTGGCTGCTGCAGCGGCAGCCGTGTGTAGGGATGGCGGTAATGCGATGAAGGAGGCAGATGTAGTGGCGTAGGTTGGGGCAAAAGGGTTTAAAGGTATTTTCTCCCCTTATCATGAATAACGTACAACAATAATTAAATTGTACCAGGTGGGTTGGTCACTTGGTCATTGGTGGGATTATTTTCATGGATTTAGTCAGCCTTTTTTCACGGGCATGTAGGAAAAGTTGGTTTGTTCAAATTCCTAACCAAACAAATAAAATAATTAATTATGTACGTAACCTGCCTAAACCCACCTTACCAAACACTGTCTTAGACGATTGAATATGTGATTATAGAAGGAGCTAGGGATGATTAACGGGTTGAGTCAATCTAGACCCGGCTCAAAATCGGATCGGTTAGCCTGGTTCGGAACCGGAACCGAGCTAATTGGTTTCGAACCAATCCGGAACAGGTAAGATACCGGTCCAGATCAGTTCTACCGTTTCGGATCCGGTTCCGAGCTGAATCTAAACCGGTCCGTTATTTTTTAAAAAAAGTTAATTTTTTTATTTGGGTAAACATAACATCGATTTTTCAAAAAAAATAATAATAAAAAGGGTTCCGGGTTGGAACCGGTCCAACCCGAAACCGGTTGGACCGGAACCGGATCGGACTGGTTCCGAAATTATCGGATCTTGAACCGGTTGATTCATGAATTGTTCATTTGGGGGATGCGGTTACCCCCGACACCCACTCCTCCGCCTTGAGGGAAACATCAACTCTTACAATATTGACACATGACAAAAGGGTAATAAAAAAAATAAAAGAAAGAGAATACATTTTCTTTCGAAAAATCAACACAATCATACCCATAACTCAAAAAAAAGGATGAGATTATATATTTTTACCCATGCCCAATGCTGAAAGCTCAATCTCATCATTCTGTTGCAGGTACCTCTGGAGAAAAGTGGGGAAAAAAAACAACAAAAAAAAAATTTATTAAATTTTACGTACGAGGATTATGTCAAAAATTAGTTCTATTTCATTTATTTTGTAAAATAAAACATACATATATATATGGTATAAATGAAGATATAAAGTGAATTACTTAGCTGGATGGAGCAGTAGACTACCTTTGCAAGATTGACATAGAAAAACAATGGCTTCTTTGTGTTCGAGACTTGAATTCTGTTCTTCTTAAAGTTGTCATTTTTAAGCATCTTCGGACTTTGCCCTTTGAGAATTTAGTTATAAATTGGTGTTTAGTTCAATAAATTATCAGATACATTATTAAAATGTATACGTGGCTCTTACATAATGTCAATCATATGTTAAATGCATACCAAGATCCATCAATCAATCTAATAATACCTGTTTGCTAATATAAAACAATATCATAATGCTTAAATCAATGGTCCAATTTGATTTTGGCACTGCGTGATCCACGTAAAGAGACTCCATATATCTAAATTAAATTTGAATATTTAGATGTATCATGAGAGTAATTGTATTACCCTCACGCTAGTATCTCATTACCTGAGATCTTGATCGATCTACCCCATTTTTCGGGTTCTAACACGGGTTCTAAAGTGACATATGGATTGAACCTGCAACTTTTCCTTCTTTAGATTTAATTTTCGGAAAACTTTTCATGAAAAAATAGTGTAAAAGGGATACAACAATATATAGAAAAATATAATTTCGGAAGAAATGCAAAAGCGAAATAGATATATTTGCAGAGACACAAAGGAAATTTCGACATTGGTGACGCCTTATTTTTCACATTGAAGGTAAAACTTTTACTCATGATTTAATAATATATATCATACACAACCCGAATACAGCAGCAATTAAAATAGATACTGCTGCTGATATTAATTATATTAACTTATAGCTAATACTTGATTAATCTTCCAAACAGCAGTTTCATGCTAGCCCCGAATGGTTAGCTCTGGTGCACTCGTCCCCATCACTCGTGCCACAGGCTCGGTGTCTTTACTCGTCAACTTCCCGTTAGTGAAAACAGTTGCACGCTTCTCGTAGGGGGAATTATGCACACCAATGGCTGCCCTGCCTGATGGATCAAGGTTTTTCGACCAAGATTCATCCCATGCCACAGCCGTAGCAGTGCTGCACGCCACACTTGCACCGCCTGGGACAGAGAGGCTGGCGGAGTTCTGTATTGGAAAATAATTGTGATGTATAATGGTATCTCCGTTTTCTACGGCAAGAAGTAGGCCATAATTCTTTTCATCGGGTATCTGAAACAAACCATACCTGTGGGAAGTATCTGTCGAATATCATTCTGTAATAGTAGGCCTCCTTTGTGGTTGGAGTATTATGGGGAAAGATATGCGCAGCATTGAGCATCATCTTGTCATTGACCTGGTCATGGAACACACAACAAACTTTAGAGCTGTAACGAAAAGTAGTCTTGCAAAGAATGAATATACAGAGAAGTCGAGATGCAGCCATTTTAGTGAGAGTTGATACAAAAACATACGTGTTGCTCAGCATGAGCTTTAAGCCCATCAATCCAGCTATAACCCACACCATCACTGAATTGTTCCTTTTGCCTGTAGAGAATATGCTGCAAGAAACCAAAAAGAAAAATTTGTGAGATGCGTGGTTCAAATAAGTAACATTTAGCAACAAGCGAAGGCCTGAACAGAACAATTTTAAAGACCTTAGGAAGATATGGGCGCTCCTCATCGTCGAATGCCTTCCTTAAAATCCACTTCTCAATACGTTTTTGCTCTGGTTTGATCTGAGACAGCATGAAATTGTGAAAATTGTTTTGATCTTGCAAAAGTATATAAATGAAATAAATCTAGCAATATCGGCCTTACCATCTTCCACTCGGGGTCGATGCTCATTGCAACATCCACAAATTCCTTATCTAAAAATGGGATTCGCGCCTCTAATCCCCATGCAGAAGTTGACTTATTTGCTCGCAAACAATCATATTGGTGAAGGGCCTTGATCTGAATTTATTTAAAAATCTAGATAAATTTTGACATCATCCAAGTTCTTTTTAGAGACTTTAGACAGGGAAGATCCCACATTTTATACCTTGTGGCAAGTTTCACGATGGAATTCATCTTTGTTAGGCGCCTTATGGAAGTACAAATAACCACCAAAAATCTCGTCCGCGCCTTCACCTGATAAGACCATTTTTACTCCGAGTGACTTGATCTTACGTGACATAAGGAACATGGGAGTGCTTGCTCGAATCGTGGTTACATCATATGTTTCAATATGATAAATCACATCCTCAATCGCATCGATACCATCCTGTAAACATAGCATAAAAGATTATAAGTCGTCCCAAGAACAAGAATAGATTACGGATGAAATCAACCAACCGAAGAATCCCTTGTAGGCTCGAAAAAAGCAAACCTGAACGGTGAAATGAAATTCATGGTGAACAGTACCCAAATAATCAGCAACTTCTTTTGCAGCTTCCAGATCAGGCGATCCCTAAACAAGAAAACATTTAAAAAATAGTGTCTTGTTAAACTAAATTTCCAACATGATGGTGACTGACCTCGAGGCCAACACAGAAAGAATGAAGCTGTGCCCCCCATTGTTTTGCAGCTCTCGTGCCAGCCAAGTGACGAGCAGTAATCGCAGCAACTAATGATGAATCAAGTCCTCCCGATAAAAGAACTCCAAATGGTACATCAGTCATTAGCCTTTTAATCACGGCCTGAATCGATTTTTGCCAAAACAATCATCAATTTAAAGTATCTTTTAATAAACACTGAATCAACCTAGCATAAAATTTTGCAAAACTAACTTTTTCAAACGCACGCCTCAGATCTAAAGGTTCATATGGAGTTGAAGGAATGGCCTCGGAGAACCATGGAGGACTGTACCATCTTCGAAGACCTCCCATCTTGCTCGAGTACAAGTGCCCTGGAGGGAAAACTTCAAAATGCTCACATTCATCATTCAAACCCTTCAGTTCCGATGATATCCAAACCGAACCTACATCAAGAAAACTGAGTATGGTAATAAAAATTTCATTCGCCAGTGAACAAATGGTCATAGATTACTGAGAAACACTACCATCAAGTCCCCAGCCAATATACAAGGAAGTGATCCCAATGGCGTCACGGGCAGCGAGAAAGCTGTTATCACGCGTATCGAGCAACACAAATGAAAACATTCCATCCAGCATATCCACAAAATTTTCGCCATGCTCTTCGTACTGATTAAGAAAAAAGATAACCATTTGATAGTTTTTAACATTTGAAATTGATTGACTGACATCAAGAAATAATAAACACGGATTTATTGGTCTCCATAGGCCTTTTGTGCGTTAAAAATGAAATACTCACTAGATGCGCAATAACTTCGCAATCGCTTCCGGTTCGGAACTTGTGATTAGGCAAATTCTTACGCAATTCCTCATGGTTGTAGATTTCTCCATTTACCTGGATACCCGAGTAACATATCAAGACTGAATAGTTTTCCAAATTTGCACCTTTCTCTTTGATGTTCTTTAGGTAAACAAGAAGAAATCTTAACAATAACAACATAAGGATATGTTTCGGAACTTATTATTATTTCACCTAGCACCATCCACGTATAATTTTTCCTAGATAAAAAAGTACCGTGACTACAATCTTGCTATCTTCGTTGAAGAGGGGTTGGTCGCCGGAGGCAGGATCGACAATTGCTAACCTTTGGTGGGACAAATAGCAATCTCCATGCTGATATAGTCCACTCCAATCAGGTCCCCTATGCTTCAATCTGTTCAACAATCAAACATCAGCTAACTGTTCAATTTATGCAATCTATCACAAATTTGCGAAACTAACAAATATCAAATACAAGATTTGGGGCCACGGGGACTAGACTTTTTGACCATATATAATTAAATATATAGATAGAGAGACACACAGAGAATGGCATGTGAATAGATGACATGTGCCTTAATATGAATTTAAAACGTTTAATAAAACTGTCGGAACAAAAGATTAGGCTTCGCTTCAAACGGGCAGAAACAGAACTATGAAACAGGGCACGATCCAAAAACTGCTAACCAATCACTTTATATATACTTTAGGACTAATAGAAATGTCTACGTGCGAAAAAATAAAAGGAGCATATTCATAAAAAAAAGAAAAGAAGCTAGTAGTGGGACGGAGAACTAAGATGTGAGGCTTCGTCCATTGAAAATACCTCGATAAAAACTCTATATAACAACTATAACCATGTTGATCTGTTGTCCATTATAGAACATGATAGTCATAGCCGCTTAAGGGGAAGCTAATAATCCGAACATTACCGACTCATACGAGATAATGCGGTAAGGATCTTCTACGTATCCTAACTCTTTCATGGTATGCTACTTTTATGTGCATTAAAGGCGATATCGTATCACAAGTTAGAATGAAATAATTCATCAGTCCACAGTTCATTCCAAGGTAGAATTTTTCTAACAAAAACGTCCTGGGTTCCGCATCGCACAAGGGTCGCAATAACAAGCCAGTCTCCAATTAAATCGTCTGAAAGCCATTTTCTAACTCATGAATTCACTTAACCTAGTACCATAAATTGAGACGTTTCGCATTCCCAGATCCATATATCCATCACCCAATTGACGAAAAAGAAAAATGCATACAAAAATTCAGTAAATAAAAGGCAATAACCTGCGAGAAAGCTCGAGGACGCGAACCCTCTTGGCTTGACAATCATCGGAACAACCGAAAACTGCTAGTATACCACACATCACTACGTAAAGGCTGAAAAATAGCAACAAAATTAATATCTTCTTCAAAGAACAAAACTACAATTTCCACTCCTGGAATGAAACAGTAACAAAAAGCAAAAAAGAAACCAAGAGAAACTTAAATGTCGTAATTTGAGGAGGGAAGCAAAAGATTACGAGAGACGTACGCAAAAACAATTAGCTTTGAAACAGTCTCTGATCTTGTTTTAATGCGTTTTTGTGGGAATGCACCACTTGAAATGGATTATTTATAGCGAACAGGGGTGGCAGAAAATGACCCCGCATGCGGCGACACTTCCTCACCAATTTTTGGATTTCTTTAATATCCTCTCCTTACGCGGCGACGCTTCCTAATCTAATCTAACATCTCAATAATGCATTTCAAGTCATGGGGACATTTTCACGTGTACGTGTGATAAGTTTTTTGCCCCAATTTATTTAAATAAAATGCACTGCATCATTTGTGGTTCACATGCCATCCACGGAGGAATGGACGACGATTTTCTTTTTTTTTTTGAATGTAGGGATGTTTATAAAAAGTCTCGAATATGAGAGAATCTCAAATTTGGGATCTTTATATTAACTGGGCTAAATGCGCCCGGTGAATGGATGAGTCTTGTAACTCGTGATTTTTTTATTTTTTATTTTACATAATGTTATTGTCATCAAATGAAATTAGTTACGAATGGATAAGATACTGGGAACTATTCGTACTCATTTTGTAATTTAAAAGAGCAAAACAACATACAAATTTCTCTCAATACTTTAATATCTTGTTTATATTTTCTTCTTTTTTTTTTTATAAAGTAGCAACTCGCGCGCTACCCTCATAATACATATTGGGTAAACCATCATATTAACACAATAGCGTGCAAATCACGCCAGCAATATTTTAATTGGATCTTCTTAGGCGCTTTCTCCTTTGCACAAGGAATATGCCATCCTAATTGGTTTGTGGATAAGGATGAACCTTATATTATCTTCCAACTTATTTAGGCATTTGGTGCGACAACATCGTTTTCAAACTTCAATAGGGTCGAGGGTTGGGGCTTGGGAGCCTTTCGAAAAATGCCATTGATTTTACCCTTTCCAAGAGAATGTTTCAACTTTCAAGCATTAAGTTTAAATCTTGTAAGATAATATCTACATCTATTAACCTATTAAATGATTAACTTATATGTTAACTAATTTGGGATGAATTACGTACATAGTCATCTAGTTTGAATAATTACAAATTATATATTTTTTATCCCACTGCTATGTATTTTTTGTCAAATTATAGAAGAAACAACTATATTACAAACTAGAAGAAAAATTCGTAATTCAGCTATCTACAGAAGATCCATCCATTATTGTTCAAACTATAGATAAAAACCATATTAAAATTATTTTATAGGAGAGATATATGAAATTTTCTCTTAATTTTGGCCTACATTACTCTAGAGAAACTATCTATCCTGAGTTATTTTAAAGATATGAACATTATAAATATATATTTGACCCAACCCGACCCGCTCAAACCCATAACTTGAACGGGTCAGCCCCTTTCGCACACCTCCAAATGGGTTGGAAAAATTCAAACCCAACACAATCCAAGGTGGTTACGTGTTAGGCGGGTCAACCGTCAAAAATAAAAAAATATAATTTTATTAGATTTTAATGAATTAAAATTATTAATAATCCATATATTATCTATAACATTTGACATTATTGTTAAGCAATCAATATCATTGATATAAATGAGACAGACGACTTAAGAATGAGAGAAGCTAATAATTAAAAAATGACCTAAAAATTAGCTCTAACTTCTAATATTAGCCAACGGGTCAACCCGACACAACCATCATATATGTGTGTGTATATATATATATATATATATATATATATATATATATATATATATAGGATTTTTGAGCTTCTACTTCCACTTTTTCTTTGAAGAAAATGGCAGTTGTATCAAATATGATAATTGCTTTTACTTTTTTTTAAGAACATTTAAAAGATGAGATTATAAAGTGCTTCTTAAAGTCGTGACATTTGTATTAAGGTCATCCGATATCTAAATTTGATCGACCAAAATTTATGCCATGTCATTTTAAAATTGAGTTTGTAATGAGCAATAAACTATCCCACCGATATCTAAATTTGATCGACCAAAATTTATGCCATGTCATTTTAAAATTGAGTTTGTAATGAGCAATAAACTATCCCACCGATATCTAAATTTGATCGACCAAAATTTATGCCATGTCATTTTAAAATTGAGTTTGTAATGAGCAATAAACTATCCCAACAGACTGAATGGCCGAAACGTGATGTTTAGGCTGAATTTGAGTTATATAATTATCAATAAACCCAATTAAAATATTAAATTTAATAAAAGAGCTTAATTATGCTAGGGATGCGATTTATTCACTTACATTCTTGCTAGCACTACAAAAAGCTCTGGTATTATCGCCACTACTACTTCTTGTTGTGCAGCTCTCGTCAGCTGTTCAGAATTAACCTGATTGACCTAAGTTGAGGAATTCTCGAATTCTCCAGATAAAAAAATTATGTTTTAAAAAAAAGCCTCGGCAACAAAACTAGGTTTACAGAAAGGCTTTATCAAGTGTTTTCTCAATTATTTTATATCATGTAAAACTATGCTTATCATACCGATTACATTTACATCTGAATAAATTAAATAATTTTTTTCAAAATTAAAGATAATGAAAAATTATTTGCCAACAACTATGTTGATAAAATAGATTAGTTGTTCTAGCAATCAAAAATTGCTTATTGACTAAATTATAATTCATAAGTTTACTAAGTAATTGTGCACAAAAAAGCAAGAAGTAAGTTTGTAGTGTAATATTTACTTTATTTTTTCACTTTCAATAATAACCTCTTTTTAATAATTAATCTAAGGTCTCCGGAAAGTTCAGGTCCCTACCTACAAAGTAATATAATCTGAAAATCACATCGAAATTAACAAAAATCTCCAAAAAGTTCGAGTCGTCCCTACCGGCAAGTTAATATAATTCTAGAAATCACTTCGAAATTTCAAAACTTATTTATAAATATATAACATGGATCAATTTAATTTCCACATCTTTATCGTTATCTTTGCGTCAGCTATACAAATTATTTTGTTTAGTTATCCTTATCCATCAAACGTTCTCGATTTTTTGATTGGTTTTGGACTTTCTGCCGATGGGGCGGACCATAAGCCGTTCGTTGGTCCGAGGGGACAAACACGCGTCCATCAAACCGGCCCACCTAAATAAATTATTTTGCCTAAAGGCGAAAGGACACATTGCTGTCTACTAAAAAGGCGAAAGGACACATTCATGTCTTTTTGTTATGTGCCAGGACTAATGTTGGTCCTATACTCGATCAAGGGTTATTAATCGACCCGAAATCGACTCATGGTCAAATGTCGGTTGATTAGGTTAACGATTCGAAAAATCGGACCTGTAATCGGCCCATCTATATGCGGGCGATTGATGATTATAATTTTGTCAAACCTGTGAACCGTCGGTCAACCGACGATTCAAGAATTTATTTTAATTTTTTTATATTTTAAAATATAAAATATATGTTAAAGTGTAGATTTGAACTTATCTTCAACTTGAATAATTAACTTCAATCACTAAGTTATAAGAGTCTTGTTGATCTAAATATAATGTTATAACTTATATATATTAACCAAATAAATATATCTTACACATTTTGATTATCTGAACTTGAATTTATATCATGTTATTTTATATTTAATCCATAGATGAAACACATTCAAATATTTTTTAAAATTTATTTCAAATTTTAATATATTATTACTTTTTTAAAAAAATTAAGGTCAAATCGTAACTATAATGGTTGGTTAACCGTAACCGGCAGTTCATGAACCATAATCGAAACTGTTAAGAAAGGTTAAGATTAATGATCGAGTTTTTGTAAACTATCTAACCGACGGGTTTTTTAGTAGCAATCTTAAATATTTTTATGAATATATAAAATAATTTTATATATAGCAAAAGATTGCTATTTTTGGGCCTAATTATTTTGATCGCATGTGACAATTGACACGGTGGTAAACCACACACTACATTAACATAAATGATAACGCGAGTCAGCAATTCGGCCTCCTCAAAAGCATTTTTTTTAATTATATATATAATATTACACATTTTGTCCTCTCATAAATTATTTTCCCCCATCTTTTATATCATTAATCTTTGGGACGATATGAGTGAGATCATATGATGTGTTCGCTTTTTTGTAATAAATAAATAAAAAGAAAAAAAACATATAATGACACATATCGCAAGATGCTGCCCCTAAGAACACCACTATTAGAAACATCATCAAACAAATGGAAAAAATCTAAGAATACAGGTCATCTTTCACTTTTAAAAACTTTTTGCACATATTTTACACAAACCATCTCTTGGGTTAAATGGGGTTTATTAATTGTAACCTTGCACTATTCTTAAGGGATAACAAACGTTGGATGTGAATATTCTCATCAATGTTAAAAGAAAATATTCTCATCCAATTGTTTGATATAACGGTATATATATTATCCTTAAGAGTATGATCAAACCAACCAGTTATAACATAACATAGGGCACCATTTTGGAGGTGGCCTATGGCCTAAGAGCTGTTGCAATATGTAAAATTCTTGTAGCCAAAACTTGCAAGTCTGAATATAGACCTGATATGGTTTAAATTAAATCTTAACTTGAATCGGTCCAGATTAAATTTTATCACTGATTTTGGATTTTTGGTGTTTCCAAATAACTGTATGAACTAACCTAGCTTGCTTTTTTTTGAACCTAGACTTGAATTGGTCTAAATGAAATCTTATCACACATTTTGGATTTTGGGTTGTTTTATATAGTTGTATTATATGAACTAATTTAAGTTGTGTTATTTGAATCTAGACCAAGGGATTGTTTCAGTTAGTTTTTGGAAAGTTTTGGATAAAAAAATCAGATTTGATTGTTTGATTTTCTTACTCCTGTTATGTTTTAAGTTAAGTATTAATAATTTTATAATAAATTAAAGTTTATTAATATTTTTTATTTATTTTAATATCTAAAAATCAATGTTATATTTAATTTTTTTTTTCAACTTTACTTAAAAATAACATACAAATATTTTAAATAAATTTTTACAAACAAAGTGGAAGGGCTTGTCAATTCAACCCATCAAATTTTACACGTCAAAGATTCACACAAAAGTAAAGGAAAACAACGAAATATCGTACCAGACTTCAAATTTAGGGTTTTTTTAACTAAATATTCGAAAAAATTAAATTATTTAACAAAATAATCGTTTTTTTTTTCTATTATTAAAGTAACCTAAGTCGCCATGTGAGATGGCGACTTCATTTAATCGTTTTTTTTTCTATTATTAAAGTAACCTAAGTCGCCATGTGAGATGACGACTTCATTTGAAGTCGCCATCTCACATGGCGACTTCTACAAAAATTATTAAAAAAACTATTATTTTTCGATGTCGCCATGTCAGATGGCGACTTCAAATGAAGTCGCCATCTGACATGGCGACTTCAACAAAAATTATTAAAAAAAAGTATTATTTTTCCGATGACGCCATGTCAGATGACGACTTCAATTGAAGTCGCCATCTGACATGGCGACTTCCATAAAACAATAATCAAAAACTTTGTCTATAAAACTGAAATGTTACTCCTTTTGAAATATAACAAATTCTCTTCGGCTTTCGAACAAATTCTCTTCAGAATTCGTGAAAATTCAAATTCTCTTCAGAATTCGTGAATATTTTCTCTGCAGGTATGTTGTTATACAAATAATTAAATTTCATAATATTATATATACTGTACTAATTTATTAAATTTGTGTTTATTTTAAGGTATGTCAATTAAAGTTTTGTTGTATTGGGGAGGCAATATATTACAAGATTCAGAATCTGTTAGATATGATCGTGGTCCGTCGAAAGGCATGACAATATCTCGCACTATTAATTATTTGCAGTTAGTGAACGACGTATATGATATTACTGGCATCGACCGTAACCAGTTCATTCTGAAAATATATTATAAATATATATTTAGTGATTTTTCTGGGATAAAACAAACAATTTTTCCCGTTGACAGTGATTACAATTTAGCATGAGTATTGGATTCTGAACAAAATTATAGTTGTTTGGAGATGTATATACAAACAGAACGGAGAGATTATGATTTTATTACAGAAATGCCAACAAGTGGTAGTGGTCCATTTGTAGTAGATACAGAAAGACCAACTACCTCTAGGATTCAAGATGATGCTCCTATAGTTGCTGACAATATTGTTCCCGAGCCATTAGCAGACAGTTTTGTGGATTTTGGAGATGATTTTCAGACTGAACCGGAGGGAATTCCATCTGAGGATGAGTCTGATGACGATGAGATTGATATTGAAGAAGTGCCAGATAATGTACCAGACACAACCACAACAAATACTCATGCCCTTTATCCAACAATTCCATTCTTCTCAATGACACATCCCGAAGTATTTGGAGACTCATTAGACATTCCAACAGGTAGATGGGGGAGTTACTACGACTACTCGAAAGGGGATATCCATCTAGATATGGTTTTCAAAAATAAAGCTCATTTGCAGGCAGCTGTAAAGGATTACTCTGTACGTGTTGCGAAACGGGAGTACCGCGTTGTCAAGAGTACAAAAACATTGTGGAAAGTGGTGTGCAAACACAGTACAGAAGATATGTTTTGTAGATGGTACCTGCGGGCCTCGTTGAAGAAAAAAGTTGGTTTATTCAAAATAAACAAGTATGGAGGTTCTCACACTTGCCTTTTGAGTGAGCTGTCGGTCGATCATGCAAATTTGGACAAAAACATGATTGCTAGCTTGTTAGTGGGAATTGTTCGGCGTGATCCAGCTTACGAAATAAAGTATGTAATTCAAACAGTGAAAGATAAATATGGATTTGAGATCTCCTATGCAAAAGGATGGTTTAGTTTACGACGTGCTGTTGAGAATGTGTACGGAACATGGGAGAGCTCCGTGAGGAAATTGCCTTACTATATGGGAGCTTTGCAAAAATGGAATCCCGGCACAGTCGTTGAGTGGGTTCACCTTGAAAATGCCAGACCAATAGAAAAGACTTTGAATTACGTGTTCTGGGCCTTCCATCCATGTGTACAAGGATTTCAGCATTGCCGCCGGGTAATAAGTGTGGATGGAACACATCTGTATACGAAATATCAACATAAGATGTTGATTGCCGTGGCAATGGATGCGAATAATCAAATCTTACCTTTGGCATTTGCAATTGTTGACGAAGAAAACTTTGTGTCATGGAGATGGTTTTTGGAGATGATTAGCAAGCATATTGTGAGAAGATCTGAGGGTGGTGTATGTTTGATTTCTGACCGTCATCCAGGCCTCATTGCTGCAGCCGATTGTATTCCTGACTTCAAATCACCCCTTGGAGTACATCGATTTTGTTTGAGACATGTTTGTTCAAACTTTAATAGTCGCTTCAAATCCGTTCATTTGAAAGACTTGTGTTGGAGAGCGGGATCAGAAAATCAGGTCAGAAAATTTGATCGCACAATGGAAGAGATTAAACTTATAGAACCAAGGGCTTTTGATTACTTGAGTCGTATTGATAAGTGTCAATGGTCGCTTGCTCATGACGGAGGCTGGCGTTGTGGTATCATGACCACAAATATGTCAGAATGCATCAATGGAGTTATGAAAGGTGCTCGTCGACTTCCAATCACCGCCGTTGTGCAATTAACTTTTGATCGTTGTGTGCTATATTTTTTTCGAACGGCTTAAGAAGACGGAGCGAATGATTCAAAATAATCAAGAATGGCCAGATTATGTGTTCGAAAGATATGGTCGTGCTGACTATCATTCCATCCATCATGATGTCCAGATGTTCGATCGTAGACGTCTAAACGATTCTGTTATCACAAGAGTACAAGCAGGATGTGGGGGTAATACGCATGTTGTGTATTTAAAATCCGGGGAATGCTCTTGTGGAAAATGGAAAGAGTTCGGAATACCTTGCTCGCATGTGATCCAAGTGTGTCGAAAGTATGGCTTAAACGCTAAAACTTTTGTGAAGCCATATTACAATATGAATGAATATTGGAGCACATATCAAGGAGAATTCGAACCAATGTGGGGGGAGGAGCATTGGGACACCCCATGTTTTGAGTTATACCACAACTCCACTCTGCGAAAAAATAGAAGAGTAGGTCGAGATCGAACAACGCGCATTCCGAATGAGATGGACTGGCCAGAAGCCCGTGCAAGACGACAAAGTGCTTCAACTTCTCGAAATCAATAAATTTTTGAACGTGTAATTGATTGTATGTTTATTGTGTAAATGATTTTACGTTATTGTGACATTATTGTACGTTTAATTACGAAATTATTGTATGTCGAATGTATGCTCAAAGAAACAAACATTTTCTCAAATTTAATCTATAAAAATCGGTTACTATTTACAACATAATGATGACTTCACCGACGACGACGAGGAGCTAGATTTCCTCCCGTACCACAAGGAGGAGGATTTGTCTGTCTTCTAACTCTTCGTTGTTGAACGACTTCTTCGCCCCTTTCCCTTGCCACAAGTGTGTTGGCAGGCTCCTGTATTGGCGTCAACTGAGGGAATAGAACGGGCGAGACATCGAAAGGTGAAGTCCTAGCTGCATATGTCGCAAACCCAAGACTGACATCTGTACCCATGCTGCTGAACTGGGGTTGAGTGGACATGGGGGGATATGGCGTGAATGGAGATAAATCATATGATTGTACAGGAACAGGAATATAATAGTCCGTACTCATATCTGGCTCTGTCCACGTGGATGGACCTGCAATATCTGTCTGCATATGTGCAGATGGACGTGCAATATCTGTCCACGTAGATGGACCTGCAATATCTGTCTGCATATGTGTAGATGGAGTGCATGCATGGAACTGTCGTGTATCAACAGGCTGGACTTCATTGTATGGCGGGAAGTTTCTGTCTCGTCGGTCACGAGCCACTCGCACCACATTGTCGAACATAGTCCTGTGTTGCCTCATCGACTCTGTCGTAATAGGCACTCCATCAGCCAGATGTCGGTCATAGCTTGTAGATAACTGTTCCATCTGCTCAATCTGCAAAGTACAAATGTCCATATAAAATTTATACATCGAAACACAAATATAAAATTAAAATTTCACGTAATTAACGTACCACATGCTGCCATGCCGGGCCATCACCATGTTGATATCCTGTCTGTACAAAGTATTCTTGACGCCCAATGTATCTACGTGTGACTTGTTCATACCACTCACTGTATCAGCCAACAACGTAGTAACCACCGTCAGTAAATCGTGGTCTGTCGACACGTAGATCATTTGCCCTCTCCCAGCAAAGTATGTGAGCTATATGCCTAGTGCTCCAGTTTTTGTTGACATTTCCCCTTCTACCAACATTATGCAATGCCTCATCCCCCGATGGTGGATCTTCTGGGATATCTTGTAGCATCCCAAATTGTCGCAGTACTCGATCAGACCGTTGCATTTCAACTATGTCGAAGAAAATCAACGGTCCCTTATATGTCCCCAACTCAGTGATTCCTTCAGTGTACTCATCAGGGTACGACTGCCAATTAAACTGCAAAACAACATTGCTTTTACATACTATGAAAAGAGTATATTTTTGTACAAATTAATTTAACAGCATGCTTACTTGAGTTACTGGCTGGTCATCGAGGATGTCCCTTATGATGCGTATGGAATGACTCCCAGTTTCTGTAAAGATTAAATGACACGACCACCTGTATATATTCAAATAAATTATTAAATGCATTCACACATAAGATCAATTATAAAACAATGCATATTTGTACTACCTTACACCATATGGAGCAGAAGGTAACACATTGTTTGGGCCGACAATTATTGGTCCAATATCAGATCTATCGCTACCCAATTGCGGAGTCAAACTTGGGATTCGTGACCATGCCCAAATCTCATTTATTGTAGTGACATCAATAACACAAGTTAGATTGACCAGAAACATATTTTAAATATTAAAAAAAACAAACATATTATTTACCTGTAAGAGTTGCACTGCACCACCTATAACTTTTTTCCCTTTCTCTGATGACGTGCACAACTCACGATATAAGTATGCCAATACAGCACTGCCCCAACTATATGTACTGGCAGAGTCGATATCCTCCAACTTTTGTAAATATAATAATCTAACAAAATTGCCTGAGGAATCAGGGCACATAATCCCCCATAACATCAATAACGCACAACCCCTTGTGAACTTAACAACATCATCTGTTGTACTATTTTCATCCAATGGATTGAGCAGCAAATGATTATGCAAAGCAACTAATTTCAAACGTGCGCCCTTAAGGTCTGTGATGGCTGGTAAGAAACCTAAATATGTATGGCAATATTCTTGCCAATCGGGTAGAGCCCTATCAATATCAATCCCCGACACTACGATGCCATCTACTGGCAACGCCCATATTACTGCAATGTCTTGCAGTGTGATGGACGCTTCTCCTGATCTAAAATGAAACGTGTGTTTTTCACGGCGCCATCTCTCAACTAAAGCCGTGATCAGGTGCATGTCAAGTTCAATCTTACCACACCTATAGATACCATAAAATCCAATAACGTGCAATAAATTAACAACACGTATATCTAATGGACACATATCCCAAAAATAGCTATCTGGGTTTCTCACACGAAGTATACTATCCATATCACCTGCCCATACATCCTCAGATCGATGTGTAGACTGCAACGACAAAAGATGTGTGTCAACCGGGTCTGGTTGTCTCATTTGATCCATCCTGAAATATAATACAAAAATTAACAACATTAATCTCAACATTACAAAAACAACCCGTCCGTCGCCCACCGCCGCCGCCCACCACCTGCCACCGCCGCCGCCGGCCGTCGCCTCCATCCGAAGTCAACTTAAATTTTAATCTTTCATATCACAAAAATATACTCCAACAAGTAATATACTCCCACTACATATATTAAAATCATAATTTATCTACGATACACAAATAACAAAATTAAAAAGCTTACCTTAAATATTTTGGAAATAGCTTGATTTTTGCAGAAATGTTAGGAAGAAAATTTGAGAACGAGCGGACGAAAGAATTTGCGGCGGAGAATTTTGCTGAAGAACGAAGAAGAAGAAATGAGAATGGTGCGGCGGCGTGTTGTTTTTAGGTTAAAATTCATTGGTGTCGCCATCTGAGATGTCGACACCAATTAATATTATTGATGTCGCCAACTGAGTTGGCGACATCAATATAATTTAATGGTGTCGCCATCTCAGATGGCGACATCCATATAAATTAAATGGATATCGCCAACTGAGATGGCGACATCAATAAATTATATTGATGTCGCCAACTCTTGGCGATATCATAAAAAAAAAAATTTTTGTTAAAGTCGCCATGTCAGATGGCGACTTCAATTAAAGTCGTCATCTAACATGGCGACTTAGGTTAGTTTGATAATAAAAAAAAAATCGATTAAATTGTTAAATTATTTTCGAAAATCGAATATTTAATTAAAAAACCCTCAAATTTATCATCCCAAAAAAACAAAAATAAAAACACGACAAGATCCTTTTTATTTTATTCTTCTGTCACACCACATGTCGTGTTAGCACACATTTGCGTCATCTACCATCTGACGATGATTTTTTTGGGTTTATCCATTTTAATTTCTCCAAGCTGAATCACCTCGCGTCCTCCGGCCTTAACGAGAAGCCAAGATTTTAATTTAGGCAACAATTTTTTTTTATAAAAAAATTAGAGATAAATTATAAATTTACAAAAAAACCTATAAAAATTTGGAGATTGCAGCCGCACCCCTACTGGCTCTGTCTCCGCCACAGCCCATACGGTTATATTGACTTTGTCTTACGGTCTTACGGGCAGTGTTTTCATAATCGGACTGAACATAAAACCGGTGTCCTTACTGGTTACAGGTTAGATCGGTTTAACCGGTTAAACCACTGGTTCAACCGGTGTATGACGTCATCATGATGTAATATCTATATTTAATTTTTGAAAAATATATAACATGTATTTGTAAAAGTTTTAAATGTTCATAATAAAAAAAATACCATTGTATCAACATAGCATGGAGACCATATTTTATACAATCTTTCAATAATTTCATCTATTTAAGTTTATAACTATTTTTTTAATATAAACTTTATATATAAAAGGATTAATTACAAACGCACTAATTAGTCATGCATACACCAAATTTGTATTATATTCAATAATGGGCTACTATATTATTACAAACACTTTATTATTGATTATCAAAATTAAGAGATTTTTTGTCTTTTTTGATACAATATATTACTTTTTGTATTTATATATAAGACTGCTACAAATATCAAAAATATATAATGAGTAAATGTTAAAACTCATAGTTGCATGGAATTGATGCAATACAAAATTAGATCTAATATATATAATAAACTCCATAAAATCTTCAATCATGGCAATACAATTGTCATGTAATCCACCAATTAAAATGCAAGAATTGATTTTTTTTATTAGAAAGTTCATACATTGCCTGTAGAAGAAGAATTGTTGTGTGAATGATAAAACTTAAAAGGGATAACAAAAAAAAATGAAAAACCAAAAAGAAAAAAAGAAAAAAAAAAGGTGAGAACCGGTTCAACCAGTCGACCGGTCCACCGGTTCGACCGGTTTTTGACCGGTTCTCACCGGTTCTCACCGGTTCTTTGCCCCTCCGATTTTATGCTGTTAACCGGCCCGAACTCAGCACCGGTCACCGGTTGAACCGGTCGGACCGGCCGGTCCGGGCCGGTTTTAATAACACTGCTTACGGGTAATCCAATCATCCTATAGCACTGTCATTAAAGAAATCCAATCTCTCTATCCAACACTTTTGGAATGGCTATTTAGATACATTTTTTTAATATTTAAAATACACTGACACAATTCATATCATCACACGTCGACCGTTGGTGCCTTTTTTTTCTCTATTTCAAAAAATAAAAATAAAAAATTGTCATATTTTTAAATTTTATAATTGTCAATAATTAAGGATTTAATTTGTAAAATAATGTTAAGAATATATTGGGTTCCAACTCAAAACCAATCGACAATGTGTGGATTAGCTCATATATATCTTATAAAAAGCTAGCATAACTTCTAAACTCCCAATATGTAGACATTTCTCAACACGCCCTCATCATTTGTGATATTATATAAATATAAATCAAACATGATTGATAACGAGGGTGACGATAAGTATGGGGCGAAACTGCTTTATTTTTTCAACAATTTTTTAAAACCAAATTACGAAAGAAGGCTATACATATATTGATTGTTTAGTTGGTGGCAGGGCAGCAGTGTTTGAATATTTTTAGAACACAGTTTTCCGATACCAACTTATATATACCATAATATATCAGTACATATCGTGTACCGTTTAAACAAAACTCTATTTCTCTTGCATTTGTAAGAAGCCACATGTTGCATAAGTAAAAAAAACCTAAATTTACCTAAATATCTATTCTGGCCAAATTCTCATATGGATAAGATTGGGGAACTTGGAATTGAATGGAGGATACTTAACAAAACCTCTCTTTTTGGGGAGTTGATGCAGCAAAAAAAAAAGATAAAAAACAAAAAGACAAATAGAGTTGTCTTATACAAAGTAGGATTAAGTAATAAGCCACACTGATTAAGAGTCATATTATGTCAGTTATTACATTATTCTCAAAATCATTACATAATATACATCATGTAAAACAATCCTAACACGTTCAAATCCTAATCAGTGGTTCATCTCGCAGCAGAAGTCGACTCACAATCCCGGTCTCCCCCATTTAGGAAAGATCAAGATTTTCTCTTTCCTGGGAACTTACTCAGTTGGTAGTTCTTCAGGTCTACAATAAATTTCATCAAAGTATCACAAGACCATGTCGGGAATCAGAGTTTCAAATGCAGTCAGATTTGATGTGGAGAAATTTGAGGGAAAATCAAAGTTAGCGTGCGACAAGTGCAAGGCAGAGATGTGTTGATTCAATATGATTTACACAATGTATTTAAAGGCAGAGTATTCCCCGAAGTAGCACTGATACTAGCTTGACTGGTGGAACGGCTAGTGCAACGGGCAAAGCTGGAATGATCAATGAAGATTTGGAAGATTTGGATTTGATAGCAACAAGTGCAATCTGTCTCTGCCTGGCCAAAAATGTTCTCGGAAATATGCAGCGAATGTCCATGGCAAAGAAACTCTCGAAGAGTTGTATCAGACAAAGGGCGACTTAAATCGGGTGAATGTGAAAGAGCAGTTTCCTACATTGCAAATGAACGATGATACTACTATTTCAGATCATTTAAGTGTTCTCAATGTGTGAGGCCCTCGCTACTTAACCCTTTATAGATATAATCATTACACAATTATAAGGTAGGATTAAGTAATAAGTCACACTGATTAAAAGTCGTACTATGTCAGTTATTACATTATTCTCAAAATCGTGACATAATATACATCATGTATATATGAACAATCCTACCACGTTCAAATCCTAATCAGTGG
Organism: Haberlea rhodopensis; assembly: GCA_907163345.1. Taxonomy (NCBI): domain Eukaryota; kingdom Viridiplantae; phylum Streptophyta; class Magnoliopsida; order Lamiales; family Gesneriaceae; genus Haberlea; species Haberlea rhodopensis. The sequence goes on along the minus strand of CAJQUN010000044.1, from coordinate 2,092,175 downwards.
TTCATCTCGCAGCAGAAGTCGACTCACAATTCGGTCTCCCCCGTCTATGAGTCCCTACAGAAACAACCACACAACATGAGTATTGATAGACAACCATCTCATTCTCATATCAATAGGAATACACAATACGATAAATAAACATCGCAATATCTCAAATGTGATTGTTTCTGTATCATGCACCATAAAATGCAAATATGTCATGACATGTCTCATTCATCAACCAGTTATAACGGGACATATATGATATGCCTCTCAGCTCAATATGTTAGTGGCTTAGCCTTCACGTCCCATATTAGCAGCACATATCATATTTCAATCCTCACACGTTATAACAACTAAATTGTATGTCCAACAGTAGCATACATCTCATGGCATCAACTATATGCATCAACAACATGAATGTACAACAATATGATTTCAACAATCATATATCTCAATCTCAACACAAGTAATCAACATCACACCAACAACAAGATCAATACTCGTATGTCAACACGTACCTCTTGTGCGATACAAAATATATAATTTCAGGCGTCAATGTTTAACCGCCTATCTGTCGTGTCCCCTGTGATGATGCTACATGAATAACAACAACGCACAATGTTATAATAGGCTTCACCATCAAATTCCACAAAAAATATAACATTTCTCAAAATTCAAACCCTACCAATCGTTCGCCCATTATCACCGTTCGATCGCCAAAAAGTTATGTCTCATCGAGATCGATAGCCACTCTCTCGCGATCGATCGCCAAGTCATTTCACCGCCTTATATTTTCCACTATTTCGGCGCTCGATCGTCATAGGGCTCGCGATCGATCGCTGATGTCTGAAATTTTCAGAACATAACGATTTTCAAGTTTATCACCATGGTTCCAACTCCATACCTCATATCAACCTGCCAAACTTTCATCAAATTTATACTAAAGCGTGATATACACATTCTGTTGGAATCGAAGATGGGGGTGAATGAGATTCCTTGGCTACTTAGCTTTTTAAAATTAGTTTGTAAAATAAAAGAGTTTGCGCTTGCGGACGGCTTACGTTAATCGATAAATAAAAAAGAATAAGTAAATAAATGCGTAATGAAATTAAAGCGATAAAAGACACAAAGATTTGTTATAGAAGTTCGGCGATGAATCGCCTAAGTCTCCTCTTCCCGGTTAGATAACCTCCAACCGAGGTTCCACTAGAACAATAGATCTTGGCCTTGAGGGCTCCAAGTTAGCCACACAACAACTCTTCCCGAGTTTACAAAGCTCTTCCCGAGCACACTACTCTTCACGAGTACACAAAGCTCTTCACAAGCTACCAACACTCTTCACGAGTCTTCTTGGCCTTAAGGGCTCCAAGGATAGCCACAACACATGCACCAACTTTACTTGTTGGCAACTTTACAATTTCCAACTTGCTTTGGTGTTGGAGGACCTTTACAATAAACTCAACAAAACACCTTCACGGTGTACTCACACGAAGATAACAAGACTCTAACAAAAACAATGAATTACAAACTCCAATACAACAACAATATATGGAGATTGCAAAGCAATATGAAATTTGAATGATCAAAGCTTTGTAGAAGTTTTTAGGCTTGTTTCTTGTCTTCAAAATGCCCCAAAGCATCAATATTTATAGTGTAGGAGGTCCTCAAGGCTCCTACTAGCCGTTGCTACACTCAAGGCTTGAATCACTCCTCGATCGCCTCGGACATCGCCTCGGGCGATCACCCGTTGAAAATTTACCGTAGGATCAATTCGGGATCGCCTGGGGCGACCATGCCATCGCCTGGGGCGATCTGGATCACCTGGCACGCAGCGTGCCATCGCCTGGGTCGATAGCGTGCACGCATGGCTCGGATCGCTTGAGGTGATGGCTCGGATCGCCTGAGGTGATCTGCCAGATTTCAACACTCTCAAACTTTGCACTATTCGACCATCTTAAGCTCATGTCTGGGAAATGTGGTAAACATGAAAGTTGTAGATCTTCCTCTTATCTAAGTGTGGACAAAATTTCATTTCATTTCATTAAGTTATGAAGAAGTTACGCCCAAAATGCTACAGCAACTCAAACCTTGCTACAATCTGCACTTGTTATGACTTCCATGCCATTTTGCTCCATGATGCAATCCGAATTGGACTGAGATGTTTGAATATGAAATCTAGAATATTGAGTTGGCTTTCCAACCTCTTTGGATTCACATTATTCGGAGCATCGAGCCAAGAGATATAATCAAAACATTGCACTGCGCTCCAATTGGCTTCTATACAAATTTGCCCACCAACGGACCATTGGTTTGTGGGTCTTCATCCCATCATAAGAAATTGTTCCAACATCATTCCACACATGTTAACGCTTAATTTGGTTGTTCATAGATATCATTCCTTCTCGTCCAAGCTCAATAGATTCCTTGATAAAAATCACCGCTTGTCCTATGAACTCGCATATGTTATTGTATAACTTGGGTTCTCTTCCATTGGTTTTACCAACCAATTTATCAATCTAACCATGTACACTAAGTAGACATGTTAGTACAACAAATGCAAGTTTTGTTCATCATCAAAACCCATAAATAATTCGGAGATAAATTAAGCATTAAACTCAACAATGCGTTTAAGACTCAACAATCTCCCCCTTTTTGATGATCACAAAACTTGATAAACTTGAATATGTAATATGCATGAAATATGAGTAAACATGACTCCCCCTTAACAATTGCATAGCACATACAAGATTACCAAGTAAAGCATAAAGCAAATAACTCTCCCCCTCAAACCATGCATACGTAAGCTCTCCTTCTCAAACTATGCATGAGTTAAGCTTCAAGTTTATCACAAAATTCTCCCCCTTTTTGTGATAATCAAAAAGCACAAAATTCAAATAAGCATAGCATAATTATATGTTGCCACATAGCCATATTTTAACAATTTACTCATGTTCCTCATCAAGCATGTAATAAGCATAACAAGCCTAAGATTAAATCATTGAGAGGACCAACACACACGCGTTTAAGGTAATCAACAATAAATTCTACATGTTGTAAAGTGTGCATATGTTCTACCATGAGTTCATGCACTTATGCCCAATAAACATTAAAAATATCAAAGCATTATTAGATAAGTTAACAAAACATATAATTGCACATTTCCACATTACATATTCAAATTTTAATTTTAGGCATATCAAGATATATATACCAAAAAGAGATAAGCAAGAATCATGCATCAAAATAATTTATATGTGCATATGCTAAGGAATTATGCATTTTACTACCAATGAAAATTGAGCTTCATATTTATTGGCCATAATTAATTTGTGCCAATGAAATTTTGAATTGCTCTTTTACAATGTATAAAATAATTTTACCTTCGATGACAAGAGTTCGTTCTTGTCATTGGTCCTACCTCGTGCTTCCTCTATTGAGGTGAATGAGATAAACTCCTCCTTTGAGTTGCTTGTGCCTTCATCCTCCATTCCATTGTTGTCCCTACAAAACAAATTAACAATAGGATGATCTTTGGTACCCATTTGATTTTTGGGTCCTTGAGGGTTAGCTTTCATTGGCATCTTTGGAATCCATTTCCACCTTTTGTTAGGTTGGTATTGGATTCTAGCAAACCTACATTTATTCTTAGTGTGACCATTTTTACAACAATAGTTACAAGTAGGAGAATCATGCTTGGCTTTTGCTAACAAGCTTGAAAATGATTTTGATTTGCTTGAGAAGCCTAACCCGGCTTTATCAAAGCTACAACGTTGCAAGCCAAGCAACTCATTCATCTTTAGACTACGCTCACTAAATTTGCAAAAAGATATCTTCAAGGAATTTAATTCATTTTTCAATAAATTATTTTCTTCATCTTTCTTGGCTACCTCAAGTTTGAGTAATTTGTTACTCATCTTGGTTTTGCCAAGAACTTCTATAAGCTCATGATAAGAATCTAGTAATTCATCAAACGAAGGTACCTCATCGTCGCTTTCATTTTCTTCATCTATGTCATCTTTGGCCATGAGACAAAGATTTGTTTCTTCTTCATCGGAGTCACTATCACTCCATGTGGCTATAAGGGCCTTCTTCTTGCCTTTGTCCTCACTCTTCTTCCTATGACATTTGTTAGCATAATGACCTATATCTTGACAATTATAACAAGTTACCTCGTGTTTGGATTCATGTTTGGTAGCACCGGAGGCCTTTGGCTTGTTATGTTTGTTGAAGAATTTCTTGAACTTCCTTGTGAACAATGCCATTACCTTATCATCTTCGTCATCCTCGGATTGATCTTTTCTCCCGACCAAGGCGATCCCCTTTCTCATAGATCTATCATCCTCCTTTATGCATTTCCTGGTTGATACTTCAAGTTCATGAGTCACCAATGTGCCATGAAGCTCATCAAGGTCATAAGATGCACTTTCTCCTTTGTTGGACTCAATGATTGCGGTTCTCTTCGCATCCCATTCCTTTGGCAAGGCTCTTAGTGCTCTCCTCCATATTTGCTTTGGAGGATACTTCTCTCCAAGTTGAGCAAGCTCGTTTATTATTTGGGTGAGTCTTCTAAACATTGAATCAATATCTTCTCCGGACTCCATCTCAAATGTCTCATATTTGAGTTGCAATAGATCAATCTTGGTCTCCTTCACTTGATTAGTGCCTTCATGACAAATTTGTAATTTGTCACATATCTCCTTTGCGGTTGAGCACATCGAGATCCGGTTGTACCCCTTCATATCTAAAGCACAATGCAAAATATTAATAGCTTTAGCATTTTGCGAAATTAAAATCATGTCCGCTCTTGTGAAATCGTCCATTTTTTTGGGAACACTTATTCCCCCAACTTCCTTTAAAGGAATGTGTGGACCTTTCACAATAATTTTCCAAAGATCATAATCTACGGATTGGATGTATAGAGATATTCTATTCTTCCAATAACCGTAATTATCACCCGTGAAGAGCGGAGGTCTATTTGTCGATTGACCTTGAGCAAACTCATTTGCTAGATTAGCCATATAAAAGATTTGAATTAAAACAAAAATCAAATGGCTCTGATACCACTTGTTGGAATCGAAGAGGGGGGGGTGAATGAGATTCCTTGGCTACTTTGGCTTTTTAAAATGAGTTTGTAAAATAAAAGAGTTTGCGCTTGCGGAAGGCTTACGTCAATCGATAAATAAAAAAGAATAAGTAAATAAATGCGTAATGAAATTAAAGCGATAAAAGACACAAAGATTTGTTATAGAAGTTCGGCGATGATCGTCTACGTCTCCTCTTCCCGGTTAGATAACCTCCAACCGAGGTTCCACTAGAACAATAGATCTTGGCCTTGAGGGCTCCAAGTTAGCCACACAACAACTCTTCCCGAGTTTACAAAGCTCTTCCCGAGCACACTATTTTTCACGAGTACACAAAGCACTTCACGAGCTACCAACACTCTTCACGAGTCTTTTTGGCCTTAAGGGCTCCAAGGATAGCCACAACACATGCACCAACTTTACTTGTTGGCGACTTTACAATTTCCAACTTGCTTTGGTGTTGGAGGACCTTTACAATAAACTCAACAAAACACCTTCACGGTGTACTCACACGAAGATAACAAGACTCTAACAAAAACAATGAATTACAAACTCCAATACAACAACAATGTATGGAGATTGCAAAGCAATATGAAATTTGAATGATCAAAGCTTTGTAGAAGTTTGTAGGCTTGTTTATTGTCTTCAAAATGTCCCAAAGCATCAATATTTATAGTGTAGGAAGCTTCCAAGGCTCCTACTAGCCGTTGCTACACTCAAGGCTTGAATCACTCCTCGATCGCCTCGGACATCGCCAGGCGATGTCCCCATCGCCTCGGGCAATCGCCCGTTGAAATTTGTCGTAGGATCAATTCTGGATCGCCTGGGGCGACCATGCCATCGCCTGGGGCGATCTGGATCTCCTGGCGCGCAGCGTGCCATCGCCTGGGTCGATGGTGCGCGCAACGTGCACGCATGGCTCGGATCGCCTGAGGTGATGGCCCGGATCGCTTGAGGTTATCTGCCAGATTTCAACACTCTCAAACTTTGCACCATTCGACCATCTTAATCTCATTTCTGGGAAACGTGGTAAACATAAAAGTTGTAGATCTTTTTCTTATCTAAGTGTGGACAAAAGTTCATTTCATTTCATTAAGGTATGAAGAAGTTACGCCTAAAATGCTACAGCCGCTCAAACCTTGCTACAATCTGCACTTGTTATGACCTCCATGCCATTTTGCTCCATGATGCAATCCGAATTGGACTGAGATGTTTGAATATGAAATCTAGCATATTGAGTTGTCTTTCCAACCTATTTGGATTCACATTATTCGGAGCATCGAGCCAAGAGATATAATCAAAACATTGCACTGCGCTCCAATTGGCTTCTATACGAATTTGCCCACCAACGGACCATTGGTTTGTGGGTCTTCATCCCATCATAAGAAATTGTTCCAACATCATTCCACACATGTTGAACGCTTAATTTGGTTGTTCATAGATCTCATTCCTTCTCGTCCAAGCTCAATAGATTCCTTGATAAAAATCGCCGCTTGTCCTATGAACTCGCATATGTTATTGTATAACTTGGGTTCTCTTCCATTGGTCTTCCCAACCAATTTATCAATCTAACCCTGTACACTAAGTAGACATATTAGTACAACAAATGCAAGTTTGTTGATCATGAAAACCCATAAATAATTCGGAGATAAATTAAGCATTAAACTCAACAATGCGTTTAAGGCTCAACACATTCTTTTCATGAAATACAAGTTTATGCTCTTTAATTCCATCTAGTTCAATTCAAACTTGCTTCAACATGACTTTACGAATTATCATACACATATATATGTTGATAGAAGCTCACAAATCATTAAATCCTTACCAAATCACTTTGATGTTGCTACACGAGAAGCTTCCCTTTGATTTCAAGATCAAACTCAAGACAAAAGTGCAAGAGAAGAAACAATGGTTGAGAGCAAATTGTAGAGATTTGTAGGTGTGTTGAGGTTTGGTATGTGATATGAAATCTGATCTTGGATATATATATTATCATCCAACAACTTCATGTTGAATTAATTCCATGTGTCCTATTATGCAACAAATCCATGTCCTCCATATAGAGTTACTACTACACTATGTCTAAGACAATTCATATAACACAACAATATCAATTGCATAATCACACATGTGTTTCAACAACTTCATATAGTTGCCATGATCTCATTTAATCACATACTTCAACTGTCAACATCATTCTCATCTTATTCAAGAAGCCCTTCTATCTTTGATACTCGGTTCAACCTGAACCTGAGTCCACATCAATCAGTACTTATCTCATAAGTATTCCATAATCACATAAAACATACATATTTCATATCGAAGCATTACAATTCTCCGCTACTAATTGAATTTCGTCCTCGAAATTGAATATACTCAACACTACTGCAATAACAAAAGCACATACTCAACATGGGCTCCTCCAGGCGTTATTTCATCATACCGAACCCAAAGGTTTCAAATCGGCAGCTAAATCCCTGAATGGGTTGTGGCCATGGACGAAGAAATCTCTACACCTCAGCGTAACAATACTTTGGATCTTGTTCCACGTCCTTCCGGTACAAATATTGTGGGTTCGAAGTGGGTGTTTCACATCAAATACCTATATGATGGCTCTGTTGAGAGACTTAAAGCCCGATTAGTCGCCCAAGGCTTCAATCAACTTCCGGGGTTTGATTATAATAATACATTTATTCATGTTGTCAAGGCCTCCACTGTTCGCATTGTTCTATCCATAGCTGTCATGCGCAAATGGCCCCTTCATAAACTCGACGTCAAAAACGCCTTTCTCAATGGTTTTTTTCCTGAGATTGCGCATATGGAGCAACCCCATGGTTATATTGATCCACGTTTTCCTCAGCATGTTTGTCGCCTCAAAAAAGCTTTGTATGGCCTTAAACAAGCCCCCCGGGCCTGGTTTCAACAATTTAGTGATTTTTTTTGCTCGTTTGGGTTTCACTTGCGGTCGAGCTGACACCTAACTTTTTATCCTTTGTCGCAGCACCTCCTTACTTTATTTATTTGTCTACGTGGACGATATCATTCTCACCGACAGCGATCCAACTCTCATTAGTCGCTTCATTCGTCGCCTTAACGCTGAGTTTGCCATAAAGGATCTCGGTCAACTAAGTTATTTTCTTGGACTGGAAGTCACTACACTTCTAATTGCATTTTTCTCAGTCAATCCAAGTATGCTCGTGATATTCTTGCTCGAGCTCAACTTTTAGATTCGAAACTTGTATCCACACCCATGGTGGCTGGTCTTAGCCTTGGCTCTGATGGCTCCACTTTCTCCAATCCCACTCTATATCGTTCCCTGGTTGGCGCTCTTCAGTATTTGACTATCACTCAACCGGATATCTCTTACTTCGTCAATACTGTCAGTCAATTTTTGTAGTCCCCTACGGATGAGCACTTTCATGTTGTGAAGCGTTTGTTTTGCGTTATGTTAAGGGGACCTTACACTTTGACTTTCTTTCACACGCTCCTCTCAACATGCTTTGCTTGGCTATTCTGATGATGACTGGGCTCGCTGTCTAGAAACACGTAGATCCACATATGGCTACTCCATCTTTCTGTTGGGTTTCCGTACCCCGGCGTCAGATCCAAACTCAGTGGAAAATAAACAGAAACAAATCTGACCCAGGGACGGATCGATTGCGCATGATTCATATATAAACATGCAAATATCATAATATAATGCACGAAAAGAGATTACCGATAACAGCGAAATCAATCTGATGTCGGTGACCCTCGAGTCCAATCAACCTGACCAGATCTACAAGCCCGGCACAAGTGCTAGTGTGATGACGGCTTATGAGAGTGTATTGAAATTGTGTTTTTAACCCTAGAGAAAATGACATATTTATAGTTGTAATTAGTTAGCTAATTGGGCTAGGGTCCATAAAGCTCATCGGGCCAACGTTTGGCTTGCTGGGCATTTATGCTAACAATCTCCCACTTGCCCAAAAGCCAAAACAAAACTATAAACTCATAATCCAAGTAACTCAATCCAATTGAATAACTTGATGTACTACCAATGTACATAATTATGAGACCAAATGAAAAATTTTCAAATATAGAAACTCCACAAAATTGAGGAGCATTCAAAAAATTAAATTCATCTATTCTAAATCACTCAATTTAAACACTTAACTTTTAACTCTCAATTCTCAATCGGCGGCCGGTTGATCTGCTCTTTTGCAATCACGTTTAACAAAATTAGTTGAAATGTAACTTCCGACTGTTCATCTGTTTCATATATTGAGCTAATTATGTTTTGTTTCCCCCAATTTCGGATTTGCTATTAATGCACTTCTAAGGTCAGTGTCAATTAAAACTATAAACCAACAGTTTTTTTAATGCTCAATACTGGGACCTTAAGCAATGACACATCTAGCATGAATGCTTTGGAATACTTATGACACAGACGTGGTTTAGAACTTTAGATCATTCAGGTTAACATTGGCCGACTTTTTTGCTGAATGAACTGTTTGTTACTTGAATCCAATTCTCATTCTGTATTTGTAAACTTTTCCTCAGGCTGTGATTACAGAAAAAATATGGATTTGCATGGATGTAATATTGGGGAAGATGGTGGCTTTGCTCCAAATATATCCAGGCAAGTTCTCTCGTTTAGTTTGATCTGTTGAACAAAGTTGAAAATCTTGATTTCTGCCCTGCAGTCTGAAAGAAGGCTTCGATCTTGTAAAGGAGGCCATTGGAAGAACAGGCTGTAATGAGAAAATAAAGATAGCAATTGATATCGCTGCGACTGAATTTTGCATAGGTGATTTTCCCTTTTCGTGCACAACCATGTGACCATAGAAGTTCAGCACCGATACTTAAATCAAAATACTTGTTTGTTTACATCGCTATATCATATGATGCTCAAGTTTTTAAAGGACATGATAAGCAGTATGATTTTTAAATATATAAGTCTGCATGCACTTGCATTTTAGCATGTTTGATAGTGCTGCATTCTTCTTGCTTTTACAGTGATGTAGTTTGCTATGTGGAAACTATTTGAAGCAAACAGTCGATTATAGATGTCAAACGGGCCGTGCCGGGCCGGCACGGCCCGTAAATCCGTGCCGCCCGGCACTGTTCCGTGCCGGGCTGGCACGGCCCTTTAAGGAGACGGGCCGTGCCGGGCCGGCACGGCCCGTAAATCCGTGCCGCCCGGCACTGTTCCGTGCCGGGCTGGCACGGCCCTTTAAGGAGACGGGCCGTGCCCGTCTCCTTATTTGGGTGGCCCGGCACGGCCCAAATCAATTTTTTTTTTTCATTTTTTTTTATTTTTTATTTGTTTAATTTTATTTATTTATATATAATAATATTATATTTAAATATAGATTGGCACAATATACTTATAAAATCAAAATTTATTGACTACGAATTGAAAAACTACAAATTACATTGAACAAAAGAAAATAATAAATTACAAAAGAGTTTAAAAAATATGCTAATTTTCTTCATTTTCATCCGAAGAAACATCATGTCCTCCCAAACCTTGTAAGCGGCTATCAGCATCCAACCAATCCTTTAAAAGAATACACATCTCCACAGTGTTTGGTTTCATTCTACTTCTTTTTTCATCAATGACTCTTCCACCTGCACTAAAACAAGACTCCGATGGAACTGTGGATATCGGAGGAGTTAGTAGATCACGTGCCATTATGGAAAGTACTGGCCAAAGTCTAGCATTGTCTTTCCACCATGCCAAAACATCAAAAGTTTCTAATTCTTGTTCACTGAAATTTATGACTTGGTTTAGATATAACTGAAGCTCAGTAAATGAAGATGTATTAGAACTAGAAGAAGCGGAAGCAGTGTCTTGTCTTCTTCTTAATATTGTCCACACAGAACCCTTACCACTACTACCACCACTACTACCACTTTCTCTTACTGGAGTTGCTCTAGAATTATGTAACGAATCATATAAAGAAAACAAAGCAAACAAACATTTATTAATGCGCTCTTTCTCTTGATTAATATTAATATTCTCATAAGCCATGTTGGTGTAATAAGATTCTATTATAATTTCTACACTATATAATTTTAATCTAGGATCCAGAATTGATGCCAAGCAATTCAACATAGGAATAGTTTTCCAGTATTTTTTAAATTTATACTCCATTGGTTCGACAATACCTGAAAAAAACGGATCAGATCTATGTAATGCAAAACATTCACTAATTTCATAAATTTTATTCAAAAATATTGAAGAAGTTGGATAATAACAGCCCGAAAATAAATTGGTAGCATCGTAAAACGGTTCTAAAAAATTACAAATATTAGAAGCAATTTCCCAATCAGTTTCTTCAATATGAAAATGTTCGGCCATCCTTTCATTAAAAAATAAAGTGATCACATTTCTATAAGGTAAACATGCTTGCAACATTAAATATGTAGAATTCCACATATTAGGAACATCATAAGGAAAATCTTTATAATTCATACCATGAGAAATACATAAACTTTTGAAGTCTTGTTTTCTAGCAACTGAACCATTAAGAAATTTAAGAGTAGTCTTTATTTTTTCTAAATGAAGCTCAAGTGGTTTCAATCCATCTTGCACACACAAATTTAAAATATGACATGCACAACGAATATGAAAAAGATCACCATTTAAAATTGGTTTCAAATAAGTTTTTAATATAGTAATTGCAGCAGTATTATTAGTTGCATTATCAAATGAAATAGAGAAGATTTTATTACTAATATTATATTCATTAGTAACTTGCATAATAGCATTGAAAATAACTCCACCCGTATGAGGCCAATCAATTTTTGTGAAACCTAAATTTTTTTTATGTAACACCCAGTTATCGTCAATCCAATGTCCTGTAACACAGAGATATGATGCATTGCCAAGATAAGTTGTCCAAATATCACTTGTTAGTCCTACTTTCGATGAAAGATTACCTAAATACGTAATTAAATTTGCTTTATATTCATTAAAAATTGTGAATGCATCCGATTTAATAGTATTCCTTGAAAATCGTTTATGTTGAGGTTGCAAACCTAAATGAATATAATTAGTGAATTTGGCGTCCGCCCCCATTGAAAAAGGTTTCTCCGCCCATACGATGTATTTAGCTAGTTCTCTCCTATCTCTTTCAACATTATAAGTGAAAATACCTAAACTTGAACTACTACTACCAGTACCGAATTGTGAAAGAATAGTTTGGTTACCATCAGTTGGTTCTTTTTCATGTTTAGCATTGTGTCTTAGTAAATGACTTGTACCACCAGAAGAAGCATATGCATAATCTTTTTTACATTTTTTACAAACTGCCATTGATCCCTTTCCCTCAACAATTTCTACATCGAATAGTTGCCAGACATTGCTAGTTCTTTTTTTTGAAGTTCTTCTACTTGATGATTGAATATTTGGTGTGCTTTCTTCATTTTCTTGGAATTGATCGATTTCATCATCAGAATTCACATTATAAGATGAATCGGCCATTATGTATATAGACTACAATTATGAATTATCTAATGCAACAAATATAAAAGTTACCAAATATTTGCTAGGAGGAGTGTTGGCTTTGTTGCTTGTGCTTGTCTTGGCAAACGTAAGACGAATTTCTTTCTTCTTGTGAACAAATTGAGAGTATAGCGTCTCAAGTATATAGAGCTTACAGATTAAGAGGATAAAATGTTTCCTCAACACACACATATATATAACAACCAAAAAAATAAATTTTTTTTTTTAAAAAGCCATTGAACGGCTATATTTTTGACCGTTGGACATTGGCGATCGATCGCCATTTTGTGGCGATCGATCGCCACCCCTGCATTTTGCTTACTGCCTCTAGGCGATCGATCGCCTTTTTTGTGGCGATCGATCGCCACCCCTGTATTTTGCTTACTGCCTATAGGCGATCGATCGCCATTTATGTGGCGATCGATTGCCTGGTTAAAAAAAAAAAAAAAAAGGAACAGTGTCGTGTCGTGCCGTGCCAGCCCACGGGCTGGCATGGCTTGGCCCGGCACGGCCCATACTCCGGGCCGTGCTTGGCACGGCACGGCACTGTAGCAAAACGTGACGTGCCGTGCCCGTCCCGTGCCTCGTGCCGTCCGCTCCGTTTGACATCTCTACAGTCGCTTGAGCACATACAGTTTTTAACATTTTGTTCTTGATCAATTGGTCCCCACCTTTTTCCGAATTATCATGTATTTTTTTCCAAGGAGGATCAAATAAATTCTCCAAATGGCCGTCAAGGTGGCTCAAACTTCTGAGCTTGGAGATACCCCTAAGTTTGCAATGTGATTGATAGAGGTTCGAAACTGTCATTTTTTTCGAGATCTCAGGGTTTTGTACAACCTTTATTGCATATACCATTCAGGTATTGTATCACAGTTGTCTCATTTCTTGTTTTTTTAATGCAGATGGATGAGATCCGCATACACCATGTATGTCAAAACACGCGTCTTTACCTATGTTAATAAAACTTGAGATCTGAGCTTCTGGTCTAGCCCGCTTATTAAAAACTCACTCTCCCCTTAAGAAAGACTCGTGTTCGAGTTCCGCGGTACCCTCCTCTACCTATCAAGAAAAGTAAAACTTGAGGATCTATCAAAAAAAAGTAAAAATAATAAATAAATAAGACTTTAGTTGAAACGCTTGTATCATGAAATCTGGATTGAGCTTGTATTAATCCATGGTGAGTTTTGTATATCTCGAATGATATGATTGTATTGATAAGTTATACTGTGATTCTTAATATTATTAGATATGATAATGAATAAAGTGTGATTAACAGAATACACTTGTCCAATGCTGTAGCTTATTGGTCGTCACCTCTCCCTTGTAAATGGCTCGAGTTCGAGTCCGTCCCCCACGAATTTAGAATACACTCGTTCATATTTACTTTATTGCGTTTAAACAGTTGAAATAACCAAAAAGAGCCACAGACAAACTAAAAAATGTCAAAGCATGAAGAAATACATCAAGAATTCCCAGATTTTTTTTTTTAATCTTCACTGTTAAGGTTTTAATATGAAAAATATATGATATGTCAAAGGTCAAAACCATGAATGCGATCATAAAGGTCATAACAAGATGACCGTGCTTAAACCCATGGGTCTCAAAGTAGGCCTCAGAAGCCTGCGATGCTTCTTCTATGTTGATTATTTCATTTCCAAGCTCAACCATAACGTTCAAGGCAATAGAACCACAAATTTAACGATTCGGCATTAAATAGATTTCATGAGATAAAGAGAGATATAAAGTGGAAGGTTACTGCATGATTGCAATAAAAACAAGTCAGTCGAAGAATCAAGAAGTGCAGTAAGTTGTAACTAGGTACCGGCACCACATACAATAAAAATCCTTCAAAAGCCATCTTTGTTGGAATCTCATTTTCCAGTAAATAGGAACATGCAGAACAACAAAAGACTGAAAGAGACATAATCAAACTGCCGAAATATGTTCTTAAATCGAAAATGAGCCACTTTTAGCTCATAGACACAGTGAAAGAACAAACACTCCACTGATCTCATAAATGCCAGCATTTTGGATGACAAGAACATCTTATATGAACAATAATAACTTTGAATCGCAGGAACCTGAGAGAAATGCCGAAGTTATTGTTGACTGAACCTCATCACAAAGCAAAACATAATGATTCATCAGATGCTAAACTCTAGGAATTAAGAATGCCTATGTGCTCTAGTTCTAATTTGCATCAAATTATAATGAAACATGATGTGTTGGACATTGCACTTTGCAAACAGTTAGATCAATGTACTTTCGCATAAGGTACCACCCCAAGAAATAAATAGAACACTCTTTTCAACCCAAGAAATCCAGTTACAGTCATGAGTCAATTAAGAAAGATGATGCATCTGACTGCAATAAGTGAGATCCTTTTTATGCCTACTATGATGCTCACTAGTCACTAATGCTACAAAAAAATACATGTCGAGTTTCCACTAACAATTTGTAATTTGTGTTTGATGGCTGATTTTTATACCACGTGAATGTCACAACCAATCAGATATGGAACAGTCATCAAACCCAAAAACACATGATATTTACAATCTTTCCAAGACAAGCTTCAGATAAATGATTTAATCATGAAAAAACGATTAATCCTATCTAACTTTTATAGCTAAAGTAAAAAATGGTTTTCATACCAGACAATTCTACTAAGTTAAAAAACCTCCCTAAAATGATGGTTCTGTTATGTTATCATATATTAATTTCGATTGTCATTCATTCCCATAATTCTGTATCTTTATATTCATAGATAGACACTCTAATATTAATCTAAGCAACTCTCAAGTTAAATTCAGGGTGGTATTTGATTCAACATGTGAGACACAAGAGTAATATTTCTTGCGATCTTTAGGTGCTAATGATTCGACCAATGCTTAGGAACAGAAATTCACAGGTTCCCAAGTTTCAGGAAACTGATTTTGACAAACAAAAAGCAATTACAAAAGGCAGTAATGATAGAACATTTTGGCATCTTATGCACAAAACTGCCATTGAAAAGGTATGCTGTGGTTTAGAAATCGATTTCCTGGCAATTAAATTCAAATTCAGTTTCACATTCTTTAATGCCAAAAAAATGATTGACATACTCAGCCCATTCCATTGATGACTTAATGAAAACATGCGATAATATTTCTGCAGGAACTTCAAAACTCACATTACATGAATTTATGAACTACATCCATTTTTAAGAGAAATAACATGCATATTATCAAAGTAGTAACTAATAAATCAAATGAATTGGCACTGAAGGAGTTCCCCTGATTTCGAACCAAGTTTCAGCGCATCGCTTGTGGGCAACCCTCAAATCTCCTTTACAGCTACAGCCCAATTTAACTCGAACCCCGTCAGAATATTCTTCTCCTTGACTATCATCATAATTTCCCTCCAAATTTAAATGACAAATCCTACATCTGACTCCTCTCTCTTCACCATCATTGTGCAAATTCAGCTCCGATTCACCACATTCCAAATCAACTGTTGGTTCTGTTTTCTTAAAAACAAATAGACAAATCATAAGAAGATCACAAATACTCTGTTATAATAAAATGCTCGAAACAGTAAAACTTACAACAAACAGTTTAAATAAACTGGGCAGAAACTTTGTTGTTGGACGAGGCCACAGTAAACCGTGTGCCCGTAAACTCTAAATTGCCCGCCTACAACTTCTGGCCTTCTGGACAAGAGAGTTCCAAGGTACAACGTCCCAAACACCTCTGTATGGGTTGAAGCAGAAACCCAGACAGACTGACTCGAACACTAAGAAGTGTGTAGTACTCTCAAGAAGATGATATGATATGCAAATGCAAATTCGGGATTAGATAAAGAATGAGGCTAAAGCAGCTTATATAGCTGCAACAGCAGGCCTACCAAAGGCCACAACTTAAATGACAAGGCATAGTGCGTTAGATGAAAAGTCTCAACACTTAACATCATATTCATTTCGGATTTAAGTCTCACACTTAAATCTGACATCAATTCTGCAGGTAGGTAAAAAGTCTCAAACTTAATACTCAGCAGAATATGAAAAGTCAGGCATATGAAAAGTCATTTCAGAAATCCGTGTAGTAAAAAGATAGGACTGTCTTCGCGGCAGCGACACGCGCGACGCGACACGGCGCGGCGAGGCGAGGCGAGGCGAGTCGAGTCGAGACGAGACGTGACGTGACGTGACGTGACGTGCCGTGCCGAGCCGAGCGGACGGACGGACGGCGCGCGAGGGGCACCCATCTTTACTACTTAACTACACTCTATTGATTTATATCTCATTATAAACAAACCATAAGTGTATCATAATCTTAATGTGGGATTTCTTTAGCCTAATTGCCTTTCATAATAACTTACCATAATTTTGTTCTCATTAACAAAATATAACATAATATTATTAACCCAATAATCCAATTATTATTAATCCAACAATCCCCCACATGAATGCAATATGGCGAAAAAATTACACAATGCACCTAGATGAAGATTTGAGAGTACTTTGAGAATCCACTGCATCAGGATAGGTGGTGATTAACCTTGAACCTTCCTTAGTAAAATATCATCGGATATACTTGTCAACCAGTGGACGCGATGCCTTGAACTGTTCGACGTTTTATGTATAACAAGACAACAATACTCACACAGTTCATCTCCACACTATTATTGGTTCTTTCGTTGTTGTCCATTTTGGCCCTGGACTGCCTTGGATGTTTCATCGAATGCTCTAGAGATTTAGCCCTCAGGTCATCTCATAGAAGCGGCCCCTTCACATTCGACATAGGTGATTTCTCCTAAAGAGTATCCTGTAATACCCCACTTTATCATCTCGAGATAGAAGAATCATTAAGAGCATGAGCTCAGCCTTCCCAAAGTACAGGTCTATCACTCTTTCATCACAGGAATAGGTAAGGAACTCAATTTCCCGAGTGCTTTGTTCGATCCCCCCCACAATTCGGTTTTCCCATTGAACCTGCAAATTGGATTTTACAATTCAGGTTGGGTTGCCATCATGGTTGGAAATCAATTTCATGGGCTTCAACCCCATTCCCCTCGATGAAACCTCTACTCGGTCTCTTGTCAGACCTTTCGTAAATGGGTCAGCAATGTTTTCTTTAGACTTCACATAATCTAAAGAAATGACACCGTTTTTTAGTAAATTTCTCACGGATTTATGTCTCCGACGAATGTGTCGTGATTTCCCATTATACACATTGTTATGTGCTCTTCCCATAGCTGACTGACTATCACAGTGCAAACTAATGGGTGGCATTGGTTTTGACCACATTGGAATATCCTCCAAGAAACTCCGAAGCCAATCAGCTTCTTCTGCCGCAAGATCTAAAGCTATGAACTCAGATTCCATAGTTGATCTAGCAATGCATGTCTGTTTGCATGATTTCCATGAAATAGCAGCACCGCCAATTATAAATATATATCCACTCGTAGATTTTATATTTTTGGAGTCCGATATCCAATTCGCATCTGAATACCCTTCAATTACTGCTGGGTATCTCGTATAATGTAGTCCGTAGTTAGAAGTATATCTTAGATATCTAAGAACTCGAACTACTGCCTTCCAGTGCTCATAACTGGGATTACTCGTATATCTGCTCAATGTATTGACAGAATTAGCTATATCAGGTCTAGTGCAATCCATGAGGTACATTAGACTGCCTATGACTCTAGAGTACTCAAGTTGTTGCACACATTCTCCGCGATTCTTGCAAAGATTTGACACCACTTACATAGGTGTTCTAGCAATGGTATTATTTCCCTTGTCAAACTTGTCAAGTATCTTCTCGACATAATGACCCTGGGAGAGAAAATATCCATCTGCATGTTTGGTGATCTTCATTCCAAGAATCACATCTGCAAGACCTAGGTCTTTCATCTCAAAATTTCGTGACAACATTTTCTTGGTAATTTTGATGTTATCGTTATTACCAACAATTATCATGTCATCCACGTATAGACATACTATTACATAGTTTGTATTGTCTCCTTTCACGTAGACACACTTATCGCATTGGTTTGTTTTAAACCCATTTGAAAGTATGACGCTATCAAATTTTTCGTGCCATTGTTTAGGTGCTTGTTTTAATCCATACAAGGATTTAACAAGTTTACACACCTTCGTTTCTTTACCTGGAACTACAAACCCTTCAGGTTGTTCCATGTAAACCTCATCTTCTAACTCTCCATTTAGAAAAGCCGTTTTAACATCCATTTGATGGATCTCTAAGTTATATAATGCAGCAAATGCAATTATTAACCTTATAGACGTTTTCCGGGATACAGGAGCGTATGTGTCGAAATAATCAACACCTTCAGTTTGTCTGTAGCCTTTTACTACAAGTCTAGCCTTGTACTTATCTACAGTACCATCAGCTTTCATCTTCCTCTTGAAGATCCACTTGTGGCCTAGTGGTTTACAACCTGCAGGAAGATCCACTAGTTCCCAAGTATGATTATGTAAGATAGATTCTATCTCACTGTTCACCGCTTCTTTCCAAAGATCAGAGTCTTGTGAAGACATTGCTTCTTTGAAAGTAGTCGGATCTTTTTCCAACAGATATGTTAGAAAATCCGAGCCAAAAGATTTCTCTTTTCTCGCTCTTTTGCTTCGTCTAGGCGATTCTACATTATCTTGAGATTCTCTATCCCCCACATTTCTCTCAACATTGGTTTCAGGCATTGTCGGAGTTTTGTGGGGAAAGATTTCCTCAAAGAACGAAGTCCCTAGCCTCAATGATAGTATTTACATGCATTTCTGCATTATCTGATTTATGCACCAGAAAACGATAGGCACTACTATCTTGCGCATATCCGATAAATACACAATCTACTGTCTTAGGTCCTATCCTAGTCCGTTTAGGAGGAGGAATTGGTACCTTTGCTAGACAGCCCCATACCCTTAAAAACTTGTAGCTAGGTGAGCGACCTTTCCACAATTCATAAGGCGTTTTATCCAACTTCTTATGTGGTACTCTGTTTAGCACATAGTTGGCAGAAAGCAGAGCTTCTCCCCACAAATTTCGAGGTAAGTCGGAACTTATTAGCATTGCATTCATCATTTCCTTAAGCGTTCTATTCTTCCTTTCAGCAATACCATTTTGCTCGGGAGAATAAGGCGCAGTTGTTTGATGAATAATGTCACTCTCAGCACATATTTGTGCAAATGGTGACTCATATTCACCGCCTCGATCACTTCGAAGAATTTTAATCTTTTTATCAAGTTGATACTCATATTCACCGCCTCGATCACTTCGAAGAATTTTAATCTTTTTATCAAGTTGATTCTCAACTTCATTCTTATAGTGAATGAACATATCAATTGCTTCGTCTTTACTTCCCATTAAGTAGACATAACAATATCTTGTACAATCATCGATAAATGTTATGAAATAATTTTTACCGCCTCTAGATTGTACATACTTTAGATAGCATACATCCGTATGAATCAAGTTTAACGGTTCGGTGCTTCGCTCAATTGAGTGGAATGATGACTTGGTTAATTTGGCCTCTACACAAGTCTCACACTTGTGTTTATGATTGATGTTAAATTTAGGCAATAGATTAAGAGACATTAGCCTTTGTAAGGACTTATAATTCACATGTCCTAATCTACCATGCCACAAATGTAAAGACTCGCAAGAATAATCAAACTTTAAAGTTTTATTAGCCACATTGGCAACAGTCATTACATTATTTTTGCTTGTGCTGGCCTCATTTGCTGCATTAACATCAACCTCAACATCTACACTAGACTTAGCCTTAGGAGCTAAAGTCATTACACTCATCTTGAAGAGGTTATTGGCCAAGTAGCCTTTGCCCACAAACATACCACCCTTGGACAGAATGACTTTGTCGGACTCAAACACAAGCCGGAAGCCTTTCTTGTTCAGCACTGCTCCGGAGATGAGATTCTTTCGGATCTCTGGCACGTGGAGCACCTCGGTAAGAGTCAACTCTTTTCCGGAAGTCATTTTTAGCACAACCGTCCCTTTGCCTTCAACTTTTGAGACTGCTGAATTTCCCATGTAGCAGTGCTCATCATTCACCGGTTGATAGGTCTTAAACATCCATTTGTTGGCGCAAATGTGGCGAGTAGCCCCAGTGTCCACCCACCACTTCTTGGAGTTCCCTCCAACAAGATTCACCTCCGATACCACAGCACTCAGATGCATGTCATCCATGTTAGAGCTCAGATTGTCCTCAGCAATGTGGGCATGTGCAGGCCTCTTGCCTTTGCCTTTGTAAGGGACTATCTTCCTCTTACCGTCATTGTTTTGACGTTGAGTGCAGTTGTTTTGACGTTGAGTGCAGTCCTTGGCCTTATGGTTAGGCTTACCACACTGTTGGTTCCGGATCTTATCGATGAGATTTTAAAGATGACAAAACATATCAGACCGGATCGAGTGAAATCAGACTGACCAGAACGATCGCCCAAAACAGATCAAGCTGATAAGATGACAAAGCATATCAGACCGGATCGAGGGTAATCAGACTGACCAGATCAATAGCTCAAAACAGAACAAGCTGATAAGGCATATTATATATCAGACCGGATCGATGGATTTCAGACTGACTAGATCGATGCTTCAGATCGATCTCAATCTTTATCAGATCAGAGCAGTCAAGGATACATAAAGAATGGCTCCTCAGTCTGAATCATTAACGGCTATTTATTGTAGCATTTAATGTTGTAATTAATGCTACAAAGGACCAAAGACTGAAGATTGCCATAAAAGGTAAGAAGACAAAGAAGAGCTTACCTGACAGTCGTCGAAAGTATGAACCAGAACGGCAAGTATCCTGAAGAAGAAGACTGAAGCCTACTCAGAGTTTAAGCAGAGTCAAAGTTGCACTTTAAGGGAAATAATGTCGTTGGTACATACAACTATAAAAGGATGCAACAAAAGGAATATAATAACGCTTGCTGATCAATTGAAAAACACACAAGAAAGCAAAAACAGCCCAAGCTTACAAGCTCAGAAGCTCTCGAGCTGAAATCATTCTTAAGCACGTTTACTTTGTAACATTTGATCATTTAGGATCACTGTGCGCATCTTGTGTTTTCTGTGTTGAAAAATAGAAGTGAGAAACTTATTGTAACTGTCAGACAAAGTGTGTCTGAGCAGATCGAGTGACTAGGAGTTTCAGATTGGTAGTGAGGTAAATCCAGTCTGAATCGGGTTTGTACAACAGGATTGTATAAATCAAAGTCTTCTAGTATAAACCTTCCTTAATTGGAAGAAGGGGAGACGTAGAATGATTACACCACCTTCGAACTTCCAGAAACATATCATGTGTATCTTATTTCTGCACTTGTTCTTTCATACTAGCCATCGAGCCGTTCTTACATATACAAGAACAGACCGTTCCGCACTTATACTTTCAGTGGTCTGTTCTGTACAAGAATTGATTAAGAAACATATTTCTTTCACTAATCCGAAAGAAATCACAAAGGATTAATTTTTAGAAGGAGTGTTCATTCACCCCCCACCCCCCCTCTAAACACTCCGGACCGATCTTAACACACACACATAACAGTCACCGGTGAACCTTCTTGTCTGAGTATCTCCCTTGGGTTCAAAAGTACGTTTGCGCTTATTCCCATGGGAGTTGTCCCCAACTTCAACCACGTTGGCCTTGGAAATCATTCCAAATGATTTCTTGTCAACTTTTCGGTTGTCTTGCTCGATGCGCAGCCTCCTGATAAGATCCTCTAGACTCATCATCTTTCGCTTGTGCTTTAGGTAGCTCTTGAAGTCCTTCCAAGATGGCGGTAATTTTTCAATCATCATTGCCACTTGGAGAGCATCATTTAGCCCCATACCTTCGGCAGCAAGTTCATGATATATCAGCTGCAGCTCTTCATTGCTCAACAACGCTCTTGCCATCTACCATTCGATAGTCATGGAATCGCCCGGCTACAAATTTCTTTGCGCCTGCGTCGTCAACTTTGTACATTATCTCTAACGATTCCCAAAGATTCTTAGCAGTCTCCTTGGGGGAATACACATTAAAAAGTGCATCGTCAAGAGAATTCAGTATGTAGTTACGACAAAGGTAGTCGGCACTCATCCAGGACTCAACTATCACAGCAGATTGAGGATCCTCTTTGTCCTCCACCGGTTTCTCCTCCTTCAGAAACCTGGTCAAGTTCAAGGTGGTAAGGAAGAACATCATCTTCTGTTGCCAACGTTTAAAGTTGGAACCCTTGAACTTTTCCGGTTTCTCAAATTGAGAAAACGGCATTGGACTTCTCAGAATTGGCATTGCGGCCTCAGTACCGCTAGCTTTGATCACCGGAATCTCATTATTCACAGCAGGTGGTTGGGTAAACTGGTCAGCCATTAGTTAAAACAGAACACAAATAGGAGAGCACAAATAATATCAAAGCAGTTTTTTTAAACAGTAAGTTTAAACCTTTGAAAAATTCATGAACAATATCTTAAGTAAATGTGAAAGCTGAGTTTTGATAAAACAGAACAAAACAAACAAAGAATTTAGAGTTTACGATTGTTGGTTCTGTTTTCTTAAAAACAAATAGACAAATCATAAGAAGATCACAAATACTCTGTTATACTCTGTTATAATAAAATGCTCGAAACAGTAAAACTTTTAACAAACAGTTTAAATAAACTGGGCAGAAACTTTGTTGTTGGACGAGGCCACAGTAAACCGTGTGCCCGTAAACTCTAAATTGCCCGCCTACAACTTCTGGCCTCCTGGACAAGAGAGTTCCAAGGTACAACGTCCCAAACACCTCTGTATGGGTTGAAGCAGAAACCCAGACAGACTCACTCGAACACTAAGAAGTGTGTAGTACTCTCAAGAAGATGATATGATATGCAAATGCAAATTCGGGATTAGATAAAGAATGAGGCTGAAGCAGCTTATATAGCTGCAACAGCAGGCCTACCAAAGGCCACAACTTAAATGACAATGCATAGTGCGTTAGATGAAAAGTCTCAACACTTAACATCATATTCATTTCGGATTTAAGTCTCACACTTAAATCTGACATCAATTCTGCAGGTAGGTAAAAAGTCTCAAACTTAATACTCAGCAGAATATGAAAAGTCAGGCATATGAAAAGTCATTTCAGAAATCCGTGTAGTAAAAAGATAGGACTGCCTTCGCGGCAGCGACACGCGCGACGCGGCGCGGCGCGGCGAGGCGTGACGTGACGTGCCGTGCCGAGCGGAGCGGAAGGACGGCGCGCGAGGGGCACCCATCTTTACTACTTAACTACACTCTATTGATTTATATCTCATTATAAACAAACCATAAGTATATCATAATCTCAATGTGGGATTTCTTTAGCCTAATTGCCTTTCATAATAACTTACCATAATTTTGTTCTCATTAACAAAATATAACATAATTATTGGGCTCTTATTATTAACCCAATAATCCAATTATTATTAATCCAACATCAACGTCATCAGCCTCTGAACTTGGAACAACTGGACAATCTAATCGGGTTCAGACTCTTAGAATGACGAGTACCGGAAGACCCTCTAGAATAGTTGCGCTTCAAGAGGGGCTCATCAGTCAGGGCAACAGGCAGCAAGCCATCAGGGATGGCTTCTGATTCAGTTTCTGAACAGTAAAAGATGCTGCCATCTGTTACGGTCCCACTGCTGCATTCCATAGAGGGCCTCCGAGCATGACGACAGTGGTGACGGTGCAAACCACCACCATCAGCATGACCATTGAGTTTTGTGTCTGCAAGGACATCATCCACAGTCGACATCTGAGATAACCAAAAAGCCACAAAGAAGTCTAAAGCAAAAACAGAGACAAAGAGGAGATTTTTTCATTGATGGTACATATAAAAGGTTGAACCGGTGGATTTTCTATTCCTCGTTTCCGAATGGAGAGAATATATATAATCTAATTTTAAATGCACTTAATATTGTGTGAATCCCTAAAGTGCAATTGCGTATCTGCATTGAATGCACACTTAAAATGAGGAAGGGACATATACAAGAGAGCACATAAGGGGTATTATCAAGGATGAATTTTCAGCTATACTGCTGCATGCTAAATAGTTTTGGAATTTCAAATCTCCTGAGTCTCTTTGGCCATTAGCGTTCTTAGGAAGACAAATACGATTTTTAAGGTAAGCTGATGTGGAAAAAATATTATGTTCAACAGAGGAGAAAGTCCATACATGTTTTTTTGCCTCAGGCGTGTCAACGCATCACTAGTTCGCAATACCCAAGAAAAGTTACATCACATGCTCTAAGTCACATAATCCTCCTAACCCCCTCCACGCACTGGCGCTCCGGCCGCGAACTGGCGAACTCGGTGCGCGTGCGGCGCATTAAGGCTACTTAAGAATTTCTAGTTCGCGCTCTAAGATTTTATAATTCGCGCACTAAGATTTCATAATTCGCGCACTAAGATTTCCTAATTCGCGCATTAAGATTTACTAAGTCGCGCACTAAGTCACTAGGTCTTGTTAATCCTTCTTAATTCTCCGATTTTTTTTTTTTGTAATTATTAAAAAAATTCTTCGATTTTGTGTTTAGATAATTTTTTATGGTTTCTAGGTATTTCGGGTTGGTAAGAAAATTATATTATACGGTAAATAGATAGATAATGAATTATGAAAAGACATAATAACATATGAAAGATTAAAATATGTAATAAAAGAAAGTATGATAAATCTGTGATTTTGTAACATTTTTGCGGAGTAAATAATAATAAATTTGATATCTTAGTTTTTTGCATGAAAATTAATAGAATGAACTTTATAAATAAAACTTTTATTTTTATTGAGTTAATTTAAATGTTTATATTAGTCATTTCATAAAGTAATAATATAAGTCTCCGGAATTAATATGAGTCATTTTAATAAATTCATACTATTACCAAACATGTTGAAATAAATATGAACAATTTGGTTTCATTTTTCAAATTCGTTATTTTATATCTTAAAATAAAACAAAACTTTAATACTTCATTTCTATTTCTACAATATATTTTTCGGAGAATTCTTACTAGACGAACGATCAAATACAAGATTCAAATTACGTTGTATCACTGGCTATAACATTTTTGCAAAGCTGCAAATGTTAGATTCTTCAATAAAATCTAATTTTAATGTTTTTTAAGAATGGTAAAGCTGCAAACACCAAAGTTGTTAAGAACTTCATATTGTAAATTTGTAAATAATATAATAATGATGTGAGTTTGTTAAATATGATGTATATTATGTATGTTTAACTTCATTTCATCAGTGTATGTATATATATATTTATTTATTAATTTTTAATAGGCGCATTAAGGCACACCCGCACTCAATTTTTTTACAAATTGACGCATTCACGCATCCGCATCCGCTCCCGCATCAGACTTATGTGACTTAGCACATGCTCACTCAAATGTCTCTTTAACACTGTGACTATAAGAACAGTAAAGGAAACTTATGTAAGCACTTGAATATAACTTTGCATTGGTATTTGTAGACTCGTAATGTATTGACACGCATGATACAATTCCCACTATGGTGATATTTAATTCGCAATGACTAATTAAGGGTTTCATTGTTGCTGTCCTTAAGGGCACTGCCCTCAGGGACATCATCCACCATCCATTTAGAATCTTTTTTTCTTTTTTAAAAAAAGATTCCAAATGAATGGTTATGATGCCCCTAAGGGCACTGCCCTTAAGGGCATCATCAAACAAACCCTAATTAAGATACAATGGACTTATCCAGAAGCCGAAGCCGTGATGTCGCATGCAGATTTTAATGCAGTTTAAATGCAACCTATGTTCTGATTAATTGTTTATGATTAATTATTAATTATTGGATTTAATGAATAAAAGTCCAATAATTTGGTATAATTTTATTAATGAGGGTAAAATTAAGGTAAGTTAATTATTATTAGTAAATTAGCCTAAAGAAATCCCAAATTGAGAAATTGAGACACTTATGGTTTGTTTATAATGAGATACAAATCAATAGAGTGTAGTTAAGTAGAAAAGATGGGTGCCCCTCGCGCGCCATCCGTCCGTCCGCTCGCCTCGTTGCGCGTGTCGCTGCCGCGAAGGTAGCCTTATCTTTTTAGTACTCGGATTTCTGAATTGACTTCTCATATTCTGCTGAGTTAAGTTTGAGACTTTTCACCTACATGCAGAATTGATTTCAGATTTAAGTGTGAGACTTAAATCCGAATTCATATGATGTTAAGTATTGAGACTTTTCAGCAACCCCACTAAACATTACATTTAATTATCTGTGACCTTTGGAGAGGTCTGATGCTCAGCTACATAAGCTACACCAGCTCAATGCTTTCTTCATTCCGAAAATCTGCGTACATGCATATATCATTCTGCTTTGAGAGTACTGCACACTGCTAGTGTTCGAGGTAGTCTGCTCGGAGTTTTGCTTCAATCCGAACAGAGGTGATTGGGCGTTGTACCTTGGAACTCACTTGTCCAGGAGGCCAGAAGTTAAGGAGGGCAAATTTGAGTTTACGGGCACACGCTTGTTGTTGCCTCGTCCAGAATTGTTTCCAAATTCTTGTTGATTAAGTCTTATGTTGTAAGTCTAATGCTTTTGTAGTTTGATTGTTTGATGTTTGTTTATATTATAATTTCTCTTTTTATTATAATTGTTAAAACTGATTCAATCTTTTGATTTAAATAAATAATATAAACAACCTCTGAGTATCTCAAAAGTCAGTGCAGGCGGCTATCACTGAACGAATTCTCTAACATTGGACTCCATAAGTCGATCTGGAAACCATATAAAAAAAGGTCTCACTTCGTTATCTCACTTCCTTTCCCCTCAAAAGTCCATCTAATGAGTGCAGTAGTGCTTCACATGCTACCTCATGAACAGTGTTTTCAAAATCGGACCGGACATAAAATCGATGCCCTTACTGGTTACAGGTTCGATCGGTTCAACCGATTAAACCACTGGTTCAACCGGTGTGACGTCAGCATGAGGTAATATCTATATTTAATTTTTGTCAAATATTTATAACATGTATTTGCAAAAGTTTTAAACGTTCATAATAATAAAAGAAATATCATTATAGTAATATAACATGGAGACCAATATTTTACACATTCTTTCAATAATTTCATCTATTTAAGTTTATAACTAATTTTTTGTAAATATAAACTTTATATAAAAAAGAATTAATTACAAATACACTAATTAGTCATGTATACACCAAATTTGTATTATATTATTCAATAATGGGCTACTATATTATTACAAATACTTTAGTATTGATTATCAAAATTAAGAGATTTTTATTTTTTGATATAATATATTACTTTTTGCATTTATATATAAGACTGATACAAATATCAAAAACATATAATGGGTAAATGTTAAAACTCATAGTTTTATGGAGTTGATACAATACAAAATTAAATCTAATATATATAAATAAACTACATAGAACCTCTAATCACGGCTGTAACATTTTATTTAGGTATTTAGGAAGGAATGATAAAACTTAAAATGAATGATAACAAAATAAAAATTGGAAAACTAAAAAAAAAAAAAGAGTTTCGAGTTGTTCAACCCGATCGACCGGTTTTTGACCGGTTCTCACCGGTTCGCACCGATTTTTTACACTGTCGGTTTTATTGGGTTAACCGGCCCGGACCAAGCACCGGTCACCGGTTGAACCGGTTGGACCGGCCGGTCCGGGCCGGTTTTAAAAACATTGCTCATGAATAAACATACATATTTAAGATTTCCATTGTGGAACTCTAACTTAATTAATTAAGCCTATGGTCCTAGACATAGAAAATATCTAAATACCAAAAATTCACATTAAGTATCTATCCATGTGTCAACATGCACACACTTTCATCAAGGTACAAAATAGTACTTCCTAAATAGAGAGCTATATGGGTATTTAGCTTCTGTCCATGCCTTTGATTGAGTATATGATAAATTGCAACGGCTGATAATGCAAAAAGATAAGCAGAAAAATTAAAACGAACTCTCAATGTTTGTGTCATAAAAATTAATCGTCCTTCAAATTTATCAGTATTGGTCAAGCACGGCAGCCAGCCATATCAATATTCTATTGTAGGTGACAAAAGAATTCTTTATGAAAAATTCTAAACATTAGGTCCACAAAAAATAAATTAAAAAAGAAAAGGACGAAATAGAAATATGGTTTGCAGACACATAGATTATCACCTCGTTTCCAAGGGTAAATGGATTGGTTTTCATTTATCGGATGGATTACAAAACTGCAACCATAGCCAGGAATGCGAGTACTACGCCAGCTCTAGTACAACATATGTTGATGCCTATAATCAACTGATACCCTTAGCCCTAGAGGCCCAATAGGTTTAGGTACCCGAACTTTATTTGGGCCCCGGTCATTTGGGGACCCTCTTTCAGCCCAACAGGTGGACCCATTTTCAAGCCCCCCGTCCGATCCGAGTTGATACCGAGCACGACCACCTCTGGCCAGCTGCCGTGGTCTTTTCCGAGCATGCCCTATTACGCGCTCCTTGACAATGTCCCTCGGGGCATCCTCCGAGCTGAGACGAGGAGGTTCCTCAATAGGTCGGGACGGGCAGTCATGGCGAAGTAGCCGAGCTGAGGCGAGGAGGTTCCTCAATAAGTCGTCCTTCAACAGGTCGGGACGGGCAGTCATTGGACAGGACAGGACAGCCGAGCTGAGGCCACCTATGGTGGTCCTGTATATCGGGACTAGGGTTACAGGAATCGGACACCTATTAAAGCAAAGGCTAGGCCTACTAACCAATCAGAAGCTGGTCAAGCACCTTGAGCACGAAAAGCATATCCCCGGATGCAGAGAATTGCAAAAGCAGGAAGGTCGTACGAGGTAGGTAACAGATGTAGGTGGTCCACAATCTGTGGTTCTCCCCCAGCATCAGACATTGTCTCCTAAGCCCAGACAAGGCGGGACCACTGACGCCCCCCCCCCTATAAAGAAGGGACTTGTTAGCAAGAAAAGGGATTGGATTCACCAGTTCTTGATGACCGGAGATTGGCAACCAGTTAGACCTTCCCTGGCTCCGGCCTAATCTGTGATTTCACGAATTTGCTCATCCCTTCCCCCCTATAAATTCATTTTGTTATCAAAGCGAACCAAAAAAAGAGGTAACAAATTGGCGCCGTCTGTGGGAAAATCTGAGCAAAGGACGTTGATACAATGGTAAGAACAAAGAGAACGGAAGCGGAGGAAAATCGAGAGCACCATGCCTCCACCAATGGCGAGGAACAGCCACCGCCCGGGGTAAACATGACAGTGGGATCTTTAACACTGGAACAACTCACAAGACTAATTGCAGTTACGGTGGAACAGACTATGAGGAGAAAGGAAGGTCCGTCCGAGGGCTTGCACGGGGAAAGCTCCCAGCAGATGAAGGATCCCGAACAGGGAGCAACTTCCCGTCCTAAAGTGACTGCTGTTCCGGATCTGGAGGACCAGGTGGAGGAGCTGAAGGACGAGGTCCAGAGGATGAAGAAGGGGATGGGGGGTACCTCTGTCAGAAGGGGAACCCCTTTCTCGGGTGAAATAGTAAACGAGGAGCTCCCAAATAATTTCCGACCCCCCAATGCTGGGGAATACAATGGGAGCACGGACCCAGAAGAACGCCTGGGCAGGTTCGAAAACGCTGCCATGCTACATTGTTACTCGGATCGCCTCAAGTGCAAAGTGTTCCTGACCACTTTGGTGAGGTCGGCCCAGAAGTGGTTCAACCAGTTGGAGCCTGGTTCCATTACTTCCTTCGTCGGATTTAGCTCCGCGTTCTTACACCAGTATGCCAGCAGCAAGCGATATAAGAAGACCTCTCTGAGCTTGTTCGAGATGAGGCAAGCCGAGGATGAGTCGTTGCGGGGGTATATCAAAAACTTCAACACTGTGATACTCGAAATACCTGCCTGCCCGGCGG
This sequence comes from Haberlea rhodopensis, assembly GCA_907163345.1. NCBI lineage: Eukaryota > Viridiplantae > Streptophyta > Magnoliopsida > Lamiales > Gesneriaceae > Haberlea > Haberlea rhodopensis. The sequence continues at coordinate 2,061,695 of CAJQUN010000044.1, read as the reverse complement.
AAATTCTGATCAGCGCTTTACCCAAGGCCTGAGAGGAGGAGATTTCTTCCGATCCTTAGTAAAGAAGCCTCCTGTTACATATGATGATCTACTCACCCGAGCGAAAAAGTACATTAACGTGGAGGAGGCCCAGCAACTGAGGAGGAAGGAAGTGCGGGGGACTGGGGAGAAACGGATCAGCCAGGGCGAGAAAAAGCCAGTGGAAGGGGCGCAGCTCGGTCACTTTACCCAGTATACGCCGTTGAAAGTCTCCAAGGAGGAGGCCGTCCGCATATGTGAAGACAAACAGATGTTGCAAAAGCCAGCACCAGCCAGTGTAGAGCCGAGCAAGGAGGTCTCGGAGAAATACTGCATCTTCCAACAAGCGACTGGGCACACCACGCAAGATTGCCATCGTTTGGATGAGGAACTTGAGAAGGCAATACAAAACAGTTCCCAGTTCAAGCAGTTGTTGTCCCGACCCATCCCACCAGGGGATAATCTTCCTCGGGGAAGGGGTCGAGGACCGTCATGGACAAGAGGGAGAGGGGGACGGACCAACTTCCGTCCTCCGTTTCGCGGTAGAGGACGGGCTCGAGGACCCCCGAGAAGTTTAAATGACGTCAACCCTACCCGTGTTGACTCACCAACACGGGGAGTCATCAACATGATCTCGGGCGGCACAACGGATGGGGATTCCAACAGAGCCAGGAAGGCTGCCAGCAGGAGAGAGACCCTGAGTGTAGGAGGGAGTTGCGGTGCCGAGGAGGAGGTGGTTATCAGTTTTGGGCCGCGGGATCTGGAAAACATTTGCGCACCCCATAATGATGCCCTGGTCATACGAGCCACTGTTGCCAATTATGAAGTCGGGAGGGTGTTTGTAGACACAGGGAGTTCGGTGAATGTGTTGTTTGACGAAGCCTTTCGGCAGATGGACATGGGATGGTATCACCTCGAGCCAATCAACACCCCCCTATTTGGCTTCGCTGGGCACACCGTGTACCCCCTCGGTCAGATTTCCCTGCCCCTTTCCTTGGGATCTAACGAAGATCGGAAAACGAGGTTGATCACATTCACCATTGTGGCGGCCTCGTCTTCGTACAACATCATTCTGGGAAGACCAGCTATGAACGAATTCAGGGCTGTGGCCTCCACCTTCCACCAAAAGATAAAGTCCCCTGTAGGAAAAAGAGTGGGGGAAGTTAGGGGAGACCAGCCCTCATCCAAGAAATGCTACGCGGAAACTGTAAGGGTAGAGGTGAAAAGATCCCGAAGGGGCGGTGATGAAGGACGGGAGGATAGGGGAGTACAGATGGTGCAGGAGGTGCAGGCGATGCGGGACGGGGAAGAGGAAATTATATTAGTCCCAGGACAGCCCGATAAAACCACAAGAGTAGCGGCTGACCTAGACAGCATCCTGAAGCACGATTTAGTGAAATGTCTGTCCAAGCATGCCGGAATATTCGCCTGGTCTCCAACCGAGCTGACAGGGGTGTTGCCCACGGTAGCCCAGCACAGGTTAAATGTCAATCCAGAAGTCAAAGTAACCCGGCAAAAGAAGAGGCATTTTGGACCAGATAAAGACAGAATTATCCGAGCCGAGGTTCAGACCTTGCTGAAGGCTTGTCAGATAAGGGAGGTGCAGTTTCCCACCTGGTTGTCTAACGTGGTTTTGGTTCCAAAGTCGGCGGGAAAATGGAGGATGTGCATCGACTTTCGTAACTTGAACAAAGCCTGTCCCAAGGACTGTTATCCCCTACCCCGGATCGACCAGTTGGTAGACTCCACCTCAGGGTACGAGTTGTTATGTTTCATGGACGCGTACCAAGGATATCACCAGATACCCTTGGCAAAAGAGGACCAGGATAAGGTCAGTTTTATCACGTCGGATGGAACGTTCTGCTATGTGGTCATGCCTTTTGGCCTCAAGAACGCCGGGGCCACATACCAGAGGTTGATGGACAAAGTGTTCGAAAACCAGGCGGGAAGGAACATTGAGGTTATGTGGATGACATCTTGGTAAAATCTAAGGGCCAGGCAGACCTGTTGCCCGACTTGGAGGAAACTTTTGCCACACTAAGCAGGTTTGGTCTGAAATTAAATACGGCTAAGTGCGTATTTGGTGTGAAGAGTGGTAAATTCTTGGGTTTCATGGTAACAGAGAGGGGGATCGAGGTCAACCCAGAAAAAGTCAGAGCAATTCAAGAGATGACCTCACCTCGCAGTATAAAAGAGGTGCAGAAACTGACAGGGCGGATTGCGTCCTTAGCTCGTTTTTATCTCCAGGTCAGCTCATAGGAGTTACCCTTTCTTCCAAGTGCTAAGAAAGGCGAAAAAGTTCGATTGGGACGACGAGTGCGAGAAAGCTTTCTCTGACTTGAAGAAGCACTTGGCCGAGCTGCCCGTCCTGGTAAAGCCCGAGCCCGGCGAGCGATTATGGATCTATTTGTCTGCTACAGAGAGTGCTGTTAGCTCGGTACTGATAAAACAGGACGGTACGGACCAGAGGCCGATGTACTATGTTAGCCATGCACTGAGAGGGGCGGAACTCAGGTATCCAGAGGTCGAGAAATTGGCATTAGCTTTGGTCATAACCGCAAGAAGGCTGAGACCCTACTTCTTGTCACACCCCATCTCAGTGCTAACCAACAGCCCCATGGGGAGGATAATGACCCAGCCTGACGTATCGGGGAGATTGGTGAAGTGGACAATCGAGCTTGGCGAGTACGACGTAACCTACCAACCTCGGTCATCCATTAAAGCTCAGGCTTTATCAGATTTCCTCGCAGAGATGATAGAGGTTGAGGCTGAGGAGCCGTGGAAAGTATACGTGGATGGAACAGCTAACAGTGAAGGCAGTGGAGTGGGGATTGTTCTGATATCTCCCGCGGGTGAAAAGATGAAGGTCATTATCAGATTGGATTTCCGGGCTTCTAACAATGAAGCAGAATACGAGGCCATACTGATCGGGCTGAGGTTGGCAAAGGAGGTCGGTGCCAGCCGAGTGATCCTTCACTCGGACTCCCAGCTGGCCACTCAGCAGGTGAAAGGGAATTACGAAGCCAAAAGCGAGAAGATGATAGAATACTTGAAGGCTATACATGAGATGTCAGAAAGTTTCGTGGAGTGGAGCATAGTGCAGATCCCTAGGGAGGATAATCACGAAGCTGACGAGCTCTCCAAGTGGTCAACATCCCTGGTTCCTTTGTCACAGAGGGAGCTCATATTTCAAACTGAGTTGGTTCCGTCAACTCGGCCCGCCACCGAGGCCCCCGAGGTCTTAGGTTGGATGGCCCCGATTTTGAACTACTTAAGAAAGCTTGAAGTACCCGCTGATAAGAACCAAGCCCGGCGGTTGAAGAGGCATTCATTCCGTTTTGTTCTGATAGAGGATGTGTTATATAAGAGGCCCTTTGCCGGACCCCTGCTCCGATGTCTGAGCGCGGAGTAGGCAGAATATGTGCTCAGGGAAATTCACGAAGGATGCTGCGGAGACCATCTCGGGGGGTTGGCTCTGGCCAGAAAGACCCTCCTTGCTGGATACTTCTGGCCGACCCTAAGGAATGACGCGATCAGGACTGTAGTCACTTGTGAGGGTTGTCAGAGGAACATTAAGTTCCAGTTAAGGCCAGCAAGGCTCATGAAAGCGGTAACATCGGCCTGCCCTTTCGATAAATGGGGTTTGGATATCGTGGGACCTTTCCCGATAGCCCCGAAGCAAAAGAAATTTTTGTTGGTGGCTGTAGATTATTTCTCGAAGTGGGTCGAGGCCGAACCTTTAGCCAAGATTGCCGAGGAGAATGTGCTGGACTTTCTGTGGAAGAACATAGTTTGTCGCTTCGGAGTACCCAAGAAATTGATATCAGACAATGGGAGGCAGTTCCAGGGGCAGAGGTTAATGGCTTCGTGCAAGGAAATGAAGATCGAACAAGCCTTTACATCAGTGGGTTACCCGCAGAGCAACGGGCAGACAGAGGTCACCAACCGATCAATTGTGCAAGCGTTAAAGGCCAGACTGTACGGGGTTGGCAAGGATTGGGTGGACGAGTTACCAAGTGTGTTGTGGGCTTACAGAACGACAGCTCGCGTCCCAACTGGAGAAACGCCTTTCAGCATGGTATATGGAATGGAGGCCGTGCTCCCAGCTGAGGTCGGAAAGACCTCTGCCAGGGTCCAAGCATATGATGACGACAATGAGGAACACCGGGCTCTGGATTTGGATCTGATCTATGAGAAACGGGAAAGGGCAGCTATAAGGATGGAGGCTTACCGCAGCAAGATAGTCAAAGCCTACAACAAAAGGGTGGTACCCCGAAATTTTCAGGTGGGGGACCTCGTCCTCAAAAAGGTTAACCCAGCAGGGGAGGTAAGAAAGCTCGACCCCCGATGGGAGGGACCATACAAAGTAGTCCAGAGACTGAATTTTGGATCGTACTACTTAGAGGAGGGCGAAGGCCAACGCCTAAAAAGACCTTGGAATGCATATCACCTCAGAAAATATTATTCATAGGCATTTTATTGTTGTTATTTCAATTCAATGTACGAACATTGTTATTTAAAGAACTTTTCCTTTAAATCTCCTATCCCAAATTAAAAGTGCAGGTCCGCCCTGCAAGCTTAAGCCCAGGTGTATATAGGGGTGGGCATTCGGGTCGGGTAATCGGGTACCCGACCCGACCCGATCGGATATTCCCGAAATTGTTGAAAAAAACGAGAAATTTTGGGTTTCGGGTATGTACCCGATTCCCGACCCGAAAATTTCGGGTCGGGAATCGGGTATTTTTTGGAACCCGATCGGGAATCGGGTACCCGATCGGGTTCCAAACAATTAAAAAAAAAAAAATTTCAGCCCTAATTTCTGCCCTAGTCTGCTAGTCATAATCCATTACCATCTCATGTTCCCATTTTCTTTTTCTTCAACGAGCCGCCAACCTTCCACGGCGCCATTTCTATCACCATTCACCACCACCAGTCTCCGTCGCTCGCCTTCATTCGCCGCTTGCCCGCTTCCCCATCATCTTCGCTCGCCTCTTCCGCGTCACCTCCTTCATACGTGCAGTAACTCTGGCTGCTGCTGGCTCAGGGGTTCTCTGTTTCGCTGCTTTCTCGAATTCTGGTGAGGCTCCTTTGTTCATTCTGTAAATCGTAATTTGGATTTTATGATTACAATTTAGATTGAGTTTCTGGATCGGTAATATTTTGAGGCATTTGTTTTTCCTTTTGGTTTTTGATTTGTAATTTCCGTCTATTAAAGTTTTATTACGGGATGGAAATCATGAAGGCGCAAGATAAAGCTTGAAAATTGAAATTGGCTTTCATTTTGTTCAAAAAATGCATGTTAAAATAAATTCAGTTCTTCGTGGCATATCCTCACATTTCCATAGAAAGAAAAAGGAAAAGAAAAAATTGTTTATGGATCTCTGCCCTATTAGGTTTATATGGTGGTAACTGGGACGTATTGTTTTACTTTTTATCTCATGCGAAAAACCTTGAACACTTTCATTGCTGTTGGTTTCTGTTTGTTGTATTATGTAGGACTTGTCTGACTTTTTCCAAGTGTTTCTGAATTCGCTTATATTCATCGTTTTGATTTCGAAATACTGCTGCCATATGCTTTAAAAATCTGCTATATGTGGTTCAAAACACTTGTAGTGTACTAGTTGGAAATGGAACCAGTTGGTGGCTCCTCAGTTGGTGGCTCCTCACAATACACAGTGATGTTGAAAATCTTGAGGTAAGATCATACCAACCACAACCAGAGATACAGTTTAACGATGTTGATGCTCAAAATGTTCGCGATCCCCTCCCGAAAGACGTTGACCAAACACATTTACCAACTGTACTTAAACGAGAAGTCAAGGTTGATGTCCTTCATGAAAATGCATACTCAACGAGTTAGCATCACCGGCTAGGTACAAAAAATTTAATGAGTGTGCGATGCTTGAAAGAGTAGAATCAAGCAAAATGTTGTGTCTTGATGTACCTACTAGGTGGAACTCTACATACTTGATGTTGGAGGCGGCCACGTCACTTACTAAGGTTTTTGAAGCGTATGAGGACGGTGATCGTGGTTTTGTCATTGATCTTGTGGATGGGGTTCCAGATGGTTCAGATTGGGCTAGAGCTAAGCTTTTATTGAAGTTTTTGGCCCATTTTTATAACCTAACATTGCGTATCTCGGGCTCGTTGTATGTCACATCCAACATTATGTTTAAAGAAATAAATGCAATTGATCGACTTCTTAATCGGTGGTTGGATAGTGATGACTTTGAATTGTGTTTGATGGCAGCAAGAATGAAGGAGAAATTCGACAAATATTGGGGATCAATTGATAAGATGAACAAGATCTTGTATTATGCTGTGATCCTTGATCCACGTCGTAAGTGGTCATTTTTGCAGTTCACATTTGAGAAGATGTGCCCCGGCGTTACAACAAATGGGAGCCCAAAAAGTAGGGACTTGAAAGATCAAGTGTGGAGGGGTTTTGATGAGTTGTTTATGGAGTATAAAAAATTATATGACCACACAGTCCCAACAAGCCCGAGTAGAGCAAGCTGTGAGGGGTCATTGCATAGTTTGGCTGGAAGTGGTGGTGGTGAGAATGAAATAGATGATTTGGATGATGAATTTAATAGGATGAGGACAGGAAAAGGCAAGCAGGTAAAGTCCGAGTTGGACAAGTATTTGAATGAGGATTGTGAGCCATTTGGGGAGGAGTTTGATATATTGAAATGGTGGAAAGTAGAATCTCATAGATTTCCCATTCTTTCGAAGATGGCTCGTGATATTTTAGCAGTTCCAGTCTCCACCGTTGCTTCAGAGTCTGCATTTAGCACGGGAGGGCGTGTTCTTGATGCATTTAGGAGTTCTTTGTCTCCTAGAATAGTCCAAGCTATCATATGTGCTCAAGATTGGCTACGAATGGATTCTAGGCCAGTAAGCGTGGAGGAGGATTTGTGTGAATTAGAAAAACTTGAAAAAGGTAGTTTTAAATTTTTTGTTATTTTTTACAATTGTAAATTATATTAATATGAATATTTGTATTGCAATCATTTGGTTATGACTTTTATTTCTCTCTCTTTTTTTTTACAGATTTGACTGATACGGGCAATGATTCATCAATCCTCGATGTTTGACGAAGAAAAGGAGATTCCGGAGACAGGAGATGCACTAATGACTGATGATGATAAATTATGTTTGATGCTTCTTGTTTGATGTTTGATTTAGTTATTTTTGATGTGATGAACTTATTATTGTTGTTCACTTGTTTGGATTATTATTGTTGTTGAATTGAGTGATCTGGTTGATCACGGGGTACAAAAATTAAGGGGAGACCATGCCCGTTTTTTTTAAAACTCAAATCTGGAAAAAAAAAGTTGAAATTGGAAAAAAAAAAAAAAATTCAAAAAATCGGGTAACCCGAACCCGAAATATCGGGTACCCGCAAATTTCGGGTACCCGAAAAAATTGGTCGGGTTTCGGGGGGTACCCGCAATTTCGGGTACCCGAACCGAACTTCCCGAATCCCGAAAAACCCGACCCGATCCCAGCCCTAGGTGTATGAGGCCCTGGCACCAATTAAAAGCACAGGTCCGCCCTACATGCTAAAGCCCAGGTGTATGAGGCCCTGGCACAAATTAAAAGTGCAGGTCATCCCTGTCACTAAAGCCCAGGTGTATGAGGCCCTGGCACCAATTAAAAGTGCAGGTCATCCCTGTCACTAAAGCCCAGGTGTATGAGGCCCTGGCACAAATTAATAGTGCAGGTCATCCCTGTCACTAAAGACCAGGTGTATGAGGCCCTGGCACCAATTAAAAGTGTAGGTCATCTCTGTCACTAAAGCCCAGGTGTATGAGGCACTGGCACCAATTAAAAGTGCAGGTCATTCCTGTCACTAAAGCCCAGGTGGCACCAATTAAAAGTGCAGGTCATCCCTGTCACTAAAGCCCAGGTGTATGAGGTCCTGGCACCAATTAAAAGTGCAGGTCATCCCTGTCATTAAAGCCCAGGTGTATGAGGCCCTGGCACAAATTAAAAGTGCAGGTCATCCCTGTCACTAAAGCCCAGCTGTATGAGACCCTGGCACCAATTAAAAGCACAGGTCCGCCCTGCATGCTAAAGCCCAGGTGTATGAGGCCCTGGCACAAATTAAAAGTGCAGGTCATCCATGTCACTAAAGCCCAGGTGTATGAGGCCCTGTCACCAATTAAAAGTGCAGGTCATCCATGTCACTAAAGCCCAGGTGTATGAGGTCCTGGCACCAATTAAAAGTGCAGGTCATCCCTGTCACTAAAGCCCAGGTGTATGAGGCCCTGGAACAAATTAAAAGTGCAGGTCATCCCTGTCACTAAAGCCCAGGTGTATGAGGCCCTGTCACCAATTAAAAGTGCAGGTCATCCCTGTCACTAAAGCCCAGGTGTATGAGGTCCTGACACCAATTAAAAGTGCAGGTCATCCCTGTCACTAAAGCCCAGGTGTATGAGGCCCTGGCACAAATTAAAAGTGCAGGTCATCCCTGTCACTAAATCCCAGGTGTATGAGGCCCTAGCACAAATTAAAAGTGCAGGTCATCCCTGTCACTAAAGCCCAGGTGTATGAGGCCCTGGCACCAATTAAAAGCACAGGTCGGCCCTGCATGCTAAAGCTCAGGTGTATGAGGCCCTGGCACCAATCAAAAGTGCAGGTCATCCCTGTCACTAAAGCCCAGGTGTATGAGGCCCTGGCACCAATTAAAAGTGCAGGTCATCCCTATCACTAAAGCTCAGGTGTATAAGGCCCTGGCACAAATTAAAAGCACAGGTCCGCCATATGTTCGGATTATTATCTCTAGAGCTCAGGTCGAGAGGACGTTATCTGTTTGTATTGACTATTTCGTGAGCTCGGATTGAACCAGGCTTTTGTGTTCGGTTAACTGTTGTGGAGTTTAGGCAGGTCAGCCCTGCCAATGTAAAAAGTCAGCCCTGTTTTGAGATTTAAGTCCCTTGGAATTATTTCTAGTTGTTAGGGCATGATAGCCCCATGCGGCATTTAGTTCTATGCGTGGGATTATTTTTAAGTTAGTATTGTGGGTCAATCCAATGTAAAGCCACGGGCCGGCTCGGCTGCTATAAGTGGTCAGGGCGTTCATAAATTTGCGATAATAGAATGGATTGCTTCGAAGAAAGGACAATCAAAATTCAAAATAACCTCATTACAAGGGGGTGCGACCAAAGCAGAGTACAAGGAAAAAAAAAATAAAATAAAAATAATACATGGGTGAATTAAGAACAAGTCAGACTAGTTGATAAAGTCGGGAGGGATGTTGGCGATGATTGCGTTAAGGTCCAGGAAGTCGTCAGGGTCCTGGTCATTAGGCGGGAAGCCCTTGGCCGTAAATTGGCCCTTGCACCCCTCAAAACCAAGGTCCAGAAATTTAAAGGCCTTGGAGGCCAGCATGCGAGTGAATTCCTCCGACTTGATGAAGGCCTCGCGACGAGCTGATTCGCCAGCCACATAGGATTCCAACTCGGATTTCACCCTTCCCAGCTTGGCCAAGGCATTTGAAAGGTCCTGTTCCTTCCCGACCAGGGCACCACGGAGCTGTTCGACATCAGCTCGGAGTCGGGTCACCGAAGCCCTGTGAGACTCTAGTTCAGCAGAGTCCGCCTCGGACTTAGCAATAGCATTCTCAGCCTCTGACTTGGCCTCCCGCGCTGCCTTCCTCGCATCCCTGGCTGATTGGCCGTAGCTAGCACCCCGACGAAGGCTCTCGCACATCATCACCAGACCCTGAAAAGAAAAGGGGAGTGGGGGGCTCAGTTTCATATCCACCAAGAAAAAAAAAAGCTTACCGATAGGGCCCGAGATACGCCTTCCTCTGCTAGGGGTTTCCACCTCAGCTCTGATAGGACTTGCTGGTCGGCAGAGGAGGTCAGACACTCGACGATTCGGGCAGAGAGGCCTGATGGGGCAGAGTTGATCAGGCTGACCTCTCTGGTATAACCCACTGGTACCCCAGGTGAACCCGGGTCGGTGGGAAGCGGGTGGGGTGTCGATCTCATGAATAATCGGGGAAGTGGCCACCTCTTCTCGAGTCGAGACCTCAGCTACGCCTTTGCCCCTTTTTCCTTTTTCTCAGGCCGGTCTCCTCCCTAACCTCTCCGGCGCGAGGGGGACTGGCCCCTGGGGAGGACGGGTTCGGAATGACAGTGGGGGCGCTAGGGGGTTGGCTCGAAGGGCCTGCCCCATCCGCCCCTCTTCCCGCTTTCTTCTGAGACGCCATGGCGGATAGCAGCTGCTGAAGAGACATGTTATCTGCAAGAGAAAGGGCTCAGGTCAGACATGAAAAAATAAATATGATAAACGGGGGCCAGATAGGAAGAACGTACCACCAGGGACGTCTGGATAGGAGCTCAGCGCAAACGCCTGAGTACGTCCTCCCTGATCAGGGCAGCTGAATCGAAACGCCGAGCCCCAATGGTGGAGAGAACCGTTTGGAAGAATACGTCCTCTTTATATTTTTTGGGCAAGGATTGGGGGGCAGGTAGGGAATCTCGCCAGGCCATGGGGCAGGCCCAGCGTCGAGGTGGTTAAACAAAAAAATAGGTTTGTTTCCATCCTTTACGGGAGCTCGGGATGTTATTTAAAAATTTATAAAATGTCCGGGCACCAAAGTAAAACACCCCGGGAGACTGGGTTTTCTTAACCTGGAAAAAATAATTGAGAAGGGTAGGGGAGAAAGGCAGATCCAAGGATCGAAAGAGGGCAGTGACAGATACTAGGCTCTGGTAGGAGTTGGGGGTAAGCTGGCTCAGAGAAACACAATGAAAGTGGGAGAACTCCTGGTAAGAAAGGGGGATAGGAAAGCCGAGTCCGCTCTTAAGCTGCTCAAGGAAGAAGGGAAAGTACCCGGGCGGGGGGAGATGCGGACGCTCACCAGCCCTAGGGACCCGGACGTCGTGGTCCGACGGGATAAACCACGCACGGAGAAGGTGCTCGGCATCAGGGGAAATACCCGAGTCGAGAATCTCGTACCAAGGAAGTCCAGCCTGGGCCAGGCTCCTCGGGTCGAAAACCTCGAAGGTGGGGAGAGATGGATCAAATATTCGGGGAGGGACCTGTCGGAGGGGTGCCACCTCAGGAATGTTTCCCTCGGTGGCATCCGACCTCCGACCCGATGGGCTGGGTAGCTCAGACACCTCGACATCCTCGTCCCCCCCGCGAAAGAGAGCACCGGAAGTGGAAGATGTGGAATTGGACATTAAGAACAGAAAGAAAGGCAGAACTGACTTACAAGATTTAGGAGAGACGACTGATCCGACCTGGAGAACAAATGAATGAAAGTGACTCGAGAGCCTCTATTTATAGAGGATATGGCGAGTGGGCCGAGAAAGCCAGGCCCAAACCAACGGCGCAGATTAAAGAATCTGAACGGTCGGAGTACCAGATGAGGGCACGTGGCCTGACAGCCCCCTAGGGTTTGGTACAAGACAGCTATGACCCCGGGACCGGGAGTTGTCCAATCAAAGGACCAAGATGTCAGGAGTAAATAAAGTTCGCCGTAAACCCTTTAGTCGAGGGAGCGCTACTCTAGCTCGACTTGGGGGGGATACTGATGATACCCCTAGCCCTGGAGGCCCAATAGGTTTAGGTACCCGAACTTTATTTGGGACCCGGTCATTTGGGGACCCTCTTTCAGCCCAACAGGTGGACCCATTTTCAAGCCCGCCGTCCGATCCGAGTTGATACCGGGCACGACCACCTCTGGCCAGCTGCCGTGATCTTTTCCGAGCATGCCCTATTACGCGCTCCTTGACAATGTCCCTCGGGGCATCCTCCGAGCTGAGACGAGGAGGTTCCTCAATAGGTCGGGACGGGCAGTCATGGCGAAGTAGCCGAGCTGAGGCGAGGAGGTTCCTCAATAAGTCGTCCTTCAACAGGTCGGGACGGGCAGTCATTGGACAGGACAGCCGAGCTGAGGCCACCTATTGTGGTCCTGTATATCGGGACTAGGGTTACAGGAATCAGACACATATTAAAGCAAAGGCTAGGCATACTAACCAATCAGAGGATGGTCAAGCACCTTGAGCACGAAAAGCATATCCCCGGATGCAGAGAATCGCAAAAGCAGGAAGGTCGTACGAGGTAGGTAACAGATGTAGGTGGTCCCCAATCTGTGGTTCTCCCCCAGCATCAGACATTGTCTCCTAAGCCCAGACAAGGCGGGACCACTGACGCCCCTCCCCCTATAAAGAGGGGACTTGTTAGCAAGAAAAGGGATTGGATTCACCAGTTCTTGATGACCGGAGATTGGCAACCAGTTAGAGCTTACCTGGCTCCGGCCTAATCTGTGATTTCACGAATTTGTTCATCCCTTCCCCCCTATAAATTCATTTTGTTATCAAAGCGAACCAAAAAAGGAGGTAACATCAACCATACTCAATTGTATAATGTTCTCCACCTCGTGAATGATGCAAGTATTGAACTATCTAAGAACATGCCGATTACCTATTATTTTCACTGTAATGAATTTCACTATGGAAGAGAGATTTATAATGAGTGATCCGTATTATTAAGTGTTAGAGTACAAGTGTTATTGATGCATAAAAAGTGGCGACAAACGATTCCATAAAATGGAAATTCTATAGTGTATGGTATGTTTCTAGATCTTATATAAACTTAAACATAATTCAACACACATTTCACTATAATACATTATCGATAACTGGCTCAACATACTCCCCCCTACTGAAAAAGAGGGATTTTCATCAAATTCAGCTCAATATGAACTAGAAAGATCTTCTGATATAGATCAGCTTACCCAGCCACTTCTTGATATAAAGAAAAATTCAATCTCCACATGGCACAAAGCAACAATCGATTAAACAGATGAAAAATATTAGAAAAATAATTCATGGGTGAAGGCAAATACTTTCTTACAATACATCCTCGAGCAGATCACTAAAGGGCCATTTCATCATACGTTTACAATCAAGTGGATGACCATTTGGGAGGCGGTTATTTGGAATATTTGGCTACTTCGCAACAATCTCATTTTCATGGGACCGGGGGAGATCAAGGGAGATTCACTAGAATTGATCATCTTCCGTTCGTGGTTTTGGATTAGTAATAGAGGCCGTAATAGATTAGGGACCATTTCTTTGATTGGCGACTTCAGCCAATTATTTGTTTGTTAGGTCTTTTTTAGTACTGTCTAGTAGTAGGATGGATTGTAGCGCTTTTTGGTTATTTTTGCAATTTTGTAACCCGTTTAGTACCTCTGGTACTGATTTTAATATATTCAGGTTTCTCTTTTCAAAAAACGAAAGTGTTATTGCCAGTATCTAGCCTCATCATCATCATTATGGTTAGATGCACTGGAAGTAGAATCCCACTTAGCCAGGAATTCATGTTGTCATACCCAATGTGATGCAGCAGGAATCCATAAGAAAGCTCCAATAATTGAGAATTTCTTTTTCCAAGAAGAACTGCAAATTCACGACGCCATCTCCATGCTCCGTCAACCTGATACAAGTCATCATTACATTCGAAAAAACTGCAAAAAAGGAGATAGATAGAAAAAATAATTATGAACAAACATCAGATAATGAGAAGAAAGGCCAATTCATAACTTAAGATGATCTGGTGAAAGGGCAGAGCATCAAAATCTATCAAATCTTGAAATTTCTCACAATACTTCTTCAAAGAAAGTTCATTCTATACACACGAGACAGAGTCATTTTGGTCTTGACATTTCTTACATATACCAATACCCTATACGACACAATGAATGAGATACATAATGATATATATGCACACATATCTAATATCACAGGGAGATGGACCTCAAATGTAACGATAACCCATGAGGTCAACCATCTAAGCTTAAGAGCGCCATCGAACATCTAATAATTTTCCTGGTTAAACAACTTCAATGGCTTTAATTGAAAAACCTTCAACTATCTTTTCCCCCAACCTCTAAGAATTAATAGAATAAATTTGTTAGCAAACTTTCAAAAATTACATTTTGACGGCCATTTTAAGTAATGAACTCTATACACAGAGCAATAATTTAGTGTTTTAAAAAAACAATAATTCCGAAACATTTACCCGTAAATGACTGCTAAGGAGCATATACGGTATTACGAAGTGGAGGAAAGTGGACAACCTACGACAGATTGGCCAAACGAGGTGGGGTGTCTTCATGCCAGTAGCCATGGAATCGTGGATTATTTGTCTGCTGCACCACATTCTTCCCAAAGCCTCCTTTCCTCGCTCTGTTGGATAAAGAAAATTTGGTACCAAGAAATATTAGGTACGTTTGAAGTGATGGATATGATCAGTAATGCTAATGATTAAAAGTTGTGAAATGATTGTAAAAATAGTATGTGATTAAATTATATGGTTGTTTGATTGAAGAATAAGATAGTTGATTAATGTATATATACTGGTATAATGACTAAAATATCCCTTTCTCATTATAATAATAAAATAGTAATGAAAATAATAGTATATAAAAGAATCATATAATATCTATATTATAATATAAATAAAAAATATAATAATCATAAGATAGTACTATATATATAATTATATTTTTTTTCGATAATCTAATTCTGTGTATGTATATATAAGAAGAGATATCTTCAAGATAAGAAGAAGAAGGAGGAGGAAGAGAAGAGAATAAGCAGAGAGGGATTCTCAGGAAGAAAAAAAAAAAAAATATAATACTACTTAAATAATAATACAAAATTATCTTATAATATCTTATATATCGTATATAATAAGAATAGTCATCTAACATATAAGTTATATATATAATTATAATATATATATATATAGATTAATCATAATATATCATAACAACCTCGTCTCTATAATATATACACACGTGTGTGTATATATACATATATAAATAGTAATAATAATACTAGTCATATATAAATTATTATATTACATAACTATTATACTAATTATATAATAGTTTTATTCTTATTATTTACATAACAAATATATATATGTATATTAATAATAATAGTAATAGTAATTATAATTTTAAGATACATTTTGGTTAATATATATACTGTAATGCCATAATATATAATAATAACAGAGTATATATATATACTATCTATAGTCAATATTCTATATATATATATACTTGCGTGTGTGTATATATAATATAATAATAATAATCTAATTATTAAAAAATATTATCTTAATAATATATTAGTATCATTATATTATAATAAATTATTACTTATTAGAATATAATATCATATAATAAATCATAATATATATATATGCACACATATATATGAATAATATTAAATTATTTTTATTTAATAATAATAATAATATAATAAATTATAATAATCATTATATAATAATAATAAGAATGAAATAAATAAAATAATACAATATAATAATAAAGTTGTAGGAAATAAGTTTTAATTTTTGGCAAAAATTTCAAATTTTGAGATAGTAAAAAAAGGCGGGAAGGGTATTTATGTCTTTTTGTTGTAAATTGGGATTAGAATGAGATAAATATAGTAGGATAATTTTTTTAAAAAAAACGAAACAAACATGAGATAAGATTACTAATCCGAAGATTATTAATCCTATCCCGAACTCCAAACGGTGCCTTAATGTATAATTTATGAATTTTTAATTGTATTATCATATCAATCATATGGTTATATATTTTTTAAGAAGTACAAAATAAAAAAAGATATGTGTATGTATCTGCTCTGATAGGCATTTACGAACCAACTCAATATTATTAATCTAAGATGGTTCATATATTAGTTTATGTATTTTTAATTTAAATATGTTGTATCTTATTATTTAATTAATGTAAAAATGAAGCTCAAACCAAACCAGTCGTATACAAATATTCTCACCCAACCAAAATAAAGTTGTTCGGCCATTCTTTCTATGAATTCAATCCCCTCTTTTACTAACTCAAACCTCGGCCCACCAACCGTGTACATGGAATTAACAATATAATATCCACCTTATATTTAGAATATGAAATCAACCCAAAATAATTGGGTATAACGTTTTATTTCTACTTATTTCTCACACAAATTATATATTCATCTGTTTTATTTTGAAAAAAATAATAATGAAATGAAAGTAATATACTAGAAAATCAATTTGATTTAATTATAAATATCATTGTAAAGAACAAAGTTACGAACTACCACACACCAACTATTGCATACAAAATACAACTTAAAATAACTACAAAAAACAATACAACCAACCACACCCTACAGCAAACCCGAACAATTGTGGGATTTGAACACATGACCTCTTAAATGACGAGGATCATAGGTATCTCCCCCACACTAAGCCAAAGACTCCTCGACGAATGTTGGTTATTTTAATGTTGCCATCAAGGGAGGACTTGAGATAATGTTGGAACATGAAGGCTAAGGCATTGTCATTCCCATCTACTGTTTATTTCATTTGAACAGCCAGAAATACAAAGATTTTTGGAGACTCTTGCAGTTCAAATTTGGATATGATATTTTTCTGTATGTATTTCAATATATGAATATCTTGTATCGATACAACTTCGATATTTGAGAGACATTAATGTATATCTCGTATATGTGCATATCCAGAGTATTTTATAATTCTCGTGAATATTACACTTTTGATTGATTTATTCATAAAGAAAATATGATACATGGGAGGTCACTAACATTCCCACAATCCCACCCAAGCTGTCAGCCTCTCCCCTAGGGGTGGTTACCGGTTAGAACCGGTCCGGATCGGAACCGGTCGGTTCCGGGCCCGTTATGGGCGGAACTGGTCCGATCCGGTTCCAACCCGGAACCGGAATTTTTCTTTTTTTTCTTTTTTTTTTTTTAAAAAAGGAAAGGATTAATCGAAATTTTTTTTTTTTGTTAAAAAAAATGGATCCGGTTCCGGTTCAATCCGGAACCGGATCCGTTTGGTCCGGAACCGGTAAGATACCGGATCCGGAACGGTAGAACCGATCCGGTATCAAACCGGTTCGGGACCGGTTAGTCCGGTTTCGATTTCGGACCGGACTAACCGGTCCGGTTTTGGACCGGGTCGATCCCGACCCGGTCCGATAAGCACCCCTACTCTCCCCCAATCTGTTTTGCCACCATAAATTTTATCTCCAAGATCCCATTTTTATAAAATCAAGAGTCTTTATTCACAATTTATTTACCCTCATCTTTTTCGTTTCTCTCATATTACTTTTGTATTACATATTATATTATATATTTAGGAGGACGTGGTGCGGTAGTCCGTCCCCCATTTGAGTGCCCATTTCAAACTTTGTAGCAACACGGTTTACTTTTCTATTTTAATCTGAACGCTCAAATCTATCCTCTACGGTGAGTCGCGCTATTCATCTAATCTTATTTTTTCCTGCCTGCAATTTCTGATTTTTTTTGGTGGGTTTTTGGTTCATATTTGGTTCTGAATGCGTAGATCTGGATTTTTTTGGATCTAGGATTTCTATTTCTGATGTTAGTATGGGTTTTGTGTATGAAGGTGTGGGGTCTCAGAAATTAAAATAGACGTGATAATAAAGTGAAAAAGAATCGGATGGCGAATAGAGTGGACCACGAGTATGATTACCTATTTAAGATCGTGCTGATCGGGGATTCAGGAGTTGGAAAATCCAATATTCTTTCTCGGTTCACACGAAATGAGTTTTGTTTGGAGTCCAAATCTACTATTGGGGTTGAATTTGCTACCAGAACTCTTCAGGTCAGTGACTATTATTTTTCTGGCTGATTTTTTTGTTTCCTGTCTAGTTTGGTTAATTGATTGTATGCGTAGCGTGGTTAGTTATTGGATTTAAGAAATGTTTCTGTGCACTTCATGTAGTTTTGATCTTCAGATATGATTGATGTCAGATTATAGACAATACTATTCTTACGTGAAAGTGATGCAAAATGTAGTACTGTTGGGGGCTGAGTTGTTCTGTCTGGATACTTTTAATTCATGATATGGTGATAAAGGTTGTGATTTGGTTACACGGGTAATTAAGATTACTTGGTCTTTATACTGTGTGTGTAGTGGACATGAAATTGTTGATCCTTGGCTCATTGGTGGTTCGAGTGAGTGCTGATTGGATTCTTGTATTGTTAAATTTGGTGTAGTTTTGTGTTCATTGAAGTTTAGAGAAAGGGTTGTAAGACCAGACCACGATGGTGGTTAGACTTCCGATGGGATTGATGATACTCTTTAATTGAAGTCCTGAAGTTACTGGTGTCAATTGTATTGTTATTTTGTCTGCTTTGTGCTTTGTGCTTTGTGCTTTGTTTGAAATTGAAGTCTCAGTTAAACCCGTTCACGTAAACCGTTCTTAGTAATTTCATTTTTGAGTTAATATCTGTAATCTCATAATCTTTCCTCGAGCTTTTTCAGTTCTTATTCGGAAAATAGTTGCCTATCTTGTTGGCCACGTAGATGTCGTCTAATCCTTTTCTTCACTTTTGCCATAAATTGTTGTTTTGTGTTAATAATCCATCTTTTGGGATGGTGAGGAATTTGGAAACATCATTGATTTCATAGTAACACTAGCATACTTGCCATACTGTACAGATAGAAGGAAAGACCGTCAAAGCCCAGATTTGGGACACAGCTGGCCAGGAAAGATACCGAGCCATCACGAGTGCCTACTACAGAGGAGCAGTTGGTGCGCTCCTAGTTTACGACATTACTAAGAGGCAAACTTTTGACAATGTTCAAAGATGGCTTCGGGAGTTGAGGGATCATGCAGATTCTAACATTGTTATCATGATGGCTGGTAATAAATCTGATCTCAACCATCTCCGAGCAGTTGCAGAGCAAGATGGGCAAACTTTTGCAGAGAAGGAAGAACTCTCGTTTCTTGAAACATCAGCCCTCGAGGCACATAATATTGAAAAGGCATTTCAGACTATTTTGACAGAAATATATCATATCGTTAGCAAGAAGGCATTAGCAGCACAAGAAGCTGCAGCAGCAGCAGCTGCAGTTCCTGGCCATGGTACCACCATCAATGTTAGTGATACTTCTGGAAATGTGAGAAGAGGCTGTTGTTCGACTTGAGTTCGATCGTTTCTGGGTACGATTTCGGGATCCATAGTGTCCCCAACTCTTGTTCAGTTTTGTTCATTTGTTTCTTCAAATATATTCTGGTGTAACACTTTCTTACTTTCGGTGTGTTAGTTTAAAGGTGGTGCTGGTCGTCAAAGAGTTTTAGGCTAGTATTTTTTTTTTTTTTTTTTGTCAAAATGACTATTACTGGTGATGTTCGTTTCTAAGCAACAAGTTCATGTCTTTTGGTCTTCCTTTTGCCTTTAACTTCCCATTATTCTTCGGTTGGAATTCATACCACACGTTTGGATACTCCCTGTGATCATCAATTGACCCTGTTATTTTATGTGGCTGCCTACTATGTAACATAAAACATCGATATTAGAACCAACATCATGCACTTGATTTGTAGGTGTTTCTCTAGGGGATTGTTCAGTTTGTACAAACAATAATTATTCTTACTAGCTTTGCGTTTTCGAACACAGAAGTTTCAAAGCATGAAATGGGAAGCAACCTTTACCAACTCCCTCCATAAATGCATCAGACTTGAGCATGGTTTCACTTATTAGCGAAAAAGAACTTTAGAACTCAAATTATCTCTTAACAGGCAGAAATTTGAAGGAATCCGGTTGTTTTTCGAAATTTTTATGCAACTTTTCCGTATCATAATTCTTGTTCGATCTGAACTGTTACATGATGAATCCCAAACGTTCTAAGATTTCATTTTGACTTACCCCAGGTTCAATTATAACATAACAAGCCAACACGTATTTTCCAGCTGTAATTGCCCAAACATGAAGATCATGCACATCACAAACTCTTCTAATCTGATTTAGTCCATTTGCAAGAGCAGCAGCATCAGAATCTAACTCGGCGCACGTTCCATCAGTATAGTTAATATATTCTTCAGCATCGGCAATGTTGTACTCAAAGCGATGACAGTGAACACAAGGGTGCACACCAGATAAACCACCAATCACTCGGGTTTCAACCAAATGATCGATCCAGATATAATTACCCGAAAGACTGTATTAGGTCGGTCACAGGATGCAAGTACCGCCACGCACCGAGATCGGAGTCAATAACACTGGCGTCGCTCCCAAATTAACATTTGAAAAAAACAAGTCTCGTAGTACATACTTTATCAGAAACGAGTCTTTTATTCCATAAATGTGTTTTACAACTTTAAATTACATAAACTATTCTCAAATATTCTAAACATAATAAATTCAGCGAAAGTTTAATAATTTTAATATCTTGAAATATTGATAGCGGCGAAGGATCACTAACCCTAAAAGTGATGTTGTTCTTCGCCTTCAACTTCTGATTCACTTTTATCTGGGATGGGAAGGTAATGGGTGACTATTTGGGAAAATACTCAGCAAACATGGGCGAATCGAATGTGAAGATATATGAACATGATAATTTTTGAAATATGCATCGAAATCGGAGTAGAACCTGATATATTGAAACAAAAACTAAACAAAAAATTGCTCTCATCAAAACCAGAACAAAGCATAATTTTACAGCAGAAACATATATTATATATTTAAATAAGAAAAATAAATTCTCTAATTTCCTCATGGTCTTGATATCAGTTCTCTAGACTTAACCATCATAGAGATAATGTCAGAACATCGGAGGACTCACAAATAAAAGGATCTGGACTTCTCAGAACAACGGTTGACAACAGTACCAACTCAGAATGTCGGTTATAATCTCATCGCATCGGGGCCAGAAACAGAATTCGAAAATTGAATTTTGATATTTAAAGTGCTTCAGAAATTACAGTTTTCATATGAAACGTCAGAGTTTCATACTTTAAAAATACATCACATATCGATTGAAATTGAAAGCATACATACAATTTTAAAACGAAAGAATGATTTAAACAAAAGCCCACTCACAGTTGATTATTTCAAATGATCTTAAATTCTTCTTGCTGAAGCAGTTGGAACTGATAGGTGTTTTTTTTTATTTGTATCTTGAAATTATTCAATTTACATATGAGTCAATTCACAATTCACGAATTATAAAGAATTCTTTTTATGTAAAACGTAAGTGTTGACAATAATGTGTCATTAATGGCACAACATTATCGCGGATCCCGTGGTAATAAATCACGACCACATGATGATGACATTGTATGTGATCATCAATGTCATTATTGTGGTTGTTGGGAAATAAATTAGTGGTCTCACAATCACGCCCCTTGAATGTTTATGTTTGTGGTCTCAGTCTTCTTATTTATATCAGAGGCGGCTCAATTTTTTTGTAAATTAAAAAGTAAAGCCTTTACTGAAAAAGAGAAAGTAAATATTAAACTAAAAAAACTTACTTTTTGTCTTTTTTATGCAAAATTACTTATTAAAATTTTGTATTCAAATTTAGTCAATAAGTCATCTTTGATTCCTAGAATTGCTAATTCATTTAATCCATCTTGGGACATAATTGTTGGTATTTATAACATTCAGTTTTGAAAAACTTCTTTATGCAGATGCTACCAATAGAGGAGCCAGAAAAAAAAAATTGTGGAGGCGAATTTCTTTTTTTTAACCAAAAGTAGGGTAAAAAAAATTAAACTTTTTTTTAACATAAATTTTTTTGGGGAGTATTCGAGGCGCACTCCTTAGCTCCGTCCCTAGATGCAACTATAACTGATATAGTAACAAATATTCTATAGGCTATAAAACCTGAATTTTGTATTCACATTTTTTTTTTTTGCGGGGAAAAAATTAGCTCCAAAATTTTCCTCAAAATTTGTGATAAAAATAATGTGCAAAGGTTAACCTTCGGATATGTGATTTTTTTATTGAGAATAATATGAGATAATGATATTATTAGAGAAAAATAAAGTTTAGAGAATAGTCGAGAGAGAAATTGTTTTTTTTAAACAAGAACGTGCTTTATTAATATGAATTATTAATTAGCATAAATATAAGGGTGTGAGTTTTTTTGTCGAGGTTTTCAATTACTTTAAACAGAATTAATGTATAGTTAATTACAGCTGAAACAAAAAAATTCAATCTATCATAGAATTAACTAACGTGTGAATTGTTGAATAAATTATGACATATTAACAAATTTTGTTTTATATATATCATATACCATTTTTTTCAAAGAAATTCATTAATAATTAGATTGTAGATAATGAAGCCAATGGAATTACTTTACCCAGACGTTAATTTGGGAAAGAAAAATAAAGTCATATTTTAATGTTTATAGACATAGGAATTGGAGGTCTTATTGGAATTGGAGGCTTAAAATAAATATTTTGGCGGTTTCATGATTTATGTCGCCCCGATCTAGAACCATTGATACAAGTTTCATACTTTCTTCCCCTTTTTTCTTCGTGGGCAAGATTCCTCCATTTCTTGATTCTGACTTTTGTTTTTGCAGGAATGGTGAGGATGGCAACCGTGACTCGAATTGCCATGTCCAAGCCATAAAACCATCATAAAATTAAGGACAAAACCTATAATGTTTAAATAGCCAACGAGGTGTATTACATCTGCTTTTATTTTAAAATGATATTATGATATTTCATAACAACATTCGCATAATGACTTTTATAATTTTATCATGAACCACATCTAGTTATCGGTTACATTGATGCTATCTCCAAGATAATTCATCATGCCATGTAAAATATTCGACATGGATGATTGATATGCCTCAGGACACGTCAATGTGACAACATCTAAAAATCTCCTGTTATCAATATCCTCGCAATATTGATCAAAATACCTCCGCTAGTGGATCGCCTTTTCCAACAGTAAGTGTTACAAATTTGACCCCTAGGCATTCTCCCTAAGTCGAATTGGTTGAATGCCATGCTTCCGGCTAAGTAAACAGAGTTGAACATAACATAAGTCTCACGGCTCTTTCTCAAGCTCCCTCGGTTGTCCGATTATATACCTAATATACATGCTCTTCAAGGATTAACTCTTTTGTGCCCCTTTAGAGATTGGGGAGCAGTAAGGTAGCCCCTTGTATAATGTTCCAAATCCTCTTTGGTCCTTGAACAACATCTCCTAGAAGAAGTGACATGTATTATGTCGGCATAAGCGGTTTTTTTTCTTACAAAATCCCATACTTGTGATGAAGGCTAATGTTATAACTTTGATTAGTGAAATGAGACATATTCTGCTTCTTATCTAATATAGAGAGGAGCGTTGGTTGCACTATCATTCTCTCTGTCTTATCTTTCAAAGATACACTTGCAGCTGTCTTCATCAAAAAATCTATTGTTATAAATCATATTATACAACTTTAGGAATAATACAACATTCTTTATAGAAATGATTGAGATGTCGCAGGACACTACCAATATGATAACATCAAAAAATCTATTGTTATCAATGTTCTGCCAATTTTCAAAAAATATATTTACCAATATATTATACGAATTTAATTTGATATTTTTGTTTCAAACCCTAAACTACGAGCATTCTGCAGTGCTTCTTCCCGTCCATTTTCTCTTTAGAAATCATACTTATCAACAATTTGACTTCCGCCAAAGAAATGTTTTTTCACATAGTATTGGAGCGGAACATGCAGTTGCATCCTCGCCACTTCGGCCGTGATCTACGGGATAAGCTCGTAGCCAAGCTCATGAAAGATGTGGAAGGAACTTGCAGGTATTTCATCTACAACTCAATTCTTTGACCTTTTATTTGATTTTTCGGAATGTATTCTTTCGATAAAATCATCCAATTGGGTGGGATTCTTTATTAAATTACTGTGTGGGTGTTATTTTATACGTGACAGTGGTCGCCATGGGTTCATTGTGGCGATTACCGGCATTGAAAGTGTAGGGAAGGGATTGATTCGTGATGGAACGGGATTTGTTACGTTTCCTGTTAAGTATCAGTGCGTTGTGTTTCGACCCTTTAAAGGAGAGATTGTAGAAGCCGTTGCTACCATGGTTAATAAGGTGAAAATTTTCAATTTCTCGTTGTATTTGTGAAGCTGAAGTAATTAGTAAGAAGAAATTTGAGCTGTTGCAGATGGGTTTTTTTGCTGAAGCAGGTCCAGTCCAAATTTTCGTGTCTAATCATGTGAGTTTCTCCATTTCCTCTTGTGTTTGTGAAATATTTATGCAATATTTTTGCTTCTATATCTCTTCTCAATTATTGGTGGAACTCTGTTTGTTCTGGTTGGTGGTTTAGATGTTGTCTTCTAAGGATTTTTAGGCTTTGAGGTTTTTAATGTTGTGTTGGAGTCTTTGTATATAATTTTTTGAATCTCTACTTCGAAAGTATTCTTCTCTTCTGCCAGTATATGATCTGATTGTGGCTTATTTTTCGATATGTAGTTGATACCAGATGATATGGAGTTTCAATCCGGGGACATGCCTAATTACACAACTTCAGATGGTTCTGTATGTTCCATAGCCTCCATCCTATTTTTTGGATGTCCAAGTGTACAGTTCTTATTTGTAGTTTTCTAACTCTCATTAGCAATTGATTATGTGATAATTGATTGCCAGGTCAAAATTCAGAAAGACAGTGAAGTTAGGCTGAAGATAATCGGAACCCGAGTTGATGCCACAGAAATTGTATGCCCTCCAATTATCCTTATGCTGCAACTGTGCAACACATCTTACAATATTCTCTTGTGCGTATATATGTTGGGAAAACAATTCTCGTGATAAACTTGAACCTTATGATATTTAATCTTCTTTTGCAGTTTTGTATTGGCACCATAAAAGATGACTTTTTGGGTGTGATCAGCGATCCTGGCGCAACATCGTAAGAGACTTGGTAATCAAAAACCATGGGATGTATCAAAAACCAGTTCAGTTACTGGGGTACTGTGTGAAGTTTCTGCGGGACTAAGATTACGAGACTATCCTTTAACACCGAATGTTTCATATTGGATTCTTAGCTATGTTTTAATGTTCTTTATGTCCTGTCTGAAGAAAAACAAACTAAATCATATGTAAACATGAAACCTCATCGTTTTTAATGAATCAGGTTACATGCTCCTTTTGTGAATAGTTTCATTGACTTTGGCAGTGGACCAGTGCAAGTAGGTGAATACGTGGTGCAAACTGACCGGTGCACGTGGGTGAATCACCTGGAATCTTCTATTATATTACTAATTTAATCGGAGGCTCGTGTAAAACACCCATTATATTTAACTATTGTTTATTGTACAGAGCAACAATTAGGGCTCCGTTCTGCTCGTGTGATTAGGACTGGATAAATTATTTATCAACCACATCATTTGTTCTTCTGGAGGATAAAGAAGCCCGAAAAATTTGAAAAGCCCGACACTGCTCACACAAAATGGTACGGATTGAATGATAAAAAATCCCACATGGTAGGTGTGATTATTTATACATGAACTGTGATAAATTTTGAATTGACTTTACTAACCTTCAAAATACACTATTATTCCTTTTTATAATTAAAATAAAAATTAAGTCCTAATATTTTATACCCAAATATAAATCATAATATTTTATTTATTATTAAATACATAAATAATTTATTTTGATTAAATTTAAATTTAATTAAAAATAAAATAATCAGTGTAGTATTTTAAAAATTTACATATGTATTTGGATGTAATTATGAATATATATTAATAAAATTATAATTTTTAGGAAAATAATATTTTTTTATTTTATTTTAAAATAATAATGTGTTTGGAAAATTACTTAAACCTCAATTATAAATGTTTGTTTGTATTATTAATAAATTTAAATTTTTATATGTTATTAATTTTAATAATGTATTCTAAGAATTTATTAGCCAAACCTATTCGGGTATTTTGATTAATAATTTAATTACATAAATAAAATTATTTTGATTAATTTAAATTTAATTGAAATAAAATAATAGATATACGTGCAAACCTATTAGAGGGTATTTTTGTCATTTTATGGATAAAATTAATCTATACCACCTAGTTATCAAGTACACCAAACACAATATTAGTTATCATTATTTATTAATCATACGAACCAAACGCAACATAGTTTATCCATTAGTTTATTTATCAACCAATTATCCATCTTTTAATCTATCCATCTCTTATCATATCCTCGAACCAAGCGCACCCTAGTAGTGTACATATATAAAAAAATGTGCCATCCCGATTTCTTGACAACACATCGTACTTTTCGGGGCCACAACTGATGGCGAAACGCAAACTCATCACTGCAAGACTATACAGTCTATATAGTATATACCACTTGAATCGATCAACTTCCCGAGCGATATTACCATCACATTTCTAACATAGTCTTAAATATGGCTTCAACTTTTACTCCTCCCTCGTTCAATCTCCATCTCTCGAAGACCCACTTAAGAACCCATTTCTACAAGTCCCTGAAATCAACTCGTACTACTGGTACCCGAACAAGTGGAAACCCTTTCAATCTGTATTCCAAAAGCCGCTCTTTTTTTACTGAGGAAAGAAGATTTATAATGCCTTACTTGCTCTCTGCTGCCAAACCCAGTTTGTTGAAGGTTTTGAAGAAAGAGAATCTTTTTCTTGGTTTGTGTTAAATGGTTGGATGCATTTTAATAAATTATTATGAAGATTTTTTATTTATTGTTGGAAGGTTAGAGCTTCATCCGGGGAAGCTAAATCTGAAGCAGCACAGCAAGAAGTTTTTTCTTGGTCTTCTGTTATCTTACCGTAAGTCATTCTTCTGTTTCTTCGATTTTTTGTTTGCCCCAGTTCAATTTTGTATAAATTGTTCGGTATAGTGAAGCCTGATCGGGTTAATCACAATTTTCTTTTTTCCTTTTGGCGCTTCTGATTTTGAACTGTAGATATGTCCTTGAAACATTGCAACATAACGAATTTGGTTGTAATTGATGTTTAATTTGACTCATATAGTGAAAATTTGTCATTTGGAACAAATGATGCGCTGAAATATATTGAAACTGATGTATCTTCGGCCTCAGCCTATAGTTTATACTTTGTTATAAAACAGATGTCACGCTCTTCTACTAGAGCTGTGAGCGGTGTTCAATTGGTGAAGATTTTGAGAACACCATATTTGATACGTGCTTAAAGAATGGGGGAAAAGTTCCTCGAGTTGGCTTCATTTACTTCTGTAAAGTCCATCACATTCCTTGGTTATGTAGGTAGTTTTAGCTTCATTGCTGGTTAGCTTTTGGATTTTGACTGGATTGTGAACATTTATGTTTCTCATATAATATCTATGTTCCCATAGTTCTATTGTTTCCGTGTATAGTGACTGCTATACTCAAATGTCAGATTTGTATTCCCTGCGTTGGGCGGTTTGTTATTTGGCTATGATATTGGCGCTACCTCTGGAGCTACTATCTCGTTGCTGGTAAAATTCCCAGTCGATGATCTGGATCTCTGTTGGAACTTTGATCGATTTTTCTGTCATTTTACAGTCACCTGAGCTAAGTGGAACGACTTGGTTCGACCTTTCGTCAATTCAACTCGGTTTAGTGGTAAGCTTCAAATATTATTGCATGTCTCATGCTTAGTTAAATGGAATACTTCTCTGACTCTTGTTCTTTGATCACTCCTTTTATCAAGGTTAGTGGTTCCCTTTATGGAGCTGTTCTTGGTTCTCTCACTGTTTATCCACTAGATGATTCCCTTGGTACATATTTTGACCAGTTATGATATGACTCTTTTTAAAATTGTTATTGTGAATACAGTTTTAAGTATTTTGTTTGACCGATACCTGTAGGAAGGAGAAGAGAACTTATCATTGCATCCCTCTTGTACCTAATCGGTGGTTCATTGACTGCCTATGCTCCTAGCCTTGAGCTACTTTTAATAGCCCGACTTGTGTATGGACTGGGTATCGGCATGGTTGGTTTTCTAAGATTCTCCTGGTCTTTCTTGTCTTCAAAATAAAATGGATGTGGTGCCGATATAACGATAATTCATCAATTAATGATCATGTCGTTTTTCGGCAGGCAATGCATGGGGCGCCACTTTACATAGCAGAAACTTGTCCATCTCAAATTCGGGGAACTTTGATATCTCTAGAGGAGCTTTTCATTGTTCTAGGGATATTGGTTAGTCTTCTCTCCAAGCTGTTCCATTATTTATACTTTAGAACACAATGATACACATTCAAAAAAATTTCTTGACGCAGTTGGGCTATTCTGTTGGTAGCTTTGAAATTAATTCTGTTGGAGGGTGGCGTTATATGTATGGATTCAGTGCCCCAATTGCCTTTATTATGGGGCTAGGTATGTCGAGTCTCCCACCATCTCCAAGCTGGTTACTTCTCAGGGGGATTCAAGGCAAAGCGTCCTTACAAGAATACAAAGAGAAGGCTATCCTTGCGTTGAGAAAACTAAGAGGCAGATCCGTTGATGACAGAGTATCTGAGAAGAAAATCGAGGATACACTCATCTCTCTAAAATCTGCATATAGTGATCAAGAATCCGAAGGAAGTTTAATCGGGGTGTTCCAAGGACCAAGCCTGAAAGCCTTTATAATTGGAGGTGGATTGGTTCTTTTTCAGCAGGTTGACGTAATCTCTAGAAGTCACATGTTTTAACTGTTCTCGTATTATATTGTCTTAACTGAAGTAAATGCCTATCATGCCACTGAAATATAGAAATGTTGCATTGGTATAAGTATGTAATATTAGGTTCATATAATTCAAATATTTGACTAAGGTTTTTGGATCGAATTGCATACAGATCACTGGGCAACCTAGTGTTCTGTATTATGCAGGTCCCATTCTCCAGGTACTTCATTCTATAAAATGGATTGACTTTGTTTCAAATACAAATCTCGTATCTTTTTATGGTTCTAGTTTGACCATACTCCAATCATTTTTTTGGAAGAGTGCTGGATTTTCTGCAGCTGCTGATGCCACAAAAGTTTCAGTCGTCATTGGTGTGTTTAAGGTACTTCTCAGGAAATAATGAAATTTTTGGTTGGCTTTGTCTCAAAACCAGTGATCGGCATGAATGTTGGTTGTGATATTTATATTTTCCATTTTAATTTTCAGTTTCTAATGACTGGAGTAGCTGTCCTGAAGGTTGATGATCTTGGGAGAAGACCCCTGCTGATTGGAGGTGTCGGTGGGCTTGTATGTGCCATCATTATTTATTTTTCATTCAAAAGTTGTACTACAATTCTTACAAAGTGAAATGTGGAATATCTTTAACTTGGTGTTCGTCATCTTGGTCGCAGGCCTTCTCTTTACTGCTTCTCTCAGCTTACTACCAATTTCTTGGAGAGTATCCTATTGTTGCTGTGGCTGCTTTACTCCTCTATGTGGGCTGCTATCAGGTAACTAATAAATGACCACCTAAAACTATTTTATCACAGAAATAAGCATGGCTCTAGAATACAAAATATCGAAACAAAAAACTTGCATCATAATATTTTCTTGAACCTGGCAGCCAATGAACTTATAATATGTTTGCTGTTTATCAATTCTTTAGATATCATTTGGGCCTATCAGTTGGCTTATGGTATCAGAGATATTCCCGCTTCGCACAAGAGGAAAGGGTATTAGTCTTGCGGTACTCACAAATTTTGGCTCAAATGCTATAGTGACCTTTGCTTTCTCGCCTCTAAAGGTCGTCCTTTCACTTCATCGCAAATTCAAGGTCTTATGAAATAAAACATTATATATGATTGAATGGTATCCGTCTCTCAGGAGTTACTTGGAGCAGGAAATCTATTTCTTCTATTTGGGGCGATTGCTGTACTTGCTGTTGTGTTTGTGACAGTGTATGTTCCTGAGACCAAAGGCTTGAGCTTAGAAGAAATTGAATCCAAAATCTCGAAGTGAATATTCAATAGCCTTTAGATGGGAAAAATGTCGTCAGGGATTTCAGATCTTGATGCAAAAAGGCAATTTCTGTGCTCACAAATTTATCTGTATCGTGAATCAATGGATAATTCATAATTGTGTAAATGTTTGTGTTGAAAGTCTAAGAATATTGGGCTTGCTGAGCATGTTGCTTTTGACGATCTTTTTTTTTAGTACATGTTTACCTCGAGCTCTCTATTGATGCCACTTGGGACAAGGTCCCTCGACGTGATGATCTGTTTTGGTGTGTCCGAAAGCCTAGACAAAAGTCGACTGTGAACCTTTGTTTAGCCGAAAGCTATAGAGTCATATGAACCTTTGTTTAGCCATTTGAAATCATATTTTTAAAAAAAAGAATATTTAGGTATTTTTATCCCAATAATTATAAATCAATTTCAAAATGGGTAGCTTTTGTAATTACTTCATTCAATAATTTTAAATTATCTTTATTCCTTTTAATTCATTTTATTTTTCAATTAATGGGGTCCATTCAATATTATATTATATTTATTCATATTTAATTTTTATATTTATATATAATATTTACATAACGATAATATTCTTTTATTTATATATAATATTTATATACTTTAATAACATAATTTATATTATTTATACTTTAATTATAAATATTAGTTATATAATAATAATATTTAAAATATATATATATTAATTCTAATATATTATTTATATAATAATAAATATTATATTAATTATATTTTAATTATAAATATTATTATTATACAAATATTATTTTTATGTGTTTTATGTGTTTCATGTGGTTATTTGTACTTATCTTCACATGCTATATTATGGCATTCATGCATTGTATTTTGAGTCTTATCATTCGTTCCTTTGCATTGTGTAATAATGTTAAGACTCTTCTGCAATTATGGGGACCAGTCATGATACATTGTGTATGTTATGGTTACGGTGCATGTTTTTTTAGCTGGGGCATTCTTTTACGGTACTATGTTGTGTATGTGGCATCATTTTACGTTGCGTGGTGTGTCTGGCACCATGGCATCCGACCTAACTATTATGTCTGTTTCAGGCCGATAGTTGAGCGTTCCATCCACGTTTATGTATGTACGGGTTGTATCTCAAATCTTAATACTGAGCCTTTTGTACGTTCAATCGAACCCGATATGCATCCGTATGTATGTGCGATTCACAAGCATCATGTTGGTATGTATGTTTTGATTTGATTTATATTAAGTCATGTTGAACATTTGGTTATAAGTTCGCATGTTTGAGACTATGGATCGAGTTAGCCGCTTGAATAGTTGGAACCATACTGAGTTCCTGCGGAGTAACTCGCTCACAAATTTATTTGTATCGTGAATAACAGATAATTGTGTAAATGTTTGTGTGGAAAGTCTTAGAATGTTGGGCTTGCTGATAATGTTGCTTGAGATGGTCTGTTTTTTTTTAGTACATTGCACACGGGGATTGGGGTGGAAGTTGAGGCTCGAACTCGAGATCTCGAGCTCTCTATTGACGCCACTTAGGACAAGGTCCCTAGTCGTGATGATCTGTTCTGGTGTGTTGCTTCAAGAAAAATTTCGTCATTAAATTTGTTTTATTCAGTGGAATGCAGTCCCAATCTTTTGATTTAATTTCAAATGTATTTTAAAGACACTTTGAAAGTCTCTATTCCTAGATTAAGGAGAGATTCATTCATGATCTTTTAAAAAAGTTCTTCCATCATTGTGAAATATTTGAAAAATTAAAGGAGTCGATCGATCTAAACATACCACTTGACTTCTTTTATTCTGTAACAGCATGAACCTTTTTGACTCGTATACTAACATACGATCATTTTTAGTCGAGGCCATAAAAATCCATTCTTCTAAAGCTGGAAATCAGTACATAACATAAAGGAGGCAACTTGTATAGCACCTAAGGAAGTTTACATTTTTTACTACTCGATTGTATCGCTAAGAGCTAAAACATCATATAAAAGACACATTAAATATGGCAATGCTCGCCAGTACACAAACACAATGATATACTACAAAAAGTAGGGATGTTTGTTGCAACTCTTAGGGGAAGACATCAGCAAGTTACTACATGAGGTTGGAGAAAAGTAAGCCTGTTGCACCACTCGTGCGCGCAAAAAACATGACACTAGCTAACGAATAAACTAAGCTGGTCTGGGAGTTATAAACTTCTTGTATCAGGTAACCGTTACAAGGGAGCATGTTCTTGGTCCTTGCCCTGTCCAAGTCACGTGTATTTGGTGTATTTCCCTGAGATAGATTCCTAGTTGCTAGCAATGATATCCTTAGAAATTCATCACCTGACAGATTCACTGACAAATCAAGGTTATCAGGATATGATTTCAAGCATGTAAATCTGAATATATAGAAGCGAGCAAATAATACTCCAGATATTTTAAAACGTCCTTTTGTCCAATATAAATAACTCCCAGCCCTTCAAATAGCAATACGAAACTTGAGATAATCCAGAAGAAACTTCACATGATCGATAGTATAGCATTTCAGTTAAAAGTGTAAGGTTTTACTAGTTTTTATGATCCAAGAGATTCCATTTGCCAGGCGAAATCCACTTTACATCTCGACAATCCCCTACATTTAAAATTTTATAATTTAACCAACTGAATTACAGAGGGACTTCAAACTTTATAACATTAAAATTAAAACAAGTAAACATTCGAAATTCTGAACATGCCAAATTTAGAATAGAATCCTGGCAATATTCTTCAACATTAATCCAAAACATAGAAATTAACAGTTCAACGATCATATACAAATCTTATATGAAACTCGAATATTATTTTGCATGTCCCGGAATTGAGTTTTCGGCGTATAAGTTCGTACCAACTAATCCATCTTATCAGTAAATCAAGGTCTTGTATGAACGCAAGTACGGGGGAACTAGTATCAGAATATTTTACAAAATATACTTCTCCAAAACAAAAATAAAAATTTAAAAACGTGTTTTTAGCTGTCACTATCACAACAAGTATATAGAATGAACTGCAGTTATAATGTCGAGTCAGGAGCATAAAGACCAAGGTGTGAGCCTGGTCAGAAAGGCAGTGTAAACTTGCAACAGGAGGCAAGATTATGATGAGAATTTCCTTGTTCTTGTTTTGCCTAGTGCTAAGGAAAATAACAGGCGACATGCAACTCATCCAGGATACTTGGCATCT
Source organism: Haberlea rhodopensis (assembly GCA_907163345.1). Lineage (NCBI taxonomy): Eukaryota > Viridiplantae > Streptophyta > Magnoliopsida > Lamiales > Gesneriaceae > Haberlea > Haberlea rhodopensis. Next base: position 2,028,696 of record CAJQUN010000044.1, on the reverse strand, counting down.
ATTAAGTAGATCAAAGATTTACAACTAAGTTGATATCTCAACTCTGCCCATATGAAAACTAAACCAATAGGTAAAAGAGGTAACAAATAAATGACAAAATTTCAAGCAGGAAAAATGGTATGCGGTCAAGTACAATGAATACAGTTTACCCTTCATTTGATTTACATAAAAGATAGAAATAGCAGTTCTTCTTAGGACTCAATACCATGAAGCAATACAATTGGCCAATAAATTGCAGGAATCAGAAAGACATTGAAAATAATCCGGAAATTAACTTAATTTTCCTTTCCCCTACCCAGAGAAGCAATCTTGAGTTGAAGAATCAATCTTTTCATGGAAACATTAAGTTACGGGATTATGTTGTAGACCGAATAGCAATAAAACGAACTTCTTCCGATTAAACACCAATGAAAACGAACATCCATACATTAAAAGTAAGAAAGGTAAAACTTGCTAATAGAAACTTCTATATGTTGTTCTCCTAGCCAAGTTCCACAATCAGTGAATCCACCAGACCCACTATTACCAACTCAAATTCAGTACAAGTACAATAACAGACAACAAACAGGACAACATTCAACAAGAAACCACCAGGTATGATCAAAAAGTCCCTCACCAGTAAAACCACACTTCTATCTCCACTCCCAAAACTATTTCCGAAAATTTTGATTACTTCTTATTTAAATTTATAGCATGATATGGATGACTACTATACATGTTTCCAGGCCAGTCTCTTTGCTGATGCATCATCATCATATTACTATGCTGCTGCATCATCATATTACTATTTTGCTGCTGAATTCCACGATACCCGGAATTCACATTCTCCGCCGATGTTGCCATGAACGGAACATGCGTAAAGGGCGATGGCAGCGGATATGGCATCTGAATCGGTATCCTACCATTACCCGTTTCATGATTTCCACTTTCATCACTGTTTTGAAGTCGATTTTCATTTCCATTCCCACTCCCACGGATGGAACCACCGCCGTTGGATTCCGCCTCACTCGAAGCAAATAAATGATCCGATGGTGAGGGCCCCTCGTCGGACCACCCCTGCATCCTCTTAACATACAATCTATACTTCTGCAAATGACTCGCAACATTTTCCCTAGTCAAACCCTCCACGTTCATCATCTGCATGATTGTCTTCGGCACCGCGTTCTTCAACCCCAAGTGCGCCACCACCTCCACGAATCGCTTGTGCAGCTGCGGGGTCCACACAAGCCGCGGCTTCTTCCCAGCCTTCTCCGCCACCTCCATCGACTGGTCATCCACGTAATCACCACCAGATTCCTCATCAATTGGATCCATCAGCCGGCTCTTCTTCGGGTCGGATCCTTCCTGGGGCTCCAGTTCGTCTACCTCGCGATCACTGAAAGGCTTAACATCACGAAGAGAGGAAAGAGTAGATTGTGAGGCTCGATTGACATCACCCGCTGTCCGCAGCGGCTCCGGTAGGATTCTAAAAGCAGACGCAAGATCCGCCGGTAGCAAAGAGAGAGACAAGGAGGCCAGTTCGTCGACGGATGGAAGGCCAGCCTCCCATTCCGCGACTCCATCATCCTCATCAATCCTCAACTGATCACCCATGATTGGGGGCGGTACTTGGCTTGGATTCAGAATAAAATAGTAGAAAGCGAGTGGAAATAGGCGGTGCGTTGGAAAAGCTGGGAGATTCCAAATGAGCCACGGTCGATGCTTTTTTACCCAGATATTTTCTGACAAACCTAAAATATCTTATACATTTTTTATTTATAAAAATTCGATTTCGATATTCTATTTATAAATCTATATAATACTTTAATTATGTCATAAAAATCAATGTTTATGCCACGGGCTTTCAGCCCAGTTGGTACCAGCCATCGGGATTGTCTCAAGATCGAGACTTGTAAATATCATTTCCACTATATAAGAAAATAAATCAAAATATCACAAGTACCCCCTCGCCCCGGCCATCACACAAAAATCCATAACTGAAATGCATCTGAAGTACTTTTCATTAAAATCAATGTAGTTATATGTAAAACCCAGAGTAATAACATGATGAATTAAAAAGTCTCCGAGACCTATCATTAAGAATAATAAATTAGCATTTTCATTAACGTTTAACCAACAGGGAAACCAAATGCTTCGGCCAGCATGGAATGTCGGGCTGCTCGTTGTAGAAAAAAATACATTAACACATCTTTTAACTAAAAAAGTATATAATTTAATGTATCAACCATTTTAAACCAATCATTTTGAGTTGATCCATAATCGGTACCCAAACTAGTATTTTTCTTGTATTCATCTAAATGATTTCAAGAAAATAATAATATTTTTATCAATTGTTTTAAAACACCAACGCAGAAAATAAATCAACTTTTTTGCTAAAATATTACCATAAGCTTGAAGAGTAGTAGGCCATGTGAGAAAAATGAGAAAAATGTTAAACTAGCGTACATACATTCCCCATTGCCTTTACACAAGGCATCATTTACTCACGCCCTCACCTCTGTATATTACAATACACACCCTCTGCGTTAAATCCCCAGCACTAGGAACATTTGGCCTCCAACCGTCCTCAGCTAACTAGTCTCTTATATATAATAAGCTTAAAACTAAATGTACATGTTCTGGACTTCTGGTACACACCACAACTTTATTATGCAGTCAATAAAAAGATGATACGCACTTCAAACTAGCCTCGGTTAGCTGTACAATAACTTCATTTCCTAAAAAGTCGGTGCGGCGTGTGAGGATTGAGCAGCACTTCTCCTTTCTGTCACCAAGAAAAACGAGTGATAGCAAGTTAAATGCAAGTTGAGGAAGTGCATCAGTAAGGAATCATTGTTATTATACAAGAACTAGTTCCAAATTAGTTGGAGTCCATTGCATAGATATTTCACCTTCGAGTTATACGACCGAAACGAATAAGTTGAAATTCCATTCCCAGAAGAACCAATGGGCTAAAAACAATGAAAAGTGACTCCCAAAACTTTTTATGAAATTATTCAGTTTTTGTTGTTCAAAACTCCACTCTAATTCCACACATTAAGCGGACGATTTTGGGGCAAGGTGGAGTATCAAATGAACCATTGAGATGAATAAAAGACTGAAGAACTTATATCAGACTCTTTGTGGGTAATGGATGATGAATCAAGGTAGCTAAACTATCAGACAAGCCAAAATATGCATACCCCCAGCAGCCACAAGTTTCTCTACACGAGCTACTATATGCTTTCCATAAGTGTACTTTTTCAGGGCATTCAAATGAACTTTGATTCTGGACATGATCAGTTCACGCTGCTGATCACTGCAAGTTTCGAGTACTTTCTGTACAACGTAATTCGCAAATTGATCTTTCATCATTGCCTGGTAGCAGAACAAAATTAGGTAAATTTAAGTTTTATCGAATAAGCTAGAAAAATGACAAACACAAATTAAAAAAATCATGGTGCATCAACTCTGAACACCCAACCATTATAGTAGATAATCCCACGCTTCTTTAATTTCCAATCATAAGAATAAGCTGCAAATATCATATCACAAAAAACGCAAGCTACTTTCTTAAGGTCCTAGGAATTATGAAAGTTCTAAACTTACTACAACAATGGACTATTTAGACAATATATGTCGCCTCTTCTCCAAGTGGATTTGTGCCAGGAAACGGGGTTCAAGTAAAAGTTTTAAGAGGATCATACATAGTCAAATCCTACTAATCCGTTGACCATTGGTAGCACCTTCAGATACAGAATAGTAAGGCGAAAACAAAGCGAGACTCATAAAATAGCATTTGGTTGGAGTTTAAATTATCTTCAACCAAAAGCTTTTGAAAGTTTTGCTCGAAAAGATATTTTTAAAAGGTGATGTGATTTTTTGTTCTATAAAAATTTATCTAGTACACATTTAAAATTTCTAAAAGGTGTTTAGCTGTTCCTATTAGAATTAAGCATAAGTTAGAACCTAGAATTAAGTGGTGGCGGTTAAAAGAAGGTAACTTTGGAGCTTTTGTAGACAAGGTAGTCAAGGAAGTTAATTGGAAGCCAAGAGATGACCTTATATCACCTGGAACAAAATGGCTTGTGGCATTAAGATAGTAGCTAAAGAGCTCCTTGGTGAGTCAAGATGATATGCTCCACCAGGTAAGGACGCATCATGGTGGAATGAAGACGTAAAGAAGGTTATCCGAATCAATAGGGATGCTTACAGAGAGCTGAAGAAGAACAACAATGGGACAACCTTCGAAAGGTATAAGCTTGCCAAAAAAGAAGCGAAGGCAGAGGTTCGAGATGCTAAAGCTAAAAATTATAAAGAAGTGTGCGATAAATTGGATACCAATGAGGCAGAAAAAGATATCTACAGGATTCCCCAAGCGAGGGAGAGGAAGACAAGAGACATGTGCAATGAAATGCATCAAAGATGAGAACCATAAAGTCTTGGTTAGAGATGAAAACATCAAAACAAGATTGAAGAATTATTTTAACAGCTTGTTCAACGGTGGCTTTAGCCAAGATTTAAGTGATCTTAATATCCATCAACATGATGTAAAACGCGACTTTACTCGTAGAATTAGAGAATCTAAGGTTAAAGATGCTCTGAACAAAATGAAAGCACGAAGAGCAGTTGGTCCTGATGGAATCCCTATTGAAGTATGGAGATGTTTAGGACCGACGGGAATAAAGTGGCTAACAGATCTATTTAACAAGGTTTGAAGGAGTAACACAATTCTAAATGAATGCAGAAAGAGTCCTCTCATTCCTATCTAAAAGAACAAGGGTGACATTCAGAGTTGCATCAACTATCGTCGTATAAAACTCATGTGTCACACAAGGAAGCTAGGTTCAGTTATCCAAAAGGACGGAGAGATTGACAGTGACGTTAACCACATGATTCAGTCTGGCTGGTTGAAATGGAGAAAAGCCACCAGAGTTCTATGCGATCGTAATATCCCCTGAAATTGAAGGGAAAGTTTTATAGAACCGCTGTTAGACCCGCAATGTTGTATGGGAGGGAATGCTGGGCACCCAAGAGGAATCACATCCAAAAGATGAGTGTGGCAGAGATGCGTATGCTTCGTTGGATGTACGGTAAGACCAAAAGAGATAAAATAAGGAACGAAGATATTCGAGTTGAAGTAGGTGAAGCTTGTATAAAAGACAAGATGCAAGAAAGCCGCGTACGTTGGTTTGGTCATGTTCGACGTAGGCCCAGCAGTGCACCTGTGCTCGAGTGGAGTCCATCGATTTCGGCCAGTTCACGAGAGCGAGAGCACGGCCGAAGAAGACATAGCTCGAAGTTATACGCATTCCATGGCTCGAAGTTATACGCAAAGACTTGGAGTGCAAGGGGATTACAGAAGATATGTTGACCGATAGAAGCGTTTTGGAGAAGACTGATGCATGTGTCCGACCCGACTTGATTCTCTCCATTGTTCTTGTAGCCTACCCCAAATCATTGGGATTAATGGCTTAGTTGTTGTTGTTGTATGTGTGATAAAAAATTGATATCGAGAGCTGATGAAAATAACCAGCTTTTCTCGACCTTTGAAGCGAAAAAATCCACTCCAAGAATCTGTTTGAAGGTAGATGGCATAAAACAGTAACTCAGCCTTTTGAGTGAAAAAAAAAAATTCACCCAAAAAAAAAAAAATTCACCCAAAATCTATGAATGCTGAAATGACAAGAAAAAAATGCAACTGAATGATGTAAAAAATAATCGCACAGTAGAGACTCAAAACAATTAGAATAGGCTACAATGAACCTGAAGAGGCTCATTTTCATCAGTTGTTCCAAGCATCTCGTTCACCAACAGTTGGCATTCATTTGGATCGCCAAAAGCTAAGCATTTCTCAACCACATTAGATGCAAACTTCTGCTGGCTCATTTGAACTATCTTTCCAGCTAACTCCTGAATAATGGCAGACCGTTCATGTGGCTTTCCATGCTCCAGTACATGCTAATAACAGAAATAAAGGAATCAAATTAGTGGGAATCTCTGTGGCCTCTTCAAATGACCAGAAAGGAAAGACACCTAAACGCATTTTAATGACGAATGATCACATTCCTCCTAAGAACATTCACAAGGGCACTGCATCATCAGCAACCAAACGCAACCCTCCTCCTTTAGGAGAGAAGATAAAGGATAAAATTACATGTAAACGAGATGTACCCAATATTAGAGAAGGGAGGCAGTGTAAACTCTGTAAGATGATTTATTCAACAACAAAAATCTCATGCATGTTGTAAGAGTGACTGCTTATCCCATGGAAGACATGAGACGCATAAGGAATAAAGAAATACATTGGAAAAGCAGAAACTTTGCTTAAAACACATTCAATAACACTCCTTTAGAATATAAAAATTGAAAAGAGATCCTAAAACCAACTAAATCGGCATAAGACTTTTGTAACCATAGACTACAGTACAGCATACTAAACTTAGAAATATTTGAAAAAGAACCTGAATAACGTAATTCCCATACTGATCCTGTGCAAGCATACTAACAGACCCCATGATCTCTCCCATCACTTTGCTCTGGGTATTTTCGTCCTCACAGTGCTCCAGAACTCGCTGCCGAATAAAAAGGGTATCTCAGAACACACGTTCCTTGAAAGTAACCCAAGCATCAAAATCCCACACCCACGCCCAAAACATAAAAAAACACCATAATTTTTCTGACCTGTATTACACGACACCCATAGGGATGAGTAGAGAGAGTCACGACTTGGTCAAAAAATGTTGACACAATAAACCGAATATGCACCTCTGGGACACATTCGATGCATTTTTGAATGACATGATTCCCATTTTGATCACGCACACAACGTATGATATGCCCTTCTAGCTCTTCCACCATTTTGATCTTTTGATCCATATCAACGACTTCAATTGCCTAAAAAATCAGAAAAGTCCGTCACTTGGATTTTTGTACAAGTCCTATTTTCAATTAGCTATAGCATTTCACAAGGAATAACAATTAAAATAAATTCAACACATTTGGTAATTATGTCCTGACAGGGGATCTATACAGGGTCTACCACCACTGGATACTATTCAGAAGTTTTCGAACAAAAAACTTCTGATTAGGGTGGATGTTAAATCCATAGGTAACTTTACCTTCTGTATGACCCGACAACCATACATTTGGAGGCTTAAGGTAAGTACATGTCCAAGAAGCTTGCTGGCCATTTCTCTTCTTTGAGGGGCCATTCCATGTTCAAAAAACTGGGAAAAGACAATATTAGAATCAGAGATAGACTAACGCTCAAAAAGCTCCAATTTCTGACTTGGTATTACAGAGACATGATTATTGTAGAATGACTCGCCACAAATCTGGGTACCTTTTGGATTACATAATTACCAAACACATCAGTCATTAATGTAAGAGACTGAGGAAAAATTTCCTGGAAAACCATGTTCTTCTCAAATGATGTAGCAGTTTCAAGCTTCTGTTGAATGAACCGACTTCCATATTGATCCGCACTAGTCACATATAATATGATTTAGAAAAACAGAGTTGAATACTCACTAAATATAGGCTCTTTTGATGAAAACACATACCTAAACTCCACAACATTGCCAGCAATCTCAGAAAGCTCAAAACATTTGGTTTTATTACACTTAAACTCCTCTAGCAGAGATAATGCAAAATTACCATCCATTTTGTCCAAGTACCACGGTCCCATGACACTCCCAGCTACATTGCTCATTCCACCAGAAAATCTAAGGTTCAACTCACCAGGCCTCACAGGGCTACCGGGTCCTCCAGGAAAATTTGTAATAGAAGGATTGGACAAGGGACTTCCAGGATATGATAACCCAATCCCAAATGTAGGATTTCCGTAGTAGCCATGAGGACTCGAGCCACCAATCTGGCTACCGAGTGGAACACCATACTGTGATTTTGGAGGAGATAATATGTTACCAAGATAACCTTTCTGAAGCAGGTCCATATATGAATCACCAATGTAATTCCGATCAACAGAAGGATTGTTAAAAGCTGCAACTTGTGATGCATAGTCAGCTGTCCTCAAATATTGCAGATACAAAGGGTCAACATACTGTGCCTGAAGCGCACTCCCGGCCATCTGATTTCCCATTCTACTGAGGTTCTGCTGTGTAGCAGCAGAACCAAGATCTGATCCCCCCAATAACATAGAGTCCACCCCAGGTGCCGCCATAGCAGAGGCAGCAGCATTCTCAAATAAAGGTGGCAAATTGGAGCTGCCAAGTTGACCTGATATTGGACTCATATGATATGCACTTAATCCATAATTTGAAAATGATGAATTAGGACTTCCAAAATGCTGATACTGAGAAAGTAGGCTGCCCCCAAAATTAGCAGTTGTAGAAGGTTCTTTCAGACGTGAGTTATTAGAAGAAACCATATTTTTTGGCAGCTCAGACGTAAGGTTAGTCTTACTGAAATTTGAAACATCGTCATAGTTCACACCTGAATCTGAACGCATTACTTTCCCTGACTGAGGAACAAAAGATGCACTAAACGGATCACTTTCATGTTTCTTAATATAGGTTTGCTGCTTTGACTGATTTTGGCCACCGTGAAGAGTCAAATGATAATGTTTATGGTCATCAGAATCTTGTTCGATCTGGGATGATGGAAGATTCTCAGCATCCATAGCACCATTTGAAAGATTCATGCCTGATAAAGCAGCTACTAGATTTGCAGATTCGTTAGGGTGTGCAGATATACCACTATAAGAGCTAGGACTATTAATGTTTCTTTTTTCTATGTTTCCTACTCTGCCTCCTCCAATAGTAGTTAGGCAAGGACTAGGACTTCTTGCAATATGTTGAGGTCCTTGATGATCGGGAGTTGAGCTTCTCGACAAGGATGAACCCAAGGCAGCAGCGTAAGAATATGATGCAGGTTGTCGAACATGATGAGCAGCAGAACTTTGAATATTTGAAGTACAGTGTATAGGGTCTGATGTTTCCAAACCATGACGCAGATGAGCAAGCTCAGTTTCCGCAGAACCCATGGCAGTGGTATTTTCATCAAAAGCAATTCTGCTAGCTGGGCGCGATGGGTTTGCAGGAACTGGAGTGGCACGATTCAAGTTATCCTGCACAAATATAGATCACCCTGATGAATAAAGACGACTTGGACGAACGGCATCTCTGATCTTGCTTACGCACAGAGGCGTATAAAAGTGATAAATAAGTAAATCACAAACAAATAGCTGAGTGGCATGTAAAAATGCTTGGTATTATAATCCTGTCACATGGGAGACCACAGAGAAACTTACATACAAGGTCATTTGTCTAGCTACCCATCACTCACAAATGTATTTAACTCACTTATATCACAAAAAACAAATTGAATTGTCAAAAAAATCTGCATGTGAAAACCGCTGAGTAATCACAAAAAACATATTACAAGGTCCTACGCAAGGTTTTGACTTGTTGAAACAGCGAAACCTAATGATGCTAATCTATTGAAGTGTGTAGGGAAAGAAGATAAGAGCAATATAACCGCACACAACCAAATCAGAATGAATGCAAATGCTGTAAAGGATTAATGGACGCTGATTTGCTCACATGACAATCAATCAATAATGATTATTCAGCATTATTTTTCACTCATACTTGGAAACAAATATTTTTGTTAGCATTACCATATTGCCAAATATTTGAACTTGTTGGGCAAAGATGCTTAATGGAGATAAATATGTTTCAAACATAGTATAATGCTGTTGCATTGGGAATGGAACTCTGAGTCTAATTTTGGTGGTTACCAGATTTAGGGTATGCTCGATACTCAAAAATGGAAGGATAAACTTTAACTAAAAGGTTCCGTTAACTATGAAAATATAAAACTGGTGAAACTGGTGAAGGTTAAATAAGAAAAAATCCAAGGAGCAAAGAAGTACTGCTCTATCTGATTGTACTGCCCACAGGTAAAGAAAAAAAAAAAGCAAAATAATACAGCTCACATGAAACATCTCTGCAAGACTCTTTTGGTTGCTACGAATTCCTAATCCAGGCAAACCAATAAGTCCATCATCTCCCCATTCAACAGAACCCTGCAGTTTGTCCTTGTCATTTTCACTACCTTGCTTCTTCGGATCAAAACCGGGTGGCATTGAGAACATTGATCTTCCGGTGTCGCTACCATCAGTTCGATTCACCTTCCTCCTATCCCCAATTGCAGAACTCCCCCCTTGTAACCTCTGAGAAAACCGCCAATCCTCTCTTGACAACAGCGGAGGCGGCAACCTTGGGTTCAGATTGACATGTGAGTAATAGTATGATAAATACGCAGGATCAGATCTAAGTTCCTCTTCAGACAAGAACATACTGCCACTCTTATTTCTCGCAAACTCAGCAAACTCGCCTAAGCCGCAGCCCCCTCCTCCCCGGTTTAACAACCCACCAATTGCAGTCAATGAACCTTCCACCGTAGGTGGAGCAGACCCACTTCTATACAGGTTCAATTCCTTTTCATGATCATCAGCCTCATGCCTCCGCTGTTCACGGAGCAACAATCCTATCTCCTTTTCCAACTCATCTCCAAACGAACCTTTATTATTTCCAATCCTCGGCCTCCTACCCAATTCAGATAACATGCTTCTTCACAAAATTGAATCCCAGATATATTTACTTGTACATTCCACGAATAAAGATTAAGTGGCCAGCAATATACACCAATCCGAAAAACCCTAGAAAGCCATCAAGATCAAAGCTTTATTCATTTAACAATAAAACCAAACAACATTCATGATTGAACAACAAAGCTTCAAATGCATAAAAATCCGACCTTTTGACCTTCAAGCTTCAAGAAAGCTCAGTTCTTAAATATGAATATGAAAAAGCATCAAAATTTAATGATCAAACACAGATTATACCTACTCTCACGACTTACAAACAAAAAAATTGAGTCTTGGCAAAAGGTCCATGCTCCTTCACAATGAATTTCAAGAAAATAGCATATAAATTCTACGGATAAAACATAAAGGGGAAAAATAAAAAAATATAAATTAAGCTGAGCTCATAAGTGAGTGAGAGATGATAAAGTGCCGGGATAAGATCAAACTGGCGGCGATTTGTTATTACAAAGCCCCATTTAGGGTTTTGTTTTCATTACTGTGACTGTATCTAACATACTATATATATTTTTTCTTTCCAAAAATGCATTTAAAGCATATGTTAATTATGTGCAGGTTTTTTATCCGTATCATTCATACATATATCAACAATTTCCCTAAATAATAGAAGGCCTAATTGACTCGGTGATGGAAACCCAACTGTTGTTTTATGATTTATACACATATATGTCCTTTATTTATATTACTATATGTATTTAATTAATTTAATAATAAAATTGGAAAAGGAAATGCAGATAAAGATTGAAGAAAGAGGAGAGATGAGCGTGTTATAAAGGAAGTAACTGGATGACACGTTTACTTTTAAGATTCGGTAATGGAAACTTGGGAAACAGCACTTGTTGTCAAACCATTGCCTAAATTACCTAAAAACTAGGCAGGGAAATTTTCTACCTATATATATTTATTAATTATCCGTTAGGTATATAGTGTATACACATATACACACATAATTTTAAAATTTTGATTTAACGAAACACTATGATATAAAATAAAAAATCGATTGTTACCGCTGACCGAGTTAGTAGAGTAGGTGAGTATGAGGTATTTGGCCACGAGTTCGATTTCATATATCAATATTTTTAGGTCGAGCTTGTTGCCTTGGGCTTGACTAGTGTGATTTACCTGGTTGACGTGGTTTGCAAGCTATTGTATCAGCATCAATGGTTTATCCATTGCGCATCCAACAGGTAGTGGTTGTGGTTCCATCTTCATTAAAAAAAACATCGATTTTTTTACGCATACGAATTTACACTTGATCCACTAATTTAAGTGATTTTATCGAATATATCTCTTTTAAAATTATCTATAATCAATAGAAAAAAATTCAATCAAAAAAATTTCGTAACCTGAGAAAAAAGAGAGATTGACAAAAGCGCTTATGCAACATATATGGACACGGTTTATTTGGGAAACTTTGTTGCTACCCTCAGGAGCAACATCAATCATCCAAGTGAAATCTTTTTTTTTTTCCTTTTAAAAAAAAGATTTCAAATGAATGGTGATGATGCCCCCAATGACACTACATTTAAGGGCATCATCAAATAAACCGTTTATTTGATATCGCTCTTAGTAGGTGTTTGCAATGCTTTTGTAAACTGCTTTCCAGCTTTTCAGATAGAGAATTTGAGTGTTTTATTTCATTGCTTCTGCTATTGCTTCTCTAAAAATAAGCAGAAAAAAACAGAAGCTGAGAAGCATGTCATGACATCTTTTTGACGGCTTTAAGTTATTTTTTGGCAATTTTATAATTAAATGAAGTTTATTAAGTTGTTTTTGTTATTTAAATAGCAAACACTCAATGCTTTTGCTCGAAATCAACTTTTTTCAACGTTAAGCAAAAGCAACATAGAAGTGCTTTGAATAAGCGATTGCAAACGCACCCTTAATAACGGGCACATCAAATATTACACACTTATACGCAATTAGAGTCAATTTTTAAACTGACCCTATACACATGAATTTCTAAGTGATGTTTTTACCACTAAGGGGTTTAATTTAATTTTTTTTATTATAACAAAATCACATTGGATTATTTTCCCCTAATGAGTGGTTGACAATCAATAAATAAACGTACATTGACATTTTGTAACACATGGGATATGACACATCAGCTTATGATCATCTATTCAGATTCAATATTGATGATCAACCGGACTCCTCATTACCAATTGGGATGCTCAAATGGCTGAACTCTTGAGCTAGTATTGCTTGGGCCATGTGGCAAAGCTCGTGATCTTTGTTAGATAGTTTGTTAATACAAGAAATTGAAAATCTCATGGTTGAAATGAAAGGGAAAAAAAAAGGAGCAAAAGAGAAAACAAAGAATGGAGGCAGTAGGGAGGCGCTAGTGTGCCGCCTGCCCTTTCTTCGGTTTTCAAGCAGTGAGGGAGGCGCGCGTGGAATGTCAGGGCGCCTCATGCTCTGTTTTGGTTGCCGAATTTTCTTCATAAATTGAATTTAGTTGTGTTTTGGAAGTTGTCTTTCAGATTGTTGATGTCTTTTCATGAAAAGTCATGTTTTTCAGTCTTTTCATGAAAAGTCATGTTTTTTCATGGAAAAACATGTTCTTTCATTAAGAGTATGTTTTTCATGAAAAGATATGTTGTTAAATGAAAAATTGATGACCTTTGCTAAAGACCTCTTTCTTTTTCGTGTAATAAATACCCTAAGCATGGATATGTGAAGTTAAAGACTTTTCACGTATATTTAGCATTTTCTGAATTTGTACACAATTGTTCGAAACCTCTCATTTAGGATGAGTCATAATATTTTACTCATCTTATATTTGCTCATATTTTGATTATCTGAAGTTTACTACATAGCCCGTGATAATATAGGTTTTTGGCTAGATACACATCCCTCCCCACATCCCAAATAATTTCGGAATTAATCATATAAACATAGTCATCGTAATCACAAATCGAGATCTTAAACGAAGCTGTCATGTCAGCTTCTTGTTGGTGGCTACAATGGTCGAGCGTTAGCATCGACCATTTTCTCCACCCTGTGCGAATCCCAATTTGTGATTACGTTGACTATATTTATATAATTAATACCGAAACTATTTGGGGATGAGGCCCCTCTTAGATGGTATGGACCCTCTTGTACTTTATAAAATGGTAAATACACCTATATGTGACCATATAATACACATATGATAGGGATGCAAGTTTACCACTATACCATTTTCTCCCCAACAAAAGAAAATCATATACAAGCATTTGAAATCACTACATGTTTTATTTTTAAAATTTTGTTATTGTGCATTTGTCAATGTCATTTAAAACCTTAGAGAATAGTAAATACAAATAATCTTAAAAGTCGAAAAAACGTAATAAACAACATATTATCCATCTCTATATTTAATCATTAATATCTTTTAATTCTTTATCACATATATTATTCATCCTTCGTCCAATCCAATCCATATATTTAAGATTCACGTATGTTGTAAGAACCCATTGATTGAGCCAATTGACATATTCCCTTGAGAATAATAAAGTTAAGCACGTCGAGATTTAATATAATAATCTCATAATATAGCAAATTTGACCTCTGTATTGGTTTGCTTGCATGGGGAACTCTTGTTAGATATAAGACAGAGATGGAGACAAATAGACTATTCTGGAGATATATAAATATTGAACAATATTATTTTAAATAAAATATGAAAATATTTTATAAAAAGTTATTAGAATATAATGAAAATGAGGCTGGAAATAAATTAGTTGTTGGAAATCACAATTTGAAGTAAAATGACATTGTTATAAATTTATCAAATAATGTTCTACCTAACTAAATTTCAGATAAATTTGCATTGATATGGTTTCTGGAACAGCAAGGTTTAGAGCACAAAAAATATAAAAAACAATAAGCATACGAACTAATACAGAACTGTTGTTAATGTAATTTGTTACGAGAATTAATGAGGATATTCTGACTAAACTAAGCTCTTGGAGAATACTAAAATATATGCGGATACTTCAATATATTGAGATTAAAGACTCGGCTGTTGTATAGAAAATTTAAAAATTTTATTCTAACTTGGAGCGATTTAGAATTTTCAGGGAAAAAATTTGGGATGATTAATTGATGTCAATAATTTGATATCCAATTTTAAATTCAAACACATTATTGTATTAAAAACAGGAACTTTTTTTTATAAATTTACACAATTTTTTAATAATCATGTAAATTTTAACTGTCACCCCTTGTATATATCAATATCTCTTTACATATCTTGTAACGATGCAACTTTTGAACCCATAAACTAAATGATATCAATTTAATAGTTTTTTCTTTTCATTATGATTATAAGTATATTTAATTTAATGACCATGTTTTTTAATTAAAGACGACATTATACCTTATTAAATTCATCGAAAACATATCATAATGAGGGGACTAAATCGATAACTCATAATAACGTAAAATATGAGTTGCATCTTAAAAAGTGCACTCCAGTGAAACAAAAGCAAAAGTCGCATTACATGTGCAGTACAATGGAACTAAAACCAATGCTTATACAACCAAAACAATTAAGTACGTTATTTATCTGTCTTCAATCTTAGGTCGTATTAGAGGAGATTGCAGCGCAAAGTTGTGGATTGATAGGGGTATTATGGTCGTTAGGGGCGGCAAGCGGATGCATGTGTTAAACTACGTGAAGGCTTTCGCTGGCTGGCGGAATCGGGGCAAAAAAATCGATGAGATTTGTTGAATAAATGTCGTGAATCTTCTGCACCGAAACCAGCACTATCGTTGACCTGTTTGAACAATTGTTTTTTGCATTTTGTTTGCCAAAGGGTGGGAAGCACAGGACCTGAATGGATCGGCTAACATCGTCCTTCTGCAGCTCTACATTCATAATACAATATGAGAACCACAATTATTTTGATTTGATTCTGTTACCCGGATTTTGGTAGGGTGTCTTCCTCGGCTAACAATAGTCCATCCCCTTCCGGAGATGAGCTGTCCCGAAAGAAAAGGTTAGAAGGGAGCCGGAGAGGGTTTTACGACGGGGCCCCTCCGACGATCAAGTCAGAATATAAGCCCTCCGACGATCAAGTCAGAATATAGGATATAGGAAATAAAAATGTTTTTTTGCAGAGAAATCACGGGAAGTCTAGTTAGTTTTCAAACATGATGCCCCACATATATATACTGGGGGTGAGAGAAGAACAACCTGCTATGGCCGGCGGGGGCCTCGGGAGACCATAGTGAGTACTCCACTAGGTGTCAGCGTCTCAGATGGTGGGGACCACCGATAAATACTGTACATCTTGTACGACGTACCACCGACTGAGTTAACCGAGCTGAGTTCATGAGGGTATGTTCCTTCCGGGGTACGAAGATATTTCCCGAGCTGAGCACTTGAGGCAGACGAAAAAGTAGGGTCGGGTTATGCCCCAGGAGTAAAGGTCGATGCCATTATGACCTCTTATCGGGATATCAGATTCTATATATGCTAGCAGCCAATGCACACGCGTTGCGTGTGTAATAAAATTTTAAATTTTATATATTGTATATGTATACTAAATTTTTATATTTGAAATATCTAATTTAAATATGATATTTTATGGGGAAGTGAAAAAACTGTTGAACATATTTTCAGAATGAAAAAAAATGATGAAAAATTGGGAACTAAGTTGGGAAGTTAATAGGTGGTCATCCGATATTATCATTTATCTCATGATCTTGTGGCTATTACTATAGCAAATAGAGGGTATTTTTGGAATTTCACAATGACAATACCAAGGTGGTTACTCTAAGGTGCTCACACATTATAATATAGTATATATATATATATATATATATATATATATATATTCAAGTTATATTTATTTTAGATATTCACTAAATCGTATACTTCAATTTTTATATAAAATAAAAAATCCTTGTATAAATTTAGCGTAGGTCTCAATCTATATACCAACAAACCTGCACATAGAATTTCCCCATGTAGAGCGTTACGCGGACTCAGATTGGAGCAACAGTCGTTAATACCACGCCGGTTTATTTGTCTTAATTATTTTTATTTATTTAGTAAATAACGTTGCGAGTTCACTGTTCATATCACATGGGTGTCTATGTTATATAGGGTAATATATAGGTAATATATATATATATATATATATATAAATAAGGGCACACAAGTAGGCCTTCAATTTTTTTTCATATTCCGCAAGATAATTTAATTATCATTTTAATTTATTCTCGTAGATCTTGAAAGGTCAATTTCGATGGCTTCATCTACCCCAACGGCGGTGTCGTATTGGTGTTACACCTGCACGAGAACAGTTAGCGTGCTGTCCGGCGGCGGAAATGATGTCGTCTGTCCACACTGCGACGGTGGATTCGTACAGGCGGTGGATCCGACGGATTTCTCGCCTGACCCTTTACGAAGATTGGATTCTCCTCGGGCTGTTCCCGGCCGCCGCCACCGCAACGGATTGTCGTTCAACCCACTGATTGTATTCCGCAGCCCGCCGGAGCTGGAACCCCCACCTGATGAAGGAGGCGGAAGGAGGAGTTACGAGCTCTACTACGACGATGACGCTGGTTCAGGTCTGCGGCTGTTGCCGTCAACGATGTCGGAGTCCTTACTTGGATCCGGTTTCGAATTAATGCTGGACCGCCTCTCGCAGATTGGATTCAGCCTCTGGAGCCGACCCGAAAACCCGCCAGCGAGCAAAAAGGCGGTTGAATCATTGCCGGTAGTGGAAATTCTCTCGACCAACGTGAGTTCAGGTTCACACTGCGCCGTTTGCATAGAAGCTTTCTCAATCGGATCCGAAGCTCGCGAAATGCCTTGCAAACATATTTATCATTCGGAGTGTATTCTCCCGTGGCTGAGTCTCCGCAATTCCTGCCCTGTTTGCCGGCACCAGTTGCCCACCGATGACCCTGATGCCATTCCGGGTCGCGCGGTGGGGCTGACTATATGGAGGCTTCCCGGTGGTGGTTTTGCTGTGGGGAGGTTTGTTGGTGGGGAGGCCGATATGCCGGCGGTTTATTCAGAAGTGGACGGGAATTTGAGTCTCAATGGTGCACGGCGGGGGGATGAGCTGCGGCCGAGGATAAGGCGGCGGACAGAGGGGGGTAGAATCCGGAGGCTCTTCGGTAATTTCGGATCCTTTTTTAGTAGGGTAAGGTCCGAGTCTTCATCGGGTTCGGATAATTCTGTTTTAAGAAGGTATTTTTTGAGGAGACAAAGAAGAAGAGATTCGGTTTCCTTGGAGTAGTATAAAAGAAGGGCAAGATAGTAATTTAGCTACCCCTTTCCCCTGACTTGTTGATAATATTTTAGTTGATAATATTTTAGTTGCTGGCGAAGTTTTCTTTAGTTGATTTTTGTTTAATGCAACTTTGTAAATGTAAATTATATAACCGTGTTGTTTACTTTACGCTGAATAGGAAGAATGAAATTACATAAAGTTGTGTTTGGATCGAAGGATTTGAAATGAGTACATTTCAAATTACTCCCTCAAATCCTCAATATGTTTGGATAAAGGATTGATTTAGATATTTCAAATTCCTCCTTGTTATTTTAATGCATTTTCTTTGCATTTTGGATGGATTTGAAATAACAACAAACTACAAATCAAATCCTTTCATCCAAATGCAACATAAGAGTGTATCTGAGAGATTGATGAATTTTAAGTAATTGATTTCAAATCTATTTAATTATTTGGATGAATTTATATTGAATATTTTAAATTCAGCTTTTTATTAATTCTTGTAAAATGGAATGATTATTTTTTTTTTGTTTGAAAATGACAAATATCTTAAAAAATACAAGGGTACCCAACCTCATATAAAAATCAGAAAAATAATTAACACAAGGTTACAATAATTGAGGCATAAAATTGGTTTTTTAAACCAATCACAAAGAGAGTACAAGAAAGTCAATTCATTCTCAAACCATATCCTTTCATTTAAATGAAATTCATCCATCTAAAGATCAAAGTTATTAAAGGCGCATAGCGCACTGAAGCGCAAAGGTGTCCTGAGGCTATAATGCATAGCGTCGACGAGAAGCGCGCTCTTTACTAAAGCAAAACACACTAACTTATATATTCTTAATATATAAAAATTGTCCATAAGTTTTAACATTTATAAATAAACTTAAAGATAACAAAGTTAAAAAATAAAGTAAGCTCAAATAACAACAAAATTAAATAAAATATTAAATATCACAATTCAAAATATCGTTCAACAAATATTAAAATTGAAAAATTATTACACATTGAACTACCTAAAGTTTAAAAATAAAAAAATTAATCTATTTATCACTCATATCTACAACTTTAAGATCGGTGGCGTTTTCATCATCTATATTATCACCAATTTTATAGCGCTCAACATCATTATATTCTTCTAACTTGGCTAACAAACGATAATTACGCAACAATTAAACTCCAACATTCTCTAGCTTGGGCTATTTTTGATGAGCCAAAATATAAATATAATGACCCAACTAAACTTTATCACTAGAAGATACTAACAACCGTCTATACTCTCTATAATCTCAGCCCTTAGCAAAGGTGCGCTAAAGCGTGTGCCTTGGTTATTAGTAAAAAGTGCAGTAAGCGCCAAAAGGCGCGCGCCTTTCCAAAACAAGGAGCACAAGGCGTTACGAGGTGCAAGACTGAGTCTTGGGTTAAGGCGCGCTAAAGCGTGCCCTTGTGGGCTTTTAATAACTATGCTAAAGACAACCTAAAGTTTTAGTCAACAATTATATTATCACCGTGATTGGTATGTTTAAACTAGCCAACAGTTTTTCAAAAAAAAATTATTATGGATTTGGATATTGCGTACATGAATGTCTACAAATTCAACATTTTAAAGTATACAATCATAGAAATAATCAAGGAATTGAGTAATCTCCGGTATGAATGTTGAATTTGAAATGATATGGTCTATCCCTTGTGGCTAGGTGCTGCTGATTTATGGTGGTTTGCTGTAAACTTTTGGAGAGGCACAAGCACAATCAAATTCATGCTGCATAAAAAATCACTTTTTGCCTTGAAAAAAATAATAATGATAATGATCAACCTTTTGCTTTTCTTCTCTTTTCCCAGTATTATATTATTACATTAGATACTATATTATCTACCTGTTTACCGTATATTAATATTCTTGACAATATTCCAGCCCTTCGCATAGAATCATAAATATATTTTATATAGTTAAGGATTATGATGTCCTAGAACACTGTCCTTAAGATATTGCCCAGCAGGACTTTTGGCCTAATTTTTTCCCTTAAAAAGAAATGGTTCAACCTGTAAAATCAATTCTCAAGCCTAAGACACTAGGTACCCCACGCTCGTTGTTTCTATGCTAGCCATTGGCCTTATTGTCACCGCCTCTTTCTTCATCTACGAGGCCACATCCTTGAGGAATAGACGTAGTCTTGCAAAATAACTCACTGTTGGCGATGTTGTATCTGTCTTCTTGGGGTTTGGATTTCTTTTTTTGCTATTTTTTTGTGGAGTTTATGTTTGATTTCTGAACATAAAGCTTACGAGACAAAAATCATTTTGTTGATGACCTCCCATGTTGGTGATAGAAGAAATTAAAATATACTTTATGTTCAAAAATATTAAAAATTTGGTCCAAATTTTATTTAAATTTTTTAAAGAGAAACTGTTGGGTTTTGGAAACCCGAATAATCTTGGTTTTGATGTTAACAAAACTTGTTATTGTGTTGCTAACATATTTCATCAAGTGTGCAGTTCATAGATCATAATTTAGAGCTTGATGAATTACAAAGAAGTAGCTTGAAGCTGAACCGCGAAGAAACAGCAAGCTGTTTCAGCAAGCAACTGTCAGTATGGTGGGCATAACTCTTAGCTCGCTTATCGGAACGGAACGATTCAGTATGGGTTGGAAAGCTAAGACAAAGATCTACAAGTCCTCTTTGGAAGTAAAAGACTGAATCAGACGTTAAGATGGCCAAAGAGCTTCTGCAAGTCACGACATGTGCTGCTGCATCCAGCAAACAGACAGCAGGAGCATTGCCTCGTATTTCGAGCATAACTCTCTCATACAAACTCGAAATCGAGCGATTCTTGATTCCATGAAAAGCTAAGAGAAAGGGCTACAACTTTCATGTAGATCACTTTGCCCAAAAATCAAAGAATCAAGAGCTACAAGCAACAGATCAGAAGAGCAAGTTTATCAATCTGTTTTGTATCAAGCTGATTGTCCAGACCAGACTGACATGTCCAGACCAGCAGACCAGACCAGCAGATCAGAGCATGTCCAGACCAGCAGATCAGAGCAGCAGACCAGACTAGCTGAGCAGACCAGCAGACAGACCAGCAGACCAGACCAGTCCGGTCCGAAATACAAAGAGCTCAGAAACCAGAATATGACCGTTGCAAGCTCGGGAATAGTGCAGAACCTTTCCAACGGGCATATTCTTGTGTCTAACATATATATCATTATTTGGGGCTATATATACATGATTTGGAAGCTCAATAACAGCTGATTGAAGATCAATCCAAGCCTTCCAAAACAAACCCACTTGGGATTCAATTGAGGAACTTAAAAGACAAAAGTTGCTAAATGAATAGCACTCCTCAAACCTTTGGCACCTCTTACCTTGCTGTATCAGATCTAGTTAGAGATCATTTGTGCCTTTGTATTCACTCTATTCATTGTATTTGTGAGCTAAAATAGAAGAGTGAATACCATTGTAACGGTTGATGATTTATCACAACCGATGAGAGGTCTTTGTATGTGAGACATTAAAGAACATACATAGTTGAGTTGCTAGGAGTTCTAGTTGGATGGGGAATTCCCAACTGGATCGGGTTTGTACAACGGGATTGTATAAATCAAAGTCTTCTAGTGGAATCCTTCCATGCGGTGGAAGAAGGGGAGACGTAGAAGGATTACACCACCTTCGAACTTCCATAAACAAATGCTTGTTTATTTACTTTAATTGCATATCTTTAAAACGTCTTTCAAATGTTTAATCGGTTTAGAGCGGGTTATGTCGAGTGTCTTCCGCTCGATTTTGTAATCGAACTCGATATAATCCTTCGGTGCATTAATTCAAGAACACGAGTGAACTCGGGTGTGGAATGGCAACCCACCCCCGGAATCGATCCTGACAAGTGGTATCAGAGCAGGTTGTTCTTAGAAGGCATTTGAACCGATTTTGTAGCGGATATCTTTTAAAATCATTTTCAAAATTTTTCATGAGCATGAAATATTTTCATAGCATATTTTTTCAAAATATGGTGTATGAAAATTTTTAGCATAAAAATCAATTTCATTGCATTCATTTTGCACGAAAATAATTTTAAAATCTATTTTAAATGTTCAAATTTTCGTTCAATTTGTTCTTAACTCATTTTAATTTTAAAATTTTTATTTTGAGATTTTATCTAACAATTTTCGAAGCATTTTAGTTTTCTGACAGCTTGCAGCGACTTTGGGAATATTGGCATAACTTCTTGTTCGGATGTCCAAATGACGAACCGTTTTTTGCGTTGCAAACTAGACTCATAGAGGATCGCAACGGTATAGGTCTTGCAGCCTAATTCTTCACAAGGAACAGCAGTTTATTCTGCAAAGTTGACTCATGTGCTGCCACCGCTGAAAGATGAAATGGACATTGTTGAGTTTTGTCAAGAAATTCAAATTTGTTGCCAAGTATGCCTCATCCATCATCAAAAGAGGTTATTTTTGTTCACAAATTAATGTGCATTGCATTTTTTTTAATTTGTTTTAGCCTACCCCATTTGCCCCTCACTTGCTCAAATTTCAAACGTTTTAAAATTAAGGGGGAGAGTTTAATCTCAATCCTTGAGGGGGAGTAAATTTTATTTGTCTTCCTTTTTGATTCACACAAAAAGGGGGAGAAATATGTTATTTTAAAAATATGATTTTTCTTGTTATGCAACATTGTGCTTTAATGTTCATATTTTTATTCAAGTTTTGTGATCATCAAAAAGGGGGAGATTGTTGGGTTTTGGAAACCCGAATAATCTTGGTTTTGATGTTAACAAAACTTGTTATTGTGTTGCTAACATATTTCATCAAGTGTGCAGTTCATAGATCATAATTTAGAGTTTGATGAATTACAAAGAAGTAGCTTGAAAATATCAAGCTGAACCGCGAAGAAACAGCAAGCTGTTTCAGCAAGCAACTGTCAGTCTGGTGGGCATAACTCTTAGCTCGCTTATCGGAACGGAACGATTCAGTTTGGGTTGGAAAGCTAAGACAAATATACAAGTTATCTTTGGAAGTGAAAGTCTGCATCGACGTTAAGATGGCCAAAAAGCTTCTGCAAGTCACGCCATGTGACGCCTGTAAGATCGAGCTGTTACAGCAAAGTCTCTGTCAGTCTGGTGGTCATAACTCTTAGCTCGCTTATCGGAACGGAACGATTCAGTATGGGTTGGAAAGCTAAGACAAAGATTTACAAGTCATCTTTGGAAGTAAAAGACTGAATCGGACGTTAAGATGGCCAAAAAGCTTCTGCAAGTCACGACATGTGCTGCTGCATCCAGCAAACAGACAGCAGGAGCATTGCCTCGTATTCGAGCATAACTCTCTCATACAAACTCGAAATCGAGCGATTCTTGATTCCATGGAAAGCTAAGAGAAAGGGCTACAACTTTCATGTAGATCACTTTGCCCAGAAATCAAAGAATCAAGAGCTACAAGCAACAGATCAGAAGAGCAAGTTTATCAATCTGTTTTGTATCAAGCTGATTGTCCAGACCAGACTGACATGTCCAGACCAGCAGACCAGACCAGCAGATCAGAGCATGTCCAGACCAGCAGATCAGAGCAGCAGACCAGACTAGCTGAGCAGACCAGCAGACAGACCAGCAGACCAGACCAGTCCGGTCCGAAATACAAAGAGCCCAGAAACCAGAATATGACCGTTGCAAGCTCGGGAATAGTGCAGAACCTTTCCAACGGGCATATTCTTGTGTCTAACATATATATCATTATTTGGGGCTATATATACATGATTTGGAAGCTCAATAACAGCTGATTGAAGATCAATCCAAGCCTTCCAAAGCAAACCCACTTGGGATTCAATTGAGGAACTTAAAAGACAAAAGTTGCTAAATGAAGAGCACTCCTCAAACCTTTGGCACCTCTTACCTTGCTGTATCAGATCTAGTTAGAGATCATTTGTGCCTTTGTATTCACTCTATTCATTGTATTTGTGAGCTAAAATAGAAGAGTGAATACCATTGTAACGGTTGATGATTTATCACAACCGATGAGAGGTCTTTGTATGTGAGACATTAAAGAACATACATAGTTGAGTTGCTAGGAGTTCTAGTTGGATGGGGAATTCCCAACTGGATCGGGTTTGTACAACGGGATTGTATAAATCAAAGTCTTCTAGTGGAATCCTTCCATGCGGTGGAAGAATGGGAGACGTAGAAGGATTACACCACCTTCAAACTTCCATAAACAAATGCTTGTTTATTTACTTTAATTGCATATCTTTAAAACGTCTTTCAAATGTTTAATCGGTTTAGAGCGGGTTATGTCGAGTGTCTTCCGCTCGATTTTGTAATCGAACTCGATATACTCTCTAGGTGCATTAATTCAAGAACACGAGCTATTGAAGCTCAAGTTGGTTGAACTCGGGTGTGGAATGACAACCCACCACCGGAATCGATCCTGACAGAAACGCAACCTAAAGTTTATAAAAAATCCAAATTTGGCTTAGAGTAAACTAAAATTGTCCTTCCCCCAACTTCTCTTTGACCTTTTACTTTTTAATACACATGGGAATATAATTTTTTTGATAGGGGGTAAATATTTTTTCGCACACTGGGGTACTCAAATTTAAGTATCTCAAAATGGAGGTGCGCTCTTACCAGTTGGACTAGGTTCAGGAACTCACACGGGAATATAATTTTACTACATAAATAATAATGAATATTTATAGTATTTATAATGAACATGAATAGTCAATTATATCATATGTAATTTTTTTTATTAAACTATTAACCATCAAAGCATTGCGTTTATTAAAGCATAAATCTAACTATTTAGCATTACAGAGTGGTATAAATTTAAATGTGTAAGCTGATTGTACTGAGATGATTTAGGGATATCATAGATTATATAATATTTACGAGATAAATGAATAAATCTAACAATTTACCATAACTTCTTGTCCCATTAGGAACTTGAAATTTTTTGTTTGATATCATCTGTAGATTGTTTTTAAGGAGCTATTCATTTGTTTGATAAAACTATAAAAATTGTGAATTTTTTCTTTATTTTTGTTTTGTTTTGAACATAAATATGTAATAGATTAAGAGAGTAGAAACTCTTATTACGCCATTCCTCATTCTCACCATGGCTTTGTATGGCTTTGGTCGCTCTGTCTGGAAATGAACCTGGGGCGGTTCCTTTGGCTCTTGTTTCTTCACACAGGTTGTTCACTCTACTACTTCTGGTGCTCCACCTCCTGCGGCGACGGTGGTTGTGTGGTCACCCCGCCCATCTCCTTGAGTGGTTTTTTGGGGGATGTTCGGTTTTGGGAGAATACCGAGCATTTCATTGCTTGCACCGCTAAGTTAGTGTCCTATCTTCCATTTTGGTTTTCTAGTCTGTTAAATACTATTGCTGTTGTTTTGTTATTGTGGTTGTTAGTCTTGTTTCTGGGTCGAAACTTCTCCTCGTTGCTCAGGCCACTTGCCAACAAGATTCTGTTTGTTGTAAATTGGTTGTTGTTTCTCGTCTGCATGTGTTTTATTTTCTATCTTGTTTTTTTTTGTATTCTGGTGGTGTTAAATTTTTATAGATAAAATCAATTATAATTAAAGATTTAACTTTTATATATAATCTATAAATAATTTTTTCTGCTGGATAATAATAAAATTTCAAAATAAAAAATATTCTCGATGAGCGAGGGAAATTCGGATATGGCCTCACGAAATCTAGAAGAAATTCTGGACTTGGTCATAGTATATTTTTTCAGGTCGAAAAGAACGACTCAGATATATTTGGAGACGTGAGATCCATATGTTAATGCGATGGATGGTAGTTGGAAATTCGCCATGCTTGAGATGAGTCGTCCAGCAGTCAAACACGCGTTTGGGTTTTGACGGGGTCTATTGTTTTGATCATAGAAATTTATGATTCAAGTCGTGTTTCCCAAGTTAGACTGGTTAGGTGAGCTCATTGTATACCACGCAATTTTCTAAAACCGCCAATGGAAAATTAATAACAAATAAATTAAAGAATAGCTATTACTATTATATAATTTTTAATAAAAAAATATGCTGTATTAATTAAATTATAAGAAAAAAATAAAAAAAGTTGCCTTCTAATAAAGTCCGACCCGGCTCCACGCTTCGGGCGGATCGGGTCTACACGAAAACAATAATAATAATAAATTTAAAAAGATTAACTCAATGTTCTTATCGTTCACTTCATGTTGTTTGGGTTTCAACTGGCTTCGATACAAATCTAAATTGTCGCAGATCACTCAATTAATAGGCAGAAAAATAAAATTCATCGCTCCGACGCAAAATCGATCAGGTCCCGAAGAATGATTTTTTCCAGAATCGGCAGTTCGTTATCGCGTACCTCTCGTTCAAGAGTAAGCCTCTGACGAGTCTCTGCTTTTTCTCTAACTCCATATATTTTTTAGGTAAAAGTTGTAGATGGTGTTTTCATCGGACATGTTTTATTTTTCCTTTTTTTGTATTTGCAGAATGTGGTAAATGGTGTTGATAAGGGGACGCCCTTGTTATTGAGCAAGGAAATTCTTGGATCTCAGCATGTACGTAATATGGATTATATTGTGAATAATTCATTTCATGGAAAACTAGGGTTTCTGAGGGGTTATTTAGCTACGACGGGAGCAAAAAATGGATCGATTTCTAGATCTTATCTATCAAATTCTAAGCACTTTATTGCAAACACTCGAATACGTAGATTTTTCTCCAGTGAAGCGCCAAAGAAGAAAAGTAAGAGCTTCTGTTTTTTGTTTTATGTTGAAATTGGATTTGTTTGCTAAAGGTCGAGCCTTTTTTTGTGAGTCCATAAAGGTCGAGCCTTTTAATTTGTTCATTGTTTGTTGTGTTTTTTGCTGTTAGACTACGAGAATTTTTATCCCAAACAGAAGAAGGAAATTCCAAAAAATGAGCAGAAATCTGGCTCGAAAGGTTTGTTATTCTTTCCTAATATTTTGCATAGAAGGCGTTTAGTGGAATCAATGAGATGTTTAAAGCTATATTTGTTTCAAGTTAATTCCTTTCCGCAATTACGACGTGCAGTTAAATAAATAACCCAATGGCTAAGCCCCATGGTTGTGTATATTTTTGTCATTGAACCATGTATTGATTCATTGAACAAATCTGCTTCTGGTATTTCTTCAAACACAGTAGCATGCTAGGCTAATCTTAATCAAGTTTTTCTTCAGATATGTAACTCAATTGGTGTATTGTGAAGAATTTTGCGAGGCTGTCGGAATATGTTTGCGTCTATTGGCTTGTGATTTCCTTGTGTTTCATCTGATTATGTACTCCTTTGTTATGATGGCATCACAATAACAGTTCTGTTAAGTACTTAAAGTGTTAAGTACTTAAAGTGTCTTTTGTATAACTATATGAGTGCCGTGAAATTGCTGCAATAAGAATTTGCGTTTTGAGGTTTTATCTTGGCGCAACACTTGATTGTTAGACTTTTAGATGTTCTTAAGGTGCCATAGCAAATATCTCTATGACTTTGGTTTATTCGATCTCAGAGGAAGGAAATACAGATGATCATGGCAATTTTCAAGATACTTTCATCAAGAATTTGCTAAATGTTGTGCCACCGATCCTGGCACTTGCATTGGTCTTTTCAGTAATCCCACACATGGCACCCGAAGAGAAACAGGTAATAGAATGCTTATTTACTAGTATTAATGCTAATGTAAAGAATCGTGGGACTCTATGATATGTTTATATTGATGTTATCCTTGCTTTTGTGGACTTCGGCTTAGTGTATATCTGTGTTGCCTTCTATCATGTAGTAAAAATGTTGATACTGATCTACATAAAAGTTACAATGTATACAATTTTTAAAACTCTGGATTATTTATGGTCTTTCTCTTGACCACATACCAACATCCGCTGGTTTCTCAGAATCATGATATTTTTTATGCATGTCAAGCAATGCTTTGGTTTTGTTTTGGTATTGCTTGGTCAATTGCGATTGCATATCATTGTATTAGGATCCTTTGTTTGGTAGTTGGTCCTTGAATTGATTGATTACCCATTTTGTGACTTATGAAGATTCTTGATGTGATCGGAATAGGCTGTATGTATCATATTGATATTTTGACTCTAATGGGCTGACAAAATAGTTAGTTTTACCAAATCCTTTTTGTTTGTTTTTGCCTACGAATAATTGTCAAAACAGATGATCTCTTTTTTAAGCTGTACTCGCCGAGCCATCACACAAGTTTTTTCCCAAACTAGTTGAGGTTGGCTACATAGTTTTCTTGTCTCCATTACATTAAATGCTTACAAAAATTGCGGTCCCACTATGTTTATATTCATCATGCCAAACTGGTTTTAGTTTTCTTTTTTGTTTTTATGTGTGGGTGGATGGTGGGGGTGGAACTTTGGAGGTTGGAAAAAACACATCCATGTAGTATTATTTGAAGAGTAAATGGAGGAGTATTGTGGGCAATGCGATGTGAGTTCATTGAAAATTATTTCGAATGCTTCAATGTTGAGTCTTTTTATAAGCTAATTGAAAAAAGTATATGGTTCTCAGTGCATGTGCGATAAGACTTCTTCCGCACTGTGGGTAATTTTGTTTAAGCAAATTAATATGAATGTTTTTATGCTTGCCTTTAGCTCCTGCCTTTGCGTATATTCATGAAGCCTCTTTAAGCTACCTGACCATTGTTATGGGATCTTGTATGAGTCAGATTCATGTAACTTGGACCACCATTTAAACATACTGTACAAGGTTTAGACTTCAAAAATAATTATAACTCCTTTATACTTGTTCGTTGTGTTGGGAGAGCATGTCAGTTATTTAAGATTGTTAATAATAATATCTAACCATTTAGATGCCAATAATCAAAATCAAATATTCTATGCAGCGCCAATTTAGATAATTTGACTTTCTGAATCAGTACTTGTTTGTAATTACTTGGTGGACTATCACGGATGAAATTACCTGGTGCTGTGGTTGTTCATGTTCCTGGTCTAAAATAAGAGAATTTAGCAAATGAGATAGATTGGCTTTCTGTTGTGGATACATAATGACATGTTAAAAAAAGCTTTAAAGAGGAAAAAAAAGCAATAATTTCCTACGCGTACCTTGGCGATTATTGAAAGAAGCTACAGTATACACATATTATTCCTGACACCATTTATGATGAACTTCTAAGAGTCTTAATATCATGACTTTGAAGGAGAAATTTTGAAAGAAAGGACTTCAAATCAGAATTTTATAAACACACGACCTTCTATGTATCTATATTTGCCTTGAATAAGATCATGTATTTAAAGAATTCTGCTTTTAAGGTCATTTTCAAAGTGCCCCAGCTCTGAAATACCATGGAGCTGAAGGTAAATGAGTTAATTGATATTTTAAAAATGTTACATATGTTTCGAAAATTTTAAACCCAGCTGTACTCTTGACTGAATCAATTGGTCTTCTATCTGGTTTTTTAGACAAATGTCTGCCTCATACAACATTAGATTGCTTATTGACATAGCAAAATAGAAACGATGGTTTATGTTGAGGTCCTAGTTAGTTTGGCACAAAGGCTTGTAGGATATAATGACGATCATTGCATCTTCACATTGATTGATTTGTTGTTTTATGGACTATAACCTTGCAGATTAGTTTTCAAGAGTTCAAAAACAAGCTACTGGAACCAGGTTTAGTGGATCATATAGTTGTTTCTAATAAGTCAGTTGCTAAAGTATATGTAAGAAGCTCACCACGAAGTCAAAATATCAATGAAACAACTGAAGAAACTAGATTTGAAGATCCTGTTAGTGGCGCCCTTGCAAGTGAGAAAACAAGCCAGTATAAATATTATTTTAACATTGGGAGTGTTGATTCGTTTGAAGAAAAGCTGGATGAAGCCCAATTAGCATTGGGGATTGACGGACATGATTATGTACCTGTCACTTATGTTTCTGAAATGGTTTGGTTCCAAGAATTGATGAGATTTGCTCCTACTGTTTTGTTATTGGGATTCCTTTTCTACATGGGGCGGAAAATGCAAGGGGGAATTGGTGTTGGAGGTACTGGTGGAAAGGGTGCACGTGGGATTTTCAACATTGGAAAAGCGCACATTACAAAGGTGGACAAGAACGCCAAAAATAAGGTTTGTAATGGCATTTTTTCCAAATCCAGTAGGATACCAGCTTGTTACAAAAATCATTGACCCATTTTCCAGCCTATATGATGAGTCCCTGGTGCTAAAGGTCTTTGTCCTTTGTTTTTTTCAGGTTTATTTTAAAGATGTTGCTGGCTGTGATGAAGCAAAGATGGAGATTATGGAGTTCGTTCACTTCCTAAAGAACCCCAAGAAGTATGAGGAGCTGGGAGCCAAAATTCCTAAAGGTGCTCTACTGGTTGGACCTCCAGGGACAGGTAAAACACTCCTAGCAAAAGCGACTGCTGGTGAATCTGGTGTGCCTTTTCTGTCCATATCTGGTTCTGATTTCATGGAAATGTTTGTTGGTGTTGGGCCGTCAAGAGTTAGAAACTTGTTTCAAGAGGCAAGGCAATGTGCACCTAGTATCATATTCATTGATGAGATTGATGCGATTGGTCGAGCAAGAGGACGTGGGGGTTTTGCTGGTTCTAATGATGAGCGTGAAAGCACCCTTAACCAGTTGCTTGTAGAAATGGATGGATTTGGAACTACTTCTGGTGTGGTGGTTATTGCTGGCACCAATAGACCTGATATTTTAGACAAGGCTTTGTTGAGGCCTGGTCGATTTGATCGTCAAATTAGCATAGATAAACCGGATATTAAAGGCCGTGATCAGATATTTCAGGTCTATTTGAAGAAGATTAAACTAGATCATGAACCGACCTATTATTCTCAGAGGCTTGCGGCCCTCACTCCTGGATTTGCTGGTGCAGATATTGCAAATGTTTGCAATGAAGCTGCTTTGATAGCTGCCAGATGTGAGGAAAAACTAGTGAAAATGGATCATTTTGATGCAGCAATAGATAGAATCATTGGTGGTCTTGAGAAGAAAAATAAGGTACCTATTTTGTCTACTGCTTGCAGAAACCCTAGTACGGGGCAGATGAATTTATTTTATTGAATTTATTCCTAGTATCTTCGTTTCCTATATATTAGCAGTTGGGTTTCTCAGCATAGCTGATTTTAATATGTACTGCTTTCAAAATCATGGGATGGGGTGTGCAATTATTGGTCGGATTGATGAAAATAAGAAGGAAAGGCTGAAAATTCAGAATACTGATGTTCCTCTTTTTCTTTAAAAGTATAATAGTTCTCTTAATATATTAGTTGAATATCATGGAAAACTTGAAGAACGCTCTGTGTTGATACTGTTTGTAAGTGTATTTTCTTCATATTTTCATCTTTGTGGTAATTTAGAATCTAAATCTAGTTTACTTTTATGACCAAAGTCCTCTGGAGTTGAATGGTGGAGTAATGATTTCACAGCTTAGTTGGACGATTTGGAGGGGTGATTCCATATATAGCTGGAGTTAGCATGTTCAAAAACGTTGATGACAATGCAATGCTCATTCTGAGACAGTTGAATGTGTTGATAATCAAGCCAATTTTGAATTCAAGTACACAATATTTGACAAATAATTAGCACATGTTTTGTGATTAGTCAAATTTGATGGGTTTGATTATGCAAGCAATGAGGTATTATTTTTTGTTTTCTTCCCTAATCTCCACCTATAAATACCCATCAACTCGTCATTCTAAAACCATCCCAAAAACAAAAATCTTTTCTTTTTCTACAGATAAAAGTGTTTGAGGTAAAAATGAGATTGAGTGTTAGAATTTCTTAAGGAGAGTTTTATCCTTGGAAGGAATATGATTAGTGGAGAGAAGTGAGCATAGAAAACAGAGTCTTATGAGTGAAATACTCTGTATTCTCAGTTCTCTTGTCTTCTTTGTTATGAATAAAGATGCAATCTTCTTGAGAGTTCTTGAGTGGACGTAGCCCAATTTGGGGTGAACCGCTATAAATTTTGGTGTTCATCTTGTTCAATGGTTGATTATGTGCTTGTGATATCCACTGCGTAATTACCTCAATTATATGTTGGTTTCCTTGATACCCCAACAACTGGTATTAGAGCCAGATTATCAAATACTATAAGAAGTCCTCTTATGCTCTGTGGTTGCAAATCAGTCTGAACTTCCACATCAGAAAAGGCTTTCTAGACAATATTAAAGAAGTAATTTTTTTTGTGTTCAGGCTTTAACGATTAATTCGTTGGGGTAGTAGACACAAAAGATTGTGGTACGTATAAGCAAGATGATTAGCCTTAATGGTTCTAATTATCAACTTTGGAAAAGCAAGATGTAAGATCTCCTGTTTGTCACCAAGATGCACCTACCGGTGTTCAACACGACTCAACCAGAAGAGAAATCAGATGCCGAATGGAACTTTGAGCACGAGAAGGTCCATGGGTACATCCAACAATTTGTCGATGCAACGTGTATAATCACATCTGTAACGAGACTCATGCTCGTACACTTTGGATGAAGTTGGAGACACTATATGCCTCCAAAAGTGGCAAGAACAAACATTTCTACCTGAGCAAGCTAGTTCAGGTTCGGTACAGACCACTTGAACAAGATTAAGGAGTGGTGCAACAGTTTTCAAGTATGTGCATAAATCTTGATGATTAGGTGAGTGTCCTTATTGTGCTAGCTTCATCTCTAGAGTCTTGGGAGAGACTGAAAATATCACTCACAAATACAGCCCCAGGAGGAGTCGCGAGCGTGGACTTCATCAAGAGCGGCATCTTGAATGAAGAGATGAGACAGAGATCCCAGGGTGCTTCTACATCGCAGTCAGATGTCTTGGCTACTTTGTCAAGGGGGAGAAGCATGAACAAGGAAATCACATGTCAGAAACCGAGGAGAGGCAAATCCTCAGGAAGATATGCCAAATTGCCAATGTAAGGTGTCATCAATGTGGCGAAAAAGAGACATAAAAAAAAATATTGCAAAGAACTGAAAGGCAAAGTCAAGCATGAATCCGGTGAGGAGCAAACAAACGTCATTGACGAGTTCAATGCCGTTCACGAGCAAGAGCAAGAGTCCGCAAATGTGGCGACTCAAGGAACCAGCTGGGTGATCGATAGTGGAGCAACAGTCCACGTCACATCTCTCACATCTCGCAGGGAAGACTTCATATCCTATATACCCGGGGACTTTGAGGTGGTTAGGATGGGAAATGAAGGACTATCCAAGATTGTCGGTAAATGAGATGTGAACTTGGCTACCGTGAAGGGCTCGACACTGATCTTGAAAGATGTCAGACACGTAGTTGACATGCGCCTGAGTCTAATTTCAGTCGAAAGACTGGATGAGGAAGGTTTCTGCACCACCTTCCATAAAAGGAGTATGCAAGATTCTCAAAGGCTTACTTGTGGCAGCCAAGGGATTAAAGATGCCAAAATTGTACATTGTACAAGGAAAATCTTATGAGAGCATGAATTATGCAGCAGAAGAAAAAGACTCGACGGAGTTGTGGCATCAATATCTAGCCTACATCAGTGAGGAGAAGTGCAGAATGACCAGGTGGAGGTTCCACCTGATGATGATCCTATAGAGAATGCAGATGCCTGTGTTCACGACCAACCACCAGCGAAGGGTTCTAGTGGTAGCATTACCACACGATCTGGAAGAGTAGTGCGACACTCTATCAGGTATTCCCCTTGTTCTGCTAACTGACGGGGGATAACCATAAAGTTTCAAGGAAGCTATTGCGGGTGAACACAGAGTAAATAGAAGCCTTGCAGGGTGCGATGAAGTCCCTTCACGATGAGATGGTGAAGTTGCTAAAAGGCAAGGAAGCTTTGAATAATATGTGGGTGTAGTCAACAAATATTCAAAGCTATGATCGCTATCAAAGGTATCAGTCAGAGACATGGGGTCGACTTTGACGAGTTTTTCTCACCTATGGTGAAGATGACATCCATCCGGATTGTGCTGAGGTTAGCAGCAGAGCTCGATCTGGTGGGGGAAAAAATTAATGTCAAGGCAACTCATTTCATGAGATTTGGAGGAGAATATTTACATGGAGCAGTTAGAGGGTTTTCGTGGAGAAGGTGAAAGAGGACCTAATGTGCAGACTGGAGCAGAGTCTGTATGGTCTCAAACAAGAACTGAGACAATGGTTCGAGTAGTTTGAATCTTTGTCAGGAAAACCTCTGATTATGATGGTGCTTCTGCTCCGTGTAAATGATATACTGCTTATAGGCAAAGATGCTTCTGAAATCAAAGGCCCCTAAAGGAGCGTCTAAGCAAGTCTTTATCGTTGAAAGACTTGGGGACAATGAAGAGAATCCTAGGCATGAGAATCCACCGTGACAAGTATGCCAATAGAGTCTGGTGGCTGTAGGATAAGTATAATTGAAAATATACTTCCAAAGTTCAACATGGACCAGACGAAAAGGGTTGGATGTCCTGACAACTCCTCTTGACAACCATCTCATGTTGAACAAGTAAATATGGAACAGTTACATATGCTTCAGTTGTTGGAAGCCTGTTGAATGTCATGGTTTGTACTCGGTCAGACATCTCTCAAGCCGTTGGAGTATATGCAGATTCCTTTCAAACTCTGGAAAGGATCATTTGCCATAGTTGGGTGGATATTTAGATATATACGGGGAACCTCTAATTTGGAATTGCAATATGGAGGAGCCAGGCTTGAACTTACATGTTACAGGGATGTGGACATGGCTGGAGATGTTGACTCATGGGAATCAACATCAGGTTATATGATTACCTTTGCAGGGGGAGATGTGTCATAATAGAAGTGTGTGACATTGTCAACCACAGAAGTAAAGTTCAATACAACTGACATATGCAAGGGATTGTTGTGGATGAAAGGGTTCTTGAAGGAATTAAGTTTTGTGCAAGATCAATACAAGTTGTTATGTGATAGTCAGAGTGAAATCAATCTGGAGAAGATTCTCACAGATGAAAATGGATGAAAATGGATCTGATGGAAGAGCAATTGCAGGTTTGATCAAATTCACGAAATGAGCTTGAGGGGGAGAATTGTTGTCTTGTTGATAATCAAGCCAATTTTGAATTCAAACACACAATATTTTACAAACAATTAGCACATGTTTGTGATTAGTCAAATTTGATGGATTTGATTATGTAAGCAATGATGTATTAGTTTTTGTTTTCTTCCCCTAATCTCCACTTATAAATACCTACAAATTCTTCATTCTAAAACCATCCCAAAAACACAAATCTTTTCTTTTTCTACAAATAAAAATGCTGAGGTAAAAGTGAGATTGAGTACCAGAATTTCTTAAGGAGAGTTTTATTCTTGGAAGGAATATGACTAGTGGAGAGAAAGTGAGCATAAAAAACAGTGTTGTAGGTGAAACACTTTGTATTCTCAATTCTCTTGTCTTATTTGTTATCATTAAAAAAATAATCTCCTTGAGGGTGTGGACGCAGTCCAATTTGGGGTGAACCATTATAAAAATTGGTGTTCATATTGTTCAATTGTTGATCATGCGCTTGCGTTATTACCCTCAATTATATATTTCCCTTGATACCCCAACAAAATGAATATGTAGAGGTTACATTTTCTCCAATTAGCTTTGAGTCGTTGATAGTTTTATCCACATGGAAATGCTTCTGCATTCCTTTCAAAGTTCTAAAATATATT
Organism: Haberlea rhodopensis; assembly: GCA_907163345.1. Lineage (NCBI taxonomy): Eukaryota > Viridiplantae > Streptophyta > Magnoliopsida > Lamiales > Gesneriaceae > Haberlea > Haberlea rhodopensis. The sequence goes on along the minus strand of CAJQUN010000044.1, from coordinate 1,993,203 downwards.
TGAAATCTGTTCCTTAATTTTATCTCAATTTCTAACGAATCAAATCAAGCTTTTTGCCTACGATTTTGGTAATGGGCTCGTAAATCATGATGTGTATTTGACATTATAAAGGCTGTTCTTCCTCACCTTATGAACGCCACAACGCCACATGCTCACTGCACAAAGTAAATTTCTATTATTTCTTTTTCACTTGCAATGGTCTGACTGATATAAGGGGTTGAGCTGCGAGTTGGACTTGTATTATGAGATCTAGAGGTGTTTATATCTGATATATTTCTTCACTTAGCAGTTTTTGATTAGTCTAAGCTGCGAGGCTTTAATATAGAGATTGGCTTCTAGCACCAAAGTGCTTTCCTGATCTCATTCTCTTTTTCTCTTTGATGGTACTTGGAATAAATTCCTCAAGAAGTAGTTTCCATATCCCTGTGCCTTACAGACAGGCCTATTTCGATTAATTTAGAACATTGTCTCCCATATGTAGTGCAGTGTACTCAAAGCAGTCGAGGTCTAATCTCGGTAATATATTAATGCATTCAAAGTATATGTTCTTTACATCCAGCGGTGCATATTTTTTGTGATTTCGTAATAACCTAATGGTTTTTGTGCAGATTTTGTGATCCCTTTCTTTTCAATTAAGCACAACAATTTTTTCGCTATTTTTTCCAACAGGTTATAAGTAAACTTGAAAGGCGGACTGTAGCCTACCATGAATCAGGCCATGCGGTAGCCGGCTGGTTTCTGGAGTATGCCGAACCCTTGTTGAAGGTGACCATTGTTCCTCGTGGTACAGCAGCACTTGGCTTTGCCCAATATGTCCCCAATGAGAACCTTCTCATGACCAAAGAACAGCTTTTTGATATGACTTGCATGACCCTTGGTGGGCGTGCCGCTGAACAGGTTGCTTAGTATTTTAATTGACTTGAAAAATGTATTTGAAATTGTTAATCTCGAATATAACTCTTTGGTCCTGGAAAAGAATTCCCTGTACCTACTTTTTTCTTTCATCACTTTGTATACACTCTTTCCAACCCTTTTCGCCTTTTTTTTGGTTCAGATATTATTGGGGAAAATATCAACTGGAGCTCAGAATGATTTGGAAAAGGTGACCAAGATGACATATGCCCAGGTTGCGGTCTACGGGTTTAGTGAGAAAGTAGGCCTTCTTTCCTTTCCTCAAAGGGATGATGGATTTGAGATGAGCAAACCGTACAGTAGCAAGACTGCTGCTATTATTGATACCGAAGTGCGGGACTGGGTTTCAAAGGCATACACACACACCGTGCAACTAATTGAGGAACACAAAGAACATGTTGCTCAAATTGCTGAGCTGTTGCTGGAAAAAGAAACTCTTCACCAAGAGGACTTGGTCCAGGTACTTGGTAAACGCCCTTTCCAATCAAGTGAGATGACGAATTATGACCGATATAAACAAGGATTTGAGCAAGAAGAACCAAAGGGTGGGAAAACTGTCGAGGATGTGACGACTGAAGATGACGGGTCTTCACCTCTTGTACCAGAGGTTGTTCCCACGTAAGTTTCCGTTGATCTTCGCCTGATTTCCAAAGTTTGTTTCGACATATCCAGAGCTCAATTTCAACCTGCATCCAGGATTCCTCGGTGTTGATCTTATACTAACTGGAAAAATGCATTCCCTTGTTTTAATCTGGTTTTTAATCTGGTGGGTGGGGTTGGGGGGGTGACTGGATTTTTAGAGAAGACAATGGAGAGACGCCGATGTAATTGGGTTGTAAATGTACATTAGTGACAACAAAATCTTGGCAACAAAAAGGGTTTCATTGTTTTTCCATCATGGTCCCAATTTCAGTAGTTCATTGAAGATTTCTAAATCTCTAATGATATGCAGTTAATGCTGAATGAACTGTCGGCCCATCATTCATTTGACGGAGTGACTGGGTTTTCAAGTTTCCTCTTTCCATTGTAAATACAATTACAATTTTCTTTGAAAATGATTACTACCCTCTTTGAAATCAAATAACAATAAATAAGTCACATGTGAATCTCCAAATTAAGCAACTTGTGTTGCACAATTTCTGAAACTCCCTGAGGTATCCTGCAATTGCCAATTGAATCAATCGATCGTATAATTAGTATCATAGCTAAAATTTCAGGTTAAACTCATATGGTTCTTGACCAAAAAAGAGCAGTGAAATAAATATTAGAACAATTGGAAATGGCCAAAAAAACTGGCGAAATGTGGAAGCTTTCTGTGGTTACTACTTGTAGTTATGTCTATCTTATGATGCATTTGAATTATAACTTGCAAGTTTATCCAATCAGGGCAATAACTTAATTATTTGTCATCACTCTCATTTGTAGGGACTCAAGTTCGATCAATTTCTGAAACTCCCTGTGGTATCTTGCAATTGCCAATTGAATCAATCGATCGTATGATTAGTATCATAGCTAAAATTTCAGGTTAAGCTCATATGGTCCTTGACCAAAAAAGAGCAGTGAAATAAATATTAGAACAATTGGAAATGGCCAAAAAAACTGGCGAAATGTGGAAGCTTTCTGTGGTTACTACTTGTAGTTATGTCTATCTTATGATGCATTTGAATCATAACTTGCAAGTTTATCCAATCAGGGCAATGACCTAATTATTTGTCATCACTCTCACTTGTAGGGACTCAAGTTCGAGCCCCCAATAGATAGGTTGATATAAAAAAAAACCCTGAATTCATGGATGGATATATGCATAGAATAGTTGATAAAAATAGTTATTGGATAAACTTTATACATATTCTTGATATATTTTGAGTAACAGAATTTAGAATTTTTAAAAAAGTATAGAGAAATAAAAATTATTTATTTAATTTGAGTAACAACACACAATATTTTGATTTTGTGGTTGTGGGCTGTTTTAAAATATTTAGAGTTTAATGTAAATAATATCTCATTTTACACTACTCAATCACATTAAAATAAAATTTTTCTTCATGTACTATTTCAAAGCATCTAACCATCAAATATTATATATAGTTTTAAAAAGTTTATACAAAAATTTAAACTTATTTGAATTTGAAAAATTATCTTAAATCATAAATCTAATACTTTGAACACTCTAATCCAAATATAACATATTCCTAAAAAATATAAATAAATAAAAAAACTCAAGACGAATATATATTTTTTGGATTGCCAAATAAAAAATTTCCAACAATATATATATATTTTTAAAACAGGGGATTGGTTATTTATTTTATTTTTTTTAAAAAAAGCTCCTTTCATTATAGAAACGTAATTTTTTAAAAATAATATTTTTTAGTTACACTTTTTTTAAAAATAATATGTTTTAGTTACACTTTTTTTAAAACTTTAACCTTGAATATACGCATCCAATGCGACTGGTAATCACATTCAAGGGTTTTGTATAAAAAGGTATTCCAATTAACATCAATTTTATATTGGTCGACGTCAAAAATTGAAAGGGCAACAACATCTAGAAAGGCAACAATTCTTGCGACTTTTCTATTGGTCAAGTGAGTTGGTGTGCACGACAAATAAATTATACAAGATTTTTTTTGGAAAGAGAGGGGGTTGCAAAAAAATTTATGCACAGCACGACTCGAACTCAAGCCGTCTCAAAAAAGGATATGAGTTTTACCACTTTGACTAAGGCTGAAAGCTCTTCTCAATAAGAATTTTAAGAGCTTTTAACTATGGAATAAAACTTTGATCACAATGTTAATAAAGTTATAGCCAATTAATAATTTATCATAGGTCACATAAGTCTAGAACCTCTCATTATTTCAAAATTTATTGCTAACAAAAATCTATGTTTCAGGGTCAAACATATAATTATGATACTTCAAGGCCATTTTCTCCTATTGATTTTTATTTAATGTTTATAAAATAATAGCTATATTATATATAATAGTGTGTGAATAATATAAAATATGTAGAGAAAATGATATTAGTAGGTTAAATAAAACAAAATATATGCCAACTCAAATTACATCTATTCCCTTCAAATATGGTTAATATTCAAACTCATGATTATGTATTTGTGTGGAATATTTATCCTACTTTAACTAGATGAATTTAAACAAGAGTGAATTACGTCTAGACTCGTTATACTTTGAATAATTACGAATTCCTTATTTAATTTAAAAGATAGTGTTCATCTCTAATGCAATGTATCTCAATATCAAATCATACGACAGACAGCTGTAATTTTTTCTATATCCATAAGAAATTAGAGTGATTGAAATTATAATTTAGTTATTTATTGGGGTTTCATTTGTTATTGTTTGTTTAATTAAAGGAAGGATTGATAATATAAGTATTTTTAGAGGAGACAACGACATGTTGGAATACTTAGCGTTGCAAATTTGATATTGTTACATAACTGAAATTAGCAGGTGAAGCACACGCGTTGCGTGTGTAACGTAATATATAATGCATACGAAATCATACGAAATAAATGAGACATATACATTGATTAATATTACAATTCAAAAGATGCAACAAAGAACCACAACAAACCATTGGAGGGGGGTAGTTTGGTAAATTCAAATTTGCCATACCAAGGTAGTTAGTATAAGGGGCTTAAACATTATGCAACAAAGAACCACAACAAACCATTGGAGGGGGTAGTTTGGTAAATTCAAATTTGTCATATCAAGGTAGTTAGTATAAGGGTCTTAGGCATTATAATATAGCAAGATATATAAAAAAAAAAATCCATTCTTGATTTGTTGACAGATTGAATCACACGTTTTCTTACCGCTTTCCGTTTCCCACCTTTCTGAAAACACAATACTGTTTCTGGTCCCATTTCTCTCTATTCTTTCTATTTAAACTCCCTTCTTCTCTTTCGCGATCACTGATCAATTTATACATTTGGGAATAATTACGACATTTTCTTAACATATTCAAGTTTGGAACATACTCTGGTACTTTTTTTTGTCTGGGTCAGCATTAATTTTTAGTAGATTTTGTATGGAGTTACGTTTTTGAGTGGGTGTGGTTTTCTGTAAATGTGCACTGAACACTATCGTTTCGATTATTGAGGTCCTTAGATGTATCTTGTTGTTGGTTTTAAATGTAAATATCACCCACATTGATGTGTTTATGCATTTTGAGAATTCTTGGGTTTAGTTTGTAGCATGTGTGGTGCAAAAATTAGTTACTTACTGAAATGATGATTCATTCAGAATGAAGGATCCTGTTCTTCTTTTTTGGTGCAATTTATTGGGTGTTCTGTTGGGCACTTGGTTTGGGTGGGGTGATGTTATCTGATCTTATCTCTATTTAATAAATCTTTGCTTTTTATTTATTTTTTTTAAAAAAAAACTCTAGATTTCTTGCCCTTAAGTTTAAAAAAAATTACTAGATTATATTGATCTCTTCGGCTTATTATTGAAAGATGCTAATCGCTTGTTATTATCTCCGTTTTATAAACATTATTTGGTAGAATGGAGCGCAGACTTTGGTTTTAGTGGTCGAAAATGATATCATGTATGAAATAATTGAAAATTTTCAAAACTCGCTGGATGAAAGTTATGATTTTTTTAGATGAGTTACGCATGAAAATCATAGTGATGTTATTTTTGTTTTAGATTTCGTAGTTTACTCACGATTTATTTATTTTTTTTCAGTTTTCAATTCCTATTAAATTGGAATGGAGCATCAAGATTGCTGTCATAATGTTACGGAGCCAAAATATGAATGTGTCCTATTTGGTGAGTTATTCAGGGTATGAAATTTGATGAATCATATTTCTTTTGTAGAAATGGTAGAATAAATATTCAAATGTTTTATTAGAATTTCAAGTTCTCTTGTGACATTTGCAGATGTTGACGACACCCTTTATCCCCTGAGTTCTGGTATATCACTCGAATGCACCAAGAACATCATCGGTAAAATGTTGATAATGTTTTCTTATATAATTTGTGGAAGTGTCACAATTTCATTTTAGTAGGTGTGTATCGATTTCTCATTTGTTGTTTTAATTTAGAGTACATGATCAATAAGCTTGAGATAGAGGAGAAAGAAGCTCCAGAAATGTGTGCTCGATTGTATAAGGATTATGGAACGACTATGGCTGGTCTTAGGGTATGTGTTCTTGAATACCACATTTTGACGATGGAAGGGATTGAAGTTACACGATTTACTACTGAATCATAACTTATACCTTTAGAAGTTAAAAATCCTTAATTTCTTTCAGGCCATTGGATACGATTTTGATTATGATGATTATCACAGGTACTTAAATGGTTCCTTATAAATCTTGTTATTTTGTTTGGATTCTAGCTTCTTTTGTTGTTAAGAAAGGTATGGAAAACTGTTTGTTCCTGAACTCTCCTTAAAAGCAAAATCATAATCGAAGTTTAATGTTTTCTATAGACTCCTTGGGGAAAAAATAAAATCAAAAATGAAAAGATAAACCACGAATCAATACTATATTTTTACAAGCATTTCCATCACATTTCCTTCGAAATGAAACATATGTGGAAACGTATTCCTTGTTGTTATTCACAACGGAATCAAAGAGATAGTACATGCCGATTCTTGTCTTGGTGGAGAAGCGTTCGACATCACATTGTTTTGTGTAGTTTTGTGCATGGGAGATTACCTTATGAATGGCTAAAGCCCGATCACATATTAAGGAGTCTTCTGCATAGCTTACCTATAAGAAAAGTTGTAAGTTCCGTTTTTATTTTTTATTTTAATTTTTAGAAGTGAATATATTCAGAATTCAAATGTCTGGACTTCGCAATGTCAATTGATCAGATTTTTTCGAACGGAAACGAGGCTCATGTAGCTCAGGTTCTTAGTTGTCTTGGAATAGAGGATTGTGTTGATGATGTTATATGTTTTGAGACGTTGAATCCTATTCACAAGGATGTAGTAGCTGATGATAAATTTGATGGTGAGTTGGAAAGATTGATGACCATCATGCAGTTGGTATGACTTTATGCTTATATTTGACTGCTTTCTTCATTTTCCCTTGTTTCAGGACTACCCAAGTCCCTGATTGTGTGCAAGCCGTTTGAGAATGCCTTTGAACAAGCTTTTAAGATTGCTGAGATCAATCCTTACAAAACGGTAGGATACTATATTCCTATCTTTTTCTTGGCATCTCATCCTGACTGATACATTCATTCGCATAGTTTGATAATATAGCTTAACAATGTGGATAAGATAGGATTGGAACTAAATTTGAATGTATATTTGATTTTATAGGGAAAGATATCTTAGAGATTTGATTAGTATCTTTTAGATATGATTTGATTTTTTTAACTCTATTTATTAGGACTCTTGGTAGAGAATTATTTAGTACAGGGTTTATTGAATAAAATTTTGAGTTTCCTTCTCCCAATTCGGCGGTTTACATGGTATCAGAGCCGTCCGATTTTCATACCAATCATGGCTGGCACCGGCCCTACACCCTCTTCGTCCAGTAGCAGCGGTCATGTTTCCACAGGCGGTGGCGCAACCCATACTACTGGACTCCTTCTGTCCGATAATTCCCTACACTTCACAATCCACAAATTTAATGGTCGTAATTACCTCGAATGGGCAAAATCTGTGCGTCTTGTCATCGATGGTAAGGGTCGGCTTGGCTATCTCACGGGTGAGACCAAACCCCCATCTTCCGATGACTCGAAGTTCAGCCAGTGGCGTTCGGAAAACTCCATGGTGTTGGCATGGCTAATTAATAGCATGTAACCATCGGTTGGGAAGCCCTTTATGTTCCTTCCCACAGCTCACGACGTATGGATAGTTGTTCGTGATACTTACTCTGATTTGGAGAATTATTCTCAGTTGTATGAGCTCACCACTCGTATGTGGCAGATCCATGGATGGTCGCGACGTCACTTCCTATTACAATGAGTTAATGGTGAACTGGCAGGAACTTGATCTACTCGACATGGATGAATGGGAAAACCCCAAGATAGAACCCGATACAAGAATAAGATTGAATGTAGTCGGGTGTTTGTTTTCCTTGCCGGTCTTCATCGGGATCTGGATGAGGTTCATGGATGCATCTTGGGTCGAAAGCCTTTACCCAGCATTCGCGAAGTCTTCTCGGAAATTTGCCGCGAAGAGGCTAGACGCCTTGTGATGTTCAAGTGTGATTCACCCACTCCTGCCATCGAGGGGTCTGCGATGGTGAGTCGGGACTCCCGCTTCGATCCTGGCCGTAGGGATGGCAAGAAAAGACCGGTATGTGAGAAGTGCAAAAAGTCGTGGCATACCATTGAGACGTGTTGGGAGATTCATGGATGACCACCTCACTTGAAAAAAACCCGACATTTACAGCAAGCATGCCACGGGCAGTCACGCTCTTCAATCCAGTACTATCGACTCCAGCCAGTAATCATCTTCATCTGAGTCTCTGCCATTTACTAAGGATCAGCTTGATCACCTGTACAAGTTGTTTGGGTCCCAATCAGCCAAGCCTAATTCCCCTCCTTCATGTTCTTCACCCAGACGGGTAACTCTTGTGCTAATGTGGCTCATTCACCTTCTAACAACATTTGGATCTTAGATTCAGGTGCTACAAATCGCATGACAGGGTCATCCCTCTTGTTCTCGTCCTATGTCCAGTGTGCTGGGAACCAACAGGTCAAAATAACCGATGGTTCTCTTGCTCCAGTCGCGGGGAAGGGTTCCATATTTATTTCTTCCGCTCATTCACTTACCAATGTCTTGCATGTGCCACTTCTCACTTATAATCTCCTGTCTATTAGGAAACTCACTCATGTGCCACTTTTCGATGCTACCTCACTCCTGGCAGGCCAGGATAATAAGCCTTGTCTTAATTTTGTTTCTTCTTCTAGAATTAATGACATTATGTTATGGCATTGTCGTTTAGGTCATCCTTATATTTCGTATTTACAAAGATTATTTCTCAAGTTTTGCATCAATAAAACGTTACTTTCTAATTTTTGTTGTGCCTCTTGTGAATTAGCTAAACACCATCGTTCTAGTTTTCCGTCTCAAAAATATAAACCATCATCTCCGTTTACATAAATAGTGATGTATGGGGCCCTTGTCAAATTCAAACTATCTCTCACAAACGGTGGTTTATAACGTTTATTGATGATCACACTCGGATGACCTGGGTTTTTTTGATCCATAGCAAGTATGATGTTGGGTTGGTATTTCAAAACTTTTACAAAATGATTCAGACTCAATTTAATACCAATATCAAGATCTTCCACAGTGATAATGGCACGAATTTTTTAACCATATATTAGGGGATTTTGTTACTCAAAATGGCATTGTGCACCAAAGCTTCATGCCCCCATACACCTCGGCAAAATGGGGTGGCTGAGCGTAAGAATCGCCATCTTCTCGAAGTTGCTCGGGCAATTAGATTTCATACTAAGGTTCCAAGTTATCTTTGGGGAGCGGCTGTTCTTACAGCAGCTTTTTTCATTAACAGATTACCATCTTGAACGCTGAACTTTCAGACCCCTCTCTCTGTGTTTAAGAAATCGTTTCCCACTTGCAGGTTGGTCACTGATATCCATCTCAATTTTTTTGGAAGTATAGTGTTTGTCCATGTACATGAATCGAGCATTTCAAAACTCTCTCCCAAAGCCATTAAATGCATTTTTGTTGGCTATCCGACCACCCAGCTTGGATACAAATGCTTCGATCCTTCCTCCAATTTTTTTTTAATCTCTATGGCCAGAACTTTCATCTCCAGGGGGACCGTACTAATGAAGATGATTTTTTAAACAATACAAATTTTCAAATTGAATTTGAAACAGGGGACAATCCTAACAAGTCATCTCTAGGAGACATACACCAGAGACAAGATATTGTCTATACCAGGAGGAAAAGGTACAAAGAAAGGGGGAGACAATATCTCGCTACCAAACCATGATTTAACTCCAGGACCTAATTGTGAGACAATCGATGAAGTCACAAACATCCCTGAAACTCCAAATCCAGGTATATACCATTCAATTCCTAACGACATGGAATTACCTATTGCCAAGAGGAAAGGGGTTCGAACCTGCACAAAGCACCCTCTCTCCAATTTCATATCATATAAAAAACTTTCACCTTCCTATGCTTCTCTTATCTCTCAAATAGACTCTGTTAGTATCCCAAACACTGTACAGGAGGCTCTTGCGATCCTAAGTGGAAGGAAGCAATTCAAGAAGAGATGAGTGCTCTGGAAAAGAACGCCACTTGGGATAAGACTGATTTACCTATTGGTAAGCCTGTTATAGGATGTAAATGCGTTTTTACTACGAAGTATAACTCTAATGGATCTTTAGAGAGATACAAAGCTCGTCTAGTCACCAAGGGATTCACACAAACCTATGGGGTAGATTACACTGACACGTTCTCCCCCGTGGCGAAACTCAATACAGTCGGGTCATTTCGTCTGTTGCTGCTAACTTAGATTGACCACTTATTCAACTTGATGTAAAAAATGCGTTTTTGAATGGAGAGTTGGAAGAAGAAATATATATGGATCCACCACCTGGTTATACTAATAAATTTGGATCTAAGGTATGCAGGTTGAAGAAGTCTCTCTATGGCTTAAAACAATCTCCTAGAGCGTGGTTTGAAAGGTTCATAAGATGTGTTAAAAGCCAGGGCTACTCCCAAAGACAATCTGATCACACCCTATTCACAAAAAATTCAGATTCTAACAAGATATCTGTTTTGATTGTCAATGTTGATGATATTATATTAACAGGGGATGACACAACAGAGATGAATAGGTTAAAGAAACAGCTGGCAACCGAATTTGAGATGAAAGATTTGGGACAACTGAAATATTTTCTTGGAATGGAGGTGGCTAGGTCAAAAAGAGGAATAACGGTCTCTCAGAGGAAATATATTTTAGATCTCCTAAAAGAAACTGGGATGAGTGGATGCAAACCATCAGACACCCCAACCGGGGGCAACAAAAAATTAGGAGATATCAGAGATGGTGTCCCAGTTGATACAGGAAGATATCAAAGACTAGTTGGGAATCTAATTTATCTGTCCCACACTCGACCCGACATTGCGTTCGCAGTAAGTATGGTAAGCCAGTTTATGCACTCACCATATGCAGAGCATCTTGAAGCTGTATATCGCATCCTGAAGTATCTGAAAGGAACTCCTGGCAAATGGTCTGTTCTTTGAAAATAATAATAAAAGGAACATAGAGGTATATACTGATGCAGATTGGGCAGGATCAGTCACTGATCGAAGATCTACCACAGGCTACTGTACATTTGTGTGGGGTAATTTGGTAACATGGAGAAGCAAGAAGCAGAATGTTGTTGCTAGAAGTAGTGCAGAAGCTGAGTTCAGAGCTATGGCTCAAGGGGTGTGTGTGGTAGTGTGGTTAAAAAAAGTGATGTAAGAACTACATAAGGTCGTTGACCCTCCAATGAAGCTTTACTGTGATAATAAAACAGCAATCAGTATTGTGCATAATCCTGTTTTACATGAAAGAACAAAGCACATTGAAATTGACAAGCACTTCATCAAAGAAAAGATTGAAGAAGGATTGTTATGCATTCCCTTTGTTCCAAGCTCATTACAAGTCGCTGATGTTCTAACCAAAGGGTTATCAAAACAAGTCTTTGAAGATCAAGTTAGCAAGTTGCGAATGATAGATGTTTTCATACCAACTTGAGGGGAGTGTCGATAAGATAGGATTGGAACTAAATTTGAATGTATATTTGATTTTATAGAGAAAGATATCTTAGAGATTTAATTAGTATCTTTTAGATATGATTTGATTTTTTTAACTCTATTTATTAGGACTCTTGGTAGAGGATTATTTAGTACAGATTTTATTGAATAAAATTCTGAGTTTCCTTCTCCCAATTTGGCGGTTTACAAACAACATTTAGACCCTTTGTAGCAAAATACATTGTAGAACCTCGATTTATCTTCCCTGCTTTAGAATACATAACACCGAATTTATTTGTTTTTCCAGTTGTTCTTTGATGACTCAATCCGAAATCTACAGACAGCAAAAGCCCTTGGTCTACAAACCATTCTGGTGAGTCAAACAGCGTGAAATTTCTTTTCTGACATTTTTGAATCCACCCCACTTCCCAGGCAAAAAACTAAACAAATAAAGAATCGAATAGGTAAACTTTGATGACTGCTTGGTATCTTTTAAATAAAGGTTGGCAACTCTCGTAGAATAAAAGGTGTAGATTATGCATTGGAGAGCATTCACAATATGAAGGAGGCGTTGCCGGAGCTGTGGGAAGCCGGAAAGAAGACAGATACTCTCCATTCTGAGAAGGCTTCTTTTGAGACTTGTGTGAGAGCTTGAACTTGGGACAACTTACTAGATCAGAAACACAAACTTGAATTTTCTCGTTTTCACTTATTTCTTTTTTCCTGTATTTCTTCCTTGTATTGGAAAAAAAACGAATCATGTTGGTTGTTTTTGCCAATCCTAACTGTACCGCTTGGCTTAATAGATGTGGATTTATTCATCCATCCAGACACTAATAACAGTATTATTTATCGGCAACTTTATCGTTCTTTTCTCCCTTTCCATTATATTACTTGCATTGCACCCATATTATGATGGCTACTAACTTTTTTTTTTGAGAAGCAATAGTCATCTATGTTGTCCTGTGTAGTCAGTTATGTGCCGCAAAGATAACAAATGCAGTACTTGAACTGTAATATGGTATATAGTTTTTTGATTTGTATCATTGTTATCTGCTATAGTTTTTCATATAGCGTCATTTTACATCTCTCATGTCGCACCATAAATTCTAAGACATCAATGAGCCAAAAGATAAAACACCTCAGCTGAATGGTAGAGATTTTTTTTTTTTTTGAGGGAAGGGGACTAATATTTTTTCGCACACTAGTCTCTCCAAAGTGGAGATGAACTTTTACCACTGGGCTAGGCCCAAAAGCTCAATGTTAGATTATGGAATGAACAACTGAGTAACATCAAAAGCAGGTGCACAAGAAGCTGTCAATGATACAAAACACAGTTCATACATAGAAAATAATTATCCACAACTAAGACGGAGAATCTACAAACATGCTCCACGAAAATTCCATCTTAAAATAGCTTGTATCATGGTTAGATCACTTTCTGGTAGGTTTCCAATACGAGAGACCATGAATAACACGACCTTTCCATCCTTGCAGCATCCACATCCCATCTTCATCCACTGAAAAGTCCTTGTGATATTCCCTCTTCACCTTATTCTTCACATATTTCACGATTTCTTGATCGAGCGGGAGCTGCCTAAAACCCGCTCTCATGTTTCTAGCCTGCCACTGTTTGTACGTCTCTGGCCTCTCGACCCTCTCACTGCCTTCACAAGCTATGATATTCATAACTTCCTTCCCAAATATCTGTTCCTCGAAAAGAAGTCTCTCAGGGTCGTCCTGAGCTATGGAAGCCTCAAACATATCAAACATTGAGGAGAAGTGGAAGAGCGCTTCCTTAAACCGAGTGATAAAGAAAGGGGTGTTATACGTCCCATTGGAAACTCCATGGATGAACAAATCAGGATTGATTTTCCTGATCAGGTCTAAAACCGCATCTCTCGGGCTGTCCGCGGTTACAGTCTCATCCGGCACATTTTGAAGCCGGTACAGAGAATTGACCACAAGTAACTCGTTTTTGTCAATCTTGAGATCTTCAAGTTTGATAGCTTCCCACTTTTGAGCTATGGCCTTAAAATCAAATGGGACATTGAATCTCTCACAATATTTTGCAAGACGGTGGCCTGTGTCCTTAACCCTCTCTGCTGGCCGAAAACCTGCCTGCGGAAAATCTATGCCGGTTATTCGAAGCTTTGGAGGTCCTTCTGGTCGATCAGAAAGAGCCTGGATCAGACAGGGCCACTGGAAGCCATACAGAATTCCAAAATCAATAATGTGAATTGTGGTCGCACCGGTAGCCAGTTTCTTGATCGTCCTGTTTGCAAACACATTCGACATCTTCCTGTATGGACATGCTGTGATAAAAGTCTTGTAAGCTTTCAAAATCATGGCAGCTGATATCCTCCTGGAAGAAAACGCTGCGTATAATTCTGTACCATTCCCAGCCAAACGAGCCTCAAGGGCATATGCAAAATAATGAGCCAGCCTTTCTGTGCCATCACCGTGAGGAGATGAGTGCTGCCTTATGCGGATTAAGAGATCACTGAAGGTCCTTCTGTCAAAACTTGCAACAGCTTGGGCACATTGTATTAATAGGCCTCTCAAATCCACAATTTCTTTTTCCCCACCTCGTTTCTCCCCTCCCTTTAAATTTCCTCTGTTTGAATCTTTCAATTTACCTTTTTTCCGGGATTTCTTCGTCGATTCACTTTTCTTGACTTCATCACAGTCAGGCATCATGAGGTTTTTTGCATCTGAACAAAGCAACACCTTGTCATACATCTCCAATGGCTCCACTTCACCTAAACCATCAGCCATTCGTTTGTGACTCCGGTACTCTTCCAAGAAATCACCATCTCCTCTACCACGGTTCTTCTCTTTTGAATTAATCGGAGAACGATCAAATTTCTCTCTTCCCATAATTTGCGTACAATCATCATTTTTGTCCTTATGTTCTGATGAATGGCTGACAAAGTCATCACTAGACTTGTGTTCTCGGCTCTCACTCAATGAAATTGAAACCGAAAATTGACTCGATGTAGAGCCATCCCGTGTAAAAACACCATGATTAATGATCCCTTTCGAGTGACCAAAAAACGACTGTGAATCTAACTGCTGAGTCAACAAAGAAGACTGCAAAACTTCAGACGAAGGGGTAGCAATAGAGGACTCAAAATCCCATTGATTTTGATTATTCAAATTGGACTCAACAAAACTGGTGACATCAGAGGAGCTTGCACCAACACAGTTATAGGTACTTTTAGTGAAATGATCGCTAGGGCTTCCACGATTTTGACCAACATCATTGTTAAGAACATCATACAAGGATTTTTCAGCGACTTGGAGAGCTAAACAATCAAGAAGCATGCAAGGCTTATTTTCTAAGTCTTCTTCTTCTTCCATAAGAACATGGTTTATGAACTTAAGCATTGCATCAGAATCATCATTTTCTGTAAAACTTTCCCCCTCAGATGAAGATTCATCAGCAGGGGAAGACCCTTTTGTTTTAACCGGGGATTCATCAAAATCATGGTTGAAGTTGCATCCATTCAATCGATTTTCTTCGGGAAAAATTGGTTTCGCGTGCTGATTAAATTGAAAATCTTCTTCAGGAGCCAAGTATTGATGGACTAAAGTATTCATTCCAAACTCAATCTCAGATTGACTTATACCCCAATTATCTAACCAGCAAAAAACTTGAAATTTGACACTTTCCTCCGACACCAGACTGTAGCCTAATGGTCGACATCCCTCACATCCCTCTCCATCGTAAATGGCTCGAGTTTGAAAGATTGCTGTGTACCTTGCAGAAGAGTATCAAAGATTGAATCTGGTCAGGTATCCAGCGACTGAAAAAAGATGAAGTTTGACTGAAACTCTGCGAATAAAAGAAGGGGTTGGGTTTTAAGGAAACTTCGAGGAAATTGATGATGCTTGGAGCGGGGGCTAAATGTAGTGGAGCCCACTTGACTTTTTGGTCCCTATGTATAAATTATATGATTCGAATTTTTTTTAGAAAAATACATTGTAAGACTCTTAGTAAGAGTAAGAGACCATGTATGAACCGGCTAAGAAAGTGTTGCCATCTTTCATGTTTGGAGCCTAAATGTGTTGGTAGTGGGAAAATTTTTGTATGAATTGAGTATGAGTCTTGATTTATTTATCAATATATAGAGTCGGTATTCATATCCAATATATATAAGAATTTTTATTGGTAGTCCGTTAATTTTTTTATTTCTTTTCGAAAGACATGAGACGATATTTATTATCACATAACGTTGCAGATAATAAGTGAAATTATCAAAATTAGGATGAGAAGAGTGGAATTCTAAAAAAGCTAAAAAAATTAACAAATATGCTTGGATGCATCAACCCTAAAATGACATATTCAAACACACTATATTATTTTTAAGGTTGAAATGTCCTTAACAGGGCAGAGATAGTAGGGGTGAGGCGGCCGCACCCCAATATATTTTATGTTTTTTTTAAAAAAAAATTATGTTTTATCTCCATTTAAAAAATAATAATTCATCCCTTAAACTAAAATCCTGAATCCGCTGCTACTTAAGAATAACATCAAATAAACTCACACTCTTATTATTATTATTATTTAGTCAAATAGTTCGTACATATATAACAATTAATTTACTTTTCGAATTTTGAGGAGTAACTTGTATGTATTTTAGTTAATTATATTGCGTATTGATGTATTCAAAATTATTATATTATATTATTACTAAAATCATAGACTTTACTAACTAGATCAAATAGTTGGATAAATTAAGAAAGTAATATATAATAGAATCTCTATTTTAGCAAACATAAGTATTACATATCATATGTAATATAAATTCGCTGGTACTCTTAAACTTTTAAAATTATTTTTAAGTTTTATTTTTTAACCACGAACACTAGGTTTTATATAGATGGAGTTTCGGCAACGAACTTTCATGAGGTTTTCAAAATAGGCAATTTACTCTTCTCTGGTTTGAAAATAGCATGTTTACAAATGTGATTTGAAAAAAAATAGGCAATTTACCCCATTTGGGTTTATGGATAGGTGCAAAACAACCCTCCTATGTATGACATGTGAGGGGAGCATCAGTGGTTGACGATAAAAAATTCGGAAGGGGGCAAGAGTTTTTAAAATAAAAAATGTAGGCCAGAAAAATTTTAGAGGGTAAAATTTTTTTTTAAGGCGGACAAAAATATGTCCATGAGTAGTGTGCTATGTTACACTTGCCATTTGTATCCGTCCTTGGGTAATATGTTATGTTTTACAAATAACATGGGAGTAAAATATCTAATAGCAATGTCATATTATGTAGTAAAATACATATTAACAATATCACATTAGAGTAAATTATTATTGACTAAATGATTTGTCCTTTTTTTTTTCCTCCATTCTATTTAATAGACGTCTTTGGATCAAATATTATATGGGACAATTATTTTTTATATTTGAAACTTAACTTATATATATATATATATACTAGTTATCCTTGCACTGCGTAAGACACAGTGCCAGCAGACAATGTTTATGTTCCAAAAACAACATAACAAGCTTACGTAAAAAAGTATCATCATAGAATGAATGTTTGTGGAGTCGTCTCATCATACGCATGACAACCACAAAGTTTCGAGCAAAATATGACATGCAAACGTGCATCATACCAACAAGATGAGCCGAAACTTAAAAAAAAAAATCATTTCATATTGTCACTTTTAGTTTAATATTATCGAATGAGGTTGGTTCCAGATTTCTAGTCGAATCTCTTGCATTTGATCGCCATTCCTCTAGTTGATTTCTTCATTGTGGGCATTTGTTTCTCAACATCAGCTATAACAGAAAATGAAAAAAATTATACTTGAGTAGCCTTAATTAGAAGGGAACAACATATGGACTCGAGATGATTTGTGATGAGGAGAAATAACCTTGAGCAAACGATTCTTCTTTGTTGAGAATACGATAAATATTGACTTCACCTCTAAAACTATCAATGCCAAGCACAATATGGTTCATGAATCTCTGCTTAGCCCTCTTTTTTCCCCCATTTTCAGCCACATGAAGGAATGTAATTGTATATGTGCACTAACTTAAGATCTAGATCAGTTGGTTGTATTGTATATAATCTTCTGTAATCAAAGGAAAAAATATATATAATTTATTCACTCCATTACTTTTTTAGAATCTTTCACAACTGAAAACATCGTCCTCCACAAATTGCAGCTTGCATGATATACAACCAGACAATCTTGTTATGTTTTAATAACATATGAATCATATATGTTACAGCAATCAAAACAAAAAAGATTGATAGCCAGAGCACATTATAATTACTTCGAAGATCAAGAAAAGTATATCTTTTGTTGCATCTGAATATAGCTATTGGCTTAACAACAATGTCTCGACTACAAGGAAGAATTGTCAATTGAATTCTATAAAAGGATATAAATGATCAGTCGTTGCATTAAAAATAATATCACAGAATCACAGCAAACAAAAATAACTTGAAAAAGGTCAACAGATCAACCAATACCTATGATCCCCATGCTTAGGACGTGTGCTGGTCAGAGAACCAGTGAAAAACACACCAAGAACCGACGAGCCTGAACGTCACAACAAAAGAATATCTGGGATGAAAGCCAACTAAGCATTCTTGATTGCTGAAGGTGCAATACATCATCGGTCACCCAAAATAAAGGCCATCACTTCGATTAAATTTGAAGGGTGATCTGGTCATTTTAATAAAGATGGTGCAAGAAATAAAAGGTGGGTTGGTGAATCAACTTCACCTTTTTATTCACTTAAGGATAATGATTTAGTCTAGTTTGACAAAACCAAACAAAATTCACATCAAGGAGCAGCATGAATATAAAAAGAAAACCAGAAATCTGACAAAGCCGTATAAAAAATGGAACCAAGAGAGGATAAATATCCAAAACATGAAACAAACCTAAAATAATGCAACAACTGAAGTTAAAAAGTCGAAAACTTTTATTTTTTCAAAAGATCGTAAAAATATTTCAAGTCCATTTCACACAAGAATCACACTTTAACTTCTAACCATCATGGTAATACGACTCACAGGGGGAAGCTAATTGATTTGTAGACTATATTCAAGCAACCAACGACCACAAAGGGGAAGAAAAAAAGGAACAAGCAATTGGGAATTAAACCGTATAAAATAAAATACCTGGTACACTAAACGATTCTCGTGAGAAAATCCCAAGAAGGTGCGTTGCTGTTATTTGCCAGTAGGGGATAAACAAGAAATTAAAAGGAAATACAGAGTAATGTAGACTTTAAAGGGATAACAAAAAACCGCAATAATCTGCAACTCATTCATTGTACATAAGAGAATTAACAATCCATCATTTAATGCAACCCTACACCTTCACCTTCATCTTCGCCTCTTCGGTGCACTTGCCAAACATTGTTAAGGGATGATTGCGGTTGAAATCAAGCAGGGTAAAGGGAATGTCAAGAGCCGCTTCTTTGGTGCACTGAGCATACATTGTAAAGGGATGATGACATTTGAAATCGAGGAGGGTGGAGATAATGCCAAGAATTTAATGGGACAAAAAAAAAATTATTACAAAAGCCAATTTAATAATATACAAGAAGACCATGCCAAAAGTCGAAGCCCCATAAAAAAACCCTTTTTATTATAGAAAGATTATTTTGCTTATAATACTGTTATAATATATATATATATATTAAAAATGATAAGATGGTTTAATTACCAAATAAAGCAAACAAATCTTAGTTAAAGAAAGCTTCACATTAAGACATAAAAGTCCCCAATCGCAAGAATCGGGCAAGCAGCGCCACTTATTGCATATGCTACCCAAACCAAATTTAATAACAAATGTTACATACAAACTAATATACTGCCCTTTTGTCACAATCTGTTTACCAAGTAATATCAATCACGAAATATTTATAAGTTACACACCTTCCACAGGCATGAGCAAAGCCATCCTATGGACTAGGGTAAGCTATAGCTTCATGCAAATTTAAAAAAAAAAAAAATATTAGTGTAAATTTTCGAAAATTCAACCTTCTAAATCGGTGATATCTCTTTATCTAACCCGATCAGCTCCAGGTAATTTTGAATACTGACTCCACCCTAGATTACGAGTTTGTACAATGACTATTTTCAGATAAAAATGTGAGCATGGAGCTCGATTTTAGGTGATGTCTGGTTTCCTGGTTCGACCAGTAAGCGTGTGCATTAAAGACTCGATCAAGGAGTTCTTGGGGCACAGGCTCGCCTCGTCTTTGTTGAGGTGATATTCTCGCGGTGTGAACCAATGTTTTCCACTTGTCCTGGAAAAGCGTAGAATATGATAACTTGAGGATTCAATCGGTTAAAATGTATTTTATACGAACAAAAGATGAATTGTGGCATAAAAAAATTTCCTAGTATTCTTACAAGAAGAGCGTCAAAAGCAATGCAAGAAAAAGAAATGAAGCCAATTTTCACAACTTGAAAGATGAGAAACCTGCTATATATATAGATATTCTTACCTTCAAATCTACGTATGTTCTATGTTTCGCACTATCAAAGGCTCTCAGCTTAACATCTCCCCATCTGCAGAAAAAGTAGATTGGTGAGTAAAGATACATAAATATCGAACATAGGATCGAATACTTGTCATTATATTTAAAGCTATAACTGATGCACAACTCGAAATTACGACTCCCCAACAAACAATATAGCAAAAACATCGATGCATTTAGTGGAACAATCATCATAATCTAATGTTTCCATAGGTTTCAGCAAGCATATATAATCACACGTTCTCTCTTATATTTTAATGTATAATTTCACCAAGCATACCTTCCCGTTACAAGTTTCTCAACAGCCTGAACTAGTGCTTCCACTTCAGAAACAGTGAAAGGTCTACGGATACGGCGCTGAGCTGAATCAGACCTCTTACATTTCCTTAAAGGAACCATGGACAACGCATCTGGCTCCATCGAAGATACAGGAACAAGTGCTTTTGATTGTGCGCCAGGTATCTGTAATGACGAATCGGGAGCTGAATCATGATCACTTTCAACTAAATTATTTAAAGTATTTCCTGAAAGTTCCGGTGAGTATCAAGATTCCCATTTTGGATAGTGCTTCGAGGGACACCGGGACTCGGAGGGTACCTGGTGCCAGACAAAGTTAAAATGCCAGTCAAAAGATGAGACAGATGCCGAAATATAATCTTCAAGTGCCCCCTATACTGGAAAGAATACATTGCCAGTGGTTGAGGATTGTCGTGCAGCAGCTGGCATGCATGATCTTTTGTACATAGCTGTGATGATAGGGTGTGGGGGCGCTTTGGCTCAAGAGTAAAACCCAATGTATCCATCTTGTTATCATGAGAAATTCCAGTCTGCAGTAAAGTTTTGGTATCATCTCGGATCTTCTTACCCTGAAGAAGAACTCCAACTCGTAGCCCACCGCCTGGTATTGCATTCACTGCCTCCATAACAGTTTTCTGCGGGATATTGAAGCCGGAAATAAACTAAAGATGCTTATGTTAACCATGCTGACACACATTTTAATTTTTTTTTTAAATACTATCGGTTCCGGTTCCGGAACCGGTGTGCTACCGGTTTGGCTCCCTGGAACCGCCCCAGACCGATTTCTTACCGGATCCGGGGTGAACCGGAACCGATTTCGATTTCGATTTCGGACTGGACTAACCGGTTCGGTTCCGGACCCGGCCCGATAAACACCCCTAACCGCCCCCCACACAATTGCTTAAACCCAAGCTCTTATACAAGGTGACCCAGTCACCGGACCTATCGGTAACTTCACTGGCTACAGAACGTTGCGGTAAATAAACTGCCTAGAGACCTGTTCTTCTGTGGGACAACTATGACTTGGAAATATGCCAAGTGGAGTGAGATGAAATCTTATGGTATTGTCTCCTTTACACAACCGAGAAAAAAGCTTGGTGATTTTCAGTAATTTAGGAATTGTTATTTTAAGGTTGGTTGGTTTAATGCCAAGGATCTCCGAGTTGTAAGGATATAAATTTTGCCACTGGTTTTTGCAAGAGATTTGGCTTAAAACTCACCAAAATCATGCTTAGCCAACAAGTATCTACGGTTTATCTCAAACTTAGCAAATAAATTCTTAATATTAAGACAAAGTATGGACATAAGTTGACCAAATAACTAGTTTATTTTTACTAATTTTCTAAAATGTATTGTCGTTTTTAAGGTAATTATATCTCGTTACTAGTTATTATTTTTCAAAAAAAAATGTCCACTCCACACTTTCTAAAGTTTAAATTCTTTTGTCTCATTTTCAAAAGTTAGAACATAGAAAACTTTCACGGATGAAAAAACACAACTCTAGATTTACTTTAAAACTCTTCAACAATTTATCCCCGAAACATCAGAGTTTGAAATAACCCCTCGTCGGAACATTAATGCCCCAACTTGCCGGGGACAAAAAATTATCTTAATAATTTTTTTATTTAAAAAAACTACTTTTTATCCCCCAACAAAAGTTATAATTTGCCCCTCAAAAGTTAAATTTTGTCCTCCTTAATTTTTTTGACCCAATAAAATTTATTTTAAAAATGTAATAATTATAAGATACATAAATTACTACAATTATCATCAATTGATTTTGAATTAAAACCCCATATATTCTTTAACACTATATGTAAAGTAAGAGAGTTATGGTGACAAATTTGGTCGGTTGGTATGGATTAGGGGTGCTTATCGGACCGGGTCGATCCGGACCCGGTCCGAAACCGGACCGATTAGTCTGGTCCGAAACCGGAACCGGACTAACCGGTCCCGAAACGGTCCGGAACCGGTTTGATACCGGACCGGATCGGTTCTACCGTTCCGGATCCGGTATCGTACCGGTTCCGGACCAAACGGATCCTGTTCCGGATTGAACCGGAACCGGATCCATTTAAAAAAAAAAAAAATTCGATAAATTCTTTCCTTTTTTAAAAAAAAAGAAAAAAGAAAAAGAAAAATCCGGTTCCGGGTTGGAACCGCTCCAACCCAGAACCAGTGAAACCGGAACCGGAACCGGAACCGGATCTGATCCGGTTCCTTACCGGATTGGACCGGTTCCGCCCATAACGGGCCCGGAACCGGCCGGTTCCGGTCCGGATCGGACCGGTTCGAACCGGTAACCACCCCTAGTATGGATACTTATCCAAATTTCAAAT
Source organism: Haberlea rhodopensis (assembly GCA_907163345.1). NCBI lineage: Eukaryota > Viridiplantae > Streptophyta > Magnoliopsida > Lamiales > Gesneriaceae > Haberlea > Haberlea rhodopensis. Next base: position 1,970,415 of record CAJQUN010000044.1, on the reverse strand, counting down.
TTGTAATAATTATAATATTATCCCTATCAATTGTGATAATTACAATTTTGCCCCAATTTTGCCATTGTTGTGACATTTTTTATTTCATAGACCTTATTAATTGTTATGTTTCATGCGAAGCATTATATCACAACCTTAGCTGTTACTGGAAAATTCTTTGTACTACTAAATTTTTATATTAATTTTTTTAAAAAAAATTATTTATATATTTATTCTCAAATCCATATTTATATGAGTATTATCAATTATCATGTCTCCGACATTTTATCGTTAGATTAGATAATTTAAAATAAATCGTTACATAGAGAAGTGAGTTTAGCCCATTTGAAAAATCAGCTCTTTGCTTTAGGAATGACTCGATATCAAGTCTCGCATGTAGAATGTTTGCCCCTCCCTCGATCAAAAATAAAATAAAATAAATCGTTACATGCTTTTGTATAGTTTTGATCGAATGCTAAGAATTTTTTTTTATTATTTACCGATATAAATCTCAAATTCTTTCCAAATGAAACTATTTAAATTCAGCCATCAAACCATTCTTGTAATTAGATCAAGCCATTCAATAGCAATTTAAGAGTTCTATAATACAATAACTACTAAGTTTTAATCTCAATGGACTTGGGTGAGCTACAAAAACCAAAGAAAAAATCAAGTCGGGTCGTATGTATGTGTCAAGATAAGACAACAACAGATCGATCTGATGAGATCGGTTCAACTGAAGCCAACATCAAATGATGAGCAGATCGAACTGATGAGATCTATTCAATTGAAGCCTGCATCAAATGATCAGACCAGTTCAATTGATTCAGTCCAATTCATTTCGGTTCAACTGATCCACTAGAGTGTTAGATGTACATGTGCATTGCTGGCCTACGTCGTACTTGACCAAACCAACGTAAGTGATTTTCTCGCATTTTTTCTTCTACATAAGCCACATCTAATTCAGTTCGAATGTCTTCGTTCATTATTTTATCTTTTCTGATCTTACAACATATCCAACCAAGCATACACATCTTCTAGAGTTCTAGAATGCGCTTGAATTAAAAGGATTATGTTTTCATTCCTCGTCATAAAATCATATGGACTCAATTCAAACACCTTAAGGCTTCGTACTATTATGCTAACTGAACAAGCAGAGGAACTACTGAGGCCAAAATCAAAAGAGAAACAGAAACTGATGGAAATAAATATTATGGCACTTTACAAAACCATTCGGTATGATAAGAATGCTTGAAACGAGTAACGACATATAATAAATTACAGACCAAAATGGTATCCGGTAAATGTAATAGCAACTGCGCGAAAATAAGTATTTCATTCATCAGATAAACCAGCATACTGCCATGGATTAAATTCCGTCGACTGGACATCACCTGTGTCGATGGCATCTGAATTGTCGATGGCATTCCGGTGCTCAGTGTACTTACCGTTGTAATGGTATATCTCGAGGTCCCCCCAGGGTGTCGGTGTAATTTCATCCGTTTGATCAAACCATTTCGGTGTGAATTGCTCACCGTTTGTTTCCCGATGTCTTTTTTCAGCTCTCTGTCTCTCCTCCAAACTGAATAAGTATTAGAGATACAGTCAGAGATGGCATAATTAAAAGAAATGGTTACAAATGACCATGTTTCCAATAAATTAACACTCAAGGAATATATTTATTTTTCTGATACATCCATATCAAGAATTCAGAACGTACTTAAAGACAGAATTTGTGAGCATCATAAATTAAAGGATGGCATAGTCTTTGAGAAATAACCAAAAAAAAAAAAACTCGTCCTGTGGAATGCAAATTGGCAATAGATGATGAAAGGATCCGTCCGAAGAAAGGGAAAACAAAAGGATACGAAACAAAAAAATATAAAAAATTGGACTAATATAAAAATAAAAACAGAGATGTCAGAATATGCAAATCATGGCATCAGTAAACTTGAATTCCATTGATGATTTGATTCCCAAAAAAAAAAAAAAAGATCCAATGATCACACTCGGAGAATACAAGAATCCAAAATTTCCCACTGCGTATGATATCATCCAAACTTTGTTCTTTAAGGAAAGATAAATTTGGTAGTATCCTAAACATCTTAGAAACCAGTTTAACCTACCAGGTCAGAGATTAATGACTAGAGATGACCTCGGAATTAGAAAAGCTAAAATGTCTCTCCGTTCCAGACAGCTATTTTAAGAAAACTGACCCGTAAATTCTCAATATGAGCTTGTAAAACGTGTCCTTGTACCGGGTGGCTTGTATATATATATACGGGCCAATTTATCATTCGAGCCACACAATTGAGTTCTGGAGGATAATTTTGCACTCAATGACATCCAAAGACATGAGTAGAAGCGTACTCGTTGTTTCAATAAGGGGTTGAGTGTGAAATTAAAACGTGAACTCCCGTTAATATCAAGCATTAGCATAACTCACTTCGCTTAATATTCGACTGCATAGTTTATCCTCTATCAATAGCTTCTGATAAGATCAACAACTTCACAAAGCACAAAGGCAGCAAAGAAATAAGGCATCATATTCATTGAGAGATAGAGATGGACCTGCTCTTCTCTGCACCGGCCTTGGAGAGGTCGCCTTTCTCAAGTGCCCATCTATCAGGACGTAACCGAGAATCTGATGCCAACAACTTCTTGGGAGCAGTATCAAAACTGTTTATTTTATGAGCGAAGTGGGTGTACTGAAACTTGTCATTTGGTGGAGTTTCTGCAAGATGCCAAACCTGCACAAGCATTTCTTCTTAGCCATCAACCAGTCAGTCCGCAACACAGAAGAGGTCAATTGTTTTGCAGCTTCTTCACATCGATATTATACTAAATCAAGCAAAACGCATAGGAATTTTTTCACAGGCCAGAATGTATCAATCAATTCGTAAAAGCAGAAAACGTGTTCTATCAATAAGCTCTGGTCTTAAGGGTAGAAATAACTTTAATAGATATCTTATTGCATCTGAAAGCAAAAGAGAAGGAATAAATCGAGAGAGTCTGTGCTCTCTACTTCTTCTTTTTTATTAATTTATCAACTTAACTTGAATACAAAGAAAGGTCCTCTATATATAGAGGAGAAAAGAGTTCTACTATCTTAGAATACTATAAAAGATAATCTTAATCTACAATTTAAATATAAGATAAGTAAATCTATAATCTAAGATCTACAAAACTCTTAGTATCCTTATCAATACTCCCCCTCAAGCTGGAGTGTATAAATTATGCATTCCAAGCTTGTCAATGAATTTTTCCAACATGGGTCGAAACAGGCCTTTAGTAAGTATGTCTGCAGTCTGTTGTGATGTGGGAATGTAGACAATGCTGATTGTTCCTTCATCAATCTTTTCTTTGATGAAATGTCGATCTACCTCCACGTGTTTGGTTCGATCATGATGTACTGGATTGTGTGAGATGTCAATGGCAGCCTTGTTGTCACATAGTAGTTTTAGAGGTAGTATTATACTCAATTTCAGTTCTTCAAGCAACATTTTTAACCATAAGGCTTCACAAACACCATGAGCCACTGATCTTAATTCAGCTTCGGCACTACTTCTTGCTACCACTTGTTGTTTCTTGCTTTTCCAAGTTACTAGGTTTCCCCACACAAAAGAACAATACCCTGATGTTGACCTTCTATCACTTATTGAGCCTGCCCAATCAGCATCCGTGAAAATTTCAACATCTCTTGTATCTGTTTTTCGAAAGAATAGGCCTTTGCCCGGAGACCCTTTTAAGTACTTTAAAATCCGATAAACTGCAATCATGTGTTCCTCCAATGGGGCATGCATGAACTGGCTTACACAACTTACTGGGAAAGCTATATCTGGTCTAGTGTGAGAAAGATAGATTAGTTTCCCCACTAGACGTTGATATCTTCCCTTATCAACGGGATTGCTGCTCATAGTTTCTCCTAGCTTTACATTAGAATCCATCGGAGTATCAACTGGTTTGCACCCAAGCATCCCTGTCTCCTTTAGAAGATCTATTACATACTTTCGTTGAGAGACAGAAATTCCAGATTTGTTCCTCGCCACTTCCATCCCAAGGAAATACCTCAATTTACCCAAATCCTTCATTTCAAATTCAGCTGCAAGCCTTCCTTTCAACCTTTCTATTTCTTCTTGATCATCACCTGTGAGTATGATATCATCCACATAGACAATTAATAGAGTTTTTTTCCCATTCTTATGTCTATAAAACAATGTATGATCAGTATTGGCTTGATGATAGTCAAGTTTCATTACTGCTTTAGTAAATCTATCAAACCAAGCCCGTGGAGATTGTTTTAGCCCGTACAATGATTTCTTCAGTTTGCAGACCTTATCCCTCTTACTTTCTTCATCAAACCCTGGAGGTAATGTCATGTATACTTCCTCTTCGAGATCTCCATTCAGAAAAGCATTTTTTACATCCAATTGATATAGAGGCCAATCAAGATTTGCTGCTATTGATAATAGTACCCTTACTGTATTAATCTTGGCAACCGGAGCAAAGGTTTCTTGGTAATCAATGCCGTATGTTTGTGTATATCCCTTTGCTACTAACCTTGCTTTATATCGATCAATTTGTCCATCAGCCGTATACTTAACAGTGAAGACCCATTTGCAACCCACTGGGGTCTTTTCCTTCGGTTTTTTTACAATCTCCCACGTGCCATTCATTTCAAGAGCTCTCATCTCTTCTAGGATAGCCTTCTTCCAGTTCGGGTCACTCCAAGCCTCTTGTATTGTAATAGGGATCTTAGTATTTGAGAGATTAGTCACCAAGGCTTGGATAGAAGATGACAAGTGTCCATAAGACACAAATTTGGCAAGAGAATGCTCTGTGCATGACCGAGTCCCTTTTCTCAATGCTATAGGGATGTCAAGATCTTCAAGGTTAGGTATATGAGATAAATCAGTATCAAGTTCAGTAGGTACCTCATTTGACGCGGAATTTGAGTCAGAAGATTGAGTGTCAAGTCCAATGGATGGTGTAGGTTCTGCTACCTTTTTGGAGGGATCTTTGCGTGAGTAATGGAAAGGGAACGGCTGTAATAAATCTCCCCCTGCCGTGAGCTGCTCGAGAGGAGGAGACGGAGGGTCTGGGAAGTGAGGCTGTGAAGGCACGGCAGAGACTTCTCGTAGATAATCAAAAGGTTGTGGCTGAGTAGAAGCTGGGCAAGGAGAGGGAAAAAAACTCCCCCTCATGATGAGCCGTCGTGTCTGGTTTAGGAAAGAAAGGAGCTGATTCAAAGAAAGTGACATCGCAAGAGATAAAGTATTTGTGCAGTGAGGGCGAGTAACAGCGATACCCTTTTTGGGTGGATGAGTAACCCAAAAATATGCATTTGTGTGACCGAGGATCTAGTTTACTACGATTTTGATCATGTATATGGACGAATGCAGTGCAACCAAACACCCGAAGATCGAGAGTTGAGAAAGACCGATATTCTGGGAACACATGATGTAGACAATCAAGGGGGGACTTAAATTTCAGAACTCGGGAAGGCATCCGATTTATCAAATAGCATGCAGTGAGGAGTGCATCTCCCCAAAAAAACTTGGGAACATTAGAGGTGAACATAAGAGAGCGTGCAACTTCAAGTAGATGTCTGTTTTTACGTTCGGAAATACCGTTTTGTTGTGGTGTGTTAACACAAGAGCTGTGATGAATGATGCCATTGGTAGTCAAAAAATCAGATAAGATGGAGTTAAAAAATTCTGTGCCATTATCCGTACGTAAAATTTTAATCGATGTATTAAATTGAGTTTTAACCATCGAATAAAAGTTTTGAAATACAATTCCAGCCTCTGATTTTTCTTTTAAAAGGTATACCCAACAAACACGAGTATGATCGTCCGTAAAAGTAATGAACCACCTCTTATGAGAAGCTGTAGACAGACGGGAGGGGCCCCAAATATCACTATGAATTAAATTAAAAGGCGCAGAAGATTTATAAGAGGATGGTGGTAAAAAAACTCTTGTATGTTTTGATAATTGACAAATCTCACATTGAAAAAGATCATTGTGTCTAAACATAGAAGGAAACCAACGTTTCAAATAAGCAAAATTCGGATGGCCTAATCTAAAATGGAGAAGCATAATCTGTTGCACGCGGGAAAGAGAAGGAGGAGATGTTGGAGTATGGACAGCATGGCTCACAAAGGAATCCTCCTGAAGGTACTAGAGACCTGAAATCGCCTTAGCACTGCCAATCTTCTTCCTCGAATTCCGGTCCTGAAAAACACAAGAGGATGGTGTGAAGTAGACAGTACAATCCAAATCTTTGGTCAACTTGTGGACTGACAACAAATTGCAAGCTAAAGATGGCACATATAACACATCAACGAGAATTAAATTAGGAGTTATGGATATATTGCCACGACCAACAACCGGGGCATAAGAACCATTTGCAATTTTTACTCGGTGAGTAGCCAACACTGGTAAAAATGTAGTAAACATATTCCTAGTTGAAGACATGTGATTGGACGCACCAGAGTCAATGATCCAATGCTCACCTGGCTGATTGAGAGCACTAAGGGCAACGTGCACAGTACCTGTGGCGGCACCTAAGGAGGAATTCTGACTGCTGGCCGATAGTAATTTGAGAAGCTGATCAAGTTGGGCTTTCGATATTGAAGTATCGGAGGAGGAGGACTGTTCCGATGCAAGAGCAACCTGTGGAGCCTTCCTATCCTTTGGCTTAAACCTGTTTGGGACCCAATCGGTTGGCTTACCATGAATTTTCCAGCATGTATCGACAGTATGCCAAGGCCGCTTACAACGGTCACACCATGGTTTCCCATCCTTGGTGCGTGGAGTAGATGAATCAGCCGGAGTGTGAGTAATAAGAGCAGATGCTTCAGGATTCTGTAAAGTAGGCGAAAGCATCACACGACGGCGATTCTCCTCCCGACGTATAATTGCAAACGCCTCATCAATTGTAGGCAGCGGAGTTAACCCCAAAATACGGCCACGAGCCTCATCCAAATCTCGACCGAGACCCGCCAAGAAATCATACACGCGGTCTTTAGCAATCAGATTACGATAAAGAACCGCGTCAGCCGGGTCTTTCCAGTCGCAAACCATAAACAAATCAAGTTCCTGCCAAATCCGCTTGAGGGAACCAAAATAATCGGTCACTGTCTTGTCTCCTTGCTTTAAGTTGCGGGATTGGTTTCGCAATTCAAAGATTTGTGAGGAATCAGCAAGGTCAGAGTATGCCAGGGAGACAGCATCCCATATTTCTTTGGCCGTGGAGTGAAAGAGATATGTGGAACTTATGCTATCAACCATGGAATTGAGAAGCCAAGCCATTACCATGGAATTGTGGACGTCCCAAGGAGCAAACAATGGATCAGTGGTTGGGGGTTGAGGAATAGACCCATCAAGGAAGCCGTATTTTCCTTTGCCACGAATTACCAATTGGACGGATCTCGACCATTGAAGAAAGTTGCTGCCCGTCAATTTGTGGTTGGTAATTTGTAAAGAATAGGAGTCAACAGCGATTGAATTTGGAGGAATATGAGTAGGTTTATCGTCTGAAGAGGCCATGTGTGAGAAAGATTAGAGATTTGTTGTGTCCGATGTTTAAGGGAGAAAAAAAAACGTTGCTATGGTGCTGGAGACAACAGTAGGGTTGACGAGATTCGCGAAGTTACTGTAGCAAAGCTGCGAATTTACTGTAGCGCATACTGTAGCAAGCCGTGAAGTACTGTAGCGAAGTACTGTAGCGCGCGCGAAGCACTGTAGCGCGCGCGAAGCACTGTAGCGAAGTACTGTAGCAGAATCGCGAAAATACTGTAGCAGAATCGCGAAAATACTGTAGCAAAGCCGCGGAATTACTGTAGAAATCACAGATTTTATTCGCAATTTACGTCGAGTTTTATACGAACGACGCTGCGAAATTCACAGAATTTTGCTGTAAGAAAAAAATTGATATGCGATCTTCTGGCTCTGATACCATGAAAGCAAAAGAGAAGGAATAAATCGAGAGAGTCTGTGCTCTCTACTTCTTCTTTTTTATTAATTTATCAACTTAACTTGAATACAAAGAAAGGTCCTCTATATATAGAGGAGAAAAGAGTTCTACTATCTTAGAATACTATAAAAGATAATCTTAATCTACAATTTAAATATAAGATAAGTAAATCTATAATCTAAGATCTACAAAACTCTTAGTATCCTTATCAATAGCATCGGCAAATCCAAATGGATGACAATGCCACAACAAACTGTGGCCCATAACGTTCACACTTCACACAATAAGTCCCCAAGAAAAAATTAACGGCACACAATACAGCATTCTCTAGACCTTAATTTGATGATAATTTCAAATAACAGGTCATAATTCTCCTTTTCACATCGCAATATACTAAAACAAAAAAAGAAAGGAATGGGAGAACATCACGAAGTTAACCTCTTTCAGTTCTGTGCCAGGAAGAGGTTCTCCTTCCAAATCACATGGTTGATAACTCATTGACTTGCTCCATTTCCCGGTCATCAAAATTTTAGGTTCCTCATCGGCATTATATACATATCCATCTACCTCATACCGATTAGCCCTGCAAAGACATGTAACCATCCAGAAGCAGAAGCGAAGTGAAAATCCAAAGCACAAAAAAATAGCTGGAAAGATACAATTAAACATGTAAAACATGGAAACAACAGGCGTCACAGAGAACGATTGGATCATGATATTTTCAGTGTTTCGACAAAGTTTCAAATTGTTGTTTCCCAGTATCGGGTGGAGTATTAAAAAATATTTCAACGAAAATTTTGATGATGAGAACGGGACAAGAGTGTTCTGCATAATCAGAATAAGATTTAAATTGTAGTGGCTTTGATATCTGCTCATCTTCTAAAAAGACAACTTTTGGAAGTTTGCCTTCCTAAATCCATCTGATAGAATTACCATTACGCAATTTACACTTGGTTATTGCCTATAGCCAAAGTAATCTGAAAATCTTTAATAGATTGGCTCTTTCATTTGCATCAAACAGCTCGATAAAATGTGTTCCTTGAACCCTAAGCGTTACACCCTACAGTTGAAAGGATAAATGATTATATAAAAGCAACATACCCAAACCAACCACAAGGTTGAAAATAGAGGACGACTTTGTCCCCAGTGGTCAAATTTGTCATGACCATATCTCCAGGTGAATCCACCCATGTTCGTCCAAATATCAAATTGTTAACTTTGGTTGGAGGTGGAACCAACTCTAAGACAACACCATCACGCTTGAGAGTTACACGTGTTCTGCATTAAAGAAACATGAGGATACCTAAAATGTCATCACAAACTTAATAAATGGAATATTGAAATTTGACATCATACATAGCAATACATACAATTAATGTCATGACTAGTCAAAAATCAAAAAAAATTTACCTTCCGATTGGATAGACATCAAAAGAGTTCCCTAGAAATTTTGTCTTTAACTTAGATGTCACGTCATATGTGAAGTGCTCATTTTCAGCATGCCCAGCACTCATAGGAGGATGATGGCTGACCTGCATAATGTTAAAACATCAATATCAAATAAAAATAATCCAGAAGAAACTAACAGAAAAACATCAGCTTCATCATTGTAAGTCCTACAATGTACAAAGCAGTGTTCTACACTCACTTATTTGGTTTGACAGATAGTCAATGAAAGCCTCAAAAAATATTGGTCCAAATGTTCCCTGAAGAACTATAAAGTCCAGTATTTAAATTATTCATTTGATGCACATCATGCTGAGAACCAATCAACATGAGGCTCAATCAGATTATAATGCACAAGTCTAAGGGCAATTGCCTCACCTGCTCAGAGATGAAAGTAATTCCGCCATGGTTAATCATTTCATAAGTCTCGCCAAGAATAGGATTGAAAGGCTTCCAGGTGCGTTGATAGGCAAAATAAACAGACACTGCCCACGATGCTGCATCAAATATAAGAAATTCCTTTAATGTATCATTCAATTTTATCCCTGGTATAAAAATTAACACACACAAAACGCCTTCGATCATATCGAAGTATTGACCAGTTGTACTACTAAAAGTAAGAAAAACGCACATGCATACACCAACCGCATGTAGGGATCTTCGCATCCATCTGCTTGATCTAAAAGGTGAGAATATTCCATTAACTGTACGAGATTAGTATAGTCAGCATCACTTTGCATGAAATGACATTATTGAAGCAGTAGAAAAAGTGTTCAATGAATATGCATGTACCTCTGCAATTTTCTGAATCATTGTCATTGGCTCAAATATGAGAACAGGGAGGGTCACCATTGATGTAATATCTGCACCAATGTATTTTTGCATCATCCTCCAGTAACCATCACGTTCCTTTGAGGAATTAATAAATCTATCAGTACATACATCCAAACATGTGCACGCAAATAGCAGAAACAATCACTTAAAGTACAACATAAAATCTCGTCAACATGAATAGAAAAGGAACCCCCACCAACACAATTAATAAAATGAGACATGTAGGTCCCTAACAGGGAGCTTTTTGGGTTATAAACGAGGGAAAAGTGCTTCAAACAAGTAATTTGGTTTAAGCATTGCTCGCCCTCACAAATGTTTTGCATATAGTTACTAGAAGGGCTAATATAATCCCAAATATATGAAGTTTTGCGTAGTCACTACTCATCCAAATAGGTTTTTGGAGACAAGTTGTTTCCAATTGCATAAACATCTCCAACAAAAATTCAAACATTCTCTAAGGTGATAGGTATTATTAGGAATAATCTGATCAACGCGAAAAATCTCCTAACAGAAATGCCAGATATATCTAACTGATTGATTGAGGGCACTATGCAATTTGTCATGCACAAATCAATATGGTTGAAATAGAACAAAATTTTCCCTTAATTCAAATTTTGAATCAATGTTCAACAACTAATTCAAATTTCAATATCACCAGAAACAGTGAATTATTCCTTCCCAAAGTGTCTGTTCAAGATACATCAACCTTATCCTTTACATTACTTGCTAGGTCAGGAATATAACTTCATAAAAAGTTTCAACGAGATCCTCATTTGAAAATGAATGTAGCCACTAGACAACTCACCTCCTGCTTCCATCTTCCTCTCTGTGCTTCCTCTTCTGCATCTTCTTTGCCTCCTTCAGGATTTATTACTTCAACCCCTTCATACCCTAGCAATCTAGTAACAGGTAATTCATTTCTCAGCAAAAAATATAAAAATTCGTGATGCAATGGAAAGATGGGAAAATCTATTCATGCAAGAGAAGGTATCATACGTTGATCATCTTTATCAAGATGAACCTGATAGATATAAGTGCATGTGTATGAACACATTAATGGAATACAGGCATGCACATTAGCTGAGTCGAACATATAGGACAGTCACTTATTCTCCTTATGTTTCAGTCAACTTTTAATAATTCGTGTTGCAATGGAAAATGGGAAAAGTCAGATCTTCCGCTCAATAATTGATTTTTTTTTTTTAATATGTAAAAATCAAAACCAATACAGGTGTCAACTGTTACACATGACATTTTAGAGGATTAATCCCTTTCCCGTTCCTATTTTATAAAACCAGTGGTGCCCATGTGATTGATTCATCACATGACTTGTCTTACAAAAAATACAAGTTTCAATGTATTAAATCGCCAAAACAAAATTTCAACTAAGGCATTCTCTCGTCAAGTTACATTCACCCCCTGCTCCTATAGATTATCAGCAGGTTAAACTACAGATATAAGAACTCAACTTATATTCTCTTCACTAAAGATCTCATCTTCCAAACGATTTACCAACAAGAAAGAGGAAACTAAATCATTTTATACATAAAAAGGAAAAACATCATTCCCATCATCCAGTGCAAGGGTGATATGCAAGAAAGCATCACTGGCGCGTCCTTGTTCTTGGAGATTCGCAAAAGAACGTTTATAAAGGCTAACACATAAAGCCGGGACATTTAGAGGCACATAAAAACTCATCAATCAACAAATCAATTGGGAAATCGTGAGTTCCAGACTTCCAGTGCGCACTTGTCACTACAGAAAATTCAAATTCTTGCTTAGATCTTCAGAATCCCACAGATGAACATAACCAAAAATGAATACAAAAAGCCAACATAATTACAGTATATTCATATACCCGTTGACAGATCTATGCATGGCGCTGCTGAACATCGTCAATCCCGACGTCATCGCCGAGAAGAACCCCCCTTTGCTTTGATCTTTCTTCGGACTACCCATTTCCTTACACCGGAATTAGAATTCAACAATAACCTTAAAAATTGAAAAGCCACAAACGAATCCGAAATCCTTAATCCAACGAATGAAAAATCCGAAAAACTTAGATGATTAGAATTTTCAACCCTAACTTGACCAGCGATCTGCACGAGGGAATATAGGAAGGGAGATATTCAAGATGATCATTGTAAAAATCAAGTTGTGGGAATTCTTTTATGTGAATCGACAGGGGTAAACCTGGAAGGAAAGATTGAATCTGGTTGGCGGTTCTTGTCCTAAATGGGACACTGCTTTCCCGATAATGGAGCGTGTGGTCACGCCGCAAATACAACCGTTGATAACAAAGAGACGACGTCTCCAGTGTCCACATTACCAGGTCCAGGGATTTTGAGCGTTACACAATTAGCTACTAAATTATCAAAATAAAATTAAAAAAAATATTTATTTTTAGCTAATTATTATAATTAACCATAGGATTTGTTAATTATATATTTTTTAATCTGATAAATTGGAATAATCATTTTTTGTTATAAATTTTCTCATTAAAGTAGTAGCATGGGAAAAAAGGAAGTTTAGACAAAACTAAGTTTAAAATATTTCACAAGTAAAATTATTTTTTATAGATTTATTTAATTTAATTTAATAATCGGGTAACTACTTATAGACCTCCTCTAATTTTATAATTAATAAATTCTCTCTTTTAGTTTGAACAATAATAAATACCTCTTATATAATGTATTTTTATGTCATGTTATACAATGGATGCATATGTAATTATTCAAACTATAGGGAAAAATTTGTGAGAACCCGATTTTTCCAACCAAGCTAACAACTAGATTTTTGATCAAGCCAACAACTAGAGTCAAGATCATACTGAAAGATATTAAGATAATATTGAAATATAATATAACATTTGATAGATAATTATATAGGATACAAAATACTTGATAGATAACTTTTAGATTGAAAATTAATTATGAGATCATTATAGATTATGAGATATTATATTTAGATTATGAAATAGTAGAAGCTAACCTTTTCAATTTCAATACACCTAATAGATAAGTATGGAATTAACAAATCTTCTAATAAATAATGGTGGGTTGCAACTTCAAAATCTCAATATATTCAGCCTGTATTCTTTCGAAAACTTCAGCCCCTTTATTTCAAAAACTTCAGCTTCTTTAATTTGAGAATCTCAGCCATTTGTTTTTTGAATTTCCACCCCTTAAATTCGAAGCTTCATCCTTTATCCTCAAAGATTTCAGCACAATTCTTTTGACTAAAAACAAAAGGTGCAGACTTTCAAAATTCAGCAGCAAAGATTTTGAAAGGTTCGAACCATAAACCAAAAACACACATTGAATTTCGCAGTACACACACAGAAAATTTTGGTCCCTTCAAGGCTTAGGAAGGAAGGATTTTGTTGTATTTATGGGTTCTAAACAAGTTCCTTATCATCGCGGTAAGTGGACTATTGTTGTATATTTGTTTCTTTTTTGAAAAATCATATGTATATTTTGAAACTTCAATCGATTATGTGAATTATGTTGAACTATGATGTTTTGATGAAAATTATTATTTTTTTAAGCACTCTAAATTTTGAAATCTGATTGGAATGAATCATTTATGGCCTTGATGCAGTGAGACTATAACCGTTTTTCTAACATGATACGGTGGTTAACCGTTGTTCTGAGAAGTCCAGACCCTATATTCATGGGTGATCCGATGTTATGACCTTATCTCGAGATTGATATCAGTACCAAGAGAAAATTAGAGTATTTATTGTGCTTAACGTATATGAAAAATGTTTCTGATATGATATGTTATGTGATGGCTCGATGGGAGCAATTATGATAAGTTATGGCTCGCTGAGAGCAATTATGTTAAGATGTATTCATATCAGTTATACCCCGATCATAATATATTTTTGAAAAAATTATGAATATGTATTATATGTCACATCGATTGGCTCCCGCTTGCTGAGTGTTTTCCAAAACGTCCACCCCTTACATCCATTCCCCAGATATAAGCGAATCAAAATCAAGAGGAAGATCAAAACCAGTTTTGGAGATAATAAATTAGATGCTATTGTTCAAGAAGTCGCTGTCATTAATTTACGAAGTTTTAACTGATATTTGTAAGAATTATATATATTTGGAATAATAGACTCGTTTTAGTAGAATTCCATATTACGAGACTTGTTGATTTTGAATTGTATTTAGAATTAACGACGGTGTTATCAACCACGGTTTCGGAGCGTGACAAAATTTATAATATAAATTTTTTGCAAGTGAGACATATATAATTATCCTTTATAATATAATATATATGGATTTGATATTTTTGTTTTTGAACCCAATCTAGGGGGTTTTTTAATCAAATATTCGATTTTCGAAAATCATTGAACAATTTAACCGATTTTTTTTTATTATCAAACTAACCTAAGTCGCTATGTCAGATGGCGACTTCATTTGAAGTCGCCATCTGACATGGCGACTTTAATAAAAAAAAATATTTTTTTTGATGTCGTCATCTGAGTTGGCGACACCAATTTAATTTATTGATGTCGCCATCTCAGTTGGCGACATCAATTTAATTTATTGATGTCGCCATCTGAGATGGCGACACCAATGTATTTTAACTAACCCTAACCCTTTTCCTCGCCGCCGCACTCGCTCATTCTCTCATTTTCTTCTGCTGCGAAAATTTCTTCCATCGTTCTCATTTTCTTTCGTCCGCTCGTTCTCAAATTTTCTTCCAACATCTCTGCAAAAATCAAGCTATTTTTTTCCAAAATATTTAAGGTAAGCTTTTTTGTTTTGTTATTTGTGTATCGTAGATAAATTATGATTTAGATATATTTAATAGGAGTATATTATTTGTTGGTGTATATTTTGATGATGTGAATACTTAAAATTCAAGTTGACTTCGGAGGGCGGCGTCGGCAGGTGGTGGGCGGCGGCGGCGGGCGGCGGACGGGTAGTTTTTGTAATGTTGAGATTAATGTTGTTAATTTTTGTATTATATTTCAGGATGGATCAAATGAGACAACCAGGCCCGGTTGACATACATCTTTTGTCATTGCAGCCTTCACATCGATCTGAGGATGTATGGGCAGGTGATATGGATAATATACTTCGTGTGAGAAACCCAGATAGCTATTTTTGGGATATGTGTCCATTAGATATACGTGTTGTCAATTTGTTGCACGTTATTGGATTTTATGGTATCTATAGGTGTGGTAAGATTGAACTTGACATGCACCTGATCACGGCTTTAGTTGAGAGATGGCGCCGTGAAACACACACGTTTCATTTTAGATCAGGAGAAGCGTCCATCACACTGCAAGACATTGCAGTAATATGGGCGTTGGCAGTAGATGGCATCGTAGTGTCTGGAATAGATTATGATAGGACTCTACCTGAATGGCAAGAATATTGCCATATATATTTAGGATTCATACCAGATATCAAGGATTTTAAAGGTGCGAGATTGAGGTTAGTTGTTTTGAAAAATCATTTGCTGCAAAATCCCTTGGGGGTACAGAGTACGCCAGATGATGTTGCTAAGTTTACAAGGGTTTGTGCTTTATTGATGTTAGGGGGGATTATGTGCCCTGATTCCTCAGGCAATTTTGTTAGGTTATTGTATTTACAGAAGTTGGAGGATATCGACTCTGCCAGTACATATAGTTGGGGCAGTGCTGTGTTGGCATACTTATATCGTGAGTTGTGCACGTCATCAGAGAAAGGGAAAAAAGTTATAGGTGGTGCATTGCAACTCTTACAGGTAAATAATATGTTTGTTTGTTTTAATAATTAAAATATGTTTCTGGTCAATCTAACTTGTGTTATTGATGTCACTACAATAAATGAGATTTGGGCATGGTCACGAATCCCAAGTTTGACTCCGCAATTGGGTAGCGATAGATCTGATATTGGGCCAATAATGGTCGGCCTAGACAATGTGTTACCTTCTGCTCCATATGGTGTAAGGTAATACGAATATGCATTGTTTTATAATTGATTTTATGTGTTAATGCATTTAATCATTTATTTGAATATATACAGGTGGTCATGTCATTTAATCTTTACAGAAACTGGGAGTCATTCCATACGCATCATAAGGGACATCCTCGATGACCAGCCAGTAACTCAAGTAAGCATGCTGTTAAATTAGTTTGTACAAAAATACACTATTTTCATAGTATGTAAAGCAATGTTGTTTTGCATTTTAATTGGCAGTCGTACCCTGATGAGTACACTGAAAGAATCACTGAGTTGGGACATATAAGGGACCGTTGATTTTCTTCGACATAGTTGAAATTCAACGGTCTGATCGAGTACTGCGACAATTTGGGATGCTACAAGATATCCTAGAAGATCCACCATCGGGGGATGAGGCATTGCATAATGTTGGTCGAAGGGGAAATGTCAACAAAAACTGGAGCACTAGGCATAGAGCACACATACTTTGCTGGGAGAGGGCAAATGATCTACGTGTAGACAGACCACGATTTACTGATGGTGGTTACTACGTTGTTGGCGGATACAGTGAGTGGTATGAACAAGTCACACGTAGATACATTGGGCGTCAAGAATATTTTGTACAGACAGGATATCAACATGGTGATGGCCCGGCATGGCAGCATGTGGTACGTTAATTACGTGAAATTTTATTTTTATATTTGTGTTTCGATGTATAACTTTTATATGGACTTTTGTACTTTGCAGATTGAGCAGATGGAACAGCTAACTACAAGCTATGACCGACATCTGGCTGATGGAGTGCCTATTACGACAGAGTCGATGAGGCAACACAGGACTATGTTCGACAATGTGGTGCGAGTGGCTCGTGAACGACGAGACAGAAACTTCCCGCCATACAATGAAGTCTAGCCTGTTGATACACGTCGGTTCCATGCTGGCACTCCATCTAGACATATGCAGACAGATATTGCAGGTCCATTTACGTGGACAGAGCCAGATATGTGTACAGACTATTATATTCCTGTTCCTGTACAATCATATGATTTATCTCCCTTCACGCCATATCCCCCCATGTCCACTCAACCCTAGTTCAGCAGCATGGGTACAGATGTAAGTCTTGGGTTTGTGACATATGCAGCTAGGACTTCACCTTTCGATGTCTCGCCAGTTCTATTCCCTCAATTGACGCCAATTCAGCAGCCTGCCAACACACCTGTGGCAAGGGAAAGGGGCGAAGAAGTCGTTCAACAACGAAGAGTTAGAAGATAGACAAATCCTCCTCTTTGTGGTACTGGAGGAGATCTAGCTCCTCGTCGTCGTCGGTGAAGTCATCATTATGTTGTAAATAGTAACCGATTCTTATAGATTAAATTTGAGAAAATGTTTGTTCTTTGAGCATACAATCGACATACAATAATTTCGTAATTAAATGTACAATAATGTCACAATAATGTAACGTAAACATACAATAATGTCACAATAACGTAAAATCATTTACACAATAAACATACAATCAATTACACGTTCAAAAATTTATTGATTTCGAGAAGTTGAAGCACTTTGTCGTCTTGCACGGGCTTCTGGCCAGTCCATCTCATTCTGAATGCGCGTTGTTCGATCTCGGCCTACTCTTCTGTTTTTTCGCAGTGTGGAGTTGTGGTACAACTCAAAACATGGGGTGTCTCAATGCTCCTCCCCCCACATTGGTTCGAATTCTCCTTGATATGTGCTCCAATATTCATTCATATTGTAATATGGCTTCACAAAAGTTTTAGCGTTTAAGCCATACTTTCGACACACTTGGATCACATGCGAGCAAGGTATTCCGAACTCTTTCCATTTTCCACAAGAGCATTCCCCGGATTTTAAATACACAACATGCGTATTACCCCCACGTCCTGCTTGTACTCTTGTGATAACAGAAGCGGTTAGACGTCTACGATCGAACATCTGGACATCATGATGGATGGAATGATAGTCAGCACGCCATATCTTTCGAACACATAATCTGGCCATTCTTGAAATCATTCGCTCTATCTTCTTAAGCCGTTCGAAAAAATATAGCACACAACGATCAAAAGTTAATTGCACAATGGCGGTGATTGGAAGTCGACGAGCACCTTTCATAACTCCATTTATGCATTCTGACAGATTTGTGGTCATGATACCACAACGCCAGCCTCCGTCATGAGCAAGCGACCATTGACACTTATCAATACGACTCAAGTAATCAAAAGCCCTTGGTTCTATAAGTTTAATCTCTTCCATTGTGCGATCAAATTTTCTGACCTGATTTTCTGATCCCGCTCTCCAACACAAGTCTTTCAAATGAACGGATTTGAAGCGACTATTAAAGTTTGAACAAACATGTCTCAAACAAAATCGATGTACTCCAAGGGGTGATTTTGTTGGGATATGCCCTAAGACAAGTCATTAGATGATTGTTTTGACATACAATGTTTATGATTTTATGAATGGCAATTCATTATTATATATTATTCGTTTAACTGTGCAATGTGAATTAATATATATGTTAATGTCCTTAGAATAATATTGTATTTTTCTTAAACATTGTCCCTGGTCAAGTATTATCATGAATCAGGATAATGATAATACATAGAGACTAGTATGTATTGATTGATGAATTGTTCATTGATATGAGATATCAAATCAACACATGGGTACATGTTAGAGAAAAATGTACTGGACAGACCCACCATGAGAATGCAACATGGATAGTTATATGATTGTCATATGCAATTCTCATAGTGATAATAATGTATGTAATCCTTACGACTTGTGATCATCAGAGATTCCAACATAAGGAGTTATGTATCTTGATATTGACAAACGTTACGCGTTACAGGGTAAACTATAAAGGCGACTATTGGATACACTACGAATTATGTAGAGGGATGTTGACTGATCGAGATAGGATTTGTCCCTCCTATAAAACAGGAGACGTGTTTGGCCCTTGATCAAGTGAGAACTAAAATGCATGGCCATGCTCGAATGAGTCGATATGAGATATCGAGCTTATTCGTTTATTCTAGTTCTACTTGGGGATCAAGAAATAAAGATTGAATATACGAGTATGACTATTCCATGACTCGTGTTCAATCTAAACACAAAGGACAAAGGGATTAAGTTACATGGTTAATATTATCACAAGTTCTAAAGGTTATGTCGAGTCATTGACATTCTTGTAATTTGGGTAGCCTTGATGTGTTGCTAGACACTGCTCTTTGCTTGTAACGTAAAATGAGATTTTATGTCACTGCCAACATTACAAGATCCTATCGGGTCGCACAAATTGATTAAATCGATAAGGAAATTAAATTCATGGGATGAATTAAATAATTAAGAAGAGTCTTAATTAAATGATTATAAGGATTTAATTAAATCATGGGTTTAGACCCATGAGGCTTTAAGAAAGCCTTTAATTAAATCATATATATAATTTGATTTCAGTGTAATTAATTGTAATTAATCCAACACTTTGATATCAAAAACCTAGCCACCATCCTAGAAGCTCTCGGCCACCTCTCACTAAAAGCTCTCGGCCGCCGCCTTGATCTTGTGTTAGTTCCGGCCATCTTCATACGATTTGGAATCGTGTGTGGTTATTGTTCCGGTTTAAGAACGAGTCTAGCAACTTGTTCTTAAATCCCCTTCCCGATTTGATCGTGTGGATACCGTTGAGGCATAACTTGATAAGTTTTGCTAGTGACTCGAAGGAGGCGTTGGAAGTGGTGCTGCTTCGTGGAATCTGCTCAAACACGCTACAAGGGTGAGACCTTTTGTTCCTTTATCCGATATGAACCCCTATGTATAGATCCGCGGTTATAGTAATCCAAATTTTAAATTCCGTTGCGTTGTATGCTTCTGGGATTACTTACAGTGGTATCAGAGCCGTGTACAAGGCTCATATCGGATTTATGTGATTAAATTGTTTTAATCATATTAGAACTAATATTGCATGCTATTTAAAACTGTATGAACATATATGATATGTTAATATTTAGTTTGTGAAATTATCATGAAATTATATTTGATATAATTGATGTTTGATGTATACGATACACGAAGCGAATAATCAAATTAATTGAGTAATGTTTCGGCCACCACCTAGCACACTTGACCCACGGCTTAGCCACATGAGGGCTAGGGTTTTCGAACCCTTGGCTCGAGATGGCCTAGTCGTTGTGGCTCATGTTCGTGCATGGAGGTTTAGAGACGTGGATGAGTTTTGAACTCTTTGGCTCGATAATGGTTCACGCATGCATGGATAAGTGGCTTCACCACGTGAGAGCTAGGGTTTTCGAACCCTTGGCTCGAGATGGTTGAGCCACCCCCGTGCATGGCCTGACCGTGACTCGTGGCTAACAAATTCCAATGTTTCGATCAATTTGACTCGAAGAAAATACAATCAAGGAGCAAGGCGGCTAGGGTTAGACCCTAGCGCCGCCGCCGCTCGGTCAATGGTTCGGCCATGGGCTAGGGTTTCGAACCCTAGGCCCATAATTTGTCCAGCCGTGTGTTTGGTTGGTTCGAACCATGGTGGTTCGTGGCTTAGTCGCTTAAGTTCGTGGCATGTGATGTCCCGAGCGTACGATAATTTTTCAAAAATTATTTTACAGTTTTAATTAGAATTAAATTTTAAATTGTTTAGAATTTAATTAATTAAATGCTAAATCATGTTTTATGTGTTGTTTGAGCATTGTGCATGGTTATAGCCCTTTTGACCTATTAGATAGGATTTGTGAATGTTTGTAATTTATGATACGACCTGCGTGTCGTGCCTTCTCTATTTTATTCTAAATGTTATCCCTCCCCTATGTTCCCCTCGAATGTGAATCGAGAAATTCTATATCTTGTAAAAAGTGTAGTTTATTTTGTTGATGGTGATCAATGAAGATGGAGCATCGTGCCGGGATGAGGAGGCCATTCACAAACTGGAGCCAAAGAAAGGTGCTTGTGAAGTTACCTTAGGTTGACTCTTAGGATTTTCTCATTGGCTTGAGAAAATCGCTAGTAGGGGTTATAACATGTCACATTTTAATTATGTATGTTGATGCATGATTTATCTTATGTTTTAGATTGATAATTGTATTACACATATATGTAGATATGTATACACCTATATGTAGTGGACATATTTTAAATTATCAAACTAATCATGAGATCAATAAATCCCTCTAAAATATTAAGTTTTAGATGCCTTCCAAATTAAAAGTACTCGTCAAAAACTTCGATTGTACATGTGTGGGTTTGCCAAAGCAAAACACCGTGGCAATCTTAGTAAGGCGCGAAAGGATAAAAGTGATATCCATTATACTTTAAATTGTGTACGACTTAACTAGGTTATCTCAATAGGATTGGGAACCTAGAGGCATGGGTTGGATAATAATTCATTTGATGAATTGAACAAAGCGTTGTTCGTCCAACTATCCAAGAATTACATGTGATGTAATTGACAAAGTGTTGTCTACCTAAATAACCGAGTCTTGGGCGATTAGCCAAAGCTAACTCAAGATTAGGCGAAATATGGATCTTGGCCCACTAAAGGTTTCGAGGGTTGATATTTTTTTAAAACAAAATAGTGGGAGTATCATTTAATATAAGACCATGTTAAATGATTAAATCATAAACTTATTTTGCATATTTATATTGTAGATATCCATGGCAACTAACAATACTACAAGCACATTATCACTGCGATCGATCATTGAGAAGGACAAATTAAATGGGACAAACTTCCTAGACTGGTATAGGAATCTGAGGATGGTCCTCAAGCAAGAAAAGAAACAATATGTCCTAGAGGAACCCTTACCTGTTGAGGAACCTCCCCTGACAGCTATGAGAGCCGATAAGGATGCTTACAAGAAGCATCAGAATGACGCACTTGATGTTGGCTGTCTTATGCTTGCCACCATGAACTCTGAGCTTCAGAAGCAACATGAGGAAATGGAGGCGTTCGATATGATCGAACACTTAAAGCAATTGTACCAACAGCAAGCTAGACAAGAGAGGTATGACGTCTCTAAAGCGTTGTTCCAGTGCAGGATGGTAGAGGGAAGCATAGTTGGAACTCATGTACTCAAGATGATTGGGTATATTGAGAATCTAGAGAAGCTGGGTTTTCCATTGGACCAAGAGTTGGCCACCGATGTAATCTTGCAATCGTTGCCTGAGAGCTTCAGTCAATTTGTAGTAAATTACAATATGACTGACATGGAAAAGACTCTACCACAATTGCTTGGTATGTTGAGAACATATGAAGCAAATACAAAGAAGATTAAGGCCACAAATGTTCTTATTGTGAATAAGGGCAAAGGAAAGGCCAAAGCTAAAGGCAATAAGAAAGCAAAGAATGTCTTTGTTAAATCTAAGCCAAAGTCTTATGCACTGAAGCCAAAGGGAGGGATAGCAAAGGAAGGGAACTGTTTCCATAGCGGTGAGACCGGTCATTGGAAAAGGAACTGCAAAGTATATCTGGAGGATCTCAAGAAAGGAAGTATGACTTCCACTTCAGGTATTTTTGTTATAGAAGTCAATTTATCTACTTCTTCATCATGAGTATTAGATACTGGATGTGGATCTCACATTTGTGTAAATGTGCAGGACCTCAAAAAGAGTAGATTGTTGGCGAAAGGCGAGGTAGATCTCCGAGTTGGAAATGGAGCAAGAGTTGCTGCATTAGCTGTAGGGGATTATCATTTATCTTTGCCTTCTGGTTTATCGTTGATTTTAAAAGATTGTTATTTTGTGCCTTCAATTACCAAAAATATTATTTCTATTTCTTGTTTAGACAAGTATGGATTTTCATTTATTATAAATGACAACTGTTGTTCCATTTATTTAAATGATATGTTTTATGCTAGTGCACAAATGGTAAATGGTCTTTATTTATTAAATCTTGATATACCTATCTATAACATAAATACTAAAAGGATTAAAAATAATGATTGTAATCCAACTTATCTCTGACATTGTCGCTTGGGCCACATAAACGAGAACCGCATATCTAAACTTCATAAGGATGGAGTATTAGATTCATTTGATTTTGAATCATATGAAAACATGCGAGTCTTGTTTAATGGGCAAGATGACTAAAGCCCCTTTCAAGGGACATGTTGAAAGGGCAAATATTTTATTGGGACTAATACATAGTGATGTATGTGGACCAATAAGTACACAAGCTAGAGGTGGTTTTCAGTACTTCGTTACATTTACTGATGACCTCAGTAGATATGGGTATGTGTACCTAATGAAGCACAAGCATGAAACCTTTGAAAAGTTCAAAGATTTCAAGAATGAAGTACAAAACCAACTTGGCAAAAGTATCAAAATCCTTCGATCAGATCGAGGAGGTGAATACTTAAGCCAAGAGTTTCATGACTATCTAAAGGAGTGTGGGATAGTCCCACAACTCACTCCTCCGTATACTCCACAATGGAATGGTGTATCCGAGAGGAGAAATCGAACCTTGTTGGACATGGTTAGATCAATGATGAGTCATGCAGATCTTCCGATATCATTTTGGGGACATGCTCTAGAAACAGCGATTTTCTTACTGAACCGTGTTCCATCTAAATCAGTGGAAAAGACACCAAATGAGATATGGACTGGGAAGCGTCCTAGTATGTCTTTTATGAAGATTTGGGGTTGTGAGGCTTTCGTTAGACGTCACGCCACTAACAAACTTGGACTCAAATCTGATAAGTGTTTATTTGTGGGGTATCCTAAGGAAACGAAAGGATACTATTTCTATTATCCCACCGAGAACAAATTAGTTGTTGCTCGGACTGGTGTATTTCTTGAAAGAGAATTTATTTCTAGAAAAACCAGTGGGAGACAAATAGGACTTAGTGAAGTTCGACCACAAGAAAACACTGAACCTGAGATTGAGATGGAAACAGGGCAGGCACCGCAAGCTGTTGTGGAAGAAGTACCTGCTCAAGAGACACAAGCCCAGCGTAGGTCTGTAAGAGAACACCGGGAGCCACAGAGATATGGATTTCTTGTGACTCAACAAGGTGACTTACTACTTATTGATGAGGATGAGCAGTCATCTTATCAACAAGCTATAATGGGCACTGATTCTGAGAAATGGCAAGAGGCCATGAAATCTGAGATGGAATCCATGTATGCAAACCAAGTATGGACTTTGGTTGATCCACCTGAAGGGGTACGACCCATAGGGTGCAAATGGATTTTCAAGAAAAAAACCGATATGTATGGTAATGTACAAACCTATAAAGGTCGGCTGGTTGCAAAAGGATTCAAACAAATTCATGGTATTGACTATGATGAAACCTTTTCACAGTGGCCATGGTTAAATCCATAAGGATCTTACTTGCAATAGCTGCATTTCATGATTATGAAATCTGGCAGATGGATGTCAAAACAGCTTTCCTTAATGGAAATCTGCTCGAGGATGTGTACATGACACAGCCTGAGGGTTTTGTCGATCCAAAGGATGCTGGAAAAATATGCAAGCTACAACGATCCATTTATGGATTGAAGCAAGCTTCTCGGAGTTGGAATCTTCGTTTTGATGATGCAATCAAAGAGTTTGGTTTTATCAAAAACGTAGATGAACCTTGTGTCTACAAGAAGATCAGTGGGAGCATAATCATTTTCCTAGTGTTGTATGTAGATGACATACTTCTCATTGGGAATGATATCCCTGCCTTACAATCTGTAAAGATTTGGCTAGGGAACTGCTTTTCGATGAAAGACTTGGGAGAAGCCACCTATGTATTAGGAATCAAGATCTATAGAGATAGATCGAGAAGGCTTCTTGGCCTAAGTCAAAGTACATACATAGACAAAGTGCTAAAACGGTTTAGCATGCAAGAGTCGAAGAAAAGATTCGTGCCTATGACACATGGTATATATCTCTCGAAGGAACAGTGTCCTTCAACACCAGATGAGAGACATTTCATGAGTAAGATTCCATATGCGTCAGCTATTGGATCTATCATGTATGCCATGATATGTACTCGTCCCGATGTATCGTATACTTTGAGCATGACGAGCAGATATCAAGTTGATCCAGGTGAAGGTCACTGGATTGCTGTCAAGAATATCCTAAAGTACTTAAGAAGAACTAATGATACATTCTTGATTTATGGAGGTGAGGAAGAGCTCAATGTAATGGGTTACACTGATGCAAGCTTCCAAACCGACAAAGATGATTATCGATCGCAATCTGGATATGTGTATTGCCTAAATGGAGGTGCTGTGAGCTGGAAGAGTTCAAAGCAAGAGACAGTAGCCGATTCTACAAAAGAAGCTGAGTATATTGCTGCCTCGGATGCAGCAAAGGAAGCTGTTTGGATCAGGAAGTTCATTTCTGAACTTGGAGTGGTGCCTAGGATTAAAGATCCGATAGAACTCTATTGTGACAACAATGGAGCGATCGCATTGGCTAAGGAACCTAGATCTCACCAAAGATCCAAGCACATACTTCGGCGCTTTCATTTCATTCGAGAAATCGTTGAAATGGGAGATGTTAAAATATGCAAAGTACCAACAGATGATAACGTATCTGACCCATTGACGAAGCCACTGTCACAGCAGAAGCATGATCGTCATACTAGATCTCTAGGCATTAGGTATATGTCTGAGTGGTCTTAGTGCAAGTGGGAGATTTGTTGGGATATGCCATAAGACAAGTCATTAGATGATTGTTTTGACATACAATGTTTATGATTTTATGAATGGCAATTCATTATTATATATTATTCGTTTAACTGTGCAATGTGAATTAATATATATGTTAATGTCCTTAGTATAATATTGTATTATTCTTAAACATTGTCTCTGGTCAAGTATTATCATGAATCAGGATAATGATAATGCATAGAGACTAGTTACATAGAGACTAGTATGTATTGATTGATGAATTGTTCATTGATATGAGATATCAAATCAACACATGGGTACATGTTAGAGAACGATGTACTTGACAGACCCACCATGATAATGCAACATGGATAGTTATATGATTGTCATATGCAATTCTCATAGTGATAATAATGTATGTAATCCTTACGACTTGTGATCATCAGAGATCCCAACATAAGGAGTTATGTATCTTGATATTGTCAAACGTTACGCGTAACAGGGTAAACTATAAAGGCGACTATTGGATACACTACGAATTATGTAGAGGGATGTTGACTGATCGAGATAGGATTTGTCCCTCCTATATAACAGGAGATGTGTTTGGCCCTTGATCAAGTGAGAACTAAAATGCATGGCCAGGCTCGAATGAGTCGATATGAGATATCGAGCTTATTCGTTTATTCTAGTTCTACTTGGGGATCAAGAAATAAAGATTGAATATACGAGTATGACTATTCCATGACTCTGTTCAATCTAAACACAAAGGACAAAGGGATTAAGTTACATGGTTAATATTATCACAAGTTCTAAAGGTTATGTAGAGTCATTGACATTCTTGTAAATTGGGTCTCTTGATGTGTTGCTAGACACCGCTCTTTGCTTGTAACGTAAAATGAGATTTTATGTCGCTGCCAACATTACAAGATCCTATCGGGTCGCACAAATTGATTAAATCGATAAGGGAATTAAATTCATGAGATGAATTAAATAATTAAGAAGAGTCTTAATTAAATGATTATAAGGATTTAATTAAATCATGGGTTTAGGCCCATGAGGCTTTAAGAAAGCCTTTAATTAAATCATATATATAATTTGATATCAATGTAATTAATTGTAATTAATCCAACACTTTGATATCAAAAACCTAGCCACCATCCTAGAAGCTCTCGGCCACCTCTCACTAAAAGCTCTCGGCCGCCGCCTTGATCTTGTGTTAGTTCAGGCCATCTTCATACGATTTGGAATCGTGTGTGGTTATTGTTCCGGTTTAAGAACGAGTCTAGCAACTTGTTCTTAAATCCCCTTCCCGATTTGATCGTGTGGATACCGTTGAGGCATAACTTGATAAGTTTTGCTAGTGACTCGAAGGAGGCGTTGGAAGTGGTGCTGCTTCGTGGAATCTGCTCAAACACGCTACAAGGGTGAGACCTTTTGTTCCTTTATCCGATATGAACCCCTATGTATAGATCCGCGGTTATAGTAATCCAAATTTTAAATTCCGCTGCGTTGTATGCTTGTTGGATTACTTATAGATTTGAAGTCAGGAATACAATCGGCTGCAGCAATGAGGCCTGGATGACGGTCAGAATTCAAACATACACCACCCTCAGATCTTCTCACAATATGCTTGTTAATCATCTTCAAAAACCATCTCCATGACACAAAGTTTTCTTCGTTAACAATTGCAAATGCCAAAGGTAAGATTTGATTATTCGCATCCATTGCCACGGCAATCAACATCTTATGTTGATATTTCGTATACAGATGTGTTCCATCCACACTTATTACCCGGCGGCAATGTTGAAATCCTTGTACACATGGATGGAAGGCCCAGAACACGTAATTCAAAGTTTTTCTATTGGTCTGGCATTTTCAAGGTGAACCCACTCAACGACTGTGGCGAGATTCCATTTTTGCAAAGCTCCCATATAGTAAGGCAATTTCCTCACGGAGCTCTCCCATGTTCCGTATACATTCTCAACAGCACGTCGTAAACTAAACCATCCTTTTGCATAGGAGATCTCAAATCCATATTTATCTTTCACTGTTTGAATTACATACTTTATTTCGTAAGCTGGATCACGCCGAACAATTCCCACTAACAAGCTAGCAATCATGTTTTTGTCCAAATTTGCATGATCGACCGACAGCTCACTCAAAAGGCAAGTGTGAGAACCTCCATACTTGTTTATTTTGAATAAACCAACTTTTTTCTTCAACGAGGCCCGCAGGTACCATCTACAAGGCATATCTTCTGTACTGTGTTTGCACACCACTTTCCACAATGTTTTTGTACTCTTGACAACGCGGTACTCCCGTTTCGCAACACGTACAGAGTAATCCTTTACAGCTGCCTGCAAATGAGCTTTATTTTTGAAAACCATATCTAGATGGATATCCCCTTTGGAGTAGTCGTAATAACTCCCCCATCTACCTGTTGGAATGTCTAATGAGTCTCCAAATACTTCGGGGTGTGTCATTGAGAAGAATGGAATTGTTGGATAAAGGACATGAGTATTTGTTGTGGTTGTGTCTGGTACATTATCTGGCACTTCTTCAATATCAACCTCATCGTCATCAGACTCATCCTCAGATGGAATTCCCTCCGGTTCAGTCTGAAAATCATCTCCAAAATCCACAAAACTGTCTGCTAGTGGCTCGGGAACAATATTGTCAGCAACTATAGGAGCATCATCTTGAATCCTAGAGGTAGTTGGTCTTTCTGTATCTACTACAAATGGACCACTACCACTTGTTGGCATTTCTGTAATAAAATCATAATCTCTCCGTTCTGTTTGTATATACATCTCCAAACAACTATAATTTTGTTCAGAATCCAATACCCATGCTAAATTGTAATCACTGTCAACGGGAAAAATTGTTTGTTTTATCCCAGAAAAATCACTAAATATATATTTACAATATATTTTCAGAATGAACTGGTTACGGTCGATGCCAGTAATATCATATACGTCGTTCACTAACTGTAAATAATTAATAGTGCGAGATATTGTCACGCCTTTCGACGGACCACGATCATATCTAACAGATTCTGAATCTTGTAATATATCGCCTCCCCAATACAACAAAACTTTAATTGACATACCTTAAAAATAAACACAAATTTTATAAATTAGTACAGTATATATAATATTATTAAATTTAATTATTTGTATAACAACATACCTGTAGAGAAAATATTCGCGAATTCTGAAGAGAATTTGAATTTTCACGAATTCTGAAGAGAATTTGTTCGAAAGCCGAAGAGATTTTGCTTTATATTTCAAAATGAGTAACATTTTGTTCAGTTTTATAGACAAAGTAATTGATTATTGTCGCCATCTAAAATGGTGACATTAAATAAAAAAATAAATTTTTTTTTTGTCGCCATCTCAGATGGCGACAATATTTAAAAACAAAAATAATTTATGTAGTTATATACCGACACCGGCGGAAAAAATAATTTTTTAATATAATGTCGCCATCCTATATGGCGACATCTTTTAAAAAATTATTTTTTAAAAGATGGCGACATCAGAAAATAATATTTTTTTTAAGAATTTTTATGGAAGTCGCCGTGTCAGATGGCGACTTCACCTAAAATCGTCATCTGACATGGCGACATCAGAAAAATAATATTTTTTTAATAATTTTTGTAGAAGTCGCCATGTCAGATGGCGACTTCAAATGAAGTCGCCATCTGACATGGCGACTTAGGTTACTTTAATAATAATAATAAAAAAACAATTATTTTGTTAAATAAATTTTTTTTCGATTAAAAAGTTAAAAACCCCCAATCTAGGGGAGACTCGAACATATTCTTTTAAGAAAGTTTAGATGACAATCATTTAGACTGGAAACCATTTAAACTGGACACTGATACCGATGAATATGAAATAAAATTGTGAAATTTATTAACATGTTGCATTGTGACTTGTGAGTACTGAGTCCCATTAATAAAAATTCACAAACATAAACTTAACTGAGAGTTTTCCTCCAATAAAATCCAAATCTAGTTCGGTCTACGATTCCTTCGTTTCCAGCTACTTGCTCATATATATATATAGAGAGTTATTTTTGGGAGTTGTGAGGAATTTACTGGTTTACTTTTTTTATTAATACCAAAGATGAAGGAAAGGAAATCGGCAAAATTGAATCTTCAACAGGAATCGCAGCATCTACTTCAGAATAATCACGTATCATCGTTTACAATAACGAAGCTGTTGGATCCTGATGCTACTTGGGATAAGGTTTCATATTCGTCTTTTTTCATATACATTTATTGTTACTGTTGACATTTTGAGGGTGAGAAATGCAGAAGATATGGATGATAAATTTTGTGGATGCAATTCAGACTGATGAGTCTATACTTAAAGGAAGTATTTAAATTGAGATCCGAGATGGGGTCATGATTATTGCTTGATCATGTTTATTTAATAAAACAAAAGCTTGAATATCCTTAATAATATTTATAAACACCTCAATTAAGAGAATTTCATAGATACCTATGTCCTTGAGGTGCTGACATCTAATTTGAAGTGATTGTTTTTATTTATCTATTATAGGATCAAGTCGCTGATGTTTTACATTGGATTAGACAAGCATTATCCCTTATATTTGGATTGATATGGGGTGTGATTCCCTTAGTTGGGGCCACCTGGTTTCTTCTGTAAGTAAGTGACAAGCAAATTGCGGATATGTTTACCAGAACAGAAAGATGCACGAAAGCTGTTGTAAATCGAAAATGTGTTAGATTCATCTGTCTTTTTGGAAGTGTGAACCTGCCGTGGTGGAAGAAATGAAGAAAGCCAAAGATTGGAAAGAAGATAGTGATAGCGTGCCATTGAGAAGAAAACATATGAAAAAACAAAAATGGTGTCAGAATCTAGTTTACAATTTTCATCTATACTATCTTTTAGAGACATCTTTCCTAGGTTCCATTAGTTCAGGCTCTGGATAAATATATTTAGCAGCACAAATATAGGTATCTTGAGTTGTCCATGTCTCCAAAGTAAGTATCTCAAATTTGTCAAAATTATTTACTTTTACAGAAAAAAACCTTAAATAGCAAAGTAATAAAATAAAATCACCCTCGAGTTCCACTAGATTCTCTTGTCAAACATTGTCCACTTTCTCCTTTTGTGCGTTACTGCTCAAAATATTACTTAGTAGACATGCAATCTTGCATGCTCAAGCTTGTCAGAAAGCCTGTTAGTATCAGATAATGAGGCAAGTGCAGTAAACCACATCAAACGTTCCATTTCTGTTTTTCATTTTTATCCTCATGGAGCATCATTCATGGAAAATCTATGTTCTTACCTAATAAGGTAGAGTTTTACCTGACTTTTTCCTTTATTTAATCCATCATCAATGCCTACACAATAGCAATTCTCAAAAAAACAATAACATCACAAGACGACTTCATTGGAATTGTAAAAGTTCCATAATAATAAAATATTTTGTAACGATTGAGCAGTGACTAGATTGTGTGTCTGGGACCCTGGGTTCATGAAAAGTTCAATGTAAATGAAATTGTTGTTGTTTGAGCATTTCTTTAGATGTGGACTTGGTTGCTGAATGTCAACTACTAATTTGCTTTGTAGAATGAAAAATTTTTAATGAACTCACGGAGACTCAACTTGCTTGGACGACGGGAGTCCTCTGCAGAATTAGGCATAACCACATAGTTATTAAAGGTGTATAGCGCACTGAAACTCATAGGTGTCCTGGTAGTCGCGACGCGATATATTCTTAATATATCAATAGTGCTCATAAATTTTAATTAAAAAAAAACAAATTTAAAGATAACAAATTTAAGTAATAAAGTAAGCATAATGACAACAAAATAAAATAAAATATTAAACTACTCAAAGTTTCAAAATAAATAACTAAATTATTAATCACTCATATCTTCATCTTAATGATCACTATCATCTTTTCATTTGTATTTTCACCAAACTTATAGCACTCGACCCCATTCACTTCCTCTTCAGTTTCATCATCATGGTTGAAATCTAATTCACCTGCGTCTATAACACCAAGTGCATATTTAGATGTAGATGGAGATGTTCTCTTCCTTGATAAACTTGACATTTTCTCCTTAGATGCAGCTCGATAATCTCGCGAACCTCTAAAAGTGTATTGAGCTTCATCTACTCCAGCAGCACTTGAAACATCACCTCACGTCAAATCATCACCATCAAATACAGGAGCATCATCTTCATCTTCCAGCCTCTCCAATGTCCCACAAGCCATTCATTGTCTCCATTTAAATTATTATTATCCAACACGATGGGATCGATAGTGTCATACTTGTCATATCTACGCTTCAAACCTCTATTGTACTTGATAAAAACCAAATCATTTAATCATTGTTGCTCTAATCGGTTTCTTTTCTTTGAATTAATCTGCATAATATATTATATAATTCGTAGCATTTTTAAAAGTTTTATAGTAACAGCTGAATATTGAAAAATAAACCCACATTTTCAAGTACACTCCAATGTCGTTCACAACCAGATGAACCAACCAGATGAACTACAAGTGAGATTCAGAATTTTGATGATAACTTTATGCAGATTTAGTGTTGAAGATCTATATGAAGCCCACCGTTCGCCTAGTAAGCACGCATATTGTCAAGATATATTAAATATACATATCAAATGAATTTAACATTTTTTATGTGGTGCTAATAAGCTTCTTGGCCTTTTTCAATAGGTTTTGAAAAGACCCCCCTTCTCTTTTGTAAATAATGAGCTCCTTACTGAGTTCATCTTGTACACTAATGCCAGACACCATTTTACTACAGTATCATACAAGCCTGACATCACTTCTTCATCTTGTTCGATGTTTGCATTCTCATAGAAATATTGAGGGTTTAAGAAACATCCCGCTGCATGTACGGGCTGATGAAGGTTACAATTCCACCTCTTGTCAACGACTTTCATAAATTTCTTTATACTTCTCCTCGACATTACCAAAATCAATATTAGTTTTCTCCTTTGCTTTATTCGTAGCCTTATAAATGTAACCAGTGGAGGCTTTCTTTCCCCCATCTACCACCGAAGGACCTCCACCAGTGGGCCAACCAATTTCACAGCATAAATTATATGATTCCATAAGGAAGGCATCAACATAAATTTTGCTACGTTTTTTCCAATTTTCTCTTTTTGATAAGTAAACATTTTTCGTAAATTTGACTTATGTTTCTGGAAGCTTCTCAACGTTAAGAGAGCAGTGGCAAAACGAGTCTTTGCAACACTAATCATATCTTTTTGACCAGTGAATTCCCTCATCATGTTCAATACTTGAGCTCGATTATATATGTAATCATTGACTGAGATTGCTCGCTCAAGTGTTCTCTTGAAATCAGACATCTTGAAATGTCTTCAAACATTAAATCTAGACAATGCGCACAACATGGAGACCAACTTATGTGACTATATTTTGCCTCTAACAGTTTTCCTATCAATTGTAAATAAAGATCAAAGTAGTTTGTAAATATGCCACATTCAAATGATATTATAAATTTCTAATTTTAATACCTCACCAGTCTGGACATTTGAACTTGCACTATAAGCAATGATTTGAACTACATTTTTCTCCATACCCGAGTGAGAATAGCTCGATGCATCAATTGATTCTATGAGCATACTTCATTTTGGGGTGTTCACGAAAAAGTTAATCAAGGACCTCAATTTATTATCTCGCCTACCATTTTCCATTAGGGTGCAGCCATTCTTTTCATTTTCCTCCTCGTGCTCAGTCAAAATTGTTTTTGTGTGTTCCACCTCTGCCTTTAAACATGTCACTCTCATCTAATGAAAGCTTGGAAGTTTTATGCCTACTTCAATCATAGATTTGAAGCTATCATTTATGAGGCTATGGATAAAACATTGGAGAAAATTGCTATTGCTTTTGATAATGTCGAAGAGAAGTAAAAAGAAATTTATGAAATCATTGACAAGAGGTGGATTGTCAGTTTTTACATGCGGTGGGTTATTTCTTAAATCCTCAATATTTCTATGAATGTGAACATAGAACAAGATGAAGCAGTCATGTCGGGATTGTATGATACTATAGCAAACTTGGTGTCTGACATTAATGTACGAGATGAAATCGGTAAGGATCCCATTATTTAGAGGTTCGCGAGAAAATGTCAAGTTCATTAAGGAAGAGAACAACTCCATCTACATCTAAAAATGCGCACTTGGTGTTATAGATGAAGATGAATTAGATTACAACCGTGATGATGAAACTGAAGAGGAAGAAATGATTTCGAGCGCTGTAAATTTGGTTATAATACAAATGAAGAAGATTTAATTTTGAAACTTTTGATAGTTTAATATTTATTTAATTTTGTTGTCATTATGGTTACTTAAATTTATCTTTAAGTTTGCTTTTTGTAACTGTTAAAATTTCTGAGCACGTTTGATATATTAAGAATATATAAGTTAGTGCGCTTCACTTTAGTAAAGCGTGCGATAGCCCCGAACACCTTTATGCTTCAGTTCGCTATATATCTTTAATAACTATGATTTGTGCACTCAATCGTCTTTATTCAAATTTACGACTCCTGATGAAAATTTTTGGGCAGCAGAAGGTACTGGTTTTTGTGAGTATTTGGTCATGGAAGACTAGAAGGAAAAATTGTGGTCTTTGGTTTGCTTTTGGGAATGGAATTTTCTGATGTTCTCCTTGCAATACCCATCAATATGCATAAATTGTAAGTTTAATGAAATTTCTAGTGTCATTTGTTCAAGGAAATTATTATGGCATGTCTTCCTCATTATCAAATTCTATTTGATTCTCGATCGGTTGAAAACAAAATTAAATCAGTGCTTGAACATTCTACGAGTGACGAACTTCATCATGTAATTTTCAATAAAATCTTTTGACAATAAAAGAAGTTATTTTCACCTGTCTAAAGATAACAATTCAATTAGTTACTATTCTTCAAGGTTATATACTCCCAATGCATTTTGCCATGACTAACTTTATGTTGATGACGTGTTTCCATCTCAAGTTTCACTTAAATAAATACATTTTATGTTTTGTTTCTGAGTGTTTCCCAGCTAGTATGGATTCTAGTATACAGTTTGGCACACTTTTGAGCATTATGTACCTGCAGAAACATATTCTTCAATTACTTTTTGGTGATCGTTATTAGCCTGAAAATGTAGGATAGGCTAAGCTTCCATGTTGTTTGAGCTTTTTTCTCAAGATTTTGTTTTGTTTTGTATCATTCTTGTAAGTTTTTAAATATTTGTTTTCCTAGATACATTTGTTTTATAAGCGTAGATATGCGGCAAGTCTCCTCAATGAGACCTGCCATTTTCACAATTAAGTAATTATGACTCTCTTGTTTATGGTCACTGGTTTTTTTGGGAACCTTGGGTATATATTAGTTGGTTGAGAGAGTTTGTGTGTGATGCATCCGCATAGCAGTTTATTATGATTCTGTATGTATATTTGTGTGTCTGATGGTAAGGCCTCAGGCTTTCGTATTAAACTCCTATATGGGTAGAGCTGCCAACCTGCCTAACCCTCCTCGGGTTGGGCCACCTAACCCGCCTTCAGGAGAGTCCAAAGGGGTTGACTAGGCATTTTAATGCATATCTTCACGTGCCTACACCTATACAATCACACATATGCACGCTCACCCGGAAATTTCGAGAGCCTATTATCCACATGCAGAATTTGATGCTACCTGCATCTCACAATATATTTGGAATGTTTCAAACATTCTAAATGGCATATTCCGAATGTATGGTACATTTAAGGACAATGCTTAAGGTTAACATCAAATAAACCTATCAACATGGAATCTTTATCGCTAACAGTCATTCAAGTCTTTAAGTAAAATAATAATGAAATCGATCTCCCAAATAGTGCATATTTTTTTTGTGTGATCAAAACGAAATAATAGATTCAATGTTTTCCAGACACTCGTTGGATAACTTGTGAACATGTAACAAATAATTACAATAAGATACAACAAATTACCACTTTGATATGTTATTTCTAAACCACGATAAATATGCCCGTAATTTGAACATGCTCGTGCTCATCAAATACAAGACATGAGCTAGAGTGTAAAAAATAACACGGAATATATCTCATAATTCTTAGGCAGATGCCACAGTTATTGGACATAAAAAAAAAAAAAAAAAAGTGGCATACAACCAGCAAGAATCGATTCAAAAGTTGATCATCTGGTAAACGGGTCCCCTGGTGGATGGAGGCAGAAAAGGGAGATTTGAAACAGCTTCATCACATTAACTGGCTTTAGACAATTCTCTTTTGAATCTATATATTCCAGCATCTTGCATTTGCGTTTAGAAGAGTTGCATTGTTCCATGATCTCTCCACGAATGGAGCCCTTCATACTAGGACGTGACCACCGACAAAGCAAAACAAAATCCTTCTGTTTTGCTTCCTCATCTTATTTTGCCATTGGAGAACTTGATCGTCATTTGATGGATGAAAATATGTAGGATATGGTATCGTAAAATCGTTCTTGTCCCACAGGCTCGAATCAATTGACAGCATCATGTTTCGTGACTCGGGCAACAACATTAGCTTGTTCCCCCAATCCGAGCCCTCATTGATTGCCCTTCTAAGGTCCCCCGTTATGCGCCCAGTAATCAAGAATGATCTCTTCCTCCGATTCTGTTCCGTTCCGATTTCTCTTTCAACCATTTCATCAATCCCATGGTTATCATAATCCTTAACAGATGTGTTTTAATGATCTCACAAGTATCTAGCAATATCCGACCCTGGATAATATGGGACAAAGATTCCAGCAGTGTTTGATGAGCCACTTGTTAAGAATTCATATTGCTTCATTCTGTTGTGGATATGATATCTTACATGAATTTGTGTGTAGCATCCAACCGGAGCTCAAGAAAAGCCTGTGTCCCGAGTAGTTGCCCAAGTCCTAGGTTGTTGAAATAAGGGCACATGTTAAGCCGTTTGTTCAATACCTGGCACTGATTTATCAGATCATGAATCGTGCAGGTAGATCGAGTATGTAGCTATATCTACCATTGCATGATTTTGTTTTCCTCCGGTTTCCACCTCCATTATTGTTTCATATTCTTCTCCTATTCTTGTGGTAACAAGGGTTCTAATTATTTTTGTAGCCCTTCAAGATCTTGTTTGAATAAATTACTCATGATGTATCTTTGGGTATAACAAGCAAGATAACGAATATTTTTTATCGTCGAGGCAGGATTCTGACTCTTTGTCCATGAAACGATATTGCCCAGCTATGGTGCTTTGTTTTCCAAGATACAACGACTATGATTTGTGATAGAAGCACTTCAAATCACGAATCCACAAAGGTTTAAATGCACTCAAATTTGAACAAAAGATGAAAAAGAACAATATGCTCAGATTTGCACTTTAATCTTGTGTTTGATCTTGAAAAAAACATGTTTAATTCGTCCAAGGGTTGTTCTATATATGCTATACCAAGGGATTTCTTCAAAAGACATCATTTGGATGCAAGGTTCCATGAAAAACATATCGAAAAGTGAAGAGACATCATGCTGAAAAAAGTGTGCCCTCTTTATCCAAAAACCTGCCCGGCGCAATCGATCGCGTCCAACAGGTTTTTGGTACCCTGTTTTTCCCCATATACGCCATCGATCGCGCCAACACATGACGATTGATCTCGGTCTCCAAAAGGTATAAAGAGGACTCGTTCGGTGAATGAGATATGTTGGAAAATTGCTTAATGAATTAAGCATCGGAAAAACGAACGAAAATCGAGCACGAGGCTGCTGGATGCAGCGATAGGTCGCTGCCTGTACTAAGCCACGAGACTGCTGCAAGTAGCGATAGATCGTTGCTAGCAACGTTCTTTGTAACATCTTATTACTTTGTTTTGTTTCATCCAAAGATACATCCATGCCTTATATTTCACCTCTCTCCAGGGTTTCTTCCCCAAAATCCCTATGAGAGTTGCTGGCTCGTCTTCGTGAAGTTCTTCTCGCTTTTCGATTACAGAAGGTTTTGGTGCAACATCTCCTTTTCTTGGTTTACTTTGAGTATTTTGGTGTTGTTTTTCGTTGGACTGTTTTTACGGCTTACTTGGGGTTTCTGCTGAGAGCTTGCGCTATGGCTACTATTCTCTTGGCCCGGATTTGGCTGTGTTCTTGTGCCTATGGCGGCCGTGTCTGATTTCTTTGGCTGAAGTGTTTGTACTCTTTCTTCTCCAAGCCGTGCGGGGTTGGGTTGCACGGTTCGTAAGAAATCTATCCCTGATTTCTTGTGATCCTAACAATTGGTATCAGAGCGATGTCATGGGTTCGAGCCGTCCAGGAAGTAATTTATGGGGGTGAGTGTCGATAGTATTGTACCCAACAATCCTTCGTGTGCGCTCAGTGGCCGGATGTGCAGTCATCTACCATATAAGGCATAACAAGTTTGGCTAATTGGCACCCACATGGTACAGCCCCTCATGTGCGCTTCTCGCTTAGCATGGGGCTTTGCGTTGCAACTATGTAAGAAAATAAAGTTGTGCATTTGTTAATAGCTATAGTTTTTGGCCTAATGTTATGCGTTGATCCTAACTCGCATTATCGAAGCTATATATCATAATTGAAATCTTGACAAACCGTTCAATTGTAAGTGGTCTTCAAATTTGTTGCCATCATTTTAGCTTGAATGAAGCTAATTGAGTTCATTATCAAAGCTAAAACAGATTTACAAATCATGTGTTTTAAACGGAACAAAACATTTAGCTTATTTTCACTTGGACATGAGAGTTGAAATACAATTAATTTGTGTTCCCACTTCCCAGGCTAGGCTAACTCATTTCTTTTACACGCAGTCAAGCCAAGAGGGCGATCAAGTGTATTTAACGTGCATGAAGAACCATAAAAGCAAGTTCTACATGCTTGGTAATGGCAACACCACTGCACAATTCAGCAACTCTGTGTAGACCTCTGCAGGTGACTTTATCGATCAAAATGGCTCTATTTATAATCTCCTTGCATAGATCGGTTGTGAGTCCCTGTCCATGCATCAACACATATATATAGACAGGGGCGAGCCTTTTGTGGGGGCTAGACTGGGCTTCAGCCCAGTCTGAGCCCAGTCTGCAGCCCAGTCTAGCTCCATTAATTTTTTTTTTTATGGGTTAGACTAGCCCAATAACAACACAAAAAATTTAATTGGGTCAGGTCCAAATACCAATTTATTTAAATAACCCAATTGACAAATTCAATATATTAAACCCTAATACCTATCATATTATCATTCTTTCTTTTGTTTGAAAAGAAAAATTTCTTAGCAATCTACAAATTCTACACGGCTGAACCATCTCCACTCTCCACTTTCAAGTGAATAATAATAATATTTAAAGGTTAGTTTTGAACTAGTTATTGTTGTCAATTATTTGTGTTTTTTTTTATTATTATAGAATTAGTTACCCATGAATTGAAATATTAAATTTTTATTTTTTTAATACTGAAAAGTGGAAATGTTGATTAAAACATTGTGTAGATAATTTTATGATGATTAGTGTGATTCTATTCATTATGATCATTTTTTGGAATCAATAGTACACTAGAAAATGGAATTGTTTGATTAAACAATTTGGATTATTTAAATGATTATTTAACAATTGTTTTAAATATTTTGTGGAGATTTAAAATATGAGTAATGAAATTTGATGTAGGTTATTGATATAATGTCAAGTGAGCATATCCTCAAACGTGCAAAATCGAAGTTAACTCTTCACCAATTTTACAACAAAAGCAAATGATGGTCAAACAAGTGCAATTGGCTCTTCATCAAATATTGATGTCCAATCTTCTCTTCCTAAATCTCCAAGTGTTGAAGTTGAAAAATATGCATATTCCATCAAATACTTGTGGTCCGTATGTGGAACCTGATCCCGGATTACGTTCATCAATATGGTCCTATCCAGTTGAAATGCATTATGATATTAGAAAGGAGTATATCAAAATGGGACCATGTCAACCTAAATTAAGTAAGTATCCACGCATTGCATATGCAAAACAAAATCGACATTTTCAATATACTTGGTTTGGACAATTTCCATGGTTATAGTACTCAATAGCAAAAAATAGTGCATTTTGTTTTCCATGCTATATTTTTGATAGTTGTTCCTCGAAGTATGTCACATTTACCCGTGAAAGATTTCAAGATTGGAAGAGAGTTAAAGAAAGGAATAAATGTCCATTTTCACAACATGAAGGCAACCATGATTCACTACATAATGCTGCTATGGAAAAGTGGCATAACTTAATGAACAAATCTCATCACATTGACAAGGTTATGGATAAGGTATCTTCTCAAGAAATTCTCAATAATCGATTGCGACTTAAGACTTCAATAGAAAGCATGAAATGGTTAGCTATGCAAGGGTGTGCCTTTAGAGGTCATGACGAATCCACACATTCTACTAATCGTGAAAATTTCATTGAATTGATAAAGTTGCAAGCAAGAGCTAATGAAGAAATTGCTTCACTTGTCCTGGAAAACGCTCCTCACAATGCCAAGTACACATCTTCTAAAATTCCAAAAAGAGCTTTTGCATATTCTTGCCAACAAAGTGCGAAATATGATCCGTGAAGAAGTGGGGGGATGCCAAGTTTTGTATTCTTGTTGATGAAGCTCTTGACGAATCCAATCTGGAACAAATGGCCATTATTTGAGATATGTGGATTGTAAGGGTTTTGTTCGAGAACGTTTCTTTGAAGTTGTTAATGTGAATGTCACAATGCATTAACTCTTAAAAGAGATATGCAATGTGCTTTCTCATTACAGCGTTTTGATTGAAAATATGCGGGGTCAAGGATATGATGGAGCTAGTAATATGCGGGGTGAATGGAATGAATTACAAGCATTATTTCGCAAAGATTGTCATTGTGCCTATTATATACATTGCTTCGCTCACCGTTTACAACTTGCTTTAGTTGCGGTATCCAAGAAGTGCGTGAGGTGTGGTTATTCTTTCAAAATGAGTGTCGTCGTCAATTTTTTTGGATCTTCTTTCAAGCGTCATTGTGAGCTAAAATTGTTCGAGAAGATGAAGTCATTGATATGATAGCTTCAGAGGAACTTAAAACCAATACAGGGCTAATCAAATTCGTACTTTACAACGAGCTGGAGCTACTC
Organism: Haberlea rhodopensis; assembly: GCA_907163345.1. Lineage (NCBI taxonomy): Eukaryota > Viridiplantae > Streptophyta > Magnoliopsida > Lamiales > Gesneriaceae > Haberlea > Haberlea rhodopensis. The sequence goes on along the minus strand of CAJQUN010000044.1, from coordinate 1,929,441 downwards.
GTTGGAGCTCACATTTTGCTTCTGTTAGTAATTTAATTGATATGTTTGGGTGCAACTTGTATCCTTCTTGAAAGAATGATTGATGATGGACTCAGTAGCAACATCCGTGGAGAAGCTAGAAGCATTTATAAAGAAATGATGTCATTTGAATTTGTGTTTATCTTGCACTTGATGAACGAAGTTCTAGGAATCTCTAATATTCTTTGTCAAGCATTACAAATGAAATCTCAAGACATATTAAATGCAATCAATTTAGTCTCATCAACCAAGATATTGCTTCAACGGTTACGAGAAATTGGATGGGAGAAATTTCTAGAAGGCGTCGTGAAGTTTTGTGAAAGGTATGAATTTATTTATTTAATAATCATTTAACTTTCATTTTACAAGATATATATTATATGATGATAATGGTTTTTTTTTTTGGAAAGGTATCACATTGAGATGCCTAGTATGAGTGCTCGATATATGGAAGGCACAAGACAGACCTATCAACAGAAAAATGATATCGCAGTTGAGCATCATTATCACATTAGCATATTCAATGTTGTGATAGATTTTCAATTGATGGAGTTGAATAATAGATTCACTGAAGAAACAATGGAACTCCTAACTCTCAGCTCAGCTTTGGATCCTATCAATGGATTCAGATCATTTAATATTGAGGATCTCTGTACTCTTGCCCAAAAATTATACCCTCATGATTTTACTCGAATGGAAGTAGATATTTTGAGAAGACAGTTGGAACATTATGAGTATGCTGTAGTTCATCACGCAGATTTTCAGAAGATTGGTTCACTTTCTGAGTTATGTCAAGTATTGGTTAAAACTAGAAATTTGAACACTTCATTTTTATTGATAGATTGATTCGCCTAGTGTTGACTCTTCCAGTTTCAACGGCAACTAGAGAGAGAGCATTTTCAGCAATGAATCTTGTTAAGACATTACTTCGCAATAAGATGGACAATGATTTTCTTGCAGATTGCTTGGTTGTTTACATTGAACGAGAGTTTGGTGATTCAGTAGATGTTGAATCATAATAGATGAGTTTGATGAGAAGTGTCGTAGAGTAAAACACACTATTACCAAAATTGTTTGATTGCATTTCATTGCATTATATATGTCTTATCTTTTTGAGTTAATCGTTTGTATATTGTTGAAATATTATTCAATATAAAATGCTAAATTTATTATTTATTGTGAGCCCATTGATTTTTTTATCAATGATTTTTTTAGCATAAAAAATTATGAGGAAAAAAAGTTTAGCCCCCCCTAATAAAAATGCTGGTTTCGCCCCTGAACGAACGGTTAACCTGGTCAACGGTTCGAAGGTGAGACTCCTAACCGGTCCGTCTAAAGGCGGGCAGATTAAGGATCATAAATAAAAAAAGCAATGCCCAATACCAAAAAAAATCAATCAATATCCCAAAAGAATAATATCTCAAAAGTATAAAAAATAGTTTAAAAATAATGAGATGATTACTATTTTTTATAATTCACTAGAAACTAAATATATCTATATATAATATATAAGACACCTTTATGGAATTATATGGATTTTTGATGAAGACATACATAAAATATTATTTTGTAATTATTTTAATAACAATAAAGTATATATTATATACTTTTATTCTAAAAATTTGATTTATAATTTTAACCAAAAATAAAAAAAATAATTTTTTTTAAAAAAGAAAAATGTAGGAACACAGGTTCAACTGACGACCAGTTCACTTACTGGTTGATCCGCTTTTTTTACCGGTTTAATCCGATTTCCATCGATTTTTGCAGGGTGGTTTTAAAGGGTCAATCGGATCGGACCAAAACCGATTAAATCGGTTGAACCGACCTATCCGATCAGATTTTGAAAACATTTGATGTGACCACATGGGTTTGTGGACTGTTTAAGGAAAACAATTTTCGAACAACATCTCCAATCCATTCTAGTAGTTTAGAGCAGTTATTGACGTCAAAATAATATTATTTCTATAACCATTTATAAAATTTGTCTTCAACGCCCGCATCTACCACAAATTTTACTATGAAAAGAATATTCACGAAATATTGTCAATTTTTTAATTACAATAATAATATCTTCTACTAAAAATTATTTACAGATTTCTTTAATATATTAAAATTACATTTAATTAATTTAAATACCAATTCAATTAAAAAATCTAAATCTAATTAATAACGACATTCTTAATTTAAAAAAATATAAGCTAATTAAATTAATTTATTAAACTAATTTTGTTATATTTATTATCTATTTAATTGTCCATATTTCTCTTAAATAATAAAAAATAAAATATATTAATTAAATTACTTATTAAATTAATACAGTGTTCAATTTTCTTATTTATAAATTTACTAAATAATCAAATTAATAACTAAAAATATTTCTAAAACCATTGACCCAATTTTTACAAATTATCATCATGATTTTTAATATCATTAACTTTATTTAAACAATAAAACAAAAAATTAAAGAAAAAGCTTCACCAAAGCTTTTAGCGTTGGCAGCGGCTGCCAGCATTGATATCACAAAAAAATAGAAATATATTATACATTTAAATATAATCAAACAATTTCAATAATACTATATTTATTATAAGAAATTTCTTGACAAATCCACCATTTATGGAGTCAACGTATTACATGGTCGGATTAGACCGGTTCCAATCTGTCCCAGTTACGATTTTTCGGAACCGGACAAATGCGATTAGAACCGGATTGGATCCGATTCTGGAGCTACCGGTTTCAAACCGGAACCAAAATTAATTCTTTTGTGGGACGCCCTCAGAAAGATTTTAACCTGTAAGAATCATCTTTCTTCGAGCAATTGTTTCACAGATCTGCTTCATCAATTCTTGATTCTTGTTTTGAAGATCATCCACCATAGAAGCGTTTGCCAATGCTACTTGCACAATCCTCTCTGCCTCGAGTAGTGTAGCCTCTTTTGATTTGGTAAGCATGTCTAATGCTTTGTTATCATCCTTCAGCTTTGCACAATTCTCTCTGCCTCAGGTTCCTTTCAAACTCAGGTGCAAAGCTTCATGCAACTCATAAAGGAGGAAGACAACCACTTGATTGGTCCCTAATTCTACGATGATTTGATGTCCCTTGCCGGTCACTTTTTTTGGCCTAATATCTTCTTTCTAATATAGTAACTCTCAGAACGAAGCAAACCCTAATCCGAACTGAAACTCACATGCTTCCTTAAGTGATACCAAAAATTATTGTTTTTTTATTTTCTTAAAACAAATTACCCGTCCAAGAACATTAGAACCGATCCGGACATGTAGCTAATCGGTTCTGAACTGGTTGGCCCCGTCTGAGTTCCGAACCTGTTCCTAGCCAACCCGATCCGTTAATCACCCTTAATTCAACATCTACCAACTACTAGAACAATTGGCTGACACTAAAAAACGTCACAAAGTGTGGGTATGTGTTTCAATAGGTATGTATGTTAAATGAAGCTTCAAAGCGTCACGAAAAGCAGTATTCACGTCGCTCTAAAACGTCGTTATAACCTACATACCTATTGAAACACCCACATACGCGACGCTTTAAGAAAGTGTCACTAAAAATAAAAGCGTCATTATAACCACATTTTATGACGATTTTTAGTGTCACTATATAGTTCACACACTACAACATCAAAATAACTTGCAAGTTTTTTTTTTTCATTTTACATAAAAAATCAATAAAATAAAAGCGAACATTTGTATTACCTTAAAATTCAAACTCTAGTGTTGACTCTTTTAATTATTTCTCATGGAACATGCTCAATAAAACAAAGGAAAAAATTCGGGCTGGTAATAGATTAAACAGGTTTTTTGATATAATTCACCAAAATATTTTACTTTCAACCAAGTCGATTTTAGGTCGACATGACCACAATAGCCCTCACCTATCTTCATCGCATATGTTCCTTCTTCATTTCCAATTTCTCCATGCTCTCTAATTTCTCCACCAAATCCACGTAAACTAACCTATGAAATCTTTTACTGGGGCCTCAATTTTTGGGATTCTAGTGTGGTTTAATCAGTAATGAAATCGGTAACTTTTTGCTTCATTGGAAATTAACCAGAGGAAGAACAGGTGCCGATGAATTCGGCTCGATGGGGGATATTTTAGGATAATTACAGGTATTGTATTTGGTGGGATTATTGGATTCTGTAGTCTGCATCGAGCTGACCTCAAGTATAAGGTCATGCTGCTTTGATATTTCATTTATTGATCTGGATTCAATATTGTTTCTGAAAAAAAGTAATTTTTTCCTTATTTTCTGTTTATGTAGGAAATGTGGAAAGAGAGATTGAGGAAGAGATGAATAATAAGAGAATAAATGAAGAGAAATTGAGGAAGTATACGATGATTTTAACAAGGCAGTGCACTTAATTTAATAAGTGCACCGCTTGAGTCTAGCGGTGCACGTCAGATGCAGGTGGGATAATACGTGCACCGCTTGACTCAAGCGGCGCATTTATCAGAACAAACATTTTTTTATATTAAGGTGGTGATACACTTGCTTTATATTAGGGTGGTGGACTTAAGTTTAACAATGTGGTGATTTTAACAAGGTGGTGCGCCTTATTTTGACAAGTGCACCGCTTGAGACTAGAGGTGCATATGAGATAATACATACACCGCTAGATGCATTTATCAAAACACACACTTTTATATTATGGTTGTGGTGCACTTGCTTTATATAAGGTGGTGCTTTAATTTTAATAATGTGGTTATGTTAACAAGGTGTGTGCCTAATTTTAACAAGTGCACCGCTTAAGTCTAGCGATGCACATGAGATAATACATGCACCGCTAAACTAAAACGGTGCACTTATCAAAACAACCCTTTTTTTATATTAAGGTGGTGCACTTGCTTTTATATTAAGCTGATGCACTTAATTTTATCAATGTGGTACACCTAATTTGAACAAGAGCACATTTTGAGTCTAACAGTGTACGTGGGATAATACGTGCACTGCTAGACTCAAGCGGTGTGATAAGAGTGATTTTTACACTTATATTTCTAGGATTTGTAATATTGTTTATATTGATTCATGGACGTTATTATGCGCTTTTGTGTTGTTTTTGTTCATTTAATGAATCAATGGCCAAGTTCATAAAAGTGAAGAATTTATTCTTAAAATGATGAAAAAGGACTCAAACGGGCGAACTGATAAGTGTCATTTTATACTTATTTTGCTGTGATTTTCTATTGATTTTTGTATTGATGCATAGACGATTTTACGCTTTTGTTATATATTTGTTGATTTCAGGAATCTAGGTAGAAGTACATAAAAGTGGAGGATTTGAACTAATTAACGATGAAAAGGACCAAACCGAGCGAACATGTTGAAAGAAGGACAAAATCTCGGGACTTAAGAAATAACAACACGTTGATCAATCTTCATGTAGTCTCGATTGATCGCCGTGTGCCGATCTTTGGGCAACAAAATTATGAGTTTGGGGATCGATCTAGAGATACGCAACGATCAATCACCTTGACGTCTTTTGGGAAACAAGAATTTCATTATCGCGATCGATCGTGAGATTCTTGGAGATCGATCAACGAAAGACTTGAATTTTATAAATACCTAGTTTCAACGCTCGATCGATCGGCGAGTTGTTGGCGATAGATTGCCAAGCACGAAAAAATCGAGATTTTATTCCTTTTCAAGAGTTTTTTTCTACAAAAATGTGGTTTCCTACTCCACTATTTATAGGACTTGTTGGACGTAAAGAATGGACTTTGGCTCATTATTTCAGATCTAGCAAGTAGCCTCCATACCTCCATTCATACTCCAAACACTTCAAACCTTTTAAAGAGCAACACAAGAGGCGGAACTACGGAGCAATGCACGGAGTCGCTACCCTCGTTTATTCGTATTCTAGACTTCTTATCGTTTTATTTTCAGATTTTAATGTTTATTATGTTGCTAGACATGATTAAACATTGTTATTTGATTATGATTGTTGGCTAATTTGTTTATCAAGACTAGGAAATCCAATGTATGAACCTATGATTTTAATATTAAGTTTTGATTGAATTCTTATCATCTATGAGCATAATTTATATGTTTAATGCTTTAAAAGATTAGCTACCTTTTGAATGATTTTGGTAATCGTGATTGACTTGACCATCAATATTGCTATACGACATAGTAAATTAGGCATTGGGTTTTCAATTGAGATGAACCAAGTAACATATAGCACATGTGTGATAGCAATAAGTTTACCAAAATCGAAGGGTAGTAGTTTTCATAAATCGTTTTTTGGTATTGATTGGGCAATAAGGACATGAAAATGGTTTATTGTAACATTAATATAAAAATTGTTATAGCTTGACCTTAGTATAACAAATGCATTATGAAAACTCATCACCTTAGAACGTATGATATTAAATCTTAATTAATAGAAAATAACCGAAGTCTTGATAATTGTTTCTATCGAATTTCTTCATCTTCTATCATTGCGTGGGTTGAATATTGTGTAATTAGTCAGTTAGGTATAATAATAATTTACAAATCTTCGGTTAAATATAGTTAAGCTATTTGAATTTGGTACTTACTTTCTAGTCATGTGGGTACGACATCTCTACTTGTTTTCTAATACTAAAACTTGACGCCGTGCACTTGTGGTATAATCTCTCTACTATGGACTTTTACTGTTTGAATAAATCGCGATCACGAACAAATTGAAGAAACAACCAAAACTCAACAAATGGAGAAAAGAGTTACCGATCGATCGGTGCACATGCACCGATCGACCGCTAGAAGACGTGCATTGAGTTTGGAATTCACGATTTTCCGATCGATTCGGTAGAACATAACGATCGATCGGTACCAAGGCCGTTGAATAAAGGATTTAATTTGAAGATTTACCGATCGATCGATAGCATACCGTAGCTAAAAGGATTTTAATCGAGGAATTACCGATCGATCGCTAGACGAGAAATCAGAAAAAAATACCTTTTAGAGTTTGAAGTCCACAAAGAATCTACCTTATTTTGCATTCACTATAAATACATCAACATGGACGGCCACAAAAAGCTTTTGGTCCATACTCTACCCTAGAACTCACTTCTTCACCATATTCCAACCCGCGGAGCAAGATTCAACTAAGAGACCTTAGCGAACAACGCCCGGAGTCAATTCATCGCGTTTATTAGTATTTTTGAACCTTTTGTTTATTTAATTCATATTTTTGATGTTGTTTTTCTTAGAACAATTATATAATCATCTTTCACCAAGTTTCATGCAATATTGAATTGTTAAATAAGTGCATGACAACTGCAATTTGGTATTAGGTTTAATATAGCTCGAAAGAGTGTTAGATAATCCAAGAGAAATCGTCACCTTAGTTCATATGGAAAATTAATCAATGCTAATGAGATAATCGTAGGGGATTGCATAGGTGAACCAACGTCTTGGTAATTATTCTCTATTGAGTTATTCGTTTCAACGTGCTTGTTAATTGGGAATATTGATTTCTTTTTGTTATTTTTATTATTGCATAGTTATCAACCAACTATTGTAGGCTAAATATAATTAAACTAGTTAAGTTTGGTACTTACTACTAGTCCATGTGGGTACGACATCCCTACTCTTTAAAACTATACTAAAACTTGACAACCGTGCACTTGCGGATTAATACCACTACTGGTATTATTTTTGTTTAGAAAAGTGACGATCAAGTTTCTGGCACCGTTGCAGGGGACTAGTCTTGGTAATATCATACAAGTTTAGTTGATTTAGCCATCCACTTTTTGTTTTTGTTTATTTCTTACTACTCTTCACTACTGTTGTTTGATCTACCATGCATGAATCGTCTTTGTTTATGCTAAGTAGTGAACGACATACAATTGAGCCTTTCGACACTAAAATCGAGCGTACTTGTCGTACAAGGCTAAGGCAAGCTAGAATACTCATGGCTGACAACAAAGCAAATGGAGAGGTACCTATGGTAAGATCACTTATGGACTACACTCAACCATAATTTCAATGATCACTGTCTAGCATCACAAGACCGAGCATGCAGGCTAACAACTTCGAGATCAAGTCTACTATCATCCAGTCGGGGGATCGGCTATTGATGATCCCAATGCCCACATATCCGACTTTTTGGAGATTTGTGATACGTTCGAGCATAATGGCATTACTGACGACGCCATCAGGTTATGATTATTTCCATTTTCTTTAAAAGATAAAGCTAAATCGTGGATGCAGTCGTTGTCTGCAGGTTCTATCACTACATGAGATGGGATGGTGCAATTATTCCTATAAAAAAATTTCCCACCATCAAAGACTGCAAATATGCACAATGACATCACTACCTTCACTCAACACGATCAGGAGACACTGTACAAGGCATGGGAACGATTCAAAGATTTATTGAGGAGATGCCCACACTACGACCTTCCTATTTGGCTTCAGGTATAAACATTTTATAATGGTTTATATTCTGGTATCATGCTATGGTAGATGCAGGGGTAGGAGGAATTATCATGGAAACACACCTGAGGAGGCCTATACACTATTGGAGGGGATGGCTTCAAATAACTATCAATGACATTTCGAGAGGAACGTGCCAAAGAGGCCAATTGGAGTGCATCAAGTTGATGAAGTGACTGTGATATCGGCTCAATTGGAAGCACTAAGCAAGAAACTGGATAGCATGACAGCGATGCAAGTTCAAGCTGTCACATGCGAGTAATGTCAAGGAGGACATCCTAGCACTGAATGCCAAAATGGGTAACCCACTTTATTATTATATATTATGATTATATTATATATATATATTATAATAATGTATAAAATTATATATATATTACTATTATTATTATATATGCATACAATAATATTATATTATAATTATGTTATTATATATACATATATATATTATGATTATTATTATTCGATATTATGATTATATATATATATACTATTATGATTATTAATATTATAATATATTTATTATTATTATATTAAATGTAATAATAATTTATAATATTATATATTATATATATTATTATTATTATATATCTACCTATACTCGAATATATATATATATATATATTATAATTAATGTTATTATATATATATAGTTATATGATTATTATGATTATCCCTATATTATGATCGACTGTATTATATTAATATATATTATATAATGGTATTATATATATAATTTTATGACATTATATTATAATATATTTATTTATATATATATTTTTATTATTATGGTTATTATTATTCATTTATTTATTTTATTAATATTATTTAATATATTTTTTATTATTAAGATTATAATGTATAATAATATAGAATTATTACATATTAATATCACTATTATTATTATATATAGACATACATACATACAAATATATAGTACTATATATATAACTCACATGATTATATTTTATTAATATAATAGTAAGGGTAGTTGTCAATTGTTCAATATAATCCTTATCAACAATCTTAGCCTCCAATCAAACATCATATTAATTTATAACAAAACTTTTTTCAATCATTTCACAACTTTTTTTAATTCATTCATTTCTTATCATCTCCACCATAACTAACTTCAAACGGTACCTAAATACCTTATCAAACTATCATTCGTTCTGTTGTTTGAAAAAGAAAAATTTCTTAGCAATCTACACGGCTGAACCATCTCCACTCTCCACTTTCCAGTGAATAATAATAATATTTGAAGGTTAGTTTTGAACTAGTTATTGTTGTCAATTATTTGTGTTTTTTATGTTTTTTATTATAGAAATTAGTTGCCCATGAATTGAAATATTGAATTTTTATTTTTTTAATACTGGAAAGTGGAAATGTTTGATTAAAACATTGTGTAGATAATTTTATGATGATTAGTGTGATTCATTTCATTTTATGATCATTTTTTGGAATCAATATTCACTGGAAAATGGAATTGTTTGATTAAACAATTTGGATTTATTTAACAATTGTTTTAAATATTTTGTGAAGATTTAAAATATGAGTAATGAAATTTGATGTAGGTTATTGATATAATGTCAAGTGAGCATATCCTCAAACGTGCAAAATCGAAGTTAACTCTTCACCAATTTTACAACAAAGCAAATGATGGTTAAACAAGTGCAATTGATTCTTCATCAAATATTGATGTCCCATCTTCTCTTCCTAAATCTCCAAGTGTTGAAGTTGAAAATATGGATATTCCATCAAATAGTTGTGGTCCGTATGTGGAACAGTGATCCCGAATTACGTTCATCAATATGGTCCTATCCCGTTGAAATGCATTATGATATTAGAAATGAGTATATCAAAATGGGACCATGTCAACCTAAATTAAATAAGTATCCACGCATTGCATATGCAAAACAAAATCGACATTTTCAATATACTTGGTTTGGACAATTTCCATGGTTATAGTACTCAATAGCAAAAAATAGTGCATTTTGTTTTCCATGCTATATTTTTGATAGTTGTTCCTCGAAGTATGTCACATTTACCCGTGAAAGATTTCAAGATTGGAAGAGAGTTAAAGAAAGGAATAAATGTCCATTTTCACAACATGAAGGCAACCATGATTCACTACATAATGCTGCTATGGAAAAGTGGCATAACTTGAATGAACAAATCTCATCACATTGACAAGGTTATGGATAAGGTATCTTCTCAAGAAATTCTCAATAATCGATTGCGACTTAAGACTTCAATTAGAAAGCATGAAATGGTTAGCTATGCAAGGGTGTGCCTTTAGAGGTCATGACGAATCCACACATTCTACTAATCGTGAAAATTTCATTGAATTGATAAAGTTGCAAGCAAGAGCTAATGAAGAAATTGCTTCACTTGTCCTGGAAAACGCTCCTCACAATGCCAAGTACACATCTTCTAAAATTCCAAAAAGAGCTTTTGCATATTCTTGCCAACAAAGTGCGAAATATGATCCGTGAAGAAGTGGGGGATGCCAAGTTTTGTATTCTTGTTGATGAAGCTCTTGACGAATCCAATCTGGAACAAATGGCCATTATTTTGAGATATGTGGATTGTAAGGGTTTTGTTCGAGAACGTTTCTTTGAAGTTGTTAATGTGAATGGCACAAATGCATTAACTCTTAAAAAAGAGATATGCAATGTGCTTTCTCATTACAGCGTTTTGATTGAAAATATGCGGGGTCAAGGATATGATGGAGCTAGTAATATGCGGGGTGAATGGAATGAATTACAAGCATTATTTCGCAAAGATTGTCCTTGTGCTTATTATATACATTGCTTCGCTCACCGTTTACAACTTGCTTTAGTTGCGGTATCCAAAGAAGTGCGTGAGGTGTGGTTATTCTTTTCAAAATTGAGTGTCGTCGTCAATTTTTTTGGATCTTCTTTCAAGCGTCATTGTGAGCTAAAATTGTTCGAGAAGATGAAGTCATTGATATGATAGCTTCAGAGGAACTTAAAACCAATACAGGGCTAATCAAATTCGTACTTTACAACGAGATGGAGCTACTCGTTGGAGCTCACATTTTGCTTCTGTTAGTAATTTAATTGATATGTTTGGTGCAACTTGTATCCTTCTTGAAAGAATGATTGATGATGGACTCAGTAGCAACATCGTGGAGAAGCTATAAGCATTTATAAAGAAATGATATCATTTGAATTTGTGTTTATCTTGCACTTGATGAACGAAGTTCTAGGAATCTCTAATATTCTTTGTCAAGCATTACAAATGAAATCTCAAGACATATTAAATGCAATCAATTTAGTCTCATCAACCAAGATATTGCTTCAACGGTTACGAGAAATTGGATGGGAGAAATTTCTAGAAGGCGTCGTGAAGTTTTGTGAAAGGTATGAATTTATTTATTTAATAATCATTTAACTTTCATTTTTACAAGATATATATTATATGATGATAATGGTTTTTTTTTTTTGGAAAGGTATCACATTGAGATGCCTAGTATGAGTGCTCGATATATGGAAGGCACAAGACAGACCTATCAACAGAAAAATGATATCGCAGTTGAGCATCATTATCACATTAGCATATTCAATGTTGTGATAGATTTTCAATTGATGGAGTTGAATAATAGATTCACTGAAGAAACAATGGAACTCCTAACTCTCAGCTCAGCTTTGGATCCTATCAATGGATTCAGATCATTTAATATTGAGGATCTCTGTACTCTTGCCCAAAAATTATACCCTCATGATTTTACTCGAATGGAAGTAGATATTTTGAGAAGACAGTTGGAACATTATGAGTATGCTGTAGTTCATCACGCAGATTTTCAGAAGATTGGTTCACTTTCTGAGTTATGTCAAGTATTGGTTAAAACTAGAAATTTGAACACTTCATTTTTATTGATAGATTGATTCGCCTAGTGTTGACTCTTCCAGTTTCAACGGCAACTAGAGAGAGAGCATTTTCAGCAATGAATCTTGTTAAGACATTACTTCGCAATAAGATGGACAATGATTTTCTTGCAGATTGCTTGGTTGTTTACATTGAACGAGAGTTTGGTGATTCAGTAGATGTTGAACTCATAATAGATGAGTTTGATGAGAAGTGTCGTAGAGTAAAACACACTATTACCAAAATTGTTTGATTGCATTTCATTGCATTATATATGTCTTATCTTTTTGAGTTAATCGTTTGTATATTGTTGAAATATTATTCAATATAAAATGCTAAATTTATTATTTATTGTGAGCCCATTGATTTTTTTATCAATGATTTTTTTAGCATAAAAAATTATGAGGAAAAAAAGTTTAGCCCCCCCTAATAAAAAATGCTGGTTTCGCCCCTGAACGAACGGTTAACCTGGTCAACGGTTCGAAGGTGAGACTCCTAACCGGTCCGTCTAAAGGCGGGCAGATTAAGGATCATAAATAAAAAAAGCAATGCCCAATACCAAAAAAAATCAATCAATATCCCAAAAGAATAATATCTCAAAAGTATAAAAAATAGTTTAAAAATAATGAGATGATTACTATTTTTTATAATTCACTAGAAACTAAATATATCTATATATAATATATAAGACACCTTTATGGAATTATATGGATTTTTTGATGAAGACATACATAAAATATTATTTTGTAATTATTTTAATAACAATAAAGTATATATTATATACTTTTATTCTAAAAATTTGATTTATAATTTTAACAAAAATAAAAAAAATAATTTTTTTTAAAAAAAGAAAAATGTAGGAACACAGGTTCAACTGACGACCAGTTCACTTACTGGTTGATCCGCTTTTTTTACCGGTTTAATCCGATTTCCATCGATTTTTGCAGGGTGGTTTTAAAGGGTCAATCGGATCGGACCAAAACCGATTAAATCGGTTGAACCGACCTATCCGATCAGATTTTGAAAACATTTGATGTGACCACATGGGTTTGTGGACTGTTTAAGGAAAACAATTTTCGAACAACATCTCCAATCCATTCTAGTAGTTTAGAGCAGTTATTGACGTCAAAATAATATTATTTCTATACCATTTATAAAATTTGTCTTCAACGCCCGCATCTACCACAAATTTTACTATGAAAAGAATATTCACGAAATATTGTCAATTTTTTAATTACAATAAATAATATCTTCTACTAAAAATTATTTACAGATTTCTTTAATATATTAAAATTACATTTAATTAATTTAAATACCAATTCAATTAAAAAATCTAAATCTAATTAATAACGACATTCTTAATTTAAAAAAATATAAGCTAATTAAATTAATTTATTAAACTAATTTTGTTATATTTATTATCTATTTAATTGTCCATATTTCTCTTAAATAATAAAAAATAAAATATATTAATTAAATTACTTATTAAATTAATACAGTGTTCAATTTTCTTATTTATAAATTTACTAAATAATCAAATTAATAACTAAAAATATTTCTAAAACCATTGACCCAATTTTTACAAATTATCATCATGATTTTTAATATCATTAACTTTATTTAAACAATAAAACAAAAAAATTAAAGAAAAAGCTTCACCAAAGCTTTTAGCGTTGGCAGCGGCTGCCAGCATTGATATCACAAAAAAATAGAAATATATTATACATTTAAATATAATCAAACAATTTCAATAATACTATATTTTATTATAAGAAATTTCTTGACAAATCCACCATTTATGGAGTCAACGTATTACATGGTCGGATTAGACCGGTTCCAATCTGTCCCAGTTACGATTTTTCGGAACCGGACAAATGCGATTAGAACCGGATTGGATCCGATTCTGGAGCTACCGGTTTCAAACCGGAACCAAAATTAATTCTTTTGTGGGACGCCCTCAGAAAGATTTTAACCTGTAAGAATCATCTTTCTTCGAGCAATTGTTTCACAGATCTGCTTCATCAATTCTTGATTCTTGTTTTGAAGATCATCCACCATAGAAGCGTTTGCCAATGCTACTTGCACAATCCTCTCTGCCTCGAGTAGTGTAGCCTCTTTTGATTTGGTAAGCATGTCTAATGCTTTGTTATCATCCTTCAGCTTTGCACAATTCTCTCTGCCTCAGGTTCCTTTCAAACTCAGGTGCAAAGCTTCATGCAACTCATAAAGGAGGAAGACAACCACTTGATTGGTCCCTAATTCTACGATGATTTGATGTCCCTTGCCGGTCACTTTTTTTGGCCTAATATCTTCTTTCTAATATAGTAACTCTCAGAACGAAGCAAACCCTAATCCGAACTGAAACTCACATGCTTCCTTAAGTGATACCAAAAATTATTGTTTTTTTATTTTCTTAAAACAAATTACCCGTCCAAGAACATTAGAACCGATCCGGACATGTAGCTAATCGGTTCTGAACTGGTTGGCCCCGTCTGAGTTCCGAACCTGTTCCTAGCCAACCCGATCCGTTAATCACCCTTAATTCAACATCTACCAACTACTAGAACAATTGGCTGACACTAAAAAACGTCACAAAGTGTGGGTATGTGTTTCAATAGGTATGTATGTTAAATGAAGCTTCAAAGCGTCACGAAAAGCAGTATTCACGTCGCTCTAAAACGTCGTTATAACCTACATACCTATTGAAACACCCACATACGCGACGCTTTAAGAAAGTGTCACTAAAAATAAAAGCGTCATTATAACCACATTTTATGACGATTTTTAGTGTCACTATATAGTTCACACACTACAACATCAAAATAACTTGCAAGTTTTTTTTTTTTCATTTTACATAAAAAATCAATAAAATAAAAGCAAACATTTGTATTACCTTAAAATTCAAACTCTAGTGTTGACTCTTTTAATTATTTCTCATGGAACATGCTCAATAAAACAAAGGAAAAAATTCGGGCTGGTAATAGATTAAACAGGTTTTTTGATATAATTCACCAAAATATTTTACTTTCAACCAAGTCGATTTTAGGTCGACATGACCACAATAGCCCTCACCTATCTTCATCGCATATGTTCCTTCTTCATTTCCAATTTCTCCATGCTCTCTAATTTCTCCACCAAATCCACGTAAACTAACCTATGAAATCTTTTACTGGGGCCTCAATTTTTGGGATTCTAGTGTGGTTTAATCAGTAATGAAATCGGTAACTTTTTGCTTCATTGGAAATTAACCAGAGGAAGAACAGGTGCCGATGAATTCGGCTCGATGGGGGATATTTTAGGATAATTACAGGTATTGTATTTGGTGGGATTATTGGATTCTGTAGTCTGCATCGAGCTGACCTCAAGTATAAGGTCATGCTGCTTTGATATTTCATTTATTGATCTGGATTCAATATTGTTTCTGAAAAAAAGTAATTTTTTCCTTATTTTCTGTTTATGTAGGAAATGTGGAAAGAGAGATTGAGGAAGAGATGAATAATAAGAGAATAAATGAAGAGAAATTGAGGAAGTATACGATGATTTTAACAAGGCAGTGCACTTAATTTAATAAGTGCACCGCTTGAGTCTAGCGGTGCACGTCAGATGCAGGTGGGATAATACGTGCACCGCTTGACTCAAGCGGCGCATTTATCAGAACAAACATTTTTTTATATTAAGGTGGTGATACACTTGCTTTATATTAGGGTGGTGGACTTAAGTTTAACAATGTGGTGATTTTAACAAGGTGGTGCGCCTTATTTTGACAAGTGCACCGCTTGAGACTAGAGGTGCATATGAGATAATACATACACCGCTAGATGCATTTATCAAAACACACACTTTTATATTATGGTTGTGGTGCACTTGCTTTATATAAGGTGGTGCTTTAATTTTAATAATGTGGTTATGTTAACAAGGTGTGTGCCTAATTTTAACAAGTGCACCGCTTAAGTCTAGCGATGCACATGAGATAATACATGCACCGCTAAACTAAAACGGTGCACTTATCAAAACAACCCTTTTTTTATATTAAGGTGGTGCACTTGCTTTTATATTAAGCTGATGCACTTAATTTTATCAATGTGGTACACCTAATTTGAACAAGAGCACATTTTGAGTCTAACAGTGTACGTGGGATAATACGTGCACTGCTAGACTCAAGCGGTGTGATAAGAGTGATTTTTACACTTATATTTCTAGGATTTGTAATATTGTTTATATTGATTCATGGACGTTATTATGCGCTTTTGTGTTGTTTTTGTTCATTTAATGAATCAATGGCCAAGTTCATAAAAGTGAAGAATTTATTCTTAAAATGATGAAAAAGGACTCAAACGGGCGAACTGATAAGTGTCATTTTTATACTTATTTTGCTGTGATTTTCTATTGATTTTTGTATTGATGCATAGACGATTTTACGCTTTTTGTTATATATTTGTTGATTTCAGGAATCTAGGTAGAAGTACATAAAAGTGGAGGATTTGAACTAATTAACGATGAAAAGGACCAAACCGAGCGAACATGTTGAAAGAAGGACAAAATCTCGGGACTTAAGAAATAACAACACGTTGATCAATCTTCATGTAGTCTCGATTGATCGCCGTGTGCCGATCTTTGGGCAACAAAATTATGAGTTTGGGGATCGATCGAGAGATACGCAACGATCAATCACCTTGACGTCTTTTGGGAAACAAGAATTTCATTATCGCGATCGATCGTGAGATTCTTGGAGATCGATCAACGAAAGACTTGAATTTTATAAATACCTAGTTCCAACGCTCGATCGATCGGCGAGTTGTTGGCGATAGATTGCCAAGCACGAAAAAATCGAGATTTTATTCCTTTTCAAGAGTTTTTTTCTACAAAAATGTGGTTTCCTACTCCACTATTTATAGGACTTGTTGGACGTAAAGAATGGACTTTGGCTCATTATTTCAGATCTAGCAAGTAGCCTCCATACCTCCATTCATACTCCAAACACTTCAAACCTTTTAAAGAGCAACACAAGAGGCGGAACTACGGAGCAATGCACGGAGTCGCTACCTCGTTTATTCGTATTCTAGACTTCTTATCTTTTTATTTTCAGATTTTAATGTTTATTATGTTGCTAGACATGATTAAACTTTGTTATTTGATTATGATTGTTGGCTAATTTGTTTATCAAGACTAGGAAATCCAATGTATGAACCTATGATTTTAATATTAAGTTTTGATTGAATTCTTATCATCTATGAGCATAATTTATATGTTTAATGCTTTAAAAGATTAGCTACCTTTTGAATGATTTTGGTAATCGTGATTGACTTGACCATCAATATTGCTATACGACATAGTAAATTAGGCATTGGGTTTTCAATTGAGATGAACCAAGTAACATATAGCACATGTGTGATAGCAATAAGTTTACCAAAATCGAAGGGTAGTAGTTTTCATAAATCGTTTTTCGGTATTGATTGGGCAATAAGGACATGAAAATGGTTTATTGTAACATTAATATAAAAATTGTTATAGCTTGACCATAGGTATAACAAATGCATTATGAAAACTCATCACCTTAGAACGTATGATATTAAATCTTAATTAATAGAAAATAACCGAAGTCTTGATAATTGTTTCTATCGAATTTCTTCATCTTCTATCATTGCGTGGGTTGAATATTGTGTAATTAGTCAGTTAGGTATAATAATAATTTACAAATCTTCGGTTAAATATAGTTAAGCTATTTGAATTTGGTACTTACTTTCTAGTCATGTGGGTACGACATCTCTACTTGTTTTCTAATACTAAAACTTGAACGCCGTGCACTTGTGGTATAATCTCTCTACTATGGACTTTTACTGTTTGAATAAATCGCGATCACGAACAAATTGAAGAAACAACCAAAACTCAACAAATGGAGAAAAGAGTTACCGATCGATCGGTGCACATGCACCGATCGACCGCTAGAAGACGTGCATTGAGTTTGGAATTCACGATTTTCCGATCGATTCGGTAGAACATAACGATCGATCGGTACCAAGGCCGTTGAATAAAGGATTTAATTTGAAGATTTACCGATCGATCGTAGCATACCGTAGCTAAAAGGATTTTAATCGAGGAATTACCGATCGATCGCTAGACGAGAAATCAGAAAAAAATACCTTTTAGAGTTTGAAGTCCACAAAGAATCTACCTTATTTTGCATTCACTATAAATACATCAACATGGACGGCCACAAAAAGCTTTTGGTCCATACTCTACCCTAGAACTCACTTCTTCACCATATTCCAACCCGCGGAGCAAGATTCAACTAAGAGACCTTAGCGAACAACGCCCGGAGTCAATTCATCGCGTTTATTAGTATTTTTGAACCTTTTGTTTATTTAATTCATATTTTTGATGTTGTTTTTCTTAGAACAATTATATAATCATCTTTCACCAAGTTTCATGCAATATTGAATTGTTAAATAAGTGCATGACAACTGCAATTTGGTATTAGGTTTAATATAGCTCGAAAGAGTGTTAGATAATCCAAGAGAAATCGTCACCTTAGAATCATATGGAAAATTAATCAATGCTAATGAGATAATCGTAGGGGATTGCATAGGTGAACCAACGTCTTGGTAATTATTCTCTATTGAGTTATTCGTTTCAACGTGCTTGTTAATTGGGAATATTGATTTCTTTTTGTTATTTTTATTATTGCATAGTTATCAACCAACTATTGTAGGCTAAATATAATTAAACTAGTTAAGTTTGGTACTTACTACTAGTCCATGTGGGTACGACATCCCTACTCTTTAAAACTATACTAAAACTTGACAACCGTGCACTTGCGGATTAATACCACTACTGGTATTATTTTTGTTTAGAAAAGTGACGATCAAGTTTCTGGCACCGTTGCAGGGGACTAGTCTTGGTAATATCATACAAGTTTAGTTGATTTAGCCATCCACTTTTTGTTTTTGTTTATTTCTTACTACTCTTCACTACTGTTGTTTGATCTACCATGCATGAATCGTCTTTGTTTATGCTAAGTAGTGAACGACATACAATTGAGCCTTTCGACACTAAAATCGAGCGTACTTGTCGTACAAGGCTAAGGCAAGCTAGAATACTCATGGCTGACAACAAAGCAAATGGAGAGGTACCTATGGTAAGATCACTTATGGACTACACTCAACCATCATTTCAATGATCACTGTCTAGCATCACAAGACCGAGCATGCAGGCTAACAACTTCGAGATCAAGTCTACTATCATCCAGTCGGGGGATCGGCTATTGATGATCCCAATGCCCACATATCCGACTTTTTGGAGATTTGTGATACGTTCGAGCATAATGGCATTACTGACGACGCCATCAGGTTATGATTATTTCCATTTTCTTTAAAAGATAAAGCTAAATCGTGGATGCAGTCGTTGTCTGCAGGTTCTATCACTACATGAGATGGGATGGTGCAATTATTCCTATAAAAAAAATTTCCCACCATCAAAGACTGCAAATATGCACAATGACATCACTACCTTCACTCAACACGATCAGGAGACACTGTACAAGGCATGGGAACGATTCAAAGATTTATTGAGGAGATGCCCACACTACGACCTTCCTATTTGGCTTCAGGTATAAACATTTTATAATGGTTTATATTCTGGTATCATGCTATGGTAGATGCAGGGGTAGGAGGAATTATCATGGAAACACACCTGAGGAGGCCTATACACTATTGGAGGGGATGGCTTCAAATAACTATCAATGACATTTCGAGAGGAACGTGCCAAAGAGGCCAATTGGAGTGCATCAAGTTGATGAAGTGACTGTGATATCGGCTCAATTGGAAGCACTAAGCAAGAAACTGGATAGCATGACAGCGATGCAAGTTCAAGCTGTCACATGCGAGTTATGTCAAGGAGGGCATCCTAGCACTGAATGCCGAAATGGGTAACCCACTTTTTCAAGATAATGAAAGTGTTAATTTTGTAGGTAATCGACCACCTCAAAAAAACTCATATTCCAACAACTATAACCAACCGTGGAGGAAACATCCAAACTTCTCATGGTCCAACCAAAAGAATGTATTAAACCCACAACCACCATCGGGTTATCCACCAAACCTGAGCATGGAGGCGATACTGGCCAAGTTTCATTCATCAACTAAGACAAGGATGAATAATCAAGATTCATCGATCAAGAAATTGGAGATGCAAGTGGAACAACTAGCAACCATCATAGCTGGGAGAGCACAAGGAAGTTTGACAAGTGATACTAAAATGAATCCAAGGGAACAAGCTAATGCAGTAACCCTTAGGAATGGAATGGAGCTAGGTGCTGAGGAAGCGACTGAAAAGGTGGAAATCAAGAAAGAGAGGAAGGAGCAACCACCGAAAAAGGTAAGTCCACTAAAACCACTACATACATCACACCACAAGAAAAGATACACATTCCTCCCCCGTTTCCTGCAGCAGTTAATAGGGCAAATGTTGATTCTAACTTTGCCAAATTTCTTGATATACTTATGAATTTGCATATAGATGTACCTTTCATTGATGCTTTAAAGCAAATGCAAAACTAATGCTAAATTCTTAAAGGAAATTCTATCTAAGAAGCAAAAATTGGGAGATCATGAGACTATTATTTTGACTGAGGAATGTAGTACTATTCTGCAAAAGAAGTCGGCCACTAAGTTGAAAGATCCAGGGAGTTTCTCTATTCCCTGCATTATTGGGCCTATTTCTTTTATTAAATCATTATGTGATTTGGGTGCGATTGTTAACTTAATGGCTTTATATGTTTTTAGGCGACTAGGATTGGGAGAGTCAAAGCCTACAAGGGTGGTGCTGCAAATGGCGGACAAGTCTATTACATACCCACTAGGAATCATCGAGGACGTGCCTGTCAAGATATATCAATTCACATTCCCGGTGGATTTCTAGTGTTGGACATGGAGGAGGATGTAAGCACACCATTGATTCTAGGACGAACGTTCCTAGCCACTGGAAAAGTCATCATTGATGTTGAAGAAGGGAAGTTGATCCTCCGTGTAGGAGAAATCAAGTTACATTTAGTATGTTTAAATCCTCAACACACACACAACGAGCATAGTTATTTAAAAGTTGATGTGCTTGACACTATGCATGTTGATGTGGTGCAATGAATTGTGACAGAGGTGAAGACCAAGTTAAGGACTGAAGATGTCAAGAGCCATGACAAGGTGAATCCAAAGAAGGTGACAAAACGAAAGGATAAACAAGAAAGGAAGTTCATGAAGGGAGAGACGGTCCAATTACATAAAGCTCCACCACCTAGCATTTTTCAAAGCAAAGAAAGGCTTCATGTGTTGGACCATTCATTGTGACTAATGTTTATCTTCATGGAGCAACTAAGATAAGTGATCATATTCTTGGCACTTATATGGTCAATGATGAGCGGTTAAGGCACTACAAAATGGATGCCACTAATCCACATACTTCGGGCTATTAAAACTGATTGGGTAAGAAGTCTAGCTTAAGACTATAAACCAAGAACTATTTCATTCTCTTTATCTTCAATTTGTTTTATTTTATTTTATTTTTGAATTTTTAGTAGCTTGGGACTGACTCCAATTTTGATCATTTATAAGTATGTGTTTGGATTTTTTTTTTAAAAAAGCTACGGCCTTCGACCGATCGATCGGTAGATTTTTCGGTCAATTGATAATTCAGTGAATTTAAATTTTAAGCCACGACCCTGCACCGATCGATCGGTAAGTCTTACCGATTGATCGGTAGCGTGAAGAATCTATGTTTAAAAAAACACAAACTCACACACTCAAACACATATACCAATTCTAAAGTTCATCATTATATATTGCAAATTACATTTTAATTGCCAAATTATTCAAGATTTGCAGATTTAGAGGTGGAAATTGACACCAACCCACAAGTTTGAAGAGGTACAAGCCAAGAACTCCATACCACTTCAAATTTCAAAATTTTGAGGTACATTGGCTATACATTTATTGGGATTTCAATTTTTATTGCTATACTTTGAGGGTGTGGAGCAAGATTGGGTGATTGAGATTGATTGTTTAAGTTGGGAATTTTTTCATAAATAAGTTTGAGGGAAAATTGTGGATATTTGGACTTTGTTGATTATATCTGTTGTTGGGACTATATTGTTGGTGGATAGTTTGGATTGTGGTTATTGTCGCCTGGATTGTTGGGTATATTTTTGGTTGATTGTAATTGACATGGCACCAAAGACGAGATCAAGGCATGGAGCATCCACTTCTGCGGCCCATCCGGAAGTGGACCGACGAAAATTTAAGAATGAGGCTGCTTTAGACTTCTACATAGCCATGTTGCAAAAGAACATTATCAGAGAGAGAGGCTTGAAGTTTAACTCCCCAAACAATGATGTGTTTAGGGAGGCTAGTAGACGACATTGGCTGACATTTTTGAGGTCACCGGGGGTTGTAGTGGTACCCATTGCAAGGGAATTCTTTGCAATCTAAAGGCATTTACACATACTGCTGATACATTTGTCCGGGAGAAGGAAGTGTACTACAATCGTCATACAATCAATGCCCTTTATGACCTACCGGACATAGGTGAGGATGAGTACTCGGTTTATGCGAAGGAGCACGTTTACAATGAGGAGATTCTGAATACCATCTGCATAGAGGGCACTAAATGGAAGAGGAACAATGACGGTGAACCACCACAGGCCCTCAAATCTAAGTTGACAGAGGACGCCAAAGCGTGGTTGTGATATCCCCGAAATAATTAATTTCAATTTGGGCATTAATTATGATTAGTGTGATTAATTATGGTGGCGAAATGCTTAGTCACATGGTGGGCGTGACCCGGTAATGCATTTCAGGGTACATGTTATGCATGTTGGGAAATTTGGGGTTATCATGGTTTTATGGTGATAGTTGATAATTATTCGGTAAAGCATGTATTTAATTGAGGTTTTGGCGCATTTTGGTAAAATGCTTTTAAAATATCATGTTGGGGTATTTTATACATCATGCTAATTATTGGGGTACATGTTTTAATTATAACCCTTATACCCCACTGCCCCCCACTTTCCCATCACTTTTTACAATCCCAATCACTCTTCCAAACCCTATCCCCACACAATTTTTCGATTTTGGCTTAAAAGAGGAGGGGAAATCTTTGCAAAAGCTTGGTTGGTGAGATCCTTGGTGAGATTTAGAGTCCATAAGAGGTATGGAACCCTCCTTGATATTTTAATGGTGTTTGCTTTGGATTTGCAAATTGTATTGGTTGTTTTGAAATGGGTTTGTTTTGGGTTGGTATTATTTTTAGTTGGGTGTTAGATTTTTGGTAGTATTGAGGTGTATGTTGAAGGTTTATGGTGTTTTTATGTTATCGGTTTGATGGTATATGTGTTGATGTAGTTGGGGAAGAAAATATGGTGCAAAAATGGAGATTTTCGAAGTGCAGACAACGGCGATCGATCGATCGCACGCAGACAGTGCGCTCCAGAAGCACTTGGCGATCGATCGCCACATTTGGGCGATCGATCGCGGGGCTGGCGATCGATCGGCGGGGCTGGCGATCGATCGCGCCAATTGTGGCGATCGATTGCCGAGTACAGAATTTTTTGGACTTGGGCAGTGTGATCTCGAGATCTATCGGGGCCTTGTGGCGATCGATCGCGAGTCACCAAAAAGTGTTGCTTTGGTTATTTTTGTAGGATTTTTGGTATTGCACTATTATTGGGTTCTAATATTGGTTTGTGTGAATGTGTAGAACCATCCCAGGTGGCAACACAACCGAGGAAGTGAAGTCCTACCACATCCTACTTTTGGAAAGGTACGTAAAGAGACATACGGGCACCCAACGGTACATGTATCTTATATACTCATTTGAATATGCATTGTGGATTCAAGTATATATGGAATTGTGCATTGTGGATGCAAATACATGTTGAATTATAATTATGATTGCATATGTATATGATGATTGTTGGTGCACATCCCATGAGTCATGGTTATATTAGAGTGATGATTTTAATGCTTTGCCCCTGTCACTTGAAGCGATGATAGAATACTTGCCGCTGTCATATTGTAGCGAGTAATGAATATTTGCCGCCAAATGTTGAAGCGAGGGTATTGCCGTATGTCGCATTTGAGCGAGGTTATTCAATGCCGCTAATATGTCGAAGCGAGGGGTATTAGTCTCGCTGTCATGACAAGCGAGGTGCATTAAAATACATTGTTATAACAGACTAGGGATTGGTGATTGGTGAAAATGATATGGTGTTATGTCATGACATTTGGGGAACCATTAAATAATCTATTGATTATACTCATGAGTTATTGTACAGGAACAACCAAAATGGAGCGTTTAAAATGCATTGGAAAATCAGGAAGTGTTTTATAATTTCGGTTTATGCATTTACGCCTTATTATATTATGTTGAATATGGATTATTATATGCTCATGTTTTGGGGGTTGTTCTTGTAGGTACATTTTGGCAAAAGGGGGCTAAGGACGGGTTGAGGCGGTGAGCTTGTGAAGAGCGCTTTTGATAAGGAAGGACATGATTATTTTGTATAATATCTACTCTAGGAGTAGTGCAAAACTATAATGATTAACATTCATAAATTTGGGGAATGTAATTAATCCATTTGGAAGTCCTTAACTTGGCATGTAATTCTTAAGGCTCAAGGCCTCAACACGAACTTTTAAACTCTGATTATACATGTTAGCTCTACTTATGCTTTTAATCCGCACTTAAGAAACTATGGTGCTTACATTTATCCATTGTGGTATCACACCTTATCCAAGCTACCCACACGTCACCACCAATCGAGCTATTCTTGTTTACTGCATCTTAACTGGCAAATCTGTCAACCTAGGATGGCGTGTGGAGTTGTCCATCCGGAACGTCATCCTTGGCTGGCTCACCTTATCCCAGCTACCCACACGTCACCACCAATAAAGCTATTCTTGTTTATTGCATCTTAACTGACAAATATGTCAACCTAGGATGGCGTGTGGAGTTGTCCATCCGGAACGCCATCCTTGGCTCCCCCATCTCTGGTCTGCCATGTTCTAGCACTTATGCTGCCGGTAAGGAGTTGTTTGGGATGATGATGAAGAGATTTGCCTCCCATGTTCTGCTATTGCGTTTCAATGATCACACCACCATCGATACCACCATTGCACCGAGGAGGTCGGTACGTGCCAGACCTTCAGACATTTGGGATACATCTTAGCCGACTACATCATCTACTGCTGTGCCTGGGTCTTCCTCTATCACTCTTGACTTACTTCCCTACCATCTACAAGCAACGAGTCTACGACAGGAGAAGTTCATGCATTATCAAGTTGCATGGAACAATGCCATGGCCCAATGATTCCCGACCATCCAGTTTCCACCAGAGCCTACTTTCCCACCATACCAGCCTGATCCACCAGTACCCCTTCCAGAGAATGAGGAGGACGACGATTATTACTAATGATCATCGTTGAGGTATGTGCTTTGTCATTACTTTTATCTTTTCTTACATTGAGGGCAATGCACATGTTAAGTTTGGGGGGTGTTTGGTATTTGCTATCTGCTGCTTGTTGTTTTGACTGTCTCTTGATGTGTCCTTGTTGGCTATATTTTGCAATTATCCCTTGATTGTTTCTTGCTCACATATATTTTTTTTTTTTGGAAAATGAGTTCAACCTTAAGAAATATTGAATTAGAATTGTAACTATATTACATGATGAAACAAATCTCCATCAAAACTCGAGTCTTGCAATTTTTTGGCATGTTTGATAGCAAAATGTAAGCAATAAGTAAGATGTGCAGAAAGTAAATAACACAAGAATTGTTTCTGGAAGTTCGAAGCACAAGGCTTCTACGTTTGCCATTCTTCCTTCGCAGGAAGGATTCACTAGAAGGATTTGGTTTACACTCAAAATGTACGACCACTTAGGCTAATATCACACAGATAGCCTAAACTCTTAGTTCACACAGATTCACAAAGCTCACTAGAATCAGAACTAAGTCTGAATATTATAATGATTTCCTAACACTCTATATCTCAAAAGATAGTTATAACAGTACAGTGTTGAATGTTTTTCTTCGAGCAGTATACTTGACTTAGATCTTCAAGGTCACGTAGAAAACTTTTGACTGCTCTTTTATGATTCAGAATCTTGCAATAGAGTGTTGATAATGATTGCAGAGAGCTTTTTGGGAAATCTATAATGATCAATAGAGAGTTTGTTAGGATCGGAGGTGTGTTTAGAAGGGGGGGGGGGGGGGGGGTTGTCAAATTCAATTCTTCTTCTGATTACTACAAACTGTAAGGTAATGCAGTAGCTTCTCAATCCAATGTGCAAGTCAGCAGACACTTAGTAAAGTGAGGAATACGTCTACTGCACGTGTGAGTGAACTAAAGTAAACAAAAATACGTAAGTAAATAACACAGAGATTGTTTCTGGAAGTTCGAAGCACAACGCTTCTACGTCTCCCCTTCTTCCTTTGCAGGAAGGATACACTAGAAGACTTTGGTTTACACTTTATAGTATACAACCTTCGTAGGCTTTCACACAGCTTAGCCTAAACTCCTAGCAACACAAAGTTTATGGTATGTTTACAATTATACTTCCTAACACTCTTTTGTAATAAGTATTACACTTGTAAGCTTCGAGTGTTCTTGAATTGTCTTTGAGCAGTACACCAGTTTGACTTGATCTTTTATATATCAGTGGACTTCTGCTCTAGCTGAATCTTTAGAGAGATATAACTTCAGTATCTTTCACTGATTGATATTCTTGAATATTCTTATATCGGAGGATTCATCATTAATCTTCATTCTTCCAAAGGCTGTATTTATAGATATCATTGTCTAACGGTAATCTTTCTTTGTATGGAAAGCTTTGCATAGAATCCGTTTCCGTTCTCATTTCATATGAGGTTTATCTTCCTTCCATTTTTGTTCAGCAACGGCTCTTTGAATCTGACGGAATTGGTGGCGATGAATTTGTAGTGCCCGTCGTTCTGTTGTACCTTTGTCAGATTCAGTTGTACTTACTTCAACTGGTATTTTAGATCTGCTGCTGAATTCACTTCTTCTGGTCCTAGTAGATGTCTTCATCCAGTAGGTGTCTTCACCCGGTAGCTGTCTTCATCCAGTAGGTGTCTTCACACGGTAGATGTCTTCATCCAGTAGATGTCTCCACCCGGTAGATGTCTTCATCCAGTAGGTGTCTCTTCCCGGTAGATGTCTTCATCCAGTAGGTGTCTCTTCCCGGTAGATGTCTTTACCCGGTAGATATTTGTAATCACCAAAACTTAGAAATCGTTTCCCAACAATTTCCCCCTTTTTGGTGATGACAAAACTAAGCAATAACGATTTCATACTCGAATAATTTAAACGGTGAATCCCGAAAAGACTTGAAGACATAATGGAAAGGAAATTTTTCATTTGTTATAAAGATAAGCAGATTACAAGTTGTAATCAAACTGGACAATTGAGAGAGATTCATTTTCATTTAAGATGAATTCTGATAACTGGATTCAACTTAAGACAAATCTATTTCTACAAAATATAGTTGATACATGACAAATTTTAAACAAACAATGTAGACCGGAGAGCTTCGATCCACCTAGTTGCGGAGAGGAAGAGCTTCGATCCACCTTGTTTCAGAGAGCAAGAGCTTTGATCGGGGAGATAGTCAAATGTATATTCATCAGGCCTCCATGGTTTATGGATTCACCCATGAAAATAGTCTATCTCTGTTTTCCCCCTTTTTGTCATCAGCACCCAGATATCTCCTGATTATAGTTCCTGACTGATGATGAGCATCAGAGCAGGATCCAAACGCTGAAGCTTAACGGAGCTGGGTTAGATAAGTAATCAACCCATGAGGGGTTGATTTAGATAAGTAATAAACCCATGAAAATAAACAATTGCGAAGAGGAAACCAAGGAATTTTCAAGGAATTGAAAATTATCATGATGAGTGAATGTGTGTGATAAGAACAAGAATAAGCCTCTATTTATAGAAGAATTTAAATAAGTGTGAACACAAAAATGATGTTACGATAAACACGAAAAAATTCAAATGAAAACAGTAAAAAGATAAGAGTAATTAATAAGGGATCAGAAACGATACTATTTCCTCCCTAACAATGTCGGGAATAGTCGCGCTATTCGGTAGACGGTTGGCGCGGACTTCGAGATCTTGGCTGGGAAGATGGTCTGGACTGATGTCCACCTTCAGAGGCAGCAGGTGCGCGCTGAGCTGGACCTGATTCTCTTCGCGGTGGGAGAGCAGAGGCAGTGGACTTGGACTGGTATTGGATAGGCTTTGGGAAGCCATCACTCAAATCCTGAAGTTGTGAGGCAAAGGCCTCCTGCATAGTAGCCAGCATGCTCAGACAAGTGCTTCTTAGTGTCTTCAATTTATCCTCTAATGCCAGTGTAGATGCAGGCATGGAGAGAGTCATTCTGCTGCTTCAACTGGAGATTAGTTTGCCATATCCTCGAAAATACATCGGCAAAGGCATCAAGAATGAATTGGTGATTTCTGTAAATAGCGGTTTGAAGTCTGTCCAGTTCTCGATTTATATGCCCAAACTGATGATCTGTATGTAGCTGATGGCTATCAATAGCATTGCTGGCATTTCGTTCTTCAGTCTTGAGCTTATTGATCTCACTAGCCAGCCCGGAGATAAACGTTGTCATATGGCCAAGCTGCACTGTTATAGCAGAAGGGCCTTCGATAGACAAAGGATCAGCAAAATCAAAAAAATCAGCAGAAGGTTCATTTCCTACTGATTGCTCCAATGCCTCAGGCGGAGTGGCAGCAGGTGCAGGAAGAGAGCCAGTAGGAGCAAGTTGAGGGCTGATATGAGCATCAGCTGCAGTTGTGGACACGCAGCGTCCAGGTGAGGTATCTGCTGGAGGAATTTGTGAGGTTGAGGGGTTGAGTTTAGAGGTTGTTGGTTGAGCAGGGGGTTCAACTTGTGGTGAGAGTTGGGTCTCAGGGTGAGTCGGAGGTGCAGGGGTTCAACGTGATGTGTGATTTGGCAAGCATCAAGTGTGTGCAGCATGTGCAGAGGTAACAGGTGAAGGGATAGGTGTTTCTGTATGAGGTGAGGAAGGGGTGACTTGGTTGACAATTGTTTGGATGATGTTGTCAACGTTTGTGGAGTCAACATCAATTTATGGTTGGATGGGGTCATCATGCAGTGGAGATGCAGCTGTTGTATCCAATTCCATAGTGCCAATTACTTCAGGAATGGTAGGGACAATGCTTCAAATCGATGGGAGCAGGTTCAGCAACACCTGGTATAATAGAGCAGGAGTGCAAACCTGTGCTGATCCTTAGATCATGCAGAGCAGTCTCAGCCAGTTCCAGCTTTGGACCTAGAGCATTTAAAACAGCTCTGTCATGATTAGCATTTCCAGCGTTGGCATTGAATTCGTTGGCTCGGGATGTGACCATGGTTTGAAGTTCACCCACATAGATCATCATACGGAATACATCCCTGAGCTGGAGGGTCTTTGCTATGTCTTGTGTTTGTAGAAAGGCCATAACTTGGTTCTTGTCAAGCTTCGCCTGTTCCAGGAGTGGAGAAATATCATCAAAGCGGACTTTCAGGCGAGCTTTTACCCATCTGTCAAATACCTCAAGTTGAGGCTGCATATTAGTCTCAATAGTATTCATCACCAATTCAATCTCATAGGCTACTGGTGTGGAGATAGGGGCTATTGAGTCCTTTCCTTTGCCAGTGGGAGAGCTCTTGGGATTGCAGTAGGGGCAAAGAGACTTGGGAGCTCTGAGGGAAATGGAGCCTGGTTGTTGATGGGTACTGGGGTTGGTGATTGGATCAGTTGCAGCAGTAGGTGGAGTAAAAGGAATCATGGCCAATGGAGCAACTGAGCTCACTGGTTCCACTGCCAAAGTTGGAATCTCAGCATCCGAGAGTGCTGAGGATACTTGCAACTTACCTACAACTGGTCCTCCTCTCCTTGTTCTGGGCCTTTTCGCAGGAGGAAGTGGATGATGTTTCATCAGATTCTGAGACAGTATGCTCAGAGTCACTAACCACCTGAGGTTGTCTCCGCTTGATGACAACTGCTGTACTTGTGCCAGTCTCTCCACCGACTCTTTTCTTGTTGATCTCTAGATATCTTGCATTGATAAGTCGCCCTGGATGGTGAGAAGAAGGAACTCCGGCCTGAATATTTTTGCTCTCAAAGATACGACTAAGAGGGAGAGCAAATCCAGATTGACCTTTTCCAGCAGTCACTAGGCCTGATAGGACTTGGAATAGAATAACTGACCAGTTAACTTCGATGTCGTTAACGATGGCACTCATCAATCCGAATTTTTCTGGCGTTATGACATCAAAAGATCCAGCTTTGCAGAGCAGACCCTTAGAGATAATATCTGCTAGTTGTCCAAAGTGGCTCTTTATCAACACTTTCTTGAAAGGTGGTCTGCGAAGGCGCTCACCAGTTTCAGAAAATCTTGTTCTCATCTTATCAACAATAGTTTCAGGAATGGAGGATGCATCAGTGATTCCAGTCATTGGGAGGCACATGTGAGTAGCAAACTCCTCCCTGGTAATAGTAACGGATTGTCCTGAGACAGAGGACACCACTATGTTGTTCACCATTTGAGCATTGGCGAAGAACTCGTGAATAGCCGTCGTGTAGAGAGTAGGTGCTTGACTTAGAATCACCAACAAGCCAGAAGTGTCCTAGTTTGTGGAACACCGCTTTCATGGCTTCATCCGAGGAAGTTGATATCGAGTTGAAATCAACATGGATAGCGTTGGTGAAGAAACTTGGTTGGCTTGATTTTTTCATGTTGTGATTGCTTTGAACGTTTGCAAATCCTGCGAGAGAGAGAGAGTTGCTTTAAGGATTTGAGATTTTTATAACTTCTTAAGGAAACACACTGAATTCTCGGAGAAGAAGGCGGTTAAAAAGATAATGGGTAGATGTAACGTCGTACTGTAGATGAACTGACACATGTATACGTGGCGCTCATCTAAACCATTTAAAATAAAAAACCTCAGAAGCAGTGGGTCTGAAAAAGGGCGGGATTAAAATAAGTTAAAAGTTATAAAATAAATAATTTTGAATTCCGACGTCCCGGCTGGTTGCTAAAAAAAAAAAAACAACTAGGCATATATGGTAACATCCACTGGTATGTAGATGTCTACTGGTAAGGTAGCTTCTACTGCAGTGGAACATTGTATTACCAGCCAAGCAACGATATAGGGAAAGTTTTACCAAATTCCCCCTGAATACATGCAGTTACATACAAACGATTCCCCCTGAATTTAATAACAGTAAATAAATACGACTTAAGAAGAAATATCAATTAATCCAAGGATATTCCGGAAGTAAGAGAATTTTACATACGGTAGGGGCTTGGTAAAAATATCTGCTGCTTGCTGCTCAGTGGATATGTACTCCAGTCGAATTTCCTTCTTCATTACGTGGTCTCTGATAAAGTGATGACGAATGTCGATATGCTTTGTTCGAGAATGGAGCACTGGATTGTACGTAATAGCTATGTCAGAAGTATTGTCACAGAAGATTGGAGCTTCAGTTGACTCAATGCCGTAGTCTCGCAATTGTTGTTGAATCCAGAGCAGCTGAGCACAGCAACTTCCTGCTGCAAGGTATTATGCTTCAGCTGTAGAGGTTGCGATGGAAGTTTGCTTCTTGCATCCCCATGAAATAAGTCTATCCCCTAAAAACTGACAGTACCCACTGGTACTCTTCCTATCAATTTTGCATCCAGCATAGTCTGCATCTGAGTATCCGATAAGATTGAAAGTGGAGTCCTTTGTATATCATAGACCGACATTCTCTGTCCCTTTTAACTACTTCAGAATGCGTTTAGTTGCTGTGAAATGAGATTGCTTGGGATTGGCTTGAAATCTCGCACAGATGCAGACTGCAAACATGATGTCAGGTTTACTGGCTGTTAAGTAGAGTAATGAACCGATGATACCTGCGATACATTTTCTCATCTACTGGTATTCCAGATTCATCCAAATCAAGCTTTGCAGATGAGCTCATAGGTGTAGCAGCAGCTGAGCTGGTATTCATCCCATACTTCTTCAGAAGCTCTTTGGTATACTTGGATTGATTTATCAGAATTTCCTCACTGGATTGTTTGACTTGCAATCCTAGGAAAAAACGATAGTTCTCCCATCATGCTCATTTCAAATTGGTCCTGAATTATCTTTGAAAATCTTTCACATAATTTTGGGTTAGTACTGCCAAATATAATGTCATCAACATATATCTGAACTAGCAGAGTATGGTCACCCTTCGTAAATTTAAATAGAGTTTTGTCCACCGTGCCAATGGTGAAGTCGTGTTCAGTCAAGTATTTTGATAGCGTTTCATACCATGCACGGGGAGCTTGCTTCAGACCATACAAAGCTTTGTTCAGATGATAAACATAAGATGGTTGCAGATGGCTTTCAAATCCAAGAGGTTGTTCAACATAGACTTCTTCCTGGAGATTACCGTTAAGAAATTCACTCTTAACATCCATCTGATAGACTTTGAAATCCTTAAATGCAGCAAAGGCAAGAAATATGCAATGGCTTCTAATCGGGCTACAGAGGCAAATGTTTCATCAAAATCAATGCCTTCTTCCTGCCTGTATCCCCGTGCAACTAAATCTTGATTTATTCCTAATTACTGCACCATTTTCATCTAGCTTATTTCTAAATACCCATTTAGTGCCAATAACTGTGTGATGCGATGGACGTGGAACTAAATGCCAAACATTATTCCTCTGAAATTGATTAAGTTCTTCCTGCATAGCTTCTACCCAACTAGGATCTAAGATTACATCATCAATCTTTTTAGGTTCTAAGTGAGATATGAATGATGTATGAAGAAATTCATTAATCATCTGTCCTCTGGTACGAAGAGGAGCAAGAGGGTTACCGATGACCTACTCGGGGGGGATGATCATTCTTCCACCGGAGCGGAGGTCCAAGGGATTGGTTTCTTCGTTTATTTGAATTGTAGATGGTAGCTTAGTTCGACTAGCCGGTTCACTGTTTTCATCTTCACCATCGACTGCAGTAGGATTCAGCCTGATTCCAGTGTCAGTGGGTTCCAGTGTCTGTTGAACAGCAGGTTCTTCTGTTTGAGCTTCTGGAACTTCTGTCTCTAGGCTGCAATCAATTCTTCTATTTGAATTTTCTTCTTCATCAATTGAATCATCAATCACTGTGTTTTCCAGTCGATTGCTTGTAAGTCATTTTCAGTGCTGTCTGCAGACTCATCAAATTTAACATGAATGGATTCTTCTAAAGTAAGAGTTTTGTTGTTGAATACTCTAAAAGCTTTACTAACAGTAGAATAGCCAAGAAATATTCCAGCATCAGATTTAGCATCAAAAGCGGTGAGATGAGTCTTTCCATTGTTGTGAATAAAGCATTTGCAACCAAACACATGGAAATAAGAAATATTTGCCATTCCAGATCTCATATGGAGTTTTGTCTGCTCGTTTATTAATCATTGATCTGTTTTGCGTATAACAAGCTGTGTTGACTGCTTCTGCCCAAAACATCTGCGAGATGTTAGATTCTGCTAGCATAGTTCCCGCAGCTTCTTTCAAAGTGCGGTTCATACGCTCAGCAACTCCGTTTTGCTGTGGTGTTCTTGCAGCAGAGTATTCATGTTTGATACCTAGGTCATCTAGATATGATTCGAGTGATTGATTGGTAAATTCTCTACCTTTGTCACTGCGAATTCTATCTATCCCACATGATTTCTCATTTTGTAGTATCTTGAGTAGCTTGATGAGCTTTGGAGTAGCCTGATCTTTACCACTCAGAAATAAGACCCACGTAAAGCGAGAATAATCATCTATCAACACTAGAGTGTATTTCATTCCCCCTAGATTTGTTACTGGTATAGGACCAAAAAGATCCATGTGCAGCAACTCTAGGCACCGAGAAGAAGATTTGCTCCATTTGTTCTTAAAGGTGGATCTGATTTGTGATATCCCTGAAATGATTATGTGTTTTTAAACATTAATTATTTTATGAAGATTATGGTATTAATTCATGGGGTTGAATTAATTATATTGGGGAAAGTTATTTCAGGGTGCATGTGTTATATGTTGGGAATTTGGGGTTGTGGTATAATTATTTGGGGTGGGTGTTAATTGTTTTGGTGAAGCATGTTTTTTTTTGGAAAGTGAAGTATTTTATTGTTTAAATACTAAAAATATCATGTGAGAATATTTTAATACATCGTGCTAAATATCGGGACCAAAACATAACACATCACACCACCCAGCACCCAACCACCCCCTACCAATCCATGCTGATGACTCTGCATAGCTGACCCATACCCCCCACTTGCCCTCATAATTCACTCACTCTCTACCACTCAAATCCCTTCCCTTCTCCTCCACATTTTCGTCCAACATACCAGCTGCAGGTAGGAGGTTGAGAGCTGCCATTTTTAATGCTTAAAACCTTGCAAAAGTTGGAGGAAAATAGGTGAGGAACCATGTGTTGTCTTGGGTTAATGTTTGTTTGAGTTTTGATAAAGGGGTGTGTAGAAATGGCATGTAAGTGTGGGTTTTGTTAAACCTTTGATTTAAGTACTTTGATGGTGTATTTATGAAGCCCCTAGCATGTTTATATGAGCATGATATATGTGTTATGTGGTATATTTGTTGGCTTGAATATATGTGTTCGAAAATCTGGGTAAAGAAATATTTTACCCTGTTTCCAGAAAGCTTGGGTGAGCATTGATGTTGTTGGGTGATTTTCAAGCATGTGGGTTTTAAGTATGGGTATAACTTTGATATGAATACACTCAGGGTATTATGTTGTAGCTCTTAACACATTTGTTCAAGCATGAGGTGTGCCTTATATGCTAGATTGGATGGTATGATTATGAGTGTTCGAGAAATTTGGAAAATCGCGCACAGAGCATGTGGCGATCGATCGCTACAAAGGCAAGCGATCGATCGCCGAAGTCCAGTAGCCAAAATCAAAGGCAGGCAATCGATCTCCATGAATGGCGCGTTCGATCGCCTCAAGCCAGTGAAGACTGGCGATCGATCGCCTCGGAGTAGAGATCGATCGCCAGAGAAAGAATAATGAAAAATGATGTTTTGTGGGATTTTTGATTTTGGTCAATAAATTGGCATCTAATATTCTGTTGTACACTTATGCAGAGCCATCACAGGTAGCCACACAACGTAGGGGATAGAGCCCTGCAACTGAAGATATTTTGGAAAGGTACATAAGCGACGTACGGGCATCCCAACGGTAACATGTATTATTTATTCATTATTTGACACATGATAGATGCAAAGTTGTGCATTATGAGTATGATACATGTTGTTATGCATTGTTGTTGCATATGTATGTTGTGGAATAAATGGTGTGTATTCCACGAGTCAGGGATTATCACTGTGATGATTTTAATGCTTACCGCTTATACCGCTAAAAATGTGGAGCGGGAGGGGGGAGGCTCGCTTGCACATGGAGGCGAGGTATGCCATACGAAGCGAGGAATAGATACCGCTTGTATGAATAAGCGAGGAAGAAGTACCGCTTGTTAAGAAACTTACGAAGCGAGGGGCATTAGAATACACTGATGATAAACTGACTAAGAAAGATTTAAGATTAAGAAGGGAAGTTATGTCATGACATTTATTTAAAGAAGCCATAATTTCATATAATGATTTGATAATGAGTTATGGTACTGGGACAACCTATGCGCGTTTTAAATGCATTGGAAATACAGGAAGTATTTTATATCTATGATTGTGCATTATGCTTTACATTCATATTATGTTGAATATGAATTATGGTGTGCTCATGTGTTGGGGGTTGTCTTTGTAGGTGCATTTAATACAGAGAACAAGGGTCGGGGTTGACACGTTGAGCTTTAAGGAGTGCTACAGGATTAGCAGAACAGAGTTTCATTTTGTATGGTTTCTACAAGGAGTGTAGTAGAACTATAGTCTTACACGCTGTTACTAAGAAATATAACTAATCCCTTTTGAAATTCTTTTGGTACTGTAATCCCTATAAGCTCAGGATTTCAACACGGCCTAATACTCTGATTATATATGTTTAGTTCTCTTATTGGCAGAGTTTCAGTTGGCTAAGAAGTCTTCCATGTGGTGGAAGACAACAGTTATGGAGCTGATGGCTCAGGGTATGACGGTTGATTGGACTGTATTCAGGACCCGGTTCCTTAACCGGTACTTTTTTGCAGCTGCCAGACAATTAAAGGAAGATGAGTTCACTAATTTGAAGCAGGGCGGCCTGTCAGTGTCAGATTATGCTATGCAGTATTCCTCACTGTTGAGGTATGTACCTCATATCGCTGTGAGCAGTCATGCCAAGATAAGGGATTTCCTGAAGGGACTGAGGCCAGAGTTATTTGATCGGGTTGTCTCCAACAACCCCAACTCATTTGATGATGCCCTGACTAGGGCGGAGCTGGCAGAGATTGCAGTTGGTGCGTACAAGGAAGATGTGCCCCCTTTCATACCACCTCAGAGACCAGCTGTTGACAGCCTGAGGCCACGAGGAGACCAGTTTAAGCCTCGTGGGGCCTCTTCATCTTCTAGATTCAGTGGGAAGAAGTCTCAGAGTCAGAAGCAAAGCAATCGGGGACCAACACAGGGGGGAACATGTGTGGCCACTGTGGAGGATTTCATTTGTCACGTGACTGCCGAGGCTGTTATGTTTGTGGCAAGGTGGGCCACCTGGCTAGGGCTTGCCCAATCGGGCAGGTCAGGCAGACTCTGGGCCGAATAGGCCAAGATTTGACGCTAGGACGGCACCACCGAGACAACAGTTTGCACCTCGACCACAGGGGGGTCAGGCGGCATGACCGCCGTAGGGTCAAGTATATGCATTGACACGAGAGCAGGCATAGGCGGCTACGGAGGAGGTGATTGCTGGTACGTGCCACTTACTTACGTACCCTGCATTTATTTTAGTAGATACAGGTGCTTCTCATTCGTTTGTATCTTCTGCTTTTGTGGAGAGACACCACTTGTGTTCGTCTCCGTTGCCCAAGCCTCTTATGGTCTCGACGCCCACGTGAAAGCATGTGATTGCAGATCGACTACTATCTGATTGCCTCATTTATTTTGAGGGCAATGATCTGAGGGCCGACTTGTTTTGTTAGAGATGACAGATTTTTACTGCATCGTCGGCATTGATGTGTTGACCAGATACCAGGCCGTGGTTGATTGCCGGCGAGGATGGTACATTTTCTGTCTGATCAGGGGTTCCAGTGGACCTTTTTCGGAACGGCTCTCGTCCAAAGATTCCAGTGATCTCAGCAGTTAAGATGTCGTGGTTGTTGGAACGCGGTCACACGGGCTACATTATTTATGCCGTGAACGTATCTGAGGAAAAGGAATAATTGAGGATCGAGGATATACCGGTCGTGGCGGAATTCATTGATTTGTTCCTGGATGAGATTCCAGGATTTCCGCTGATCAGAGATGTGGAGTTTGAGATTGAGTTACTGCCTGGAACATCAGCCATTTCCCGTGCCCCATACAGGATGACGCCGACAGAGCTGAGGGAGCTGAAGGTGCAGTTACAGGAACTCCTCGACAAAGGATACATTCGTCTAGTGTATCGCCTTGGGGTGCACCAGTCTTGTTTGTAAAGAAAAGGGATGGTTCGATGCGCCTGTGCATCGATTACCGTCAATTGAATAAAGTGACGATTAAGAACAAATACCCCCTTCCAAGGATTGACGACTTATTTGATCAGCTTCAGGGCACCGAGCTTTACTCAAAGATTGACTTGAGGTCAGGCTACCACCAGATACGAGTTAGAGCTGATGACATACAAAAGACAGCCTTTCAAACTCGGTATGGGCACTATGAGTTCTTAGTGATGCCATTCGGGGTCACGAATGCCCCTGCAGTATTTATGAGCTTGATGAACAGAATATTTCAGAGGTATCTTGATCAGTTCATCATCGTGTTCATTGACGACATTCTTGTCTACTCGAGAAGTAAGAAAGAGCATGCCAATCATTTGAGGACAGTACTTCAGATCCTCAGGGATCATCAGTTGTACGCCAAGCTCAGTGAGTGTGAGTTCTGGCTGAGCAGTGTTGCGTTCTTGGGTCACATTATCTCTCGAGAGGGGATATCAGTAGATCCCAGGAAGATAGAGACGCTTATGGATTGGCCTGCGCCAACTTCAGTCACTGAGATCCGAAGTTTCCTTGGTTTGGCTGGGTATTATCGACGCTTTGTCGAAGGATTTTCAAAGATTGCCAAGCCATTGACGCAACTAACTCAGAAGGGAGTTCCATTCTTTTGGTCGGAATTTGTGAGCAGAGCTTCCAAGAGTTGAAGCACATATTGACTTCAGCGCCAGTATTGGTAATTCCAAGGGAGAACAAGGGGTTCGCTCTCTATACTGACGCATCGCTTCAGGGTCTAGGATGCGTGCTGATGCAGGACAAGCACGTTGTGGCTTACGCTTCAAGACAATTGAAGCCACACGAGACGAGGTATCCAGTCCATGATTTGGAGCTAGCGGCTATAGTGTTTGCCTTGAAGATATGGCGACACTACTTATACGGTACCTCATTCACCATCTTCACAGATCACAAGAGCCTGAAGTTCTTGTTTACACAGGCTGAGCTGAATATGAGGCAGAGGAGATGGATGGACCTGCTGAAAGATTATGACTGTGAAATCGAATACCATCCGGGAAGACCAAATTTGACAGCCGACGCTTTGAGTCGGAAGGTGAAGAGCACGGCAAGGGATGCCATGTGTCTATCGGCTATGATGGGCACCTACTGCCAGTTAGGATTTGATTATGATGTGTCTACTTCACCAGTACAGGTATTGACCTTATTAGTTGAGCCCGTTATTTATGATCACATCAGGAAGGCTCAGGAGACTGACGAGGAAGTTCAGGGATGGTTGTCATTGGTTCGTCTGGGTCAGTCGTCGAAGTTCATGACGGCTGAGGATGGTTCCTTGAGGTTAGGTGATCGATGGGTGGTTTCGAATACGTCTGAGTTGCGTCAATGAATATTACAGCGAGCTCATTGCAGTAGGATGAGTATCCACCCGGGGCGGAAAGAAAATGTATAAAGACTTATGTAGCCAATTTTGGTGGAGACGAATGAAACAAGATGTCACCACATTCGTCAAGAGATGTCTGATTTGTCAGCAAGTGAAGGGTGAGAGGCAGAGGCCTGGTGGTGAGCTTAGAAGTTTGGAGATACCAGAATGGAAGTGGGAGCACGTATCCATGGACTTCGTGACCCACTTACCGAGAACTGTTTCGGGTTTTGATGCTATCTGGGTAGTCGTGGACATATTGACTAAAGTGGCTCACTTCATTCCATATTGTATGACCTTCGCGTACTTGAGGATGGCTCAGTTATATGTCAGAGATGTAGTGAGATTGCATGGGATCCCTGTTTCGATTGTGTCTGATCGAGATCCACGGTTTACATCTCATTTCTGGGAACGTCTTCAGTCAGCTCTAGGTACAGAATTGAGGTTGAGCATAGCCTATCATCCCCAAACAGACGGACAGACCGAACGTACCATACAGACGCTCGAAGATATGTTACGGGCTTCTGTGTTGGAGTTCGATACTTCTTAGCAGGACTCAGTAGCCTTGGTGGATTTTTCGTATAACAACAGCTACCAGGCAAGCATACAGATGGCTCCTTTTGAGGCTCTCTATGGTAGGAGTTGTAGGACGCCTTTATATTGGGACGATGTGGACCGTAAATTGGTCGGAGGACCATAGTTGGTCCAAGAGATGGAAGAAAAGGTAAAGGTGATCAGAAGGAAAATGAAAGCAGCCCAGGACAGACAGACAGCGTATGCTAATCAACGGCGTCGGCCGTTGGAGTTTCAGTTGGGCGATAGGGTCTTTTTGAAGATCTCACCTTTCAGAGGTGTAGTACGTTTTGGGATGCGGGGGAAGTTATCCCCGAGATATGTTGGGTCATACGAGATCTTACAGCGTGTTGGTACTCTAGCATACCGATTGGCTTTACCGCCCTCTCTGTTCGGTATACACGATGTGTTTCATGTGTCTATGTTGCAGAAGTACGAGCCAGATCCTTCTCATGTGTTGCAACCTTCTGAGGTTCAGATAGAGTCCGATGTTTCCTATGTGGAGCGGCCTATCAGGATTCTAGATCGGGCAGATCGTAGACTACGAAACAAAGTTATTCCTATGGTCAAAGTGCAGTGGGATCGTAGGGGTATCGAGGAGGCCACGTGGGAGACGGAGCGACACATGGTGCAGCACTATCCAGAACTGTTTTCCGGTATGTGATTTATGTTTTGTTTTATATTGGGTAAGTGCATGCTGATTTCGAGGACGGAATCTTATAAGTAGGGGAGTATTGTGATATCCCCGAAATGATTATGTGTTTTTAAACATTAATTATGTTGTGAAGATTATGGTATTAATTCATGGGGTTGAATTAATTATATTGGGGAAAGTTATTTCAGGGTGCATGTGTTATATGTGGGGAATTTGGGGTTGTGGTATAATTATTTGGGGTGGGTGTTAATTATTTTGGTGAAGCATGTTTTTTTTTTTTGGAAATTGAAGTATTTTATTGTTTAAATACTAAAAATATCATGTGAGGATATTTTAATACATCGTGCTAAATACCGGGACCAAAACATAACACATCACACCACCCAGCACCCAACCACACCCTACCAACCCATGCTGATGACTCTGCATAGCTGACCCATACCCCCCACTTGCCCTCATAATTCACTCACTCTCTACCACTCAAATCCACATTTTCGTCCAACTTACCAGCTGCAGGTAGGAGCTTGCGAGCTGCCATTTTGCGTCCTAACACTCTTTTGAATAAGTATTACACTTGTAAGCTTCGAGTGTTCTTGAATTGTCTTTGAGCAGTACACCAGTTTGACTTGATCTTTTATATATCAGTGGACTTCTGCTCTAGCTGAATCTTTAGAGAGATATAACTTCAGTATCTTTCACTGATTGATATTCTTGAATATTCTTATATCGGAGGATTCAACATTAATCTCCATTCTTCGAGAGGCTGTATTTATAGATATCATTGTCTAACGGTAATCTTTCTTTGTATGGAAAGCTTTGCATAGAATCCGTTTCCTTTCTCATTTCATATGAGGTTTATCTTCCTTCCATTTTTGTTTAGCAACGGCTCTTTGAATTTGACGGAATTGGTGGCGATGAATTCGTAGTGCCCGTCGTTCTGATGTACCTTTCTCAGATTCAGTTGTACTTACTTCAACTGGTATTTTAGATCTGCTGCTGAATTCACTTCTTCTGGTCCCGGTAGATGTCTTCATCCAGTAGGTGTCTTCACCCGGTAGCTGTCTTCATCCAGTAGGTGTCTTCACCCGGTAGATGTCTTCATCCAGTATATGTCTCCACCCGGTAGATGTCTTCATCCAGTAGGTGTCTCTTCCCGGTAGATGTCTTTACCCGGTAGATGTTTGTAATCACCAAAACTTAGAAATCGTTTCCCAACAGAGTTCTTCAATCTGTCTCTGACGTATTTATAGCCCAAAAAGTCTAACGATAAATTTTCTAAATTTGGACTGAGATACGCTGCATCAACTTCAAACAAGCGTCCAACATTCTTATTATTTTTGTCTTCTTTTCATTTTCCGTTTACAATATTATGACGCATTTAGTGGCACTGGTGGAGTAGTACAATTTGTAGTGTACTATGTGTCAGATCGGTTGTCTCACTCTGCTGGACTTCAAATAATCTTAGTCTTTTGGATTAACGTCTGCTGACTTCTCAACGTGACATCGTCTACTGGACTAATGTCTACTTATCTTCTCTAAGCGATAGTCTTCTGAGATAAAATTTACTGGTCAATTCTACTGGACACAACTTCATTCGGTAGACTCTGCTGGCCAACCTTCTTCATAACAAGTGGTAGACTCCGCAGACACAACTTGTGAACAAGTTTTACGGCTCCCATTAAGACCATTGCTGGCTATAGCACCACGAAGTAATTTATTAAGTTGATTATACAAAACATAACAAGCAACCTTTTAGGTGTAAACCAAGAAGGTTAACAAATGATTATGCATTCGCTCTTGCCATGTCGTTCCATGCTTCCTTCTCTGTCTCCGCAGACACAACTTGAGATGGATTCTTCGGCCTTGTGCTCGGCTTTGTGGAAATTGGGGTGAATTGGTGGAAGGAATTTGTGTTATGACAAAATAGGGGTAATTAAGGTATGAGAAAAGACTTATAAATAAAGGAAAATAAAAAAATAGACTTATTGAAAGAAGTTTTCTAAAATGTCGATTTAGTTGGAAATAAGGATTTTTGAGATATTTAGTTAAAATATGTTTTAAAAACTGGTACATATTTAGTTTCTTCTAAAGTAAATGTATCATGTACCTAACTCCACCTAGATTATGGACTAGGTTACTAAAACATAGTAATGGGTTATTGGGCTAAACTGAATAAGCCTAGTCTAGTCCATCCAATGTTTCGCCAATCGTGGTGTGTTTTGTAAAATAAAAAAGGGCAAAGTTCAGGCCGGTACCTTTTACTGAATCTTTATTCATCCTAGTCCAGGAAAAAAACTTGCAATCATTTAAGTACACCTTATGTTAAAATGACAAAAGTGTCTTAATAAGAAAAGGCGGCAATTTCAGAAAATTTCATTCTCTTCCTTTCAGCACTACGTTCCAGCTCTTCCCTTCACCACTGCGATTCAAATCGCCTCGTAAATCTCTCTTGCCAGTTACGATTTCTTACAGTTGATTTTTCTCTTCATCTCTTCC
Source organism: Haberlea rhodopensis (assembly GCA_907163345.1). Taxonomy (NCBI): domain Eukaryota; kingdom Viridiplantae; phylum Streptophyta; class Magnoliopsida; order Lamiales; family Gesneriaceae; genus Haberlea; species Haberlea rhodopensis. The sequence continues at coordinate 1,886,289 of CAJQUN010000044.1, read as the reverse complement.
ATTTTCCATTCCATCACTTTTTTCCAGATTTTTTTTCAATTCTGGTATGTGTGTGTATGTATGTTTGTGTGTGTATATGTGTATATATATACTGTTTGTTGCCTTTTGAGGGTTTTTAGTTATTATGCATTATGTCTATGCTTCTTTTCTCATTTTCAGAATTTACAGTCTGAAACTTGCAACAAAGAAGATGACCCAGCGAAAAATTAATTGGTGCACGAAAATTATAAAAAATAACTGGTGCACGAAATTTTTTAAAGTAACTGGTGCACGAAAAGATTGAAAATTAGTAACTGATGCACTAAAAATCAGTAACTGATGCACGAAAATTAAAATCAGCTACTGATGCACGAAAATTTACACAAAGTTAGTGCACAAGTGTTGTATTTCGTGCATCAGTGTTATATTTTAGTGCACCAATGTTATATTTTCGTGCACCAGTTATTTTTTATGATTTTCGTGCACCAAGGTTATATTTTCGTGCACCAAAAGATTGAAAATCAGTAACTGATGCACGAAAATTAAAATCAGCTACTGATGCACGAAAATTTACACAAAGTTAGTGCACCAGTGTTGTATTTTCGTGCATCGGTGTTATATTTTAGTGCACCAAGGTTATATTTTCGTGCACCAGTTATTTTTTATGATTTTCGTGCACCAATGTTATATTTTCGTGCATCAGTTAATTTTTATAATTTTCGTGCATTAGTTACTTTTTATCATTTTCGTGCACCAGTTATTTTTTTATAATTCATGCACCAGTTACTTTTTTATTATTTCGTGCACCGGTTATTTTTTATGATTTTCGTGCACCAATGTTATATTTTCGTGCACCAGTTACATTTTATGATTTTCATGCACCAATTACTTTTTATGATTTTCGTGCACCAATGTTATATTTTCGTGCACCAGTTACTTTTTATAATTTTCGTGTACCAGTTATTTTTCTCTGGGTCATCTTCTTCGTTGCAACATCTTGCTGTCAAACTGTAAATTTTGAAAATGAGCAAACAAGCAGGGACACCAATGCATACCTTACTTCTTCATCCATATGCATCAGTAAAAAAAAAACATACCAACAGACTTTCGATATCTATAATTTAGCATCGGTATTCAAATTTATAATTCACATACACACAGAGTATACACACACACACACGATGAAATGCGCATAGCAGATCCGAAAATTATATTGCAGACTAGTTCGAGATCTTCTTCGATTCAAAAAGATTCCAAATGCTACGAAAATTTAGATGATTCGATTCAAACATATTTCATGTACATAACATTTTAGCAAATACTTTGTAGGGATGAAACGACTAGATGAGGTGACGAGATGATGAAGAAAACAACGATCTGAGAATCGCCGGAAAATTTCAGCATAAAATTTAAGGTGTGGGGCGACGGGATGAGAAAGAAAATAAAGATCTGAAATTAGGTTTATGATATTTTCAACTGAAGGGTATTTTGGTAACTAAAAAATACCTTTTCAAACCAATAGTTAAAAAATTGGACTTATGTGAATATAATTTTCTCCTAAGTGTATTTTTTGGTAAGAAGTTTTTTTTGCAGATTTATTTGTAATAAGTTTCTGTAAACAGCACATGTTTGCAATTTTCCCAATAAAAAAATAGAAAAATGCCACGTGTCTCTAGAGGTGAATCTAGCCTAAAGCTTGGGGGACAAAAACATATCTATAATTTTTTTAAATAAATAAATAAATATATATATATATATATATATATATATAATTTTTTTGAGGACAGCTGTCCCCCAAGGACAAGCACACATTCATCCATGTTTGTTATTTGATGCCACCCCAAAAATACTGTACTTCAGAACGACGTCAAACAAATCGAAAAAAAAAGGATAATCCGTCTTAACCAAGACTCAATAGTCCAATTATTGTAACAAAGTGCAATTCGTATTAGGCTTACGTAATATAAATAATATTTGAAGAGCAAATAATTGCGCTCAAAAGAAAATAATTTTGATATTTAGAGATACTGATGGATTAGGCTGATTACGCAAATCTGGTTTGAAAATAAGTATTTTACCTCATTGTAGTTTTGAAAATAGGAAGATTACCCCCATATAGTTTGAAAATATGCATTTTACCGCATGTAGTTTTGAATATATGCACTTTACCCCCTTGTGGTTTGTGAATAAGTGTAAAATACTTCATTCGTAGATATCATTTTTTGCAAACCACAAAGTGGATAAAGTGTATATATTCATACCCACAAATAAGTAAAATGCTTATTTTCAAACCACATGAAGATAATATGCCTATTTTCAGAAATACAATATGGTAAAATATATATTTTCAGATCTATAATACAGTAAAAAGCATATTTTCAAACCATAAAAAAGATAATTCTGATACTTATAACAAACTCATTTCCCTGTAAATACGAAAAAATAAAGCAATAAATATTAAATCAGAATTATAGTATGTAATTAAGAAAATAGTTGGCGCCAGGAGCCAACCCCGCCTTCTTATTCGTTCATTCCTATAACAAACATTTTCTTCCTCCACAGATACGAGCATTTCCCATTGAAGCACCCTTTCTCCTCTTCAACTTCCAAACTCTACGCTAATGGTGTAATCCATTCCATTGATCTCCGAACCAATACAGTCTCATCGCCAGCCCAAATGAACCCATCTTCCCATCGCCATGTACACACTGGCTTTACCAGCCTTCGAACATCGATAATCTGGTTGATCTTGGCTATCCTTCTAATCTATTCCCTTTACTCCACAAAGCTCGTTTGGAAAAAAGACGGAAGTCCCACTTATTCGTTATCGTCTCCCGTTGTTTCTGCTAAGGAAAGCCTGGAAAAGATTGTGGAAAATCATCCCCCACCTCCGAAAAATTACTCTAAAGAAGGTTTAGGTGATGTGATTTCACCTCCATCTTGTGAAAGAGATGAAATCCATCTTATAGATGTTGTTTTCTGCATTGCTGCGTCGTCTAATCTTTGGGAGCAGAGGAAAGAGTACATAAAGTTGTGGTGGAGGCCTGGGGAGACTAGAGGGGTCGTTTGGTTAGATGAAAAGGTGAGGATTAATCGGAATGAAGGGTTACCGGATATTCGAATTTCGGGGGATACTTCCAAATATAAGTACACGAATAGACAGGGAAAGCGCTCGGCTTTGAGGATCTCGAGGGTTGTTTCGGAGACTCTAAGGTTGGGGATGAAAGATGTGAAGTGGTTTGTTATGGGAGATGATGACACAGTTTTCATGGTAGAAAATGTATTGAGAGTGCTTTCGAAATATGATCATAATCAGTATTACTATATTGGCAGTTCATCAGAAAGCCATATTCAGAATATATTTTTCTCATATGGAATGGCTTATGGTGGAGGGGGATTTGCCATTAGCTATCCATTGGCTAAAGAGCTCGAAAAAATGCAAGATCGGTGTATTCAACGGTATCCGGGGTTGTATGGAAGTGATGATAGGATTCAAGCTTGTATGGCAGAGTTAGGAGTCCCTCTAACCAAAGAAAACGGTTTTCATCAAGTAAGATTTCTGACTACTTTAATATTCGCTTAAAGTGTAATCAGGGACGGACCGAACAGGGAATACACCCGAAGTTTTCAACGTGTATAGATATAGTAAATTTACCATATATATATGTTTTCTTGAAATGCAGTATGATGTGTATGGGAACCTATTAGGCCTTCTTGGAGCACACCCTGTAACTCCACTGGTATCACTTCACCATCTTGATGTAGTGGATCCTATATTCCCCGGTATGACACGAATCGAGGGCCTTAAACGAATATTTGAATCAGTGAAGCAGGATTCAGCCAGCATAATCCAACAATCCATCTGTTATAACAAGAGAAGGAACTGGTCCATCTCCGTATCCTGGGGCTACGTGGTTCAGATCATCAGGGGTATCATCTCTCCTAGAGAGCTAGAAACGCCCACAAGAACGTTTCTGAACTGGTATGTACGAGCTGACTATACTGCATACGCATTCAACACTAGGCCTGTGGCTAGGCAGCCTTGCCAAAAGCCTTTCTTGTTCTACTTGAGCTCTGTTAAATATGATGAGAATAGGAAACAAATAATCGGGGTTTATTCACGTTATAAAGAGTCGCATCCTTATTGCCGGTGGAGAGATGATTCACCTGAAAAACTTGAGTCGATTGTTGTCTTGAAAAGGCCAGATAGTGGCAGGTGGAAGAGGGTAAGTTTGCAACCTCTAATGAAGCCATTTTTTATAATGTAACATGAACTTGATCTTCAAATATGTCGTTTTCATGTCAAATAAACCACTTTTCTTTACTGTGTTTCAGTCACCAAAGAGGGATTGTTGTAGAGTTTTGCCTTCAAGAAGGAACTCGGTTTTGTACCTATGGGTGGATAACTGCAGACAAGGTGAGATTATCGAATTATAGTTTAGACAGATGACTTCATTTTATGGTGAAGTTTGAAGTATTTCACTGCCAAAGTAACCTCAGAGACTCTATCAAGCTTCATTAACAGACACAAGTAGGTAACAAACATCTATCAGTGGCTAGATTTTTATCTCTCTGTAAATGTAACACTGTGAAATATTTTAGTTGTATTTACATCCAATGTCACCTCATGAAATTTTATAAAATCAAAGTTACAATCTGGGAAACTTTCTGTTCTTTAGACTCCTGGCTTAAGAAAAATCATATTTCTTACCAGTTTCTTTATTTTGTTAGGTAGATAGTTTGTTATTGAGTTTCAAACTCTTTCTTAAGCGGGCTTTTATTAAAAAGTAAAACATCAATGCAGAAGAGGAGGAATTGTTTGTGTTTAATAGGTTTTAAAATAAAGTTCACCATGCATTAAAGCTCTTGTGGCCAGCACAACAGTTTAGTCATGGATATATCGATTTCACAAAACACTGATTTTAGATTCAAATCACAGTGTTTTGGTCCAGGTTGAAGCAACATTGCTGGTGCTCTTTTTTTTTAAATTGTGTCAATAAATTTAAAATAAATTAAATAATTAATTTAATGATTAATGTATAAATAATTATTTAATTAGTTTAACTTGTAATAAATAATTAATATAAATTAAGACAATTATTAATTAAAATAAAACAAATTAACTTACGTGTGTATATATATATATATATATATATATATATATATATATATATATATATATATATAATATACATGTTTGGTGCATAAATTGTATCTAGGTACCGTTTGAAGTGATGGATATGATAAGTAATGTAATGATTAAAAAGTTGTGAAATGATTCTAAAAATAGTATGTGATAAATTATATAATGTTTGATTGGAGTATAAGATTGTTGATAAGGATTATTATTTGATAAAATGACAAAAATACCCTCATTATTATAATAATAAAATATAACATTAATTATAATATATATATATACACGTATGTATGTATGTATAATAATAATAATAATAATAGTATATATAATATGTAATAATATATATTATTATTACATTATAATATAATAATAAAATATAATATTAATTATAATATATATATATACGTATATATATATATAATAATAAATATATTATAATATTAATATAATACAATAATCATAATATAAAATAATAATAATCATAATATATATATATAATAACATAATTATAATATATATATTATTATATGCATATATAATAATAATAGTAATATATATATAATTTATATACATTATTATAATAATATATATATATATAATCATAATATATAATAATAAACATAGTAAATATATATATATATAAATATACGTGCGTGCGTCTGTATATATTTATATACATATATATAATAATAATATATAAAAATTATTATATTAATAACATATTATAATTATTATTATTATTATTACATAATAATATATATATATTTATGCATATATAATAATAATAATAGTAATATATATAATTTATATACATTATTATTATTATTATTATATATATATATACATACGTGCGTGCATGTGTATATATATATATAATAGTTATAATAATAATAATAATATATAATTATTTTTGGCGGGAATTTCAAATTTTGAGATAGTGAAAAAGGCGGGAAGGGGTATTTATGTCATTTTGTTATAAAGTGGGATTAGAGTGTGATAAATATGGTGGGATAATTTGTGTTAAAAATCGAAAAAAAACATGGGATATGAAAAGTAATACCGTGATAACTAATGTTATCACGGACTCCAAACGGAGCCTTAATGTATGACTAATTATGTTGGCACTGTCGTAAGGCGTGGCAAGTAATTATGGTAGCTGAACTTTTGTACTGTAATTTAGCACGATACAACAGTTATTATCCTTAATATACAGCTATAAACAAATACATATATATATATATATATATATATATATATATATATATATATATATACTAGTCAAATGACCATCACACAATGCGCAAAAAATAATGCTTGGTGAAAATAGTGGCAAAAACAGTAGCATTAGAATAATGAACAAAAGATGTACCAGTTATTCGAACATTTTCACAAGATGATTTTGAATTATTGGTTTTGTTGTTTTATACAAAAGCCTTGAGGGAGAGATACGTTGAAAAAGGAAAAAATAACAATTAATTTGTTGGCGCATTGTTTTGTATAATCAATTTTCAGGAAAAGATCAGTCACTAATATAGTGTTTTAGAAATTTTCAATTCAAATTTCTCAATTTTTGTTTAAGACATTGAAAATATATCACCACCACTGAAATAAATTTATAATCATTTTATTACAAATATTTTCATAGAATAAACATTATGGCAAAACTATAAAAGATTAAAGTCAATTTGGACCCATCATTTCACTGCTGATTCAATAGCCAAACTTGCGAAGGGAAAATAGTTTGATGGCAAGAAACAAATATTAGGTGCAGTGAGTAACTAACAAAATAGTTATCATGGAAGTTCGAAGGAACCTTCTAGGTCTTACTTTATTCCCTTGCAAGAAGTTACCACTAGAAAATTTTGTTTACGCTCAATAGTATACAACCCACTCCAGCCTATGTAACTCTTTAAGAATTCCTAGTCTCACATAGAATCACACACATTCACATAGACTCAGAAGATTACAAGTATTTTTGTAACATTGTATCTCTTAAAGACAAAATAAAACAATTAAGTGTTGGGATGTTTCCTTGAGCAGCAGACTTGAATCTGAATATTCAAGAATATGTGGGAAGCTTTTTGCTGCTCTTTAATGACTTTGGATATTGTAATAAAGCGGTCGGAAATGATTGAGTCTTGATTGCAGAAAGATTGCGCAAGTGTCAAAAGTTATTTAGCACAAGTGTCCAACGGAAACTTTGCTAAAATTGGCAAATGTACATGTGCCTGACATTCCATTGTTCTTGTTTGCCAAATCCGTTAGCAACGGTTAGTAGAGTTTGATACGTTTGAAGGCAATGCAGAATAGTACTATTTGTGGTGTACTATTTCTCAAAACCCTGCTGGTTTGACGACTGTGTTGGTAAGCGCTTGATCCTAATAATTGGTATCAGAGCAAGGTCATGTGTTTGAGTCACCTAGGAAGCACTTTCTGGGGGGATTGTTGAGGTTGTGTATGCCCAACAAGTCCTTCTGTGTACTCGTGGACGAAGGTGCGGCCATTTGTTTACATATCTTAGGTGCTTTTCAAATCCATCACAATTACCATTATGTTTACATAAATTAGTAAAGAAGTGGATTTGAAATACACCCAATATAAATTCATTCAAACAATTAAATGGATTTGAAATCTATGGCTTCAAATCTATCAATCCAAATACACCCTAAGTGTATATTTCCTTTCTCATACCACTGATTGATCATAAATATACATTTAGATATTGCTACTGAGGAAACTATTGCACTAACATTCTTATGGATCATAACATTTTTTAGGTCTTTATCTAGATATGGCAAATGCGTTATGCTGGACCAGCATGACCCATTTTTCCTTGCTAGCACGGTCCGTTTCCAAAAATGGGGGCCCTATACGTCGCACTTCAAATTTTCTATTTTTTATTTTAAAAATATAATTTATATTAATTAAATAAAATAAAAAATAGTAGAACAAGAAATAGATTGACACAATATAAATGGAATATTCAAATTTATTGATTATGAATTGATTAAATACAAATAAGAACTTAATGGATACATAATTTCCAAATTTAAAAAATAAGAAAGTAAAAAAACACAAAATAATAACATTAAACAATCAACTATCTTTATTTTCATCAAAATATACATCATGTCCTTCTACACTCTGTAATCGGCATCCAACAATTCTTTTAAAAGAATAGACATATCTATGGTATTTGCTTTCATTCTACTTCTTTTTTCATCAAGAACTATTCCACAAAACCGGACTCCGATGTATTCTTGTTTAGCGTTGTCACCACCACGTCAAAACATCAAATATTTCTACTTCTTATTCACTAAAATTAATTACCTGGTTTAAATATAATTGAAGCTCAGTAAATAAAGATGGAGTAGAAGAAGTCGAAGTAGAATCTTGTTTTCTTCTTAACACTATCCACACAGAACTTCACTAGTACTACCATTACTACAACTTTCTCTTATTGAAAAAAGATCAAGCAAATTGTGAGGATAAAATGATTAAACTCCATTTATATAAACAAAACAAATTTAAAAATGAAATAGAAAGTCCAAACAGTCTTTTTTTTTACGGTTTGTATTTGGCAATCTATCGCCAATGACATATGGCGATCGATCGCCAAGTCTTCGTAAAAGGTCCAACACTCATATGTTTTACCGTTTGGATTCGGCGATGATCGTCGATACCATGTTGTATCAATGTCTCTAGATTCGGCGATCGATCGTATAAATTTTTTTTACAAAAAAATGGTGTTGTCGTGTCGGCATGGCCCGTGGGCCAATATTCTTGGCCCAGCATGACCCATGCCTACGGGCACGACCCGTTACTGTAGCTATCTTGGTCGTGCACGTGCAGGGCCTCGTGCCGCCCATCATGTTTGCCATCTCTATCTTTATCTATGCACATGCATGTTTATATATTGATGTAAAGTTTTCATTATGTTCTTTTAAATGTTTGTTCATAATACAATTTTTTATTATTTTTTTAAATGAAATGGTAAATTCATTGATTCACAGACTCAAAAAGTACAATGCGATGAATATAATCTGGATAAGTGGCTAATCCACATGTTAACACAAAGGCATGTTTCGCTAATGTATGTGATGCTTCATTGCCATACTTTCGAACCAACTGTACATCCTCCATTGTAAAGTCCAACATAAATATTTTGATATCAGATATTATCACGCCAATGGACGATAGATTTCTTGAATATTCATTCAATTTCTGGATAACATCCATGCAATCACTCTCAAGAATAATTGTATTCCAGCAATTTTGTCTTGCTAATTCAATTCATTCCCTAATTGCCATTGCCTCGGCCAATTCCGGTGATGTTGGGTGTTTGAAAACTACCAAAAAGATCCTGGAGATAGTCTTTTGAGATGCTTTCATGTTCGATATCTGTAGATCGTGTATAGGATATAGCTGATATGATTTCAATATGCATACTTGATTCATGATACTGAACATAAATGAATTCATATATGCAGCAATTTCTAACATATCGACTCGTTTAAGAAATAACGAATCAAAGAAGTAATGTAATGCATCAAAGAAAGAGGATAATCGATCAAACAAAAATGTCATCCGAACCTGGAGGCTGCGATGAAGCAGGAGAATAAATAACATGAGCTTTTGCAAAGCCTCCTTTATAAGCATCAATAGAGCATTGCTTATTATTTTTATTGGCATAAAGGTCAAGAAGGAAATATTAAAGTTGTGTTTAGATTGACAGATTTGATTTGGGAAATAATTTTGATGATTGATTTCAAATGACATCCAAGATGGATGTATTTGAAATCCATCACAATTACTACTGAAAATGTTTAATTTGATATATAGTGGATTTGAAATTCACTTGAATTTAGTCCATCCAAACAAGTAGAGTAATTTGAAATCCATAAATACAAATGCACTCTAAGGTAATTCAGATGAGTTTTTGCATTGCCTCCTACTTTATTTTACTTCTTATTCTATTAGCAATTTAGCATAAAGGAAACATAGGTAACAAAGAACAGAGCAAGGATACATGAATGTGGTTGTAGCAAAAAATCCGTGTCCTCTTCAACCTGGAAAAGAAAATGTAAAATGGTAGGTGGTTGTAGGTAGATTATCACTTCATAATTTTTTTCTAGGAAGGGCCGAATACATGAAGAATAGTTTAACAGACAAATACATAGAGGCTCTTTTCTTTCAATTTGGATGTTTCAGTGAAATTTGGACAAAATGGTCTCGGTTTTTAATTTTTTTTAGGAGATAAAAATGTTACTTCACTTTTTTGAATTTATTTTTAGGAAATAAAATTGTCATTTTAAATATTAAATCATGTCAGAAATCTGTAGATATTGATTTCACTTCATAATATAAATAAATTTTAACAATGTTGAAAAATATTAATTTTGGATAAAATTGAGATATAATAATAGAATATTTTTAGAAAATGATTAAAAGTTGAACTAAAAGTAGTTATATTAGGATGTATGAAAATCTGTTTTGATAAAAAGAATGAAAATGGGCTTGTAATGTTCGAGCACAGTTTGTGGAGTGGAAAGTAAGGATGGGAACTGAAACCAAACAAAGGAATAATCCATGGATCAAGTACCTCAGCTGCATTCAAACCTTCCCCAAGATTGTCCTCTTCAATTTCATCATCTTCTGCATCTTCGATGAGTTCTTTATCTTCGCTCTGTACAACATCTGCAATATAAAAAAATTACTAGAAGTACTCCAGATAACAAGTGAATAGGGCAACAAGTGAATCGGGCGACCGACGCTTATTCAATTAGCCAACCGAGAGTAGAAGACAGTATCATGTTAGTGATATATATTAATATTGGAACCATATCAAAAGGTAAATACGAAAGCTAAATTATAAATCTGAGAACAAATTCATAAAAAGCCAGGAGGATGTAATCAAAATTTTGCTGATCGATTTAAACCTTCATTAGGATGTTTTCCTCCATTGCCTTTTGAATCCTTCAAATTAATATGAACTCTCTTTGATCTTTCAAAGCGTCTAGAAACAGACTTCAGTATGGATTCTGCACCAGCCTCAGCGTATACGGTCAGAAACCTCTGAGCAACTCGCAATCTCAAGCAATCAAGCACATGAGATGAAAACCATCCCGTTTGCAGCTGGAAAAATAACAGATTGTTGAAAGCTGATCAAGCACAAACGTAGAGAAAGCAAATATGATCAAATAAAAAGTCTAGACTTCTAAATAATGAAAGGGAAACATGAAGATCTCATTTTTACTTTTGGTCTTTCTCTTCTGTGAAAAAAGGCAATAAAAAAATCTCCTGGAATCCCCAAAAATAGAAGACATGAATGTAGAAATAACCGTATTCCCATAGTGCCAAATAAACATTAAAGCAAAAAGTTGCAACCATAAAAATTGACGACAATGTAGTAGGTATCTTTGCAGATATTAAAAAACCAAACCAATTTATTAAGGTCAAAATAACTATTTTCTACTGCTGATCTCCACACGACCCCAACCATAATTACATACTCCACTTGGTATAACAAGTTTCTCCAAACACAATTTGGTTGCTAAAGGTGCTCAAATATTCGGAGCAAATAAATTGTTTGACAAGAGATTTGAAGATTAAAAAACTGCCCAATGAACAATCTAATAGCACATCAAGAAACGAGATAACCAATCGAAACAGACGATAGATATGTTCAAGCTTTGAGAAGTTGCATCATGAACTAGTAGTGGTTCTGTTTAGTTTAACTAGGCCAACCGGGCTGTCATATTATTTAATGTTTACCAAAATGATTCACATAATTTTTTTCAAATATTCAATCAGGTTCCTTGAGAGAAAAATTGATAGCAAAATGTAAATATATCATACGCTGCAGCTTGCTTGACTTGCAGGTTTTCTGATTTCTTGTTGGACATAGTCATCCTTAAGTTCAAAGAGTTGTAATAAAACTTGGCATTTATATTGTAAAACCTCATATGAAAAAATATCCTTCCACCTGTTTTTCAAGCTGCACGTGAAAGATGGAAAATGATTAATATGTGAGAGAGAGATTTAAGCAGCTTAATCATCATCTAAAGAGATTATATTGTTAGCCAGTAACAGACAACTGTATTTCGTTGATAACAAATCGGTTTGTTGGACTGTAGGCAACTTGTTTTGTCCGAAATGCATTTATGTGAATTATCATAACTTTTATCAGTTTAAATGTCCTAAAATAAAAAATAAAAAAGTAGAGATTCTTTATAATTGTACTGAAGTATAGTCAGAATCAAATGAAGAGAAAAGCTAATTTCTGTGTTAGTTTCAAAATTCATAAAAATCCTTACCCAGATGAGACATTGGCATCACAATAGCTTCGTAATGATGGTGGCACTCGAAAATCAGTCTTTTGATATCTAATCAAATAAATCAAAAGAAGTTAGAATTAGTAAATACTAAAAGATTTAACATATGAAGATTTGGATAAAATCAGAGTGTGACACAATCATTGCATTGGAAAAAAGTTGATGAACCAGTGGTCAAGACAAATTTTGCCGGGTGATTAAAATGCTATATTCCCATTTTAACAAATGCTCGAACATACTTTCTCATGATAGAACATGGAGAAAAGATAGAATATATTTTCAGACAACAGATTCCTACAAAAGAAAGTTTTGAAGAAGTTAATTGACCCTGATAGGTCAAGTAGTTTGTAACATCTCATAAACTATTCGTTGAAACCACAATCATTTTTACTATTTTGGAGGAAAACTGTGGAGAAAAACCAAACTTCTGAAGTTGTATAGCCTATAAGCTTTAATTCAACCTCACCGATGAGAAAAAGTTGAGCAAACTATTCAGGCTCAGCAGATTCTTTATATATTTAGAGTTGACCTTTGGGCATCACAATCTCCTTCCCTTGCCAGACCTTCTTTTCTATCCAAACTCCAAAACATAGACAAATTCTTTACTGAATTCAAAATACTCAATTTAGGGAAGCCAAAAAAGTGAGGTAGCCCCTAAAGCCCTAAGCAAGCCCCACTTAACCATTATCCCTATATTGCACCATGTATCACCAGATTGATTAAAGTGATGAGTAAGCTGTGTTCCTCTTGATTCTGTCTCCCTCAGTTTGTCATCCATCAATTTTTTGGTGCCAAAGCTAGTGGGTAGATACAACTTTCCAGAAAAAAGAAGAGTTTTGGAAAAAGCTATAAAACTCGAGAGATCACATAACATTTGAACTGCTGTTTGAGCATCCAAATCTTGATGTTTTTACTTTGCAGTTCAATTAGACAAGTAAAGAAATACCCTTCAAAAACTAAAAGTAATAAATGGAGCTTCCAACATTTTTTGAAATTTTATGTATAAGTGATAGATTTTCTTCGAGTAGCACATTATTCTTGTTTCTTAAGTAGGAGGATTTTGCTTGCATCAACGTAAATTCACTGATGTCTATCTCCTCACTCAAATCTTTTTGCACAAAACTAATTTCTTGCAGTTTTCTCCTGAACCACTCAGGAAATGTATATAAAATCTCCAGAGGAAATTGCACATCTTGGTGCAGCTACACTGCATTATCTAAATTCAAACTCACATGCGCCCAATAAAATTTCAATCAATCAAACCGAATAAGTTCTTCATTAGCATACATAATTGAAACTCTAAAAAGTGACATTCTGCGTTTAACAACACAAAGATGAGAAAGTGTATCTGAATGACAACTAACATGCGAGATTCAGGATCTTTTCGGGGATCATATCCTTTTTTGATCCAGAACCTTAGAAATGGTCCATTTGAGAAGTAATATGCTGCTATGAACAGAAGCCTGGTAAATAAGAAATAAACTCGCATGAACTTTTTACCTTTAATATGATAGTTTGTGTTCTAAGTTACATTTTTGTAATAGCATATTAGACAAGACAGAAAACCTTTTAAGCACATTCCCTCCAACATTCAGGCATTGGTCAATTAAATGTTCTGCTAACGACTCTTTGACCCATATTGGACGCTCATCAAACAATTCACAAACAGCTGTCTGCCACAGCCATCGATCTGAGTCCCTGGGTATGAATTTCTCCCAATATACTTTCTTAGGGATCTGTATGATTGTCAAGTGCAAACAAACAAAACAAATTGGGTGTATAGAATTGAAATTTTGCAGTCGTTTGTCACTCCAAGTGATAAAGTAATACCAATTCCCAAGCCATGATAAAAAGAAAGAAAATTCAATCTCATGGAATACAGAATATATAATCAAAACCAATAACATAAACTAAACAATATTTTAAAAAAAAAGACATGACGTGATAAGTTGTAGTAAAAGCAATTTTGGATCTATTCTTTTTGATAAATATCACACTATGACAAGTCTATCACGTCCGACATTTCTTGCTTCGTTCGTATAAAAACTGGAATTTGATTAGAATGATCAATAACTGATGAATTACTTACAAATATCATATACAATATCCCATTTCTTGCAGAAATATGTCATACTAAATTTATAAAATCTTTCTATCCAAGTACTTTTACCTTTTATTTTTAATAAACTAACTGCATGTTGAGTAAGACAAAGATTTCACAACCGCATCAGGCGAATTGATCATCATTTGAATTTTTTCCGAGTTCTGGTATCAATGGGTCTAATATTATAAGGATAACAACACCTGGGAGACAACTGTTTTAGCTAAGAAAATCAACATAGAGAACTATTGAAAGGTGGAACGACTCTAGGAAAGAACTACGGGTGGCATATTGTTAAATAATCATATTTGAAAACAAAATTCCAAGCAAAGTGAAGTCATGGAAGCGTGTCGAGCTCACATAGAAAAGAGTAGTAGCATGCATGAAAAATGTATAGGGATGGTGTAGCTGATATTTGGACCCAATGAGCATGGGTGTGTGATAAAATCAGTCCAATGGAGAGGTTAATCCTTATTATGAATTCCCAAGTGGACAAGCAGCCTGAAAATTCATTTCGGATCCAAAGCAGTATTTCTAAGTTATTTAGTCTTATGAAGCTCTACCAGCATTCAGCCTTCTTCCATTTCTTCTGAACCAGGTTCAGGAAGTTGAATAACTTTAAAGAACTATATTGAACCGATTCTCATTGATGACATGAAGTATTTTGTTTATCTCATTGCTAATATCTTAAATTATCTTAAATTATACACACAAAATTTCCTATAAGAACTCAAGACCATCATAATCTCCACCACTTTCAAGCAATTTTCAGGTGCACTTGACCTAAAACCTTCCTTACTTTCTTCAGCTCCAAGAGACATATTTCTAATCCTATTGATATTTTTTTCCACCATTAAAACAAATGCAGAACGCAATCGAATCGTTTACTATCATGATGCAGAACACTATCGAATCGTACATTATCATAAAGCAATACAACAACAACAACAACAAAGTCTTTAGTCACAATGGATTGGGGTAGAGTTATCATGAAACATTAAACAATACAAATCAATCTCGTTTCTTGTCCAATATGTTAGCAGTAATACATTGTCCTAAGTTTTTTATTTTGGGTTGCATTATTTCCTTTGCTAATGTCCATGCTAATTAAATCCCACAAGCTGTGTGTCAGGGCTCTAAGCTCAGTGAGGGCTCAGCCTTTGAACCAAGACCCAAGACGCAGCACATACCTTCAATCAAGCAAGCCCTAACCTTGGTGTGCTTTAAATGCCCGACGCCACTTTTGAGCACCGCTTAAGTGTAAGAATATTATATCCAAATGAATGCAAGAAAATATTCATTCATCTTTGCTAATAGACTAATGAGTAATTGTTTTAGTGTCGTTTGATTAGGATGCCTCACTTTACCGAGATGCTTGCCTAGTCTTGCACTATGCTCTACAATGGCCATGCGCCTTAGGCAAAATTGAGCTTATAATAGCTATGCTCAAGTCATGCATTATAATGTCTAAATTGCACTGCAAGTGATTTGTTTTGTTAACACAAAAAAATTCTACTGCAATAGAATGGATTAGGTGACAATCATGGTAGTAAACAAAGAAGTGGATGAGATAGGAAATGGACAAAGCAAATCACATGTAGTAGTTTGCAGACAATATTAACATAAGGACATATATACTTAACAATAAGGATATCTTTGATGTTGAAGTCAATGGCAAGACATTGCTCTAACTCCATCTGCATCAAATGAACAGAAATTTTACAAATTCAAATAAACTAATCAGACAAATTATTAGACGTTATAGAAAACCATAACTAATTGAATATGCAAACAAAAATTATAGTAAGATAACAGTAATAAATGACTCTTTACTACTAGGGTAGATTCCTCCACTAGTGGCTCATATCCTGAAGAATTTAACGAACAAGGATCTAAAATAGTGAGCTTTCATTGAGACCAGGCAAAGGTTTTCGCATTACATAGTCATTCAGAGGTGCAATGACTGCAATATTAGTTCTGAATGTCTGTAAAACAAAAACTAGAAATTTTGGCTTACAGACATTCAAGGGCTAGCATGCAATATATTTTATGCACCTGTAAGATATATCAAAACTGAGAGAACTAATCAGGACGCCTACTACTGCAATTCAATGAGATTCAAAGTAGGGCTGTACATTGACTAAGTTCAGTTGTTTTGATCTTGGTTTCTCTCCTTCTCGGTGTCAAACCATGGTTTTTGGCTTACCTATTTTTCTCGAACCAAAACGGAACCAAAAAAATACATAAAATTTTAAAAATAATGTTGTCTGGTTTTGATTTGAATCTGCAAAGTCCTCTTTTTTCTTAATTTTGATATTTTTTTTCAAATGCAAGCCAAATCTTCAACTCCGTTAAAATAATTAGCACATTTTCTTTAGTGCAATGAGATAACAATCAATATCTCGTATAAAAACAAAAAAGTATCAACTATAAAGTCCATGTAACATAGTTTTTATATTTTAATCATATTTTTCTCATATATATATATATATATATATATATATATATATATATATACATACGGGAAAAACAATTTAATTTGATGAAATAACTTATATGGTTTGGTTTGCTATTAGGTTGAATACATATAACTCACAGAAGAGGCATGTTGTTCAGTTACCATCTAATCTGTGAAATTAAAGTTACAAACAACAGACCAAATTGAATTTTTCGGTTTCAAAACCAAATTGCATTTTTTAGAATTTTTAGGTTTTGGTAACTATGGTTTTTGGTTTATTATTTACACCTGCAGTCCAAAGAATATTACGCAAAATAAGTAATGGAGAGCTGTAGGATTTCTAACCGCAGAATGCATATAAGGTTGAAGTGCTAATCACTACAGAAAAACTAAAATTAGTAGCTTTTCTGCCAACATATCAACTCACCTCCCAGTGCTGCTGCACAACTACCTCTTGTTTCCTTTTCAAGCTCAGATCTGAGCAAGGTTTTAAACTGCAAGTGCAAAATAACTAATAATGAAATCCAAGAATCCACCTTTTTCATGCCATCAGTCATAAAACTACTGTTTTATGCCAAGGCTTTTACTCCTATCAAAAGATGAAAGCACATGGAGGCACAACATACGAGACTAAATATAATATGACACATTATAAAATTTTATAAAAAAAATGCACGAGTAACATAACAAAACGTGAGGATTGTATGTAGTTTCCCTGATTGTAGATATTTTCTTTTTTAGTCTTAACTTCTTCACTTTAAAAAGGAGACACATTGTATTCAGTTAAAATAACAATAATATAGAGATCATATTTCTCTCATGTTTCATTACTTACAAAAGTAAGCGAGATGCAAGACTTGTTGAACTCTAATAAACTATTAATCCAAATCCTTATGTAAAAGTGCATTGTCAAATTCTCTGGTCTCGTATTGTGTGTCTACTAACGAGCCATTATTTAATTCCTCGGGACTTCTTGTGAACGGCTAGTATCTAAGGACAATATTGGACAAATGTGGAAAAAAAGTTCTATGAAAGTTTTCTAATGCATTTCAATGAGAGATCATAAGAACAGTAAATTGATGCTAAAAACAATCCAGTTTAGATAGATATTTCTACAAGATCATGTGTTGTGGCGACGGATATTGTATATAAACCAAACAAAGATTTTTTGGCGTCAATCGGGCACATTAACTCTGTTAACACTCTTAACAAAATATATCTCTCGAAAAGGAAGAAATGAAGGACTTGTAGAGAAAGATAAGGAACAATAGACTAGTAAGATAGTTCTCTCAACTGGCTAGTAGATGTTAGAAAACTTCCAATAATTTTTCACTACAAAAAATCCCTGTTAACAAATGTAAATTAGTAATTGTCCTTTTTTTCTTATTACAATGGGGGTGGATTTATTTTAACGTGGATTCGAACCTACGCCTCTCCCATATTGAGATAAGTTTATGCACTACACCATGAGGGTGGTGGGTAATTGTCCTCTTCAATGCAGCGAAAATTATTATGAACGGTTTAATCTTGTCAAGCTCAAAGTGCTTTATAAGTTCTGTATTAATGACTCCAATAGAGTTGAAAATGGTAATTAGCGAAGAATTTAGCAAAAACATGATGCCTTTGTATTCCAAAAAGAATTTAAGGAAAATATGTTACCAATTTTCTCCAAATTCAATACAAATGGCATTTGAAGTGAATACTAGATTTCTCCTCGAATGAAATTTTATCAGGTCTTAATTTTTCAAGGGTAGAAAAATGATACATAAAAAGGATATAAATAACTTGCAATCTATGTCAAAATAGTGTCAGCAAGCCGAAGCAACTTACATAATTTTTTCTGGCAGATCCTTTATGGAAAAAAGTGGTGGAACTAACATCATCAAATCGTCATGATCAACATCCAGCAAACCACCCTTTTCTACAAATTGCACGAAGAAAGTTTAAAAGATGACAACGCTAGTTCCATGAAAAGCTCAAAAACAAGGAAAAAAAACCCTTACTGAACCGTGGTTCTACTTCATCCCAATTTATTTTTTTCCTCCGAGCATTATCAGCATGAACAGCAAGAACATGCTGGTAATCAACCATCCCTTCAGAGAATAGCAGAAAGATGAAATGAAATGAAAAACAAAGAAATGAATTTTCGCAGCAATTGCAAACAAGAAGGTGATTGGGAACATAAGATAGAACAGGTCAGCCTAACCATTGAAGTGATACGCCTCAGACACTGGAGCAACAATATCGGCAAAAAGCTGCTCATGAGCTGCAGTCTGTCTCTGTACATCAACTTCAGAAGAATCTGGAAGGGGTTCAGACTCAGGCTGAACAATCTTTTGTGAAGTTTCAGATAACTTAGAAAAGGTATTGTTCTGTTCAAGATTAATTGTTGATGGTTGTTCAGGAACTCCATCATTGTTGTTTATATTTATCGATATCTTGACTTTCTTTTTTGAAATTTTTAATAAAAAATTATTGCAGGGCTGGAGCTCTCCAAAGGCTGGATGTGAATACGGATCTTCCGGGCGAAAATTTAGCTCCAACTTGTTTGACTTATTGGCATAGACCTGAAAAAATAGAGATTTATGTGCCACATGAGGAAATATATGTATTTCTACACATTAACCGAACTACGTAAACTTAATGAAAGACTGAATAAAATAATGATCAAGCCAATCCGATCAGCTGTTAATAAAGTAAGTATCGTACAATCTCTCCTCTAGATTCTTTGCATACCAAAGTTGAAACATATAAGCAAGCACAATACAACAAGATCAATATCATGAAGGTATGGCAAGGATAAGTGATGTGACTCAACAACCTCCCCGGCCATGTTCAGAATGTTATTATAACTATCCCATCAATTGGCTAGGTTCTTTAGATGTCAATGTTAAAACACCTCAGCTAGAACAACAAACAAGAAAAACAAAATAATGAAGGCATGCGAAGTATGAACGAAATAGCAAGATTTTATGGGAACAATCTTATAGTTTTTCTCTCATAATATCAACCCTGTTACGGTATCTGCTCCAAATTCCCTTTGAAAGGGTGGCACCAAAATAACTTCTCTTGTTACTATTAATAGTTTAGTTAAACTTCACCACAAAACAGTATACTAACAAGTGTAGAAGATTCAAGCCATATCCTTTATCGATAAATTGAATCTCTCAAAATAAAGGATTAAAATTCTCTCAAAGTCTTCAACTATCATATCCTTTCCTTCATAGTCCTAATCTCTTAAAAATTGTGCTCATATATTTTTATCTTATCATCTGCCACATCTAATTTTCACATGTGATAAGTCAGGAGTTCAAAACCCTCAGAAAGCAATCCCCCATATATTTCATTAAGTTGGTTTTGGATGGCTTTGTTACCTAATGCCCAACCAATTTAACGAGCACATTTTAAATATTAATTTTGAGCATAATATCCAGCATACATGCATGAGTACTAAAACTATTAACCGACGATCTCTCCAGCTCGAGCTTTTGGCACAAGCAATTTCAAAAATGAGTCATAAAGAAAAGTTCCTCCCATTTTTTATCACTAAAAGATTACAAGTAAATAGTGTCAACTGACCATGACAATCAACATTTTGGCTAACGACGCCAAATGTATTCCAAATTTATTTTTGTTGAAACCTTTCGTTTCCATATGCATTTAATAGATTGTGAACGCAACCACCATAGACCCTTACTTAAAAAGAGACAATGATATAAAAATTATTGATGCCAATTGGTGGCCATAACCCATCAGTAGTCCCATCTCTCTGGCACAGATTAAAACATCCTTCTTGAGTCTTGACCACACCATTATTCAAAATTATCCCATCAATATCTATACATGGTTCTTCCCCTATCTAGGAGTCAAAGCTGCAAGTCTAGACATACCGGCTATGTTACAAGTCTAGAATGAAATTGATCAACATTTATTCACCTCATATTGAAAGACAAACACAACATGCCAGGAATCTCGAGCCGACTATCTATATATACAGCACACAATAAAATAGAATCTAATAAGAGTCCAGACACCATCAAACATTCAATGGTCACTTCAGAGTTGAAATAATCCACTAAGAAATATAAAAGGTAAGGATAATTACGGCTACAATTGTCGCAAGGATAGAGTTAAGCACACCTTGAGAATGCCTTCAGTACCACCCAGGGTCTCGACGGCACGCTCTATGGAAGAAGGGTAATCAGGGTAGTGTACAGCGAACGCCTTGCCCTTGCTGGGTAATACACCCGAAATTGTGCCACCCACGATGATGCCCATAGCTAATATGATCTGTGTCAATCCAATATTTGTGATTAAATACACTAGTCATATTCTATTCTCCAAATAAACATCTTCAGCTTTCTGGTTTTTTTATGTTTGCCACCAAACCAGGTAATCTCCTCACACGGAATTAACAACAAAAGTTCTCCTTTTTTTTTCCAATAAAGCTTAAAGCTTTAAAAAATGTCAAGATCGATTATTTACCTGTTAACTTGACTGCATGATTCCCAACCAAGACTTGCATTAAAGAAACGAATTCTATTCCCCTTGTTTACGACAATGGTTTGCTTTTCGATTGAAACTACGTAGAGTGCGACAGTATCAGGTAGATATTAAACAACTTAACAGAGAAGTGTCGGAAGCGGCAGCGGAGTAGCGGGATGAAATCATCTTATGGAGACGATGGGAGGAGAGCACCAAATACCGGAAACGAAAATTTCAAAATTTCAATATAATTATATATAATATAATATAAAATATCAATGCCAAAAATTTAAGTTTTTTCATTAAGAAAACTCAAAAAAAAAATCATAATAGTCAAACTTAATTATGAAACTAATTTTCATATCATAAAAAAACTTAATTCAAACTCCCTACTGCAACTTAAAATTTTGTATAAACTCTCTATCTTATTAAAATGAATATGATACCCATCTATTAAAAGTTGAACTTTTAATTTTGAGAAATCATTACAATCGGTACAAAAGCTATATATAATTTTGGAACACGTTACACATAAAATCGGTATGAAATCTATACATTTTTGGTACAAGTTACAAATAAAATTGGTATGAAACCTATACAATTTTTTGTACTTATTATACGTGTAGATGGTATGAAACATGTACAATTTTGATACTAGTTACACATGAAGTTGGTATGAAACCAATATAATTTTGGTACTAGTTACACATAAAATTGGTATAAAACATATACTATATTCGGTACTTATTACACGTGAACTTGGTATGAAACATATACCATTTTTCGTACTAAATATACATAAAATTGGTATGAAACCTATACAATTTTGGTACTAATTATGAATAAAACTGGTACGAAAGTTATACTATTTTCGTTACTTATTACATATGAAATTGGTATGAAATATTTAAAATTTTGGTACTAGTTACACATGAAATTGGTATAAAACCTATACAGTTTTGGTACCAAATACACATGAAATTGATATGAAACATATACTTTTTTCGGTACTTATTACACATGAAGTTGGTATGAAGCATATACAAATTTGTACTTATTACACTTGAAGTTGGTATGAATCATATATAATTTTGGTACTAGTTACACGTGAAGTTTGTATGAAATATATACTATATTCGAAATTTATTACACGTAAAGTTGGTATGAAACCTATACAATTTCGGTACCAATTATGCATAAAACTGGTATGAAACACATACAATTTTGATACTAATTACGAATAAAATTGGTCCAAAACATATTCTATTTTCAGTACTTATTACAAATGAAATTGGTATTAAATCTTTACAATTTTGATACTAGTTACATATGAAATTGGCATGAAACCTATACAATTTTGGTACAAGTTACACATGAAATTGGTAAGAAACATATACTTCTTTTGATACTTATTACACATGAAGTTGGTATGAAAGATATACAATTTTGGTACTTATTACACTAGAAGTTGGTATGAAACATGTTAGTTCCGGATTTTAAAGATGACAAAACAGATCAGACCGATCGAGCCATGTCAAAACAGATCCGACCGATATAGTCTATCGCAAAATCAGAACGGATTGATGCAAACCAGTCTGTCCAGATCGAAGCACAGATCAGCTCAACAAAGATCAGATCAGAGCAGACAAAGTTAAATAAGCTTCGTCCTTCAGTCCGAATCATTAACGGCTATTTATTGAAGCATTTAATGATGCATTTAATGCTGAAAAAGACCAAGGACTGAAGATTACCTTAAAAGGTAAGTAGACAAAAGAGAGTCTACCTGACAAACGCCGAAAGCACAGACCAGAAGGGAAAGTGCGAAGAAGACTGAAGCTTGTTTAGAGAATGAACAGAGTCAAGAGTTGCACAGGAAAGGAAATAGTGTCGTTGGTATAAACAACTATATAAGGATGCAACTAAGGTACTCGAAAACAGAGGACCGATCAATCTAAACAAAAAGAACACAAGCCTACAAGTAAAAAGATTCTTGAGCAGAACCGTCGCTGAAAGATACTCACCTTACCAGTCTGCTCAAAGTTTTCATAAGCACAGCTTATTGTAATATTTTATGGTCACTCTGTGCATAGATAAATTCAATCTGTTTTTTTTTTTGTATTTGGTCTAAGATAGAAGAGTGAGATTCAATTGTAACTGTCAGACAGATTGTGTCTGAACAGATTGAGAGACGAGGAGTTTCAGTCTGGTAGTGGGGTAAATCCAGCTGAATCGGGTTGTACAAGTGGTTGTATTACTCAAAGTCTTCTAGTGAATCCTTCCTTGACTGGAAGAAGGGGAGACGTAGAAGGATTTGCCTTCAAACTTTCAGAACACATATTGTCTATTTACATTATGTATTGCGTTACATTTTATAAGCCATCAAGCCGTTCTTACTAGCCAAATACACCCTAAGTGTTATTTCTTTTCTCATACCACTGATTGATCATAAATATACATTTAGATATTGCTACTGAGGAAAATATTGCACTTACATTCTTATGGATCATAACATTTTTTAGGTCTTTATCTAGATATGGCAAATGCGTTATGCTGGACCAGCATGACCCATTTTCCTTGCTAGCACGGCCCGTTTCCAAAAATGTGGGCCCTATACGTCGCACTTCAAATTTTCAATTTTTTATTTTAAAAATATAATTTATATTAATTAAATAAAATAAAAAATAGTAGAACAAGAAATAGATTGACACAATATGAATGGAATATTCAAATTTATTGATTATGAATTGATTAAATACAAATAAGAACTTAATGGATACATAATTTCCAAATTTAAAAAATAAGAAAGTAAAAAAACACAAAATAATAACATTAAACAATCAACTATCTTTATTTTCATCAAAATATACATCACGTCCTTCTACACTCTGTAATCGGCATCCAACAATTCTTTTAAAAGAATACACATATCTATGGTATTTGCTTTCATTCTACTTTTTTTTTTATCAAGAACTATTCCACATGCTCTAAAACCGGACTCCATGTATTCTTGTTTAGCGTTGTCACCACCACGTCAAAACATCAAATATTTCTACTTCTTATTCACTAAATTAATTACCTGATTTAAATATAATTGAAGCTCAGTAAATAAAGATGGAGTAGAAGAAGTCGAAGTAGAATCTTGTTTTCTTCTTAACACTATCCACACAGAACTTCACTAGTACTACCATTACTACAATTTTCTCTTATTGAAAAAAGATCAAGCAAATTGTGAGGATAAAATGATTAAACTCCATTTATATAAACAAAACAAATTTAAAAATGAAATAGAAAGTCCAAACCGTCTTTTTTTACGATTTGTATTCGGCAATCTATCGCCAATGACATATGGCGATCGATCGCCAAGTCTTCGTAAAAGGTGCAACACTCATATGTTTACCGTTTGGATTCGGCGATGATCATCGATACCATGTTGTATCAATGTCTCTAGATTCGGCGATCGATCGTATAAATTTTTTTTACAAAAAAATGGTGTTGTTGTGTCGGCATGGCCCGTGGGCCAATATTCTTGGCCCAGCATGACCCATGCCTACGGGCACGACCCGTTACTGTAGCTATCTTGGTCGTGCCCGTGCAGGGCCTCGTGCCGCCCAGCACGTTTGCCATCTCTATCTTTATCTATGCACATGCATGTTTATATATTGATGTAAAGTTTTCATTATGTTCTTTTAAATGTTTGTTCATAATACAATTTTTTATTATTTTTTTAAATGAAATGGTAAATTCATTGATTCACAGACTCAAAAAGTACAATGCGATGAATATAATCTGGATAAGTGGCTAATCCACATGTTAACACAAAGGCATGTTTCGCTAATGTATGTGATGCTTCATTGCCATACTTTCGAACCAACTGTACATCCTCCATTGTAAAGTCCAACATAAATATTTTGATATCAGATATTATCACGCCAATGGACGATAAATTTCCTGAATATTCATTCAATTTCTGGATAACATCCATGCAATCACTCTCAAGAATAATTGTATTCCAGCGATTTTGTCTTGCTAATTCAATTCATTCCCTAATTGCCATTGCCTCGGCCAATTCCGGTGATGTTGGGTGTTTGAAGTGTATGCTGCTCCAAGCAAGACAATGCTCATGATGATCCCTTCCTATAGCCCCAAACCCAGCTGAGATACCCATATGCAAGAGGGCTGCGTCAAATAGCTATCCAATATTCTTCCTAAAGTGCATTGCCATCCTATACACTTGCTCATTTTACATAATTGACATTCAAAATCACAGCAATAGCAACACTAAATAAAAATAATATTTGCAAAACCAAAAAAAGAATGTAGAAAGTGCAAAAAAAATTAGAAGTTTCTAAGAATTATTATTATAAGGTTGTGACATTAGTTTTTCTAATATACATAGAGAGATCCAAATACCAATCATGAGCTATCGCTCATGCCTCAGTTAATATTCCCCAACACTCCCCTCCTAATATTTATCCGATTTGCAATTTACAGAAACCGAAAAACATTATTTTGGCTCCACAATTAATCATAAAACTTGGATATTGTCATTGTACCAAAATTTATAGCATAAAGCAATTTACCACTTCTAATAATTACAATGAGATTCTATGACATTTAAATACTTACAAAGACAATGTAAAGATCAACCTAACAACAAGATCAAAAAATGTCAATATATATCCTTTTATTATCAAGTAAGCAAATCACATAGTTATCTTTCTATGTAAGTTAGACCAAGTATTTAAAGTTCCCTCGAGGAACTGCCAACTGAAATCCATTTCCTATACAGTATACAGAGATGTAGCTGTCTTCAAACTACTAATGGCAACATTTAGAACTTCACAAAATTTACTTAAATATTGCTTGCTCCAAGCCACCTTTGACTGGACTAGAAGATATGGAGTCGGAAGACGGGAATAGAATCATGAAACGAGCAAAGAAAAGCAGAGGGGGACAAATAGACGACCCTTTAAGAAAGAATACTCCAGATTGGTCTTTTAGTATTCCTCACCATTGGAGTCGTCATCATCTTCATCACTACACTGTTCATAAATCTGATATTCTCCATCATAAGGGTCAGCACCTTGCATTTCATCACCTCCTGCAGCGGCATTAAAGGGAAAACTACCAAAAAGATCCTGGAGATAGTCTTTTGAGATGCTTTCATGTTCGATATCTGTAGATCGTGTATAGGATATAGCTGATATGATTTCAATATGCATACTTGATTCATGATACTGAACATAAATGAATTCATATATGCAGCAATTTCAAACATATCGACTCGTTTAAGAAATAACGAATCAAAGAAGTAATGTAATGCATCAAAGAAAGAGGATAACCGATCAAACAAAAATGTCATCCGAACCTGGAGGCTGCGATGAAGCAGAATAATAAATAACATGAGCTTTTGAAAAGCCTCCTTTATAAGCATCAATAGAGCATTGCTTATTATTTTTATTGGCATAAAGGTCAAGAAGGAAATATTAAAGTTGTGTTTAGATTGACAGATTTGATTTGGGAAATAATTTTGATGATTGATTTCAAATGACATCCAAGATGGATGTATTTGAAATCCATCACAATTACTACTGAAAATGTTTAATTTGATATATAGTGGATTGAAATTCACTTGAATTTAGTCCATCCAAACAAGTAGAGTAATTTGAAATCCATAAATACAAATGCACTCTAAGGTAATTTGATCGCTTTTATTTTAAACAATTAATTCCAATCTAGCGATTTTAGACCGCAAGTGCACGGTGTCAAGTTTTAATATAGATAGGAAGATACGGATTGTCGAACCCACATGGACTAACAAGTAAGTACCAAATAAGATGTCTTTTAACTATATTTAACCTACGATAATAAATTGATAATCAAACTAAGCTAAATTAAACTACTCTAATCCAACCAAGTCAATAAAAGTAAACGAGAAAAATCCACAAGATAAGATTATCGAGACTTTGGCTCACCAATGTAATTCCCTACAATTCTCGATTGAATATTCAAATATTTCTATGGTGACGAGTTCTCCCAATTTATCTAATACACTCTCTCGAGCTATATTAAACCTAACACCAAATTGCAGTAAGTAACTCTCGTTCACTTATTTAACAATTCAATGTTGCATAAGATCCATGAAAACTCCTAGCTTTCAATTATAAAAATCTATGGCTATCACGCATGTATTTGACGTCATCTCTCGATCTCGGTCTTAAATCCATGGTATGAATTATTAATTCCGTATCATAAAATCATCTCTCGATCTCAATTATGATACTAACATCATTCAAAGGTGATCAATCCTCTAAAAGCATGAAGAACATAAAACATACGCAAAGAACTATAAGAATTCAATCATTAAATCATCAAATCGAAGGTTCATAACAAATGTTCGTCTAGCCTCGATAAATAAAATTAGTTCCTCATAATAAATCAAAACACAACAAAACTAAGAATTTAAAGACAAAGAAAAACTCCCAGCGTCGACTCCGGTTGTAGATCTTCGCTCCTTCTCTTGCTTCCTTCTCGATCGTCTCTTTTTATCGCCTTGTTGGGTTGTTCCAATTCCTAGGATGAATAGGTGAAGATGGATGAAAGTTGAATGGTAGAAGGATGGAGAGGTGAAGAAAGGATGGACGTGAGAATGATGAGTGGAAGAATGATGGAGGTATATGGCTGGATGGGGTGAAGGAAAGAGATGTGTCAAGAGGCGTATGGTGAAGGTGGCGTGAGGTTTTTGATGGTGAATGGGTGTGTGGAGGCTATTCCCTAGGTTTAAAATCTGATTTTGGGTTGTAAATCTCGTCCATATGTATAGGGGAAAGAATTATGGACTTCCATTTTGCATCCAAACTCTACAAGGAAGTTTTTTTCTCAAAACTGCTCGTCCCGATCGATCCGAAAAAGTGGCCGATCGATCGAGCCTTCCAGTAAGAATTTCGCTCAGTTTTCAGCCTTTCTCGATCGATCGGAAATGGCATTTCCGATCGATCGCCCTTCACAGTAAGTTTCTTCACCTTTTTCAGCTTCTGGCGAGTTTCGTATTTTGGCCGTAACTTTCTCATACGAACTCCAAATTTGATGAATCAGTTGTCCACGCGAAGATAAGAGAAAGTTATACAACTTTTATATGGACCACATTTCCAAAACATGGCTCGAACATATAGTAATTTGAGGAGAAAGGAGCAACATGTGTCTTGGATTCTGGTTTTATCCTCTTTTCTTCAACTTTATTCAATTTTTCATCATTTTAGCTTGATTTCTTCCCTTTTATGAATTTCAACATTGATTCCTGAAATAGAGAAATATATATCATAAACCATAAAATAATCCAAGAATCAACACGAAAACATATACATATCATAGCCTAAAAACGCGTAATATTCAACCCTATCAACTCCCCCAAACTTATCACTTAATCGTCCTCGATTAAGCATTAAAATCATAAGGTAGAGTTCATTCTTGATATTTGAAACAATTATTTCATGACTTGCTTATTCTCAGAAATCTCATGCACATATACAAAAGTTGACAAGACATGTTTTCTCCTAAATCAAGTAACACATCTCAAAATCGGAACGTGTGTGTGTGCTATAGTCAATCTTTAGCACATATTCAAGATCAAATCATGTTAATCAACTCAAAGTCGAGATTACCATCAAGCATTACATAGGCCTATTTTCAAACAACTTCTCCACTAATGATAGTTACTCCCTAGACTTGGATCAAAAGGACTTTTTAAGCTTGTAATGTAAGACCTTTGGTGTTGGCTTCAAAGAACAGATAGGGTAAGCGCAAAGAAGAGAGTATAATCATTTACAATTCAAATGTTTCGCACACATCGAGCTTCTCTTCTTTTTTCAGCCTTGGCCACTTTGGGTCTTATTTATTCAATCTTTTTCTCAAGGCTTTTTGTCTCTCTTTTTTCTTTTCTCATTCATCAAATTTTTTTTCTTTCAATAAGCTCGTCAAGATATAACAATTTAAGTGCATCGAATGATATTCATTATACTCCCTTAGGGTAAGGATAACTTTTTCATTTAGGCTCAAATAAGGGTAAGTATAATGAGTTTTCCAAGAATGTCGAATGGGGTCTAATTATATGCAATGCATATACCATTCTTTTTTCAATAAAGCTCAAATGGGACACTAGGGATTGATATAGACTAGGTAAGCTTGAAAGGCTCAAACGTTTCAAAGATCGCCTAGATAATTTCCAAGTCAAGTTTGTAACTATAAAATTTCGCCTCAAAGTGTTAGCATCAAATAAGTTCTAGGATAACTCTAAGATGCTCAAGACAAATCATCAAGTTCACAACAATTATCACTATTCAACATGCAATCCACAAGATCATGACTCATTGTGCTCAATATATTCCTCATTCTTGACATGCTAACTCAAATTAGGATATTCATGTACAAGTCCAATCACAAATCAAGTTCATATGCATAGTGAGATCAAAATCCTCATTGAATAGTCAATACTATAATTCATTCTTTTCTCAAGTTTGAACTCATAAAAAAAAAATTTAAAATTTTTTAGCTCATAATAATCGGACGATTCAAGTGTCATTTAAGCACACAACATGTGGTTAAAACAAGTAAACATGCAAGCTACTACTCCCCCAAACTTAAATCAAACATTGCCCTCAATGTTTAAAAGAATCGAAAGGGAAAAAGTGAACTCCCCTGATCAAGACGCTTGCATGAGGGTTGAGGAAGATTTGCTTTTGAAAGCTCCACTGTTGTAGGGGTTCATCGCTCCAACTAAGTACCTAGCAAGAGAAGAATGCAAATGGTAAACTAGTCGACTTGAGAGATAAACAAAACTAAAATGCAAAAACTGAAAAAGTAAAAGAAAACTAAATAACAAAAGGATACGCTTGGGTTGCCTCCCAAGAAGCGCTGATTTCTAGTCTTCGGCTTGACCATCAGAAGCAACCATCAAAGAGCGGCTGCCGCCCATAGTAAGTATCGTATGATACCACTAATGGGTCTTCATTCAGTATGCCCTCAAGATTGGCAAGATTGTAGCAGTGTACGATCGTCGCTCCAACAACATTCGTCTTTAAATGGCATGCATGGGAGAATGATTCTTGACTTGGCTTCATATGGAGGATGTAGTGCGGTGAAGTTGGCATCGACGGAGAATATGAATCCACATAAGGCATAGAACATGTCTCCATCGATGGGCTTAAATCAGAATCTTCGAACGTCTCTTCCTTCTTCAACATCACACTCAACTCATCTTCACATGGGAACTCCTCGGATGACATCTCTGAAGTAGTCTCAATCTCTTGAAGAGGCTCAAGTTCCCTCGACTCTTCCACACTAGTAGGATCACTCCCCCAAACTTGGTTGGTTGAGTGATTGTCATCATATAACCAAACTCGATTCGTCGCCTCTTGATTTGTAGCCTCATCTCTTCCTCTTGGCAACTAGTTGAAATTGTTTCCATGAGGACGGCCATTTGCTGCTCCAGGTGACGCATAGGGTTGGTTTGGCACTCTAAACTTTTCTCGGTTGATGCCAAGAATCTTACTAAGGTATCTTCTAACTGAGTCGTGACCGCTGCAGAACTATCTCTCCTCTCTTCGCGATGTTCAAATGGTTGTGGTGTATCAATAGGGTAGTGAGGCTCCGGTGGGTATTGGTGACTCCAACCTTGTAGTGAAGGATCACAATACCAGTGATAATCGAAGTCCGCCATATCATTGAACAGGTGTAACACACTGTCCTCGTCTCTATCAACCAGGGGACTCTCAGTCATCAGTGCTCCGCTCAATACCCATTCTCGTGTCTGGACATCCAACCCTTTGAAGAAATATTGCAAGAGAGTGTAGTTCGAAAAGTTGTGATACCGGAATGTGTTGGCCAATTCATTGAATCTCTCCCAAACAGCGTAGAACGGCTCGGAACGTTGTTAGGCAAAGCTTGTGAAGGCTTGTTGATGTAGCATCTCCAAGTACCTAACAAGACAAACAAACAAAATAATTTAATAAATTTTTTTTTTTCGAAATAAATATATACAAAGGAAAAATGGTTAAATTACAGTCAAAGCTTCTCGTATGATATTACTAAAGTTAGTCCCCGGCAACGGCGCCAAAAACTTGATCGCTTTTATTTTAAACAATTAATTCCAATCTAGCGATTTTAGACCGCAAGTGCACGGTGTCAAGTTTTAGTATAGATAGGAAGATACGGATTGTCGAACCCACATGGACTAACAAGTAAGTACCAAATAAGATGTCTTTTAACTATATTTAACCTACGATAATAAATTGATAATTAAACTAAGCTAAATTAAACTACTCTAATCCAACCAAGTCAATAAAAGTAAACGATAAAAATCCACAAGATAAGATTATCGAGACTTTGGCTCACCAATGTAATTCCCTACAATTCTCGATTGAATATTCAAATATTTCTAAGGTGACGAGTTCTCCCAATTTATCTAATACACTCTCTCGAGCTATATTAAACCTAACACCAAATTGCAGTAAGTAACTCTCGTTCACTTATTTAACAATTCAATGTTGCATAAGATCCATGAAAACTCCTAGCTTTCAATTATAAAAATCTATGGCTATCACGCATGTATTTGATGTCATCTCTCGATCTCGGTCTTAAATCCATGGTATGAATTATTAATTCCGTATCATAAAATCATCTCTCGATCTCAATTATGATACTAACATCATTCAAAGGTGATCAATCCTCTAAAAGCATGAAGAACATAAAACATACGCAAAGAACTATAAGAATTCAATCATTAAATCATCAAATCGAAGGTTCATAACAAAGGTTCGCATAGCCTCGATAAATAAAATTAGTTCCTCATAATAAATCAAAACACAACAAAACTAAGAATTTAAAGACAAAGAAAAACTCCCAGCGTCGACTTCGGTTGTAGATCTTCGCTCCTTCTCTTGCTTCCTTCTCGTCTCTTTTTATCTCCTTGTTGGGTTGTTCCAATTCCTAGGATGAATAGGTGAAGATGGATGAAAGTTGAATGGTAGAAGGATGGAGAGGTGAAGAAAGGATGGACGTGAGAATGATGAGTGGAAGAATGATGGAGGTATATGGCTGGATGGGGTGAAGGAAAGAGATGCGTCAAGAGGCGTATGGTGAAGGTGGCGTGAGGTTTTTGATGGTGAATGGGTGTGTGGAGGCTATTCCCTAGGTTTAAAATCTGATTTTGGGTTGTAAATCTCGTCCATATGTATAGGGGAAAGAATTATGGACTTCCATTTTGCATCCAAACTCTACAAGGAAGTTTTTTTTCTCAAAACTGCTCGTCCCGATCGATCCGAAAAAGTGGCTGATCGATCGAGCCTTCCAGTAAGAATTTCGCTCAGTTTTCAGCCTTTCTCAATCGATCGGAAATGGCATTTCCGATCGATCGCCCTTCACAGTAAGTTTCTTCGCCTTTTTCAGCTTCTGGCGAGTTTTGTATTTTGGCCGTAACTTTCTCATACAAACTCCAAATTTGATGAATCAGTTGTCCACGCGAAGATAAGAGAAAGTTCTACAACTTTTATATGGATTACATTTCCAAAACATGGCTCGAACATATAGTAATTTGAGGAGAAAGGAGCAACATGTGTCTTGGATTCTGGTTTTATCCTCTTTTCTTCAACTTTATTCAATTTTTCATCATTTTAGCTTGATTTCTTCCCCTTTTATGAATTTCAACTTTGATTCCTGAAATAGAGAAATATATATCATAAACCATAAAATAATCCAAGAATCAACACGAAAACATATACATATCATAGCCTAAAAACGCGTAATATTCAACCCTATCATAATTCAGATGAGTTTTCGCATTGCCTCCTACTTTATTTTACTTCTTATTCTATTAGCAATTTAGCATAAAGGAAACATAGGTAACAAAGAACAGAGCAAGGATACATGAATGTGGTTGTAGCAAAAAATCCGTGTCCTCTTCAACCTGGAAAAGAAAATGTAAAATGGTAGGTGGTTGTAGGTAGATTATCACTTCATAATTTTTTTTCTAGGAAGGACCGAATACATGAAGAATAGTTTAACAGACAAATACATAGAGCCTCTTTTCTTTCAATTTGGATGTTTCAGTGAAATTTGGACAAAATGGTCTTGGTTTTTAATTTTTTTTTAGGAGATAAAAATGTTACTTCACTTTTTTGAATTTATTTTTAGGAAATAAAATTGTCATTTTAAATATTAAATCATGTCAGAAATCTGTAGATATTGATTTCACTTCATAATATAACTAAAGTTTAAAAATGTTGAAAAATATTAATTTTGGATAAAATTGAAATATAATAATAGAATATTTTTAGAAAATGATTAAAAGTTGAACTAAAAGTAGTTATATTAGGATGTATGAAAATCTGTTTTGATAAAAAGAATGAAAATGGGCTTGTAATGTTCGAGCACAGTTTGTGGAGTGGAAAGTAAGGATGGGAACTGAAACCAAACAAAGGAATAATCCCTGGATCAAGTACCTCAGCTGCATTCAAACCTTCCCCAAGATTGTCCTCTTCAATTTCATCATCTTCTGCATCTTCGATGAGTTCTTTATCTTCGCTCTGTACAACATCTGCAATATAAAAAAATTACTAGAAGTACTCCAGATAACAAGTGAATAGGGCAACAAGTGAATCGGGCGACCGACGCTAATTCAATTAGCCAACCGAGAGTAGAAGACAGTATCATGTTAGTGATATATATTAATATTGGAACCATATCAAAAGGTAAATACGAAAGCTAAATTATAAATCTGAGAACAAATTCATAAAAAGCCAGGAGTATGTAATCAAAATTTTGCTGATCGATTTAAACCTTCATTAGGATGTTTTCCTCCATTGCCTTTTGAATCCTTCAAATTAATATGAACTCTCTTTGATCTTTCAAAGCGTCTAGAAACAGACTTCAGTATGGATTCTGCACCAGCCTCAGGGTATACGGTCAGAAACCTCTGAGCAACTCGCAATCTCAAGCAATCAAGCACATGAGATGAAAACCATCCCGTTTGCAGCTGGAAAAATAACAGATTGTTGAAAGCTGATCAAGCACAAACGTAGAGAAAGCAAATAAGATCAAATAAAAAGTCTAGACTTCTAAATAACGAAAGGGAAACATGAAGATCTCATTTTTACTTTTGGTCTTTCTCTTCTGTGAAAAAAGGCAATAAAAAAATCTCATGGAATCCCCAAAAACAGAAGACATGAATGTAGAAATAGCCGTATTCCCATAGTGCCAAATAAACATTAAAGCAAAAAGTTGCAACCATAAAAATTGACGACAATGTAGTAGGTATCTTTGCAGATATTAAAAAACCAAACCAATTTATTAAGGTCAAAATAACTATTTTCTACTGCTGATCTCCACACGACCCCAACCATAATTACATACTCCACTTGGTATAACAAGTTTCTCCAAACACAATTTGGTTGCTAAAGGTGCTCAAATATTCGGAGCAAATAAATTGTTTGACGAGATTTGAAGATTAAAAAACTGCCCAATGAACAATCTAATAGCACATCAAGAAACGAGATAACCAATCGAAACAGACGATAGATATGTTCAAGCCTTGAGAAGTTGCATCATGAACTAGTAGTGGTTCTGTTTAGTTTAACTAGGCCAACCGGGTTGTCATATTATTTAATGTTTACCAAAATGATTCACATAATTTTTTTCAAATATTCAATCAGGTTCCTTGAGAGAAAAATTGATAGCAAAATGTAAATATATCATACGCTGCAGCTTGCTTGACTTGGAGGTTTTCTGATTTCTTGTTGAACATAGTCATCCTTAAGTTCAAAGAGTTGTAATAAAACTTGGCATTTATATTGTAAAACCTCATATGAAAAAATATCCTTCCACCTGTTTTTCAAGCTGCGCGTGAAAGATGGAAAAATGATTAATATGTGAGAGAGAGATTTAAGCAGCTTAATCATCATCGAAAGAGATTATATTGTTAGCCAGTAACAGACAACTGTATTTCGTTGATAACAAATCGGTTTGTTGGACTGTAGGCAACCTGTTTTGTCCGAAATGCATTTATGTTAATTATCATAACTTTTTATCAGTTTAAATGTCATAAAATAAAAAATAAAAAAGTAGAGATTCTTTATAATTGTACTGAAGTATAGTCAGAATCAAATGAAGAGAAAAGCTAATTTCTGTTAGTTTCAAAATTCATAAAATCCTTACCCAGATGAGACATTGGCATCACAATAGCTTCGTAATGATGGTGGCACTCGAAAATCAGTCTTTTGATATCTAATCAAATAAATCAAAAGAAGTTAGACTTAGTAAATACTAAAAGATTTAACATATGAAGATTTGGATAAAATCAGAGTGTGACACAATCATTGCATTGAAAAAAAGTTGATGAACCAGTGGTCAAGACAAATTTTGCCGGGTGATTAAAATGCTATATTCCCATTTTAACAAATGCTCGAACATAATTTCTCATGATAGAACATGGAGTAAAGATAGAATATATTTTCAGACAACAGATTCCTACAAAAGAAAGTTTTGAAGAAGTTAATTGACCCTGATAGGTCAAGTAGATTATTGTTTGTAACATCTCAGAAACTATTCGTTGAAACCCCAATCATTTTTACTATTTTGGAGGAAAACTGCGGAGAAAAACCAAACTTCTGAAGTTGTATAGCCTATAAGCTTTAATTCAACCTCAGCGATGAGAAAAAGTTGAGCAAACTATTCAGGCTCAGCAGATTCTTTATATATTTAGAGTTGACCTTTGGGCATCACAATCTCTGTGATATCCCCGAAATGATTAATTGCAATTTGGGCATTAATTGTGTTTATATGATTAATTATGGTGGTAATTAATTATGTGCTGGATTTATTTATCATGTTGAAATGCTTAGTCACATGGTAGGCGTGACCAGGAATGCATTTCGGGGTGCATGTGATGCATGTTGGGTAATTGGGTGTTTTAATGACTTACATGTGTTGGTAGTCATTTATTTGGTGAAACATTCATTTATTTGAGATTGTGGAGCATTGTGGTGTTATGCTTTTAAAATATCATGATGGGGTGTTTTATATACCATGGAATTGTGGAATGCACTCTATTTTAAATAACCCACTTTTAATACCCCAAAACCCCCACCATACCTTCACTCTTACTTTTAACTTTCCCAAAATCATTTTCCACAAACCCTTCCCTCCTCATTTTCGAGTTTGAGCTTAGGGGTAAAAAGAAATCCTTCCAAAAACCTTGATTTGTGGAGTTTATTGGGAGATTTGAAGTCCCCAAGAGGTATGGATACCTCATTGTTGATTTTGTAGTGTTTTATTTGAGTTTGAAATGGTTTTGAATGGTTTTGAAATGGGTTTGTTTGAGTTGGTGTTATTTTTGGGTGAGTGTTAGATTTATGGTTGTATGAGGATGTTTATTGAAGATTTGTAGTGATTTGGTATGGTTGGTGTTTTAATATTTGAGTTTGTTTGAGTTGGGGAAGGAGATGGGTGAATAGTGCCCGAAAATCGGGTGTGCAGGACTCGGCGATCGATCGGCGCCTTCAGCGATCGATCGCGAGTTGCAGGGCTGAAGGCAGTAGCCTTCATCGATCGATCGCGAGTTTGGCGCGATCGATCGGCGAGGCTGCGATCGATCGGCGCAAACTCGGCGATCGATCGCGAATTGAAAGTTTTTGTTGGGCGAGGCAGTGTAGTCTCGCGATCGATCGGGGCTATATGGCGATCGATCGCGAGACACCAAAATTGGTGTTTTTGGATATTTTTGTGGGATTTTTGGTATTGGACTATTATTGGGTTCTAATATTGATTTGTGTGAATGTGTAGAACCATCCCAGGTGGCGACACAGCCAAGGAATTGAAGTCCTACCACATCCTACTTTTTGGAAAGGTACGTAGAGGACGTACGGGCACCCAACGGTACATGTATCTAATATACTCTTTGTTTATGCATTGTGGCTGCGAGTATATCTGGAATTATGCATTGTTGATGCAAATACATGTTGAACTATGCATGATGATTGTATATGCATATGGTTATTGGTGCACATCCCATGAGTCGTGGTCATCCCTTAATGATTTTAATGCTTGCCGCTATTTGGTTCGTTTCCGCTAAATGTGAAGCGAGGGGTGGGAGCGCCGCATGTCACATTTGAGCGTGGTTATCATATAGGGCGAGGAAAGAATATTTGCCACTCAATGTGAAGCGAGGGGTGGGAGCGCCGCATGTCCATTGAAGCGAGGTTATTCTATGCCGCCTATAT
This sequence comes from Haberlea rhodopensis, assembly GCA_907163345.1. Lineage (NCBI taxonomy): Eukaryota > Viridiplantae > Streptophyta > Magnoliopsida > Lamiales > Gesneriaceae > Haberlea > Haberlea rhodopensis. Next base: position 1,848,524 of record CAJQUN010000044.1, on the reverse strand, counting down.
GTAAATAAGCGAGGGGCATTAAAATACATTGTGATGGACAGACTATGGATTGGTGATTGGTTTTTGGTATTGATGAGCTGGTGTTATGTCATGACATGTCTAGACCATTAAATAAATCTATTGATTATACTCATGAGTTATGGTACAGGGACAACCAAACTGGAAGCGTTTGAAATGCATGGGAAAACAGGAAGTGTTTTATTTTGATTTATGCATTTACGCTTTATATTCATATTGTGTTGAATATGAATGTTATCATTGCTCATGTTTGGGGGTTGTCCTTGTAGGTACTTTTGGCATGATAAGAAGGGGCTAAAGCGGGTTGATGTGATGAGCTTGTGAAGAACTTTTTTGGTAGATGAAGGATATGATTACTTTTGTATAGTGTCTACTCTAGGAGTAGTGTAAAGCTATAGCAAATACATTCATTTGATTGGGAATGTAACTAATCCATTTGATAGTCCTCATTTTGGCATGTAATTCTTAAGGCTCATAGTCTCAACACGATTATTTTACTCTGATAATTCATGTTAGCTCTAATTATGCCTTTAATCCGCACTTAAGGAACTAGAGTCCTTACATTAGTGGTATCAGAGCAGTGGTTAGAGAACCCGGGAACGAGTGAAGGGTAGCCTTAGCATGATTGGCTAGGTGCTTACATTTGAAGTATGTTTATGCATGTGGTGCATATTGATGTATATCCTGTTATACTAACATGTTTATTATCATTCCTGTTATCTAACGGCATAACATGTATATTTGTTTTGGAATTGTTGTTAACATTTGTGTTACAGCATGGCTGCTATGAACGCGGGGAACCTCAATGAAGAGGTGGGCGATGTGGGCAGTGTTAATGCTACTATTGGTCAGGCAAACCCTCTACCTCCACCAGCTGTAGGCATGGAACCAGTGGCTCAGTTATTGCTACCTGGTGAGATTAGTTTGACTCAGTTTCTGTCTTACCACCCGCCCCGGTTTGAGGGGACAGAATCAGGAGAGGAGGCTGAGGAGTGGTTAGAAAGGCTTGAACATATATTTGTATCGGCTCCTTGTGCTGTCACGGCATGGCTGAGGCTGGCGGAGTTCCAGTTGGCAAAGAAACCTTTGATGTGGTGGAGGAGCACGGTAATGGAACTGAGAGCACAAGGTGCAGTGATTGATTGGACACTCTTCAGAACCCGGTTTCTGAACCGGTACTTCTCTGCAGCGGCGAGACAGACGAAGGAGGACGAGTTTGCAAGTTTGAAACAAGGGAGCATGACAGTGTCAGATTATGCCATGCAATATTCCTCGTTGCTGAGGTATGTTCCACACATTGCCACCAATGGACACGCCAAGATGAGAAATTTTATGAAGGGGTTGCGACCGGAGCTCTTTGACCGGGTTATTACTAATAACCCCACTTCTTTTGATGATGCTCTCACAAGAGCAGAGCTTGCCGAGATTGGAGTTGGAGCTTATCCTAGTGCTGTGCCACCACAAGTACCACAACAGAGACAAGCTATTGATAGCTTGAGGCCCCTAGGAGAGCCATTTAAACCTCGTGGTGCCTCTTCATTTTCAGGGTTCAGTGGGAAGAAATTCTTTGGGCAGAAACAAGAGGGCAAGAAGAACAATTGGTCAGCCAACCGAGGGCCTACGCAAGGAAATAGGCCGGGAGAGCCAATGTGCGACAATTGTGGAGGGCCACATTGTTCGAGTAAGTGCCCTGCCTGTTATAGCTGTGGCAAGATGGGCCACATCTCTCGGTATTGCCCCACCCGGGGAGGACAGTCAGAGTTTCAGGGCAACAGGCCGAGATTTGATGACATGACAGTACACCAGAGGCAGCAGTTTGTGCCTCGACCATCGGGAGGTCAGACAGTGGGACCGTCCCAGGGGCAGGTGTATGCGCTGACTAGAGAGCAGGCAGCCCCGGAAGAGGTGATCGTCGGTACGTGTCATTTATTTACGTACCCTGCTTTTATTTTGATAGATACAGGTGCCTCCCACTCTTTTGTATCTGTTGGCTTTGTGGAGAGACACCATATGCGCACGTCTTCTCTACCCACGCCTCTCATGGTCTCGACACCCACTGGAAGAAATGTCGTTGCCGATCAGTTTATGGCAGATTGCCTCATTTATTTTGAGGGCAACGAGTTGAAGGCAGACTTGATTGTGTTGGGCATGTCAGACTTCGACTGCATCATGGGTATTGACATTCTGAACAGATATCAGGCAGTGGTAGATTGCTGGCAGAGAACAGTGAGGTTCAGATCTGATTTGGGAATTCAGTGGACTTTTTATGGCAACGGTTCTCGTGCGAAGATTCCGTTGATTTCAGCGATCAAGATGACTCAACTGTTGGAACGTGGCCACACGGGCTATCTCATCTATGACGTGGACACGTCTGGGAAGAATAAAGAATTGAGAGTTGAGGATGTGCCAGTAGTAGCAGAATTTGCTGATGTATTCCCATAGGAGATCCCAGGATTCCCACCGGTTAGAGAAGTTGAGTTTGGGATCGAGTTGTTACCGGGGACATCCGCTATCTCTCGTGCACCTTACAGGATGGCACCGACAGAGTTGAGAGAGTTGAAGGAGCAGTTGCAGGAGCTCCTTGACAAAGGATATATACGCCCGAGCGTGTCGCCATGGGGCGCACCGGTTCTCTTTGTGAAAAAGAAGGACGGTTCGATGCGGTTGTGCATCGATTACCGGCAACTGAATAAAGCCACAGTAAAGAACAAATATCCTCTCCCAAGGATTGATGACTTGTTTGATCAGTTGCAAGGTACCAGACTTTATAGCAAGATTGATTTGAGGTCCGGGTACCATCAGATTCGAGTCAGAGAGGAGGATGTGCAGAAGACAGCATTTCGGACTCGATATGGACATTATGAGTTCCTAGTGATGCCGTTCGGCGTGACGAATGCTCCAGCGGTCTTTATGAGTCTGATGAACAGAGTGTTTCAGCAGTACCTTGATCAGTTCGTCATCGTGTTCATCGACGACATTCTCATCTATTCCCGGAGTGAGGAAGAGCACGTGAATCATTTGAGGACAGTGCTCCAGATTCTCAGAGACCACCAGTTGTATGCCAAGCTCAGCAAGTGTGAATTTTGGTTGAGCAGTGTAGTGTTTCTGGGGCATGTCTTATCGAGCAGCGGGATATCTGTGGATCCCAGGAAGATTGAAGCTGTGATGGAGTGGGCTGCACCCACTTCTGTGCCTGAGATACGGAGCTTCCTTGGTTTGGCCGGTTATTATCGACGCTTTGTCGAGGGATTTTCGAAGATTGCCAAGCCGTTGACACAGTTGACCCAGAAGGGAGTACCTTTCTTTTGGTCAGAAGCTTGTGAGGAGAGCTTCCAGGAGTTGAAGCACCGTTTGATGACGGCGCCAGTGTTAGTGATCCCTACAGAAAACTCCAGATTTGTTTTGTATACCGATGCATCACTTCAGGGCCTTGGGTGTGTACTGATGCAAGATAAGCATGTGGTAGCTTATGCATCGAGGCAGTTGAAGCCGCATGAGACCAGATACCCAGTCCATGACTTGGAATTGGCGGCTATCATCTTCGCCCTGAAGATTTGGCAACATTATTTGTATGGTACGTCGTTTACCATTTACACGGATCACAAGAGCCTCAAGTTTTTATTCACTCAGGCGGAGCTGAACATGAGGCAGAGAAGGTGGATGGACTTACTCAAGGACTATGATTGTGAGATTGAGTACCATCCCGGGAAAGCTAATTTGACAGCAGACGCTTTGAGCCGGAAAGTGAGGAGTTCTGCTGAGGACGTCATACATTTGTCGGCTATGATGACCTCCTATTGCCATCTAGGCTATGATTTTGACATAGATGCATCACCTGTGTATGTATCGACCTTGTTAGCTGAGCCAGATATCTATGAGAACATCAGGAGGGATCAGAGGTCAGATGATGAGGTTCAGAGGTGGTTATCTTTAGTACATCTTGGTCAGCCAACAAAATTCAGAGTGGCCGATGACGGATCCTTGAGATTGGGTAACCGTTGGGTGGTTCCGAGTACGCCGGAGTTGCATAAAGGGATCTTGGAGCTAGCTCATAGTAGCAGACTTAGCATCCACCCATGCGGAAAGAAGATGTATAAAGATCTACGTGGTCAGTTTTGGTGGAAAAGGATGAAGAGTGATGTCGTCACTTTTGTTAAGAGGTGTTTGATCTGCCAGCAGGTTAAGGCAGAGAGACAGAGACCTGGCGGCGAGTTGAAAAGCTTGGAGATACCGAAGTGGAAGTGGGAACACATTTCCATGGACTTCGTGACTCACCTGCCGAGGAGTACTTCAGGCTTTGATGCTATTTGGGTGATTGTGGATCGATTGACTAAGGTAGCTCATTTTATCCCCTATAGCATGACTTTCACCTTTTTGAGGATGGCTCAACTGTATATTCGAGATGTGGTGAGATTGCATGGGATCCCCATTTCCATAGTGTCGGATCGAGATCCACGATTTACATCTCATTTTTGGGAGGGTCTTCAGTCAGCCTTGGGAACTGAAGTTAGATTGAGCACTGCATATCATCCTCAGACGGATGGCCAGACCGAGCGTACTATCCAGATGCTCGAGGACATGTTGAGAGCTTGTGTATTGGAGTTCGATGTCTCTTGGCAGGATTCGGTAGCCTTGGTAGAGTTCTCTTATAATAACAGCTACCAGGCGAGCATTCAAATGGCTCATTTTGAAGCTCTTTATGGCAGACGGTGTAGATCACCCTTGTGTTGGGATGACTTGGACCGCAAATCGGTTGGAGGACCGGAACTGATCCGAGAAATGGAAGAAAAGATAAAGATGATAAGGCAGAAAATGAAGGCAGCCCAGGACAGACAGGCAGCTTATGCGAATAAACGGCGGAGACTGTTGGAATTTCAGTTAGGAGATAAGGTCTTTTTGAAGATCTCGCCTTTCAAAGGCGTTGTGCGATGTGGGATGCGCGGAAAACTGTCTCCGAGGTATGTTGGACCGTACGAGATTTTGCAGCGCATTGGCACCTTAGCTTACCGACTAGCTCTGCCACCTTCTTTATCTGGTATACATGATGTGTTTCATGTATCGATGCTGCGGAAGTATGAGCCGGATCCATCTCATGTGTTGCAGCCTTCCGAGGTTCAGTTGGAATCCGATGTGTCTTATGTAGAACGGCCTGTTAGAATTCTGGATCGAGCAGACCGTAGACTTCAGAACAAAGTGATACCTATGATCAAGGTTCAGTGGGATCGCAGGGGTGTCGAGGAGGTTACGTGGGAGACGGAGCGGCATATGGTGCAGCACTACCCGGAACTATTCTCTGGTATGTGATTATGTTTAGTTTCTTTTGGGGGGTAAGTGCATGTGATTTCGAGGACTAAATCTTATAAGTAGGGGAGTATTGTGATATCCCCGAAATGATTAATTGCAATTTGGGCATTAATTGTGTTTATATGATTAATTATGGTGGTAATTAATTATGTGCTGGATTTATTTATCATGTTGAAATGCTTAGTCACATGGTAGGCGTGACCAGGAATGCATTTCGGGGTGCATGTGATGCATGTTGGGTAATTGGGTGTTTTAATGACTTACATGTGTTGGTAGTCATTTATATGGTGAAACATGCATTTATTTGAGATTGTGGAGCATTGTGGTGTTATGCTTTTAAAATATCATGATGGGGTGTTTTATACACCATGGAATTGTGGAATGCACTCTATTTTAAATAACCCACTTTTAATACCCTAAAACCCCCACCATACCTTCACTCTTACTTTTAACTTTCCCAAAATCATTTTCCACAAACCCTTCCCTCCTCATTTTCGAGTTTGAGCTTAGGGGTAAAAAGAAATCCTTCCAAAAACCTTGATTTGTGGAGTTTATTGGGAGATTTGAAGTCCCCAAGAGGTATGGATACCTCATTGTTGATTTTGTAGTGTTTTATTTGAGTTTGAAATGGTTTTGAAGGGTTTTGAAATGGGTTTGTTTGAGTTGGTGTTATTTTTGGGTGAGTGTTAGATTTATGGTTGTATGAGGATGTTTATTGAAGATTTGTAGTGATTTGGTATGGTTGGTGTTTTAATATTTGAGTTTGTTTGAGTTGGGGAAGGAGATGGGTGAATAGTGCCCGAAAATTGGGTGTGCAGGACTCGGCGATCGATCGGCGCCTTCAGCGATCGATCGCGAGTTGCAGGGCTGAAGGCAGTAGCCTTCAGCGATCGATCGCGAGTTTTCCGCGATCGATCGGCGAGGCCGCGATCGATCGGCGCAAACTCGGCGATCGATCGCGAATTGAAAGTTTTTGTTGGGCGAGGCAGTGTAGTCTCGCGATCGATCGGGGCTATATGGCGATCGATCGCGAGACACCAAAATTGGTGTTTTTGGATATTTTTGTGGGATTTTTGGTATTGGACTATTATTGGGTTCTAATATTGATTTGTGTGAATGTGTAGAACCATCCCAGGTGGCGACACAGCCAAGGAATTGAAGTCCTACCACATCCTACTTTTTGGAAAGGTACGTAGAGGACGTACGGGCACCCAACGGTACATGTATCTAATATACTCTTTGTTTATGCATTGTGGATGCGAGTATATGTGGAATTATGCATTGTGGATGCAAATACATGTTGAACTATGCATGATGATTGTATATGCATATGGTTATTGGTGCACATCCCATGAGTCGTGGTCATCCCTTAATGATTTTAATGCTTGCCGCTATTTGGTTCGTTTCCGCTAAATGTGAAGCGAGGGGTGGGAGCGCCGCATGTCACATTTGAGCGTGGTTATCATATAGGACGAGGAAAGAATATTTGCCGCTCAATGTGAAGCGAGGGGTGGGAGCGCCGCATGTCCATTGAAGCGAGGTTATTCTATGCCGCCTATATGTAAATAAGCGAGGGGCATTAAAATACATTGTGATGGACATACTAGGGATTGGTGATTGGTTTTTGGTATTGATGAGCTGGTGTTATGTCATGACATGTCTAGACCATTAAATAAATCTATTGATTATACTCATGAGTTATGGTACAGGGACAACCAAACTGGAAGCGTTTGAAATGCATGGGAAAACAGGAAGTGTTTTATTGTGATTTATGCATTTACGCTTTATATTCATATTGTGTTGAATATGAATGTTATCATTGCTCATGTTTGGGGGTTGTCCTTGTAGGTACCTTTGGCATGATAAGAAGGGGCTAAAGCGGGTTGATGTGATGAGCTTGTGAAGAACTTTTTTGGTAGATGAAGGACAGGATTACTTTTGTATAGTGTCTACTCTAGGAGTAGTGTAAAGCTATAGCAAATACATTCATTTGATTGGGAATGTAACTAATCCATTTGATAGTCCTCATTTTGGCATGTAATTCTTAAGGCTCATAGTCTCAACACTATTATTTTACTCTGATAATTCATGTTAGCTCTAATTATGCCTTTAATCCGCACTTAAGGAACTAGGGTCCTTACAATCTCCTTCCCTTGCCAGACCTTCTTTTCTATCCAAACTCCAAAACATAGACAAATTCTTTACTGAATTCAAAATACTCAATTTAGGGAAGCCAAAAAAGTGAGGTAGCCCCTAAAGCCCTAAGCAAGCCCCACTTAACCATTATCCCTATATTGCACCATGTATCACCAGATTGATTAAAGTGATGAGTAAGTTGTGTTCCTCTTGATTCTGTCTCCCTCAGTTTGTCATCCATCAATTTTTTGGTGCCAAAGCAAGTGGGTAGATACAACTTTCCAGAAAAAAAAAGAGTTTTGGAAAAAGCTATAAAACTCGAGAGAGCACATAACATTTGAACTGCTGTTTGAGCATCCAAATCTTGATGTTTTTTACTTTGCAGTTCAATTAGACAAGTAAAGAAATACCCTTCAAAAACTAAAAGCAATAAATGGAGCTTCCAACATTTATTGAAATTTTATGTATAAGTGATAGATTTGCTTCGAGTAGCACATTATTCTTGTTTCTTAAGTAGGAGGATTTTGCTTGCATCAACGTAAATTCACTGATGTCTATCTCCTCACTCAAATCTTTTTGCACAAAACTAATTTCTTGCAGTTTTCTCCTGAACCACTCAGGAAATGTATATAAAATCTCCAGAGGAAATTGCACATCTTGGTGCAGCTACACTACATTATCTAAATTCAAACTCACATGCGCCCAATAAAATTTCAATCAATCAAACCGAATAAGTTCTTCATTAGCATACATAATTGAAACTCTAAAAAGTGACATTCTGCGTTTAACAACACAAAGATGAGAAAGTGTATCTGAATGACAACTAACATGCGAGATTCAGGATCTTTTCGGGGATCATATCCTTTTTTGATCCAGAACCTTAGAAATGGTCCATTTGAGAAGTAATATGCTGCTATGAACAGAAGCCTGGTAAATAAGAAATAAACTCGCATGAACTTTTTACCTTTAATATGATAGTTTGTGTTCTAAGTTACATTTTTGTAATAGCATATTAGACAAGACAGAAAACCTTTTAAGCACATTCCCTCCAACATTCAGGCCTTGGTCAATTAAATGTTCTGCTAACGACTCTTGGACCCATATTGGACGCTCATCAAACAATTCACAAACAGCTGTCTGCCACAGCCATCGATCTGAGTCCCTGGGTATGAATTTCTCCCAATATACTTTCTTAGGGATCTGTATGATTGTCAAGTGCAAACAAACAAAACAAATTGGGTGTATATTGCAGTCGTTTGTCACTTCAAGTGATAAAGTAATACCAATTCCCAAGCCATGATAAAAAGAAAGAAAATTCAATCTCATGGAATACATAATATATAATCAAAACCAATAACATAAACTAAACAATATTTTAAAAAAAGACATGACGTGATAAGTTGTAGTAAAAGCAATTTTGGATCTATTCTTTTTATAAATATCACACTATGACAAGTCTATCACGTCCGACATTTCTTGCTTCGTTCGTATAAAAACTGGAATTTGATTAGAATGATCAATAACTGATGAATTACTTACAAATATAATATACAATATCCCATTTCTTGCAGAAATATGTCATACTAAATTTATAAAATCTTTCTATCCAAGTACTTTTACCTTTTATTTTTAATAAACTAACTGCATGTTGAGTAAGACAGAGATTTCACAACCGCATCAGGCGAATTGATCATCATTTGAATTTTTTCCGAGTTCTGGTATCAATGGGTCTAATATTATAAGGATAACAACACCTGGGAGACAACTGTTTTAGCTAAGAAAATCAACATAGAGAACTATTGAAAGGTGGAACGACTCTAGGAAAGAACTTCGGGTGGCATATTGTTAAATAATTGGGTCTGTAACGCATATTTGAAAACAAATTCCAAGCAAAGTGAAGTCATGGAAGCGTGTCGAGCTCACATAGAAAAGAGTAGTAGCATGCATGAAAAATGTATAGGGATGGTGTAGCTGATATTTGGACCCAATGAGCATGGGTGTGTGATAAAATCAGCCCAATGGAGAGGTTAATCCTTATTATGAATTCCCAAGTGGACAAGCAGCCTGAAAATTCATTTCGGATCCAAAGCAGTATTTCTAAGTTATTTAGTCTTATGAAGCTCTACCAGCATTCAGCCTTCTTCCATTTCTTCTGAACCACATGAAGTTGAATAACTTTAAAGCACTATATTGAACCGATTCTCATTGATGACATGAAGTATTTTGTTTATCTCATTGCTAATATCTTAAATTATCTTAAATTATACACACAAAATTTCCTATAAGAACTCAAGACCATCATAATCTCCACCACTTTCAAGCAATTTTCAGGTGCACTTGACCTAAAACCTTCCTTATTTTCTTCAGCTCCAAGAGACATTTCTAATCCTATTGATATTTTTCCACCATTAAAACAAATGCAGAACGCAATCGAATCGTTTACTATCATGATGCAGAACACTATCGAATCGTTCATTATCATAAAGCAATACAACAACAACAACAACAACAAAGTCTTTAGTCACAATGGATTGGGGTAGAGTTATCATGAAACATTAAACAATACAAATCAATCTCGTTTCTTGTCCAATATGTTAGCAGTAATACTTGTCCTAAGTTTTTGTTTTGGGTTGCATTATTTCCTTTGCTAATGTCCATGCTAATTAAATCCCACAAGCTGTGTGTCAGGGCTCTAAGCTCAGTGAGGGCTCAGCCTTTGAACCAAGACCCAAGACGCAGCACATACCTTCAATCAAGCAAGCCCTAACCTTGGTGTGCTTTAAATGCCCGACGCCACTTTTGAGCACCGCTTAAGTGTAAGAATATTATATCCAAATGAATGCAAGAAAATATTCATTCATCTTTGCTAATAGACTAATGAGTAATTGTTTTAGTGTCGTTTGATTAGGACGCCTCACTTTACCGAGATGCTTGCCTAGTCTTGCACTATGCTCTACAATGGCCATGCGCCTTAGGCAAAATTGAGCTTATAATAGCTAAGCTCAAGTCATACATTATAATGTCTAAATTGCACTGCAAGTGATTTTTTTTGTTAACACAAAAAAATTCTACTGCAATAGAATAGATTAGGTGACAATCATGGTAGTAAACAAAGAAGTGGATGAGATAGGAAATGGACAAAGCAAATCACATGTAGTAGTTTGCAGACAATATTAACATAAGGACATATATACTTAACAATAAGGATATCTTTGATGTTGAAGTCAATGGCAAGACATTGCTCTAACTCCATCTGCATCAAATGAACAGAAATTTTACAAATTCAAATAAACTAATCGGACAAATTATTAGACGTTATAGAAAACCATAACTAATTGAATATGCAAACAAAAAATATAGTAAGATAACAGTAATAAATGACTCTTTACTACTAGGGCAGATTCCTCCACTAGTGGCTCATATCCTGAAGAATTTAATGAACAAGGATCTAAAATAGTGAGATTTCATTGAGACCAAGCAAAGGTTTTCGCATTACATAGTGCCAAATAAACATTAAAGCAAAAAGTTGCAACCATAAAAATTGACGACAATGTAGTAGGTATCTTTGCAGATATTAAAAAACCAAACCAATTTATTAAGGTCAAAATAACTATTTTCTACTGCTGATCTCCACACGACCCCAACCATAATTACATACTCCACTTGGTATAACAAGTTTCTCCAAACACAATTTGGTTGCTAAAGGTGCTCAAATATACGGAGCAAGTAAATTGTTTGACAAGAGATTTGAAGATTAAAAAACTGCCCAATGAACAATCTAATAGCACATCAAGAAACGAGATAACCAATCGAAACAGACGATAGATATGTTCAAACTTTGAGAAGTTGCATCATGAACTAGTAGTGGTTCTGTTTAGTTTAACTAGGCCAACCGGGCTGTCATATTATTTAATGTTTACCAAAATGATTCACATAATTTTTTTCAATTCCATCAGGTTCCTTGAGAGAAAAATTGATAGCAAAATGTAAATATATCATACGCTGCAGCTTGCTTGACTTGCAGGTTATCTGATTTCTTGTTGAACATAGTCATCCTTAAGTTCAAAGAGTTGTAATAAAACTTGGCATTTATATGGGAAAACCTCAAATGAAAAAATATCCTTCCACCTGTTTTTCAAGCTGCACGTGAAAGATGGAAAAATGATTAATATGTGAGAGAGAGATTTAAGCAGCTTAATCATCATCTAAAGAGATTATATTGTTAGCCAGTAACAGCCAACTGTATTTCGTTGATAACAAATCGGTTTGTTGGACTGTAGGCAACCTGTTTTGTCCGAAATGCATTTATGTGAATTATCATAACTTTTTATCAGTTTAAATGTCATAAAATAAAAAATAAAAAAGTAGAGATTCTTTATAATTGTACTGAAGTATAGTCAGAATCAAATGAAGAGAAAAGCTAATTTCTGTGTTAGTTTCAAAATTCATAAAAATCCTTACCCAGATGAGACATTGGCATCACAATAGCTTCGTAATGATGGTGGCACTCGAAAATTAGTCTTTTGATATCTAATCAAATAAATCAAAAGAAGTTAGACTTAGTAAATACTAAAAGATTTAACATATGAAGATTTGGATAAAATCAGAGTGTGACACAATCATTGCATTGAAAAAAAGTTGATGAACCAGTGGTCAAGACAAATTTTGCCGGGTGATTAAAATGCCAAATTTTACGTATATTCCCATTTTAACAAATGCTTGAACATAATTTCTCATGATAGAACATGGAGAAAAGATAGAATATATTTTCAGACAACAGATTCCTACAAAAGAAAGTTTTGAAGAAGTTAATTGACCCTGATAGGTCAAGTAGATTATTGTTTGTAACATCTCAGAAACTATTCGTTGAAACACAATCATTTTTACTATTTTGGAGGAAAACTGCGGAGAAAAACCAAACTTCTGAAGTTGTTTTTTTTTTATCAGGCAAATAATTTATTAGAAAGAGTACTAGGAGTACTCCAAAGTTACAAAAAAGCTAATAAAGTAAGTTTCCAAAAAACTAGAAAATAAAACCTAATTAAGCAAACAAAACAAAGGTTCCCTAATCCAATCTGTTAGAGAATAAGAAAATTGTCTCAAATTTTTAATCCAAAACCAACTCCGGAATCTGATAAGTTCCAAATTGTCAGCACACCCTTCCTCGGTTGATCTGAACACTTTTTTATTTCTCTCCAACCAAATTGTCCAAATCACCGTCTGCCAAATCGTCATCCATTCTTTAATTCCTTTCTTATGCTTCCATAAACCAATGTGCTGAGTCATATGAAGTGGAGTTTCCTGATGTAGCACTAAAGAGAATCCAAACCATTTGTAGCATTGCATCCATATCTTATATGATTCCCCACAACCGAAAGCCAAGTGCGATGATGTTTCCTCCGCTGAATTGCAGAATACACATAGATTAAGCACATCTCCCGTTGAAATATTCCTTTTTCTTATATTAACTTTAGATGGAATGCGGTCCTTCAAGATCCTCCAAACCAAGGCAATTACTTTATTCGGGGCAAAGCTATTCCAAATTGGTTCATAAGCACCCAACAATAGCGATTGTGGAGATTCTGGGGAGACCGAATCCTGTAATAAATAATAAGCTGTTGCCACGGAGTATTGTTTTGAACTATCATGACGCCATTCCCAACCATCTTCTTTGTCATAACACCTGGATACCCTGTCAATGCAACACATAAGTTCTTTAAACAATTCTTCCTCCCTCAAAAATAGTCCCCGGCGCCAGTCCCAAACCCATTGCCAGACCCCCTCCCTAAAGAGCCCATCTGACTGACTGACAAATCCTGAGATCTTGCTATCGAAGCTAACCTCGGAAACTGCGACTTTAGACTCTCCGTACCCGCCCAAACATCTTTCCAAAAATTTGTATTAAGGCCATTACCCACGATCTTTCTCAACCCCTGAATAAACCACGAATCTGTGGAGTTAAAAAGTGTTTTCCTAATATCCCTCCACCAAAAAGAAAATGATTTTGATTCTCTTAGCGACTCAGTTGTCATTCCCTCCCATGACATAGGACCATACTTGGAAGTGATGATCCTGTACCACAATGAATCAGAACCTGTAATGATTTCCCAACCCCATTTCCCCAAAAGAGCCCGGTTAAAATGTTCCAGGTTTCTCACTCCCAAACCCCCCTTAATTCTTGACTTGCATACCTCGTTCCATTTCACCCATGCAATTTTCTTGTGTCCCTCCCGTCCCCCCCCCCCCCCCCCCCCAAAGAAAAGCATTTTGAAGCGATTTCAATTTTGCCAATATACTCCTCGGAGCACGGAAGAAAGTGAAATGATAAACCGGCATAGAAGATAGCACCGCATTTATCAATACCATGCGACCCCCAAGAGACAAACTTTTATCCTCCCAACTTGCTAGCCTCTTTCTGAATTTATCAACTACTGGTTCCCAGATACTGCTTCTCCTCGAATTCATCCCAATGGGCAAGCCAAGGTATTTGAACGGTAAATTCCCCACATGACAGTTGAGGAGACCAGCCAATTCTTCAACGGTGCTGACATCCACATTGATTCCAATCAGCTTGCTCTTATGAAAATTAATTTTGAGACCGGAAATGAGTTCGTAATTTCGCAAAATTACCTTGAAGGAAACTGCATTCTCCTTTGACGCTTCTCCCACTAATAAGGTGTCATCCGCGAACTGAAGGTGAGAGATCAGGACTTCTTCTCTTCCAACCTTAATCGGTGAAATGAGGCTTAGCGAAAATGCTTTGTCTATCATTGTACTCATAGCTTCAGCAACTATAACAAACAGGAACGGGGATAATGGATCACCCTGACGAAGCCCACGATGTAGATCAAATTCCATTGTCGGACTTCCGTTAATCAATACAGAAGGTTTTGCAGTGGAAATACATTCCATTATCCAACCTCTCCATTTAACATCGAAATTCATCAACTCCATGACCTGATCCAGAAACTTCCAATTAACCGAATCATAAGCCTTCTCAAAATCCACTTTAAAGATCATACCTTTACTTTTCTTTTTTATCATTTCATCAATCAGTTCACTGATCACCAGCACTCCATCCAGAATATGTCTGTGCCCCACAAATGCTGATTGAGATTCTGAGATGACCCTATGTAACACCCTGCTAAGTCTGTTAGCTAGTAATTTCGCTAAGACTTTATACATGCACCCAATTAGAGCGATAGGCCGAAACTCCCCAATTGAATTGGGGTTGTCTTTCTTAGGTATTAATACCATAAAAGAAGGATTGGAGCCTCTAACAAGCTTCTCATACTTATGGAAATCATCAAAAAACCTCAAGAAATCGTTTTGGAGAATGTCCCAAAATTTCTTGATGAATCCCATATTGTACGCATCAGGGCCAGGGCTCTTTGTGCTGTCACAGTTCCATACCGCCCTTTTGATCTCCGCTTCTGAAAAGTTCATTGTCAAAAGTGTGTTATCTGATTCCCTTACTTGACGGAATTGTATATCATGAAACTTCGGGCGATCCCATACTTCCTCACTGAAAAGCTTCACAAAATGGTTCCTTGCGCCTTCCTTGATACCCTGCACTGTATCTATCCATTGCCCGTCAATATTCAGCCCCACAATTTCGTTTCTTTTCCTTCTGCGATTACAAAATCTATGGAAGAAACTTGAGTTTACGTCCCCATTTTGTATCCATCGTATTCTTGCTTTTTGAAATAACAAAGTGTCTTTCATACGAATCTGGTTTTGAAGATCGAAAAATTCCGACCTTTGAGATATCGCTTCTTCCGCTGTTAAGTCTCGATGATCCAAAATCAGATCCCGTTCCTGAATTTTTTCTTTGATAATATGGATATTGTTCTCCAAGCTACCAAAGACTTCTTTGTTCCATTTCCTTAGGCTATTCTTTAACAATTTAAGCTTTTCTTTCAGTTTGAAACCGCCCCATCCCTGTACAGAAAAGGTTTGCCATTCTTTCTCTACAAAAGTCTTGAATTCAAAATGCTCAAACCAAGAGTAAATTACTCGGAACGGTTCCCAATCTACCTCGTTTGTTCTAAGCATAATTGCACAATGATCAGAAAAAGTTCTCTTCAATCCCCATTGAGTCAAATTTGGCCATTCTCTA
Organism: Haberlea rhodopensis; assembly: GCA_907163345.1. Classification (NCBI taxonomy): domain Eukaryota; kingdom Viridiplantae; phylum Streptophyta; class Magnoliopsida; order Lamiales; family Gesneriaceae; genus Haberlea; species Haberlea rhodopensis. The sequence continues at coordinate 1,832,947 of CAJQUN010000044.1, read as the reverse complement.
TACCAATTATCTGAAATAAGAAATCTGTCCAGCCGGCTCACACATGTTCCATCCGGTCGATACCATGTGAATTTTCTACCAATCAATGGTAGATCCATAAGTCCCGACTTATTGATGAAATCATCAAATTCCGTAGAATCTCTGTTATGGATAATGACTTTGCGACCACGTCTTTCATTGCTTGTTCTAATGGCATTGAAATCGCCACAAACACACCACTTTGCATCCACCTCCCCATGGAGTCTGTTTAGTATTTTGTCCCAGAGCTCCCTTTTTAAAGTTATGTCGCTTGAGGAGTATCCATTAACGATGTTACACTTTATTTTTTCCTTTCCCCACAAACCTTCAACTCCCAGAAGTCCATCTTCACCCCAACAGCTGATCATTTCGAATGCTGAAAGACGCCAAATGCATATCAATCCCCCTGCTGCACCCATAGCTCCTTTATAAACCCAATTAAATGCTTCATCCCTCCAAATTGTTTTGCAGAAATCCTTAGTGATAAGATCCAGCTTGGTTTCTTGCAAACACAGAAAATCAATATTTTCCATCACAACTAAAGATCGCAGCTCTTTTTTCTTTCCCCTACTCCCTAAGCCTCTAACATTGAAGCTTGCTATCTTCATTGGATCACCTCGACGTCCCCAATCTCTTGATTTCTCATTTCCGATACTGTAAAAGCTTGCACATCTTGTTTTTCCATTTCCATTAATCGTTGAATAATTTCCTTATCATTTCCTGTGCCTATTATCCCTAGTCGCTTCCCAATATTCCATAACTCTATTGCCTCTTCCATTTGGATCTGATCTTTTAACATAAAATCAGAATATGATGTTGTTGGAACGCCTCGACAAAGAATGGCTGTGGGATGAGGTGATTTCAAACCAATATTCCATAACTCTAGTTTCTCCTTCTCTGATATGTGTTTTCAAACCTTAGGGAAGCTTTCTCGGGGCTCTTTTCAGTCCCTTTCGTTGGGGTAATGGCCTGAAGTGTATCGGTCTCCTCTCCTTCCACACTGTTATAGCCCGTGTATCTTCTGTCAGCTTGTTTTATTGGCTCTTTTGCTAAGATCACACCCCGGGTAACTTCTTGATTATCCTCAGATTTAATTATGAAATCTTGTAATCCCAGGTTCACCGCCATCTCCCTAGCTTCCATTATTGCTTCCATGGTAACTGAATCTGATTCTCCCTCTCCCTGATCATTGTCCTTGTTTACTTCGAATTCTTTTTCTTGCCAAACTGTTTCCTGTATCACTTCAGTTGACGAATAAGATTGCGTCGATGGAGAGTTCGGGATATCCTAATGATGGTTGAAACGGCCCTTCCGATCCGTTTTCTTAGCCTCAGAGTTTCGAGGAATAAGATTGTTGATTTCCTCCATTACTCGAATATCAACAGCAGTACCATCAATATTGATTCTGATTACTTTGTTGATAAAAGCCAAAGAATGTGTCGATATCAGGAATCTTCCATAGTCCATGCTTTCTTTGTTTAAAGTTTCCTCGCTCACGGTTAGCAGCTTGCCCATAGTACCTGCTAACCAACTGAAAAATCTCAAATTCCATGCGTGGATTGGCACTTCCTTGCATGTAACCCAGACTTCCCTCGGGTAATTTGTCATTGACGCATTCCAGATGCACATTTTGTTGAACCACATCCCTAACCATTCGTTTTCCTCTGTTAATAGATCCTGAAGGATTTGCTTGTTGTCTGCATAAATGATGACCATAGACCCGCCAAGAGGTATAATTCTGGCGTTTCCATATCCGTTAAGAGTGAGATCTTGTTGGGCACTCAATCTATCCTCTGGTTTGTGGAGTTTTCCCAATATGCAACCCTCGATCCATTCCCTTTCTTCTTTTCTTGTGTGGAAATGCAATACGGGTTCCTGTGTGGAATGATTATTTGGCACATTGTTTGCCTTGGGGTTGTTGTTGCCTTGGATAACAGCCGCATACGACTTGCCATTGTAGTTGCCCAATTTACTTTCTGGTATCAGATTAGGCTTCCTGTTAGTGTGGACCTTCGATGAAGTTCTGTCGAATCTTGCTCTGTTTGCTCTTATTTTGTATGAACCAATCCATATTTGATTCAAATCTGCCTCCAATCTGCTTGTATTCACGTCGCCCTTGAATCTAACAAAACCGAATTTCTTTCCTCTGATGTCTCGCTTGGATGGCACTTCACATACATCTCCTACCTTTTGAAACGTCTTCTTCATTTCCGACGTGTGCCATTCCTCAGGGAAATTAGTGAAGAAAAAAGGAGTTGTGTCTTCATGGAAGCGCCTCTGGTATTCCGGAATACTGCTCCATACGGTGGTTTTGTGCGTCGTGTTGCCATGTGAACCATACGCAATCGAAGGAACAAGGTGGCTAGGGTAGGCTCGCTCGCGCTCGGAATGGGTCGGGAAATGCGGTTGAGGGTGCTGCTGGGGGCGCCGATTAGGGTTAGGGTTGGGGGGTATTTTTGCCTTACCTCTCAGATTTTCTCTCACTAGGTGCTCCATTAGAATCAAAATTCTCTTGCCAGATATGAAAGTGGTTACTGGTTTTTCTTTTCAAACTTCTGAAGTTGTATAGCCTATAAGCGTTAATTCAACCTCAGCGATGAGAAAAAGTTGAGCAAACTATTCAGGCTCAGCAGATTCTTTATATATTTAGAGTTGACCTTTGGGCATCACAATCTCCTTCCCTTGCCAGACCTTCTTTTCTATCCAAACTCCAAAACATAGACAAATTCTTTACTGAATTCAAAATACTCAATTTAGGGAAGCCAAAAAAGTGAGGTAGCCCCTAAAGCCCTAAGCAAGCCCCACTTAACCATTATCCCTATATTGCACCATGTATCACCAGATTGATTAAAGTGATGAGTAAGTTGTGTTCCTCTTGATTCTGTCTCCCTCAGTTTGTCATCCATCAATTTTTTGGTGCCAAAGCTAGTGGGTAGATACAACTTTCCAGAAAAAAGAAGAGTTTTGGAAAAAGCTATAAAACTCGAGAGAGCACATAACATTTGAACTGCTGTTTGAGCATCCAAATCTTGATGTTTTTACTTTGGAGTTCAATTAGACAAGTAAAGAAATACCCTTCAAAAACTAAAAGCAATAAATGGAGCTTCCAACATTTATTGAAATTTTATGTATAAGTGATAGATTTGCTTCGAGTAGCACATTATTCTTGTTTCTTAAGTAGGAGGATTTTGCTTGCATCAACGTAAATTCACTGATGTCTATCTCCTCACTCAAATCTTTTTGCACAAAACTAATTTCTTGCAGTTTTCTCCTGAACCACTTAGGAAATGTATATAAAATCTCCAGAGGAAATTGCACATCTTGGTGCAGCTACACTGCATTATCTAAATTCAAACTCACATGCGCCCAATAAAATTTCAATCAATCAAACCGAATAAGTTCTTCATTAGCATACATAATTGAAACTCTAAAAAGTGACATTCTGCGTTTAACAACACAAAGATGAGAAAATGTATCTGAATGACAACTAACATGCGAGATTCAGGATCTTTTCGGGGATCATATCCTTTTTTGATCCAGAACCTTAGAAATGGTCCATTTGAGAAGTAATATGCTGCTATGAACAGAAACATGATGCCTTTGTATTCCAAAAAGAATTTAAGGAAAATATGTTACCAATTTTCTCCAAATTCAATACAAATGGCATTTGAAGTGAATACTAGATTTCTCCTCGAATGAAATTTTATCAGGTCTTAATTTTTCAAGGGTAGAAAAATGATACATAAAAAGGATATAAATAACTTGCAATCTATGTCAAAATAGTGTCAGCAAGCCGAAGCAACTTACATAATTTTTTCTGGCAGATCCTTTATGGAGAAAAGTGGTGGAACTAACATCATCAAATCCTCATGATCAACATCCAGCAAACCACCATTTTCTACAAATTGCACGAAGAAAGTTTAAAAGATGACAACGCTAGTTCCATGAAAAGCTCAAAAACAAGGAAAAAAAACCCTTATTGAACCGTGGTTCTACTTCATCCCAATTTATTTTTTTTCCTTCGAGCATTATCAGCATGAACAGCAAGAACATGCTGGTAATCAACCATCCCTTCAGAGAATAGCAGAAAGATGAAATGAAATGAAAAACAAAGAAATGAATTTTTGCAGCAATTGCAAACAAGAAGGTGATTGGGAACATAAGATAGAACAGGACAGCCTAACCATTGAAGTGGTACAACTCAGACACTGGAGCAACAATATCGGCAAAAAGCTGCTCATGAGCTGCAGTCTGTCTCTGTACATCAACTTCAGAAGAATCTGGAAGGGGTTCAGACTCAGGCTGAACAATCTTTTGTGAAGTTTCAGATAACTTAGAAAAGGTATTGTTCTGTTCAAGATTAATTGTTGATGGCTGTTCAGGAACTCCATCATTGTTGTTTATATTAATCGAAATCTTGACTTTCTTTTTTGAAATTTTTAATAAAAAATTATTGCAGGCTGGAGCTCTCCAAAGGCTGGATGTGAATACGGATCTTCCGGGCGAAAATGTAGCTCCAACTTGTTTGACTTATTGGCATAGACCTGAAAAAATAGAGATTTAGTTTCCGTGCCACATGAGGAAATATATGTATTTCTACACATTAACTGAACTAAGTAAACTTAATGAAAGACTGAATAAAATAATGATCAAGCCAATCCAATCAGCTGTGAATAAAGTAAGTATCGTACAATCTGTCCTCTAGATTCTTTGCATACCAAAGTTGAAACATATAAGCAAGCACAATGCAGCAAGATCAATATCATGAAGGTATGGCAAGGATAAGTGATGTGACTCAACAACCTCCCCGGCCATGTTCAGAATGTTATTATAACTATCCCATCAATTGGCTAGGTTCTTTAGATGTCACTGTTAAAACACCTCAGCTAGAACAACAAACAAGAAAAACAAAATAATGAAGGCATGCGAAGTATGAACGAAATAGCAAGATTTTATGGGAACAATCTTATAGTTTTTCTCTCATAATTTCAACCCTGTTACGGTATCTGCTCCAAATTCCCTTTGAAAGGGTGGCACCGAAATAACTTCTCTTGTTACTATTAATAGTTTAGTTAAACTTCACCACAAAATAGTATACTAACAAGTGTAGAAGATTCAAGCCATATCCTTTATCGATAAATTGAATCTCTCAAAATTAAGGATTAAAATTCTCTCAAAGTCTTCAACTATCATATCCTTTCCTTCATAGTCCTAATCTCTTAAAAATTGTGCTCATATATTTTTATCTTATCATCTGCCACGTCTAATTTTCACATGTGATAAGTCAGGAGTTCAAAACCCTCAGAAAGAAATCCCCCATATATTTCATTAAGTTGGTTTTGGATGGCTTTGTTACCTAATGCCCAACCAATTTAACGAGCACATTTAAATATTAATTTTGAGCATAATATCCAGCATACATGCATGAGTACTAAAACTATTAACCGACGATCTCTCCAGCTCGAGCTTTTGGCACAAGCAATTTCAAAAATGAGTCATAAAGAAAAGCTCCTCCCATTTTTATCACTAAAAGATTACAAGTAATAGTGTCAACTGACCATGACAATCAACATTTTGGCTAACGACGCCAAATGTATTCCAAATTTATTTTTGTTGAAACCTTTCATTTCCATATGCATTTAATAGATTGTGAACGCAACCACCATAGACCCTTACCTAAAAAGAGACAATGATATAAAAAATTATTGATGCCAATTGGTGGCCATAACCCCTCAGTAGTCCAATCTCTCTGGCACAGATTAAAACATCCTTCTTGAGTCATGACCACACCATTATTCAAAATTATCCCATCAATATCTATACATGGTTCTTCCCCTATCTAGGAGTCAAAGCTGCAAGTCTAGACATACCGGCTATGTTACAAGTCTAGAATGAAATTGATCAACATTTATTCACCTCATATTGAAAGACAAACACAACATGCCAGGAATCTCGAGCCGACTATCTATATATACAACACACAATAAAATAGAATCTAATAAGAGTCCAGACACCATCAAACATTCAATGATCACTTCAGAGTTGAAATAATCCACTAAGAAATATAAAAGGTAAGGATAATAACTGTTAGGATCGGGGTAGTGTTTAGAAGGGGGGGGGGGGGGGGGGGGGAGGGTTGAATAAACACTAGATTCAATTTTGATTTCTTCTTCTTCTGGTTAACTGTAAACTGTTAAGTATTACAGTTGCTTCTCAATATCAGGCAAGTCAGCAGACACTTATTATAGTGCGGAAGACGTCTACTGAACTTGTGAGGAATAAAACTGAGGTAATAAAGTAATGAACAAATAACACAAGAGTTGTTTCTGGAAGTTCGAAGCACAACGCTTCTACGTCTCCCCTTCTTCCTTTGCGGAAGGATTCACTAGAAGACTTGGTTTACACTTTACAGTATACAACCTTCTTAGGCACTAACACACTTGGCCTAAACTCCTAGCAATCACAATCTTCTTAACTTTTGATTACAAGGGATTCTATAACACTCTTTACAGAATAAGCTTTCTAGCTTTGAGAGTTTTTGAGCAGCAGACTTCAATTGGAAATAATCTATCACAGATTCAGTTTCGCTGTTTGTCTGCTCTTTGCTGAACGTTTGGAATATCAGTAATATGATTTTCTTGTTTGCTTTGAAGTATATCTCTTTGTTGAAAATCGCTCAGCTCCTCTTCATTTTCTGCTTGGACGTATTTATAGGTTTGGTTGTCCAACGGTAGCTTTTCTGTATATGGAAGAGATTAGCTTTCCAAATTCATATTGTCTTCTTTCCTATTTTGTTTAAGCAACGACTCTTTTCACTCTGACGATAATGGTGGCGGAGATATAGCAGGGTGCGCCGCTCTGTTGTACCTTTGTCAGAGAATGTTGTACTGATTTTGTCTCGTTGCTTAGTGCTCTTACTGGAAGTTTAGACTTCTGCTGGTTTTCTTTGTTCAACTGGTCGTTCATCCTCTTATGACCAGTTGATGTCTTTGTTCAGTGGGACTATCCGGTTGATAGTTGTCCAGTAGATGTCTGTCCAGTTGGTGGCCATCCAGTTGATGTCTATCCAGTTGGTAGCCATCCAGTTTATGTCTTGTCCAGTTGGTAGCTATCCAGTTTATGTCTTCACCCGGTAGGTGTCTTCATCCGGTAGGAGTCTTCATCCGGTAGGAGTCTTCATCCGGTAGGAGTCTTTATCCGGTAGATGTCTTTATCCAGTTGGTCTTTGTTACTCGGTAGGACTTCATCCAGTTGGTCTTTGTTACCCGGTAGGACTTCATCCAGTTGGTCTTTGTTACCCGGTAGGACTTCATCCAGTTTGTAATCACCAAAACTTAGAAATCGTTTTCCCAACAATTTCCCCCTTTTTGGTGATGACAAAACTAAGCAATAATCGATTTCCTACTTGAGTAAATAAGATGAGAATCCTGAAAATACTTTGAAGACATAATGGAAAAGAAATTTTCATTAAATATAAGAAGATTACAAGTTGTAATCAAAACTGGACAATTGAGAGAGATTCATCTTCATTTAAGATGAATTCTAATAACTTGAATTGAATCTAAGACAAATCTAGTTTACACAATATAGCTGATACATGGCAAATCTTTAAACAAGCATTGTAGACCCGGAGAGCTTCGATCCACCTAGTGTCAGAGAGGAAGAGCTCGATCCACCTTATTTCAGAGAGGAAGAGCTCGATCCACCTTGTTTCAGAGATGACCTAATAAAAATGCTCTATCTCTGCCGGTCTACCTTGTTTCAGAGAGAAGGTCGGGAAGAGTCATATGTATATTCATCAGGCAGCTTCCATGGTTCATGGATTCACCTATCAGAATACTCTATCTCTGTCTTCCCCCTTTTTGTCATCAGCACCCAGATAACTCCTGATTGCAGTTCCTGACTGGTGATGAGCATCAGAGAAGGATCCAAAACGCTGAAGCTTAATGGAGCTGTGTTAGATAAGTAATCAACCCATGAGGGGTTGATTTAGATAAGTAATAAACCCATGAATCGGAAAAGTTTTTATCAGAAAACCAAGGAATTTTGAAAGTTTTGAAGTTAATCATGATGAGTGAATGTGTGTTATGTGAACAAACAAGAGTCGCTATTTATAGAAATGAAAAGGTTTCAATTAATGTGAATGTATTTATGTTGATCAGTAAATACAAAGAAAAAGTCAACTAAAAACAGTAAATAGATAAGAGTAATTAAAGGAGGAGTCAGAAAACGATACTATTTTCGCCCGAACCAATGTTTGGAATAGTCGCGTTTTTCGGCAGGCGGTTGGCGCGGACTCCGAGATCTGGGTTGAGCAGTTGGTCTGGACTGAGTGAGTGCTCCAGTTGCAGGGGATGAACGAGCAGCTGAACTTGAAGCTCGCTGCATTGAGGGAGCAGTTCGGCTGGGTTCAGGTAGTCTGCGAATTATTTGAGGGGCTGCAGGCAGGCTATTGCATATATCTTGAATCTGAGAAGCAAATGTTGCCTGCATGGTGGCCAACTGATCGGTCAAGATTTTCTTGGCGTCGTCAATCTTTTCTCCAAGAGCCATTGAGGTGGCAGCATGAAGAGATTCATTATTTTGAGTGATCTCAAGACGCGCCTGGCCAATTCTAGAGAAGGCGTCCGCCACTGCATTCTCAGCAAAGGTTTGAAGTCTGGTGACAGTAGTCGTTAAACTACTTAAGTCCCGCTAGACTTGCTGGAATTGAGAGTCCGTGTGCTGCTGATGGGTGCCTAGAATGAGAGTTGCAGTTCGCTCTTCCTGCTTAAGTTTATGAACATCGCTGGCTAGTGCTGATATTGCAGTGGAGAGATTAGCTAGCTGTGCAGCAATGTTCGGTGGCTCGTCCAGAGGGTTTGTAAAGACAAAAAAATCCTCAGAAAGCTCTTGAACCATGGACGGATCTACGGCAATCATTGGAGTACCAGTAGTAGGGACAAGAGCATTGGGATGAGCATCTTCAACTGCAGTGGAGTGCGAAATAGTAGCTTCAACATTTGGGGCAGCTGTAGAGTCTGAGATAGTTACAGCCAAAATGGCAGTTTCTTCAATTTGTGGGGCAGCCAAAGCAGTAGTGGCTTGATCAACCGCAGCAGCAGACGACTGGGTGTGATCATTGGAGTGTGAAGACTCACTGGGTTCATGATTGGCAGATGATATAGTAACCTGCTGAACCACTGTTTGAATGACTGCATCCACATTGGTGTGATCAACAACCATTGGTTGTGGCTGTTGATCATTATGAGAGCTGGGAGTAGAGGAGACGCTGGGAGCAGTTGGAGAGGAGAGTTCTTTAACCGAGGAGGCTGCCTCCAATGCAGTTGGTGCGGCCTCCGCTCCAGTGGGAGTGGTCTCCAGAGCAGTAGAAGTGAGCTCCACAGAGGAGGGGACAATCTCCAAATTTGCAATGACCGTTTGTAGATCCGGCTGATCAGGGCTTGCAACAGTTTCAGTTGGAGCATGAGTGAATCCCAGTGGATATGCGAATATCATGAAGAGCAAGCTCAGCCATTTCCAGCTTGGGTCCAAGAGCATTTAGAACAGCTCTATCATGATTCGCTGTTCCTGAATTACCGTTGAAGTGTTGAAGGCGGGTTTCAACCAGGGCTTGAAGTTCGCCCACATAGATCATCAGGCTAAAAACATCTCGCAGCTTCAAGCTTGTTTCAGGGTCTGAGATTTGAAGATATGCCAGGATTTTGTTCTCATCTTCCCTAGCCTGATCCAGAATAGGATCAAAATCATCAAAACGAACCTTTATTCGAGCCTTTACCCAACGATCAAAAATCTCCAGCTGTGGTTGCAGATTGGCTTCAACTGTATCCATGACCATCTGGAAGGCAACAGGAGTGGACACTGGAGCCGTAAGAGTTTTTCCTTTGCCAGCAGGGGTGGTCTTTGGATGATAGTATGGACATAAGGACTTGGGTGTCCTAAAGCTGATAGTGCCTGGTGCTTGCTGAGAGCTCACCAGTGCTGACGGAGTGTCAACTGGAACCATTGATGGAGCAGGCACCATGGCTAATGAAGCAGTTGGTTCCTCAGTTGGAGGAATTTTAGGGCTGGGTTCGCTACCAGGAATAACGTTTGTAGGGCCGACGGAGGAGATGGTATCAGAAGCGGCAATGACCTGCTGTCGGATAGCTGAAGGAGCAGCTTTTCTTGTTCTGGGCTTCTTAGGAGGGGGAGGAGGAGGAGAAGACTCAGCGGATTCCGAGACAGTTTGTTCAGAGTCACTAATTACTTGAGTCAAACGGCGCTTTGTCACCCCACCTTCTCTGCACTTCGTTGTCGATGAAGCTGAAGATACTTGGCAGTGATAAGTCTCCCTGGATGAAGGTTGGAGAGAGCCCCTGTTTTAATGTGTTTGTTGTCAAAAAGGCTGCTTAGCGGGAGAGCAAAGCCTGATTGACCCTTGCCAGAGACCACTAGACTAGTCAGAGTTTGAAATAACACAACTGACCAGTTTATCTCCAATCCTTTGCATATTGCACTCATAACGTCAAACTTTTCAGGGGTGATCATATCAAATGATCCAGCTTTACATAGAAGCCCCTTGGAGATGATGTCTGCCAGTTGTCGATAATGGCTCTTCATTAATACTTTCCTGAAAGGAGGACGTTGAAGGCGATGAGCAGAGTCCGAAACTGTGAGACGCATCTCTTCTCTTAGTTCAGCTGGAACAGTGGAAAAATCAGTGAGTCCGGTGGAGGGAAGGCACAGGTGTGTGGCAAATTCAGATTGGGTGATGGTAACCGACTGTCCAGATACGGATGCCACCACAGTGTCATCCACAACCTTGGCCGTAGCGAAGAACTCGTGTAGCTCGTCCTTGTAAAATGAGGGGGTCTGGCTCAGGATTACCAGGAGTCCGGAGGTATCCAGCCTTTGTATCAACTCCTTTGTCTCCTCATCAGATGATGTGTATATAGAATGAAAATCGATGTGAACAGCATTGGTGATGAAGCTCGGCTGTACATTCTTTGACATTTTGGATGAGTATGAGGAAGAAGCAGCAGCAATCTTGTTAGAGTAAAGTTTTCTGAAAGAAAAGATAATTGCAGTGAATTGTTGGAGAAGATGAAGAGTAGAGAAATTAATGGCGGTGAAAAAGGAAGTATATGTAACGTCGTACTGTAGATGAGCGGACACATGTATACGTGGCGATCATCTAACGATTTAAAAAGATTTAACAAATAAATAAAAGGACAGGATTTAGGCGGGAGTGAAATAATTTATTTTACACAAAAGTAATTTTGAATTCCGGCGTTCATTAGGTTAATAAGTATCGAGGGTTATTTTTGTCAAAGCATATTTGGTAACATCAGCTGGTATGTAGGGTTCGAGTGGTAGGAAAGCATCTACTGGATGTAGAGTCCTACTGGTACGGATACACCTACTGCAGCTGACCATTGTATTACCAGCTGAGCTTAAATAACCATGATAGGACTATAACTGAAATTCCCCCTAAATTTATGCAAGTATACTAACTAATTCCCCCTGAAATCATTACCCAAACAAAATAATCAAGAAGTAATTTCAATTAAACCAAGAATATTTCGAAAGTAAGAAAACTTAGCGTCCGGTAGGGGTTTTGTGAAAATGTCTGCTGCCTGTTGTTCGGTAGAGATATACTCCAATCGAATTTCTTTCTTCATAACATGATCTCTGATAAAATGATGACGGATGGCAATATGTTTAGTACGAGTATGAAGAACTGGATTGTATGTTATAGCAATGGCAGACGTATTGTCACAAAAAATGGGAGCCTCTGTGGACTCAATTCCATAGTCTCTGAGTTGTTGCTGAATCCAGAGCAGTTGAGCACAGCAGCTTCCAGCAGCAAGGTACTCTGCCTCTGCAGTGGAAGTTGCTATGGATGTCTGTTTCTTGCATCCCCATGATATCAATCGATCACCAAGGAATTGACAATACCCACTGGTGCTTTTCCTGTCAATTTTGCATCCAGCATAGTCAGCATCTGAGTATCCAATAAGATTAAAAGTTGAGTCTCTGGGATACCATAGACCAACATTCTCAGTGCCTTTCAAATATTTGAGGATCCTTTTGACAGTAGTGAAGTGCGACTGCTTGGGATTTGCTTGAAACCGGGCGCACATACACACAGCAAACATAATATCTGGTTGGCTGGCTGTCAAATATAGTAAAGATCCGATAATGCCTCGATACATTGTAACTTCGACTGGTATTCCTGAATTATCCAAGTCGAGTTTGGCAGAGGAGCTCATTGGTGTAGTAGCAGCTGAGCTGGTATTCATTCCATATTTCTTCAGCAGCTCTTTAGTGTATTTAGACTGATTTATCAGGATTCCTTCACTAGATTGCTTGACTTGCAATCCTAAGAAAAATGATAGTTCTCCCATCATGCTCATCTCAAATTGGTCCTACATAATTTTAGAGAATCTTTCGCACAATTTTGAGTTAATACTTCCGAAGATAATATCATCAACATAAATTTGAACTAGCAGAGTATGATCTCCCTTTGTAAATTTAAAAAGGGTCTTGTCCACCGTGCCAATAATAAAATTGTGCTCTGTCAAATATTTTGATAAAGTTTCATACCAGGCACGGGGAGCTTGCTTTAGACCATACAAAGCTTTATTGAGACGGAAAACATGAGATGGCTGCTGATGGTTTTCAAATCCAGGAGGTTGTTCAACATAAACTTCTTCCTGGAGTTTGCCGTTAAGAAATGCACTCTTAACATCCATCTGATAGACTTTAAAGTCTTTAAACGCAGCAAATGCAAGAAATATGCGAATTGCTTCTAGTCGAGCTACAGGGGCAAAGGTTTTATCAAAATCAATGCCTTCTTCCTGTCTGTAGCCCTGTGCAATTAATCTTGCCTTATTTCTGATTACTGTACCATTTTCGTCTAATTTATTTCTAAATACCCATTTGGTGCCAATTACAGTGTGATGCTGTGGTTGTGATACAAGATACCATACTTTGTTTCGTTCAAACTGATTTAGTTCTTCCTGCATTGCTTCTACCCAACTTGGGCCTAATATAGCTTCATCAATCTTCTTAGGTTCTATATGAGATATGAATGCAGCATGAAGAAATTCATTAATCATTTGTCATCTGGTGCGTAGAGGAGCAAGAGGGTTACCGATGACCTGCTCGGGTGGATGATCCTTCTTCCACCGGAGCGAAGGTCCAAGAGGGTTGAGTTCTTCAGATGATTGGATGTGAGTAGGCAAATCAGAGGTTCTGATAGACTCATCTTTCTCATTTGTTCCTTCTACTGCAGTAGAGGTAGATGCCACTGTTTCATTGGTAGCTGGCTGCAGTGCTTGTTGGCCAGCAAACTCCTCTGCTTGAGCTTCAGGAACTTCTGGTTCTAAGGAGCAGTCAGTCCTGCTTCTGTAATCAATCTCATCATCAATATTTTCGTCAATGTAAGTGCTTTCCAGTCGATTACTCAAGTTGTTGATTTGTATATCAGATAGTGTACACTCAGTAGGTTCATCAAATTTTACATGCACTGATTCTTCTACATTAAGAGTTCTATTATTAAATACTCTGAATGCCTTACTAACTGTAGAATAGCCAAGGAATATTCCAGCATCAGATTTGGCATCAAAAGCGGTGAGATGAGTCTTTCCATTGTTGTGAATAAAACATTTGCAACCAAACACATGGAAATAAGAAATATTTGGCTTACTGCCATTCCAGATCTCATAAGGGGTTTTATTTGCTCGCTTATTAATCATTGATCTGTTCTGCGTGTAACATGCTGTGTTGACAGCTTCTGCCCAAAATCTCTGTGATATTTCTGATTCCGCGAGCATAGTTCGCGCAGCTTCTTTCAAAGTGCGGTTCCTACGCTCAGCAACTCCGTTTTGTTGAGGAGTTCTAGCTGCAGAGTATTCGTGTTTAATACCAAGGTCATCTAGATATGATTCGAGTGATTGATTGGTGAACTCAGTACCTTTATCACTGCGAATTCTATCTATCCCACAAGATTTCTCATTTTGGAGTCTTTTCAGTAATTTGATCAGCTTTGGAGTAGCCTGATCTTTGCCACTTAGGAACAAGACCCACGTGAAACGGGTGTAATCGTCTATTAATACTGGGGTATACTTCATTCCCCCTAGACTTGTTACTGGTATAGGACCAAACAGATCCATATGCAGCAACTCTAGGCACCGAGAAGAAGATTTACTCCCTTTGTTCTTAAAGGAGGATCTGATTTGCTTACCAAGTTGGCAGGCTGCACAGATCTTGTCTTTTGAGAACTCAATTTGGGGCAGTCCAATAACTAGATCAAGTTTACGCAGACTAGCAATAGTTTTAAAATTTAAGTGACTCAACCTTGTGCCAAAGCCAATTTTTGGAGGAGTTCAGGGCAGCTAAGCAAGTAGAGGAAGTAGGCTGATTAAGATTCCAATCAATTTTATATGTGTTATCATGCCTTCTACCTACAAGTAATATACTGCCATCAGTAGATTTAATTGTGCATGAGTGCTGATTGAATTCTACGGAATGACCATTGTCACACAGTTGACTTATGCTAATCAAGTTATAGCATAGATTTTCAACTAAAAGAATATCTTTAATGATGATGTTACCATAGATAATCTTACCCTTACCCACGGTTCTACCTTTCGCGTTATCTCCAAAAGTTATTCTGGGTCCGGTGGAGTCCACCAGTTCAGACAATAAGCTCGCATTTCCTGTCATATGTCTAGAGCATCCGCTGTCCAGGAACCATTCTGAGCTCCGAACTGGATGCATTCTAGTTTCCTGCAATTAAAGCGATAGAATGATTGGTACCCAATCCTACTTGGGTCCAGGTAGGATTAGTCCTTTCGGAACCCACACTTGTATGACCCTGAATGACTTAGGCCGGTGTGTGTTCTGAAATGTGTGTGCATTTATGAATATTGGTGATGATTTTGACTGTGAAGTGTGATAATCTGTGTATGCATGTGCTTTTGATTTGTAGTTCCTGTTATTTAGCATTTACCTCTTCTGGACAGGTTTACAGTTGTAATACCAGTTGGGTTTAACCTCTCTAGCTGCTCGACCAGTGGGTTTAAGTTCATTTCTGAACTTTTGCCTCGGTTTAGCCTCTTTGAGTGGTTCTACATAACCGATACCTCTGTGCTGTGCCTGTTCCTTGATGAGTGTTGCTTTAACAGGTTCTTTAACCAGTTCATAAGGGTCATATACTGTGCTAGATCTTACAAAGTTCATTGATTGAACCTTGCTTTTTTTAGACACAGTTGAGGTTCATTACCAGATGAACTGCCGTCATTGCTATTATAGCCTATGCCTGTTAAATCACCAGCAAGCCTTATAGACTCAAACATTTCATCCTTTCTGGTAGTCGACGCATTCCAAGTGCTAACCAGTTTGCTAAGTTTCTGGTAGGCATACTTGGCTTCATCTCTTTCTTTCACTAGGAGACTGACTGTTTCCCTTAAGCAGTTCAACTCCCTTGATTGTTCACAATCAAGCTTGTTTTCATGCGTTTCAGTTTGGATTGTGTGCTCAGTCTTATAGCTTTCAAAGGATTCATATAGCGTCCGATACTCATTGATCATGTCCTGCAATGCATTGGTAAGTTCACTACGTGTAAATTCAGATAGGTTAGATTCATGTACCTCATTTTCATCATTTGCCATTAAGCAGTGGACTTCCTCGTCTTCACTCTCGCTGGATGAGCTAGTTAACTCCTCTGATTTTGATTCAGAATCAGCCCATTTGCTCTTACTTTCTTCTGCCATCAAAACCTTTTGATCTCTGTCCCTTTTGGATGATCTTCTGGTTTCTTTGGATTTTCTGTAATCCTTGGATCCTCTTTTGTGATCATCCTTTTTGGGTTTAGGACAGTCCGCAATGAAGTGCCCTGGTTTGAGGCAGTTGAAGCATACTCGCTCTTCTTCTTCTGAATTTCCTTTGGAACTCTTCCTTCGAGGATATGATTGATAAGGTCTCTGGTTCTTCTTCATGAATTTCCCAAATTTCTTTACAAACATTGCCATAGCATCATTACACATCTTTTCTGGAGTCATCTCTGTAGAAGTAGGCAGAGACTCCGATGCAGTGAGAGCTTTGGTTGGTTGACTGGTATTTGGTTCATCTTCAACCCGAATGCCTAATTCGAATTCATAGGCTTTTAAATCAGCAAACAGATCATGTAGATCTATCTTGTTGATGTCCTTCGATTCTCTCATAGCAATGGTCTTGACATCTCATTCTCTTGGGAGGCCTCTCATTACTTTGAGAGTGACTTCTCTGTTGGGTAAATCCTTACCCAGACTGCTTAGTTCATTAATTATTCCAGTCACTCTTTCATCATACTCGTTGAGAGTTTCTCCATTCATCATCTTGATATGCTCAAACTTCTGTAAAGCCACAGTAAGCTTGTTTTCTTTGGTTTGATCATTTCCTTCACAGAGTTGGGCAATCTTCTCCCAGATTTCTTTGGCTGTTGAGCACATTTTTATTTTGTTGAACATATTTTTGTCCAAAGTTTTGAACAGAATGTCCTTAGCAACGTTGTCTAGTTTTGCTTTTTTCTTGTCTTCGTTTGACCATTGAGATCTTTCCTTTTCTACCATTTGTGGATCACCACTTGTGATAGAAGCAGCTGTATTGATTTTCATGATCTTCAAAGGTCCTTCAGTGATTACATACCACATATCATCATCTTGAGCACTTAGATGTGCTTGCATACGGATCCTCCAGTCATCATATTCGTCTTTGTTGAACATTGGAATCTTGCTGAATGAGGCCATCAGTTTTTGGTAAATGGTAATTTCTCAAGATTGAGAAGACCTAAGCTCTGATACCACTTGTTAGGATCGGGGTAGTGTTTAGAAGGGGGGGTTGAATAAACACTAGATTCAATTTCGATTTCTTCTTCTTCTGGTTAACTGTAAACGTTAAGTATTACAGTTGCTTCTCAATATCAGGCAAGTCAGCAGACACTTATTATAGTGCGGAAGACGTCTACTGAACTTGTGAGGAATAAAACTGAGGTAATAAAGTAATGAACAAATAACACAAGAGTTGTTTCTGGAAGTTCGAAGCACAACGCTTCTACGTCTCCCCTTCTTCCTTTGCAGGAAGGATTCACTAGAAGACTTGGTTTACACTTTACAGTATACAACCTTCTTAGGCACTAACACACTTGGCCTAAACTCCTAGCAATCACAATCTTCTTAACTTTTGATTACAAGGGATTCTATAACACTCTTTATAGAATAAACTTTCTAGCTTTGAGAGTTTTTGAGCAGCAGACTTCAATTGGAAATAATCTATCACAGATTCAGTTTCGCTGTTTGTCTGCTCTTTGCTGAACGTTTGGAATATCAGTAATATGATTTTCTTGTTTGCTTTGAAGTATATCTCTTTGTTGAAAATCGCTCAGCTCCTCTTCATTTTCTGCTTGGACGTATTTATAGGTTTGGTTGTCCAACGGTAGCTTTTCTGTATATGGAAGAGATTAGCTTTCCAAATTCATATTGTCTTCTTTCCTATTTTATTTAAGCAACGACTCTTTTCACTCTGACGATAATGGTGGCGGAGATATAGCAGGGTGCGCCGCTCTGTTGTACCTTTGTCAGAGAATGTTGTACTGTTTTGTCTCGTTGCTTAGTGCTCTTACTGGAAGTTTAGACTTCTGCTGATTTTCTTTGTTCAACTGGTCGTTCATCCTCTTATGACCAGTTGATGTCTTTGTTCAGTGGGACTATCCGGTTGATAGTTGTCCAGTAGATGTCTGTCCAGTTGGTGGCCATCCAGTTGATGTCTATCCAGTTGGTAGCCATCCAGTTTATGTCTTGTCCAGTTGGTAGCTATCCAGTTTATGTCTTCACCGGTAGGTGTCTTCATCCGGTAGGAGTCTTCATCCGGTAGGAGTCTTTATCCGGTAGATGTCTTTATCCAGTTGGTCTTTGTTACTCGGTAGGAATTCATCCAGTTGGTCTTTGTTACCCGGTAGGACTTCATCCAGATGGTCTTTGTTACCCGGTAGGACTTCATCCAGTTTGTAATCACCAAAACTTAGAAATCGTTTTCCCAACAATAACGGCTACAATTGTCGCAAGGATAGAGATAAGCACACCTTGAGAATGCCTTCAGTACCACCCAGGGTCTCGACGACACGCTCTATGGAAGAAGGGTAACCAGGGTAGTGTACAGCGAACGCCTTGCCCTTGCTGGGTAATACACCCGAAATTGTGCCGCCCTCGATGATGCCCATAGCTAATATGATCTGTGTCAATCCAATATTTGTGATTAAATACACTAGTCATATTCTATTCTCCAAATAAAAATCTTCAGCTTTCTGGTTTTTTTATGTTTGCCACCAAACCAGGTAATCTCCTCACACGGAATTAACAACAAAAGTTCTCCTTTTTTTTCCAATAAAGCTTAAAGCTTTAAAAAATGTCAAGATCGATTATTTACCTGTTAACTTGACTGCATGATTCCCAACCAAGACTTGCATTAAAGAAACGAATTCTATTCCCCTTGTTTACGACAATGGTTGCTTTTCGATTGAAACTACGTAGACTGCGACAGTATCAGGTAGTTATTAAACAACTTAACAGAGAAGTGTCGGAAGCGGCAGCGGAGTAGCGGGACGAAATCATCTTATGGAGACGATGGGAGGAGAGCACCAAATACCGGAAACGGAAATTTCAAAATTTTAATATAATTATATATAATATAATATAAAATATCAATGCCAAAAATTTAAGTTTTTTCATTAAGAAAACTCAAAAAAAAAAATCATAATAGTCAAACTTAATTATGAAACTAATTTTCATATCATAAAAAAAATTAATTCAAACTCCCTACTGCAACTTAAAATTTTGTATAAACTCTCTATCTTATTAAAATGAATATGATACCCATCTATTAAAAGTTGAACTTTTAATTTTGAGAAATCATTACAATCGGTACAAAAGCTATATATAATTTTGGAACACGTTACACATAAAATCGGTATGAAATCTATACATTTTTGGTACAAGTTACAAATAAAATTGGTATGAAACCTATACAATTTTTTGACTTATTATACGTGTAGATGGTATGAAACATGTACAATTTTGGTACTGGTTACACATGAAGTTGGTATGAAAACAATACAATTTTGGTACTAGTTACACATAAAATTGGTATAAAACATATACTATATTCGGTACTTATTACACGTGAACTTGGTATGAAACATATACAATTTTGGTACTAAATATACATAAAATTGGTATGAAACCTATACAATTTTGGTATTAATTATGAATAAAACTGGTACGAAACTTATACTATTTTCGTTACTTATTACATATGGAATTGGTATGAAAAATATTTAAAATTTTGGTACTAGTTACACATGAAATTGGTATAAAACCTATACAGTTTTGGTACAAAATACACATGAAATTGATATGAAACATATACTTTTTTCGTTACTTATTACACATGAAGTTGGTATGAATCATATATAGTTTTGGTACTAGTTACACGTTAAGTTGGTATGGAATATATACTATATTGGGAATTTATTACACGTAAAGTTGGTATGAAACCTATACAATTTCGGTACCAATTATGCATAAAACTGGTATGAAACACATACAATTTTGATACTAATTACGAATAAAATTGGTCCAAAACATATTCTATTTTCAGTACTTATTACAAATGAAATTGGTATTAAATCTTTACAATTTTGATACTAGTTACATATGAAATTGGCATGAAACCTATACAATTTTGGTACAAGTTACACATTAAATTGGTATGAAACATATACTTCTTTTGATACTTATTACACATGAAGTTGGTATGAAAGATATACAATTTTGGTACTTATTACACTAGAAGTTGGTATGAAACATGTTAGTTCCGGATTTTAAAGATGGCAAAACAGATCAGACCGATCGAGCCATGTCAAAACAGATCAGACCGATCGAGCCATGTCAAAACAGATCCAACTGATATAGTCTATCGCAAAATCAGAACGGATCGATGCAAACCACTCTGACCAGATCGAAGCACAGATCAGCTCAACAAAGATCAGATCAGAGCAGACAAAGTTAAATAAGCTTCGTCCTTCAGTCCGAATCATTAACGGCTATTTATTGAAGCATTTAATGATGCATTTAATGCTGAAAAAGACCAAGGAGTGAAGATTACCTTAAAAGGTAAGTAGACAAAGGAGAGTCTACCTAACAAACGCCGAAAGCACAGACCAGAAGGGAAAGTGCCTAAAAGAAGAAGACTGAAGCTTGTTCAGAGAATGAACAGAGTCAAGAGTTGCACATGAAAGGAAATAGTATCGTTGGTATAAACAACTATATAAGGTTGCAACTAAGGTACTCGAAAACAGAGGACTGATCAATCTAAACAAAAAGAACACAAGCCTACAAGTAAAAAATTCTTGAGGAGAACCGTCGCTGAAAGATACTCACCTTACCAGTCTGCTCAAAGTTTTCATAAGCACGGCTTATTGTAATATTTTATGGTCACTCTGTGCGTAGTTAAATTCACTCTGTTTTTTTTTTGTATTTGGTCTAAGATAGAAGAGTGAGATTCAATTGTAACTGTCAGACAGATTGTGTCTGAACAGATTGAGAGACTAGGAGTTTCAGTCTGGTAGTGGGGTTAATCCAGCTGAATCGGGTTGTACAAGTGGTTGTATTACTCAAAGTCTTCTTGTGAATCCTTCCTTGACTGGAAGAAGGGGAGACGTAGAAGGATTTGCCTTCGAACTTCCAGAAACACATCTTGTCTATTTACATTCTGTATTGAGTTACATTTTATAAGCCGTCAAGCCGTTCTTACTAGCCAAATACACCCTAAGTGTATATTTCTTTTCTCATACCACTGATTGATCATAAATATACATTTAGATATTGCTACTGAGGAAAATATTGCACTTACATTCTTATGGATCATAACATTTTTTAGGTCTTTATCTAGATATGGCAAATGCGTTATGCTGGACCAGCATGACCCATTTTCCTTGCTAGCACGGTCCGTTTCCAAAAATGGGGGCCCTATACGTCGCACTTCAAATTTTCTATTTTTTATTTTAAAAATATAATTTATATTAATAAAATAAAATAAAAAATAGTAGAACAAGAAATAGATTGACACAATATGAATGGAATATTCAAAATTATTGATTATGAATTGATTAAATACAAATAAGAACTTAATGGATACATAATTTCCAAATTTAAAAAATAAGAAAGTAAAAAAACACAAAATAATAACATTAAACAATCAACTATCTTTATTTTCATCAAAATATACATCATGTCCTTCTACACTCTGTAATCGGCATCCAACAATTATTTTAAAAGAATACACATATCTATGGTATTTGCTTTCATTCTACTTCTTTTTTCATCAAGAACTATTCCACATGCTCTAAAACCGGACTCCGATGTATTCTTGTTTAGCGTTGTCACCACCACGTCAAAACATCAAATATTTCTACTTCTTATTCACTAAAATTAAATACCTGATTTAAATATAATTGAAGCACAGTAAATAAAGATGGAGTAGAAGAAGTCGAAGTAGAATCTTGTTTTCTTCTTAACACTATCCACACAGAACTTCACTAGTACTACCATTACTACAACTTTCTCTTATTGAAAAAAGATCAAGCAAATTTTGAGGATAAAATGATTAAACTCCATTTATATAAACAAAACAAATTTAAAAATGAAACAGAAAGTCCAAACAGTCTTTTTTTTACGGTTTGTATTCGGCAATCTATCGCCAATGACATATGGCGATCGATCGCCAAGTCTTCTAAAAGGTGCAACACTCATATGTTTTACCGTTTGGATTCGGCGATGATCGTCGATACCATGTTGTATCAATGTCTCTAGATTCGGCGATCGATCGTTTAAATGTTTTTTACAAAAAATGGTGTTGTCGTGTCGGCATGGCCCGTGGGCCAATATTCTTGGCCCAGCATGACCCATGCCTACGGGCACAACCCGTTACTGTAGCTATCTTGGTCGTGCCCGTGCAGGGCCTCGTGCCGCCCATCACGTTTGCCATCTCTATCTTTATCTATGCACATGCATGTTTATATATTGATGTAAAGTTTTCATTATGTTCTTTTAAATGTTTGTTCATAATACAATTTTTTATTATTTTTTTAAATGAAATGGTAAATTCATTGATTCACAGACTCAAAAAGTACAAATATAATCTGGATAAGTGGCTAATCCACATGTTAACACAAAGGCATGTTTCGCTAATGTATGTGATGCTTCATTGCCATACTTTCGGACCAACTGTACATCCTCCATTGTAAAGTCCAACATAAATAATTTGATATCAGATATTATCACGCCAATGGACGATAAATTTCCTGAATATTCATTCAGTTTCTGGATAACATCCATGCAATCACTCTCAAGAATAATTGTATTCCAGCAATTTTGTCTTGCTAATTCAATTCATTCCCTAATTGCTATTGCCTCGGCCAATTCCCGTGATGTTGGGTGTTTGAAATGTTTGCTGCTCCAAGCAAGACAATGCCCATGATGATCCCTTCCTATAGCCCCAAACCCAGCTGAGATACCCATATGCAAGAGGGCTGCGTCAAATAGCTATCCAATATTCTTCCTAAAGTGCATTGCCATCCTATACACTTGCTCATTTTACATAATTGACATTCAAAATCACAGCAAGAGCAACACTAAATAAAAATAATATTTGCAAAACCAAAAAAAGAATGTAGAAAGTGCAAAAAAAATTAGAAGTTTCTAAGAATTATTATTATAAGGTTGTGACATTAGTTTTTCTAATATACATAGAGAGATCCTTATCTTTCTATGTAAGTTAGACCAAGTATTTAAAGTTCCCTCGAGGAACTGCCAACTGAAATCCATTTCCTATACAGTATACAGAGATGTAGCTGTCTTCAAACTACTAATGGCAACATTTAGAACTTCACAAAATTTACTTAAATATTGCTTGCTCCAAGCCACCTTTGACTGGACTGGAAGATATGGAGTCGGAAGACGGGAATAGAATCATGAAACGAGCAAAGAAAAGCAGAGGGGGACAAATAGACGACCCTTTAAGAAAGTATACTACAGGTTGGTCTTTTAGTATTCCTCATCATTGGGGTCGTCATCATCTTCATCACTACACTGTTCATAAATCTGATATTCTCCATCATAAGGGTCAGCACCTTGCATTTCATCTCCTCCTGCCGCGGCATTAAAGGGAAAACTACCAAAAAGATCATGGAGATAGTCTTTTGAGATGCTTTCATGTTCGATATCTGTAGATCGTGTATAGGATATAGCTGATATGATTTCAATATGCATACTTGATTCATGATACTGAACATAAATGAATTCATATATGCAGTAATTTCAAACATATCGACTCGTTTAAGAAATAACGAATCAAAGAAGTAATGTAAAGCATCAAAGAAAGAGGATAACCGATCAAACAAAAATGTCATCCGAACCTGGAGGCTGCGATGAAGCAGGAGAATAAATAACATGAGCTTTTGCAAAGCCTCCTTTATAAGCATCAATAGAGCGTTGCTTATTATTTTTATTGGCATAAAGGTCAAGAAGGAAATATTAAAGTTGTGTTTAGATTGACAGATTTTATTTGGGAAATAATTTTGATGATTGATTTCAAATGACATCCAAGATGGATGTATTTGAAATCCATCACAATTACTACTGAAAATGTTTGATTTGATATATAGTGGATTTGAAATTCACTTGAATTTAGTCCATCCAAACAAGTAGAGTAATTTGAAATCCATAAATACAAATGCACTCTAAGGTAATTCAGATGAGTTTTCGCATTGCCTCCTACTTTATTTTACTTCTTATTCTATTAGCAATTTAGCATAAAGGAAACATAGGTAACAAAGAACAGAGCAAGGATACATGAATGTGGTTGTAGGTAAATTATCACTTCATAATTTTTTTCTAGGAAGGGCCGAATACATGAAGAATAGTTTAACAGACAAATACATAGAGCCTCTTTTCTTTCAATTTGGATGTTTCAGTGAAATTTGGACAAAATGGTCTCGGTTTTAATTTTTTTTTTAGGAGATAAAAATGTTACTTCACTTTTTTGAATTTATTTTTAGGAAATAAAATTGTCATTTTAAATATTAAATC
This sequence comes from Haberlea rhodopensis, assembly GCA_907163345.1. NCBI lineage: Eukaryota > Viridiplantae > Streptophyta > Magnoliopsida > Lamiales > Gesneriaceae > Haberlea > Haberlea rhodopensis. Next base: position 1,808,759 of record CAJQUN010000044.1, on the reverse strand, counting down.
ATGTTAGAAATCTGTAGATATTGATTTCACTTCATAATATAAATAAATTTTAACAATGTTGAAAAATATTAATTTTGGATAAAATTGAAATATAATAATAGAATATTTTTAGAAAATGATTAAAAGTTGAACTAAAAGTAGTTATATTAGGATGTATGAAAATCTGTTTTGATAAAAAGAATGAAAATGGGCTTGTAATGTTCGAGCACAGTTTGTGGAGTGGAAAGTAAGGATGGGAACTGAAACCAAGAATAATCCCTGGATCAAGTACCTCAGCTGCATTCAAACCTTCCCCAAGATTGTCCTCTTCAATTTCATCATCTTCTGCATCTTCGATGAGTTCTTTATCTTCGCTCTGTACAACATCTGCAATATAAAAAAATTACTAGAAGTACTCCAGATAACAAGTGAATAGAGCAACAAGTGAATCGGGCGACCGACGCTAATTCAATTAGCCAACCGAGAGTAGAAGACAGTATCATGTTAGTGATATATATTAATATTGGAACCATATCAAAAGGTAAATACGAAAGCTAAATTATAAATCTGAGAACAAATTCATAAAAAGCCAGGAGTATGTAATCAAAATTTTGCTGATCGATTTAAACCTTCATTAGGATGTTTTCCTCCATTGCCTTTTGAATCCTTCAAATTAATATAAACTCTCTTTGATCTTTCAAAGCGTCTAGAAACAGACTTCAGTATGGATTCTGCACCAGCCTCAGGGTATACGGTCAGAAACCTCTGAGCAACTCGCAATCTCAAGCAATCAAGCACATGAGATGAAAACCATCCCGTTTGCAGCTGGAAAAATAACAGATTGTTGAAAGCTGATCAAGCACAAACGTAGAGAAAGCAAATAAGATCAAATAAAAAGTCTAGACTTCTAAATAACGAAAGGAAACATGAAGATCTCATTTTTACTTTTGGTCTTTCTCTTATGTGAAAATAGGCAATAAAAAAATCTCCTGGAATCCCCAAAAACAGAAGACATGAATGTAGAAATAGCCGTATTCCCATAGTGCCAAATAAACATTAAAGCAAAAAGTTGCAACCATAAAAATTGACGACAATGTAGTAGGTATCTTTGCAGATATTAAAAAACCAAACCAATTTATTAAGGTCAAAATAACTATTTTCTACTGCTGATCTCCACACGACCCCAACCATAATTACATACTCCACTTGGTATAACAAGTTTCTCCAAACACAATTTGGTTGCTAAAGGTGCTCAAATATTCGGAGCAAATAAATTGTTTGACAAGAGATTTGAAGATTAAAAAACTGCCCAATGAACAATCTAATAGCACATCAAGAAACGAGATAACCAATCGAAACAGACGCTAGATATGTTCAATCTTTGAGAAGTTGCATCATGAACTAGTAGTGGTTCTGTTTAGTTTAACTAGGCCAACCGGGCTGTCATATTATTTAATGTTTACCAAAATGATTCACATAATTTTTTTCAAATATTCAATCAGGTTCCTTGAGAGAAAAATTGATAGCAAAATGTAAATATATCATACGCTGCAGCTTGCTTGACTTGCAGGTTTTCTGATTTCTTGTTGAACATAGTCATCCTTAAGTCAAAGAGTTGTAATAAAACTTGGCATTTAAATGGGAAAACCTCAAATGAAAAAATATCCTTCCACCTGTTTTTCAAGCTGCACGTGAAAGATGGAAAAATGATTAATATGTGAGAGAGAGATTTAAAGAGATTATATTGTTAGCCAGTAACAGACAACTGTATTTCGTTGATAACAAATCGGTTTGTTGGACTGTAGGCAACCTGTTTTGTCCGAAATGCTTTTATGTGAATTATCATAACTTTTTATCAGTTTAAATGTCGTAAAATAAAAAATAAAAAAGTAGAATTCTTTATAATTGTACTGAAGTATAGTCAGAATCAAATGAAGAGAAAAGCTAATTTCTGTGTTAGTTTCAAAATTCATAAAAATCCTTACCCAGATGAGACATTGGCATCACAATAGCTTCGTAATGATGGTGGCACTCGAAAATCAGTCTTTTGATATCTTATCAAATAAATCAAAAGAAGTTAGACTTAGTAAATACTAAAAGATTTAACATATGAAGATTTGGATAAAATCAGAGTGTGACACAATCATTGCATTGAAAAAAAGTTGATGAACCAGTGGTCAAGACAAATTTTGCCGGGTGATTAAAATGCTATATTCCCATTTTAACAAATGATCGAACATAATTTCTCATGATAGAACATGGAGAAAAGATAGAATAGATTTTCAGACAACAGATTCCTACAAAAGAAAGTTTTGAAGAAGTTAATTGACCCTGATAGGTCAAGTAGATTATTGTTTGTAACATCTCAGAAACTATTCGTTGAAACCACAATCATTTTTACTATTTTGGAGGAAAACTGCGGAGAAAAACCAAACTTCTGAAGTTGTATAGCCTATAAGCTTTAATTCAACCTCAGCGATGAGAAAAAGTTGAGCAAACTATTCAGGCTCAGCAGATTCTTTATATATTTAGAGTTGACCTTTGGGCATCACAATCTCCTTCCCTTGCCAGACCTTCTTTTCTGTTAGGATCGGTCCGGAGTGTTTAGAGGGGGGGGGGGTGAATGAACACTCCTTACAAAATTTATCCCTTGTGATTTCTTTGAGATTAGTGAAAGAAATCCGTTACTTAATCAACTCTTTGAACAGAACAGACCACTAATAAGTAAGTGCGGAAACGGTCTGCTCTTGTGTAAGTAAGAACAGCTCGATGGCTAAGTGCAGAATGATAAGACACAGGATATGTTTCTGGAAGTTCGAAGGTGGTGTAATCCTTCTACGTCTCCCCTTCTTCCAATTAAGGAAGGTTTATACTAGAAGACTTTGATTTATACAATCCTGTTGTACAAACCCGATTCAGGCTGGATTTACCTCACTACCAGTCTGAAACTCCTAGTCACTCAACCTGCTCAGACACACTCTGTCTGACAGTTACAATATGTTGCTTACTTCTATTTTTCAATACACAATGCGCACAGTGATCCTACAATGATCAAATGTTACAAAGTAATTGCGCTTAAATAAATAACTTCAGCTCGAAAGCTTCTGAACTTTGTAGGCGTGTGCTGTTTTGCTTTCTTGTATATTTTTCAATTGATCAGCGTGAGTTGTAGAGTCCAGAGTCTTTTGCATCTGTTTGTTGCATCCTTTTATAGTTGAAGGTGGCAACGGCATTGTTTCCCTTAATGTGCAGCTATGACTCTTTTTAAACTCTGAGAAAGCTACAGTCTTCTTCTTCAGGATACTTGCCGTTCTGGTATATGCTTTCGGCGACTGTCAGGTAAGCTCTTCTTTGTCTTCTTACCTATTATGGCAATCTTCAGTCTTTGGTCCTTTGTAGCATTAATTGCAGCATTAAATGCTACAGTAAATATCCGTTGATGATTCGGACTGAGAAGCCATCCTTTATGTATCCTTGACTGCTCTGATCTGATAAAGGTTGAGATCGATCTGAAGCATCGATCTATTCAGTCTGGAATCCATCGATCCGGTCTGATATGTAATATTCTTTATCAGTTTGCTCTGATATGTCCGATCGATCTGGTATGCCTAATTTCCATCGATCCGGTCTGAAATGCTTTGCCATCTTGCTCTGTTGAGTCCGATCGATCTGGTCAACCTGATTTCTATCGATCCGGTCTGAACTGTTTTGTCATCTTTAAAATCTCATCGATAAGGTCCGGAACTAACAAATTCCCCCTTTTTGATGATGACAAAACCTAGCTACTAAGTCTTGATAAGAGCTCTGAAGCGAATGCTTTTCGGATCGATTACTTCTTTGTTCAAAATAAATGAACATTATTAAGTTTGATCGATTCAATCTTTTATTATTAAGCCTTTATTAAAGTTCAAAATAAATGAACAAGGACTTAATCAAAAGAGGATTTTATTGATCATCAAGAAGTCCTAAATACAGACAGTCTGATAAGTTAAAAGACTAAGACTGCTATCTTCTTGAGCTTGGAGGCGGCTTGAAGTCTGTCTTCTTTTCCCCCTTTTTGTCAGCAGCAATCTCTTGAAGGAATTCAACAACTTGGGCTAGCTGCGCGCTGATAGCGTCAAGACGAACGTCTTGAGCGCGGAGGGAGTTAGAAACAGATGCTCTGACTTCAGTGGCTAACTCGACCTGCTCTTTCCTCAGACTGTTCTTGTAGGAGGCTTGTTGAGAAAACAGATCGTTGATGCCGCGCTGGAGGCTTCCGATACTGGCAGTCATTTTCTCTTTGAAAGAATTAAAGTCCAAAGTTGTGACTCTTTGACTTTGATGAACTTCGAGAATTCGTTGAGTTAATGACAGACAGTTATCAGAAAAATGCTGGATAGTCCGTGCCAGGGATGGAGGTGCATCAGATAGCTGGCTGGGAGAGTGATCTGATGATGACATAGCATGATCAACTTCTTCAGCAATCGGCACGATTGAAGAAATGGCAGTTTGATGACTTTCGGATCGGATCATAGCGACCAGATCCGAAGAAAAACTAAGAATGAATGCCAAATCTTCATCTGATGGTCCCGGAGGAGAGTGGGGACTGGAGGGTTCCTCATCTTGGAGAGCTGCAACCACTGAAGATACCACCAAATCCGGATCGATGAGGTCTGGTACTTCAGTTGGTGCACATGCCTCAGCTGGACTGTTGTGAGCATGGGAGGCTGATGACTTCAATGGGATAGATGTTGTCGGAGAGTCCAACAGAACATTCATTGATTCATCATCTGTTGCAGACGGAGCATTAGGTAAAGGCTGCTCCGCTGTCGGTTCTGGTACGAGTTCTGCAGGCTGGTCTTCTGTCTGTTTTGCTTCAGCAGAAGGAATAACCTCGATAAAGGGTTCTGCCAGAGTCTTGCTGACAGAAGGATGATCCGGGCTGGTGGCTGGAGTGGAGATACCTAGCATCTGTCGTTGAAAGCGGACAGCTAGGGATAGAGCATGAATGTCCATCTCAAGTTGAGCAATCACAGCCCCATCATCTCTGGCAGTAGGAGCAAGCGGATCGAAGTTCTTCTTTTTGGCAGAGAGAAGCAGATTGGCCAGTCTGAATCTGTGTTTTGCCGTAAATAGCTCTCTGCGCTGCACCGCAAGTCGAACGTCATCAGTTTCTGTGCCTCTCAGAACCTCGTCTTCCATCTTCTTCAGTCTGTGCAACTTTCCATAGAACATATCAATGTGGTGGACAGTCCGGTACTGGACATATTCATCAAAGACCACAAGGAGTTCAGCTAGCTTCTCATCAACATCCTCCATAGCGATGTCGATGGCAGTCTGTGCAGCAGATTTGGGTTTAGAAGAGATGGGTTCTGTGAGAATGGCTTTTCCCTTGCCGGTGGAGGAAGGGGACTTAATCCCTGATTGGGTATAGTCACCCAACTCAGTGATAACTATCCCTTTGACTACGGGATTGGCAGAGGGAATTCTAGGGGTGACTTTGGGTGCAGGGGTTGAGGCTTGTGAAGGCTGAGTGGGGGGTTGAGGTGCAGGGGTTGCTTTAGTGGGTGGCAGTATGGGTGGAGGTAGATGTCTGGTTGGTTTGGTAATCTGGGTTCGGGGCTTTTTGGGAAGTGGCTTGGTTGGGGATGAGTGAGCAGACTGGGTTTCTTCTGAGTCAGTCTGAATGGTCAGCTTCCGCTTGACCCGAGGTTTGCGCACATCAGCTTGTTCCTCGTCCTTCTCAATCGTGACTGAGACCAGGGTGGTAGGAGTAGGCGGAACACTCTTGGACTTCAGCAGTGCAAGCCCTTTGGAGTTGAGTACCTTAAAGGGGCGGAGAGCAGATGGCTTGCTCAGCTCGAGGCCTAAGGACTCCAAGAGCTTGCTGAGAGGAACAGCAAAGCATACGGCGTGCTTGGATGCAATCACCGTTTCCAGCAGTACTCCAAACAAAATCATGGACCAGTTTATCTTCTGTCCAGATACAATAGCTGCCATGGCCCTGAACTTCTCGGCGGTTACAGCATCGAAGCTTCCGGCTTTACCCAAAAGTGGCTTGGCTACCACTTCGCACAGCACCTGGAAATGGAAGAGCATTTCCTTCTTCTTAAATGAGGGTTGCAAACGGTGGCCAGAAATAGAGATCTTCCCCTGAAGATCTAAGAGAGATGCTGGAGGAGTCTGTCCGAACTCTGTCAGGCCGGAACTGGGGAGGCCAAAGGTCTTGGCCATTGTTGTTGGCGAGATCTCGAAAGATTTGCCCTTGACAGTGGTAGAGATGGATGACTTCCGGGAGACGGCGTTGGCGAACAGCTCGCGGATTTCTGGTTCATAAACAACTGATCCGCACTCCAAAAAATTCCGTAAACCAGATGATTCCAGGGCTCTGAAAATGGACACCATCGCAGCATCTTCTCCCCTGTAGATGTCATCAAACTCAACGGAGAGTGAGTTATGAGTGATGGTAGCCATATGAAAGGAGTTTAAGGAAGGTGCGAAGAGTAAGAGAGTAAGAGAGTAGAAAGCGGTAAACTGTAAAAAGTGAAAAAGTTATGAAATGTTCAGCCCGCTAAATAGGAGAGAGAAGACACGTGTCTTTATCTCCAAGACTGAGAAATAAACTATTCAAAATGAACGGTCAGGATAAAGAAAGATAAGGCGGTTAAAGTACAACTAGTTAAAAGGTCAATCAGTCCGGGCTGTTTTGTTTTATTAAAAAAAAACAGATTATTGTCCAATCAGATCATAGGATAAAATCAGACTTGACAAGGATCGGTCTGAAAGTTCGGACCGGTCTGTGTCTTTCTGAACATTGTATTATCGATCTGTAGTGACAAAAATCTTTAAGATCGAAAAGAAAAAAAAAACATCTAAATTAATTAAGATAAGTCAATTAAACCAAGAATTTGACGGAAATAATTGAACTTAGCCTCAGGAAGTGGTTTGGTGAAGATGTCTGCTGCTTGCTGCTCTGTTGAAATGTGTTCGATCCGAATTTCCTTTTTGCCAACATGATCTCGAATAAAATGATGTCGAATATCAATGTGCTTTGTTCGAGAGTGCAAAACTGGATTATACGTTATAGCGATTGCACTTGTGTTGTCGCAAAATATCGGAGAGTCAACAGCTTGAATGCCGTAGTCTTTGAGCTGGTGTTGAATCCAGAGCATTTGAGCGCAACAGCTTCCAGCGGCTAGGTATTCTGCCTCAGCTGTGGATGTGGCAATAGATGTCTGCTTTTTACTGAACCAAGAGATCAATCTTTCACCTAGAAATTGACATGTTCCACTGGTGCTTTTACGATCGATCTTACACCCAGCGTAGTCTGCGTCTGAATATCCGATCAAGCTGAAGTTTGAATCTTTGGAGTACCAAAGACCAACGTTCTGAGATCCTTTTAAGTATTTCAGAATACGCTTGGCAGCAATGAAATGTGATTGCTTTGGTTCTGACTGAAATCTGGCGCACATACAGACTGAAAACATTATATCGGGCCGGCTCGCTGTAAGATATAATAGCGATCCGATGAGTCCTCTATACATGGTTACTTCAACTGCCGTTCCCCCTTCGTCCTTGTCTAACTTGATTGTTGGACTCATTGGAGTTGATGCAGTTGAGCATGTTTCCATTCCAAATCTCTTGAGGAGCTCTTTGGTATACTTGGTCTGATTGATGAAAATGCCATTGTTGAGCTGTTTTACTTGAAGACCCAGAAAGAATGACAATTCTCCCATCATGCTCATCTCGAACTGTCCCTGCATTAACTTAGAAAACTTCTCGCACAGTTTGGGGTTAGTTGACCCAAAGATTATGTCATCAACATAAATCTGAACTAATAGGGTATGTTCCCCCTTAATGAATTTAAAGAGAGTTTTATCTACCGAACCGATCTGGAAGTCATGGTTCAGCAGAAATTGAGATAGAGTGTCATACCAGGCTCTTGGAGCTTGTTTCAGACCATACACTGCTTTATTCAGTAGATATACATGATTAGGATACGAATGGTTCTGAAATCCAGGTGGTTGCTCAATGTAGACTTCTTCCTGAAGCTTTCCATTAAGAAAGACGCTCTTGACGTCCATCTGATATACTTTGAAGTCTTTAAAGGCAGCATATGCAAGAAAGATTCGGATTGCTTCAAGTCTGGCGACTGGTGCAAATGATTCATCGAAGTCGATTCCTTCTTCTTGTCTGAATCCCTGTGCCACCAGTCTTGCTTTGTTTCTAACCACAGTTCCATCGGCGTCTAGCTTATTTCTGAAAACCCATCTGGTTCCAATAACAGGCAGATCGCTTGGTCTGGGAGTTAGACTCCAAACTTGATTTTGTTCGAATTGATTAAGCTCTTCTTGCATTGCTTTAATCCAGTTGAAGTCAGTCAGAGCTTCATCGATCTTCTTGGGTTCCAGAGTTGAGATGAAAGCAGCATGAGTGAACTCATCCATCATCTGTCCTCTGGTTCTAATTGGTGCAGACGGACTACCAATCACTAGATTAGGTGGATGCTTCTTAGTCCATCGATAGCTTGACTCTGGATTGTCTGGTTCGGTCGGATGAATAGTAGCAGCATGATCTGCATCTACTTTAATATTTGAGTCAGGAGCATCTGGATCAGCTCGATCTGAAGAAGCTTCAATGGCCTGATCCGGTCTGTCTGGCACTTCTGGTTCTGGTGGATTGTCTCTTGACCTGTTAGCTACAATCTCATCATCACTGTTAGCTTCGAGATGGATATTTTCCATCTGATTTTGAATTGAGTCCTTGTTGCCCTCAACACATAATGATTCATCAAAAACTATATGAACAGATTCTTCTACAGTTAAAGTTCGATTATTAAACACTCGATAAGCTTTGCTAATTGATGAATATCCTAAGTGTGATGACCAGGGATTATAGGTGTTAATCCCGGAGTGTTAATAACCCGTAAAGTTGTTTTACGTGGCGAATTGGAGTTTAATCGAGGTGTCGGGCCTTCTGGGCTCGTCTATTTGAGTAGTTGGGATCGTTGGATCCCGAGGTTGAGATCGTATTCTCGTTTCGGTGAAAACCTGTGAGTTGGGTTTTTAGTAGGACTCAGAATCTCGGGTGCTGTGTGTGGGCACCGGTAGGGAGTTTTTGAGTTAGAGAGAGAATTATTGAAAACAGATGATTTTTAATGAATCATGATGTATTTGTGGGGATATTAGTATTTCGGGGTATTTTTGCTATAAATACCAGTTGAACCCGAGATTTTTATTATCGGAACCATTTTCTTCCCCTCCTTCTCTCTCCCCGTAGCCGCGCCATTCTCGATCCCCTTTTGACCCACGCCGCTTCCAGGCGTGCGCCCGCCGCCGTCCGGCCGCCGTTCGGCGCGTCCGACCCGCCGCCGTGATCGTCTCTTCCAGGCGCTTCTATACGTACCAACAATTTGAAATTTGGTCAAGAATCGAGCTCGGATTTGCCAGAAAAGCGTAGGGTTCAAAAACTGGATTTCATCCGATTTTGGGGCGCGATTTTGGTATGATTTTGGTACGATTTTTCTGATGTTTTTGGGGCGTTTTTATGCTGCTTTTGAGACGATGATTTCATACTTTCATGGGTCGAAAATTTGTTGCTTATGGTTTCGAATTTGAACACTGATTTCGTGACTTAGGGTTTCGAAAATTTGGGTTTTTGGTATGAGGATGATGATTCTTGTTGTTATTCGATTATTTCATGTTTAAATGCATTATGATGCTTGATTGTGTTCGAAATTGAGGAATCGGATTTGAAGTTAGGGCTTGAATTCGAATTTTGGGGGTTTTGGCATGTGGGGCGATTATTGTTGTTGTTAAATGATTAATTCATGTGTTAGATGAATTATGGTGATTATTCGGGTTTGATTTGTGTTGGTTGGGTTCGAATTATTGAAGGTGTTCTTAGGCAATTTTTCGATATGCCGCATTCGTTTTCCCTCCCTGCATGTACCCTGCCCCGGGTCTTTTAGATGTTTAATTGTCGTGTGTCGACAATATTTTGAGGGTTATGGATGTGCTTGAGCATGGGTTGCATGTTCGTAAATAATTGTGAATTATTTACCGTGTTAGCACATCGTTCCTCAGGGCATGGAACTCGAGCAAGGTTTGACTCGGACTTCGAGGATTTAAGGTACGTTTAGCGTACGAGCATAGTTTAAATGATGTTTTACAAGTATGATGCATGATTTAAGATATACGATATGTTTTACTATGATGGTATCGGGACTTGGTTACATTATGTTGATTCACATGGTGGAATGCTTAGTGCCGCTATGAAGCGAGCAAATGATGAGGTGTGGTTGCTACGGAGCAAACACCGAAAGTATGACGTTACCTTGAAGTAAGAAATGAAAAGGTGGTATTTGATTAGATATCTAGGATATCTGTATTTTATTCCCTATTGGTAATAAATAGGAACAGAGACGTAGTTAATCAGAGAAGTGATTAACCAGTATCGGAAGTTAAGGAAATCTCAATACGATATCTAGAATTATGATCATTGCTAGATTAAGTAAGATGTTATGAAAAGATGTTATGAAGCGATGTTATGAAACGATGTTATGAAACGATGTTATGAAATGATGTTATGAAATGTTACTAATCATTGCCAAATAAAATAAGATGTTATGAAAGGTTACTGATTTGAGACTGGCTAGGGTTAACCAATATCATGATTAACTGCATATTTAAGATTTGATGATTTATCTGTTTTGAGAACAGGGTTATTACAGGGGTACGTTATGATGAGGATGATACCATCCAGGAAGTATCACATATGTTCCACAATATTTACATTCCGTAAATTATGTATTATGTCATTTTGATTATGAAATTGTGGAATTGGTATGCTCACCCCGTTGGGGGCTGTCTCTGTTGGGACAGGTGAACAGGTACATCGATGGCTTTGGAGATGAGCTCGAGCTGTTGATTGGATGTACTCCCAGGATTGTGGTACCAGGGCTTGATGGAGCACGGTATCGTATAGAGTACCCATATACCCATGATGGTTTTATGCATATTCATGATGCTCGCATGTGAGCACGATTATACTTGTATATGGGTTGTATGTAAAGGCATGAGCCTTTCTCTCTTTCATTCTATGTTGCATGCAATTAGAGGTAGAATTGCTAAATGATAAGAAAGTCATTGGTGTATTATGTGGGTGTTGAAACCCACTTTTGTCGTCATATGTGTGGTGTCTTCCCTGGCTGGGAATTTACTTGTATTACTGCTTTCTGATGAGTATTGTGTATTCCCTGGCCGGGAATTATATTATGTGATGTGCTTGTGTTTTGGGATAGCTCAATTTTATGGGGAGACTCTGCCCAAATTTTTATAAAAGTCCACAATGTGAAAAGTGGCAAAATGGTATGGTAATGGGCAACTCTATGAGTCTATATGTTAGTAGAGATGATTCTATAACGTTGATCATTAGAGAAATTTTAGAGTTGCCATTCAATGGTAAAGTATCATCTGAGCTTCCCGATTGGCTTTTTATTGAAAGCATGTGCCACACCTAATGATTAATACACTAATCAAGGGTTAAGTATATGGGGTCCTTACATTAGTGGTATCAGAGCAGTGGTTGCTCGTTGGGGCTGTTGAGGGCCTAGGAAGTTATTGATAGCACATCTTTATGCATGATGGCATTAATGTTATACGACATGACTAATTGTTTATGTGCTTTTATGTTATGAAAAGTGGTATTGCTAACCATTGTGGTTGCAGGAATCGTGTGGAACACGATAGGATGACATTCATAGTGATGTCTAACACTCTATATGCTACGTGCCGAGGAACCTGATTTTGGAAGAAAATCAGGGAAAAGAAAGATATGACGTATTGTCTGAGGACAGACTGGGTAGACAACCGACAGTGGATTACTTCGGTATGGTCTCAATTATTATTGAATATACTAATGTGTTTGTTCATATAATGTTCAAGCAAGGAAAGTACGTAAGAAGCGTACGGCATCGGACGGTAACACACTCCTAACTTTGACTATGCATTGGATGCATAAGTATTTATGATGTTTATGATGATGATGATTATGATGATAATGTTATGATGATAATGATTTTGATAAGTAGGTTTATGACGAATATGCTATGATGACGATGTTTATGACAAGTGAGATTATGATGATGTGTTACGATGTTATGATGTGGTAAGATGCCCATATGGTAAGAGGCCATACTCCTATATTATGATCATACTATGACTGCATGAGAATTTACGATGCCATGATGATGTGTTTAATGAATGAAAAAGTGATAAGATGTTTAAGATGATGTTATGATAAGTAAGTTCACGGTGAAGATGATTTTATAATGAATAAAGATGACAAGATACTTACGATGATGTTATGATAAATGAAGATGATATGACGTTTACGATGACGACTATGATAAGTAATGATGATGTTAATATGATGTTTATAGAATGATATGATGTTTATAAGGTGGTAAGATGGCACAGGGTAAGATGCCCATATGCATGAATATGAACTAGGGAAAATGAAAAGAAGTTAATGAATAACCAGCAAGCTTACTCAACTATGATTTCGTACATTTACTGTTTTATCTCTAAGATAATGATGCTATAAGATGATGATGCTTATATGATGATGATGTTACAAGATGATAATGTATGTGTCACTATGTTACTTAGAATGGTTGAATGTCCGGTGGTTATTATGGGCAAGCGAGGAAGGTCTTGCCGCTCACATAGCTGATGAGCGATGGGGTACATCCGCTATCAAGGTGTAGCGATGGGTATCATCCGCTGATGAGCGATGGGGTACATCCGCTATCAAGGTGTAGCGATGGGTATCATCCGCTGAGCGATGGGGTACATCCGCTATCAAGGTGTAGCGACGGGTATCATCCGCTGTATAAGAGATACATCCGCTATCAAGGCGTAGCGATGGGTATCATACGATGTGCTATGTCGAGCGAGGGGGCCAATTGTGCCGCTGTCATAATGGAACCGGGACAGTCCCATTTCTAATTAACATAGTTTGTTGTGAGTATATATGTGAATATGATGTTTATGATGATGTTTATGATGAGTAAAGATGATATGATGATTATGATGATGTTTATGATGATAGCGATGCCTCATTCCGCTATGTTACGATGACTCACTCTTTTATGAGGATTGGCGATGATTTATGCCGCCGGATATGATGATAGCGATGCCTCATTCCGCTATGTTACTATGACACACTCTTTTACGAGGATTGGCGATGGTTTATGCCGCCGGATATGTTAATAGCGATGTCCCATTCCGCTATTATGTGGATTTACGATGACTCATTCTTCTATGAGGATTGACGATGATTGGTGCCACCAGATATGTTGATAGCGATGCCTCTTTCCGCTGTTATGTAGACGATGATTCAGGCTCAGGTGTATAGCGAGGTATCATGCCGTCGATTCTATAGCGATGGATAGTGCCGCTATGTACTCAGCACAGGATTATGCCGCCTTCGAGCGATGAGTGCTGATTTCGCACTATTATCTAGCGACGGAGACAAGTATGCCGCTATCTTGTTAGCGATGAGGTACGAGATATTGCTATTCTATTAGCTTTATTGTAGCTGTATTGCGTTGATATACATGTTTTATTATGCCTATTTTACTAGCATGATGGTGGATGACATACGCTGATGTGCATGGACCGTCACGAGTTGACTGGGTTGTTTAGATGTCATTGTTGACATGTATTGTCACTAGTTGGCAATGCCTTAGATACCATGAGTTGGCCTGTGTCGTCACAGGATGACGATGACGATAGTGTAGGAGATGTCTTATTAGACATGCATCATCATTACGATGAACAATGCGTTGAGTATACGTTTTCAGTTGTATGCCTTGGGTGCCAATGTCGGGCACAAGGTGGTGTGTGCGTCACCGATTAACGTGGCCCTTATACCGAGCGGGTTGCTCGAGGAATGGATGGACGCACTGTACATGTGATTGTACCGCAGAAATTGTTTGAAGTAATCGTATTTCGAGTGGTGATACCCTTGAGGTAGGCTCGTTGGAATGGCTTTTGGCCATGTTTTTGACGACAGGAGTAATCGTGGAGGAATTACTCGCTTGCTATTGATAGGACATATGGTAGACATGGTCACACCAACCATGAGAATGTAAGATGGGTCCTAAGGAAGTAGGATCAGGTTATGTTAAGTGCATGGGGACATTGGAGTGTCCAGGGTATTTCAGCATTGGAGGAATGTTGGGTAAAGACCCACTACTCTATTGATTTTCTTCCCATGGTATGGTATGCCGTGCGGAAACGTCCATCTGATTGGTAGGTTTGAGGTGAAACCTAGTGAGGCAGCGACTAGTTTGTCTGCCGCGTGTATGCAGCACCATGATGGGCTTGCTAGAGCCGTTATACTGCTCGTTGGAACCAAGTTTGGTAAATCGTAAGGTTATACGAGGTGGATTGTGGTGGACTCTGGTAGTCACCACATCATTTGAAGTTGAAGTTGAGTATGCCTCACTGAACGTATATATGTTTATGTTTAAATCTTGGTGAGACTTGTCTGGGACAGCTCATGATGTTGAAGTACCAACAAGAGAGTCATCAAGTCGTCGTTGTTTTGGCCTGGGAATCCATGTATTTGGGATGCATTGGGTTTATTGCATGTCCTTTCAAATTTGAAACTCTGAGGAGTCTCGATTGTTTATTTATGATCAGGATGTGATTCTTAGGATATCCGGAGGTGGACATCTTGTGAGATGTCTTTTATGTGAATCTGTGGCCGTGAGTTGCCCAAGTTGAGTTGCAATGATGCGACTGATCATTTGATGGAGGAGGTTTGGAAGTGGAACCAGGCTTGGTATGTGTACACCGTGGTATGCCAATGTTTCCCTCGTAACGATGTATGTTAGACATCGTGAGTCATGATAAGAGATGTCATTGAATGATATCTACGATGGAATCGGGAGCGATTCAGATCCTCGCAGTTTCAGTTGACTAACTGCTTTTGGATTGTTAGCGTTGGGTTGCGCTGACGCTTTTTGACGTTATGATGGATTTGGAAGTCTATTCCACTTCAGAGTTGACACGAGGTCAACATTCTCACGGTTGAGGTGTCATTCATGATGCGTTCTTACTAGTGGTATTAGAACGAAGGATGACTGTCCGATCTACGGTCATAAGTATTGGTTGTTTTACAGTCATGAGGGACTGACTTTTGGGATGAACCGCATCGAGGTACGTTTTGCCTCTTGGGTGATGAGTTGGTGTTGGTTTTGTTATGTCGCTCTGTTTCAGAGTTTGATTTGAGGTATTCTCAAGGTTTTTAAGACGATTCTGATATGGTCAGGAATCGAGGTTATGGCTTCAGGTTGTTGTGTAGCCTGGGTGTTACGTGATACACCGGTGCTAATTTCGAGGACGAAATTCTTTTAGTGGGGGATAATGTGATGACCAGGGATTATAGGTGTTAATCCCGGAGTGTTAATAACCCGTAAAGTTGTTTTACGTGGCGAATTGGAGTTTAATCGAGGTGTCGGGCCTTCTGGGCTCGTCTATTTGAGTAGTTGGGATCGTTGGATCCCGAGGTTGAGATCGTATTCTCGTTTCGGTGAAAACCTGTGAGTTGGGTTTTTAGTAGGACTCAGAATCTCGGGTGCTGTGTGTGGGCACCGGTAGGGAGTTTTTGAGTTAGAGAGAGAATTATTGAAAACAGATGATTTTTAATGAATCATGATGTATTTGTGGGGATATTAGTATTTCGGGGTATTTTTGCTATAAATACCAGTTGAACCCGAGATTTTTATTATCGGAACCATTTTCTTCCCCTCCTTCTCTCTCCCCGTAGCCGCGCCATTCTCGATCCCCTTTTGACCCACGCCGCTTCCAGGCGTGCGCCCGCCGCCGTCCGGCCGCCGTTCGGCGCGTCCGACCCGCCGCCGTGATCGTCTCTTCCAGGCGCTTCTATACGTACCAACAATTTGAAATTTGGTCAAGAATCGAGCTCGGATTTGCCAGAAAAGCGTAGGGTTCAAAAACTGGATTTCATCCGATTTTGGGGCGCGATTTTGGTATGATTTTGGTACGATTTTTCTGATGTTTTTGGGGCGTTTTTATGCTGCTTTTGAGACGATGATTTCATACTTTCATGGGTCGAAAATTTGTTGCTTATGGTTTCGAATTTGAACACTGATTTCGTGACTTAGGGTTTCGAAAATTTGGGTTTTTGGTATGAGGATGATGATTCTTGTTGTTATTCGATTATTTCATGTTTAAATGCATTATGATGCTTGATTGTGTTCGAAATTGAGGAATCGGATTTGAAGTTAGGGCTTGAATTCGAATTTTGGGGGTTTTGGCATGTGGGGCGATTATTGTTGTTGTTAAATGATTAATTCATGTGTTAGATGAATTATGGTGATTATTCGGGTTTGATTTGTGTTGGTTGGGTTCGAATTATTGAAGGTGTTCTTAGGCAATTTTTCGATATGCCGCATTCGTTTTCCCTCCCTGCATGTACCCTGCCCCGGGTCTTTTAGATGTTTAATTGTCGTGTGTCGACAATATTTTGAGGGTTATGGATGTGCTTGAGCATGGGTTGCATGTTCGTAAATAATTGTGAATTATTTACCGTGTTAGCACATCGTTCCTCAGGGCATGGAACTCGAGCAAGGTTTGACTCGGACTTCGAGGATTTAAGGTACGTTTAGCGTACGAGCATAGTTTAAATGATGTTTTACAAGTATGATGCATGATTTAAGATATACGATATGTTTTACTATGATGGTATCGGGACTTGGTTACATTATGTTGATTCACATGGTGGAATGCTTAGTGCCGCTATGAAGCGAGCAAATGATGAGGTGTGGTTGCTACGGAGCAAACACCGAAAGTATGACGTTACCTTGAAGTAAGAAATGAAAAGGTGGTATTTGATTAGATATCTAGGATATCTGTATTTTATTCCCTATTGGTAATAAATAGGAACAGAGACGTAGTTAATCAGAGAAGTGATTAACCAGTATCGGAAGTTAAGGAAATCTCAATACGATATCTAGAATTATGATCATTGCTAGATTAAGTAAGATGTTATGAAAAGATGTTATGAAGCGATGTTATGAAACGATGTTATGAAACGATGTTATGAAATGATGTTATGAAATGTTACTAATCATTGCCAAATAAAATAAGATGTTATGAAAGGTTACTGATTTGAGACTGGCTAGGGTTAACCAATATCATGATTAACTGCATATTTAAGATTTGATGATTTATCTGTTTTGAGAACAGGGTTATTACAGGGGTACGTTATGATGAGGATGATACCATCCAGGAAGTATCACATATGTTCCACAATATTTACATTCCGTAAATTATGTATTATGTCATTTTGATTATGAAATTGTGGAATTGGTATGCTCACCCCGTTGGGGGCTGTCTCTGTTGGGACAGGTGAACAGGTACATCGATGGCTTTGGAGATGAGCTCGAGCTGTTGATTGGATGTACTCCCAGGATTGTGGTACCAGGGCTTGATGGAGCACGGTATCGTATAGAGTACCCATATACCCATGATGGTTTTATGCATATTCATGATGCTCGCATGTGAGCACGATTATACTTGTATATGGGTTGTATGTAAAGGCATGAGCCTTTCTCTCTTTCATTCTATGTTGCATGCAATTAGAGGTAGAATTGCTAAATGATAAGAAAGTCATTGGTGTATTATGTGGGTGTTGAAACCCACTTTTGTCGTCATATGTGTGGTGTCTTCCCTGGCTGGGAATTTACTTGTATTACTGCTTTCTGATGAGTATTGTGTATTCCCTGGCCGGGAATTATATTATGTGATGTGCTTGTGTTTTGGGATAGCTCAATTTTATGGGGAGACTCTGCCCAAATTTTTATAAAAGTCCACAATGTGAAAAGTGGCAAAATGGTATGGTAATGGGCAACTCTATGAGTCTATATGTTAGTAGAGATGATTCTATAACGTTGATCATTAGAGAAATTTTAGAGTTGCCATTCAATGGTAAATATCATCTGAGCTTCCCGATTGGCTTTTTATTGAAAGCATGTGCCACACCTAATGATTAATACACTAATCAAGGGTTAAGTATATGGGGTCCTTACACTAAGAATATACCATTATCTGACTTAGCTTCAAATGCTGTAAGATGACTCTTACCATTGTTGTGAACGAAGCATTTACAGCCAAATACATGAAAGTGAGAAACAGATGGTCTGTTACCAGTCCATATTTCATATGGAGTGAGATTCAGCTTCTTGTTAATCATAGATCGGTTTTGAGTGTAGCAAGCAGTATTTACAGCTTCTGCCCAGAACTTTTGAGAGATTCCAGAATCAGCAAGCATTGTTCTTGCTGCTTCCTTGAGCGTTCTGTTTCTTCGTTCTGCAACTCCATTCTGTTGAGGAGTTCTGGCGGCTGAGAACTCATGCTTGATTCCATGATCTTCTAGAAAGGATTCAAGATTCTGATTTGAAAACTCAGTGCCTTTGTCACTTCGAATCCTGTCTATGCTGGATGATTTCTCGTTCTGAGTGCGTTTCAGCAGCTTGATCAACTTCGGACCGGTCTGATCTTTACTGCTCAAAAATATAGTCCATGTAAAGCGTGAGTAATCATCAATAACAACAAGAGTATACCGCATTCCCCCTAAACTTGTTATTGGTATAGGACCAAACAAGTCCATATGCAGTAATTCTAAACAGCGGGAGGAGGATTTGGCATTCTTGTTTTTGAAGGATGATCTGATCTGTTTGCCCATTTGGCAAGCTTCGCAGATCTTATCCTTGGCAAAGTCGATCTTGGGCAGACCGATAACTAAATCAAGTTTACACAGGCTAGCAATGGTCTTAAAGTTGATATGATTCAAGCGCTTATGCCATAACCAGTGTTTATTATCATTGTTAGCGATGAAGCAGGTAGGATTATCAGGTTGAGCATGATTCCAGTTAATCTTATATGTGTTTCCATTCCTGATTCCTACGAGCATGGTTATACCGTCTGATGATTTAACAGTGCAAGTGTGTTTATGAAATTCTACAGCATAACCATTATCACAGAGTTGACTGATACTAATCAGATTATAGCACAGATTTTCAACTAACAGCACATCATTGATAATAATGTTACCATGGACAATCTTACCCTTGCCCACGGTCTTACCCTTTGAGTTATCTCCGAAGATGATCTTGGGTCCAGTGCATTCTGTGACTTCAGACAGCAGCTTGATGTTTCCAGTCATGTGACGAGAGCACCCGCTGTCCAAGTACCAATCTGATGCGAGATTCTTCTGTACCTGTCATCACACATATTTATTGTTGGTACCCAATCCTATTTGGGTCCAGAACGGATTAGCCCTTTGGGAACCCACACCTGTATCAGCTTTAGTGGCTTGTGTGTGTAGGGTGTGCTATGTGCTGGTCTGTCTCGATGTTGTGTGTGATAATGTGTGCGCTGTGAAAACCTTTGATTTTCATAAGGTAGTCTATATCTTCGTTGAATCGGTTTTGAGTTATAGTAATTGTATTGTCTTCCTTGCCTTAGATTTTGCACTTTTGGATTTGGTCTCACAGACACAAATCTTGCTGGTGCCTTATCGTTGGCTTGGTTGACATAACCAATCCCTTTTCTCAAATTTTGATTCACGTAAGAGACTCCTGTTTGAATCTTAGGTGCTTCAGTTTCATATACTGTGCTGGATTTAACAAATGTCATTTGTTTGACTTGATTCTTTACCAGCAACAGCTCAGACTCATCTTTGGTGCATTCTTTGGTGTCAAAGCCTAGGCCGGTGAAATCACCGACATTTCTTTGAGCTTCTTGTAATTCTTCCAAGGATGTTCTGGATTTTGTCCATGTTTTGAATATATGTGAGAGCTTAGCATTTTGTGTGCTAATTCTCTTATTTTCTTCATGGAGCTGATCATAAGAGATTTTCAGCTTATTCAGCTCGTTCTGGAGATTTTTGCACTCACCCTGCTCAGAGCAGCTTGGTTTGTTGTGCTCATCCATTTGAGTACTGATTTTGGCTTTATTCTTCTCAAATGATTCAGCTAAGATCCTATAATCATTTGCCATGTCTTGCAGTGCGGACATGAGCTCTTCTCGTGTAAAATCATTTGATTCAAATTCGAATACCTCATCTGTCTGACTCATTTCTTCATCTGCCATCAGACATTGAACCTCTTCTTCGCTTTCGCTGGAAGAATATTCAGAGCTGTCTGAATCGGAATCAGTCTGAGCCCATTTGCTGTTTCCTTCCTCAGCAACTAAGACTTTTTGGGATTTTCCATGATTCTTGCGGTCTTGGTGGTGCTTCTTCTTTCTATCATCTCGATACTTCTCTTTCCTTTCTTCTTTCTTCGGTCTGGTGCAGTCTGCAATAAAGTGTCCGGTCTTACCACAATTGTAGCAAGCCTGATCGTTAACACTATCATCTTTTCTTGATTTATAATGATGAGAGGGTTTGAAGTTCCTCTTATTTTTAGACATAAATTTACCGAATTTCTTTATAAATAATGACATAGCATCGTTACTCATCTGTTCAGCAGATCGGTCTGATGTTGAAGCGATCTGGTCTGGGATGGCTGACAGGGCCTTGTTGGGTTGAGAGATGAATGGCTCTGCTTCACCTCTGCTTATTAGTTCAAACTCATAGGCCTTGAGATCTGCAAACAGATCATGAAGTTCAACCTTGTTAAGGTCTTTTGATTCCCTCATGGCAATGGTCTTTACATCCCATTCCTTTGGCAGAGCTCTCATTACTTTCAGAGCGATCTCTCTGTTCGAATATTCCTTCCCCAGACCATTCAGTTCATTTATGATGCTGGTGACTCTTTCATCAAACTCATTTAGAGTTTCACCACTTTTCATCTTTATGCTCTCAAATTTGAAGAGCCACAGTTAACTTGTTTTCTTTGGTCTGGTCGTTGCCTTCACATAGCTGTGCTATCTTCTCCCAAATTTCTTTGGCAGTAGAGCACATTTTGATTTTGCTGAACATGTTCTTGTCCAAAGTTTTGAACAAGATGTCTTTGGCCACATTGTCGAGGTTTGCTTTCTTTCTATCCTCATTCGTCCAGAGGGATCTGTCTTTTTCTACCATTTGTGGTTCTCCACTGGTAGTGGCGACTGCTGTATTTATTTTTAGGATCTTCATTGGTCCATCGGTGATGACGAACCACATGTCGTCATCCTGAGCTGCCAGGTGAGCTTGCATTCTGATTCTCCAGTCATCATAATCTTCTTTTGAGAACATGGGGATTTTGTTGAATGATGCCATCAGCTTAATATTCTTTATGCTGATTAAGATGACCTGCTCTGATACCACTTGTTAGGATCGGTCCGGAGTGTTTAGAGGGGGGGGGGGGGGGGTGAATGAACACTCCTTACAAAATTTATCCCTTGTGATTTCTTTGAGATTAGTGAAAGAAATCCGTTACTTAATCAACTCTTTGAACAGAACAGACCACTAATAAGTAAGTGCGGAAACGGTCTGCTCTTGTGTAAGTAAGAACAGCTCGATGGCTAAGTGCAGAATGATAAGACACAGGATATGTTTCTGGAAGTTCGAAGGTGGTGTAATCCTTCTACGTCTCCCCTTCTTCCAATTAAGGAAGGTTTATACTAGAAGACTTTGATTTATACAATCCTGTTGTACAAACCCGATTCAGGCTGGATTTACCTCACTACCAGTCTGAAACTCCTAGTCACTCAACCTGCTCAGACACACTCTGTCTGACAGTTACAATATGTTGCTTACTTCTATTTTTCAATACACAATGCGCACAGTGATCCTACAATGATCAAATGTTACAAAGTAATTGCGCTTAAATAAATAACTTCAGCTCGAAAGCTTCTGAACTTTGTAGGCGTGTGCTGTTTTGCTTTCTTGTATATTTTTCAATTGATCAGCGTGAGTTGTAGAGTCCAGAGTCTTTTGCATCTGTTTGTTGCATCCTTTTATAGTTGAAGGTGGCAACGGCATTGTTTCCCTTAATGTGCAGCTATGACTCTTTTTAAACTCTGAGAAAGCTACAGTCTTCTTCTTCAGGATACTTGCCGTTCTGGTATATGCTTTCGGCGACTGTCAGGTAAGCTCTTCTTTGTCTTCTTACCTATTATGGCAATCTTCAGTCTTTGGTCCTTTGTAGCATTAATTGCAGCATTAAATGCTACAGTAAATATCCGTTGATGATTCGGACTGAGAAGCCATCCTTTATGTATCCTTGACTGCTCTGATCTGATAAAGGTTGAGATCGATCTGAAGCATCGATCTATTCAGTCTGGAATCCATCGATCCGGTCTGATATGCAATATTCTTTATCAGTTTGCTCTGATATGTCCGATCGATCTGGTATGCCTAATTTCCATCGATCCGGTCTGAAATGCTTTGCCATCTTGCTCTGTTGAGTCCGATCGATCTGGTCAACCTGATTTCTATCGATCCGGTCTGAACTGTTTTGTCATCTTTAAAATCTCATCGATAAGGTCCGGAACTAACATTTTCTATCCAAACTCCAAAACATAGACAAATTCTTTACTGAATTCAAAATACTCAATTTAGGGAAGCCAAAAAAGTGAGGTAGCCCCTAAAGCCCTAAGCAAGCCCCACTTAACCATTATCCCTATATTGCACCATGTATCACCAGATTGATTAAAGTGATGAGTAAGCTGTGTTCCTCTTGATTCTGTCTCCCTCAGTTTGTCATCCATCAATTTTTTGGTGCCAAAGCTAGTGGGTAGATACAACTTTCCAGAAAAAAGAAGAGTTTTGGAAAATGCTATAAAACTCGAGAGAGCACATAACATTTGAACTGTTGTTTGGTCCATTTGAGAAGTAATATGCTGCTATGAACAAAAGCCTGGTAAATAAGAAATAAACTCGCATGAACTTTTTACCTTTAATATGATAGTTTGTGTTCTAAGTTACATTTTTGTAATAGCATATTAGACAAGACAGAAAACCTTTTAAGCACATTCCCTCCAACATTCAGGCCTTGGTCAATTAAATGTTCTGCTAACGACTCTTTGACCCATATTGGACGCTCATCAAACAATTCACAAACAGCTGTCTGCCACAGCCATCGATCTGAGTCCCTGGGTATGAATTTCTCCCAATATACTTTCTTAGGGATCTGTATGATTGTCAAGTGCAAACAAACAAAACAAATTGGGTGTATAGAATTGAAATTTTGAAGTCGTTTGTCACTTCAAGTGATAAAGTAATACCAATTCCCAAGCCATGATAACAAGAAAGAAAATTCAATCTCATGGAATACAAAATATATAATCAAAACCAATAACATAAACTAAACAATATTTTAAAAAAAGACATGACGTGGTAAGTTGTAGTAAAAGCAATTTTGGATCTATTCTTTTGATAAATATCACACTATGACAAGTCTATCACGTCCGACATTTCTGGCTTCGTTCGTATAAAAACTGGAATTTGATTAGAATGATCAATAACTGATGAATTACTTACAAATATCATATACAATTTCCCATTTCTTGCAGAAATATGTCAAACTAAATTTATAAAATCTTTCTATCCAAGTACTTTTACCTTTTATTTTAATAAACTAACTGTATGTTGAGTAAGACAGAGATTTCACAACCGCATCAGGCGAATTGATCATCATTTGAATTTTTTCCGAGTTCTGGTATCAATGGGTCTAATATTATAAGGATAACAACACCTGGGAGACAACTGTTTTAGCTAAGAAAATCAACATAGAGAACTATTGAAAGGTGGAACGACTCTAGGAAAGAACTTCGGGTGGCATATTGTTAAATAATTGGGTCTGTAACGCATATTTGAAAACAAAATTCCAAGCAAAGTGAAGTCATGGAAGCGTGTCGAGCTCACATAGAAAAGAGTAGTAGCATGCATGAAAAATGTATAGGGATGGTGTAGCTGATATTTGGACCCAATGAGCATGGGTGTGTGATAAAATCAGTCCAATGGAGAGGTTAATCCTTATTATGAATTCCCAAGTGGACAAGCAGCCTGAAAATTCATTTCGATCCAAAGCAGTATTTCTAAGTTATTTAGTCTTATGAAGCTCTACCAGCATTCAGCCTTCTTCCATTTCTTCTGAACGAGGTTCCGGAAGTTGAATAACTTTAAAGAACTATATTGAACCGATTCTCATTGATGACATGAAGTATTTTGTTTATCTCATTGCTAATATCTTAAATTATCTTAAATTATACACACAAAATTTCCTATAAGAACTCAAGACCATCATAATCTCCACCACTTTCAAGCAATTTTCAGGTGCACTTGACCTAAAACCTTCCTTATTTTCTTCAGCTCCAAGAGACATATTTCTAGTCCTATTGATATTTTTTCACCATTAAAAGAAATGCAGAACGCAATCAAATAGTTTACTATCATGATGCAGAACACTATCGAATCGTTCATTATCATAAAGCAATACAACAACAACAACAACAACAACAAAGTCTTTAGTCACAATGGATTGGGGTAGAGTTATCATGAAACATTAAACAATACAAATCAATCTCGTTTTTTGTCCAATATGTTAGCAGTAATACTTGTCCTAAGTTTTTATTTTGGGTTGCATTATTTCCTTTGCTAATGTCCATGCTAATTAAATCCCACAAGCTGTGTGTCAGGGCTCTAAGCTCAGTGAGGGCTCAGCCTTTGAACCAAGACCCAAGACGCAGCACATACCTTCAATCAAGCAAGCCCTAACCTTGGTGTGCTTTAAATGCCCGACGCCACTTTTGAGCACCGCTTAAGTGTAAGAATATTATATCCAAATGAATGCAAGAAAATATTCATTCATCTTTGCTAATAGACTAATGAGTAATTGTTTTAGTGTCGTTTGATTAGGATGCCTCACTTTACCGAGATGCTTGCGTAGTCTTGCACTATGCTCTTCAATGGCCATGCGCCTTAGGCAAAATTGAGCTTATAATAGCTATGCTCAAGTCATGCATTATAATGTCTAAATTGCACTGCAAGTGATTTTTTTTGTTAACACAAAAAAATTCTACTGCAACAGAATAGATTAGGTGACAATCATGGTAGTAAACAAAGAAGTGGATGAGATAGGAAATGGACAAAGCAAATCACATGTAGTAGTTTGCAGACAATATTAACATAAGGATATATATACTTAACAATAAGGATATCTTTGATGTTGAAGTCAATGGCAAGACATTGCTCTAACTCCATCTGCATCAAATGAACAGAAATTTTACAAATTCAAATAAACTAATCAGACAAATTATTAGACGTTATAGAAAACCATAACTAATTGAATATGCAAACAAAAAATATAGTAAGATAACAGTAATAAATGACTCTTTACTACTAGGGCAAATTCCTCCACTAGTGGCTCATATCCTGAAGAATTTAACGAACAAGGATCTAAAATAGTGAGCTTTCATTGAGACCAGGCAAAGGTTTTCGCATTACATAGTCATTCAGAGGTGCAATGACTGCAATATTTGTTCTGAATGTCTGTAAACCAAAAACTAGAAATTTTGGTTTACAGACATTCAAGGGCCAGCATGCAATATATTTTTATGCACCTGTAAGATATATCAAAACTGAGAGAACTAATTAGGACGCCTACTACTGCAATTCAATGAGATTCAAAGTAGGGATGTACATTGACTAAGTTCGGTTGTTTTGATCTTGGTTTCTCTCCTTCTCGGTGTCAAACCATGGTTTTTGGCTTACCTATTTTTCTCGAACCAAAACGGAACCAAAAAAATACATAAAATTTTAAAAATAATGTTGTCTGGTTTTGATTTAAATCTGCAAAGTCCTCTTTTTTCTTAATTTTGATTTTTTTTTTCAAATGCAAGCCATATCTTCAACTCCGTTAAAATAATTAGCATATTTTCTTTAGTGCAATGAGATAACAATCAATATCTCGTATAAAAACAAAAAGTATCAATTATAAAGTCCATGTAACATAGTTTTTATATTTTAATCATATATATATATATATATATATATATATATATATATATATATGGGAAAAACAATTTAATTTGATGAAATAACTTATATGGTTTGGTTTGCTATTAGGTTGAATACATATAACTCAAAGAAGAGGCATGTTGTTCAGTTACCATCTAATCTGTGAAATTAAAGTTACAAACAACAGACCAAATTGAATTTTTCGGTTTCAAAACCAAATTGCATTTTTTAGAATTTTTAGGTTTTGGTAACTATGGTTTTGGTTTATTATTTACACCTGCAGTCCAAAGAATATTACGCAAAATAAGTAATGGAGAGCTGTAGGATTTCTAACCGCAGAATGCATATAAGGTTGAAGTGCTAATCACTACAGAAAAACTAAACTTAGTAGCTTTTCTGCCAACATATCAACTCACCTCCCAGTGCTGCTGCACAACTACCTCTTGTTTCCTTTTCAAGCTCAGATCTGAGCAAGGTTTTAAACTGCAAGTGCAAAATAACTAATAATGAAATCCAAGAATCCACCTTTTTCATGCCATCAGTCATAAAACTACTGTTTTATGCCAAGGCTTTTACTCCTATCAAAAGATGAAAGCACATGGAGGCACAACATACGAGACTAAATATAATATGACACATTATAAAATTTTATAAAAAAAATGCACGAGTAACAGAACAAAACGTGAGGATTGTATGTAGTTTCCCTGATTGTAGATATTTTCTTTTTTAGTCTTAACTTCTTCACTTTAAAAAGGAGACACATTGTATTCAGTTAAAATAACAATAATATAGAGATCATATTTCTCTCATGTTTCATTACTTACAAAAGTAAGCGAGATGCAAGACTTGTTGAACTCTAATAAACTATTAATCCAAATCCTTATGTAAAAGTGCATTGTCAAATTCTCTGGTCTCCTATTGTGTGTCTACTAACGAGCCATTATTTAATTCCTCGGGACTTCTTGTGAACGGCTAGTATCTAAGGACAATATTGGACAAATGTGGAAAAAAAAGTTCTATGAAAGTTTTCTAATGCATTTCAATGAGAGATCATAAGAACAGTAAATTGATGCTAAAAACAATCCAGTTTAGATAGATATTTCTACAAGATCATGTGTTGTGGCGACGAATATTGTATATAAACCAAACAAAGATTATTTGGCGTCAATCGGGCACATTAACTCTGTTAACACTCTTAACAAAATATATCTCTCGAGAAGGAAGAAATGAAGGACTTGTAGAGAAAGATAAGGAACAATAGACTAGTAAGATAGTTCTCTCAACTGGCTAGTAGATGTTAGAAAACTTCCAATAATTTTTCTCTACAAAAAATCCCTGTTAACAAATGTAAATTAGTAATTTTCCTTTTTTTCTTATTACAATGGGGGTGGATTTATTTTAACGTGGATTCGAACCTACGCCTCTCCCATATTGAGATAGGTTTATGCACTACACCATGAGGGTGGTGGGTAATTGTCCTCTTCAATGCAGCGGAAATTATTATGAACGGTTTAATAATTTCTTTCTTGTCAAGCTCAAAGACTGCTTATAAGTTCTGTATTAATGACTCCAATAGAGTTGAAAATGGTAATTAGCGAAGAATTTAGCAAAAACATGATGCCTTTGTATTCCAAAAAGAATTTAAGGAAAATATGTTACCAATTTTCTCCAAATTCAATACAAATGGCATTTGAAGTGAATACTAGATTTCTCCTCGAATGAAATTTTATCAGGTCTTAATTTTTCAAGGGTAGAAAAATGATACATAAAAAGGATATAAATAACTTGCAATCTATGTCAAAATAGTGTCAGCAAGCCGAAGCAACTTACATAATTTTTTCTGGCAGATCCTTTATGGAAAAAAGTGGTGGAACTAACATCATCAAATCCTCATGATCAACATCCAGCAAACCACCCTTTTCTACAAATTGCACGAAGAAAGTTTAAAAGATGACAACGCTAGTTCCATGAAAAGCTCAAAAACAAGGAAAAAAAACCCTTACT
Organism: Haberlea rhodopensis; assembly: GCA_907163345.1. Taxonomy (NCBI): domain Eukaryota; kingdom Viridiplantae; phylum Streptophyta; class Magnoliopsida; order Lamiales; family Gesneriaceae; genus Haberlea; species Haberlea rhodopensis. The sequence goes on along the minus strand of CAJQUN010000044.1, from coordinate 1,780,811 downwards.
GAACCGTGGTTCTACTTCATCCCAATTTATTTTTTTCCTTCGAGCATTATCAGCATGAATAGCAAGAACATGCTGGTAATCAACCATCCCTTCAGAGAATAGCAGAACGATGAAATGAAATGAAAAACAAAGAAATGAATTTTCGCAGCAATTGCAAACAAGAAGGTGATTGGGAACATAAGATAGAACAGGTCAGCCTAACCATTGAAGTGATACGCCTCAGACACTGGAGCAACAATATCGGCAAAAAGCTGCTCATGAGCTGCAGTCTGTCTCTGTACATCAACTTCAGAAGAATCTGGAAGGGGTTCAGACTCAGGCTGAACAATCTTTTGTGAAGTTTCAGATAACTTAGAAAAGGTATTGTTATGTTCAAGATTAATTGTTGATGGCTGTTCAGGAACTCCATCATTGTTGTTTATATTTATCGAAATCTTGACTTTCTTTTTTGAAATTTTTAATAAAAAATTATTGCAGGGCTGGAGCTCTCCAAAGGCTGGATGTGAATACGGATCTTCTGGGCGAAAATGTAGCTCCAACTTGTTTGACTTATTGGCATAGACCTGAAAAAATAGAGATTTAGTTTCCATGCCACATGAGGAAATATATGTATTTCTACACATTAACTGAACTACGTAAACTTAATGAAAGACTGAATAAAATAATGATCAAGCCAATCCGATCAGCTGTGAATAAAGTAAGTATCGTACAATCTCTCCTCTAGATTCTTTGCATACCAAAGTTGAAACATATAAGCAAGCACAATACAGCAAGATCAATATCATGAAGGTATGGCAAGGATAAGTGATGTGACTCAACAACCTCCCCGGCCATGTTCAGAATGTTATTATAACTATCCCATCAATTGGCTAGGTTCTTTAGATGTCAATGTTAAAACACCTCAGCTAGAACAACAAACAAGAAAAACAAATTAATGAAGGCATGCGAAGTATGAACGAAATAGCAAGATTTTATGGGAACAATCTTATAGTTTTCTCTCATAATATCAACCCTGGTACGGTATCTGCTCCAAATTCCCTTTGAAAGGGTGGCATCGAAATAACTTCTCTTGTTACTATTAATAGTTTAGTTAAACTTCACCACAAAACAGTATACTAACAAGTGTAGAAGATTCAAGCCATATCCTTTATCGATAAATTGAATCTCTCAAAATTAAGGATTAAAATTCTCTCAAAGTCTTCAACTATCATATCATTTCCTTCATAGTCCTAGTCTCTTAAAAATTGTGCTCATATATTTTTATCTTATCATCTGCCACATCTAATTTTCACATGTGATAAGTCAGGAGTTCAAAACCCTCAGAAAGCAATCCCCCATATATTTCATTAAGTTGGTTTTGGATGGCTTTGTTACCTAATGCCCAACCAATTTAACGAGCACATTTTAAATATTAATTTTGAGCATAATATCCAGCATACATGCATGAGTACTAAAACTATTAACCGACGATCTCTCCAGCTCGAGCTTTTGGCACAAGCAATTTCAAAAATGAGTCATAAAGAAAAGCTCCTCCCATTTTTATCACTAAAAGATTACAAGTAAATAGTGTCAACTGACCATGACAATCAACATTTTGGCTAACGACGCCAAATGTATTCCAAATTTATTTTTGTTGAAACCTTTCGTTTCCATATGCATTTAATAGATTGTGAACAAAACCACCATAGACCCTTACTTAAAAAGAGACAATGATATAAAAATTATTGATGCCAATTGGTGGCCATAACCCCTCAGTAGTCCCATCTCTCTGGCACAGATTAAACATCCTTCTTGAGTCTTGACCACACCATTATTCAAAATTATCCCATCAATATCTATACATGGTTCTTCCCCTATCTAGGAGTCAAAGCTGCAAGTCTAGACATACCGGCTATGTTACAAGTCTATAATGAAATTGATCAACATTTATTCACCTCATATTGAAAGACAAACACAACATGCCAGGAATCTCGAGCCGACTATCTATATATACAGCACACAATAAAATAGAATCTAATAAGAGTCCAGACACCATCAAACATTCAATGGTCACTTCATAGTTGAAATAATCCACTACGAAATATAAAAGGTAAGGATAATAACGGCTACAATTGTCGCAAGGATAGAGTTAAGCACACCTTTAGAATGCCTTCAGTACCACCCAGGGTCTCGACGGCACGCTCTATGGAAGAAGGGTAACCAGGGTAGTGTACAGCGAACGCCTTGCCCTTGCTGGGTAATACACCCAAAATTGTGCCGCCATCGTTGATGCCCATAGCTAATATGATCTGTGTCAATCCAATATTTGTGATTAAATACACTAGTCATATTCTATTCTCCAAATAAAAATCTTCAGCTTTCTGGTTTATGTTTGCCACCAAACCAGGTAATCTCCTCACGCGGAATTAACAACAAAAGTTCTCCTTTTTTTTCCAATAAAGCTTAAAGCTTTAAAAAATGTCAAGATCGATTATTTACCTGTTAACTTGACTGCATGATTCCCAACCAAGACTTGCATTAAAGAAACGAATTCTATTCCCCTTGTTTACGACAATGGTTTGCTTTTCGATTGAAACTACGTAGAGTGCGACAGTATCAGGTAGATATTAAACAAATTAACAGAGAAGTGTCGGAAGCGGCAGCGGAGTAGCGGGATGGAATCATCTTATGGAGACGATTAGGGGTGAGCATTCGGTCGGTTCAATTACCGACCGAACCGAATTTCTGAAAACCGAACCGAACCGATTTTTAAAATAGTAACCGAACCGACCGAATTATTTTTCGAAACCGAATTAACCGAACCGAATAAAAAATCGGTTAATTCGGTCGGTTACCGATATAACCGATTTTTTATTCGGTTCGGATTCGGTTATTTTTACGACCGAACTAACCGAACTTGTAGGAGCTAATAAGCAAGAATTTTTGACATTTTTAATCACAAAACGCAGACGTTGATATGAAGTTAAACATTGATGAACATTTCAAAGCAAAACATAACGTAAGGTGATTGTAAAAGTTATTGGTTGTGCCCATCGATTTACTCGATTGAATACCTCAACTCCAAATGGACCATGACCTCTACCATCCTCTTTGCCACCATCCGTAAGTCCAACATCAGCAGAACAAAGTGAATCTGTAAAACATGAAAGCTTTTACAAGCGTAAATATGATTGTTAACTGTGGTCCCGGGATATATGCTTTAAAGCCAAAAACTGGTGTTGAGCTAGATCAAAATAGAAAAATAGACTAGTAATAAACATCAACAAACTTGTCTTTGTCAAGCACCTGCTTTAACACTTTTTTAAGCAGAAAGGAAACAATAATATTCTATTTACACCAAGGGAAGCATAATGAAGAATCTAATTCCGAATGTCAGCCAGAATACTACGAAATTCACCAAGAACATGCATTAACCAAAGCTGCTACGATTTCGAAGCAAAAACCCGTTCAGATATTTCAAATTTATCTCGTTATCCCAAAATCTTAACCCAAAATCAATAACAAGTTTACAACACCGTTAAATATGAACATATTAAAGAATCTTAGGATATAAATCAAGGGAAGCAGCCAAGTGAATGGAGAAGTGTACTGTTGTCGAACTTGAACCTTACCTGAAAATTGAAATGATGCGTAGGCGTACTCCGTAGCAGCGATCCAGCGAAGGGATGCGAAGGGAGAAAATGGACAAACTTTTGGACAATTTTTTGATTTGCAAATTCTGATGCTCTTGACTCTTGAGACTTGAGAGTTGAAGTGCAGCGGCTTAGTTTGGGGATTAATTGATTAGGGCAAGATGTTACACGCCAACACGTAAAAGAAGAAATAATTGGGTGAAGTTTGAATTGAATAACCAAATTTGAGCCCACAAATATAAAAGCCCACAAAAATTTATTTAAGCCTTTAAAAAATTTAATATTATTTAAAATTAAATCGGTTAATTCGGTTAACCGAATTTTAAAAAATGAAAACCGTAACCGAACCGAATTAACCAAATTAACCGATTTTTAATTTCGAATTAACCGAATTAACCGAACCGATTTTTAGAAATAATTCGGTTCGGTCGGTTAATTCGGTTTAACCAAAATTTTGCTCAACCCTAGAGACGATGGGAGGAGAGCACCAAATACCGGAAACGGAAATTTCAAAATTTTAATATAATTATATATAATATAATATAAAATAGCAATGCCAAAAATTTAAGTTTTTTCATTAAGAAAACTCAAAAAAAAAATCATAATAGTCAAACTTAATTATGAAACTAATTTTCATATCATAAAAAAACTTAATTCAAACTCCCTACTGTAACTTAAAATTTTGCATAAACTCTCTATCTTATTAAAATGAATATGATACCCATCTATTAAAAGTTGAACTTTTAATTTTGAAAAATCATTACAATCGGTACAAAAGCTATATATAATTTTGGAACACGTTACACATAAAATCGGTATGAAATCTATACATTTTTTGTACAAGTTACAAATAAAATTGGTATGAAACCTATACAATTTTTTGTACTTATTATACGTGTAGATGGTATGAAACATGTACAATTTTGGTACTAGTTACACATGAAGTTGAACCAATACAATTTTGGTACTAGTTACACATAAAATTGGTATAAAACATATACTATATTCGGTACTTATTACACGTGAACTTGGTATGAAACATATACAATTTTGGTACTAAATATACATAAAATTGGTATGAAACCTATACAATTTTGGTATTAATTATGAATAAAACTGGTACGAAACTTATACTATTTTCGTTACTTATTACATATGAAATTGGTATGAAATATTTAAAATTTTGGTACTAGTTACACATGAAATTGGTATAAAACCTATACAGTTTTGGTACAAAATACACATAAATTGATATGAAACATATACTTTTTTCGGCACTTATTACACATGAAGTTGGTATGAAGCATATACAAATTTGTACTTATTACACTTGAAGTTGGTATGAATCATATATAATTTTTGTACTAGTTACACGTGAAGTTTGTATGAAATATATACTATATTCGAAATTTATTACACGTAAAGTTGGTATGAAACCTATACAATTTCGGTACCAATTATCCATAAAACTGGTATGAAACACATACAATTTTGATACTAATTACGAATAAAATTGGTCTAAAACATCTTCTATTTTCAGTACTTATTACAAAATGAAATTGGTATTAAATCTTTACAATTTTGATACTAGTTACATATGAAATTGGCATGAAACCTATACAATTTTGGTACAAGTTACACATGAAATTGGTATGAAACATATACTTCTTTTGATACTTATTACACATGAAGTTGGTATGAAAGATATACAATTTTGGTACTTATTACACTAGAAGTTGGTATGAAACATGTTAGTTCCGGATTTTAAAGATGACAAAACAGATCAGACCGATCGAGCCATGTCAAAACAGATCCGACCGATATAGTCTATCGTAAAATCAGAACGGATCGATGCAAACCAGTCTGACCAGATCGAAGCACAGATCAGCTCAACAAAGATCAGATCAGAGCAGACAAAGGTAAATAAGCTTCGTCCTTCAGTCCGAATCATTAACGGTTATTTATTGAAGCATTTAATGATGCATTTAATGCTGAAAAAGACCAAGGACTGAAGATTACCTTAAAAGGTAAGTAGACAAAGGAGAGTCTACCTGACAAACGCCGAAAGCACAGACCAGAAGGGAAAGTGCCTAAAAGAAGAAGACTGAAGCTTGTTTAGAGAATGAACAGAGTCAAGAGTTGCACAGGAAAGGAAATAGTATCGTTGGTATAAACAACTATATAAGGATGCAACTAAGGTACTCGAAAACAGAGGACTGATCAATCTAAACAAAAAGAACACAAGCCTACAAGTAAAAAGATTCTTGAGCAGAACCGTCGCTGAAAGATACTAACCTTACCAGTTTGCTCAAAGTTTTCATAAGCACAACTTATTGTAATATTTTATGGTCACTCTGTGCGTAGATAAATTCAATCTGTTTTTTTTTTGTATTTGGTCTAAGATAGAAGAGTGAGATTCAATTGTAACTGTCAGACAGATTGTGTGTAAGGACCCTAGTTCCTTAAGTGCGGATTAAAGGCATAATTAGAGCTAATATAGATTATCAGAGTAAAATGATCGTGTTGAGACTATGAGCTTTAAGAATTACATGCCAAGATAAGGACTATCAATGGATTAATTACATTCCCAATCAAATGAATGTTATCAACTATGGTTTTGCACTACTCCTAGAGTAGGCACTATACAAAAGTAATCCCGTCCTTCAATTCCCAAAAGTATTATTCACAAGCTCACTGCCTCAACCCGCCTTAGCCCCATCTTATCATGCCAAAAGTGTACCTACAAGGACAACCCCCAAACATGAGCATATCATAATTCATATACAACACAATATGAATATAAGGCGTAAATGCATAAACCATAATAAACACTTCCTGTTTTCCCATGCATTTTAAACGCTTCCTGTTTGGTTGTCCCTGTACCATAACTCATGAGTATAATCAAATAGATTATTTAATGGTCCAAACATGTCATGACATAATACCATTTCACTATCATCAAATACCAATTACAAATCCCTAGTCTGTTCATCACAATGTATTTTAATGCCCCTCGCTTTTCATATAGACGGCATAGAATAACCTCGCTTCAATGGACATGCGGCGCTCCCACCCCTCGCTTCACATTGAGCGGCAAATATTCTTTCCTCGTCTCATATGATAACCACGCTTAAAAAATGTGACATGCGGCGCTCCCACCCCTCGCTTCACATTTAGCGGCACCAAATCAAATAGCGGCAAGCATTAAAATCATCAAGGGATGACCACGACTCATGGGATGTGCACCAATAACCATTATATGCATATACAATCATCATGCATAATTCAACATGTATTTGCATCCACAATGCATATTTCCACATATACTCGCATCCACAATGCATAATCAAGAGTATATTAGATACATGTACCGTTGGGTGCCCGTACGTCTTCTACGTATTCCAAAAGTGGAATTTGATATGGCTTAACTTCCTTGGTTGCGTCGCCACCTGGGATGGTTCTACACAATCACACAACCCCATATTAGAAGCCAAATAATAATCAAATACCAAAAATTCGTCAAAAATTTCATTTTCCAAAATTCCACTGTTGGTGATCGATCGTTTCGCTGAGGCGATCGATCGCCTCAATTTTTGCTTCGCGGCGATCGATCGCGCCATACATGGCGATCGATCGCCTACCTCATAATTTGGACACTGCCCCTCGGTGATCGATCGCGCCATTTCAGGCGATCGATCGCCTACCCTGTGATTTTTGTACTGCTTGTTGGCGATCGGTCGCCTCATTTCAGGCGGTCGATCGCCTCGCACAGATTCGCGATTTTCCACCATTAATGCACACCAAAACCATCCCAACTCATACCAATACTCCTCCCACCAACCCAACAACAATATAACACAATAAATCAACAAAATACACCTCAAGCAACACAAAAATCCAACACCCAAACAAAAATGATACCAACCCAAAGTAACCCATTTCAAAATCCTTCAAAACTATTTCAAATCCAATCCAAACACAACAAAAACAATAGGGAGGTATATATACCTCTTGGGGACTCCAAATCTCCCAACAAACTCCACAAATCAAACTTTTGGAAGGATTTCTCTCCACATTTTTGCACAAAATCGAAAATGAAGGGGGAAAGGGTTTGGGTGGTTGATTTGGGGAAAGTTAAAAGTGATGGTATGGTGGGGGGATTGGGGGGTATAAAGTGGGTCATTAAAATCAATTGCACTCCACAATTACCATGGTGTATAAAACACCCCAACATGATATTTTAAAAGCATTATACCAAAATGCAACAAAAATACCAATTAATCTCATGCTTGACCAAATAATTATCGATTACCATAAACACCCATGATAATCCTTAAACTCCCAATATGCACAACATGTATCCCAAAATGCATCCCCGGTCACACCTAACATGTGACTAAGCATCTCAATATGATAATTAAATCCAGCACATAATTAATTATCACCATAATTCATCACAAAAATATAATTAATGTCCAAATTGCAATTAATTATTTCGGGGATATCACATTGTGTCTGAACAGATTGAGAGACTAGGAGTTTCAGTCTGGTAGTGGGGTAAATCCAGCTGAATCGGGTTGTACAAGTGGTTGTATTACTCAAAAGTCTTCTAGTGAATCCTTCCTTGACTGGAAGAAGGAGAGACGTAGAAGGATTTGCCTTCGAACTTCCAGAAACACATCTTGCCTATTTACATTCTGTATTGCGTTACATTTCATAAGCCATCAAGCCGTTCTTACTAGCCAAATACACCCTAAGTGTATATTTCTTTTCTCATACCACTGATTGATCATAAATATACATTTAGATATTGCTACTGAGGAAAATATTGCACTTACATTCTTATGGATCATAACATTTTTTAGGTCTTTATCTAGATATGGCAAATGCGTTATGCTGGACCAGCATGACCCATTTTCCTAGCACGGTCCGTTTCCAAAAATGGGGGCCCTATACGTCGCACTTCAAATTTTCTATTTTTTATTTTAAAAATATAATTTATATTAATTAAATAAAATAAAAAATAGTAGAACAAGAAATAGATTGACACAATATGAATGGAATATTCAAATTTATTGATTATGAATTGATTAAATACAAATAAGAACTTAATGGATACATAATTTCCAAATTTACAAAAATAAGAAAGTAAAAAAACACAAAATAATAACATTAGACAATCAACTATCTTTATTTTCATCAAAATATACATCATGTCCTTCTACACTCTGTAATCGGCATCCAACAATTATTTTAAAAGAATACACATATCTATGGTATTTGCTTTCATTCTACTTCTTTTTTCATCAAGAACTATTCCACATGCTCTAAAACCGGACTCCGATGTATTCTTGTTTAGCGTTGTCACCACCACGTCAAAACATCAAATATTTCTACTTCTTATTCACTAAAATTAATTACCTGATTTAAATATAATTGAAACTCAGTAAATAAAGATGGAGTAGAAGAAGTCGAAGTAGAATCTTGTTTTCTTCTTAACACTATCCACACAGAACTTCACTAGTACTACCATTACTACAACTTTCTCTTATTGAAAAAAGATCAAGCAAATTGTGAGGATAAAATGATTAAACTCCATTTATATAAACAAAACAAATTTCAAAATGAAATAGAAAGTCCAAACAGTCTTTTTTTACGGTTTGTATTCGGCAATCTATCGCCAATGACATATGGCGATCGATCGCCAAGTCTTCGTAAAAGGTGCAACACTCATATGTTTTACCGTTTGGATTCGGCGATGATCATCGATACCATGTTGTATCAATGTCTCTAGATTCGGCGATCGATCGTATAAATTTTTTTTACAAAAAAATGGTGTTGTCGTGTCGGCATGGCCCGTGGGCCAATATTCTTGGCCCAGCATGACCCATGCCTACGGGCACGACCCGTTACTGTAGCTATCTTGGTCGTGCTCGTGCAGGGCCTCGTGCCGCCCAGCACGTTTGCCATCTCTATCTTTATCTATGCACATGCATGTTTATATATTGATGTAAAGTTTTCATTATGTTCTTTTAAATGTTTGTTCATAATACAATTTTTTATTATTATTTTAAATGAAATGGTAAATTCATTGATTCACAGACTCAAAAAGTACAATGCGATGAATATAATCTGGATAAGTGGCTAATCCACATGTTAACACAAAGGCATGTTTTGCTAATGTATGTGATGCTTCATTGCCATACTTTCGAACCAACTGTACATCCTCCATTGTAAAGTCCAACATAAATATTTTGATATCAGATATTATCACGCCAATGGACGATAGATTTCTTGAATATTCATTCAATTTCTAGATAACATCCATGCAATCACCCTCAAGAATAATTGTATTCCAGCAATTTTGTCTTGCTAATTCAATTCATTCCCTAATTGCCATTGCCTCGGCCAATTCCGGTGATGTTGGGTGTTTGAAATGTTTGCTGCTCCAAGCAAGACAATGCCCATGATGATCCCTTCCTATAGCCCCAAACCCAGCTGAGATACCCATATGCAAGAGGGCTGCGTCAAATAGCTATCCAATATTCTTCCTAAAGTGCATTGCCATCCTATACACTTGCTCATTTACATAATTGACATTCAAAATCACAGCAAGAGCAACACTAAATAAAAATAATATTTGCAAAACCAAAGAAAGAATGTAGAAAGTGCAAAAAAAATTAGAAGTTTCTAAGAATTATTATTATAAGGTTGTGACATTAGTTTTTCTAATATACATAGAGAGATCCAAATACCAATCATGAGCTATCGCTCATGCCTCAGTTAATATTCCCCAACACTCCCCTCCTAATATTTATCCGATTTGCAATTTACAGAAACCGAAAAATATTATTTTGGCTCCACAATTAATCATAAAACTTGGATATTGTCATTGTACCAAAATTTATAGCATAAAGCAATTTACCACTTCTAATAATTACAATGAGATTCTATGACATTTAAATACTTACAAAGACAATGTAAAGATCAACCTAACAACAAGATCAAAAAATGTCAATATATATCCTTTTATTATCAAGTAAGCAAATCACATAGTTATCTTTCTATGTAAGTTAGACCAAGTATTTAAAGTTCCCTCGAGGAACTGCCAACTGAAATCCATTTCCTATACAGTATACAGAGATGTAGCTGTCTTCAAACTACTAATGGCAACATTTAGAACTTCACAAAATTTACTTAAATATTGCTTGCTCCAAGCCACCTTTGACTGGACTAGAAGATATGGAGTCGGAAGACGGGAATAGAATCATGAAACGAGCAAAGAAAAGCAGAGGGGGACAAATAGACGACCCTTTAAGAAAGAATACTCCAGGTTGGTCTTTTAGTATTCCTCATCATTGGAGTCGTCATCATCTTCATCACTACACTGTTCATAAATCTGATATTCTCCATCATAAGGGTCAGCACCTTGCATTTCATCTCCTCCTGCCGCGGCATTAAAGGGAAAACTACCAAAAAGATCCTGGAGATAGTCTTTTGAGATGCTTTCATGTTCGATATCTGTAGATCGTGTATAGGATATAGCTGATATGATTTCAATATGCATACTTGATTCATGATACTGAACATAAATGAATTCATATATGCAGCAATTTCAAACATATCGACTCGTTTAAGAAATAAATCAAAGAAGTAATGTAATGCATCAAAGAAAGAGGATAACCGATCAAACAAAAATGTCATCCGAACCTGGAGGCTGCGATGAAGCAGGAGAATAAATAACATGAGCTTTTGCAAAGCCTCCTTTATAAGCATCAATAGAGCGTTGCTTATTATTTTTATTGGCATAAAGGTCAAGAAGGAAATATTAAAGTTGTGTTTAGACTGACAGATTTGATTTGGGAAATAATTTTGATGATTGATTTCAAATGACATCCAAGATGGATGTATTTGAAATCCATCACAATTACTACTGAAAATGTTTAATTTGATATATAGTGGATTTGAAATTCACTTGAATTTAGTCCATCCAAACAAGTAGAGTAATTTGAAATCCATAAATACAAATGCACTCTAAGGTAATTCAGATGAGTTTTCGCATTGCCTCCTACTTTATTTTACTTCTTATTCTATTAGCAATTTAGCATAAAGGAAACATAGGTAACAAAGAACAGAGCAAGGATACATGAATGTGGTTGTAGCAAAAAATCCGTGTCCTCTTCAACCTGGAAAAGAAAATGTAAAATGGTAGGTGGTTGTAGGTAGATTATCACTTCATAATTTTTTTCTAGGAAGTGCCGAATACATGAAGAATAGTTCAACAGACAAATACATAGAGCCTCTTTTCTTTCAATTTGGATGTTTCAGTGAAATTTGGACAAAATGGTCTCGGTTTTTAATTTTTTTTTAGGAGATAAAAATGTTACTTCACTTTTTTGAATTTATTTTTAGGAAATAAAATTGTCATTTTAAATATTAAATCATGTCAGAAATCTGTAGATATTGATTTCACTTCATAATATAAATAAATTTTAACAATGTTGAAAAATATCAATTTTGGATAAAATTGAAATATAATAATAGAATATTTTTAGAAAATGATTAAAAGTTGAACTAAAAGTAGTTATATTAGGATGTATGAAAATCTGTTTTGATAAAAAGAATGAAAATTGGCTTGTAATGTTCGAGCACAGTTTGTGGAGTGGAAAGTAAGGATGGGAACTGAAACCAAGAATAATCCCTGGATCAAGTACCTCAGCTGCATTCAAACCTTCCCCAAGATTGTCCTCTTCAATTTCATCATCTTCTGCATCTTCGATGAGTTCTTTATCTTCGCTCTGTACAACATCTGCAATATAAAAAAATTACTAGAAGTACTCCAGATAACAAGTGAATAGGGCAACAAGTGAATCGGGCGACCGACGCTAATTCAATTAGCCAACCGAGAGTAGAAGACAGTATCATGTTAGTGATATATATTAATATTGGAACCATATCAAAAGGTAAATACGAAAGCTAAATTATAAATCTGAGACAAATTCATAAAAAGCTAGGAGGATGTAATCAAAATTTTGCTGATCGATTTAAACCTTCATTAGGATGTTTTCCTCCATTGCCTTTTGAATCCTTCAAATTAATATGAACTCTCTTTGATCTTTCAAAGCGTCTAGAAACAGATTTCAGTATGGATTCTGCACCAGCCTCAGGGTATGCGGTCAGAAACCTCTGAGCAACTCGCAATCTCAAGCAATCAAGCACATGAGATGAAAACCATCCCGTTTGCAGCTGGAAAAATAACAGATTGTTGAAAGCTGATCAAGAACAAACGTAGAGAAAGCAAATAAGATCAAATAAAAAGTCTAGACTTCTAAATAATGAAAGGGAAACATGAAGATCTCATTTTTACTTTTGGTCTTTCTCTTCTGTGAAAAAAGGCAATAAAAAAATCTCCTGGAATCCCCGAAAACAGAAGACATGAATGTAGAAATAGCCGTATTCCCATAGTGCCAAATAAACATTAAAGCAAAAAGTTGCAACCATAAAAATTGACGACAATGTAGTAGGTATCTTTGCAGATATTAAAAAACCAAACCAATTTATTAAGGTCAAAATAACTATTTTCTACTGCTGATCTCCACACGACCCCAACCATAATTACATACTCTACTTGGTATAACAAGTTTCTCCAAACACAATTTGGTTGCTAAAGGTGCTCAAATATTCGGAGCAAATAAATTGTTTGACAAGAGATTTGAAGATTAAAAAACTGCCCAATGAACAATCTAATAGCACATCAAGAAACGAGATAACCAATCGAAACAGACGATAGATATGTTCAAGCTTTGAGAAGTTGCATCATGAACTAGTAGTGGTTCTGTTTAGTTTAACTAGGCCAACCGGGCTGTCATATTATTTAATGTTTACCAAAATGATTCACATAATTTTTTTCAAATATTCAATCAGGTTCCTTGAGAGAAAAATTGATAGCAAAATGTAAATATATCATACGCTGCAGCTTGCTTGACTTGCAGGTTTTCTGATTTCTTGTTGAACATAGTCATCCTTAAGTTCAAAGAGTTGTAATAAAACTTGGCATTTATATGGGAAAACCTCAAATGAAAAAATATCCTTCCACCTGTTTTTCAAGCTGCACGTGAAAGATGGAAAAATGATTAATATGTGAGAGAGAGATTTAAGCAGCTTAATCATCATCTAAAGAGATTATATTGTTAGCCAGTAACAAACAACTGTATTTCGTTGATAACAAATCGGTTTGTTGGACTGTAGGCAACCTGTTTTGTCCGAAATGCATTTATGTGAATTATCATAACTCTTTATCAGTTTAAATGTCATAAAATAAAAAATAAAAAAGTAGAGATTCTTTATATTTGTACTGAAGTATAGTCAGAATCAAATGAAGAGAAAAGCTAATTTCTGTGTTAGTTTCAAAATTCATAAAAATCCTTACCCAGATGAGACATTGGCATCACAATAGCTTCGTAATGATGGTGGCACTCGAAAATCAGTCTTTTGATATCTAATCAAATAAATCAAAATAAGTTAGACTTAGTAAATACTAAAAGATTTAACATATGAAGATTTGGATATAATCAGAGTGTGACACAATCATTGCATTGAAAAAAAGTTGATGAACCAGTGGTCAAGACAAATTTTGCCGGGTGATTAAAATGCTAACAAGCGAGATTCAGGAACTTTTCGGGGATCATATCCTTTTTTGATCCAGAACCTTAGAAATGGTCCATTTGAGAAGTAATATGCTGCTATGAACAGAAGCCTGGTAAATAAGAAATAAACTCGCATGAACTTTTCACCTTTAATATGATAGTTTGTGTTCTAAGTTACATTTTTGTAATAGCATATTAGACAAGACAGAAAACCTTTTAAGCACATTCCCTCCAACATTCAGGCCTTGGTCAACTAAATGTTCTGCTAATGACTCTTTGACCCATATTGGACGCTCATCAAACAATTCACAAACAGCTGTCTGCCACAGCCATCGATCTGAGTCCCTGGGTATGAATTTCTCCCAATATACTTTCTTAGGGATCTGTATGATTGTCAGGTGCAAACAAACAAAACAAATTGGGTGTATAGAATTGAAATTTTCCAGTCGTTTGTCACTTCAAGTGATAAAGTAATACCAATTCCCAAGCCATGATAAAAAGAAAGAAAATTCAATCTCATGGAATACAGAATATATAATCAAAACCAATAACATAAACTAAACAATTTTAAAAAAAAGGCATGACGTGATAAGTTGTAGTAAAAGCAATTTTGGATCTATTCTTTTGATAAATATCACACTATGACAAGTCTATCACGTCCGACATTTCTTGCTTCGTTCGTATAAAAACTGGAATTTGATTAGAATGATCAATAACTGATGAATTACTTACAAATATCATATACAATTTCCCATTTCTTGCAGAAATATGTCATACTAAATTTATAAAATCTTTCTATCAAGTACTTTTACCTTTTATTTTTAATAAACTAACTGCATGTTGAGTAAGACAGAGATTTCACAACCGCATCAGGCGAATTGATCATCATTTGAATTTTTTCCGAGTTCTGGTATCAATGGGTCTAATATTATAAGGATAACAACACCTGGGAGACAACTGTTTTAGCTAAGAAAATCAACATAGAGAACTATTGAAAGGTGGAACGACTCTAGGAATGAACTTCGGGTGGCATATTGTTAAATAATTGGGTCTGTAACGCATATTTGAAAACAAAATTCCAAGCAAAGTGAAGTCATGGAAGCGTGTCGAGCTCACATAAAAAAGAGTAGTAGCATGCATGAAAAATGTATAGGGATGGTGTAGCTGATATTTGGACCCAATGAGCATGGGTGTGTGATAAAATCACTCCAATGGAGAGGTTAATCCTTATTATGAATTCCCAAGTGGACAAGCAGCCTGAAAATTCATTTCGGATCCAAAGCAGTATTTCTAAGTTATTTAGTCTTATGAAGCTCTACCAGCATTCAGCCTTCTTCCATTTCTTCTGAACCAGGTTCAGGAAGTTGAATAACTTTAAAGAACTATATTGAACCGATTCTCATTGATGACATGAAGTATTTTGTTTATCTCATTGCTAATATCTTAAATTATCTTAAATTATACACAAAAAATTTCCTATAAGAACTCAAGACCATCATAATCTCCACCACTTTCAAAGCAATTTTCAGGTGCACTTGACCTAAAACCTTCCTTATTTTCTTCAGCTCCAAGAGACATATTTCTAATCCTATTGATATTTTTCCACCATTAAAACAAATGCAGAACGCAATCGAATCGTTTACTATCATGATGCAGAACACTATCGAATCGTTCATTATCATAAAGCAATACAACAACAACAACAACAACAACAACAAAGTCTTTAGTCACAATGGATTGGGGTAGAGTTATCATGAAACATTAAACAATACAAATCAATCTCGTTTCTTGTCCAATATGTTAGCAGTAATACTTGTCCTAAGTTTTTGTTTTGGGTTGCATTATTTCCTTTGCTAATGTCCATGCTAATTAAATCCCACAAGCTGTGTGTCAGGGCTCTAAGCGGGCTCTAAGCTCAGTGAGGGATCAGCCTTTGAACCAAGACCCAAGACGCAGCACATACCTTCAATCAAGCAAGCCCTAACCTTGGTGTGCTTTAAATGCCCGACGCCACTTTTGAGCACCGCTTAAGTGTAAGAATATTATATCCAAATGAATGCAAGAAAATATTCATTCATCTTTGCTAATAGACTAATGAGTAATTGTTTTAGTGTCGTTTGATTAGGATGCCTCACTTTACCGAGATGCTTGCCTAGTCTTGCATTATGCTCTACAATGGCCATGCGCCTTAGGCAAAATTGAGCTTATAATAGCTATGCTCAAGTCATGCATTATAATGTCTAAATTGCACTGCAAGTGATTTTTTTTGTTAACACAAAAAAAATCTACTGCAATAGAATAGATTAGGTGACAATCATGGTAGTAAACAAAGAAGTGGATGAGATAGGAAATGGACAAAGCAAATCACATGTAGTAGTTTGCAGACAATATTAACATAAGGACATATATACTTAACAATAAGGATATCTTTGATGTTGAAGTCAATGGCAAGACATTGCTCTAACTCCATCTGCATCAAATGAACAGAAATTTTACAAATTCAAATAAACTAATCAGACAAATTATTAGACGTTATAGAAAACCATAACTAATTGAATATGCAAACAAAAAATATAGTAAGATAACAGTAATAAATGACTCTTTACTACTAGGGCAGATTCCTCCACTAGTGGCTCATATCCTGAAGAATTTAACGAACAAGGATCTAAAATAGTGAGCTTTCATTGAGACCAGGCAAAGGTTTTCACATTACATAGTCATTCAGAGGTGCAATGACTGCAATATTTGTTATGAATGTCTGTAAACCAAAAACTAGAAATTTTGGTTTACAGACATTCAAGGGCCAGCATGCAATATATTTTTATGCACCTGTAAGATATATCAAAACTGAGAGAACTAATCAGGACGCCTACTACTGCAATTCAATGAGATTCAAAGTAGGGCTGTACATTGACTAAGTTCGGTTGTTTTGATCTTGGTTTCTCTCCTTCTCGGTGTCAAACCATGGTTTTTGGCTTACCTATTTTTCTCGAACCAAAACGGAACCAAAAAAATACATAAAATTTTAAAAATAATGTTGTCTGTTTTGATTTAAATCTGCAAAGTCCTCTTTTTTCTTAATTTTGATATTTTTTTCCAAATGCAAGCCAAATCTTCAACTCCGTTAAAATAATTAGCACATTTTCTTTAGTGCAATGAGATAACAATCAATATCTCGTATAAAAACAAAAAATATCAATTATAAAGTCCATGTAACATAGTTTTTTTATATTTTAATCATATTTTTCTAATATATATATATATATATATATATATATATATGGGAAAAACAATTTAATTTGATGAAATAACTTATATGGTTTGGTTTGCTATTTAGGTTGAATACATATAACTCACAGAAGAGGCATGTTGTTCAGTTACCATCTAATCTGTGAAATTAAAGTTACAAACAACAGACCAAATTGAATTTTTCGGTTTCAAAACCAAATTGCATTTTTTAGAATTTTTAGGTTTTGGTAACTATGGTTTTTGGTTTATTATTTACACCTGCAGTCCAAAGAATATTACGCAAAATAAGTAATGGAGAGCTGTAGGATTTCTAACCGCAGAATGCATATAAGGTTGAAGTGCTAATCACTACAGAAAAACTAAAATTAGTAGCTTTTCTGCCAACATATCAACTCACCTCCCAGTGCTGCTGCACAACTACCTCTTGTTTCCTTTTCAAGCTCAGATCTGAGCAAGGTTTTAAACTGCAAGTGCAAAATAACTAATAATGAAATCCAAGAATCCACCTTTTTCATGCCATCAGACATAAAACTACTGTTTTATGCCAAGGCTTTTACTCCTATCAAAAGATGAAAGCACATGGAGGCACAACATACGAGACTAAATATAATATGACACATTATAAAATTTTATAAAAAAAATGCACGAGTAACAGAACAAAACGTGAGGATTGTATGTAGTTTCCCTGATTGTAGATATTTTCTTTTTTAGTCTTAACTTCTTCACTTTAAAAAGGAGACACATTGTATTCAGTTAAAATAACAATAATATAGAGATCATATTTCTCTCATGTTTCATTACTTACAAAAGTAAGCGAGATGCAAGACTTGTTGAACTCTAATAAACTATTAATCCAAATCCTTATGTAAAAGTGCATTGTCAAATTCTCTGGTCTCCTATTGTGTGTATACTAACGAGCCATTATTTAATTCCTCGGGACTTCTTGTGAACAGCTAGTATCTAAGGACAATATTGGACAAATGTGGAAAAAGTTCTATGAAAGTTTTCTAATGCATTTCAATGAGAGATCATAAGAACAGTAAATTGATGCTAAAAACAATCCAGTTTAGATAGATATTTCTACAAGATCATGTGTTGTGGCGACGGATATTGTATATAAACCAAACAAAGATTATTTGGCGTCAATCGGGCACATTAACTCTGTTAACACTCTAAACAAAATATATCTCTCGAAAAGGAAGAAATGAATGACTTGTAGAGAAAGATAAGGAACAATAGACTAGTAAGATAGTTCTCTCAACTGGCTAGTAGATGTTAGAAAACTTCCAATAATTTTTCACTACAAAAAATCCCTGTTAACAAATGTAAATTAGTAATTGTCCTTTTTTCTTATTACAATGGGGGTGATTTATTTTTAACGTGGATTCGAACCTACGCCTCTCCCATATTGAGATAGGTTTATGCACTACACCATGAGGGTGGTGGGTAAATGTCCTCTTCAATGCAGCGGAAATTATTATGAACGGTTTAATAATTTCTTTCTTGTCAAGCTCAAAGACTGCTTATAAGTTCTGTATTAATGACTCCAATAGAGTTGAAAATGGTAATTAGCGAAGAATTTAGCAAAAACATGATGCCTTTGTATTCCAAAAAGAATTTAAGGAAAATATGTTACCAATTTTCTCCAAATTCAATACAAATGGCATTTGAAGTGAATACTAGATTTCTCCTCGAATGAAATTTTATCAGGTCTTAATTTTTCAAGTGTAGAAAAATGATACATAAAAAGGATATAAATAACTTGCAATCTATGTCAAAATAGTGTCAGCAAGCCGAAGCAACTTACATAATTTTTTCTGGCAGATCCTTTATGGAAAAAAGTGGTGGAACTAACATCATCAAATCCTCATGATCAACATCCAGCAAACCACCCTTTTCTACAAATTGCACGAAGAAAGTTTAAAAGATGACAACGCTAGTTCCATGAAAAGCTCAAAAACAAGGAAAAAAAAACCCTTACTGAATCGTGGTTCTACTTCATCCCAATTTATTTTTTTCCTTCGAGCATTATCAGCATGAACAGCAAGAACATGCTGGTAATCAACCATCCCTTCAGAGAATAGCAGAAAGATGAAATGAAATGAAAAACAAAGAAATGAATTTTCGCAGCAATTGCAAACAAGAAGGTGATTGGGAACATAAGATAGAACAGGTCAGCCTAACCATTGAAGTGATACGCCTCACACACTGGAGCAACAATATCGGCAAAACGCTGCTCATGAGCTGCAGTCTGTCTCTGTACATCAACTTCAGAAGAATCTGGAAGGGGTTCAGACTCAGGCTGAACAATCTTTTGTGAAGTTTCAGATAACTTAGAAAAGGTATTGTTCTGTTCAAGATTAATTGTTGATGGCTGTTCAGGAACTCCATCATTGTTGTTTATATTTATCGAAATCTTGCCTTTCTTTTTTGAAATTTTTAATAAAAAATTATTGCAGGGCTGGAGCTCTCCAAAGGCTGGATGTGAATACGGATCTTCCGGGCGAAAATGTAGCTCCAACTTGTTTGACTTATTGGCATAGACCTGAAAAAATAGAGATTTAGTTTCCGTGCCACATGAGGAAATATATGTATTTCTACACATTAACTGAACTACGTAACAAGTGTAGAAGATTCAAGCCATATCCTTTATCAATAAATTGACTCTCTCAAAATTAAGGATTAAAATTCTCTCAAAGTCTTCAACTATCATATCCTTTCCTTCATAGTCCTAATCTCTTAAAAATTGTGTTCATATATTTTTATCTTATCATCTGCCACATCTAATTTTCACATGTGATAATAAGCCAGGAGTTCAAAACCCTCAGAAAGCAGTCCCCCATATATTTCATTAAGTTGGTTTTGGATGGCTTTGTTACCTAATGCCCAACCAATTTAACGAGCACATTTTAAATATTAATTTTGAGCATAATATCCAGCATACATGCATGAGAACTAAAACTATTAACCGACGATCTCTCTAGCTCGAGCTTTTGGCACAAGCAATTTCAAAAATGAGTCATAAAGAAAAGCTCCTCCCATTTTTTATCACTAAAAGATTACAAGTAAATAGTGTCAACTGACCATGACAATCAACATTTTGGCTAACGACGCCAAATGTATTCCAAATTTATTTTTGTTGAAACCTTTCGTTTCCATATGCATTTAATAGATTGTGAACGCAACCACCATAGACCCTTACTTAAAAATAGACAATGATATAAAAATTATTGATGCCAATTGGTGGCCATAACCCCTCAGTATTCCCATCTCTCTGGCACAGATTAAAACATCCTTCTTTAGTCTTGACCACACCATTATTCAAAATTATCCCATCAATATCTATACATGGTTCTTCCCCTATCTAGGAGTCAAAGCTGCAAGTCTAGACATACCGGCTATGTTACAAGTCTAGAATGAAATTGATCAACATTTATTCACCTCATATTGAAAGACAAACACAACATGCCAGGAATCTCGAGCCGACTATCTATATATACAGCACACAATAAAATAGAATCTAATAAGAGTCCAGACACCATCAAACATTCAATGGTCACTTCAGAGTTGAAATAATCCACTAAGAAATATAAAAGGTAAGGATAATAACGGCTACAATTGTCGCAAGGATAGAGTTAAGCACACCTTGAGAATGCCTTCAGTACCACCCAGGGTCTCGACGGCACGCTCTATGGAAGAAGGGTAACCAGGGTAGTGTACAGCGAACGCCTTGCCCTTGCTGGGTAATACACCCAAAATTGTGCCGCCCTCGATGATGCCCATAGCTAATATGATCTGTGTCAATCCAATATTTGTGATTAAATACACTAGTCATATTCTATTCTCCAAATAAAAATCTTCAGCTTTCTGGTTTTTTTATGTTTGCCACCAAACCAGGTAATCTCCTCACACGGAATTAACAACAAAAGTTCTCCTTTTTTTCCAATAAAGCTTAAAGCTTTAAAAAATGTCAAGATCGATTATTTACCTGTTAACTTGACTGCATGATTCCCAACCAAGACTTGCATTAAAGAAACGAATTCTATTCCCCTTGTTTACGACAATGGTTTGCTTTTCGATTGAAACTACGTAGAGTGCGACAGTATCAGGTAGATATTAAACAACTTAACAGAGAAGTGTCGGAAGCGGCAGCGGAGTAGCGGGACGAAATCATCTTATGGAGACGATGGGAGGAGAGCACCAAATACCGGAAACGGAAATTTCAAATTTTTAAAATAATTATATATAATATAATATAAAATATCTATGCCAAAAACTTAAGTTTTTTCATTAAGAAAACTCAAAAAAAAAATCATAATAGTCAAACTTAATTATGAAACTAATTTTCATATCATAAAAAAAATTAATTCAAACTCCCTACTGCAACTTATCCAACTACGCAACTATCGAAATATTTCTTTCTCCCCAAATTTCCTTCACTATTGGGTCAATGCCTCAATATTTCTTCATTTAAAAACCTATAAGTAGCATCCCCCCATGCATAGTCGCACATCTTGCTAAGGTCATCAACATAAAGCAGCAGGAATCGAGGAGTCGCGCAATTGCTTGTAGGGAATAAAATACAGTTGAAAACAAAAAATTCACATACAACTTTACATCTTGAACTTGGATGTCATCTTCCTTATCAACTAATAAATAAAGCTTTTCTACGATATTTCCTCGTTTAACACAACTAAGTTCCAAAAATCACTTTTAACAATGTCAGATTCCAAAGGTATATCAAAATCAATGTATTGACCTATAGCTTTCAGCCCCATCACCATAGAAAATTTGGCTGAATTAAATGGGATAGTTAATTTATCAGTAAAACAAAAGCATCAAAATGTGGGCTATAACGAATAATTGACTCCGCCCTAACAAAGCTAATTAAAATTTTAGGCATTTCAAAATAATGGAAAAATTGGGGTTTTCTTCAAACCGGAAAATTGTCTCAAACCAATTTTCGATCTTAGTTTTGCAATTTTGCTTTGAGAAAATGAAGGGAAACAACCACTAATCAACTCGTAGTGTCTTGGAACTCTTTCAGCATTTTGAACCAGGCTCCATCGCTGCACCCAATACAACAATGTTTTTCAAACACTTACATATAAATACAATAACCAAGAAAAAAACACAAGTCAAGGATACAATAAGCAGCAACACTAAGAATCACCAAAGTACACCAGAAAGAAAATCTTAACAAGCTAAATCTTCAAGTAACAGCAAGGCAATCTTAAGTCACTAGAGCAATTAAAACAACACGACAACGACCAAAATCATCCCTCATCTAGTACATCCTAATCAACCAAAGCACCAAAAGCTCCCAACTTGCAAAGCTTAGAACAACCGACGCAACAGGGCAACAAAGCATTAAAACCATTGCCTTGAGCAACTCCACTGAGTACTCAGCAAATAGGCATAATCAACATAACACACATCAAAGGAGCGACCCTATATAATATTGGAAACCAGTTTAAGACCAGATACAAGCATTATGCGTACTTAGCTTGGCGTGCACAACATCCAAGTAAATCATGAATTCAAGACATCAGCAAAAAGTAGTTTTGCCTTCTAACATCAAAATATTTCGAAAATAATCAAGTTTATACCCTCACTTGCTCTCTAATTAACCAGAAGAAATTCAGATAGCGGTGCGGGATATGAATTTAGTGAGCAATAAACAAAATTCTCCAGAACAAGAGATGAATCTTCTCTGAAATAGGTTGCTTACCCATCTCAATTTTAGCTTACCATTTGAAAACTTACCAAGCAGCCGATGCGACCAAGGAGACGATGTGAGGAAGGTACTGAAATTGATGCGAGTAAGGCGAAGCTGCAAGAATGGAGCCGATGCGAGAGATTTGAGGAAGCTGGGAAGGTAGAATTCTAGTTTTTAGGGAGGGAAAGAGGGTTTCAAAGAATGAATGATGGTTTTGGGGAAAAACCAAAACCCTTAATTAGGAACCGATCAAAAGAAGAAAGAGTGTTGTAAGGGGTATATCAGGTGATTTAAATCTTATTTCATTGTGATTTATTGTTGTAAGGACCCTAGTTCCTTAAGTGTGGATTAAAGGCATAATTAGAGCTAACATAAATTATCAGAGTAAAATAATCGTGTTGAGACTATGAGCCTTAAGAATTACATGCCAAAAATGAGGACTATCAAAATGGATTAGTTACATTCTCAATCAAATGAATGTATTTACTATAGTTTTACACTACTCCTAGAGTAGACACTATACAAAAGTAATCATGTCCTTCATCTACCAAAGTGTTCTTCACAAGATCATCACCTCAACCCGCTTTAGCCCCTTCTTATCATGCCAAAAGTACCTACAAGGACAACCCCCAAACATGAGCAATGATAACATTCATATTCAACACAATATGAATATAAAGCGTAAATGCATAAATCACAATAAAACACTTCCTGTTTTCCCATGCATTTCAAACGCTTCCAGTTTGGTTGTCCCTGTACCATAACTCATGAGTATAATCAATAGATTATTTAATGGTCCACACATGTCATGACATAATACCATCTCATCAACACCAAATACCAGTCACCAATCCCTAGTCTGTCCATCACAATGTATTTTAATGCCCCTCGCTTATTTACATATAGGCGGCATAGAATAACCTCGCTTCAATGGACATGCAGCGCTCCCACCCCTCGCTTCACATTGAGCGGCAAATATTCTTTCCTCGCCCTATATGATAACCACGCTCAAATGTGACATGCGGCGCTCCCACCCCTCGCTTCACATTTAGCGGAAACGAACCAAATAGCGGCAAGCATTAAAATCATCAAGGGATGACCACGACTCATGGGATGTGCACCAATAACCATATGCATATACAATCATCATGCATAGTTCAACATGTATTTGCATCCACAATGCATAATTCCACATATACTCGCATCCACAATGCATAAACAATGAGTATATTAGAGACATGTACCGTTGGGTGCCCGTACGTCTTCTACGTACCTTTCCAAAAAGTAGGATGTGGTAGGACTTCAATTCCTTGGCTGTGTCGCCACCTGGGATGGTTCTACACATTCACACAAATCAATATTAGAACCCAATAATAGTCCGATACCAAAAATCCCACAAAAATATCCAAAAACACCAATTTTGGTGTCTCGCGATCGATCGCCATATAGCCCCGATCGATCGCGAGACTACACTGCCTCGCCCAACAAAATCTTTCAATTCGCGATCGATCGTCGAGTTTGCGCCGATCGATCGCGCCAAACTCGCGATCGATCGCTGAAGGCTACTGCCTTCACCCCTGCAACTCACGATCGATCGGTGGAAGGCGCCGATCGATCGCCGAGTCCTGCACACCCGATTTTTGGGCACTATTCACCCATCTCCTTCCCCAACTCAAACAAACTCAAATATAAAAATACCAACCATACCAAACCACTAAAAATCTTCCATATATACTTTAAACATCTCAAAAATTCAACATTCAACCAAAATAATACCAACCCCAACAAACCCATTTCAAAACCCTTCAAAACCATACCAAACTTAAATAAAACATTACAAAATCAACAATGAGGTATCCATACCTCTTGGGGACTTCAAATCTCCCAATAAACTCCACAAATCAAGGTTTTTGGAAGGATTTCTCTTCACCCCTAAGCTCAAACTCGAAAATGAGGAGGGAAGGGTTTGTGGGAAGTGATTTTGGGGGATTTAGTAAAGTGTTTTGGTAAAGGTGGGGGTAGAGGTTTTAAAACAAGTCCAATTGTATCCCCACAACTAACATGATGTATTAAACATCCCAACATGATATTTAAAAAAGGCATTTCACCAAAATGCATCATAATCACAATTAAACTCATGCTTTCCAATTAATTTCTAACCATGGCAAATAAATCATGCTAATAACAATTTTTCCCAACATGCACAACATGCACCCTGAAATGCTCTCCCGGGTCACTCCTACCATGTGACTAGCATTTCAACACAATAAATAAATCCAGCACATAATTAATTACCATAATAATTAATCATATAAACACAATAATGCCCAAATTGCAATTAATCATTTCGGGGATATCACAATACTCCCCTACTTATAAGATTTCGTCCTCGAAATCACATGCACTTACCCCAAAATGAAACTAAACATAATCACATACCAGAGAATAGTTCCGGGTAGTGCTGCACCATATGCCGCTCCGTCTCCCACGTAGCCTCCTCGACACCCCTGTGATCCCACTGAACCTTGACCATAGGTATCACTTTATTCCGAAGTCTACGGTCTGCTCGATCCAGAATTCTAACAGGCCGTTCCACATAAGACACATCGGATTCCAACTGAACCTCGGAAGGCTGGAACACATGAGATGGATCCGGCTCATACTTCCGCAGCATCGATACATGAAACACATCATGTATACCAGATAAAGAAGGTGGCAGAGCTAGTCGGTAAGCTAAGGTGCCAATGCGCTGCAAAATCTCGTACGGTCCAACATACCTCGGAGACAGTTTTCCGCGCATCCCAAATCGCACAACGCCTCTGAAAGGTGAGATCTTCAAAAAGACCTTATCTCCCAACTGAAATTCCAACGGTCTCCGCCGTTTATTAGCATAAGCAGCCTGTCTGTCCTGGGCTGCTTTCATTTTCTGCCTTATCATCTTTATCTTTTCTTCCATTTCTCGGATCAGTTCCGGTCCTCCGACCGATTTGCGATCTAAATCATCCCAACACAAGGGTGATCTACACCGTCTGCCATATAGGGCCTCAAAAGGAGCCATCTGAATGCTCGCCTGGTAGCTGTTATTATAAGAAAACTCTACCAAGGCCACCGAATCTTGCCAAGAAATATCGAACTCCAATACACAAGCCCT
Source organism: Haberlea rhodopensis (assembly GCA_907163345.1). NCBI lineage: Eukaryota > Viridiplantae > Streptophyta > Magnoliopsida > Lamiales > Gesneriaceae > Haberlea > Haberlea rhodopensis. Next base: position 1,754,414 of record CAJQUN010000044.1, on the reverse strand, counting down.
CAACATGTCCTCGAGCGTCTGGATAGTCGATGCAGTGCTTAACCTGACTTCAGTTCCCAGGGCTGACTGAAGACAATGAGATGTGAATCGTGGATCTCGATCCGACACTATGGAAATGGGGATCCCATGCAATCTGACCACATCTCGAATATACAACTGCGCCATCCTCAAAAAGGTGAAATTCATGCTATAGGGAATGAAATGAGCCACCTTAGTCAATCGATCCACAATCACCCAAATAGCATCAAAACCTGAAGTACCCCTCGGCAGGTGAGTCACGAAGTCCATGGAAATGTGTTCCCACTTCCACTTCGGTATCTCCAAGCTTTTCAACTCGCCGCCAGGTCTCTGTCTCTCTGCCTTAACCTGCTGGCAGATCAAACACCTCTTAACAAAAGTGACGACATCAAACTTCATCCTTTTCCACCAAAACTGACCACGCAGATCTTTATACATCTTCTTCCCGCCTGGGTGGATGCTAAGTCTACTACTATGAGCTCGCTCCAAGATCCCTCTACGCAACTCCGGCGTACTCGGAACCACCCAACGGCTACCCAATCTCAAAGATCCGTCCTCAGCCACTCTGAACTTCGTTGGCTGACCAAGATGTACTAAAGATAACCACCTCTGAACCTCATCATCTGACCTCTGAGCTCTCCTGATGTTCTCATAGATATCTGGCTCAGCTAACAAGGTCGATACATGCACAGGTGATGCATCTATGTCGAAATCATAGCCTAGATGGCAATAGGAGGTCATCATGGCCGACAAATGGATGACGTCCTCAGCAGAACTCCTCACTTTCCGGCTCAAAGCGTCTGCTGTCAAATTAGCTTTCCCGGGATGGTACTCGATTTCACAATCATAGTCCTTGAGTAAGTCCATCCACCTTCTCTGCCTCATGTTCAGCTCCGCCTGAGTGAATAAAAACTTGAGGCTCTTGTGATCCGTGTAAATGGTAAACGAAGTACCATACAAATAATGTCTCCAAATCTTCAGGGCGAAGATGATAGCCGCCAATTCCAAGTCATGGACTGGGTATCTAGTCTCATGCGGCTTCAACTGCCTCGATGCATAAGCTACCACATGCTTATCTTGCATCAGTACACACCCAGCCCTGAAGTGATGCATCGGTATACAAAACAAATCTGGAGTTCTCCGTAGGTATCACCAATACTGGAGCCGTCGTCAAGCGGTGCTTCAACTCCTGGAAGCTCTCCTCACAAGCTTCTGACCAAAAGAATGGTACTCCCTTCTGGGTCAACTGTGTCAATGGCTTGGCAATCTTCGAAAATCCCTCGACAAAGCGTCGATAATAACCGGCCAAACCAAGGAAGCTCCGTATCTCAGGCACAGAAGTGGGTGCAGCCCACTCCATCACAGCTTCAATCTTCCTGGGATCTACAGATATCCCACTGCTAGATATGACGTGCCCCAGAAATACTACACTGCTCAACCAAAATTCACACTTGCTGAGCTTGGCATACAACTGGTGATCTCTGAGAATCTGGAGCACTGTCCTCAAGTGTTTCACGTGCTCTTCCTCGCTTCGGGAGTAGATGAGAATGTCGTCGATAAATACAATGACGAACTGATCAAGATACGGCTGAAACACTCTGTTCATCAGGCTCATAAAGACAGCCGGGGCGTTCGTCACACCGGACGGCATCACTAGGAACTCATAATGTCCATATCGAGTCCGAAATGCTGTCTTCTGCACATCCTCCTCTCTGACTCGAATCTGATGGTACCCGGACCTCAAATCAATCTTGCTATAAAGTCTGGTACCTTGCAACTGATCAAACAGATCATCAATCCTTGGGAGAGGATACTTGTTCTTCACTGTAGCCTTATTCAGTTGCCGGTAATCGATGCACAACCGCATCGAACCGTCCTTCTTTTTCACAAAGAGAACCGGTGCGCCCCAAGGCGATACGCTCGGGCGTATATATCCCTTGTCAAGGAGATCCTGCAACTGTTCCTTCAACTCTCTCAACTCTGCCGGTGCCATCCTGTAAGGTGCACGAGAGATAGCGGATGTCCCCGGTAACAACTCGATCCCAAACTCAACTTCTCTAGCCGGTGGGAATCTTGGGATCTCTTCTGGGAATACATCAGCAAACTCTGCCACGACTGGTACATCCTCAACTCTCAATTCTTTATTCTTCCCAGACGTGTCCACGGCATAGATGAGATAGCCCGTGTGACCACGTTCCAATAATTGAGTCATCTTGATTTCTGAAATTAACGGAATCTTCGCACGAGAACCGTTGCCATAAAAAGTCCACTGAATTCCCAAATCAGATCTGAACCTCACTGTTCTCTGCCGGCAATCTACCACTGCCTGATATCTGTTCAGAATGTCAATACCCAAGATGCAGTCGAAGTCTGACATGCCCAACACAATCAAGTCTGCCTTCAACTCGTTGCCCTCAAAATAAATTAGACAATCTGCCAGAAACTGATCGGCAGCGACATTTCTTCCAGTGGGTGTCGAGACCATGAGAGGCGTGGGTAAAGAAGACGTGCGCATATGGTGTCTTTCCACAAAGCCCACAGATACAAAAGAGTGGGAGGCACCTGTATCTATCAAAATAAAAGCAGGGTACGTAAATAAATGACACGTACCGGCGATCACCTCCTCTGGGGCTGCCTGGGCCTGCTCTCTAGTCAGTGCATACACCTGTCCCTGGGACGGTCCCACTGTCTGACCTCCCGATGGTCGAGGCACAAACTGCTGCCTCTGGTGTACTGTCCTGTCATCAAATCTCGGCCTATTGCCCTGAAACTCTGACTGTCCTCCCCGGGTGGGGCAATTTCGAGAGATGTGGCCCATCTTGCCACAACTATAACAGGCAGGGCACTTACTCGAAGAATGTGGCCCTCCACAATTGTCGCACCTTGGCTCTCCCGACCTATTTCCTTGCGTTGGCCCTCGGTTGGCTGACCAATTGTTCTTCTTGCCCTCTTGCTTCTGCCCAAAGAATTTCTTCCCACTTAACCGTGAGGATGAAGAGGCACCACGAGGTTTAAATGGCTCTCCTCGGGGCCTCAAGCTATCAGTAGCTTGCCTCTGTTGTGATGTTTGTGGGGGTACGGCACTAGGATAGGCTCCAACTCCAATCTCCGCAAGCTCTGCTCTTGTGAGAGCATCATCAAAAGAAGTGGGGTTATTAGTAATAACCCGGTCAAAGAGCTCCGGTCGCAACCCCTTCATAAAATTTCTCATCTTTGCGTGTCCATTGGTGGCAATGTGGGGAACATACCTCAGCAACGAGGAATACTGCATGGCATAATCGGACACCGACATGCTCCCTTGTTTCAAGCTTGCAAACTCATCCTCTTTCGTCTGTCTCGGCGCCGCAGAGAAGTACCGGTTCAGAAACTGGGTTCTGAAGAGCGTCCAATCGATCACTGCACCCTGTGCTCTCAGTTCCATTACCGTGCTCCTCCACCACATCAAAGGTTTCTTTGCCAACTGAAACTCCGCCAGCCTCAGCCAAGCTGTAACAGCACAAGGAGCATATACAAATATCTGTTCAAGCCTTTCCAGCCACTCCTCAGCCTCCTCTCCTGATTCTGTCCCCTCAAACCGGGGCGGGTGGTAAGACAGAAACTGAGTCAGACTGATCTCACCAGGTAGTAATAACTTAGCCACTGGTTCCATGCCTACTGCTGGTGGAGGTAGAGGATTTGCCTGACCAATGCTAGCGTTCACGCTCCCAACCAACCTCTTCATTAAGGTTCCCCGCGTTCATAGCAGCCATACTGTAACACAAAGGTTAACAACAATTCCTAAACAAATATAATGTTATGCCGTTAGATAACAGGGATGATAATAAGCATGTTAGTATAACAGGATATACATCAATATTCACCACATGCATAAACATGCTTCAAATGTAAGCACCTAGCCAATCATGCTAAGGCTACCCTTCACTCGTTCCCGGGTTCTCTAACCACTGCTCTGATACCACTAATGTAAGGACCCTAGTTCCTTAAGTGCGGATTAAAAGCATAATTAGAGCTAACATAAATTATCAGAGTAAAATAATCGTGTTGAGACTATGAGCCTTAAGAATTACCTGCCAAAAATGAGGACTATCAAAATGGATTAGTTACATTCTCAATCAAATGAATGTATTTACTATAGCTTTACACTACTCCTAGAGTAGACACTATACAAAAGTAATCATGTCCTTCATCTACCAAAGTGTTCTTCACAAGCTCATCACCTCAACCCGCTTTAGCCCCTTCTTATCATGCCAAAAGTACCTACAAGGACAACCCCCAAACATGAGCAATGATAACATTCATATTCAACACAATATGAATATAAAGCGTAAATGCATAAATCACAATAAAACACTTCCTGTTTTCCCATGCATTTCAAACGCTTCCAGTTTGGTTGTCCCTGTACCATAACTCATGAGTATAATCAATAGATTATTTAATGGTCCACACATGTCATGACATAATACCATCTCATCAACACCAAATACCAGTCACCAATCCCTAGTCTGTCCATCACAATGTATTTTAATGCCCATCGCTTATTTACATATAGGCGGCATAGAATAACCTCGCTTCAATGGACATGCGGCGCTCCCACCCCTCGCTTCACATTGAGCGGCAAATATTCTTTCCTCGCCCTATATGATAACCACGCTCAAATGTGACATGCGGCACTCCCACCCCTCGCTTCACATTTAGCGGAAACGAACCAAATAGCGGCAAGCATTAAAATCATCAAGGGATGACCACGACTCATGGGATATGCACCAATAACCATATGCATATACAATCATCATGCATAGTTCAACATGTATTTGCATCCACAATGCATAATTCCACATATACTCGCTTCCACAATGCATAAACAATGAGTATATTAGACACATGTACCGTTGGGTGCCCGTACGTCTTCTACGTACCTTTCCAAAAAGTAGGATGTGGTAGGACTTCAATTCCTTGGTTGTGTCGCCACCTGGGATGGTTCTACACATTCACACAAATCAATATTAGAACCCAATAATAGTCCGATACCAAAAATCCCACAAAAATATCCAAAAACACCGATTTTGGTGTCTCGCGATCGATCGCCATATAGCCCCGATCGATCGCGAGACTACACTGCCTCGCCCAACAAAATCTTTCAATTCGCGATCGATCGCCGAATTTGCGTCGATCGATCGCGGCCTTGCCGATCGATCGCGCCAAACTCGCGATCGATCGCTGAAGGCTACTGCCTTCACCCCTGCAACTCGCGATCGATCGGTGGAAGGCGCCGATCGATCGCCGAGTCCTGCACACCCGATTGTTGGGCACTATTCACCCATCTCCTTCCCCAACTCAAACAAACTCAAATATAAAAATACCAACCATACCAAACCACTAAAAATCTTCCATATATACTTTAAACATCTCAAAAATTCAACATTCAACCAAAATAATACCAACCCCAACAAACCCATTTCAAAACCCTTCAAAACCATACCAAACTTAAATAAAACATTACAAAATCAACAATGAGGTATCCATACCTCTTGGGGACTTCAAATCTCCCAATAAACTCCACAAATCAAGGTTTTTGGAAGGATTTCTCTTCACCCCTAAGCTCAAACTCGAAAATGAGGAGGGAAGGGTTTGTGGGAAGTGATTTTGGGGGATTTAGTAAAGTGTTTTGGTAAAGGTGGGGGTAGAGGTTTTAAAACAAGTCCAATTGTATCCCCACAACTAACATGATGTATTAAACATCCCAACATGATATTTAAAAAATGCATTTCACCAAAATGCATCATAATCACAATTAAACTCATGCTTTCCAATTAATTGCTAACCATGGCAAATAAATCATGCTAATAACAATTTTTCCCAACATGCACCCTGAAATTCTCTCCCGGGTCACTCCTACCATGTGACTAGCATTTCAACACAATAAATAAATCCAGCACATAATTAATTACCACCATAATTAATCATATAAACACAATAATGCCCAAATTGCAATTACTCATTTCGGGGATATCACAATTGTGTTGTGTGATTTATTTGTAAGGAACGAGACTGATATGGATGCTAGTTCTATGTATGCTTCTTAATGTCAAATGGTTGTACATCGTAACTCTATTGATGCTTGGAGTCATTCAATTCTTGGAGAGGGACAAATATTTGCAAATGTGGACAATTTTCGGAAGATTGTTAAGAATTATGTTATTGCTACCAGACGATCATTTGTATATGAAAAATGATAGTCATAAAGTTATTGTTGTTTGCAATGTCAAAGATTGTTCGTGGAGAATATATGCATTCAAATATAAGGCAATCAAACATTTGGAATCAGAAAATGCATTATTAGGTATTGTGGTATGAGGTGTCACGGAGTCTTTTTCCTTACCCTTTTGTTTCCTGTTTTGCCTACTCAACATACCACGAGCAATTGAAGAAATGCCAATTTTGAAATTCGTCTCCTCATCCCTTTTAGCACCACTTTCATCAAGTTCCTCAATATTACAATCAACTTTATTTTGACTTGAACCGCCATCAACATCAAACTCTGGAATAATCTTTTCAAAATTTCAACCATGTCATAAAAATCAAGTTTAAACTTATCAATTTCAATAGGACGACCATCACATCCCTCGACACGAACTTTGTCACCAGTTTCAACATCATTTTAATTTTTCCCTGCATCCTCTCCAAAGTCATGTTCAATAGAATCAACTTTACATCCTGCATTTTATGCCTCTCTTTCCCTCCGAAACATTCATTTCACCGTCCAAATTCTTCAAAAGAAGCGTACTCTTCAGCTGTTTAATCTCTTCCTCTTGTGCCTAATATCAAACCTCTTCATTTCAAGCTGCATTTATTTTCCATAAATCATTAAACATACAAATACAATTTTAACTACCTTCAAAATCATTTCATATGTATTTTTCATTAAAATTTATATCATATATATTTTTATACCTCGTTATGAAAGTCATGATTACGGACAAGTATCCTCCCCTCAGGTAAATGGTATATGGTATGAACCTGGTCATAATTACACTACTAGTAAGATTAATATTAAATAATATAAATACATAAAAAGATTTCAAACCTTGTTCTTGGTTATCGAAAGAAACAAAAAAGCATCATCGAGATTGTTTTGGGATTTTCGAGTCAACCCAACGAAAAAAATCTTGGAAACATTAGCAGAGCATACGGTTTTCCAAGTGATTAAATTCGTTCATACGCCCATGCCTAAATTAAAATATATTCATAAGTACCAAAATATAGTAATGATTATATGTCAAATCCAACTTACCATTAGTCCAACTATGCAACTATCGAAATATTTCTTTCTCCCCAAATTTCCTTCACTATTGGATCAATGCCTCAATATTTCTTCATTTAAAAACCTATAAGTAGCATCCCCCCATGCATAGTCGCACATCTTGCTAAGGTCATCAACATAATGCAGCAGGAATCGAGGAGTCGCGCAATTGCTTGTAGGGAATAAAATACAGTTTAAAACAAAAAAATCACATACAACTTTACATCTTGAACTTGGATGTCATCTTCCTTATCAACTAATAAATAAAGCTTTTCTACGATATTTCCTCGTTTAACACAACTAAGTTCCAAAAATCACTTTTAACAATGTCAGATTCCAAAGGTATATCAAAATCAATGTATTGACCTATAGCTTTCAGCCCCATCACCATAGAAAATTTGGCTGAATTAAATGGGATAGTTAATTTATAGTAAAACAAAAGCATCAAAATGTGGGCTATAACGAATAATTGACTCCGCCCTAACAAAGCTAATTAAAATTTTAGGCATTTCAAAATAATGGAAAAATTGGGGTTTTCTTCAAACGGAAAATTGTCTCAAACCAATTTTCGATCTTAGTTTTGCAAAATGAAGGGAAACAACCACTAATCAACTCATTGTGTCTTGGAACTCTTTCAGCATTTGAACCAGGCTCCATCGCTGCACCCAATACAACAATGTTCTCAATCACTTACATATAAATACAATAACCAAGAAAACAACACAAGTCAAGGATACAATAAGAAGCAACACTAAGAATCACCAAAGTACACCAGAAAGAAAATCTTAACAAGCTAAATCTTCAAGTAACAGCAAGGCAATCTTAAGTCACTAGCGCAATTAAAACAGCACGACAACGACCAAAATCATCCCTCATCTAGTACATCCTAATCAACCAAAGCACCAAAAGCTCCCAACTTGCAAAGCTTAGAACAACCGACGCAACAGGGCAACAAAGCATCAAAACCATTGCCTTGAGCAACTCCACTGAGTACTCAGCAAATAGGCATAATCAACATAACACACACCAAAGGAGCGACCCTATATAATATTGGAAACCGTTTAAGACCAGATACAAGCTCCAGCATGAATTCAAGACATCAGCAAAAAAGTAGTTTTGCCTTCTTACATCAAAATATTTCAAAAATAATCAAGTTTATACCCTCACTTACTCTCTAATTAACCAGAAGAAATTCAGATAGTGGTGCGGGATACAAATTTCGTGAGCAATAAACAAATTTCTCCAGAACAAGAGATGAATCTTCTCTGAAATAGGTTGCTTACCCATCTCAATTCTAGCTTACCATTTGAAAAAACTTACCAAGCAGCCGATGCAACCAAGGAGACGATGTGAGCAAGGTATTGAAATTGATGCGAGTAAGGCGAAGCTGCAAGAATGGAGCCGATGCGAGAGATTTGAGGAAGCTAGGAAGGTAGAATTCTAGTTTTTATCAAAGGAAGAAATAGTGTTGTAAGGGGTATATCAGGTGATTTACTTGAGTAGGTAGCTTACAATAAGTTTTTTTTATGAATAGGGAATGCAGAAATTAAAAGACTTTGTTAGGGATTGAACACTAAACATACATTGTGTTTTGGTAATTTTCAGAAAGTCTCCATTTAAGTTTTAATGTTTTTTCTCTTTAATTTAATGTTAAAAACTAAGAAGATTGACAGACAACTTAAATTTAAGTTTAAGCTTCAATTTTTTGTTCTCTTAAATTTGTATAATTATATTTTAATTAAAATTAAAAAGATACTATATATGATGTTAGCCGACGGTAATCGTAATTGTAGATATAACCATAATTGTATAGAACCGACCATTTAAATGGGGTGAGCTGTTATTCCGATCTTCTTGATAAGGATGAATATTACGTGTATTTTTGCAATGATATGTATATATGTTCGTGTTGATTCTTGGATGATGTTACGTTTTTTGGTATTTATTTGTTTGTTTCAGGAATCAAGGTGGAAAGTGAAAGAATTAAGCTAGAAGGACGAAAACGGATCAAACCTAGGCAAGAAATGAAGAAGTTGGAATCTGACATAACCGATCGATCGGACATGGAGCATGATCGATTGAAGGAGACAGAGTTTTGGCCAAATAGAAAAAGAGGAGCTCGATCGATCGGTAATTTATCTCGATCGATCGAGCATGGCAGATACTTATTAAGCGCGATTGAAGAAAGCTCGATCGATCAGAAGATGATGCTCGATCGATCGAGCACTGGCAGAAGAATTTCTGGACGAGAAATAAGAGTGCTCGATCGATCGAGACAATTTTACTGGTAACGCTTATCGCGTACGCCCAAATTAACCATTCTCAAGTTAATAGCAAAAGTATGTAGTAGCAAGAGTAGGGATCGATCCCACAGGGAAGGTAGTATTTTTTCGTGTCGATTTAAAAACGAATAGTAAAAAGGGGTTTTTGAGTTGATTGATTACTACTAAGCAAATTTTAAGAATTAAACTAATTAACGAGATTAACTAAAACGGTTAAAACTTATGAGAGTGAAGCGATTCTTGGTTGTCGGTCAACTTTACTTTTGGAAAATTCTCTCTTGATCATCAAATCACTAACATTCGAATTCTTTGAATTATTCATCGATTGGAAATTGAATTCCTACCCGCCTTAGTCGTATCAAAGAGAAAACAGCATTCAATCCGACCCTTATCAAATCTCTAATCAAAACTACAGCCATTAATGATTAAATCAATGATAGATTTCAAAACTAGTGAGTTCGATAAATCTAATCAATAGAAACTACAGCTGTTAATGATTGATTACCCAATCGTTTCTCCTAAGAATTCAATAACACCTACATGCGGTAATTATTAATCTTAGTTGCTTCTTAATTAGCTATCGATTATGCATGTGAATACTAGGTGATCAATCTAATAAACAAACACAATAATCATTGAAATCGATACCAAGAAACAGAATTGAAATCAAAATTAAATTCAATAAACAAACCAAAAATCTCATAAGAGATTCAAATCCAAAGGCAAATATCCCTTAAACCAAGAATCTAAGAGTTTAGCCTAGCATAATTGAATCTAAAAATAACAAAATTTGATAAAACTTGAAAACTATCTCACAAAATTCTCCGGCTTGTTGATTCCGGTTCCGTTCTTCGCGTTGTACTTGATAAAACTTGAAAGAAAAATCTTCTAAAAACCTAAAATTATTCTTAAGTCTCTAAATCTCTGCCTAAGAGGTGATAAAATCGAGTTCAAGGGTCTTGGAGGCTTAAAACTAGGTTACAATATTTTAAACATGGTAAAAGACTTAATTTCCAAAAATTCGGACTCTTTGGCGATCGATAGCCCCTTTTATAGCGATCAATCGCTTTGTTTATTTTTTTCAGCAAACCGCTTGAGGCGATCGATCGCCACTTTATAGCGATCGATCGCTTCTCTCCAGTAGCCTCAGGCGATCGATCGCCTAGAATCACTGATCGATCGCTGCTTCGTTAATTTTGTTGCTCAAGGTTCTGTCCATAGGCGATCGATTGCCTCTTCCATGCGGTCGATCGCCTCCTCCAAAATTACATTTTTGCCCTTTTCTTGACAATTTTGAGTCCTTGTCATGTTCATGTCTTTTCTTGGTCTTTACCCATCATTTTTAGCTCGTTTTTATCGATTGTACCTACAATTACACAAATATACGATTAGGTAGCATACGTATCAAATTATCCATCAAAACCCACCAAATCGTAGACAATTAAACGCAATAGATGTGTCTATTTCTAGTCACATCATTTACCGATCGATCGAGCAACATAATTTTCAAAAAAAAAAAACTTGATTGAGTTTGATCTATTGGGAACATTTCCATCCACCTCATCTTCTATAAATAAGAGACCTAGGGCACGAATTGAGGGGAACCAATATCATATCATACACCATATATCAGCCTCCTTTCATCCTCCAACATCCATACAAATTAAGAGAATAAGCCTTTGAAGTGCAAGGAATGAAGCAAGGGAAGAAGTAACGTTTCAACGCACGGATTCAACTCCTACGTTATTGTACTTCTAAATTTTATTTATTTTGATTTTCGAATTTATTGATGTTTATGAGGTTGAGAAACAATTATTCATCATGTTAGTTTGATTTGAACATAAAATAAGTTTATTTTATCAAGAATATGGAAGATTGTGATTGAGTTATTGATTTGAATGTTGTTTGAGTGGATTAATTCTTTTGTGCATGATTTATACTCTTAATGCTATCAAAGCTTTGCTACCTTTGATTGATTTGTGAATTATAATTGAGATCGAGAGATAAAATTATAATACGCTATAATAATTCATGTTGTATGTTAAAGATTTAGATCGAGAGATTAAATCACGTACGTGATCACTTTGAATTGAAAGATTTAAAGTTAACGGTTTTCATCGAGATTTATGCAATATTAAATTGGTTTAAGTGAACAAGAGTTACTTGTTTCAATTTAATATTAGTTTCAATATAGCTTGAGAAAGTATATTGATTATATTAGGGAATCCGTCACCTTAAGAATTAATTGGTTAGTAATTGTTTTTACAAACAAATCATTGATAACACAAGTGAACCGACATCTTGATAAATTTCTCGAGTGGAATTCCTTATCATCTTCAAAGGAGTTGTTTTAATTTGAGTATTTAAGTTTGTAGTTTAATTAGATAATTATTCATATATTTTGTAGGCTAAATATAATTTTTCTAATTTTATTTGGTACTTATACGTTAGTCACTGTGGGTACGACATCACTATTTCTAAATCTCTATACTAAAACTTGACACCGTGCACTTGCGGTCTTAATCGCTACACTGGAATTAATTGTTTAAAATAAAAGCGATCAAGTTTTTGGCGCCGTTGCCGGGGACTAATTTGTATAATATCATACGAGATTAGTTAATTGTAATTTACCCAATTATTTTTTGTTTTGTTTGTTTGTCAATTTTGACTATTGGGTTTACTACATTTGTGTTTCTCCTTTTGGATTGATTTTTACAGATAATCATCTTCTTGGTGCATGCTAAGGAGTAGCAATCCCACACTCGAGCCGTTTGACCCAGAAACTGAGCGAACGTTTCTAAGGAAAATACGGGAAGCTCGAACAATGGCGGATAACAATCAAGAAGGAGGCGCGAATAATGAAGCACCGAATCCAAGATCTATGATGGATTTTGCTTAACCAGATTTCCATGGGTCACTGTCAAGCATTACGAGGCCAAGTATTCAAGATAACAATTTTGAGATAAAAACTGCAATAATTCAGATGATCCAGCATTCAGTGATGTTTGGGGTAGCCACTGATGACCCAAACACTCACATCTCCTACTTCTTGGAGATTTGTGACACCTTCAAACACAATTGCGTTTCTGACGACACCATCAGGTTACGGTTATTTCCCTTTTCATTAAAAGATAAAGCTAAAGCATGGTTAAATTCTTTACCTGCAGGATCTATTACCACTTGGGAGGGGATGAATCAAGCGTTCTTGTCTAAATATTTCCCCCCTTCCAAAACTGCGAAGATGTGAAGCGATATCACCACGTTTGGGCAATATGATCCTGAAACTTTATATGAGGCATGTGATCGTTTCAAGGACTTGCTTAGGAGATGTCCACATCACGGTCTTCCTATTTGGCTCCAGGTACAAACCTTTTATAATGGTTTATTTTCAGCTAACCATTCTATGATTGATGTAGCCTCAGGAGGATCCATCATGCGAAAAACACCAGAAGCAGCTTATGAACTCTTGGAAGAGATGGCTTCTAATAGCTATCAATGGCAATCAGAGAGGAATGTGCCAAATAAACCGAGTGGAGTTCATCAAATTGATGACATCGTCGCTCTTTCGGCACAGTTGTAAGCATTGAATAAAAAGATAGATAGCATGAGCATGACACGATGCAAGCTCAAGTTATCACCTGTGACTTATGTGGAAGCAATCATCCAAGCGTCGAATGCCAGGCAGGTAATCTATTTACTCAGTCTAATGAGTCTGCTAATTATGTAGGAAACAGGCAGCCCAATAACCCATACTCAAACACTTACAACCCGGGATGGAGGAATCATCCAAATTTGCAATGGTCCAACCAAAACAACGTGTTGAACCAACAACCACAACCGAGATATGTACCTAAGCCGAGTATGGAGGAACTCATGACCAAGTTCATATCATCAACTGAAACTAGGATGCAAAATCAGGATGCATCTATAAAGAACTTGGAAATACAAGTAGGGCAACTTGCAACATTGATTTCCGGACGAACTCAAGGTACACTACCAAGTGATACAGTGATAAATCCAAAAGAGCAAGCAAATGTCATAGCACTAAAGAATGGAAAAGAGCTAAGGACACAGACTGAAGCAAAAGAAAGTTGTGGAACCACCACTGAAGACAAGGGTATGACCGAGGAAAAGGTAACCAAAAAAGGTAAAAATTCTAACACCACACCAATCACACACACTGATAAGGTAGTAATTCCTCCCCATTTCCCGTTGCATTAAAAAGAGCTAAAATGGACGCTGAATTTGGTAAGTTTCTTGAGGTATTTAAGAAATTGCATATTAATATATCATTCGCTGATGCTCTACTTCAAATGCCTAGTTATGCTATGTTTTGAAGGAAATTCTCTCTAACAAGCGAAAGTTGGGCGAATACGAAACGGTAAGCTTAACGGAGGAGTGCTCAGCAATTGTGCAAAACAAAATGCATCCAAAGTTGAAGGACCCAGGGAGTTTTACTATACCTTGCACTATAGGATCAGTCTCATTTACTAAATCATTGTGTGATTTGGGTGCGAGTATTAATTTGATATTCAGGAGGTTGGGACTAGGAGAGCCAAAACCTACTAAAGTTTCACTGCAATTGGCAGATAGATCTGTCACATACCCCCGGGAAATTATCGAAGAAGTATTAGTCAAAGTGGACAAATTCATCTTCCCAATTGATTTTCTAGTACTAGATATGGAAGAGGACACAGAGACACCACTGATCTTGGGCCGACCGTTCTTAGCAACGGGAAAGGCAATCATAGATGTCCAACAAGGGAAGTTGATCCTTCGTGTAGGGGAGGATCAAGTTGTGTTTAATGTCTTTAAAGCACTTCAATACCCACACGACGAGCCCATGTGTCTTAGTATTGATATTATTGATGCCTTGACTGTTGATGTGTTGCAAGTTACATTCAAAGAGAAAATGAAAGTAGACCTTGTGGAAACCGATAAACAACATGACAAGGAGGAAATTGAGATTATAGCTCATTTGAACAACACCATTCCTTACATGAAACGAGCCACTGAAAATCTTGGAGAGTTAGGAAAAAGAGACATTAAACCTCAACGGCCATCCCTCGAAGAATCACCCACTCTCAAACTAAAACCCCTCCCACCTCATCTCAAGTATGTGTTCTTAGATTTTGGAAATTTGTTACCAATCATTATTTCTTCATTTTTGATAGGTGAAAAGAGGGGAAGCTTCTTAAAGTCCTTAGGGAGCACAAGAAGGCATTTGGATGGAAGATAGCAGATATTAAAGGAATTAGTCCATTGGTGTGCATGCATAAAATTCTGATGGAAGACACATTCAAGCCCGTGGTACAACCACAACGCCGTCTCAATCCAAAAATGCAAGAGGTAGTCAAAGCCGATGACATGTATTACCTACCCTATCTCTGATAGTTCATGGGTAAGTACTATTCAATGTGTACCAAAGAAAGGAGGCATGAATGTTGTCCCTAATGAGAACAATGAATTAATACCTACTAGAACAGTCACGGGGTGGTGAGTCTACTCATAAAGATCACTTTCCACTTCCTTTCATTGATCAAATGGTAGAGAGATTAGCAGGTTATCACTTTTATTGCTTTCTCCTTCTGTTGCTCGATCGATCGATAAAATTGATCACTGGCATCTGTGTATAATACCAGTAAATCCTCGTCGTTTGGTATTGCAAGCTTTGGTAGTTGCCTACAAACCTCCTTAAGCTGTTTGACAGCTTGTCTGTGATCTTCATTCAACTCAAACTTAACATCTTTCTTGAGTAGTGGACTGAACACCTTCCTGTGATTTGCTAGATTGTTGATTGACATCCCAGCAAAATTAACAACTCCTAAAAAACTCTGAAGTTGTTTTAAATCCTTGAGGTCATCCGGATATCCTTGTACTTTTTCAACAATATGATTCATACAGGATAATTCCAGATTCGTCGATCTCTACTCCAAGGAACTCGATTTGTCTTGTAGCAATCACTGCTTTCTTTTCGGAAAGAACTAATCTTTCCTTTAACAAACATCTGAAAAGATTTCCAAATGTTTAAGATGTTCTTTCATTGATCAAATGGTAGAAAGATTAGCAGGTTATTACTTTTATTACTTTCTCCTTCCTGGTTCATGGGGATCGGCCTGAACCTAACAAACTCATTTTCTTTTCCAGTTTTTACCTTCAAAGTAGCTCTGAGCTCATTTTTGTTCCACCATGCTAGTGGATCCTCGTTGTAGTTCCTACGAATCTTCCTTTTTACATCCTCTAGATTGATTTGCTATTCGAGGGGTAGTTTCAGGTTGTGGAACTTCTTCTCGTAATGCATTTTTCAGTAGCGACAGGGTTTCTGGAGTCACTCGTTCCTCATCCTGTTCTATGAAAGACATGATATTAACCCAATCAAAAGTTTGAGAATCCTTTTCACTAGGACGTTGTTGTCGGAACTGAAGAATTGCCTCTCCAAATTTCCGTTGATCTTTCATCTTCGGGTGTCGAAGTTTTCCTTCATCACCACGCTTGTTGCGAAAACTAATGGGGAATTTTCTGTGAAACGCCTCTCATAATCGTTGTACCATAATCTTATGATCACACAGAGTTCTGAAAATAAGTCTTCTCGTTTCATTCTCTTGAGTGAATGTCTTGAATTTCTGTAGGAAATTGTTTCCTAACAGTATGTCGGCACCTGTATCATGGAAATATATAGGTGGAGTTTTGACTTTGTACCATGAGGTACCGCATGCTCCGTCGATAATTATTTCTGCTCCCTGGACTCCTTCATTAAGAATGAGGATCCGTTTGGAAAAGTCTCTTATGGCAATGGCTGGTAATTTCTCACCAACTTCTTTGGGGAAGATATCTCGCCTGACAATACATATTACAGCCCCTGAATCTATGTAGGCTGCAAAATATTCTGCCCGGATACTTCTCATATAACATCCCAACGGAGATATATATTGACAATGGACTGGTAGTCATCGAATTCGGTATCTCTTTCCGTCGACCGTGAATTCCATTCCATCTTGCAATCTTTCCCAAGGTTTATGTTCGTCGAGAAATTCAATCCCTAGAATAAGCTGTTCTGGATCCTTCCGGCAATTCCTTCAATTGTGAGATCAATTTCACCAATTTGAAGGTTTCCTTGAAATTTGCCAACTGTAGGTTGTTGGAAATAATATAGGACATCGTAGGAGAAGATATTGTTCTTCTCGGCGATGTTGAAAATTATCTGCACTTCTCTCCAGCCTTCTGGGCATTTCAGTTTTCCTATTGTTTTGAATATATCAGGAATTTTTTGAATTCTGCTTGAGTCTGCCTTCTGTTTTTCCCCCGGATAGTTGCTGATTAACCTATCGTGTTGGAAAAACATCCTTCTTGGCTTGATCATAAGGCTCCTGCTTCTGTTCAGAACAGGTTGATCTTGTATCCTCATGTCGATCTCTCCTATTGTCAGAGTATCAATGATGTCCAGCAATACTGCTTTGGCGAAATCTTCGAAGATTATGGGGACTTCGATGAATTCCTTTATCAAGAATACCTCTGAATGATGAGTATTCGAGAGTGTGTATGACACCTTGTAGGTGATCGAGTAAGGCCTGTTCCCTTCTTTCATCAGATCTTCTCTTTTAAAATCTTGATGAAGAGGAGAACTTTGTTGAAGTATAGATCTTCTAAATTGTATGCAATTCTCGGAGAGATGTTGAATGCCATCTTTTCTGCATACATATTTCCTGCTACTGCTCCCAAACATGAATCTTTGAGGTTCAGGATTCTCTCGTCAAAGATCGCCAGGTTGAGGGGTGAATCAATTCCTTCCTTGAATGTTGCTTTAATGATAACTCTAATGACTCTGATATCAATCCATGAAAGTGTATTAGCAACCTCTATTTTAACCTTGTTTTTAATCTCCTGGATTTCTCTGTAGGGGATTAATTGCATCTCAATTTGGTTTCCCGTGAATTCCATCGGGATAGCAAATTCACCTGTGGTAACCCTATGGATAATCTGATGCTTCCTGCTTCGAAGACCAATCATATCCATGGCTTTTTCCATCGCTCCAATTGTAAATCCATCATACATTTGAAGCTTTGGTTCTTCCTTCATGATCCTCATAAGAGTTCTATGAGAAACAGTGGTATGAGAGAAAAACCCCGACGGCTCTTCTCTGATCACGTGTTGAAGGAACTTTCCTTCACTCTGATTCTGAGCTGGCTTCATCTCCATCAGAATAGATCTCTTCTTCGTAGATGCTTTCATCTGAGGGAATACCCTCAAATTGATACACCTGTACCAAATCCTGAAAATAGACAGCATCCTCAAATTCTTTGGTATGCTCGAACTGTCCTCGGCTTTGGTTTTCTGGACAATCTGTAAAGATACGTCCTCTTGCTCCGCATGTCCAGCAGTTACAATCTTTGAAACTCTCATTTACACGAGTATGTGTGAGTCTGAAAGTTCTTTTCATTGGTGTTCTGCTAGAACTAGCTTGATTAGAACCTGTCGACGAGATTCTACTCCTTGTTGATCCTGATCTTTGCCCCGATCTGTAGCTTCGGGCTTTATGCTTTGACCTACTTCTTCTTGAACTACTTCCTCAGGCATATGGATGACTTTTGTGTTTTTAATCTTTCGCATTTGTGGGTAGTTTCCAATGATCGTAGGGATATCATTTCCCTGTACAGCAAAGAGGATCCATCTTGTTGATTCTTCTGAGCTTCTTGAAATTCTTCTGGAGCTTTGCTTGGTAGCACCACTCTGCAAGCTTTACTTAAGAAATGACATTCTCCTCGACACCGTCTCGTTTGCATGAGGGTATACTCCTTGATAAGCATTTCCATCCATGGGCTCGGAATTTTGGCAAGAACAGTTCTGCTGCATCTTTTTCCTCTATCTTTGCCTTCCATCGATACTCTGTAAAGAGTTTGATGTACTCGTCTATATAACAGATATCATGTAGTTCCAGGCTAATTAGAGATTGTTTATATTTCTTAGCATTCTCTTCCTCCATTCCTTCGAAGTAACTTACTCCAATGAAAAAGATTTTAAAGAATTTTGCGATTGTAAGACCTAAACTCTTAAAGACGACATTTAAGCATTTATGACGTCGTATGTATGTGAAAATTTTCGTTCTCTAAAAGAATCATTACATGCCTCACATATTCCCCATGACTTTTATAAAAATTTGGGCAGAATCTCCTCATAAATTGGACTATCCCATAAAATACACAACTATAAACATATACAATATAAAAATACCATAATCTAAGGATTAAAAGTTCCCAGCCAGGAAGTCACAATACTAGCAAGATATGAATTCCCGTCATCACTAAAGTCGTATAGCACATGCTCCTCAAAATAACATGCACATCAACTATATAAGAGACGATTTCAACACTATTATACAGTCCATATACACGCATCCAGGTGCTCACATATGAGCAACAAATCAATGAATCAATTCTCAATGCGTAATTGATATGTACCATCAACCGATACTTATACCATAATCCTGCGAGCACTATTTTCCATGGGTTCAAGCCTTCTTCCCGATACAACGTTGTACCTGTTATACCTGTTTCAAAAGAAACAGCCCCCACGCAGGGTGAGCATACTCCAACTCAATAATCATTCACACATGAATATACGAAACTTTAATACAACAATTTAAGTTATTCAAGACCCATAAAATATACTCCCTGTACAATTCTGAACCAGTATAGCTTTCACGAACTGTTCCTGTTTCAATCTTATACACTTTCATAAACATCAAGTTCAGTATCGTTATTCAAAACATGATACTCATCAATGCAATAAATTCAATAAAATCACAATTCATCATTTATGCTCAATCATAGCGAATCTCATATAGAAGGCAACTATGCCTATCAGTTAATCTCATTCTCAACCATTTCTCATATCGATCATGCCAAAGGCATCCATACCCAACTCCATATCCGGACTTTTACGTGTCCACCATACCACATATATCAAACTCAATTCACATATTCGTTTCCTTTTATTCAGTCATCACAATTCAACAAATACATGAATATTGGAATATGAAATAATTCATATTACACCTGCTCGTACGTCACTACGTACCTTATAGTTACAGTCCAAGTTGAGTTATTCTCTTTGTCCAGAGTTTCGTGAAGTGTCTACATCAATTCAGCAACCCATCATCAACAAACATCAACAAAGAAATAATCCATCATATCAGTCCATTCGATTGAATAAGAACAAAGTGTATCAGAAGAATCAATACAATTAACTCATATTAATGAAGCTAAGTTATAAACTCACAAACTAGAATTCGATTAATCTAAGAACTCAAAATCACAAGCAATAATTCTTCCCTCAAGACAGCAACAATAATTTAACCAAGAACGGTATCAAAATTTGATCTAAAACAATAAGGATTTCTATCCAAAAGTAGTGACAATTTTCAATACAAAACTGCTGTAAAAACCTGATCACATCGAAGTAAAACTTGGTCAAGACAGTAGTAACATTCGACCCAAGACAACTAAGATAATCGGCCCAAAAAGCATCAAGTTTCAATCAACATAGCAGTAGAATTTTGAATTACAGTGAGAATCGAGCCAAAGAGTAGTAGAAGTTTTTGAACCAAAGGCTGCAGATTTTCGAACCTAAACCAGCACCATCTTCGTAACAAGAAGATTTTTGAACTTGCATCATATTTTTATCAAAACGACATAACTCAATCATGTATAGCTGCATAAATTGACGTCAACACCAGCTAAATTCTATAGCACACAGCAGCAGGGTTTGATCAAGAGTACCTGAAGAATGGGATGAATTTCAAATAAAAATCCAAGCCAAGCCACCATCATATCATGATTTAAATCAAGTTAGAATGCAAACACATGAGATAGAAATCAATTAACAATGACCACATCCATCTATGGTTAGCAGCAAAATCGATGAAACCATAACCAGGGTTCACCCATGACAGCAACCAAAAGAGATCGGCATTGTTCTCCCAACCGCAACAGGTTCGATCCAAAGGGAAACTATCAAAATTATTTTTGCAACCAATCAATTAATGATTAAACCTAGTTTAAACACAAACCGATGAATGAAATTAACGAAACAAGAACAAAAGTTCCACTTGACCATGGCCAAGAACGACGACGCAAAACCTTCCTTGAAATCGTAGCAAAATTTGTAATTAGGCAAGCAAAGACTAAGGTAAGATTATAAGGCAAACCTCTTGAAATCTCCCAAAATTTCCCTGCATCAAGCTGTTGTTCTTGCTACTGAGATGGATCGAAAATAAGGAGAGGAGAGGTGTATGTATTAGTCAACTTGTATGAGGGAGAGAATGATGGAATCGGTTCCAAAAAAAGAGAGAAAAAGAGGTCTTGATCCCAACCACATTTAACTTCTTATTAGTTCATTATTTATATAAAAATATAAAATAAAACAAATTCCATTATTGGCACATAAACACCTATTATGAATTTGTGCAACAGACGTTTATTTTACTCATACTCCAAACACGATTTAAAATTCCAAAAATTAATTTCACAAATATTTCATTTTTTTCCACGATTAGCATTAAGATGGATATAGATTATTTCGGTCATCACAATTCTCCCCAATTAATAAAATTTTGACCCCGAAATTTAATTGCATGCTTACCATTAAAAGCCAACAGTAAAATTTACGTACCATTATACAGCTCAAATCTGTAGGACAACATTATTCAAATAATCATGGCTCGTAAAAGTGGCGTACCAAACCAACGATCTCAAGACTACAAGTCACATCACTTTACCATATTCCAACATTAACATTCAATGAGCTAACATATATGAATACCCTTATTCATATGAATCCTTACAAGATTAACATCATCATATAATCGTTAAATCATGCAATCTATGCATATCACATGTAAATCTGAATGTATGACGATACACCAACATTTTATCGTATAAATAACCTCATACCTGTGTGGTTGCAAAATTATGCAATTTATACCAACCTCGTCATATCGCACTCCACCCTTGTCCGTATGAAATAATGGTACTCTTGAGCCCTTAAACATCAACTTCTCATATATTATCTTCTGGTTATTATCTGGCGCAATGCAATTGCTAGAAAACCTATTAGTAATTCTCACACATATAACAACATTATACGCACGACAACCACATATCATCAATAACAAAACATAATGAATGGTCTAACACAAATATTCTTACATCACGATTATACACACATTAGCATCATAATATTGTTCATCCCTCAAATTTATCTCATAACCCATCATTTATTCTTATCCACTTGGATGAATTATTTTGTACTGTCCATCGCTCGTTACAAATCACTTGCATCAGTCAT
Source organism: Haberlea rhodopensis (assembly GCA_907163345.1). Lineage (NCBI taxonomy): Eukaryota > Viridiplantae > Streptophyta > Magnoliopsida > Lamiales > Gesneriaceae > Haberlea > Haberlea rhodopensis. The sequence continues at coordinate 1,732,472 of CAJQUN010000044.1, read as the reverse complement.
TTACAAGGCATCAACATCAAAATCAAATAATTTGTCTCATACCTTTGTAGGTGAAATCATCTACAACATACAATAGCAGCATAATATCTTGTTCATCACAGTACTCACATGCTCTTAAGCATCAAACTTCAGCATTTCATCACCCAACTATCATCTGTCGTGGAACAAGTACTAAAAATAAACTCATTAGTATTTCTCAAATACTCATAGCATAAACATGTACCTTGTCATTTACACATTATTGATATTCATAATGTTTCCGTCATCAAACATTAATATCCCTGCGTCAATGATTGCTCAATCCTGTACACATCAAACTACAACATACTATCACATATCCGTGTGATTGAAATTCAACATAAGAATCAATTACATGCCTCAATGACGCAATTCCTTTCGATCCTTTATTCAACAAAGCACTATTTCATGAATGAATAGCATATCATAGTGTGGTATGTATTTGATGTGGTAGGGAAATTAGACCACATCGGGTAAAATGGTTGCCGAATAGGAAAACATCCGAACAGGAAAATACCCGAAGAAGGTGATATTCTGCTCATCCCACGTGGTCAAACAGCGGCATAAGACCCAGTCATATCGGTTAAACAACCCGGATTTTACGGACATGATTAGTGGGAGATAAGAGCAATTAGGGGGGAATTATGCTTATATTGGGGGATTGTGGCCGAGAGTGAGGGGCTTTAGTGGGTATAATTAGTGGCTAAAAAGGTGGGCACATTTAATGGCTAATGAGAGGGCTAAATTATTGTATTAAAGGGAGGAGGCTCTCGGCTACAGAGGGGGGGAAAAAGGGAAAAGGGAAGACATATTTTCATGGGAAGCATGGGTTTTCCACGTAAAAATTGTGGTGTCTTTCTTTTGATTTCCGCAAACATTTAAATCTACCGAACACGGAAAAAATCGAATCACATCATTGGCGCCGTCCATGGGAACATCGATCTAAAGGCGTAGAGATGGAGGAGTTGTCTTGGCCACTGCCGAAGAGCCTTCCACTGAAAACTACTCATACGATTCATTCTCACTTCGAATTTCATATTCTTTTCAATGATTATTATTATATATATATTTTTCTATTATTATGAATTTAGCCATTGATCTTCATAATGATTTTCCAGAAGCTTACATCCTGCATGATGATCGTCTAAGGAATCAATTCCAGGGGTAAATCCTCTCAGCTAACGCCGATTGAAGCTAATTTTGGGGCGTCTCCATTGCCGCCTCCGTGTGAGTCGCCGGAGGAAGACGAGAGTTTGGGCTTTAAATTTTTGTGCTTCTGGAAACGTGAATTGGGTGCATTCGAGGTGAATTTGAGCACTTAAAAAAAATGCTTGCTGTTTGAAGATCAATCCCAGAAATGCAATCTTTCATCATATTAAATTCATCTTCACCTGGCTCATATCTTCAATGGATGGACTTAAACATATGGATATCTCAATCCCAAAATATTCATAAAAAGGGCTTGAATTCCATCGTTCGGGGCCACTGTGGTCATTCCTCATATATCTTCTGCAATTTGGTCTTCTTCCCTTGATTCAAGAAAGTGACTTTGGTGCTAAAGGACCAATTTTTTATCCTCCACCCTCTACTGTACTCATTTTGTGGTGTTTTGGAGTGGTGGTTAAACAATGAGGCAGGGGAAAGAGACCAACAAGCGCAGGAAGAGGTCCTCTGCGGGTTGCGGTGGCACACGACTCCACTCATCGACGCTTTTGAGACCTCTGGCATCAACATCTCATTCAAGAGCTTGGATGTTTCATCTTCTTCAGGGAAGTTTTTTGAATTTTGTTATTTATATCATTCCTTTCCAGTCCATAATTTGAACCTGATGTGCATCATGTAGCGCGATGATTAATGCTCATACGGAGTGGCTTATTCTACGAATTATTTGAGGTTGTTGGGTTGAATCCTGTATAAGGATTTGATTTCCTTGACTTCGGTCATTATTTAAAGATTGCATAGATTGAAAAAGGTCCGACCCTATTCTGAATTCATAGCAGAGGCTGAGAAGATTGATGGGTTTCGGAGTTGTCGAGAACCCGTTCCATTTCGCCCTCCATAAATCACCCTCTTGGTGGACCCGAGCCTACTTAAACCAAATCGTTCCCAGACACCACTCTTCGTTCGTGCACCGAACGCCGTCCTCCTCGCCGCCCAAGTCACCGGAATTTGAGACAAAACAACCCATTCCATGAGCACAAAATCAGGGCCGAAAATGACAAATGGGAAGGTTTTTGCTTAGTTAGAGTGGACTGGGTTGCACAGGGAATAATGAAGGAATCCATGTAATGGAACGAATCAAGACAGAAGCAAAGCTGGCGAATGAGTGCATGATCTCTGTTGGGATTGATTCCGGGGGTGGGTTGCCATTCCACACCCGAGTTCAACCAACTTGAGCTTCAATAGCTCGTGTTCTTGAAATAATTGCACCGAGAGATTATATCGAGTTCGGTTACAAAACCGAGCGGAAGACACTCGACATAACCCGCTCTAAACCGATTAAACATTTAAAAGGCATTTTAAAGATATGCAAGTAAAGTAAATAAACAAGCATTTGTTTATGGAAGTTCGAAGGTGGTGTAATCCTTCTACGTCTCCCCTTCTTCCACCTCATGGAAGGATTCCACTAGAAGACTTTGATTTATACAATCCCGTTGTACAAACCCGATCCAGTTGGGAATTCCCCATCCAACTAGAACTCCTAGCAACTCAACTATGTATGTTCTTTAATGTCTCACATACAAAGACCTCTCAATCGGTTGTGATGAATCATCAACCGTTACAATGATATTCACTCATCTATTAAGCTCTCAAATACAATGAATAGAGTGAATATATATGGCACAAATGATCTCTAACTAGATCTGATATAGCAAGGTAAGTGGTGCCAAAGGTTTGGGAAGTGCTCTTCATTTAGCAACTTTTGTCTTTTAACTTCCTCAATTGAATCCCAAGTGGGTTTGCTTTGGAAGGCTTGGATTGATCTTCAATCAGCTGTTATTGAGCTTCCAAATCATGTATATATATCCCCAAGTAATGATATATACGTTAGACACAAGAATATGCCCGTTGGAGAAGGTGCTGCACGATTCCCGAGCTTGCAACGGTCATATTCTGGTTCCTAAGCTCTTTGTATTTCGGACGGGATTGGCCGGATCAGCTTGGGCAGATCAGTCTAGTCGGATCAGCATGGTAGATCAGTCTGGCAGATCAGCACGGGCAGATCAGTCTGGTTCAAATCAGCAAGGGCAGATCAGTCTGGTCCGGATCAGTCTGGACAATCAGCTTGATACAAAAACAGATTGATAAACTTGCTCTTCGATCTGTTGTTTGTAACTCTTCATTCTTTGATTTCTGGGCAAAGTGATCCACAAGAAAGTTGTATCCCTTTTTCTTAGCTTTCCACGGAATCAAGAATCGCTCGATTTCAAGTTCGTATGAGAGAGTTATGCTCGAAATACGAGGCGATGCTCCTGCTGTCTGTTTGCTGGATGCAGCAGCACATGGCGTTACTTGCAGAAGCTTTTTGGCCATCTTAACGTCTGATTCAGTCTTTCACTTCCAACGATGACTTGTAGATATTTGTCTTAGCTTTCCAACCATACTGAATCATTCCGTTCCGATAAGCGAGCTAAGAGTTATGCCCACCAGACTGACAGGGACTTTGCTGTAACAGCTCGATCTTACAGGCGTCACATGGCGTGACTTGCAGAAGCTTTTTGGCCATTTTAACGTCCAATTCAGTCTTTCACTTCCAAAGATAACTTGTAGATCTTTGTCTTAGCTTTCCAACCCATACTGAATCGTTCCGTTCCGATAAGCGAGCTGAGAGTTATGGCCACCATACTGACAGTTGCTTGCTGAAACAGCTTGCTGAAACAGCTTGCTGTTTCTTCGCGGTTCAGCTCGATCTTGCAGGCGTCTTTTCTTCTTGATAACATTTGAACTAGCCGATCTGTTGTGAAATATGACTTTTAGTATTTTAAGTTGGCTGTTCAATCTCTTTGGAAGCACACCATTTCGATATCTGAGCTATTATATATGATCGAAACAATCCGCTCTGCCAGGATTCAGACTTGGTCCAGCTTGATATTTTCAAGCTATTTCTTTGTAATTCATCAAGCTTCTAAGTTATGATCTATGAACTGCACACTTGATGAAATATGTTAGCAACACAATAACAAGTTTTGTTAACATCAAAACCAAGATTATTCGGGTTCCTAAACCCAACAATCTCCCCCTTTTTGATGATCACAAAACTTGAATAAAAATATGAACATTAAAGCACAATGTTGCATAACAAGAAAAATCATATTTTTTAAACAACATATTTCTCCCCCTTTTTGTGTGAATCAAAAAGGAAGACAAATAAAATTTACTCCCCCTCAAGGATTGATATTAAACTCTCCCCCTTAATTTTAAAATGTTTGAAAATTTGAGCAAGAGAGGGGCAAATGGGGTAGGCTAAAACAAATTAAAAAAATGCAATGCACATTAAATTTTTGAACAAAAATAACCTCTTTTGATGATGGATGAAGCATACTTGGCAACAAATTTGAATTCCTTGACAAAACTCAACAATGTCCATTTCATCTTTCAGCGGTGGCAGCACACTTAGTCCAACTTTGCAGAATAAACTGCATCTCCTCGTGAAGAACTAGGCTGCAAGACCTATACCGTTACGAACCTCTATGAGTCTAGTTTGCAACGCAAAAAACGGTTCGTCATTTGGACATCCGAGCAAGAAGTTATGCCAATTTTCCCAAAGTCGTTGCAAGCTTCCAGAAACTAAAATGCTTCGAAAATTGTTAGATAAAATCTCAAAATAAAAATTTTAAACTTAAAATGAGTTTAGAACATATTGAACGAGAATTTGAACATTTAAAATAGATTTTAAAATTATTTTCGTGCAAAATGAATGCAATGAAATTGATTTTTATGCTAAAAATTTTCATACACCATATTTTGAAAAAATATGCCATGAAAATATTTCATGCTCATGAAAATTTTTGAAAATGATTTTAAAAGATATCCGCTAAAAAAATCGGTTAAAATGCTTTCCAAGAACAACCCGCTCTGATACCACTTGTTGGGATCGATTCCGGGGGTGGGTTGCCATTCCACACCCGTGTTCAACCAACTTGAGCTTCAATAGCTCGTGTTCTTGAAATAATTGCACCGAGAGATTATATCGAGTTCGGTTACAAAACCGAGCGGAAGACACTCGACATAACCCGCTCTAAACCGATTAAACATTTAAAGGCATTTTAAAGATATGCAAGTAAAGTAAATAAACAAGCATTTGTTTATGGAAGTTCGAAGGTGGTGTAATCCTTCTACGTCTCCCCTTCTTCCACCTCATGGAAGGATTCCACTAGAAGACTTTGATTTATACAATCCCGTTGTACAAACCCGATCCAGTTGGGAATTCCCCATCCAACTAGAACTCCTAGCAACTCAACTATGTATGTTCTTTAATGTCTCACATACAAAGACCTCTCAATCGGTTGTGATGAATCATCAACCGTTACAATGATATTCACTCATCTATTAAGCTCTCAAATACAATGAATAGAGTGAATATATATGGCACAAATGATCTCTAACTAGATCTGATATAGCAAGGTAAGTGGTGCCAAAGGTTTGGGAAGTGCTCTTCATTTAGCAACTTTTGTCTTTTAACTTCCTCAATTGAATCCCAAGTGGGTTTGCTTTGGAAGGCTTGGATTGATCTTCAATCAGCTGTTATTGAGCTTCCAAATCATGTATATATATCCCCAAGTAATTATATATACGTTAGACACAAGAATATGCCCGTTGGAGAAGGTTCTGCACGATTCCCGAGCTTGCAACGGTCATATTCTGGTTCCTAAGCTCTTTGTATTTTGGACGGGATTGGCCGGATCAGCTTGGGCAGATCAGTCTAGTCGGATCAGCATGGTAGATCAGTCTGGCAGATCAGCACGGGCAGATCAGTCTGGTCCAGATCAGCAAGGGCAGATCAGTCTGGTCCGGATCAGTTTGGACAATCAGCTTGATACAAAAACAGATTGATAAACATGCTCTTCGATCTGTTGTTTGTAACTCTTCATTCTTTGATTTCTGGGCAAAGTGATCCACATGAAAGTTGTAGCCCTTTCTCTTAGCTTTCCACGGAATCAGGAATCGCTCGATTTCAAGTTCGTATGAGAGAGTTATGCTCGAAGTACGAGGCTATGCTCCTGCTGTCTGTTTGCTGGATGCAGCAGCACATGGCGTTACTTGCAGAAGCTTTTTGGCCATCTTAACGTCTGATTCAGTCTTTCACTTCCAATGATGACTTGTAGATATTTGTCTTAGCTTTCCAACCATACTGAATCGTTCCGTTCCGATAAGCGAGCTAAGAGTTATGCCCACCAGACTGACATGGACTTTGCTTTAACAGCTCGATCTTACAGGCGTCACATGGCGTGACTTACAGAAGCTTTTTGGCCATCTTAACGTCCGATTCAGTCTTTCACTTCCAAAGATGACTTGTAGATCTTTGTCTTAGCTTTCCAACCCATACTGAATCGTTCCGTTCCAATAAGCGAGCTGAGAGTTATGGCCACCATACTGACAGTTGCTTGCTGAAACAGCTTGCTGTTTCTTCGCGGTTCAGCTCGATCTTGCAGGCGTCTTTTCTTCTTGATAACATTTGAACTAGCCGATCTGTTGTGAAATATGACTTTTAGTATTTTAAGTTGGCTGTTCAATCTCTTTGGAAGCACGCCATTTCGATATCCGAGCTATTATATATGATCGAAACAATCCGCTCTGCCAGGATTCAGACTTGGTCCAGCTTGATATTTTCAAGCTATTTCTTTGTAATTCATCAAGCTTCTAAGTTATGATCTATGAACTGCACACTTGATGAAATATGTTAGCAACACAATAACAAGTTTTGTTAACATCAAAACCAAGATTATTCGGGTTCCTAAACCCAACAATCTCTATGAGGGAAGTGCCTACTGCCATCACACTCTTTCCAATTGTTTTTTTTTTATTCCTTATTATGATTGACAAATAAAAACTAGTCTTGAACTTAGTTGCTGGCAATTGTTCATACAGACACCCCTCGATACTCCTTGTGTAGATGTTGTCGTCTTTTGTCCCTTCCTCAGGGGTACCAACTTCCCCAATTATCTTTAGGGAGCAAACAAAGTGCTTATGCATCGGTGGTGGCTTTTAATAGCATAAGGAGAAACAATGACCAAAGGGGGGAAATAGATGACCTAAGTTGAAGGCTTGTTTACACAAACAATGTTACCCCTAAAGGATCTAATTAGAGGCAAAATATGGATGGCGATGATCACTCTTGGGGGGTCTACTCTGCAATCCCAGTAATGGTTGTTTTTCAATTGGACATATGCTAAGTCATATATTATCGGCAACCAGCTAATGAAAGATAAGTCTTCTTTTTGTTTCGAAGTAACTCTAGGCTTAATGTCGTGTTTTATTCCCTCATTGAATAATGCTACGTTATAATCTATTAGTTGGGTGCATAACCTGAGACCCAAATCATGTGTTTTTATCACTTGGATGAAAGAGGTATTGTATCTTGTTCATATGCGGGTGATGGATTTCTAACTCTATAGCTTATTAATTTGAGTTAATCTTGCATGTCTTTGATATTTTGCATACAAAATTACATTGTCTTGAGGCTAAAATCTAAAAGTAGCATATCATCTTGATAAGCTTATTGCATGGACGATGAGCTCGAATCTCCACCTCATTTAGATTTTATAAAAGATTTTATATGACCTTTTTTGCCATGCTACTTTGAATTAGAACAAGTTAAATAAAGTGAGATCATGTTATCGGAGTTTCATGCGAAAAGTTACTCAACTTGGGATATATTATTGGCTATATCTCATATATACATGAAAGCTTAACATGCTCGGTATTTCACTGTCACATGAATTTTGAAATTTTACATGCTTCGACATGCATTTAAATTATCAGATATTGTTATTGGATTGTCTTTGTCTCGTATTTGAATATTATTGCAGTACTTTGTACCAGCTCGAGACGCGTTATAAAGTGACCATGTGCACCTGAACGATGCTTGACCCATGTCCTAGGCACGCATAACTCAAAATATCGGGCCCTCGGCCTCTTGCTCATCATTGACAAGCTCATGACATATTATACCTAACAGTTGACCTTGACTCGGGGGCTCATTCTACATGCCCGGTTTACGGTTATTTCTTCCCAATTGTTACTTTAAATTTCTATATACGCATTTTTGTTGCACTATTTCAGGTCTACATCAGTGCAATATAGTTTGGGCATGCAATCTAGTAGTAAGGCCCTATACATCGAGCTCGGGCATGCAATCTAGCAGTAATGCCCTATACATCGAGCTCGGGCATGCAATCTAGCAGTAAGGCCCTATTACATTGAGCTCGGGCATGCAATCTAGCAGTAAGGCCCTATTACATTGAGCTCGGGTGTGCAATCTAGCAGTAAGGCCTTATATATTGAGCTGGGGCATGCAATCTGACAGTAAGGCCCTATTAGTGGTGCTCGGGATGTTCGAGTACGTTCTATTAGTGGTGCTCGGGATGTTCGAGTACGTTCTATTATTGGTGCTCGGGATGTTCGAATGTGTTCTCTTATTGGTGCTCGGGATGTTCCAGTACGTTCTATTATTGGTGCTCGGGATGTTCGAGTACGTTCTATTATTGGTGCTCGGGATGTTCGAGTACGTTCTATAATTGGTGCTCGGGGTTGCGAGCTTATTTTATTTATTGTCCGTTGTTGGCGGGTTAAATACATGATCGGGATGTTTGGTATGTATTTGAACCTAAAACGTGACTAAGTGATTGATGCTCGGGGTTGCGAGCTTATTTTATTTATTGTCCGTTGTTGGCGGGTTAAATACATGATCGGGATGTTTGGTATGTATTTGAACCTAAAACGTGACTAAGTGGTTCATGCTCGGGGTTGTGAGCTTATTTTATTTTATTGTCCGTTGTTGGCGGGTTAAATACATGATCGGGATGTTTGGTATGTATTTGAACCTAAAACGTGACTAAGTGGTTCATGCTCGGGGGTGCGAGCTTATTTTATTTATTGTCCGTTGTTGGCGGGTTAAATACATGATCGGGATGTTTGGTATGTATTTGAACATAAAGTGACTAAGTGGTTCATGCTCGGGGTTGCGGGCTTATTTTATTTATTGTCCATTGTTGGCGGGTTAAATACATGATTGGGATGTTTGGTATGTATTTGAATCTAAAACGTGACTAAGTGATTGATGCTCGGGGTTGCGAGCTTATTTTATTTATTGTCCGTTGTTGGCGGGTTAAATACAGGATCGGGATGTTTGGTATGTATTTGAACCTAAAACGTGACTAAGTGATTCATGCTTGGGGGTGCGAGCTTGTTTTATTTATTGTCCGTTGTTGGCAGGTTAAATACATGATCGGGATGTTTGGTCTGTATTTGAACCTAGAACGTGACTGTGTGATTATTGCTCGGGGTAGCGAGCTTGTTCGGTTTACTCGTGGGATCGGAATCTTTGGTCCACGTTTAAACTTAACATTAAAGTGATTATTGTGCTCGGGGTAGCGAGCTTGTTCGGAATGTTTTCCCTTGAGCCTGGTCATATTTTATCTGCTCGGGATGTTTTCCCTCGAGCCCGATCATATCTATCTGCTCGGGATGTTTTCCCTCGAGCTTGGTTATCTTTATTATTTCGGGATATTCTTATTACAGCCGAGCTTTATTTGCTCGTGATAGTTATTAGCTCTGAGGATTGGATGAGTATTATCTGCTCGGATGCTTATTATTTCTGGAATTCGGACGAGCTCTACTCCCTCAAAGATATTTATTATTTCAGACGAGATTTATTTGCTCTGAATATTTCTTAAACTGGAGTTCGGAAGTATTTTATCTGCTCGGGATGCTTATCTATTATCTCTGGAGCTCGGTTATATCGTACGAGTTTTATGTGCTCAGTCTTTGGTTGCTCAAGATATTTCTTATTTCAACCCGAGCTTTATTTGCTCGTGTAAACTATTATATCTCTAAAATTAGTTGAGCTTTATTTGCTCGGGGTGTGTTTTATTGGATAGATTCAACCCTCAAAACTCACAAGTTCCGAAAAAATACATCAAAATGGCAACTGTAATTTTACCCGATGTATATAAACCAAGATCTCGACTTCGCTCATCTTACTTTACTTCAGGGGGTGATGTGATGTGGTAGGGAAATTAGACCACATCGGGTAAAATGGTTGCCGAATAGGAAAACGTCCGAACTGGAAAATACCCGAAGAAGGTGATATTCTGCTCATCCCACGTGGTCAAACATCGGCATAAGACCCGGTCATATCGGTTAAACAACCCGGATTTCACGGACATGATTAGTGGGAGATAAGAGCAATTAGGGGGGAATTATGCTTATATTGGGGGATTGTGGCAGAGAGTGAGGGGCTTTAGTGGGTATAATTAGTGGCTAAAAAGGTGGGCACATTTAATGGCTAATGAGAGGGCTAAATTATTGTATTAAAGGGAGGAGGCTCTCGGCTACAGAGGGGGGGAAAGGGAAAAAGGAAGACATATTTTCATGGGAAGCATTTTACATATTTTCTTGTACCAACACTGTAAAATATCATCGCTTATAGTGGAATTTTATACTGGACTAGGTCCCGTGGTTTTTTCTCTTCGTTTTGGGGGGTTTTTCACGTAAAAATTGTGGTGTCTTTCTTTTGATATCCGCAAACATTTAAATCTACCGAATACGGAAAAAATCGAATCACATCAGTATTCATGATTTCTCATACACTAGTCTCATCGCATATATCATCATTTATATGCCTTCTAGTTTCTAAGTGAATATCAAAATGATCCATCATTTAAAGTGAATGATCATATATCTCATGTATTCTCATTATGACATTATTATATGTCTATTACATCATATCTAACTCATCATTAATCACTCTTTGATTATTTATTTGTGTTGTCATTATATATCAGAGAGTAACATCATAATTTCGTACTTACTATGTCGACCAGCAACGTTCACAATGATCACACGTCCACACAGGACATTCATAGCAATCTCACGTCATCCCGTGACGTTCCATGTCATCTCATAACCTGTTCATTAATCTCATTCCAACATGGTTACATTTAAATCAACATAACATGATTAACAGATCATTAATCTCATAGTATACAAAACAATCATGTTTTCATAAACCAATATCATTTCAATCTGATCATCATTACCCCACTGTTATCTCGTCTCTGCACAATTAATCAGTGAACATATCAATACTATACGTCAATTTAATTTCTTTCTCAATTCTTCCTCATCTTTAAATTGGTTCTCATAGACCATATCAATCAATCAAGATAATTTACAATCTACATAAATCAAACATATTAAACCAAACGAAATGATTTACCTCAATTCTTCGTTCCCATGGAACATTCTAATATCCTATTGAGCCTATAACTCATGTATCCAAGAAATAATAATATGGTTTGTATAACACAACGTTCATTGCTATATGTAATCAACATAACATTAATATCCATCGCTAACACAATATCGGTACAACAATATTTATTGCTAACACGATAGCAATATATTAATACTCATTGACAACACTGGCATGCATAATCTCATCGTCACTACAGGCATCCATATAATATCCATAATCACAATGAATATGATTACATTCTTAACACAATAAGATTACATTCTTAAAACAATAAGATGTAATAACAGTTACTGTACACAGTGGATCCACACTTGATCCTTTAAACTGTCCCTGTTCTCAACATAAATATTTCACAAAATATAATTTCATATCAATACACAATTGATATACTCATCATCAATAACATGACCCAAAAGCATTCATCGCCTCGACATATCAGCGACATTCACAATATTTCCATCGCTTCGATGTGATAGTGGCAAATATGATAAATCTCAAATATCACAATATAATCATACCATCATCTCGGGAATAAATGTCATCAATATATCGTTATCAATCACACCCCGTTGTTGCATCATCACTGCAATAAAAATGAAAGAAAACAATTGTTAGTTCCGGATTTTAAAGATGACAAAACGAATCAGAACGGATCGATGGAATTCAGTCTGACCAGATCGATGCTCAAAGCAGATCAAGCTGATATGGTCTATCGCAAAAATCAGAACGGATCGATGAACATCAGCCTGACCAAATCGAAGCATCAGATCGATCTCAACACTAATCAGATCAGAGCAGACAATGTTGACTAAGCTTTGCTCTTCAGTCCGAATTATTAACGACTATTTATTGAAGCATTTAATGTTGCAATTAATGCTGAAAAAGACCAAGGACTGAAGATTACCGTAAAAGGTAAGAAGACAAAGAAGAGCTTACCTGACAGTCGCCGAAAGCATGAACCAGAATGGCAAGTGCCTAAAGAATAAGACTGTAGCCTATTCAGAGTTGAAGCAGAGTCAAGAGTTGCACAGAAAGGAAATAATGTCATTGGTACAATCAACTATATAAGGATGCAACTAAAGAGCTCAAGAAGACTGACTGGTCAATCAAGAAACGAAAAGAACGCAAAACATCACAAGCTTACAAGTCCAGATATTCTTGAGCCGGAAGTTTTCATAAGCACAAGCATATTGTAATATTTGATCATCCCAGGATCATTGTGTGCATAGACAAAATTAGTCTATCTTTTGTATTCTTTACTAAGATAGAGAAGTGAGAATCAATTGTAACTGTCAGACAGTGTGTGTCTGAACAGATCGAGAGACTAAGAGTTTCAGTCTGGTAGTGAGGTAAATCCAGCTGAATCGGGTTTGTACAACATGATTGTATAAATCAAAGTCTTCTAGTGGAATCCTTCCTTAATTGGAAGAAGGGGAGATGTAGAAGGATTACACCACCCTCTAACTTCCAGAAACATATTCTGTCTCTTATCATTCTGCACTCGTTATACTCTTCAAGCCATCGAGCCGTTCTTACTAGTCTAAGAACAGACCGTTCCGCACTAAAATATTCAGTGGTCTGTTCTGCAGAAAAATTGATTAAGAAATAGATTTCTTTCACTAACCCGAGAGAAATCAAAAAGGATTTATTTTAAAGGAGTGTTCATTCACCCCCCCCCCCCCCTTTAAACACTCCGGACTGATCCTAACAAGTGGTATCAGAGCAGGTCGTCTTAATCATCAAAGATACTTGGACTGATGGCATCATTCAACAAGATTCCCATGTTCTCAAAAGAAGACTATGATGATTGGAGAATCAGAATACAAGCTCATCTGGCAGCACAGGATGACGACATGTGGTTCGTCTTCACTGATGGACCAATGATAATTCTGAAAGTCAATACAACAGCCGCCTTTACTGGTGGTGAACCCCAAATGGTCGAGAAGGACAGATCCCTCTGGACGAATGAATAAAGAAAGAAAGCAAATCTAGACAACGTTGCCAAAGACATCTTGTTCAAGACGTTGGACAAGAATATGTTTAGTAAAATCAAAATGTGCTCAACTGCTAAAGAAATCTGGGAGAAGATAGCACATCTATATGAAGGGAACGACCAGACTAAGGAAAACAAGCTGACTGTTGTTCTACAAAAATTTGAGAGCATAAAAATGAAGATTGGAGAAACTCTAAACGAGTTTGATGAAAGAGTCACTGGCATTATCAATGAACGAAATGGTCTGGGCAAGGAATACTCTAACAGAGAGATTGCTCTGAAAGTAATGAGAGCATTGCCAAAAGAATGGGACGTCAAGACCATTGCAATGAGGGGGTCTAAAGATCTGAACAAAGTTGAACTTCATGATCTATTCGCATATCTTAAGGCGTATGAGTTCGAACTGATCACCAGAGGTGAAGCAGAGCCATTCATCTCTCAACCAAATAAAGCACTGGCAGCCATTCCAGACCAGACCACCCCCTCAACAGACCGATCTATCGAACAGATAAGTAATGATGCTATGTCATTATTTATCAAGAAATTTGGTAAATTCATGTCTAAAAACAAACGGAATCTCAAATCTTCTCATCACTATAAATCTAGAAAAGACGATGCTGTTAATGATCAGGCTTGCTACAATTGTGGTAAGACCGGACACTTTATTGCAGATTGCACCAGACCGAAGAAAGATGAACGAAAAGAAAAGCATCGTGATGACAAGAAAAAGAAGCACTACAAATATCATAAAAATCATCATGGGAAGTCCCAAAAGGTCCTAGTAGTAGAGGAAGGTAACAGCAAGTGGGCTCAAACTGACTCAGATTCAGAAAGCTCCGAATATTCATCCAGCGAAAGCGAAGAGGATATTCAATGTCTAATGGCAGATGAAGAAATGAGTCAAACAGACGAGGTATTCGATCTTGACTCAAATGAATTCACACGTGAAGAGCTTATGTCCACACTGCAAGACATGGCTAATGATTATAGAATTTTAGCTGAATCATTTGAGAAAACTAAAGCTAAAGCCAATGATCAAATAGATGAGCACATCAAACCAACCTGCTCTGAGCTAGGTGAGTGCAATAATCTACAGATCGAGCTGAACAAGCTGAAAATTTCTTACGATCAGCTCCATGAAGAAAACAAGAGAATTAGCACACAAAATGCTAAGCTTTCTCATATTTTCAAAACATGGACAAAATCAAGAGCATCACTGGAAGAATTGCAAGAGGTACAAAGAAATTTTGGTGATATCACCGGCATAGGCTTTGATATCAATTATTGCACCAAAGATGAATCTGAATCGTTGCTGGTAAAGAAAAAAATCAAACAGATGACATTTGTTAGATCCAGCATGGTATATGAAACCGAAGTGCCTACAATTCAAACGGGAGTCTCCTTCCACGATCAAGGTTTGAGAAAAGGAATTAGGTACGTTGACCAAGCCAAAGAAAAGGCACCAGCAAGATTTATGTCTATCAGACCAAACCTAAAGGTTCAAGATCTAAGGCAAGGAAGACCGTCCAACTACTATAACTCAAAACCAGTTCAACGAAGATATAGATTACCTTATAAGAATCAAAGGCCTCAATATCGCACACCTCATCACACACAATATCGAAACAGATCAGCTCACATCACACCAGACACACACAAGCCATTAAAGCTGATTCAGGTGTGGGTTCCCAAAGGGCTAATCCGTTCTGGACCCAAGTAGGATTGGGTACCAACAGTAATTATGTTTGAAGACAGGTATAGAAGAAACTAGTATCAGACTGGTACTTAGACACTGGGTGTTCTCGTCACATGATAGGAAACGTCGAGCTACTGTCTGAAGTCACAGAATGTACTGGACCCAAGATCATTTTCGGGGATAACTCAAAGGGTAAGACTGTGGGCAAGGGTAAGATTGTCCATGGTAATATTACTATCAATGATGTGCTGTTAGTTGAAAATCTATGCTACAATCTGATTAGTATAAGTCAACTATGTGATAATGGTTATGCTGTAGAATTTCACAAACACACTTGCACTGTTAAAACGTCAGACGGTATGACCATGCTTGTAGGAATCAGAAATGGAAACACATATAAGATTAACTGGAACTTTGCTCAACCTGATAATCCTACTTGCTTCATCGCGAATAATGATAATAAACAATGGCTATGGCATAAACGCTTGAATCATCTCAACTTTAAGACTATCTCTAGCCTGTGTAAACATGATTTAGTTGTCGGTCTGCCCAAAATCGACTTTGCTAAGGATAAGATCTGTGAAGCTTGTCAAATGGGCAAACAGATCAGATCATCCTTCAAAAACAAGAATGCCAAATCCTCCTCACGTTGCTTAGAACTATTACATATGGACTTGTTTGGTCCTATACCAATAACAAGTTTAGGGGGAATGCGGTATACTCTTATTGTTATTGACGATTACTCACGTTTTACATGGACTATATTTTTGAGCAGTAAAGATCAGACCGGTCCGAAGTTGATCAAGCTGCTGAAACGCACTCAGAATGAGAAATCATCAAGTATAGATAGGATTCGAAGTGACAAAGGCACTGAATTCTCAAATCAGAATCTTGAATCCTTTCTAGAAGATCAAGGAATTAAGCATGAATTCTCAGCTGCTCGAACTCCTCAACAAAATGGAGTTGCAGAACGAAGGAACAGAATGCTTAAGGAGGCAGCAAGGACAATGCTTGCAGATTCTGGAATTTCCCAAAAGTTTTGGGCAGAAGCTGTAAATACTACATGCTACACTCAAATCGATCTATGTTTAACAAGAAGTTGAATCTTATTCCATATTAAGTATGGACAGGTAACAGACCGTCTATCTCTCACCTTCATGTATTTGGCTGCAAATGCTTCGTTCACAATAATGGTAAGAATCATCTTACAACATTCGAAGCTAAGTCAGATAATGGAATATTCTTAGGATATTCATCCAATAGTAAAGCTTTTCGCATCTTCAATAATCGCACTTTAACTATAGAAGAATCAGTTCATGTAGTGTTTGATGAATCTTTATGTATTGAGGGTAACAAGGAATCAATTCAAAATCAGATGGAAAATATCCATCTCGAAGCTAACAATGATGATGAGATTGTAGTAACAGGTCAAGAGACAATCCACCGGAACCTGAAGTACCAGATAGACGGATCAAGGCACTGAAGCTCTTCAAGATCGAGCCGATCCGGAGGTTCTAAACTCTAATGTTAAAGCAGATGTGATAATGTTGATACTATTAATCCGTCTGGACCAGATAATCCAGAATCAAGCTATCGATGGACAAAGAGGCATCCACCTGATCTAGTAATTGGAAGTCCTTCTGCACCCATAAGAACCAGAGGACAGATGATGGATGAATTCACTCATGCCGCTTTTATATCTAATCTGGAACCCAAAAAGATTGATGAAGCTTTGACTGATTACAACTGGATTAAAGCCATGCAAGAAGAGCTTAATCAATTTGAACAAAATCAAGTCTGGAGTCTAACCCTCAGGCCAAGTGGTCTGCCTGTTATTGGAACCATATGGGTTTTCAGAAACAAGCTAGACGCAGATGGAGTTGTGGTTAGAAACAAGGCCAGACTGGTGGCACAAGGATTCCGACAAGAAGAAGGAATTGACTTCGATGAATCTTTTGCACCAGTCGCCAGACTTGAAGCAATCCGAATATTTCTTGCATTTGCTGCTTTTAAAGACTTCAAAGTATATAAAATGGACGTAAAGAGTGCTTTTCTTAATGGTAAGCTTCAGGAGGAAGTCTACATTGAGCAACCTCCTGGATTTCAGAAGCACTCATTTCCAGATCATGTATATCTACTGAATAAAGTCGTATATGGACTGAAACAAGCTCCAAGAGCATGGTATGATACTCTGTCTCAATTTCTTCTGAACCACAATTTTCAGATCGGCTCAGTGGATAAAACTTTATTTAAATTTATTAAGGGGGAACATACCTTATTAGTTCATGTTGACGATATTATTTTTGGGTCAACTAACCCCAAACTCTGCGAGAAAGTCTCTAAGTTAATGTAGGGACAGTTTGAGATGAGTATGATGGGAGAACTTTCATTCTTTCTGGGTCTCCAAGTCAAACAGCTCAGCAATGGTATTTTTATCAATCAGACCAAGTATACCAAAGAGCTTCTCAAAAGATTCAGAATGGAG
This sequence comes from Haberlea rhodopensis, assembly GCA_907163345.1. Lineage (NCBI taxonomy): Eukaryota > Viridiplantae > Streptophyta > Magnoliopsida > Lamiales > Gesneriaceae > Haberlea > Haberlea rhodopensis. Next base: position 1,714,801 of record CAJQUN010000044.1, on the reverse strand, counting down.
ACTTGTTCAACTGCATCAACTCCAATGAGTCCTTCAGTTAAGCTAGATAAAGACGAAGGGGGAACAACAGTGGAAGTAACCATGTATCGAGGACTGATTGGATCGCTCTTGTATCTTACAGCGAGCTGGCCTGATATTATGTTCTCAGTGTCCATGTGCGCTAGATTTTAGTCAGATCCAAAGCAATCACACTTTATTGCTGCTAAGCGCATTCTTAAATACTTAAAAGGATCTCAGAACGTTGGTCTTTGGTACTCCAAAGATTCAAATTTCAGTTTAGTTGGATATTCAGACGCTGACTATGTTGGGTGTGATTGATCGCAAAAGCACCAGTGGAACATGTCAATTTCTAGGTGAAAGATTGATCTCATGGTTTAGCAAGAAGCAAACATCAATCGCCACATCTACAGCTGAGGCAGAATATCTTGCCGCTGGAAGCTGTTGCGCTCAAATGCTCTGGATTCAACATCAGCTCAAAGACTATGGAATTCAAGTTGTTGAATCTCCGATATTTTGTGACAACACCAGTGCCATTGCTATAACGTATAATCCAGTTTTGCACTATCGAACAAAGCATATTGATATCAGACATCATTTTATTCGAGATCACGTTGGCAAAAAGGAAATTCGGATCGAGCATATTTCAACAGACCAGCAAGCAGTATATATCTTGACCAAACCACTTCCTGAGGCTATGTTTAATTATTTTCGTCAAATTCTTGGTTTAATAGACTTATCTTGATATTTTAGAGGTATCTTACTTTTTGCTTTAAAGATTGTATACTGGCACAGACCGATAATACAACGATCAGAAAGACACAGACCGGTCCGAACTTTCAGACCGATCTATGTCAAATCTGATATTATCCCATGATCTGTCTGGTCAACCAGTCTTTAATAAAGTAATTGTTTAAAATAGCCCGGACTGATTTAATTTTAACCGCCTTATCTCTCTTTCATCCTAACCGTTTATTTTGAATTACTTAGATATCAGTCATCAAGATACAGACACGTGTCCTCTCTCTCCTATTTAGCGGGCTGAACATCTCACTTTCATTTCACTTTTTACGAATTACTGCTATTTGTTTCTAACTTTCAAATATTTCCAATTTCTTCGCAATCTTCTTTACATACTCAAATGGCCACTATCACTCACAACTCTCTATCTGTTGAGTTCAATGAAATCTACAGGGCTGAAGATCCAGAAATGGTTTCCATGTTCAAATCCTTGGAATCTTCAGGATTAAGGAACTTTCTGGAATGCGGGACGGTGGTTTACGAGTCGGAGATTCGAGAGTTGTTCGACAATGCTGTGTCTCAAAAGACGTTCATCTCCACTTCCGTCAAGGGCAAATCTTTTGACATTTCTCAGTCGACCCTGTCAAAGACCTTTGGTCTTCCCAACACCGGACTGACTGAGTTTGGCCACATTCCTCAGGCCACTATCACCGATCTTCAGGGGAAAGTATCTATTTTTTTGCCACAGACTGCAGCCATCCTTCAAGAAGAAGGAAATGTTATTTCATTTCCAAGTTCTCTGCGAGATTGTTGGCAAGCCACTACTGGGAAAAGCCAGAAGCTATGACGCCGTCACTGCCGAAAAATTTCGGGCCATGGCTGCTATTTACTCCGGACAGAAAATGAACTGGTCCGCGATCTTGTTTGGAGTTCTGCTGGAAATAGTTATCGCATCTAAACAGGCTGTCTGCTTTGCTGTTCCTCTAAGCAAGCTATTGGAGACATTGGACATCGAGCAGGGGAAGCCGTCTGCTTTGAGCCCCTTCAAAATTCTCAACCCCAAGGGATTGGCACTACTGAAGTCCAAAAGTGCTCCACCCACTCCTTCCGATCTGGTGGCTGTCAAGATTGAAAAGGGACAAGAACAGGCTGCTGCTAGAAAAACTCGAGTCAAGCGCAAACTGACAATCCAGACTGACTCAGAGGAAACTCAGGCTGCTACTTCATCTCCAGCCAAGCCTCCTCCAAAGAAGCCAAGAACCCAGATCACCAAGCCCATATCAACCATCAACATCAAAACCTTACCCACCTTGCCCTCAACAAAAGCCACCCCTGCTACCCAACCTTCAACTCAACCTTCAACAATTCCAACCACTGTACCCAAAGTCACTATCCGAGTTCCTTCTGCCATCCCTGTGGTCAAAGGCATTGTTATCACAGAATTGGGAGACTAGACTCAATCAGGGATCAAGACCTCGTCTCCCACCGGCAAAGGCAAGGCAGTTCTCACTGAACCTCTCTCTTCCAAACCCAAGTCAGCCGCTCAAACTGCAATCGACATCGCCATGGAAGATGTTGAAGAAAAAGTAAAGGAGCTTACTGTGGTGTTTGATGAATATGTTGCATACAGAACGATCAACCACTTTGATCTGTTCTTCGGCAAGCTGAAGAGACTCCAAAAGATGGAACAAGAAGTCCTTAAGGGGACAGAGACGGACGACGTACGAATTGCGGTTCATCGCAAAGACTTGTTCCAGGCTAACCACAGATTCAGACTGGCCAACTTGCTCATTGCAGATAAGAAGGCAAATTTTGATGCCAACAATCCGACTGCCAAAGATGATGGTGCTGTCATTGCTCAGCTGGAAATGGATATTCATGCTCTTCAATTGGCTGTTCGCTTTCAACGACAGAAACTCAACATATCCACTCGAGTTCCCAGCCCGGATCACCCATCTGCGAGCAGGACTTTGGCCGAACCATTCTTTGAGCCACTTCCTTCTGGTACAGCGGAGCAGCCACTAACTAATGTTCCGTCTGCAGCAGAGACTGAAGCCATGGATGTATTGCTGGAATCTCCAACAACTTCCATCCCCCTAGCATCCTCAGTCTCCCACTTTCAGCACAGTCCAACCATCGAAACTACGATAGTTGTCTCACCAGACTCCGTCGATCCGGATCTGGTGGTGTCAACAGTTGTTGCAGCGTTACAGGTTGAGGAGCCTACCAGACCTATCACTCCTCCAGATCAGTCTGCTGAAGATATGGCACTTTTGGAAGATTTCTCTTCGGACTTGGTTACTTTGATCCGATCCGAAACACGCCAATCTGATATGTCTTCACTTGTACCAATTGTCGCCGAGGTTGATCATCCTACGTCGCCATCTGATCACTCTCCAAGCTATCTATCTGATGATGCCCCATCTCTGGCCAAGTCACTTCAACTCCTTTCTGATAACTGTCTATCTCTCTCTCAACGAGTCATAGAAGTTCATCAAAGTCAGAGGGCTACATTCTTGGATTTTGAATCTTTCAAAGAGAAGATGACGGCTAACATTAGCAGTATTTAGCGTGGACTGAATGACCTGTTCTCTCAGCAAGCTTCATATAAAAACAGCCTGAGAAAAGAACAGATCGAGTTGGCCACTGAAGTTCAGGCTTCCGTCGCAAAGTCCCTTATTGCTCAAGACACTCGTCTTGATGCTATCAGCGCTCAGCTCGCACAAATCGTCGACTTTCTTCAGGAGATTGCTGCTGACAAAAGGGGGAAAAGAGAAAGGATTTCAAGCCAGCTCAGTCTTCAGCGAGGAAGTAGATGTATATTTAAGACAGACATGCAAATGTATCTCAGATTTTTGTTCAATAAAAATCAGAATTCTTATTTAAGTCTTAGTTCATTTAGTTTGAACAAAATGGCTTAATCAATCCGAATTACAACTTAAATCAGTTCATTTATTTTGAACAAGGAGAATTAATTGATCCGCAGAATACGCTTCAGAATTCTTTTTATAAGACTGAATAAAAAGACATAGAAGCTAGGTTTTGTCATCATCAAAAAGGGGGAATTTGTTAGTTCCGGATTTTTAAAGATGACAAAATGAATCAGAACGGATCGATGGAATTCAGTCTGACCAGATCGATGCTCAAAGCAAATCAAGCTGATATGGTCTATCGCAAAAATCAGAACGGATCGATGAACATCAGCCTGACCAAATCGAAGCATCAGATCAATCTCAACACTAATCAGATCAGAGCAGACAAGGTTGAATAAGCTTTGCTCTTCAGTCCGAATCATTAACGGCTATTTATTGAAGCATTTAATGTTGCAATTAATGCTGAAAAAGACCAAGGACTGAAGATTACCGTAAAAGGTAAGAAGACAAAGAAGAGCTTACCTGACAGTCGCCGAAAGCATGAACCAGAATGGTAAGTGCCTAAAGAATAAGACTGTAGCCTATTCAGAGTTTAAGCAGAGTCAAGAGTTGCACAGAAAAGGAAATAATGTCGTTGGTACAATCAACTATATAAGGATGCAACTAAAGAGCTCAAGAAGACTGACTGATCAATGCAAGAAATGAAAAGAAAGCAAAACAGCACAAGCTTACAAGTCCAGATATTCTTGAGCCGAAAGTTTTCATAAGCACAAGCATATTGTAATATTTGATCATCTCAGGATCATTGTGTGCATAGACAAAATTAGTCTATCTTTTGTATTCTTTACTAAGATAGAGAAGTGAGAATCAATTGTAACTGTCAGACAGTGTGTGTCTAAACAGATCGAGAGACGAGGAGTTTCAGTCTGGTAGTGAGGTAAATCCAGCTGAATCGGGTTTGTACAACAGGATTGTATAAATCAAAGTCTTCTAGTGGAATCCTTCCTTAATTGGAAGAATGGGAGACGTAGAAGGATTACACCACCTTCGAACTTCCCGAAACATACTCTATCTCTTATCATTCTGCACTCGTTATACTCTTCAAGCCATCGAGCCGTTCTTACTAGTCTAAGAACAGAACATTCCGCACTAAAATATTCAGTGGTCTGTTCTGCAGAAAAATTGATTAAGAAATAGATTTCTTTCACTAACCCGAGAGAAATCAAAAATGATTTATTTTAAAGGAGTGTTCATTCACCCCCCTCTAAACACTCCGGACCGATCCTAACAACAATAATGTCTCTTCATCCACTCTCTCCATGATCGCTTTCACCTGTACACTGGATCATCACAATATGTTGAATCAACAAGGACAATTTAAATCAACATATATTCATCAGCATCCCTCTATAGTGGAGGCACATAAAATACATTGCACACTCTCAATAGCGTCAATCCAGACAATAATCACATCGCATGCTCTCCCTAGCACCGACCCAATATCAATATACACGTTGCATGCTCTCTCTAGCATCGACCCAATAACAATATACACGTCTCATGCTCTCTCTAGCATCGACCCAATAACAATATACACGTCGCATGCTCTGTCTAGCATCGACCCAATAACAAGATACACGTCGAATGATCTCTCTAGCATCGACCTGATATCGATATACATGTCGCATGCTCTCTCTAGCATCGACCCTGACAATATACACGTCGCATACCCTCTTTAAACCGTTCATGTTCTCAAAATTCACACTTATCCATCCCATAATAATCACAATCTTAGATCGTTATATGATCCACATATCCCATTATCACATCGCACGCTTCGACGGTGACCCATATATCATATTAACACATTGCAGGCTCCAACGGCGACCCACATATCATATTAACACATCGCACGCTCCAGCGGCGACCCACAAATCATATTAACACATCGCACGCTCCAGTGGCGACCCACAAATCATATTAACACATCGTACGCTCCAGCGGCGACCCACAAATCATATTAACACATCGCACACTCGCTCATCGGTGACCCAATCACATCACTCGCTCATCGGCGGTGACCCAATCACATCACTCGCTCATCGACGGTGACCCTATCACATCACTCGCTCATAGGCGGTGACCCTATCACGTCACTCGCTCATCGACGGTGAGCCAATCACATCACTCGCTCATCGGTGGTGACCCTATCGCACTCAATCATAAATCACCTTCCACAAGGATCATCAATCATCAATACATTATACAATAAACATGAACGATTGAATCTGCGCTAATACATTGTCACGTACCTGTGTCATCATGTAAAATAGCATACACATACCTGATTGTCACATTGTGCATTATCACTTATTGGCAGCACAACATCGTCCCCCGTTTTTGTCATTGTACTTCTTAATAAGTACCACCAACAGTGCATACATATTAATCAACGGGTATTCCTCACTACCGTACACGTTGTATTATATTCACGAACCTGTAACCACCACGGTTAGCAATAACAATGCAAATTTTCATTATCTCATGTCATGCACATAAGCGTATAAATGTCATATCATTCTGACACAAATCACAATCATACGTAAATTATGTGCTAGTCAAATCTCTCGACACACCCTTATGCCTTAGACATCCCAAAGAGCTAACCACTGCTCTGATACCACTAATGTAAGACCCAAACTCTTAAAGACGACATTTAAGCATTTATGACGTCGTATGTATGTGAAAATTTTAGTTCTCTAAAAGAATCATTACATGCCTCATTTATTCCCCATGACTTTTATAAAAAATTGGGCAGAATCTCCCCATAAAAGTTCCCAGCCAGGGAAGTCACAATACTAGCAAGATATGAATTACCGTCATAACTAAAGTCGTATAGCACATGCTCCTCAAAATAATATGCACATCAATCAACTATATAAAAGAGGACTTCAACATTATTATACAGTCCATATACACGCATCCAGGTGCTCACATACGAGCAACAAATCAATGAATCAATTCTCAATGCGTAATTGATATGTACCATCAACCCATACTAATACCATAATCCTGCGAGCACTATTTTCCATGGGTTCAAGCTTTCTTCCCGATACAATGTTGTACATGTTATACCTATTTCAACAGAAACAACCCCACACAGGGTGAGCATACTCCAACTCAATAATCATTCAAACATGAATATACGAAACTTTAATACAACAATTTAAATTATTCAAGACCCATAAAATATACTCCATGTACAATTCCGACCAGTATAGCTTTCACGAACTGTTCCTGTTTCAATCTTATACACTTTCATAAACATCAAGTTCAATATCGTTATTCAAAACATGATACTCATCAATGCAATAAATTCGCAATTCATCATTTATGCTCAATCATAACGAATCTCATATAGAAGGCAACTCTGCCTATCAGTTAATCTCATTCTCAACCATTTCTCATATCGATCATGCCAAAGGCATCCATACCCAACTCCATATCCGGACCACGTACATTTACCTGTCCACCATACCACATATATCAAACTCAATTCACATATGCATTTCCTTTTATTCAGTCATCACAATTCAACAATACATGAATATGAATATGAAATAACTCATATTATACCTGCTCGTACGTCACTACATACCTTATAGTTACAGTCCAAGTTGAGTTATTCTCTTTGTCCAGAGTTTCGTGAAATGTCTACATCAATTCAGCATCCCATCATCGACAAACATCAACAAAGAAATAATCCATCATATCAGTCCATTAGATCAATATCACAATATTGAATAAGAACAAAGTGTATCAGAAGAATCAATACAATTAACTCATATTAATGAAGCTAAGTTATAAACTCACAAACTAGAATTCGATTAATCTAAGAACTCAAAATCACAAGCAATAATTCTTCCCTCAAACAACAACAATAAGGATTTATATCCAAAAGTAGTGACAATTTTCAATACAAAACTGCTGTAAAAACCTGATCACATCGAAGTAAAACTTGGTCAAAACAGTAGTAACATTCGACCCAAGACAACTAAGATAATCGGCCCAAAAAGCATCAAGTTTCAATCAACATAGCAGTAGAATTTTGAATTACAGTGAAAATCGAGCCAAAGAGTAGTATAAGTTTTTGAACCAAAGGCTGCAGATTTTCGAACCTAAACCAGCACCATCTTCGTAACAAGAAGATTTTTGAACTTGCATCATATTTTTATCAAAACGACATAACTCAATCATGTATAGCAGCATAAATTGACCTAAACACCAGTTAAATTCTATAGCACATAACAACAGGGTTTGATCAAGAGTACCCGAAGAATGGGATGAATTTCCCTGCATCAATCGGTTGTTCTTGCTATTGAGATGGATCGAAAATAAGGAGAGGAGAGGTGTATGCATTAGTCAACTTGTATGAGGGAGAGAATGATGGAATCGGTTCCAATAAAGAGAGAAAAAGAGGTCTTGATCCCAACCACATAAAAATACTAACTTCTTATTAATTCAATTATTTATATATAAATATAAAATAAAACAAATTCCATTATTGGCACATAATCACCTACCATGAATTTGTGCAACAAACGTTTATTTTACTCATACTCCAAACACGATTTAAAATTCCAAAAATTAATTTCACAAATATTTCATATTTTTCCACGATTAGCATTAAGATGGATATAAATTATTCCGGGCATCACAACCATCTTGTCCACGATCTCTTTTAGGGACTCTCCGACTAAAACTTCTTCCTTGGTACATGGGTCTCCCATATCATAGGCAATCTTGACTGATCCTTCCAGACTCATTTTAAGAAGTAAAATGAATCATTCTTTACTTAGATCAAGCGTTCCTGCTATTATTCTCATTGCTGAAACCCATTCATCAATAAGATCTTCTTCGTTTTTGAAATCCAAGATATCCATGTTGAACATGGTCCATATGGATGGATTGGATCTAACTGAGATTTCCTGTAGGGCGTCTGATGTATATCTGGCCTTCGGATACGATTCCTTATTCCAACTGGGGGGTCTAAAGATGCTGAAGAGAAATCTTCCCGTGTGTACTTTGATCACCTTCGGGTGGGTTGTGTGACCCGAAACTCTCTTGTGGTGGAGGTCTTTGCACAAGCTCTCCTGCCTTGAATCCTACGAGATTTAATCCCGCAAATGAATCAGCAAGGTCTCGTAGATCTTCCAAGTTGATTCTTTCCATTACTTTGTGGGAAGTATGGGTTCTCCTCGTAGGACTGCAATCATTTTTCAGTCCCCGTCAAAGGTCTTCGGACCTCCTCTGCTTTCCCTTTTTGGTGTAAAAGGGGTTCTGTTCCGTAAGATGGTGGCAACCATCCTCCGTTCCTTCTTCTTGTCGGACTTGGCCTTGACTCCAATTCCTTAACTCGGGATTGAACATCTTGAAGGTTTTCAAGAATCTCCTTCTGATGCTTAATCATAATCTCCATCTGACTCTGAATCTGATGGATCTGTGCAGGGACATGGTATTGAAGGTAGCCATAACGCTACACTGTCTTTTGAATCTCTCTAAGATCTTGAGATATCTTAGAAGAATCTGGCTAGATTTCTCGAAAGGTTGCTCCTCCCATCCTAATCATCTGGTCCGGACCCTGTTGGATCATTGGGGTATGGAACAACATCCTCGTGTTCAGGATGATTGTCTTCCTGAAGTTCGGCCAACTGGAACTGTAGTTTGAGGTTCACTTGATGAAGTCTCTTAGACATCCTTTCCAATTTCTTGTACTGGTTTATTCATAGTGTGCATAAACCCGTTCCTCGTAAAAGTTTCCACTTATGGTTGAAGCGTTGAGCTTCTGCCATATGCTTCTAATTTAGTGCTTACAATTTCTGGAAGTACCACATGTATGAATGACACTTCGAACATTCGTTCGGGTCCATAATTTCTTGAATCATCTCCTCCGTATAGGTTACAAATTGATATTCAAGATATTATTATAGTATTTCCAGAATATACCTAGGCTCTGTTACCATTTTGTGCCAAGGATCGCAGAAAACAATGACTTGTAAAAAGACGACGTTAAATGTTACTTATAAATATAAGGATATAAAAGATAATTAAATATTATATATGGACTTCTTTGTAATTTAAACAAAAGCCTAAGGGATAAAATGCAATATATCAAACCATTGAGGGGTAAAATAGTCATCATAAAACACCTAGTTGATTGAAAATTTGAAATTGGACCTATTTCAACAAAATTATTTCTAATTTGGCTTTTTATGCACTAAGAGTTTTTTCCAAGACTTAAGTAGATTTTGTGTCACAACAGTGTACTACAAAAATGTACTTCCTTGTAATTTTCTCTAATCTTTAAAATGTGGCCCAACAAAAGACCGGCCCATTTTCATCGGGAGCCCTAGTCCCCCAAATTGCAGTAATATTTCAGCATCTATCACATAACCCTGACCGTAGCTTCAGCTTACCACACCCAGAGGGAGCGTTGAAAGCTAAAGATGCCGGCGGGTCACGGTCTTAGGTCGCGTACCAGAGATCTATTTGCGCGGCCGTTCAGGAAGAAGGGTCCGACCCATCTGTCAACCTATCTTCGAATCTACAAAATTGGGGATTACGTTGATGTCAAGGTTAATGGATCGATTCACAAAGGCATGCCGCATAAATTCTACCATGGACGAACTGGTCGGGTCTGGAATGTTACCAAGCGCGCCATTGGAGTCGAAGTCAACAAACAGGTGCCAACAGTTTTTTTGTATAGTTTGAGATTATTTGTCTGCAAATTTGACGCATAGGATCTATCCAGTATTTTAATGGAAGAGGGGACTTAAAGTGAAGTTTTTGTAAGCTAAGATACTTTTTAAATGGAATTAGTTACCATGACACAAAATTGCAAGTCTGTTTTTTTTACTCCCGCATTTCACTAGGAAAACGTGCAATATATCTTCCGTTTGATTATTGGACAATGGGGTGTAGGCATGCTTATCGGATCGGATTACCCCGGATCGATTGGGAACCGAAACCGGGAAGTCCTGTCCCAAACTGGAACCGATCCTCGCGGATCCTGGCTGTTCATGGACGGGAACTGATGGCCCACCGGTTCCGGCTCGGAAATGGAACTTTAGGCATGTCTTGGCCAATGCACAACAGCTAGTTGGGCTTCCAGCCAATTTATATTTTTTATAAATTTTTTAATTTTAACAAAAAAAACATTATTAATATTGGTTCATTTGAACATAAATATCACTATTTGTTCTGCAATACTCTCTCAATTCTCAAGCATTCTTTGAGTTATCATCTAAATCTCTCAAATTTCATAAATTATTGTACTTTTATTTAATTTTGATTAGATTAGATACATTATTATTATTACGACATCTTCATCTAACAGCGGTGGTAGCAGTGGTGGTTGTAGCCGTGGTCCGCAGTGGTGGTTGCATCCGTGATCGCCTAACACTCGGTTCCTCAAACTCTACCAATGCGGGAATTAAATGAAGACTATGAATTTTTTGCTGACTTTGATGATGTAGGTGCACTAGGGATGTTACTGGATTGGACAGGTTCCGAACCGGTCCGGTGCATCACGTTGAGGAACCAGACCAATCCGGAAACCGGATCGGTGCAATGAAGACAAGTTACGGGTTGAACCAGCTCCAACACAGAACCAGTAATTTAAAGTTAAAAGAAAATTTTGAATTTTCAAAAACAGAAGCTTCAGCGGTGAGGCCCTTCCTGGGTGGCTCCCCAGCGTCGAGGCTTCGGCCTTTTTTTTAAGGCCTTATCATTCGATATTATACCCCAATTTCCAAAAAAATGCTTCGTTAATAACTGCTTAGATAAAACTTGCAACAAATACTTAATTACTAATTATTTAAATAATAGTTACAACAATTGAAATTAAGAAAATTAATATTATTCCTCATAATTGATTAGTATGGTCTTCGCATTCTCCTTCGGAATGATGACTTTTAAATTAATCTACTGCTCTTTTTCTAGTTTTACATTCAGCTTCAAACCATTTTTTGAGTAATTTAAGCGTGCATAATGATTCAGCAGAAATATTATTTTTGTAGTATTTAGAAATATTATTTTTGTAGTATTTAATGATTCGGCCGCATGTTGAGAAGGCCGATTATGATGCAATGCTTGATGCTTGTATGGCGAACACGTCTCTAGCCATTGTGGCTGACGAAGTATCGTCTTGCATTCGCCTCCCACCATTGCAATACGTTGAAATTTTCTTATGTTCTAAATTCTTAACTCTAGTAAAATTATAACTCATTCGGTGTCCTAGAAGATGCTCCTCTTCCCTTAATCTTTTTCCGGCCGAGACTCCTTAATTTATCCTTCCGCTTCTTGAGTGACCTATGCCTTCTTCTTCCACATCTCTATGTTGCGATTCTCATGTACCTGTTCACTATAATAAAATTGAAACATATTATAGAATGCATTATTGACTTCTTTTGATCGTCAACATCCTTCTCCAAAAATTATGAATAATATTAAAAAATGTTTCAAATGACCCTAATTATTGACTAGAATCTAATAATGTTGCTATGTATTTCTAATATTTTAAAATTTATCCTCCAATGAACTAACAAAAGTTTGCAAATATTCATCTTCTCTAAATCTAAATTCTAAAAATTTATAGAACATGTTAAATATTAACAGTAGAAATAAACAGAAGTAGGATAAGAAACAACATAGAAGCGTTCGGTAGCTTCTTTAAAACTAGCTAACAATTATTAACATGCGGCCGAATCATTGGAGATTACAAAAGTAATCTTTCAGCTTAATCATCATGCATGCTTACATTACTCAAAGATTGGCTTGAAGCCGAATGTAAGAATAGAAAAGAATAAGCAGTAGAAGTAGATTAATTTGAAGGACATCATTCCGAAAAGAATGCGTGAATACTATACTAATCAATTATGAGGAATAATATTAATTTTTTTTACATACATATGTTGTACCTCTTATTTAAACAATTAAGTATTTGTTGTAAGTTTTATTTTGGAATTTTGAGTTAAGTACGAATTATATAAGGCCTTTGGTGGCGCCTCAGCGGCGCCATATTTGGGCGCCGAGGCACCCAAAATATACCTTAAAAAAGGCTGAAGCCTCGGTCCTGGGTGCCACCCAAGAAGCACGAAAGCTTATGTTTTGTAAATTCAAATTGTTTTAAAAAATTTTAAAATACCGGTTCTGGTTTGGAACCAGTGCAACAAGAAACTGGATCGGTGCGGTTCCTCGGCGGGATGCCCCAGAATCGGTTCAATCCAGTCCGGTAACATCCCTAATGGGGAGTGATTGTTTGTGCAGTTCGTTATTTATTCATTTTATGATTATTCTTTCATTCACTATTTTTTCTACTATTTACAACAATGGTTTCAAAATCGGATCGGACATGAAACCGGTGCCTTTACTTGTTACAGGTTTGATCGGTTAGACCAGTTGAACCACTGGTTCGACCGTTGATGACATCAGTATTATGCAATATCTGTTTTAATTTTTGTAAATATAGTTTCAAGTTGTTCACAATAAAAAAAATTTATTACACCAACATAATATGTCCAACTTCAAATATCATATCACACCAAGTGTCAGTGAACATAAAAGAAAAACAATAAAACATCTCATGCCCAAAAAAAAAAAATCCCAAAATCATAAGAAAATATTTAAAAAGTATGAAAGGATTAACATCTTTTATAATTTACGACAAACTAAATATATTTATATATAATATACAAGACACTTTATGGTATTATATGGATCTTTTTGATAAAATATCAGTCTACCGGTTTTTGACCGATTCAATCTGGTTTCCACCGGTTGTTTAGCACGGTGGTTTTAGATGGTCAACCGTATCGGATATTTTGTTTCATGAGAAAACTTCTTATTTGTTTTCACTTGAGATTTCCTTGATGTCTGGATTCTTTGGTTCTAACTAGAGCTGCTTAACAGGCCGGGTCAATCCGGACCCGGTCCAAAACAGGACCTGTTAGCCCGAACCGGAACCGGAACGGGCTAACCGGTTCCGAACTTGTCGGTAAGATACCGGTCCGGATCGGTTCTACCATTCCGGATCCGGTATCTTACCGGTTCCGGACCAAACGGATCCGGTTCCGGGCTGAATCGGAACCGGTCCGTTACTTTTATAAAAAAAGTTAATTTTTTTATGTAGGTAAATATAACCTCGATTTTTCGAAAAAAAAAAAAAACGGTTCCGAGCTGGAACCGGTCCAACCCGGAACCTGTTGGACCGGAACCGTTCCGATCCGGTTCCTTAACGGATCGGGCCGGTTCCGGAATTATCGGATCCGTAATCGGCCGGTTCCGGACTAGATCAAATCAATCCGTTAACCAGCCCTAGTTCTAACTGTTCTGTTTAAGTGGTTTAAATAATTAGTTAGTCTGTTTGGCCGAATTTTGTTGAAGTTGATATAGTTTGCTGCTGTCCATTTGTATTTAGACAACTTTTAAATTCCATTTGGATGGAGATGATTCGAATCTAAGAGAAATATTTGATAATGAATTCCATATAATTTTACTTAAACATACAAGTTTAAGGGGTGAGGGGAGAGAGTTACCTATTGGATATTCACTGCGTTAATTCATAGCAGTTTTCAGCTTTCTATCCTAAATCTATAGTTACCTATTGGTAATTCTTGCTGCTAGAAATGGTTCTTAGATTTGTTAGATATCAAACTAATGGTTGGGGGGCCGTGTATTGCTTTATCGAATCGATTTGCATATCATGGTTGTGGATCAAAATTGGAGTAAATTGTGTTTTAATGCTTTTTGGCATATGAAATGTGTCTGTATTACAAACCAATTACTCCCGAGCCCAACAGACAAAGCCCGCACAATATAGAGTCTATCAAAGAAGGAATAGAGATCACTTGTAACTGGGGGAGGGAAGTTAATCTGTTAGAGGGGAGAGAATAAGAATAAAAGGGCGTGGGAAGGCAGAGAGGGGATTCAGAAATTGAGTGGAAGTTTTGTGAGCAATTGTTGAGCTTGGGCAGGTAGGACTCCATGAGTAAGAGTTAGCATATTTCTCGTTTTTTACTGCTTATTTTGTGCTACTATAATTGTTCCCCTAACAATTGGTCCGTCCTGCCGGTGACGACGCGACTAAGGCGATACCATAGCATGGCCACCATATATTTCGACAGCTGGTTCAGGAGGGAGGAGCGAAGGGAGGCTGAAGAAGTGGTGAGGAAGAGGATATCTGAACTATTCCGACAAATTTTGGACAAGGTGGTGACACAGAGGGAGGTAAAGATTCATAAAATACGGTTAAACCACTTACCTTCGAAGAGAACTTTGATTCAGCAGTCTTTGCGAAGGCAGTAGACAAGTTGGGAAAGACCATCAGTGACAGTTGTCGTAAGCGCCGAACAAGAAGAGTCCAGCGATGAAATATAGGAAACATAGTACACAACATCGAGGAGAAGCTTACTTTAACTGAAAATTCTATGGACTTTCCGATGAAGATGGAAGTGAGGGAGAAACAGGTTGTGAGCAGAAAGATCATGGAGCCAAATAATTGGGGTCTTGGGAATTATCACGATGCGATTTTCCATGGGTTCGATGGACTAAAAATCGAGGAACTAACTTCATTGGCCTCGAACAAAAAAAACTTGGGTTGAAACAGAGTTTGAATCGAGAGGATGTCCCTGGGTTAGATTAACTAGCCAGAGGAAAACCAAGAACACGCATGGGGCGCGGGAGATCGCCCTGAAAATTCCTTACCGCTGGGAGGGGATCGCAGAAGAACTCATCGCAAGGTATAGTGGTCGAAAAGCAAGGAATCCCCATAAACCATTTGTTTAATCGATGAAGGAGAAGGGGTTTAGATTTAGTAGGTCTAAAACGGAATATATGGAGTGCAGATTTAGTGGTCGTTCCTTTTGGGATTCCGGTGTTGTAGCACTCGGTGGTCAAGAGTTATCGATGAGCAGCAAGTTTCGATACCTAGGTTCAATTATCCAAAAGGACGGAGAGATTGACTGTGACGCTAACCATAGGATTCAGGCTAGCTGGTTGAAATGGCGTTTATGGAAAGTTTTATAGAACTGCCGTTAGACCCGCAATGTTGTATGAGACGGAATGCGGAGCACCCAAGAGGAATCACATCCGAAAGATGAGTGTGTCATAGATGCGTATGCTTCGTTGGATGTGCAGTAACACCAGAAGAGATAAAATAATGAACTAAGATATTCGAGATGAAGTAGGTGTAGCTTGTATAGAAGAGAAGATGCAAGAAAGCTGCTTACGTTGGTTTCGTCATGTTCGACTTAGGCCCAGCAGTGCACCTGTGCGTCGAGTGGAGTCCATTGATTTCGGCCAGTTGACGATCGAAGAAGACATGGCTCGAAGTTATACGCAAAGACTTGAAGTGCAAGGGATTACAGAAGATATGCTGACCGATAGAACCGTTTAGAGAAGACTGACACATGTGTCCTACCCGACTTGATTCTCTCCATTGTTCATGTAGCCTACCCCAATTCATTGGGATTAAAAGTTTAGTTGTTGTTGATGAAGGAGAAGGGGTTGGGGTAGGATAAGGTAGGGGTGTCTCGACGGTATGCGGTGCTGAGGGAAAAAGACGAAGCGCAACATATCGAATTGGTGGTTGATGGGTACTGTGATAGAGAGCGGATGAGGAAGAGACTAATTGAAGGGATAATTATGGGAGAAATGTTGTGGGCTTTTATTGAGACTCATATTTGGGCCCAAAGAAGTCTAACAGGTCAACCAAATCCAATTAATTTGCATTTCACGTTACATTCAGAATTTCATGCAAGCGAAAGGAAAAATTTCAGAAAATTTGGTAGCCGAAATCGAACGCTGGGTCGCCGGATGGTCGTCGTCCGTGAGCTATGGGGTTGACAGTACGCCGTCGGTCGTTTGCACTGTTGCCGGTGGAATGGGCGGCGCTGCTGTGAGGCCAACCACGCACCAAAAAGCACAAGAAATGGTTGCTGCAACAGCGAAATTCTTGGGTCCAATGAGATTTTTGGAGTGCGGATTGGAAGAAAAAAAAAGAGGAGGTTATTGTTTGTGATAAATTGATCAACTTACAGAGGGAGGGGACTTTGGGATTATGGGATGTATCAGGTAGTTTAATTTTCTTTGATAGGGACTCTGAACAGAATTTGAAGAAGCTCATCACAGAAGGATTATGGGTTCTGAAGGTGGGTATTATGGATCGAAGGGAGAAGAAGGCAGCCAAAGTTTTTGTGGGGAGGGAACGGGTAGTTCTTTATGGGGTAAAGCCATGTGGCTCTTGTAAAGTGAACCAGGAGTATATTCTTCAAAGGGAAAGGAAGAATTGTTGGTTAGATATTGATAAAATTATGGTTTTTGATGGTACTACTTGTGAATTTGATTATGAAAACTTTATTTATGAGTTGACCAAGGATGTAAGAGAGGATAGTGTGTTGGGTGTAAGAATGGA
The DNA here is from genome assembly GCA_907163345.1 of Haberlea rhodopensis. NCBI lineage: Eukaryota > Viridiplantae > Streptophyta > Magnoliopsida > Lamiales > Gesneriaceae > Haberlea > Haberlea rhodopensis. The sequence goes on along the minus strand of CAJQUN010000044.1, from coordinate 1,697,719 downwards.
AGTGTGCAATTGGACTGGTGGTGTTGCTGCCCAGGAATTAACTTGTATTGTGACGGGTCTTCAGGATCAAAGTCAAGTGGCTAGGCTTAAAAATTATAATTTGCAGGCACTTGGACTTTCTACTACAGCTTTCTCGAGTGAGGATGTGGTCCAACATGTATATGCTGTGGGGGTCATTAACCAAGGTGTTGTTCCCATGATCATGGGTGTTGTACCGGATGCTAACAAGAAATGGGATAGAGGAAGAGAAAGTAGAACGCTCGGCTACAGCCTTGAGGACAAGGCTGTTTTCGAGAGGACGGTATTGTTACAAACCAATTACTCCCAAGCCCAACAGACAAAGCCCACACAATATAGAGTCTATCAAAGAAGGAATAGAGATCACGTGTAACTCGGGGAGGGAAGTTAATCTGTTAGAGGGGAGAGAATAAGAATAAAAGGGCGTGGGAAGGCAGAGAGGGGGATTCAGAAATTGAGTGGAAGTTTTGTGAGCAGGCGTTGAGCTTGGGCAGGGAGTAAGAGTTAGCATATTTTTAGAGTTTTTTTTGTAATCTCTTTCCATTCCAGTTTAATCAGAAAATTGAGTTCGCTCATCTCGTTTTATACTGCTTATTTTGTGCTACTATAAATGTTCCCTAACAGGCTGCATATAGCGATTGACTGATATTGTGAGCCCTTCACCGTTGCCTCTCAGAACTATTTACAACTCGAGCCAGAAGAAAAGTTTCGTTGAGATTATATGTTATTTCATTTAGACATATTCATTTCTCTTCCAAGTGTTACGGAAAATAAAATGGAATTTATTTTAACAAATCATGCAATTGAGTGTTTCTATTATTCATTTGTGTGTTCTAACTTATTCATTTGACCCTCAAAAGGTCTTTGGACTGATACATGATGTTATATTTTTTGAATTAAGGTTGGTAACAGAATCATAAAGAAGAGGATTCACGTCCGTATAGAACATGTCCAGCCATCACGGTGCCATGAGGAAATCCAGCAGAGGATCAGGAGGAATGATCAATTGAAGGCTGAGGCTAAAGCACAAGGTAAAATTATCAGCACCAAGAGGCAGCCAGAAGGTCCGAAACCTGGCTTCATGGTGGAAGTGGCTATGCTCGAAACAGTCACTCCGATCCCATATGATGTGGTGAATGATCTCAAGGGTGGCTACTGAGGCTTTGATTTTGATAATTGTTTGCACCGGACAATTTTTTTTTTTTGGTTATGAGATGGTCAAGTAGCATATGGTGTTTTATGGAATTATGAGTTCTGTTGAATGAGCTGTTGCATTTTAATATTTGTTTTGGCATGTTGATGGTCTAAAGGTTGTTTTAAATCCGGTGGTTTTAATTTCTGTGAAATGAGTTTGAAATGCTGTATGATATTGCTCCTCTTTTTCTGGGTTTGTGTTAAATCTTCCATTTTAATAGGTGCTAAATGAACCCCAAAATGTGGTCCGATATTGTGAAACTTGGCTTGATAAAGGTGTGAGTTTTTGTAAAAATGGTTAATTTAGAAAAGTATTTAATTTTTTGGGATAATTACATCTATACCCATCGACTTTGGTCTATTTACAGAAAGCTTCTATCGATTTTGAAAAAAATATAGAGACCTCCTTTCAGACAAATCACTTTTTAAAAACAATTAACAGAATGCACGAAATGATGTTTTTTGCTTTCTTGTATACTTAATATAAAATTAAACATACAAATACACCCCTTATACTCTATGTAATATAAATTGTCAAAATATTATATATACATCCCCTATAGTATACTACATATTATAGTTACATCACCTATTGTGTCATATTATTTTTATTTATTTCTTTTATTTTTTTATATATTTTTTGTTTCTTTTTTATTTATTTCAAAGAATTATTTCTTAAATAGAAACTATAAACTAGTTTCATATTAATGATAATATTTTAAAACTGTTATAAAATAATAGTATTGTATTCTATAGAGAACAATTTAGAGAGAGAGATTTAGAGAGCTTTTCATTCTATATTTCATTTAACTTTAAGCCTCTATTTATAGGCTTAAGATTGTAGTTACATGGGGGTGGAGTGTGGAAGGTAAATGGACATCCAATACACGTTTCATAACAACTATGATATTTAATAATCTTACGTTTCTCAAATGCATTAATACATGCATTTATTATAATGAAACATTTAATGAAACGTTTCATAACACTCCCCCTTGGATGTCCATGCACTGCCTCGTTAAAAACCTTACCAGGAAAAACCCATTGGGAAAAAAACATGGTTAAGGAAAAAAGAGTACAGTGTGAAATAATTCAACTTCTTGAGCTCATCATTTGACATCTTTTAGTCGTCGCATTCCAATCTTGTGAACCAACTTTTCAAATGTTGAAGTCGGTAGAGACTTTTTGAATAAATCTGCCAGATTGTCATTTGAACGAATTTGCTGAACATTGATCTCACCATTCTTTTGAAGATCATGAGTGAAAAAGAATTTGGTGAAATGTGTTTCGTTCTATCACCTTTGATGTATCCTTCCTTCAATTGGGCAATGCATGCAGCATTATCTTCGAACAAAGTTGTAGAAACATTTTTGTCCAAATGCAAACCACATGTTCCTCGAATATGATGGATTATAGATCTTAACCAAACACATTCCCGACTTGCTTCATGGATCGCCAATAATTCAGCATGATTAGAAGAAGTGGCAGTTATAGTTTGTTTCATAGAACGCCAAGAAATAGTTGTACCACCACATGTGAACACATAACCCGTTTGTGACCGAGCATTATGAGGATCAGATAAATATCCAGCATCTGCATAACCCATGAGATCAAATTTGGATGCCTTAAGATAATAAAGGCCCATATCCATCGTTCCTTGAAGATAGCGAAATATATGTTTAACACCATTCCAATGTCTTCGTGTAGGTGAAGAACTATATCTTGCTAGCAGATTCACAGCAAATGATATATCAGGGCGTGTATGACTAGCAAGATACATTAATGCTCCAATAGCACTAAGATATGTCACTTATGGGCCTAGTAGTTCTTCATTATTTTCATGAGGTCGAAAAGGATCTTTATGCACATCTAGTGATCTTACAACCATAGGTGTGCTTAGTGGATGTGCTTTATCCATATAGAATCGTTTAAGCATTTTTGCTGTATAAGCAGACTGATGTAACAAGATGCCATTTTCTAAGTGCTCAATTTGCAAGCCTAGGCAAAATATTGTTTTTCCAAGATCCTTCATTTCAAATTCTTGCTTCAAATAATCCGTAGCTTTCTTGAGCTCCTAAGAAGTCCCAATAATATTTAAATCATCAACATATATTGCAATGATTGCAAACTCAGTTCAGACCTTTTATAAAAATACATGGACAAATAGGATCATTCATATATCCTTGTTTCATCAAGTATTCACCAAGACGATTATACCACATGCGTCCAGCTTGTTTCAAGCCATATATCGATTTATACAATTTGATCGAGTAAAGTTCTCTAGAACCATGGTCATGTCCCTTAGGTGATTTTAAACCTTCAGGAATTTTCATATAAATGTCATTATCAAGTGAGCCATACAAATAGGCAGTAATAACATCCATAAGACGCATTTCAAGTCGTTCATTTGCTGCCAGATTAAGCAAATAACGAAAAGTTGTTGCATCCACAACAGGAGAATATGTCTCCTCATAATCAATACCAGGTCTTTGGGAAAAATCTTGTGCAACAAGTCGTGCCTTATACCGCACAATTTCATTTTTCTCATTTCGTTTTCGCATAAAGACCCATTTATAGCCAACTGGTTGCACATCTTCAGGTGTGCGTATTACTGGTCCGAAAACTTTACGTTTTGCCATCGAATCCAACTCTGTTTGAATTGCACCTTTCCATCTTTGCCAATCATTTCTAAGTCTCCATTCATCCATAGATTTTGGTTCATGATCCTCATTCTCATTCATAATAGTAATTGCTGTAGTATATGCAAATTTATCATCAACATTAGTTGTATATCGGTTCCATCTTTTCCTAGTCATGACATAATTTATTGAGATCTCATTATTATTAAAATTTTCAGGTACCTGAACTTCTTCTGGAAGTTTATTATTTGTCATGTCTGGAAAATCTTCAAGAGTTTTTGATTTTGAGAATTCTTCTGGATTTTCATTTTCCTCGATTTTACTATCTTCATTATTAACTTCTTTTCGTTTTCGAGGATTTTTATCCTTAGAACCGACTGGTCTACCACGTTTCATAGGCGCCTTTAATTTACTAATAATGGTAGAAGGTCCTTCAGGGACATTAATTCGAATCGGAGCATTAACAGCCGGTACATGTGACTTGGTCACACGCTTTAGGTCAGAAAAAGCATCTGGCAATTGATTCGCTAACTGTTGCAAATGAATTATCTTTTGAACTTCAAGTTCACATTGTTTTGTGCGAGGATCAAAATGAGATAATGACAATTCATTCCACATAATTTTATCAACCGGCTGTTTATTTTCTCCCCCTAATGTTGGGACAAATGATTCATCAAAATGACAATCAGCAAAACGAGCCATAAATAAATCTTTAGTTTTTGGCTCAAGATATTTTATTATAAAAGGTGATTCATACCCAACATATACGCCCAATCTCCTTTGAGGTCCCATCTTTGTGCGTTGTGGTGGAGCAATTGGAACATAAACTGCACATCCAAAAATTCTAAGATGTGAAATATTTGGTTCCTGACCAAAAACCAACTGTTGGGGAGAATATTCATGATAAGTCGTTGGCCTTATGCGAATTAATGCAGCTGCATGCAAAATAGCATGTCCCCACGCAGATATTGGGAGTTTAGCTCTCATGAGCAATGGTCGTGCAATCAATTTAAGACGCTTAATAAATGATTCTGCAAGACCGTTTTGTGTATGAACATAAGCGACAGGATGTTCAACAATTATTCCAACAGACATACAATAATCATTAAAAGATTGTGATGTAAATTCACCAGCATTATCAAGACGAATTTTCTTGATAGTATAATCTGGAAAATTTGTTCGTAACCGAATTAACTCCGCAAGTAATTTTGCAAATGCCAAGTTGCGAGTTGACAATAAGCATACATGTGACCATCTCGTTGATGCATCAATTAAAATCATAAAATATCAAAATGGTCCACAAGGTGGGTGAATAGGCCCACAAATATTTCCATGTATGTGTTCTAAAAATGCAGGAGATTCATTTTTAATTTTCATCGGTGACGGCCTTATGATTAACTTGCCTTGGGAACAAGCTGCACATGAGAATTCATTGGATTGGAGAATCTTCTGGCTCTTCAAAGAATGACCACATGAATTCTCTAAAATTCTTCTCATCATTATAGAACCGGGATGACCCAACCGATCATGCCAAATGATAAAATCATTATGATCAGTAAACTTCTGGTTTACCGTTGCATATATTTCAATTGTAGTTATATATGTGTAGTATAATCCAGAGAAATAAGAAGGTAATTTTTCCAAAACAACTTTCTTTCCAAAGTTAATACTTGTAATATACAAGTATTCATTAGTATCTTCACTTTTAGTCTCAATATGATATCCATTTTTGTGAATATCTTTAAAGCTCAATAAGTTTCTTTGAGACTTTTGAGCAAAATAAAGCATTATCAATGCAAAATTTTGTTCCTCCAGGAAAAATTATAGTTGCTCTTCCGGAGCCTTCAATTAATTTTGCATTACCAGATATGGTACTAACATGAGCTTCTTTCATTATTAGATATGAAAAATACTTCTTATCCTTAAGTATAGAGTGTGTTGTTGCATTGTCTGCCAAACATTTTTCTTTGTCAATGATCATTGGAACATCCATTTTCTTCAAAAAAATAAATTCAAAATGAGATTTTATCTTCTTCTATTTATGATAAATAAAATATTTGTATAATAAAGGAAATATTAACAATAAAAATTTAGTATAAATATTTATTTGGAAACATAAAAATGAAATATTTATTTGCATACATAAAATGAAAATTCTTAGGCATTTCCATGACTAGTATCACCTTCAGGGTGATTGACAAAGAAATCAGCAACATAAAAAGAAGTAAAATCATTAAAACCATTGTCAACAAAATTATGGTCAAGATTAACATCTTTGCTATTGAAATTTGTCTCTATCATTTTCTCTTTTTTCTTCAATGATTCTTGATAGAGATCAGCAAGATGCTTTGGCTTACGACAAGTACGAGTCCAGTGGCCTTTCATGCCACAACGATAACACTTATTCTCCTCCCTTTTATTTTGGTTTACATCTTTCTCATCATTATGCTCCCACCTCTGGTGGTGTGTAATATTTTTGATATGACCACCACGATTATTGTTGTAACGATTATTGTTACTTTCCCACTTCTGGTGGTGCTTAATACTTTTGATATGGCCACCACGATTATTATTGTAACGATTTCGACTACGACCACGACCTCGGCCTCGGTTTTGTTCATTATTATATCGCATAGCTGTCGCATTTGCTTCAGGAAATGGAGCAGCACCAATTGGACGAGCCTCGTGGTTTTTCAACAAAAGCTCATTATTTTGTTCAGCAACAAGAAGACAAGAAATCAATTCAGAATATTTTTTGAAACCCTTTTCACGATATTGCTGCTGCAGGAGCACATTCGATGCGTGAAAAGTGGAGAATGTTTTCTCCAATAAATCCTCATCAATTACATTTTCCCCACATAATTTCAACTTTGAACTGATTCGGAAAATTGCTGAATTATACTCACTCAGTTTTAAAATCTTGCAAGCGTAAGTGCATCCACTCATAACGAGCTTTTGGAAGAATAACCGTTTTTTGGTGTTCATATCTTTCCTTCAAACTAGTCCACAAGGCAAATGGATCCTTTACCGTCAAATATTCTGTTTTTAACCCTTCATCAAGGTGGTGGCGGAGGAAGATCATTGATTTAGCATTTTCTTGATTTGTGGCTATACTTTCTTCTTTGATGGTATCTCCAAAACCATTTGCCTCTAGATGAATTTCAGCATCTAGTACCCATGATAGATAATTCTTTCCAGTGATATCAAGAGCAACAAACTCGAGTTTAGCTAGATTAGTCATACTGTAATTAAAATCAAGAAAACAAATAAAACTTACCAAACTTACACAAAATTGGCTAGAGATTCGTGCTGATAACGTGTTATAAAATAATAGTATTGTATTCTATAAAGAACAATTTAGAGAGAGAGATTTAGAGAGCTTTTCATTCTATATTTCATTTAACTTTAAGCCTCTATTTATAGGCTTAAGATTGTAGTTACATGGGGGTGGAGTGTGGAAGGTAAATGGACATCCAATACACGTTTCATAACAACTATGATATTTAATAATCTCGCGTTTCTCAAATGCATTAATACATGCATTTATTGTAATGAAACATTTAATGAAACGTTTCATAACAAAAACTACATATATATATAAAAATACATTCATTATTATCTAATTGCATTATTATCATAATATTTTATTTTTTTGTAATTATAATGATAAAATGATATTGTTTTAGGCCATGATCTTTAATGACAATTATATGTTTAGATGTTGACTTTAAATGATATGTCTTATGTCATGATCTTTAATGACACTCAATGTTTTATCGAATCGGTTTATTCACTTTAATATAAACCACTTCGGTTGGCCGAAAAATAAATTTGGTCGGTTCAATTTCAAATTCGGTTCTGAAGCTCACCCCTAGTTGAACTCGTATATGGGTAGTTTGCTTTCAAAATTTAGATTTTTATCTCGTTCCTCAAATTATTAATCATATATTAATTATATTTTAAAATCATTTATTGAAAAGTATGATGATTATATATCATCAAGTTTGGTATTTTTTGGCTGACCAATATTTATTGACGTCAATTTTGAAAATGGCAATCGAACATATTAGTTTTTATTTTGACTTTCAATTCTGTTTAATTCAAAATATTAAACAATGTCGTTATTTTTAACAAAAGTTTTTAAATGACATATATATATATATATATATATTGATTTTTTATGGTATATATTGATATTTTACAAGATTGAATAAAATGATAAATATTAAATTTATTAAGAAAATAAAAAAAAGATTTGAGTAAGTAAAAATTATATTTGAAATAAACAATTCGAAAAGTAAATAATAGTTTTATTACGATCATACCCCCTATAAAATATCATAATTACAAAGACACATCCTCTAAATCTTTTGATCAAAATAGTGGTCAAAGTTGACCAGGGGCAATTTTGGGTTTCCAATAAAAATTAGCGGAGGTTTTTTGTAACGGCCGTTAATTTTACTAACGGCACGAGATGTCTCTGTAATTTTTCAAAGTCGATGGGAACTTTCTGTAAATAGACCAAAGTCGAGGGGTGTAGATGTAATTATCCATAATATTTAAATACTTTGTTGTCCGTGTGAAAGATAAATTTTCTTGGCTCAATTAGCTTATATCATAATCCTAAAAGCCTCCCTTCTTACCTTGTTAGAAGCTTTGTAAACATTACACTCGAATTATATATTCTTGAATTGAAAATGACCTTATCCCAAAGGAGATATTTACTTGAATAATCTATTTGGTGCCCCTGCCTGATTATATCATTTGTTTAATCCTTCATATGGCTGATTTTCAGGATGTGTTCGAAGATATGTTAAAGGGTGCCTATTTATTCTTATTTGGGTAAAAATATAGAAACATATTTCATCATGAAATTAAATATTAATGGATAACTTCCATATGTTTATTGCTAGGGATTAGGATTTAGATATAAATCTATTTATGACTTTAAATAAATTTTGGAAATATTGTCGAAAGTCTACGTTTATTTGAAATAATGCCTAAAATTTCCAATTTTAATAAGTAATGCTAAATATAATTGTAAGAGTATTAAAAAATATACTTTAGTTATATTGTATTTACTCAATAATATTCAAGAAAATGATCGTGGTGGAAAAATATACGATTTGAGAAATGGACAATATGTGTATCTTTATGGGCACAATCAAAATATGGTGACGATCATTTACTCCGACAGCATCTAGGGTTCCTCGAACAATGTGATATCTTACACCGGGTAAATCCTTAACCCTCCCACCCCTTACTAAGACTGAAGAATGTTCTTGTGAATTATGGCCAATACCGGGTATATAAGCAGTGATTTCAAATTCAGAGGTTAATCGTACTCTGACAACTTTACGTAAGGCAGAGTTTGGTTATCTATCTCGTACTGCTGGAATTTCTATTCTGTTTACTGAATCACATGAAATTTTACTCAACTCCATTTTTATAATGAAATGTATGAATTACGTATGAAGAATAAAGAGAATTTTATACTTAAAACTTAAATTGGAAGTTGCAACAAATCCAAATGGAAAGGAATTGATAAAACAGTACTAAAAACGGAATTTTGTCACCTAGACCTATTAATTTTCAGCAGCTCTTCCGCTTCCAGGATAATTATACGATTTGAGAAATGGACAATATGTGTATCTTTATGGGCACAATCAAAATATGGCTTGGAAAATTCAACGAAAAATTGTCCAGCCAATAATTTGACTCTTTTTCCTTAAAATATTACTGTCCCACCCAGGTGCTCACTTCTATTATCAATATATTTTTAGAGATGCAACAATTGTCCTTAAAATAGAGGTATTTCAAATTTTAAAGCCATACGAACCTTGAAATATTTAGAACGCTATGTGACTTAGTATATGAAATCATCGTATTTTGAATTCTAAGCGTTGCAAACTTAAAAAATCAAATTCAAGATTTTATTCATTATAAATTTGGATTAAAGCGTTATTTTTTATAAAATTCGAAACTAGAAAAAATTCTCAAACTTAATTTATAATTTTAATTTTATGTGAGTAAATTCTTAGAACACCCAAGATCAATATTTTATTTCTTATGAATTTAAATGTAAAAGATTAAAAAATACAAAACTAGAATTAAATATGTCAAGAGGGATAGAAAGATCAAAAGGCAATAATTTTCCAGTTTGGGGATTATATTTATAGTTTTTGGACTGAAAAGACGACTTTTCAAGCAGGGAAACGTCTACTGCATACATGCGACACTTGGTGGGCCTAGGCGCCTCTTTAGCAATTTTTTCTTTTTTCTTTTGATCTTTTCTCGATAATTTCGAACAAATAATTACAAATGGTAAACTCACCTAAAATCTCTAAATCCAAATTTTCTTTAACTTAACTTCTCTTATTCATTATTATATATTCTAACTCCCCAATCATACTTTCATCTTCATCCTAACTCTCTATCCTACAATATTTTACCCTTATAAAGTTAAAAGGGATTACTTGCATGATACCCCCTTGAGTTTTAATTACTTTTCAAATCTTACCCAAAGTTTTATTATTTTTTCTAATAACCTTTTCCTTCGCGATCCGTCTTCGTAAAATGGTATCAGAGCCTAGATTTATTCTGGAAATACTATAATAATATCTTGAATATTAATTTGTAACGTATACGGAGGAGACGATTCAAGAAACATAATGGATCCTAACGAATGTTCGTGGTGCAAGTCATACAGGTGGTACTTCCAGAAATTGGAAGTACTAAATCAAGGGTATCTAGCCGAAGCTAAACACTTCAACCAAAAATGAAAAATTCTATTAGATATTGGTGCTAGCCCAGCTAGCATATCCCATTATCAAAAATAGGAGAAGGTGGCGAGGAACCTTTACAGGATGAATCTCAAGCAACAGTTCGAGTTAACCGAGACCCAGGAGAGAGATCATCATGAGCACAATCACATGATTCCATATCCCAACCCCTCAACAGGATCCAGAACAGACGAATATGATGTGAGAACCAACCTTTTGAGAAATCGAGCCGGATTCTTCTAAGATATCCCAAGATCTTAGAGAGATCCAGAAGACAGTGCAGCATTATGGATACCTTCAATACCATGTCCCTGCACAGGTCCATCAGATTCAAAGTCAGATTGGAGATTATGATTAAACATCAGGAGAAAATTCTTGAGAATCTTTGAGATGTTCAAACCCGAATAAATGAGTTGGAGTCAAGACCAAGTCTGACGAGAAGAAGACAAGGAGGGTAGTTACCACCGTCCTTTGAAACATAACCCCTTTTACATCAAAAAGGGAAAGCCAAGAAGGTCCAAAGACCCATGACAGAAATATAAAAATTGATCGTTGTCATCCGAAAAGATCCAATACTTCCCACAAAGTAATGGAAAGGACCAGGAAGATCTACGTGATCTTGCTGAATCGTTTGTAGGATTGAATCTCGTAGAATTCAAGACGGGCGAGCTTGTAACAAGACCTCTACCACAAGAAAGTTTTGGGTCACACACTCCACCCGAAGGTGATCAAAATATTCCGCATAGGGAAGATTTCACCTCAGCAACTTTAGATCCCCAAGTTGGAACAAGGAACCGTTCCCACAGGCCAGATTTACATCAAACGCCTTACGAGAAATCACAGTTAGATTCAATCCATCCATATGGACTTATACTCAACATGGATATCTTGGATTTCAAAAACAGGGAGGTTTTTATTGATGAATGAGCTTCAGCAATGAGAATAGCAGCAGGAACACTTGATCTAAGTAAAGAAGGATTCATTTTGCTTCTTAAAATGAGTTTGGAAGGATCAGTCAATATTTCCTGGGAAATGGGAGACCCAAGTACCAAAGAAGAAGTTTTAGCCGTAGAGTCCCTAAAAGAAATTGTGGACAAAATGACAAAATTCTTTAAAATCTGTTTCATTGGGGTAAGCTACTTCGAAGGAATGGAGGAAGAGAAGGCTAAAAAATATAGACAAGCTCTAATTAGCCTGGAACTTCATGACATCTGTTATGCAGGAGTACATCAAACTCTTTACAGAGTATAGATGGAAGGCAAGAGAGAAGAAAAAGACTCTGGAAGGCAAGATAGAAGAAAAAGACGCGCCAGAACTATTCTTTGCCAAAATACCGAGCCCATGGAGGGAAATGCTTATCCAAGAATATACACCCCATGCAATATACACCCCATGCAATCAAGACGGTGTCCATGAGAATGTAATTTCTTAAGGTAAAGCTCGCAGAGTGGTTCTACCAAGCAAAACTCCAAAATAATTACAAGAAGCTTAGAGGAATAAACAAAACAACTCCTCTTTGCTGCACATGGAATGATATCCATACAATCATTGGAAACTACCCCCAAAGGTGAAAGATGAAAAAGCATAGAGCTCATCCTTATGTCCGAGGAAGTATTTCAAGAAAAAGTAGGTCTCCATAGAGACCTAGAAAGTTCTGGTCGAAACAGAAAGCCCGAAGTTAAAGATCTAGGCAAAGATCAAGACCAACAAGGAGTAGAACTTTGTCAACAGGTTCTAATCAAGAAAGTTCTAGGAGAGCACCGATAAAAGAATTTCAAATGCACTCATACCCGTGCGAATGAAAGTTTCAAAGATTGTAACTGCTGGACATGCGGAGCAAGAGGACACATCTCTACAGGTTGTCCAGAAAACCAAAGTCGTGGAGTGAGACAGTTGAGCATACCAAGGAGTATGAGGATACTGTCTATTTTCAGGATTTGGTACAGGTATATCAATTTGAGGACATTCCCTCGGATGAAAGTATATGATGCCCAGAATAATTAATAATTATTCAGTCGATTAATTGGGGTACTTTCTAAATGATTTCGAGATTTAATTTTGGCACTTTATTTTTGGACCGGAGTTGGAATAAATAATTTTGGGTTGAACTAATATCAATTAATTTAAAAGGGATCTTTGTGATGATAAATTATGAGATAATTTAAGATTTAAATTATTGAGTATCATATGTTGGGGCTTGAATTAACTAAATAAGTGGGAGGAGATGTTATTGGATGGTGGAGATTAAAGTTAGGGTTTTATTCCATCTCTCATCAAAACCGACACAAGACAAAAGTTTCTCCACCTCTTTTTCTTCTCACGAGCGCCTTCCTCTTCCCAGGCTGAGAGTGCCGATTTTTGCTTTGCTTCATTCATGAAATTTGTTCAGGTTTGTGGATATAAAACTTGCATTACTCCTCGGTCATACGTTTTCCATGAAAAACCATAGCTTTGGTTCTATTTTGTGCGCCTGCTTCAAACGTTTTATGTTCGGTTTTCTTGTTAAAATTTCAGGAAGTTTGTCATCCATATTTAATCTGTTATTATATCATGTGGGTTACATTTTAGCATGATTAATCTTCCTTGCTGTTTCCCTAGCTCGATTTCTTGCTAAAAGACTCTGCAATTTCTATTCATCTCCCTGCTACTGTCTATGCGTGAACTGCTGCTTGAGTTTATCTTCACTTTGCATTTTTCTTGTCTAATTTCGATTTCTAGCTGTTGGGATATATGAAATTAGTGTAGGAATGTGTGTATAAGTCGAAATTTGCTGTGTTTTTACGGTTCCAGCAGCTGTACAGGTGTGTGTGTGTATTCAACGTGTATCAGTGTGTAGGTGAAGTTTATACAAGAAAATGTGTATTCCAACATGTATTGGTATATGTACAAGACTTCTATATATGTGTGTATGTGTTGTGGCTTGGGGTGGAATGGTGTTTTGATAATATGGAAGACTAGCTTGGTTTGAGTAATGGGTTAAGGCGATTATGTGGCTATAATTTAAGTATGAACATTATAATTTGGAATTGGATAGCATGAGAAATGTTATTGATTGTTGAAAGTTAATTGTGACTCACTTTATTGAATGGTTGATTGTTGAAAATAAATTGTGGAATTATGTCTTGGCTTAGTATTATTATTGGTTAAAAGATGAAGACAAAATCATGCTCATGAGGTGTTTGATAATATGTCTAAATGGTGTTCAAGTGTTGGCCTAAAGCATTGATTATTTGGTGGTGAAAATCCTATATTTTCAAACTTAAAAGCATAATAGTTTCTTGGTGGGTGTTGGTCAATGATATGAGGTGTTTGTACCTTTGAGTTTGAGTAGTAGTGTGAATAGATGAAATAAATGTTAATATGTGTTATAAACATGTATTAAAGTGTATATTAATGAATATAATTGCATGTGTGCAATATCATGAATTGGACTTTATTGAGTATTTGAATGACGAATGTATGAACTAACTGTGTAGTTGATTTGTGTAATATAGATTGTCTTGATTATGTGATAATGTCAATTTTATTGAGCTATCGATTTACGGTATTAGATTGGGTGTTGGAATTACCTATTGATAACCATTGTATTATTAATGCGCTAATATTGAATTGATATTCGATATAGATACTCCATGAACTTCTGGAAGTCAAGGGTAGCTTGTTCATGTTGTCGACTATAAGGTACGTAGTGACATACGAGCAGGTATAAGATGAATTATTTCATATTCCAGTATTCATGTATTGTTGAATTGTGATAATTGAATATAAGAAAATGAATATGTGAATTGAGTTTACTATATGTGGTATGGTGGACACGTAAATGTACGTGGTCCGGATATGAAGTTGGGTATGGATGCCTTTGGCATGATCGATATGAAAAATGGTTGAGAATGAGATTAACTGATAGGCAGAGTTGCCTTTTATATGAGATTCGTTATGATTGAGCATAAAGGATGAATTATGATTATATTGAATTTATTGCATTGATGAGTATCATGTTTTGAATAATGATACTGAATTTGATGTTTATGAAAGTGTGTAAGGTTGAAACAGGAACAGTTCGTGATGTCTATGCCGGTTCGGAATTGTACAGGGAGTATATTTTATAGATTATCACTAACTTTAATTGTTGCATTACAATTTTGTATATTGATGCGTGAATGATTATCGAGTTGGAGTATGCTCACCCTATGTGGGGCTGTTTCAGTTGAAACAGGTATAACAGGTACGACGTTGTCTCAGGAAGAAAGCTTAAACCCATGGAAAATAGTGCTCGCAGGATTTCGGTACAAGTATTGATTGATGGCACATCCTATTTATGCATTGAGAATTAATTCAATTATCCGTTGCTCGTGTGTGAGCACATGGATGCATGTATATGGACTGTATAAGAGTGTTGGAGTTCCTTTCTTTTATAGTTGATTGATGTGCATTTTATTTTGAGGAACAAGTACTCTTCGAGTTGAGTATTGAGTGGAATTCATTATATGATTGCTTGAGAAGAGTATGGTGCATATGTGATTTGTATTTTCTTAGTAGTCCTGACTGTGGGGAGACTCTCCTCAAATTTTTATAAAAGTTATAAGGAATATGTGAAGCATGTAATGATTCTTTTCAAGAAAGAAATTTTTCACATGCCTAATTGACGTCATAATTGCATTATTGACGTGTTTGGTCGTTGGGTCTTATTAACGTCATAATGGAGGCGAATTCAGCTCAGAATCAGAGTGAAAGAGAGTTATTTCAGCACATGATCATAGAAGACCCATCATGATTTTTCTCTCATACAATTGTTTCTCATAAAGCCCTTATGAGGATCATAAAGGAAGAGCCAAAGCTTCAGATGTATGATGGATTTACAATTGGAGCAATGGAAAAAGCCATGGATATGATTGGTCTTTGAAGCAGGAAGCATCAGATTATCCATATGGTAACAACTGGGGAATTTGCAATCCCGATGGAATTCACGGGAAACCAAATTGAGATGCATTTAATCCCCTACAGAGAAATCCAGGAGATTAAGAACAAGGTTAAGAGAGAAGTTGCTAACACGCTATCATGGATTCATATTGAAGCCATTAGAGTAATCATCAAGGAAACTTTCAAGGAAGGAATTGATTCGCCACTCAATCTGGCAATCTTCGACAAGAGAATCCCGAACCTCAAGGATTCTTGTTTGGGAGCAGTTGCAGAAAATTTGTATGCGGGAAAGATGTATTTCAACATCTATCCTAGAATTGCACATAATTTGGGAGATCGAGATTTCAACAAGGTTCTAAGTCTTCATCAAGATTTTAAAAGAAGTGATTTGATGAAAGAAGGGAACAAGCCTTACTCGATCACCTACAAAATGTCACATGCTCTCAAATACTCATCATTTAGAAGTATTCTTGAGAAAGGAATTCATTGAAGTCCCCAGAATCTTCGAGAATATCGCTGAAACAGTATTGCTGGACATTATTGTACTTCGAGAATAGGAGAGATCGACATGAGGATACAAGATCAACCTGTTCTGAACAGAAGCAGGATCCTTATGATCGAGCCAAGAAGGATGCCTTTCCAACATGATAGGTTAATCAGCAACTATTCGGGGGAAAACAGAAGGCATTCTTGAGCAGAATTCAGAAAATCCCTGAAGTATTCAAAACAACAGGAAAGCTGAAATGCCCAGAAGGATGGAAAGAAGTGCAGATAATTTTTGACATTACGGAGAAAGATTATATCTTCCCATGTGATGTCCTCTACTATTTGCAACAACCTACAGTTGGCAGGTATCAAGTAAACCTTCAAATTGGTGAAATTGATCTAACAATTGTAGGAACTGCATGAAGAGTCACGGAACAGATTATTCTAGGGATTGAATTTCTCGAGGAACATAAACCTTGGGAAAGATTACAAGACGGAATGGAATTCACGGTGGAAGGAAAGCGTTATAGAATCAGATGACCACCAATCCATTTTCAATATACATCTCCGTCGGGATGTTATATACGAAGTATCGGGCATAATATTTTACCACCTACATTGATTCAGGAGCTGGAATATGTACTGCCAGGCGTGATATCTTCCCCAAAGAAGTTGATGAAAAACTACCAGCCATTGCCGGAAGAGACTTTTCAAAGCGGATCCTTATCCTTAATGAAGGAGTCAAGGGAGCCAAAATAATAATCGGAGGAGCAGGCGGTACACTATGGTACAAAGTCAAGACTCCACCAATTTTTTTCATGATACATGAGATAATATGCTGCTAGGAAACAATTTCATACAGACATTCAAGCGGTTCACTCAGGAGAACGAAACGAGGAGACTTATTTTCACAACCCTTTGCGATCATAAGATTATTATGCAGCGACTATGGGAGGCGTTTCACAGAAATTCCCCATTCATTTTCGCAGCAAGCATGGTGATGAATGAAAACTTCGACACCCAAAGATGAAGGATCAGCGAAAATTTGGAGAAAATCCTTCAGTTTCGACAACAAGGTTCTAATGTAAAGGACTCTCAAACTTTTGAGTTAATATTATGTCTTTCAGAGAACAGGATGAGGAAGAAGTACTCCAGAAACCCTGTTCCTACTAAAAAAGGCATTACAAGAAGAAGTTCCACAACCTAAAATTACTCTCGAAGAGCAAATCACTCTAGAGGATGTAAAAAGGAAAATTCGGAGGAACTACAACGAGAATCCTCTGGCATAGTGGAACAAGAATGAGCTCAAAGCTACTTTGAAGGTGAAAGGTGGAACAGAAAATGAGTTCGTCAGATTCAAACCAATCCCGATGAATATGGAAGATCAGAGGGATATGCATAATATACTTAGGTACCGTTTGAAGTGATGGATATGATAAGTAATGTAGGATTAAAAAATTGTGGAAAACTGTTGTTAATAAAAATAGTATGTGATAAGTTATATGCTGTTTGATTGGGAGAATAAGATGGTGATAGGATTATTATATGGGTATATATGTTTAAAAATACCCTATCATATATAATAACAAATTATATAAAAATAATAGTTTATATTTAAATAATCATAATATAATTATATAATCAACTAATTGTGTGTATGTATATATAATACTAATAGTATATATAATAATAATAGAATAATAATCATATTTATAATATATAAAATAAATTAAAAATAATAATACTAATATAAATATAATAATGTGTGTGGATGCTATATAATAATAATAGGTATATAGAATATATAATAATAATATTATTATTATATATTAACTATATAATAAAATAAAAAAAATAATATCCTAATATAAAATAATAATGTGTGTAGGTATATATAATAATAATGTATATAGAATAATAATAAATAAGTCTTATTATTATATAATACAATAATCTCTTCTTATATTATCTATAACCACTCAATCTATATTCTAATATAAAAAATAAACATTTCCACCCTAATACTCATATACTATAATAAAAAAAATATATTTGAATCTATATATATATATATATATTATAATAATGTATCTACTATATATGTGCGTGTGCGTGTGTATATATACATATATATATAGTAATATATAATAATATTATATATATATATATCTATAAAAATTATATTTATAGCATATTATAAAATATGTAATAATTATTATTATTACGTAATATATATATATATGGCAATCATAATAATATATATATATATCAAGATAGTATTTAGATATGATATATAATCATAATTATAATAACATAGTCATAATATGTATATATTTAATCATTATAATAGATATATATATTATAAATTAATATATATATATATATAATATATATATATATGCGTGCGTGGTGGATATATATATATAATAAGAATAATAATATATATAATATATTAAAATTATTATATTAATAAACATATTATAATAATTATATAATAATAATAATAATTATTATTATTATACATAATAATATATATAATAATCATAATATTATATATGCACACATATATATATGAATAATATTAAATTATTATTGTTTAATAATAATATAATATATTATAATAATCATTATATAATAATAATAATAAGAATGAAATAAATAAAATAATACAATATAAAAATAAAGTTGTATGAAATAAGTTTTAATTTTTGGCGGGAATTTCAAATTTTGAGATAGTAAAAAAAAGTGGTAAGGATATTTATGTCATTTTGTTGTAAATTGGGATTACAATGAGATAAATATAGTAGGATAATTTTAAAAAAAAAATTGAAACAAACATGGGATAGGATTAATAATCCGAAGATTACTAATCCTATCCCACACCCCAAACGGTGCCTTAAGGAACATCTTGACCTTAAGTTAATCTCAGCATGTGTTTCTCCATATAGCAGTCCAGGATTCCTTGTTCGGAATCACGAAAAAATCAAAAGAGGTAAGCCAAGATTAGTAATTAACTAAAAAGGAATCAACGACATCTTGGATTTCGATGGATATTTTATCCAAAGCAGATAACATTTTGTAAATAGCATCAAGAATGCCAATGTGTTTTCTAAATTCGATTGTAAGTCTGGATTTTACCACATTAAGATGGAGGAATCAAGCAGAAAGTTCACAGCATTCTCCACACCACAAGGACATTATATCTGGAATGTCATGCCAATGGGATTGGCAAATGCTCCCCAGATATTCCAAAGAAAGATGGATAATCTTTTTAAGGATTACTTCAGCTTCATGTTCGTGTATCTTGACGACATCCTCATTGCATCAAGAAACATGAAAGAGCATTTTACACATTTGGAAATCTTTTCAGATGTTTGATACAAGGAAGCAATAGTGCTATCCGAAAGGAAAGCAGTGATTGCCACAAGACAGATCGAGTTCCTCGGAATTGAGATCGTGGAATCTGAAATTATCTTGCAGAATCATATTGTAGAAAAGGTGCAAGGATATCCAGATGACCTCAAGGATTTAAAGCAACTTCAGAGTTTTCTGGGAGTTGTTAATTTTGCTGGAATGTTCATCAACAACCTAGCAAACCACCGAGAGGTATTCAGTCCACTACTCAAGAAAGATGTTAAGTTCGAGTGGAGTGAAGATCACGGACGAGCTGTCAAATAGCTTAAAGAAGTTTGCAGGCAACTACCAAAGCTTGCAATTCCAAACAACGAGAATGAACCGATATTATATACCGATGCCAATATCATTGGTGGGCTACAGTAGTTATGAAGGCCACACCAGAAGGAGAAGTGTCATGCAGATATGGGTGAGCAAAAGTTCGGTTAAACCGAACAAACCGAACTCATTTGAAAAATCGGTTCACTTATTTCAGAAATTCAGTTTAATTTTTTTAAAAATCAGTTAATTTGGTTCGGTTTCGGTTTTCATTTTAAAAATATCGGTTAATCGAATAAACCAAAATTTTTAGTTTTGTAATATTTTTTAAAAAATTTAAAAACAATTATTTTTTTTTTTAAAAAAATCAGTTATTATCATTCTTTATTTAAATATTACATTTTAAATTTTTAAATCAAATTTTTAATTTTTAAAATCAAATTATCTAATTTTTAGAAGTTTTTAATTTTTTTAAAAATATGGGTAATTTTGTTATCGCCCAAAATAACCGATTTTTTATTGGTTCGGTCGGTTAGATTTTATGAGTATAATTCGGTCGATATAGTTAGATGAAAAAAAATTCGATCGGCTCGGTTTTCGAAAATTCGGTTTGATCGGTTCGGTTTTAACCGATTGCACATCCCTACATGCAGATATTGCAGCTGTTTATTTGACAATAGCGAAGTTATCAGATGACACATCAACGAGAACGAGTTCTTTGCAGTTCGAAAGGCTTTTAAAAAATGGCCATTATTCTTACTTGCAAAAAAGTTTATCTTAAAATTAGATAATACCAGTGTAAAGTCTTTTCTGAAAAATAAAATCGAATCAAAACCAGAAAATGCTAGATTTTTAAATGACAAGCTGCATGCTAATATTATGATATGATATTATCATAGTAAAATCTGATAAAAATGTTCTTGCAGATTTCTTAGCACGAGATGGAGGGACACATTGCTAGCGATATCCTCAAACGAGTGAGGAATCTCAAGGAAAACCTGGAGATCCTGGAACGAGACTTTGGGACACTCTGTCTCAATGCTGAGGTCGCAGGACAGCTTCAACGGGCAGATCAGGAACTTGTTACTGATCACATACGAGCATCCTTTCGGGACCATGAACGTTTGTTTGAAGTCTTGAAAGGGCCCATCCTCCAGGCCGCACCTCTAACGGTGTAAAAAGGAGTGTTTATAGAATGCGGCTCATCTAACCCGGAGGTAAGGGATTCAAGTACCCATGTCACGAGTGGTGCAGATGATGCATTCCTTGATGATGTACAAGCTGTAGCGAATGTTGAGGGTCAGGTGTCATCACAATATGAACCTTCAAGTCAACCCAGCACCTCTGTGGTAAAAGAGGGAGAGTTGAACCTTAGGCCAATGACTGGCACCTCTAGAGTTCAAACTAATGACGATTTAGTTTCTTCACCTATGTAGGATTACCAACGCACTTGGGAGAAACTAATAACCAGACGGGGTATTAACCCAGAAAAAACTATTGTTGATATCTCCGAAAAATATCCGAGGGTTTGGATGAAGCCAGGAAGCCATCCAAACGAAGTTCAAGAATTGTATAATTTTGGAGCTCTTGCATCGGTTTATACTGTTGCATTCAGGAAGCTAAGGATATAGAAAATTCTCCATAGTTTTTCGAGAATAAAAATTGTAGTCTCCAAGCTTTGTAATCTTTCGTCTTTCATAGATTGGTAATATTGTCTTTCTTCCTTTCTTTTGTAACCATTTATATTATTGTTCTATTTTTAGTTTATGTGTTCTTGAGTCAAGCCTCATCTTTATGAGAGGCTAAACAAGTCCGGCTTCTCCCAAATGGAGACGTTTTAACGTAATAGAAATTATAAGTATTTCCATAATAAAACGAAGGCTGTTGCAGATCTGTCTCCCAGATTTTTTTAAATCTTTCTTATATCTTGATTATATCTTACGCCCTAAGGTAGGAAACAAATTAGGGCTGTGCTGTGCGGTTTCTGAAGGAGTCGGATAACTGGAAGACTAACCTCGCATGAGGGCTGAGGTTGGATGGTGAGAAGCCATTCGTAAAACAGTCTGGAGGTAGTAAGTTTTCGGCTGGTGACTTTGCAACCCACATCACCCGGTGCCGTTATGGTCAAAATGGTATATTTCAGTTTGTTAAAAATTTATTGTAATATGGAAGCATGATAGACCTATTATTTATTTTCATTTGTTCTTTGTATAAGAGAATTTTAGGGCTAAAAAATCATCATGAACTGTGAGATCTTTGCAAAAGTATGCTCTTGGGTTCTCTCAAGATGACAGAAATTGAAGGATCTCATGTTTATTAAGGCCCCTGCATTACTTACCCTTATTAGGAATTGTTTATTACTAAAAATGGGATTTTGGGTGTTTTTGTAATAATTCTAAAAGCTTTAAGGAGTTTTATGCAATTAAAGTAATGGCTTTTATGTCTTTTGAGGTTGGTAGGGAGTTGGAATAAAGAAAAAAATATAGAAGGTAGTTTATAAATAATCTTTGATTAAGAGAGAAATGTTAAAATTATATTTGGGTAGAGGGATTTTAAGTGAGTTTATCTAATTATAAACATCCATTAATTCTTATTCACTCAATTTGGTAATCTAGAATTAAATAGGGAAAAAATCAGGCTGGTACATTATGATTGAAATTTGTTGAAGCTAGTCTAAGAAAAAAACATTAAACTATTTAGGTCCACTTTGGGCCAAAAATACATATATACCCTTACTACTGTTAAACCAAAGGCGGCAAACCCTTCTCTTCCGATTTGCAACGTCCATTTGATTACATTCACTCTGACACAATTCTAATTCTCTCACTTCGAATTTACATCGATTTGGAATTCGTTTTTAAAACTTTTCGATTTTAATACCAAAGTCTCTACCATCCAACACAATCCAACTATACTTCCTTTAAGATTCAAAAAACCCAATTTTCGTAATCTGTAAGACGATAATACATGGCTCCAAAGGCGCTCAAAAATTTGCAGAAAGTGGCTGAGAAGAGGAAGACGAATCGACGCACGCGTGTAACAAAACATGGTATGTATAACGTTTTTCGAATTCTTGCTCTGATACCACTTGTTAGGATCGGGGTAGTGTTTAGAAGGGGGGGGGGGGGGTTGAATAAACACTAGATACAATTTCGATTTCTTTTCTGGTTAACAGTAAACTGTTAAGTATTACAGTTGCTTCTACAAAACTTGTGAGGAATAAAACTGAAGTAATAAAGCAATAAACAAATAACAAGAGAGTTGTTTCTGGAAGTTCGAAGCACAACGCTTCTACGTCTCCCCTTCTTCCTTTGCAGGAAGGATTCACTAGAAGACTTGGTTTACACTTTTACAGTATACAACCTTCTTAGGCACTAACACACTTGGCCTAAACTCCTAGCAATCACACACTTCTTAACTTTTTGGTTACAATGGATTCTATGACACTCTTTACAGAATACACTTTCTAGCTTTGAGAGTTTTTGAGCAGCAGACTTCAATTGAAGATAATCTGTCACAGATTCAGTTTTGCTGTTTGTCTGCTCTTAGCTGAACGTTTGGAATAACAGTCGTATGACTTTCTTGTTTCCTTTGAAGTATATGTCTTAGTTGAAAATCGCTCAGCACCTCTTCATTCTCTGCTTGGATGTATTTATAGGTTTGGATGTCCAACGGTAGCCTTTCTGTATATGGAATAGATTAGCTTTCCAATTTCATATTGTCTTCTTTCCTATTTTGTAAAGCAACCGCTCTTTTCACTCTGACGGTAATGGTGGCGGAGATATAGCAGGGTGCGCCGCTCTGTTGTACCTTTGTCAGAGAATGTTGTACTGATTTTATCTCGTTGCTTAGTGCTCTAACTGGAAGCTCAGACTTCTGCTGGTTTTCTTTGTTCAACTGGTCGTTCATCCTCTTATGACCAGTTGATGTCCTTGTATAGTGAGAGACTATTCAGTTGATAGTTGTCCAGTAGATGTCCATCCAGTTTAAGTTTATCCAGTTGATAGCTTGCACGGTTGATGTCTTCATCCGGTTGATGTCTTCACCGGTTGATGTCTTCACCCGGTTGATGTCTTATCCAGTTGATGACTTCATCCGGTTGATGTCTTCATCCGGTTGATGTCTTCACCCGGTTGATGTCTTCACCAGTTGATGACTTCATCCGGTTGATGTCTTCATCCGGTTGATGTCTTCACCCGGTTGATGTCTTCACCCGGTTGATGTCTTATCCAGTTTGTAGGCATCCAGTTTATGTCTTCACCAGGTAGGAGTCTTTATCCAGTTGATGACTTCATCCGGTTGGTGACTTCATCCGGTTGATGTCTTATCCAGTTTGTAATTACAAACTTAGAAATCGTTTTCCCAACACACCGCAATGGAAACAGTTCCCTTCCTTTGCTATCCCTCCCTTTGGCTTTAGTGCAGAAGACTTTGGCTTAGATTTAGCAAAGACCTTCTTTGCTTTCTTGTTGCCTTTAGCTTTGGCCCTTCATTTGCCCTTATTCACAATAAGGACATTTGTGGCTTTAGTCTTCTTAGTATTTGCTTCATATGTTCTCAACATACCAAGCAACTGTGGTAGAGTCTTTTCCATATCAGTCATATTGTAATTTACTACAAATTGACTGAAGCTCTCAGGCAACGATTGCAAGACCACATCGGTGGCCAACTCTTGGTCCAATGGAAAACCTAGCTTGTCCAGATTCTCAATGTACCCAATCATCTTGAGCACATGAGTTCCAACTAGGCTTCCCTCTACCATCCTGCACTGGAATAACGCTTTAGAGACGTCATACCTCTCTTGTCTAGCTTGCTGTTGGTACAACTGCTTTAAGTGTTCGATCATATCGAACGCCTCCATTTCCTCATGTTGCTTCTGAAGCTCAGAGTTCATGGTTGCAAGCATGCGGCACCCAACATCAAGTGCGTCACTCTGATGCTTCTTGTAAGCATCTTTTTCAGCTCTTGTAGCTGTTAGGGGAGGTTCCTCAGTGGGCAAGGGTTCCTCTAGGACATATTGTTTCTTTTCTTGTTTGAGGACTATCCTCAAGTTCCTATGCCAGTCTAGGAAATTCGTCCCATTTAATTTGTCCTTCTCAAGGACCGATCGCAGTGATAAAGTGCTAGTAACGTTGTTAGTTGCCATGGATATCTACAATATAAATATGCAAAACATGCACCAGTTATAATTTACATGCACCAGTTATCATTACATGCACCAGTTATGATTTACATACACCAGTTATGATTTAAATGCACCAATTATGATTTACATGCACCAGTTATGATTTTAATGCACCAGTTATAACTTACATGCACCAGTTATGATTTACATGCACCAGTTATGATTTTGAACCAGTTATGATTTACATGCACCAGTAATGATTTACATGCACCAGTTAACATTTACATGCACCAGTTATCATTTACATGCATCAGTTATGATTTACATGCACCAGTAATGATTTACATGAACCAGTTATGATTTTGCACCAGTTATCACTCACATGCACAAGTTATCATTTACATGTACCAGTTATGATTTACATGCACCAGTTATGATTTTGAACCAGTTATGATTTACATGCACCAGTAATGATTTACATGCAGCAGTTATCATTTACATGCACCAGTTATCATTAACATGCATCAGTTATGATTTACATGCACCAGTAATGATTTACATGAACCAGTTATGATTTTGCATCAGTTATCACTTACATGCACCAGTTATGATTTACATACACCAGTTATGATTTACATGCACCAGTTATGATTTTGAACCAGTTATGATTTACATGCACCAGTAATGATTTACATGCACCCGTTATCATTTACATGCAGCAGTTATCACTTACATGCACCAGTTATCATTTACATGCACCAGTTATCATTTACATGCACAGATATATAATTTACATGCACCAGTTATAATTTATATGCACCAGTAATAATTTAGATGCACCAGTTATGATTTACATGCACCAGTAATGATTTACATGCACCAGTTATAATTTACATGCACAAGTTATGATTTACATGCACCAGTAATGATTTACATGCACCAGTTATCATTTACATGCATCAGTTATGATTTACATGCACCAGTAATTATTTACATGAACCAATATTACATGCACCAGTTATCATTTACATGCACCAGTTATCATTTACATGCACCAGTTATCATTTACATGCACCAGTTATATAATTTACATGCACCAATTATATAATTTAGATGCACCAATTAAAATTACATAATTACATGCAACAGTTATGATTTAAATTCCCCATTATGATTTAATGCACCACTTACGAATTCACGGTTTAGATCCTTCAATTCAGTTGAGCTTAGCTTTTTTGTACAAATCTACGAGATTCCATTTCATGAATCTGGGGAACAGATTCGCATCCACTGGATCAATTATCTTCGTTTTCTCGCATAGACAATACTATAAAAAAATGTTAGTCAATGTTATTAACAAACCAGGGACATTAATTGCAAAAACAAAATTTGTACGCAACGTACCGGTATCAACGGAATACAACCAGAATGTTTTTCATTGTTGGATTCTATTAGGCTGCTCAATAAATTGTTTAAAATGTGTTCCGACCAATTGAGGGTGCATATTCTGTCCATATCATCCACAAGTGCCGCATAACCCCAATTCAGGTTTGAAGATTTTGTAGCAATGAAGAACGTTGAAAGTATGTACAAAACAACCAAACGAGAAACATCATTGACATCTGTAATATACTGGCTTCCCACCTTAGAAATCAATTTCTTGTAAATTGAGCTCTTGCTCATTCTGAAATCCCGTAATTTCTCTTTCTCGGGGAAGCATCTAGTTAGGAATGTTGTACATGGGTAGTCTACCATATGCGTGTCAATGTCCTTGTTTCCATATCTTATTCCAAAAATTACTCGAACATCACTCGTAGTAATGGTCATTCTATGCTCCCCAAGATGGAATCCTTTAGATTCCTTGTGGAAACAATCTATTATTTTCTTGATTGCCACATCCTGTTTCTTGCAATGATTCAATTCCACCATGTTGGCTTGAATAGCATTAACCATATGCCAAAAGGGCGTACGCTGCAACAATTGTAAATGTTCATCTCTGAGTTCAATTTTTTTCAGATCACTCACTACTGTCTGCATGTTAGATCTGTATAATGAAGTCTTAGGCGATATTTTGCTACTTTCTTCCTCTGTTGGCGAGGATTCAATTGGTGCTGTAATGAAACAAATATGAGTGACATTAAATTAAACATTTCACACAATATCAATTTTGTTCATCATTACAAGCCCTAGTTGGGGGAAAAAACCGAATCAATACAGAAATCTCATTACAAACCTGAATATTTCAAGAATATACATAACATGTTTACAGAACTCAGTAGAAAAACTGGTGCATGTAATTCATAAATGGTGCATGTAAATGATAACTGGTGCCTGTAAGTGATAACTGGTTCAAATTCATAACTGGTGCATGTAAATCATAACTGGTGCATGTAAATCATAACTGGTGCATGTAAATCATAACTGGTGCATGTAAGTGATAACTGGTGCAAAATCATAACTGGTGCATGTAAATCATAACTGATGCATGTAAATGATAACTGGTGCATGTAAATGTTAACCGGTGCATGTAAATCATTACTGGTGCATGTAAATCATAATTGGTTCAAAATCATAACTGGTGCATGTAAATCATAACTGGTGCATGTAAATTATAACTGGTGCATTAAAATCATAACTGGTGCATGTAATAAATCATAACTGGTGCATGTAAATTATAACTGGTGCATTAAAATCATAACTGGTGCATGTAAATCATAACTGGTGCATACAATTATAACTGGTGCATGAAAGATAACTGTTGCATGATATATAGCTTGTGCATGAAATTTATAATTGGTGCTTGAAAATATAACTGGTGCACCAGATACTGGAAAACTTTTTACCACTGACAACTGAGGAAGCTGAACTCCTGCAACAAGATATTGAAAATAAAGAACCATCTGTGGCAGAACAACAAGAACATCGAGCTGTAAGTCTTAATGAAGAACCCGAATTTGACAAAAGAGAATATGAAGAAGAAGAAGTTGCATATTACCCTGATGCAACAATTGCTGAGGTACTGCTTGATCTTTCTGAACATTCCCGTGGCGAAAATTTATATGATGATGTTGACATGTCCAATGAGGATATGTTGGTTGAAGTGTTTGTTCAGAACGAGATGGAGATGCAACTCTTTAATGTTGCTGACAAAAGCTATGGTGATGAATTTTTGTTTGCTACTGATGGAGAAGGAGATGAATTTCATGAAGATGTGAATATGGCAAGTGAAGAACCAATGGATTCAACTCAAAATCCAGATTTTATACAATCCGCGGAATTAGCCACCCAACTCCAAGAAACAAAGCAGGAACTTATGAGAAGGGAAAATGAGTTAAAAGAGTTGCAGGTGAAATTCGACTCATTTGTTTCTGAGCACGATGTCCAATGGCTAGACAATGCAGAATTAAGAACACAACTGGAAGAAGCAAGAACAATTATCATGCTGAAAGAAGAAGAGCTGAAAGAATTGCATGCCAGAAATAACGAAGTTCTGAAACAAAAGGAGGAGCTCGACAACATCGTTGCACAGCTACATGCTCGAATCGAAAGTTTAAAAAAGGATAAGGAAGCAGTTGACAACGACCTGAGCAGCACAAAAACAGCTGCAATGATGTTGAGCGAAGAAAATTTAGAACTCGTGAAATTAAACGAGGCACAGACATCAATGGTGAAAAGAATTAAGAACAGATTGGACCGAATGGCCCATAAAGATAGTGACCATACGTACCCCTCCTTGAAAAGGGCTAGGAGGTCAACACAAAAAAGCTCTACTGTAAAAGAAAAAGATCAACAAAAAAAAGCCTGTAAAGATATAATAGCATTGCAAGACGATGATAATTTTGAGGTTGCAACACGCGTTAAAGACAATAAGGATGACGACCCTTTCAAGTTCAAACCACGAAATGTCATCTTCAAACGGTTGACCAAAGGAGAACAAGATTGGTTACTGAAATTCAACAATGATCATGGACAATGGTATGACTTGTTTTATTTTTTTAAAAAGTAAATTAATTCAACTAGATGAAACCAATAAATGTTGCAATTTATCATTGTGTGCAGTGGAGTGATTTGGCGAGACGATACGGCAGCAAAACAATTACCTGTTAAATATATTGGAGCCATACTTAACGGACTTTCAATTCCTAACGATGTAAACGGTTTATTAAAAGAGTTGTTCACTTGTCTATTTTCTTGATATTCAATTAACTCATTGAAAAATGTCTGATCACACCTTTCAGATTGTTGACTGCTGGAGCATCCTTATTGATAGGCTGATTGAGAAAAACGGGCAAAAGAAGACTTACTACGTTTTTGATTGCTTGTCTTGGGTAATAAAACACAAGTTATTAATTTTAATTTCTTATAAAAATCATGTTTATTAAATTTGTTCGTGCTGCTTGACAGCATACGTTGCAAGGAGATCACGAGAGATATATTGCGAAGAGGCAGCAAAACACCAAATAAATGACAAGATTGCCCAAGCCATGGAATATGGATTCCTTATTTTTCCTATAAACACATGTGGCCGTGAGGATCCATCGGTGACTACTGGCTACCATTGGACATTGCTCGTATTTGACTTGCAAGAATCGAAGTGGACACACTACAACTCAATAAGGCCACGCAGGGAAGATGAAACTGATCACTACTTCGAGAAGGCCAAAATACTGGTAATTTGCGTTACATTTTAAGAGTTATTTTCTAAATTTTTATAAGTATGCTGACAAAAGAATTTGAACTCGTACCCAATTTACAGAAAGAATATATCGAAGAAGCTATGCATAGAGTGATTGAGGATGACCCTATATCAAAGGGTATACAATATACTCCTAGTGAAAAAATATTTCAAATTGAGTCATATATTGAAGCTGCACAACAGAAATCTAGGTCCGTCGACTGTGGTGTCTTCGTTTGCATGAACAAGGAAAAGATTATGAGAGGACAGCCGGTGTAATGATTTACAAAATTACAGGGTAAAGATGGCAAAGATGATTATTCATGATGCAAAATTGTTACAAAAATGATAAACAGAAGCTTTAGCCTGTGTAAAATAATAGATGAAATACAGTTGAAAAAAACACACCTGGTGCATTTAAATTATAACTGGTGCATCTAATTGTAAATGGTGCATGTAAATTATTACTGGTGCTTGTAAATTTCGACTGGTCCGTGTAAATCATAACTGGTGCATGTAAATCATCACTGGTGCATGTAAATTGTAACTGGTGCATGTAATTATAATTGGTGCATGTAAATCATAACTGATGCGTCTAATTTTAACTGGTGCATGTAGTTATAACTGGTGCATGTAAATCATTACTGGTGCATCTAATTTTAATTGTTGCATGTAATTACAACTGGTGCATGTAAATCATAACTGGTGCATGTAAATCATAACTGGTGCGTGTAAATTATAACTGGTGCATGAAAATGATAACTGGTGCATGTAAATATAACTGTTGCCTGAAAATCATAACTGGTGCATGTAAATCATAACTGGTGCATGTTCGTTATAACTGGTGCATGTAAATCATATCTGGTGCATAAAATTGATAACCGGTGCATGTAAATTATAACTGGTGCATGTTATTATAATTGGTGCCTTAAAATATAACTGGTGCATGTAAATCATAACTGGTGCATGTAAATCATAACTTTTGCATGTAGTTATAACTGGGGCATGTACATAATAACTGGTGCATGTAAAGTATAACTGGTGCATGTAAATGATAACTGGTGCATGTACATAATAACTGGTGCATGTAAATTATAACTGGTGCATGTAAATGATAACTGGTGCATTAAAATATAACTGGTGCATATAAATCATAACTGGTGCATGTTAGTTATAACTGGTGCATGTAAATAATAACTGGTGCATATAAATGATAACTGGTGCATCTAATTTTAATTATTGCAGGTAATTACAACTGGTACATGTAAATCATAACTTGCTGGATGTAAATTATAACTGGTGCATGAAAATGATAACTGGTGCATGTAAAATATAACTGGTGCATGTAAATAATAACTGGTGCATATAAATGATAACTGGTGCATCTAATATTAATTGTTTCATGTAATTACAACTGGTGCATGTAAATCATAAATGGTGCATGTAAATCATAACTGGTGCATGTAAATCTTAAATGGTGCATGTAAATTATAACTGGTGCATGTAAATTATAACTCGTGCATGAAAATGATAACTGGTGCATGTAAAAATATAACTGGTGCATGTAAATCATTACTGGTGCATGTACATAACTTGTGCATGTTAGTCATAACTGGTGCATGAAAATATGACTGTTGCCTGAAAATCATAACTGGTGCACGTAAATTATAATTGGTGCATGTAGTTATAACTTGTGCATTAAAATATAACTGGTGCATGTAAATCATAACTGGTGCATGTAAATTATAAATGGTGCATGTAAATTATAACTGGTGCATGTAAATGAAAACTGGTGCATGTAAATCATAACTGGTGCATGTAAATAATAACTTTTGCATGTATTTATAACTGGTGCATGTAAATAATAACTGGTGCATGTAAATTATAACTGGTGCATTTAAATCATAACTGGTGCATGTAAATCATAACTGGTGCATTTAAATCATAACTGGTGCATGTAAATCATAACTTGTGCATGTAAATCATAACTGCTGCATGTTAGTTATAACTGGTGAATGTTAGTTTTATAATTGGTGCATGTAACTAACTGGTGCATGTCAATCATAACTGTTGCATGTACATCATAACTGGTGCATGAAGTTATAACTGGTGCATGTAAATTATAACTGGTGCATGTAAATGATAACTGATGCATGTAAATCATAACTGGTGCATGTAAATGATAGCTGGTGCATGTAAATCATAACTGGTGCATGTAAATGATAACTGGTGAATGTAAATTATAACTATTGCCTTAAATTATAACTTTTGCATGTAAATCATATTGTATTTATAATACGCCTGGTGCATGTGTATTATAACTGGTACATGAAAATTAATCGCTGCACAAAACAATTTACATTTATAACTGATACACAATCATTTGTTAAAAATTACATTTGCGTATTTTTTTCTTTTTTTCGAAAATCAGCAAATAGGCTCTTTACAAGTTTTTTTTTATTGTGCCCATGTTTGTTACAACGACTAAAACGGAACTGTCTAATGTTTTCCCCTTTAGATCGAATTCTTCTCTTCTTTGGACGACCTGGTTGCCTTTTTGTTTACGGTGGGAAAACATTTGTTTCCATACCATCAAAGGAACATTACCTTTGGTATGTCTTGGAACGGGTAAAATGACTCCTTCATAGCATAGCCTGTACGTACTAACATGGAAATATTTGTCAACTACTTCATCTATTTGCACTTTATTCCTCATGAATACATCAATAGCTTGAGGACATGGGAATCATCCAACTGCCACTTGTAGCATGAACATGTTTGATTGTCAAGGCGAACAGTAACTGCAGGGCGGGAAAACACTTCACATTCCAAGCACGACCTTCATTTACATAAGATGTCCATTTCTTTCCCATCCGAGCACACAACACCCCACTCCATTTGCATGCCAGTAATCTTCTATCAGAAAACAAACACATCAACTTAACTCTAATACAGTCAACCATAACCATATGGGTAATAGGAAGACCCCTTGCATCTAAGATCCATGAATTGAAGGACTCCGCTGCATTTGAGTACATCTCTCCATATCTCATCCCAGTAGAATATGCATTTGTCCACTTATCCAATGAAAGTCCCTGCAAAAAATATTCCATATTTTGTCCGCCTTCTCGTTTTAAAATAGTGAGTTTCTCATTAAAAATTGACACCGTCGGGGAATATGCACATTCATACAGCAGGAAACATAACCTCTCACGAAAATTGTTTGAAAAGTGTTTGCCAGAATATCTGTCACGCAAGTTGCACTTTAAATGGTATA
Organism: Haberlea rhodopensis; assembly: GCA_907163345.1. NCBI lineage: Eukaryota > Viridiplantae > Streptophyta > Magnoliopsida > Lamiales > Gesneriaceae > Haberlea > Haberlea rhodopensis. The sequence goes on along the minus strand of CAJQUN010000044.1, from coordinate 1,664,931 downwards.
AACAAAAAAAGTGTTTTAGAGAAGCTCCAAAAACAACTGGCAACGCCTCCATCAAACCGACATTACGATCAGATATATATACAACATCTTCCCCGTTATCTAAAATATTAGTCAAACAAGATAAAAACCAACGCCAATTATCATAGTTCTCAGAGTCAACTATAGCAAAAGCCAACGGGAACAAGCCTACGAGATAAAACCATAAGTTATAACTGGTACATGACATTGGTATTAATAAATGGTGCATGTTAATCATAACTGATGCATGTAATTATAAATGATGCATCATAATCATAGCTGGTGCATGTAAATTATAACTGGTGCATGTAATCATAACTGATGCATTTTAACTGGTGCATGTAAATAATAACTGGTGCATCTAATTGTAACTGTGCATCTAATTGTAACTGGTGCATCTAAATTATAACTGGTGCATGTAATTTAACTGGTGCATGTAAATTATAATTGATGCTTGTAAATGTTAAATGGTGCATTTAATTATAACTGGTGCATCCTAATCATGAATGGTCCATGTAATTATAGTTGGTGCATGTAACTGTTAACTGATGCATGTAAATTATAACTGGTGCATGTAATCATACCTGATGCGTTTAAATTATAACTGATGCATGTAAATTATATAATTGGTGCATGTAAATTATATAACTGGTGCATGTAAATTATAACTGGTGCATGTAATTATCACTGGTGCATGTGAATCATAACTGGTGCATGGAAATGATAACTGGTGCATGTAATTATGTAACTGTAATTGGTGCATCTAAATTATAACTGGTGCATGTAAATTATATACCTGTGCATGTAAATCATAACTGGTGCATGCAAATGATAATTGGTGCATGTAAATGATAACTGGTGCAAAATCATAATTGGTGCATGTAAATCATAACTGGTGCATGTAAATCATTACTGGTGCATGTAAATCATAACTGGTGCATGTAAATTATAACTGGTGCATCTAAATAATAACTGGTGCATGTAAATCATAAATGGTACATGTAAATCATAACTGGTGCATGTAATTTTGTAACTGTAATTGGTGCATCTAAATTATAACTGGTGCATCTAAATTATATACATGTGCATGTAAATCATAACTGTGCATGTAAATGATAACTGATGCATGTAAATGATAACTGGTGCATGTAAGTGATAACTGGTGCAAAATCATAACTGGTGCATGTAAATGATAACTGGTTCATGTAAATCATAATTGGTGCATGTAAATCATAACTGGTGCATGTAAGTGATAACTGGTGCAAAATCATAACTGGTTCATGTAAATCATTACTGGTGCATGTAAATCATAACTGATGCATGTAAATGATAACTGATGCATGTAAATCATTACTGGTGCATGTAAATCATAACTGGTTCAAAATCATAACTGGTGCATGTAAATCATAACTGGTGCATGTAAATCATAACTGGTGCATGTAAGTGATAACTGGTGCATGTAAATTATAAATGGTGCATGTAAATTATAACTGGTGCATGTAATTCATAACTGGTGCATGTAAATCATAACTGGTGCATGCAATTACAACTGGTGCATGTAAATCATAACTGATGCATGTAAATCATAAGTGCTGCATGTAATTATAACTGGTGCATGTAAATCATAACTGGTGCATGTTATTATAACTGGTGCATGTAAATCACAACTGGTGCATGTAAATAATAATTGGTGCATGTAAATCACAACTGGTGCAATTTAAAACAGTCAATTTATCTTGATTCCCATCCTTAGCCGTAGCAGACAGAAGGGTGCCCTTGAATCTGGATTTCAGAAACGTTCCATCAAGGAATAACATTTGACGACAAAATTTAAAACCGTCAATACTAGCACGGAACGAAACAAACAAACGGGAAAATCGGTTGTTGTCGTCAACTTCAAGCTTTACAAAACTTCCAACATTTATCGTTCTCACCGAGTGAACGTATGAATTCAGTTCTTGGAACGACTCATCATAATTTCCAAAAGCAATAGATCTAGTTTCTCAACACTTCTCCATGCTTTATTGTACGTTATATCCAAGCCGTAATCTCTCTTCATTAACTCACATACATCGATTGCAGAGAAGGTTGGATTTGAGAACACTCGTTCCGCAATAATTTCAGATATCAGAACTGAACTCATCCTTTTTTATTGTTCTTCATCACTCTCAGCCCACATGTGTGCATGTTTTGCAATTTTCTTATGGAGAAAGACCTATCTATTCTTGATACACTAGCATTCACAAACCAACCACAGCCCTCATCATGTTTTGTAGCACACTCGGCAATTACCCTATCCTTATTGTTTTTTACATAGTTGAAATAAAACCCAACCTCAACCGAATATTTACTTAATTCACAGCGAAACTCTTCTACACCACCACTAAACTGTTGCCCAACCCTACTAATATTTGATGCCCAACTAGAACACAACAACAACTTCTCTTTGCCTTTAGAATTACACATTTGAAGGTCAGAATCATATCCTGCAGATGAGTTACATCATGTGCACGTAATTCACTTACATCACTATTTTGCCTAGTATCTCCGAGCACATCTGTCTCGCATGCACCACCACAATGAAACGGCACAGTGCCACCACCATCGACAGTCTGCCAATTCATACTTCCCGAAGAAACTCCATGATATGCATTTGTTTCATCATAAACATCAGTTGTCACCAAATGAACATCTATAATCTTACACAGAATAAACATATTTCTCATATCATCATCATTACTCAAACAACATTTAGGATGTCCAGGTACAGAATATTTTAAAGTCATTGCATCAGAGTTGTAATCAAACCATTTACCGATTGCAATAGATTTAACTCACTGTATGAAAATGTGGGATTCACATTCAAAACTTGCGTTTCATCTCTACATTTCAATAGAATCATAAATCCAAGATCCATCGTAACATATACGAAAGCAAAAAAATTCACAAAAGTATAAAATACCTTCTGTGACTTCTCTAAATCGATTAACAGGAACGAAAACCAGACACGAATCGTAAATGCCTCGCTAAAACGATTCGATTGAAATTATAATCGATGTTTTTACTTGGAGAAACGATCGAACATGAACTCAAAGTTTCCCAATGCGCAGCCAAATAAAATTTCAAACTGTTCCATTAGATTTTAGGGTTTTCTCCTAAAAGGGTATTTTTGGTATGAAAATAAACATTTTAAAATCATAAATTTGAAAAGTGGACTTAAGTGAGAATATATTTTTCCACCATGCATTTATTTGCACACTTTTTTAAAATGGAGATTTATAAAAAAACTTGTTTGGTAAGTACACCTAAACCTAAATTTCCCAATTAAATATTTTACAAAATTATATTCATGACATATATTTTGTTCGTCCAATTTATTATAGCTGTCTATACACAATTCGTTCGGATTGTTTATCGATTTTAAATAGGTACACATTCCATTTTTCTGACAATTCACCATATGAAAATTAATGCATGCGACCTTGCTGACTCGATAAATAACAATCTAGTGAAAGATTATTGCATCGGGATAAACAGCTTTGGCTTTGAACCTTTCGTAGTGAAATATAATATGATTACTTGGAAATAAGTGACAATGATGTCTTAAATTATTCGTCATTTTGTGTAAACTAAGACAAATATGCTCACACGATAAACTTGTTCTCATGGTTATACCTTTTCAGCCATTGACAACATTTGATTTTATAAGTGTTTTTCATCTTTGAAACAATCCCACTTTGCACTTATGCACGTGATCTCCTATCCCGCTTCAACATACTTATTTGTATGTCTAACGAATCACTAAATGTATAAACCAAGCCTCATACCCTTGTGCATGCAACACCTCATACCATATGAATGGGTAGGAGATTTCTCTAAGATTTTTCTCCAATCTTATAATTTAGTTATCCCTTCATAACCTAGATCTTGAGATCTCCATGAAACTAGATTGTGTATCTATTATGATATTTAATTTTGGGGTTTTAGTTCCATTTCGCTTGATAGGAAACATTATTTGATCCCTCGATAAATCTTTCATTAACGGATCCATGAGATTCTCCTTTGATTTTACATAATCAATGGAGATAATGTCACTAGGTATCAATTGTAGTATGTTATCATATCTCAACATATGTATCAAGATTTACCATCATGCATGCAACGTCATTTAGAATATACTTGGCTCCCCCAACAAGTTTTGGTGTGTTCCATCCAATATTCAACAACATAGTGTTCATTTCGAAAAAGCTCTATTGTCCTCTTCAATTCGTAATCAAATGATTAAGTTTTCAAGAATAATCTACTTGTTTTATTGCTTGAGATATTTCTTGAAGTCTTTCTATAGCGGAGATAATTTTTCAATTGTAGTCGCCATTTCAAATGATTCACTAAGACTCATTCATCTACATATATTTCTTGTGTGATCCCTTTGAGTTTTTTCCTTTGGGTCATGATAGTTTTGGAATCAACCATTTTATATTCAAAATCGTCAAACTATGGTTTTTTCAATATGTCATTCTCGCATTATATCTCATGTCAAGTAACTCTCATAATTATTTTGTCGTTCCGACTTGATTATACACATTATATAGTACATTTGTCAAGACCATTCAAAATATATTTTTTGCACAAAGAATCATCGTGATTCCTGCATCAACGACCACTCTCTTTTTGGAATCCTTTTCTCCTTCGCCGACTTTGTGGGGACGACTTCTTTTAAGAATTTTGACAAACCGATTGTATCATACATAATTGGCCACTTCGACAACTCGATGTTAGTAGTGCATTCCTTTATGGCAATATTGCTGAGGAAGTTTACATGGCTCAGCATGCGGGCTTCGTTGATCCAGTCATCCCCACCATTTTTGTCATCTTCGAAATCACTTATGGTATTTCAAAAAAAGTCCACTTTATGATCTCAAACAAGCCCCTAAGGCTTTGTACACATCCCTCAGTTGCAGTCTACTCTCTATGGGCTTCATACAGACACAAGCCTCTTTTTTTGTTCTTCATCGTGGCTCAATGGTGTTATATCTTTTAGTCTATGATGATATCATTATTAGAGACAATGCCGTATCCATGCTTTCTCATATTACCACCAATCTTTACGCTCAGTTTGCTGTGTAGGACTTATGTACTCTAACCCACTTTTTGGGCATTGAGGTTTTTCAGTGTCGAGAAGGTTTGTTTATATCTCAACATAAGTATAACATTGACATTCTTAGACGTCATAAAATGGACGGTATGTAGCCTCTCACCACCCCCATGGCTGCAAATCCACTTCGTTGTCTAGGTCCTCTTTGGTTGATGTTACCACGCATGACTTAGCGCACGACTAAGCCTGATGAGGCATGTTGGGTTGCGCTCAACACATCTTGCGTTAACTCAAGGGTACTCTATCACATTGGATTTTGCTTCATCGTAATGTGTCCTTTGAACTTCGTGCATTCTCAGATGATGATTATGGTGGAGATTCTATAACTGGCACATCTACTTCTGCCTACATTATATTTCTGGGTTCAAATCCCATCTCTTGGAGCTCTAGGAAACAACGTGGGGTGTCTTGCTCCTCTACTGAATCTGAATATCGTGCCTTAGCTTGCACGTCTGCTAAGTACGTTGAATGCAAAACATGTTTCTTGAGATTGATTATCCATTGTGACATGAAGCACATCTCAGTTGGTCTACATTATGTCCGTGATCTAGTGAGAAAGGGCCTATTGGCAGTTACTTATGTGAATACTCTTGCTCAGCTAACATATATTCTAACAAACCTTTACCTTGTTCTCGTTTCAATCTCCGAGGTCCAAAATTTTCATTGATGCCGAAATGTCTATTTTGTGGGGGCGTATTAGATAAAGAGACGATTGTGTCAAATCTTCTCCTAGTTACTTAGTCAAATATTACTTTCCCTTTTGTAAATATCACGATCTTAACTTTCGCAATTATCGTGATTCTTGTATTATTATCTTACTTTTACATTTATATTTAAAGGAAAGTGATAATGAAAATTATTTAGCAAATCATAATCTTATAGTTAGTTACACATATAATTACAATTGATGAATAACATAAAGAAGTAAAGGAAAATAGAGACAATTTATGCATTTTGTAAACACTATGAATGACATTATTTTCTTGAATTTGCTATCTTTTTCACCCGCTCTTGAGGAAAGTGGCTTTCTCGAACAAGCTCCCTAATCCCCATCAGTAGCTTCCATTAGCCCTAGGCCATAGAATGGATGCATGCTTGAAAAGAATACAAATGCTGTCATTCTTATGTGTAGATTAATAGTTTGGACGTGGGAGATGGAACCTTTGGAGGAAGGGATTGTTGAGATCATGAGGATTTCGGGTCTTAGTCTAAGTCACATAATCCTCTGACCTCCCTCTACGTACTGACGCTTTGGTCGCAACCTGACTAACTGAGCGCGCATGCGCTGCTTTCTAAGATTTTATATTCACGCACTAAGATTTAATAATTCACGCACTAATGTTTACTAAGTCTTGTTAAACCATCTTAATTCTCTGAATTTTTTTATTATAAAAAAAAATTCCTACAATTTTTGGTTCAGATGAATTTTCATGGTTTCTAACTGCTTTAGGTTGGTAAGAAAATTTTATGACATGGCAACTAGATAAATTATTAAGTCACATAATCCTTCTACCTTCATCCACGCACTAGCGCTTCGATCGAATCTCGCGCTCCGGTCTTGCATGCGGCTTTTTAAGACGAGCTAAGTTTTAATAAGTCATAATTTAAGTTTTACAATATCACGACTTATTATTAAGCCTTCTTAGTTATCTGAAAGAAAAAGAAAGGGACAAGAAAAAGATTGAGAATTTGAATATCAGATTAGCAAACCCTCAATTAAATATTTTATTTGATATTATTGTCATATAAATTATTCTTTTGTTAAACCTTACTTCAAAAGATGACTTTTTAAATAATAATATTTTGTTAAAAACTACGCACCCACATCCACATTTGTCCACACATTAGACATGGCTTAGATCTTTATCGGACTTAGGTGTTAGTTCTAGTCGATTCATTTACATGTCGCCCTTGTACAATTCCCCAAACTATTTCGATTGTATTGGGGAGTATCCCGAGAATCTTACTACGTCTGCATGGTTGCTTTTTATTAATCTATATATATATATATATATATATATATATATATATATATATATATATATATATATATATTATTTTAATTATACGAAAAATAACTATCACCTTTTTGGCCGTATTAAAAATAATATTAAAATTTCTTAAGAAAAAGAGAATATTAATCCAATTTCATTATAAATTAAAAGGGAAAATTACATATTGGTGATGTTTTCAGAAAGTTAACTCAAATAAGTCTGACAAAAAAAAATGTTTACAAAAAACTATACATAGGAAAGAATTATATTCACATAAGTCCATTTTTTAAAGTGTTGGTTCGCAAATGTCTTTTTTAGTTCCCAAAATATCCTTATGTTATAAAAAACTCTAAACCAAATTTCAGATTAACTCTTTACGTCATCTATTTTCCCACTCTGCATGTATAACCTCCAATTTTCTGGCGATTCTCAGATCATTATTTTCTTCATCATCTTGTCGCCTCATCTCGTCGCCTCGACCTAAAAATTATTTGCTAAAATGTTATGCACATTAAATATGTTTGAATCGAAGTATCTAAATTGTTCGTAGCATTTGGAATCTTTTTGAATCGAAGAAGCCCTCGGACTACTCTGCACATATAATTTTCGGATCTACTCTGCACATTCCGTCATGTGTGTGTATACTGTGTGTCATGCCCCGAGACCGGAGCGCATGACACCGGCGTTGATTCCAAACAGTAATTCAAAATCAACAAGCCTAGTGTGCAGATCTATGATAAAAACCAGTCTATTTATTCCATAGAAAATAATAACCGTCTTTACAATTGATATTACAAAATACAATTGTCTCGGATTAAATCAAATATGCGGAAGCGTAAATAAAACTAATAAATTCTCGAAGGTTCTTCGTGGATCAACATCTCCAAAATTATTTTTGTAATTCGTCCTCGATCTCTTCTTTTCGTCTTTATCTGGGAGGGTAATGTGATGAGTGTTTGAGAAAAACACCCAGCAAGTAGAGGCCGATTGAACATAGTAAAAACACATAAATTTTCATAGCAGAAATCAATTTGAACATTTCTATATCAAATCCATAGATCTTGGCATATAATCACATTTCTTACACATAAACACACATCTTCCACATATTCACATAACGACTTATTGGATTCAAGAGGTGGCTCCCGTGGCATAGCACTTTGCTCTTAAGGATCAAGAGGTGACTCCCATGCATGTGGCACGCCCACATCATGTAGCACTTTGCCCCGCCGAATCAAGTGGTGACTCAATCAAGTGGTGACTCATACACATGTAGCACTTTGCTCCGCCAAGTCCTTCATTCATGATCATGTCACATTACGTGTTTAGATTTAAAAACATAATGCTCATGTTTGGTGTTCAATCGAGAGTTTAAATCATAAATAATATCTTGAAACGAAATGAAGTTGTAGCAAAAACCCACTTACTTGTTAAATAACCGAAGCATGCTAAGATGAGATCCGGATTGAGAAAATGGTGTGAATCTTCTCCTCTCTTCTTGAAGGTTTGGAAAATCAGTGTTGTGTATGTGAGAGGATTTTTTCGAAAATTTGATGATGATAGGATCACTTTTTCATTTCTTTATGGTATGATATATAATGGGTTTAATGTGGTGGAATGGTTTAATTAAGGTTCCTAAAATTTGGCCATTAGAGTCATGATTTGAGCCAACCAATGATTGAGTGTCATCAATGTAATGAATGGATGTTAATGTGTGACAATTAAGTGGGAATACAATTAGGAGTAAGGTGATTCAATGTAGGAGGATTTTAATTTGGATCCCTAAACTTTGGCCATATGATTGAATAAGATAGTTGAATGGTAATGTCATGATTTGATCATGCAATTAAATGGATACCAAGATTTGGGCATGGCACTTGAATGAGTCAATTAAATGAGGCAAAATGAATAAAGAATTTTGAGTGTTTAATGTAGGAGAATTATTTGACCAATACCAAAACTTATTGATCGCTTTTATTTTAAACAATTAATTCCAATCTAGCGATTTTAGACCGCAAGTGCACGGTGTCAAGTTTTAGTATAGATAGGAAGATACGGATTGTCGAACCCACAGGGACTAACAAGTAAGTACCAAATAAGAAACTTTTAACTATATTTAACCTACGAAAATTAATTAAATAATTAAACTACTAATTAATTAAAATTAACTACTAATCCAACCAAGTCAATCAAAAGAAACGAGAAAAATCCACAAGAAACGATTATCAAGGCGTCGGCTCACCAATGTAATTCCCTACAATTCTCGATTGAAAATTCAAATATTCCTAAGGTGACGAGTTCTCCGAATTTATCTAATATACTCTCTCGAGCTATATTAAACCTAATATCAAATTGCAGTAAGTCACTCTCGTGTACTTATTTAACAACTCAATATTGCATAAGATCCATGAAAACTCCTAGCTTTCAATTACTAGATATCTATGGCTATCACGCATGTATTTGACGTCATCTCTCGATCTCGGTCTGAAATCCATGGTATGAGTTATTAATTCAGTATCATAAAATCATCTCTCGATCTCAATTACGATACTAACATCATTCAAAGGTGATCAAACCTCTAAAAGCATGAAGAACATAAAACATACGCAAAGAACTATAAGAATTCAATCATTAAATCATCAAATCAAAGGTTCATAACAAAGGTTCGCCTAGCCTCGATAAATAAACTTAGTTCATACTCATAAATAAATACCAATACTCAAACATGTCTTGCAACAATCCAAGCATGATATAATCAAAATAAAACTAAACTAAAGTTTAAAAGTAAGAATAAACTCCCAGCGTCGACTCCGGTTGTAGATCCTCGCTCCTTCTCTTGCTTCCTTCTCGATCGTCACTTTAATCGCCTTGTTGGAGTTGTTCCAAAGTCATAGGGTAAAAGGTTGAAGGTAAGGGCTGGCCGTGTGAAGGTGACGTGAAGATTGTGAAGGAATTTCTCAAAAAGACGTATGAGGCTCTCACGTGAGTTTTTATGGTTCTGAAATCAAAAGATGAGGCGTCAGGTCGTGGAGGGATTTTGGTTCGGGCGTAGAAGGGTGGAGCCGTCCATCTCCTGTAGGGAGAAGCGTGAGGCTTTTTAAAGGGTGTGAAAGAGGCGTAAGTCCTCATTCTTCCTCCTATTGGCCCACTATCCTATCAAAATCTATTATTCTAAGAATCTCACGTGGATATTATGTGAATCAGCTGCCATTCCATATCTGATATGTTGTGATGATATGAATCTCCTCTCCTTGTGTAAATTGCTGGACGTCTCTTGTAATCTTTTCCCAGCCCATTAAAAATCCATAAAATAATCTCTTCCCTAAATAAAATAATCTCATATAATCTATGAGATATTGTCCCAATCTCCTTATTTTGTGCTCTCATATTCTCGTGCATCTCGATCTCAATTCTCTGCTATCACGTGAATTCCTTCCTTCAATTTAATATTTAATCTCCTATGTAATCTTTTGAGAAAATTTCCTTGTGAGATAAAATTTCCATGTTGAATTAGTCCTTGCCGCCACCGAAAATATGGAAACAAATCTTGACGATCGATCGGTGCTGAAATTTCTTCAATTCAAGATTTTTAACTCTTCTTCGGATGTGATGGCTTGAATGCGATAATTTCCACCATTTTCACCGCTAATTGGGATCTTTTAGACACATTCTCGCATTTTAACATAAATTCCTGAAACATGCAAAATAACACCAATAAATGTAATATCATTCAAGAATTAATGTAAAATACTACTCGAAAACGTCGAAATATAAGTGCAAAAATGACACTTATCAACTCCCCCAAACTTGTCACTTAATCGTCCTCGATTAAGCATTAAAATCATAAGGTAGAGTTCATTCTTGATATTTGAAACAATTATTTCATGACTTACTTTATTCTCAGAAATCTCATGCACATATACAAAAGTTGACAAGACATGTTTTCTCCTAATTCAAGCAACATATCTCAAATCGGAACGTGTGTATGCTATAGTCAATCTCAAGTTTCATGTACATATTCAAGATCAAATCATGTTAATCAACTCAAAGTCGAGATTATCATCAAGCACCCCATAAGCCTATTTTCAAACATCTTCTCCACTAATGATAGTTACTCCTTAGACTTGGATCAAAAGGACTTTTTAAGCTTGTAATGTAAGGCCTTTGGTGTTGGCTTCAAAGAGAAGATAGGATAAGCGCAAAGAAGAGAGTATAATCATTTACAGTTCAAATTTTTCGCACACATCGAGCTTCTCTTCTTTTTTTTTTATAGCCTTGGCCACTTTGGGTCTTATTTAGTCAATCTTTTTCTCAAGGCTTTTTATCTATCTTTTTCTTTTCTCATTCATCATTTTTGTTTTTCAATAAGCTCATCAAGATATAACAATTCAAGTGCATCGAATGATATTCATTATACTCCCTTAGGGTAAGGATAACTTTTTCATTTAGGCTCAAATAAGGGTAAGTATAATGAGTTTGCCAAGAATGTCGAATGGGGTCTAATTATATGCAATGCATATACCATTCTTTTTTCAATAAAGCTCAAATGGGACACTAGGGATTGATATGAATCATGGTAAGCTTGAAAGGCTCAAACGTTTCAAAGATCGCCTAGATCATTTCCAAGTCAAGTTTGTAACTATAAAATTTCGCCTCAAAGTGTCATCATCAAATTAGTTCTAGGATAACTCTAAGATGCTCAAGACAAATCATCAAGTTCACAACAATTATCACTATTCAAAACATGCAATCCACAAGATCATGACTCATTGTGCTCAATATATTCCTCATTCTTGACATGCTAACTCAAATTAGGATATTCATGTACAAGTCCAATAATCATCACAAATCAAGTTCATATGCATAGTGAGATCAAAATCCTCATTGAATAGTCACTACTATAATTCATTCTTTTCTCAAGTTTGAACTCATAAAAACAATTTTTTAGCTCATAATAATCGGACGATTCAAGTGTCATTTAAGCACACAACATGTGGTTAAAACAAGTAAAACATGCAAGCTACTACTCCCCCAAACTTAAATCAAACATTGCCCTCAATGTTTAAAAGAATCAAAAGGGAAACAGTGAACTCCCCTGATCAAGACGCTTGCATGAGGGTTGAGGAAGATTTGCTTTTGAAAGCTCCACTGTTGTAGGGGTTCATCGCTCCAACCAAGTACCTAGCAAGAGAAGAATGCAAATAAAATAGTCGACTCGGGAGATAGACAAACTAAATGCAAAAACTGAAAATAAAACAAAACTAAATAGCAAAAGGATACGCTTGGGTTGCCTCCCAAGAAGCGCTGATTTCTAGTCGTCAGCTTGACTATCAGAAGCAACCATCAAAGAGCGGCTGCCGCCCATAGTACGTATCGTATGATACCACTAATGGGTCTTGATTCAGTATGCCCTCAAGATTGGCATGATTGTAACAGTGTAGGCTCGTCGCTCCAACAACATTCGTCTTGAAGATGTAGGCATGGGAGAATGATTCTTGAGTCGGCTTTATCTCTTTCAGGATGTAGTACGGTGAAGTTGGCATCGATGGAAAATAAGGATCCACATATGGCATAGAACATGTCGCCATCGATGGGTGCATATCAAAGTTCTCAAAGATCTCATCCTCCAACATCACTCTTGGCTTGTCTTCCCATATGATCTCATCGGTTGACTTTTCCACTGTAGGCTCAAACACTTCAAGTGGCTCAACTTTCCTTGAATTTTCCAACTGAGTAGGATCATTCCCCCAAACTTGATTAGTTGAGTGATCATCATCATGTAACCAGGCCTGATTTGTAGATCTCGTCTCCTCCTCTCGGCAGCTCATTGAAATGGTTTCCACAAGGATTGCTAATTGCTGCTCTAGATGTCGTATAGAATTGGTCTGGTTTTCTAAACGTTGCTCAGTTGACGCCATGAATCTAAGTAACATATCCTCTGATTTAGCCATTACTTCTGCAGAACTATCTCTCTTCACTCTATGATGCTCAAATGGTTGGTGCATATCATTAGGGTAGTGAGGCTCCGGTGGGTATTGGTGACTACAACCTTGTAGTGAAGGATCACAATGCCAGTGGTAATCGAAGTCCGCCATATCATTGAATAGGTGCAACACACTGTCCTCATCTCTATCAACCAAGGGACTCCCAGTTACCAGTGCTCCACTGAATATCCATCCTCGTGTCTGTGCATCCAAACCTTTGAAGAAATATTGCAGAAGAGTATAGTTCGAAAAATTGTGATACCGGAATGTGTCTGCCAATTCATTGAATCTCCCCCACACTGCATAAAACGGCTCCGAATATTGTTGGGCAAATCTTGTGAAGACTTGTTGATGAAGCATCACAAGTACCTCGCAAGGAAAACAAATAAAACAATTAAAAATAATTTTTTTTTTAAAATATATACAAAGAAGAAAAAAAATGGTTAAATTACAGTCAAAGCTTCTAGCATGATATTACTAAAGTTAGTCCCCGGCAACGGCGCCAAAAACTTGATCGCTTTTATTTTAAACAATTAATTCCAATCTAGCGATTTTAGACCGCAAGTGCACGGTGTCAAGTTTTAGTATAGATAGGAAGATACGGATTGTCGAACCCACAGGGACTAACAAGTAAGTACCAAATAAGAAACTTTTAACTATATTTAACCTACGAAAATTAATTAAATAATTAAACTACTAATTAATTAAAATTAACTACTAATCCAACCAAGTCAATCAAAAGAAACGAGAAAAATCCACAAGAAACGATTATCAAGGCGTCGGCTCACCAATGTAATTCCCTACAATTCTCGATTGAAAATTCAAATATTCCTAAGGTGACGAGTTCTCCGAATTTATCTAATATACTCTCTCGAGCTATATTAAACCTAATATCAAATTGCAGTAAGTCACTCTCGTGTACTTATTTAACAACTCAATATTGCATAAGATCCATGAAAACTCCTAGCTTTCAATTACTAGATATCTATGGCTATCACGCATGTATTTGACGTCATCTCTCGATCTCGGTCTGAAATCCATGGTATGAGTTATTAATTCAGTATCATAAAATCATCTCTCGATCTCAATTACGATACTAACATCATTCAAAGGTGATCAAACCTCTAAAAGCATGAAGAACATAAAACATACGCAAAGAACTATAAGAATTCAATCATTAAATCATCAAATCAAAGGTTCATAACAAAGGTTCGCCTAGCCTCGATAAATAAACTTAGTTCATACTCATAAATAAATACCAATACTCAAACATGTCTTGCAACAATCCAATCATGATATAATCAAAATAAAACTAAACTAAAGTTTAAAAGTAAGAATAAACTCCCAGCGTCGACTCCGGTTGTAGATCCTCGCTCCTTCTCTTGCTTCCTTCTCGATCGTCACTTTAATCGCCTTGTTGGAGTTGTTCCAAAGTCATAGGGTAAAAGGTTGAAGGTAAGGGCTGGCCGTGTGAAGGTGACGTGAAGATTGTGAAGGAATTTCTCAAAAAGACGTATGAGGCTCTCACGTGAGTTTTTATGGTTCTGAAATCAAAAGATGAGGCGTCAGGTCGTGGAGGGATTTTGGTTCGGGCGTAGAAGGGTGGAGCCGTCCATCTCCTGTAGGGAGAAGCGTGAGGCTTTTTAAAGGGTGTGAAAGAGGCGTAAGTCCTCATTCTTCCTCCTATTGGCCCACTATCCTATCAAAATCTATTATTCTAAGAATCTCACGTGGATATTATGTGAATCAGCTGCCATTCCATATCTGATATGTTGTGATGATATGAATCTCCTCTCCTTGTGTAAATTGCTGGACGTCTCTTGTAATCTTTTCCCAGCCCATTAAAAATCCATAAAATAATCTCTTCCCTAAATAAAATAATCTCATATAATCTATGAGATATTGTCCCAATCTCCTTATTTTGTGCTCTCATATTCTCGTGCATCTCGATCTCAATTCTCTGCTATCACGTGAATTCCTTCCTTCAATTTAATATTTAATCTCCTATGTAATCTGTTGAGAAAATTTCCTTGTGAGATAAAATTTCCATGTTGAATTAGTCCTTGCCGCCACCGAAAATATGGAAACAAATCTTGACGATCGATCGGTGCTGAAATTTCTTCAATTCAAGATTTTTAACTCTTCTTCGGATGTGATGGCTTGAATGCGATAATTTCCACCATTTTCACCGCTAATTGGGATCTTTTAGACACATTCTCGCATTTTAACATAAATTCCTGAAACATGCAAAATAACACCAATAAATGTAATATCATTCAAGAATTAATGTAAAATACTACTCGAAAACGTCGAAATATAAGTGCAAAAATGACACTTATCACTTATGCACTTTAATGACATAATTTGAGCAAGGTACTAATTGTCATTAATTGAGATTTAATGGTGGCAAGACTTGGGTTGGGCGCTTAAATGTCATTGAATGACTAATGTCAAGGTCCATTGAATGGTTAACATGATTTGATGCAATGCAAATTTTTCGGGTCTTCACATCCCTCCCACCTTATTGGATGTTTCGTCCTTGAAACTTGAGTCGGCTTGATCTTGATGAGACATTTATATTTCTCTCGCATCTTTTCTTCCGGTTCCCAAGTGACATCTTTCTAATATGGTTTGACCTTTGGACTTGGAGTATGGAATGGTCTTTCATCTCATTACTTGATCCTCTGTGTCCACTTTTCAGATTGGTATTTCATCATACTTCATAGTTTCATTCATGTTTCCTTCGACAACTGAAGGTTCTGCTTCGAGCATATGGTTCAGGTCTGCAATGTATCTCCTAAGCTGTGGAAAATATTATGATTTTGGGATAGGTTTCGAACGAGCGCTATTTTGATTCTGATGTGACCGTTAAGTAAATCACTTAGGGCAAAAAGTTTGATCCAAATTCGTAATGAAGTCTGAGGCTAAAACACATAGCATATCCTTGAGGGTATGAGTTTTTCCTTTCAGTCCGACCATCGATTTGTGAGTAATATATGGTACTTAGATTCACATTAGTACTTGTCGGTTATCGAAAGCTCTCTCAAGGTTGCGACACAATTCGTGGGTCTCTATTAGTAGTTGTCGAGAATGGCTTCCTACATTCGTTGGTTTATAGTCTCGTCTGAGCTCTTACCTAATCAAACCAAAATTCATATTTACAAGTATTTCTCTATCGCTTTCGATACACACTCTAATGAAAGTATCTTAATCTTAGGAAGGTGAGTGAAAAAAAATTCGATTTTGAACGGATGTTCTTTGTCAAGAATGATCAACTTTTTGTGAGCTGAACCAATTAACAATGTGATGTAATACTACAAGAATTTGTATATTATTCTAGGATACGACCTCATGAAAGAAACGAAATGATAATTCCAAGAAAGTGGAAAGAAGGAAAAAGTATGTAGTTTTGTCAATCAACTCAAAATAAGTTTTGCAATACGATAGTCGAAAAATAATTTTTTGATATGAAGAAGATCAAGGTCATATCAAACTCATGCAGTCATAGAGTCTCAAAACGAATGTATCGAACTTTAATGAAGAACGATAACCACAATATCCAAAGAATATTTGGGTAATTATGAAGCAAAAACATACTATGAAGCTCCGAAGTACTAGAAATGATTGAACAATTGTTTCACAAGTAAGCTATATTTCAAACGGTCCAAACTATTTAAAATAGATGAGGATATAAGAACAATTTCAGGGTGAATCAATAGTTGAATAAGTGTTTGCACAAATGAGACTATTTCAAAATTGACGAATGAAGCTCTATAGTGCAATAAGCAGATTGAATAATTGTCCGGACAAAATCATATGATTCGAGTATTCTAGAAGAATTAAAAGCGAGCTTTCACATTGAATACGAGATTATATCAAAAGGGACAAAATAGAGCGCAAAAGATATAATTGATGTTTAGGATGAAATAAATCAAGCGGGAAAATGTCAATGGGTGTGATGACATGCTAACCCATTATCCCAATGAAAGTTGAGTTCAAGGATATCACCAATAAATTTGAAGGAAGACGAATGAATTCATTGGTGGAATAAATTTTATCGAATTTCAAAAGATTTATTGGACTGTGAAAAGTTGGTTTCTAATTTTCTTAATAAATTCTAAGGTACTAGTCTATTCTCATTTGAACCAAAATATTATAAGCTTGAGTACGATGTTCCATCACTATATCCAAATTGAGAAATGGAAATATTTAGATACTAATCTACTATCTCTCATTTCAACCAAATGATCATACAACTTGAACCCAAAGTATCACAACTTATACTCAAATTATGAGATGTACCTTAAATTATGTCTCCCAAAATATAACATGACTTTACTTAATTCTAAGGATCTCAATAAGAATAAGGAGGACATGTCATCGACTATTCGAGTTAGCCCGAGATTTCTCTTGAAATTAAGTTTCTTGGAATTGGGTGAAAAAATTTCAAAACAATCTCCATGATAAATCTAATAAAGTATGAACTCGCATTTATTGACTGGTTTGGGAAAAATTCTCGAAGGTAGGCCAAGAATAAAAAAAATCAAGAAATTGGGCGTAATACGAGTGGATTGAGTTTATAGTAATTACAAAGAGGGATATAACTTTTCAAAATAATAATAGGTTTAAAGTTGTTGCTTGGGAGCATAACCACGGAATAACACAATTCAAGACATGCCCGGAGAATAAATAAAATTTATTAATTAAACTAAGAGGTTCTCAATGAAATCCTAAACAAAAAAATTTCATCACTAAAATACCCAAGATATATTCCTTATTATCCATATGTCTTTGCATATTAGAAACACTAGTCTATTGCTTCTCCGTCTCCTAAATCCCCTTTAACATCTTCCAGTACCATATGATCTTCCTCTTCCATCATGAAATTGATCACAGACTGGCGACTTCATGTGCCAATTCATTCTTCTCATTCACGAGGGCTTGTATTTGAGTCCACATGTTCTCGGTGCTCATTGAACTCATGCTCGAAGTGTTCCAACTGTTGGCACTTATTATTGTGGACTTTCATAAGTGTTTTGTTGTCATCGATTGCTTTTGTAAGCCGCTCTTCGGCACGATGATGGTGGTAGGTCATCATTTGGGCCTTGTAACGGTAGTGATTGATTATTTCTAACAACTATGTCTTGTCTCGCATCTCCTTATCTTGGAATAATTTAAATTCAGTTATACCATGCTCCTTCTTTTGGATCAAACTGGTTTGAGCGTTAGTCATTGCAGCCTACGTTGTATTGGGGAAAAATGTTACAGTGGATGAGGAATTTGAGGGTGGGATTTTGTGGTTAGAATTCTTTGAGGAGAAAAATTAGATCATCAATTGGTTCCGATTCGGTTGTTGAATTTCGAAATTGACAAATGATTTTCCTTAGAATTGATGTGAGGGTAAATAACACGATTCGGATTGGAATAATATGCTTCGATGGTTCAAAAATCAAGGGCAAGAATTTTAGTTACTAGGGTTTAAAAAGGCGTGGATTGGGGCTTCAAGAATTCGATCACTCAAGGTTTGGAATTTTGAAATTGTTAAGGGGCTATTAATATATAGGTTATCAGGGTTCATAACCCAGAATTAAATTTAAATCGCACTCGGAATTGTGAGAAATCAAAGTCCGAAATTTTCACAATTTTATGGTTCTTGGGCGAGAATCTCGATCCGAAATTGAGCATCTTCCATTGTTTGTGATTTCGATTGGATAGAAGGTTTTTGTTCTAAATGATATAAGGATAATAAACCCAGAATTAATTTGAAATTGGTGTTCGGATTGAGGATATATCGAATTTGAAAAATTTCGAAAATTTAGGGTTCTTGGGACGTAAATCGTGGTCCTCAATTGACGCATTTGCTTCGTTTGGGAGTCGTTAAGAACACAGGGCTTTTATTACTGGCATGATTTCGAGCAAGATCCCGAAATTAATTGGATTTTTGTGTTCGAATTGTCTGTCAAATCGAATGCTGAAATTTATCAAAAATTAGGGTTCTTGAGCGTGATTTTAGGCTCAAAATCGGAGGCCTTCCCTTGTTGTTTATTTGAATTTTCTAGAGGGCTTTTGATATATACGTCATGTGGAACATTTACCCGAAACTAACTCAAATTCTATGTTCGGGTTGATGGAAAAACGAATTTGGGATGTTTCAAAAATTTAGGGTTCTTAGGGCGTGATTTAGGCTCAAAATTGGATATCTTTCTTTGTTTGTAAATACGATTTCATAGAGGTTTTGTATTTATAAAGTCATCAATATAAATAAACCAGATTTAATTCGGGATTGGTGTTCAGAAATGGGAGGAAGCGATGGCTACACTTTAGGGTAAAATTAGGGTTCTTGGGCATGTAATGCGATCTGTAATTGACCATCATACGCTGATTGAAATATTGAATTGGAAGAGGGATTTTGTTACTCATACTAAATAGGGTAATAATCATAAGTTAATTGAATTTTGGTGTTCCTGAGTAGAGAGGAATTGAAGCCCGAGATTTCCATAATCTTAGGTCTCAAGGGCATGAATCTCGATTCAAATTTGAGTATCTTCCATTCTTTGTGATTCCAATTCATTAGAGGGCTATTAATTTACAGGCTATGAGGATTAATAATTCAAAATTAATTAAGAAATTTTGTTTCGAATTGAAGAGAAATTGAGCGTGGAATTCGCGATTGGGGTTCATTCATATGCATGGGTTTCAATCCCTATTTTGGCTGATTTTCCGGGTTTAAACTGAAAATTATCAAGGGGTTTTCGATCTAAGGCCTTCAAACGTTACAGAAATGGATCGGATTTGGTGATTGGCGTCCAGCAATTGTGAAATCTGGATGACGTTCGGCGAGGTTGTGCGCGAGTTTCGTTTGGTGTTTTAGCCACGCGAACGTCATCTGTTCGACCCGAGATATGGGTGGTGGCATCGTT
The DNA here is from genome assembly GCA_907163345.1 of Haberlea rhodopensis. NCBI lineage: Eukaryota > Viridiplantae > Streptophyta > Magnoliopsida > Lamiales > Gesneriaceae > Haberlea > Haberlea rhodopensis. Next base: position 1,644,860 of record CAJQUN010000044.1, on the reverse strand, counting down.
TGTAGTTGGCGGTCGTGGTGGTGGGTATTTCGGCGACGACGGCGTGGCTTCCGGCGGCTGTGGTGGTGGCGGTTTCTAGCTCTAGGTTTTTGCATAATTTTTTTTTCTTGTTTTCTGTATTTTCGATTTTTTTTTTGTTGAAAAAATTTCAGATTGTTAGAAATAATTCCCAACTTGTTTCGATCCATACAGTTGGTCTATTTTTACCGGGATTTATAATTCGGTTGATTTATATCAACCAAAAATCTTTTCCCAGCGGGACCATGTAACCTGGTTTTGCTCTGATACCACTAAAATGTCACGACCCGAGATCGGAGCGCGTGACACCGGCGTTGATTCCAAACATTAATTCAAAATCAACAAGCATCGTGTACAGATCTATGATAAAACCAGTCTATTTATTCCATAGAAAATAATAATCGTCTTTACAATTGATATTACAAAATACAATTGTCTCGGATTAAATCAAACATGCGTAAGCGTAAATAAAACTAATAAATTCTCAAAGATTCTTCGTGGATCATCATCTCCAAAATTGTTCTTGTAATTCTTCCTCGATCTCTTCTTTTCGTCTTTGTCTGGGAGGGGAGGTAAGGGGGTGAGTGTTTGGGAAAAAACACCCAACAAGTAGGGGCCGATTGAACATAGTAAAAACACATATATTTTCATAGCAGGAATCATTTTAAATATTTTTTTATCAAATCCATAGATCTTGGCATATAAACACATTTCTTACTCATAAACACATATCTTCCACATATTCACATAACAACTTATTGGATTCAAGAGGTGGCTCCCGTGGCATAGCACTTTGCTCTTAAGAATCAAGAGGTGACTCACATGCATGTGGCACGCCCACATCATATAGCACTTTGCCCCGCCGAATCAAGTGGTGACTCATACACATGTAGCACTTTGCTCCGCCAAGCCTTCATTCATTATCATGTCACATACGTGTTTAGATTTAAAAACATAATGCTCACGTTTGGTGTTCAATCGAGAGTTTAAATCATAAATAATATTTTGAAAACGAAATGAAGTTGTAGCAAAAACCCACTTACTGTTAAATAACCGAAGCATGCTAAGATGAGATCCGGGTTGAGAAAATGGTGTGAATCTTCTCCTCTCTTCTTGAAGGTTTTGAAAATGAGTGTTGTATATGTGAGAGGAGTTTTTTGAAAATTTGATGATAGGATCACTTTTTCATTTCTTTGTGGTATGATATATAATGGGTTTAATGTGGTGGAATGGTTTAAATAAGGGTCCTAAAATTTGGCCATTAGAGTCAGGATTTGAGCCAACCAATGATTGGGTGTCATCAAGGTAATGAATGGATGTTAATGGTGTGGCAATTAAGTGGGAATACAATTAGGAGTAAGGTGATTCAATGTAGGTGGATTTTAATTTGGATCCCTAAACTTTGGCCATATGATTGAATAAGATAATTGAATGGTAATGTCATGATTTGATCATGCAATAAAATGGATACCAAGATTTGGGCATGGCACTTGAATGAGTCAGTTAAATGAGGCAAAATGAATAAATGATTTTGAGTGTTTAATGAGGAGAATTATTTGACCAATACCAAAACTTATGCCCTTTAATGGCACAATTTGAGCAATGTACTAAATGTCATTAATTGAGACTGAATGGTGGTTGAATGGATTTGAATGGTGGCAAGACTTGGGTTGGGCACTTAAATGTCATTGAATGACTAATGACAAGGTCCATTGAATGATTAACATGATTTGATGCAATGGAAATTTTTCGGGTCTTCACACTGTGTGTGTATGTGAATTATAAATTTGAATACCGATACTAAATTATAAGCGAAAGTTTGTTGGTATGTTTTTTTTAAAATCTCTCATGGCTTTGACTGACGCATATGGATAAAGAAGTAAGGCATGCATTAGTGTCCGTGCTTGTTTGCTCATTTCCAAAATTTACACCCTGACATCAAGATATTGCAACGAACAAGATGACCCAGAGAAAAAATAATTGCGGCACGAAAATTATAAAAAGTAACTGGTGAGCGAAAGTAATAAAAAGTAACTGGTGCACGAAAATATAACATTGTTCCACGAAAATCATAAAAAGTAACTGGTGCACGAAAACAATAAAAAGTAACTGGTGCACGAAAATTATAAAAAAAGTAACTGGTGCACGAAAATGGTGAAAGTAACTGGTGCACGAAAATTTTAAAAAATAACTGGTGCACGAAAATAACCTTGTTGCACGAAAATACAACGATGCACGAAAATACAACATTGGTGCATGAACTTTGTGTTAATTAACTGATGCACAAAATTTATAAAAAACAAACTGGTGCACGAAATAAAATAACTGGTGCACAAAATTAAATGGTTCGTGCATCACTTACTTAATTGTATGGTTCGTGCATCACCCACTTGCGATTATGGTTCGTGCATCACATATTTTTTCTATGTTTCGAGCATTAGTGATTGATTTTAATTTTTGTGCATCAATTACTGATTTTCAATTTTTGTGCATCAGTTACTGATTTTAATTTTCGTGCATCAGTTACTTATTTTCATTTTTGTGCATCAGTTGCTGATTTCAATCTTTTGTGCACCAGTTACTGTTAATAATTTCGTGCACCAGTTATTTTTTATAATTTTCTTTTATAATTTTCGTGCACCTATTGATTTTCTCTAGTTCATCTTCTTCGTAGCAAGTTTCAGGCTGTGGATTATGAAAATGAGCAAAGAATCACGTACATCAATGAATCATAACTAAAAAACCTCAAAAGGCAACAAACAATATATATATACACTTATACTCATACACAGACACACACACAAACACATATACCAGAATTGGAAAAAATCTGGAATACAGACACACACACACACACACATACACATACATACCAGAATTGAAAAAAATCTGGAATGAAGTGATGGAATGAAAAATCGAAGAGATGAAGAGAAAAACCAACTGTAAGAAAACGTAACTGGCGAGAGAGATTTATGAGGAGACTCGAATCACAGTGGTGAAAGGAAGAGCTCGAATGAATTGCTGAAAGGAAGAGATTGAAAATTTCTGAGATTGCCGCCTTTTCTTATTAAGTGCATTTTTGTCATTTTAACATAAAATGGACTTAAATGATTGCAAGTTTTTTTCCTGGACTAGGATGAATAAAGTTTTACCGTTGGGTACCGGCCTGAACTTTCCCCAATTAAATAAAACAGAATAAATTATATGATTATTTTGGAAATGACCCGAGAGTCCTATAACTTTATGGAATAGGATTTTTGCTAATCAATGCAATATATTATAATTTCATAATTGATCATATATGTCTCATACTAATATAAATTAAATACACAGTTTCCCCAAAGATTTCACTACATTCAACATGTTCTTGCTTTGGAAGTGTTACAGACGAATCTATTGATTTAAAGCATATGAATATTGTGGATTGCTCCGGTATCAATATTGATTCAATTGATTTAATGTATGTGAATATTGTGGATCTAATCCATTCATATTAAAACTAGGGATGAATTAAAATAACCGACTAAAATTGAGTTAATTCAAAAATTCAGTTCGATTACTTCATAAATTCGAATTTCATTTTAATAAAAAAATATATCACTGGTTTATTTGATATTTTTTTATTAAGGTTGTATGATGTCCTTTATTTTATCGATATTAAATAGAAAATTTCAGTGTAGCGATTATACCGCAAGTGCACGGTGTCAAATTTTATTATAGTAATTTTAAGGAAAGGTTGTCGAACCCACAGGACTAGAAAATAAGTATCAAACTAATAGTTTAACTATATTCAATGTTAGGTTAATTGTCAAGAATTCAAAACAAATATAAATTGGCAAATCAACAAATGTCCTTAAAGTGGTTAGGATGGTAGTTAGTGTTGATTAACTCTCAAAACCGGAAGTTACTCGAGTAGAACCACTTGGTAACCGGTTGAAGATGTGTTCAAATATTTCTTCTATAAAAGTGGGAGCAATTGGGGGAGCAATTGCACAGATTAGAGAGGCTCTCGGCTGGAGATAAACTGGACATTTAGATTACATAAAGAAGAAAAATAGAGTGTGAGAGAAAACAAGAAAGCAATAGAAGAATCAAGAAAGTGTTCATTGGAATTCATAGAAGTGAACAAGTTTGTATTCTTGAGTGTGGTATTGCTTTGTATCTCAAAACAATTGCGGTTAATATTAGTGTCTCCCGTGGATGTAGATCATTTTACGATCGAACCACGTAAATTTCCGGCGTCATTTTTTTCTGTTCGTTCATTTTGTTATGCTGTGGTTCTTAATCTGATCATATACAAAAACACATTCTGTGGTGCACTAGAATTGTGAGTTCTTGATATTACTGCACAAAGGAGGAATCTGTTTGTTAATACATCAAAGACAGAACTGTAATCAGGTAGATTAGGCATCACAAGTTTTGTTAGTACTCAGTGATTGTTTTCCTTTTGGTGCATGAAAGTAAACCATCGAAAACAGAATAAAAGCAAGGTCATTGAAGAGCAGATCCTTGGACTATATATTGAATCTTACTTCGAGAATTTGGATCAAATCATAACAAGTGGCGCTGTCTGTGGGAATGATACCACAACAAGAGTTCTTGGCTGATTCTTGATCCCAAATCATGACAACAAAGATTGAGATGGCAAGTTTTGATGGCAAGGGAGATCTCAGATTATGGAGAAGACGCATGTACGCCGTCTTGGTGCAACAGAAGGTGGCTAAGGCTTCGTAGGGGGAAAAGAATCTGCCCTCATCACTCACTGATGAACAGAAACAAGAAGTTATGATTTTAGCCTTTAGCACTATAACATTGCACTTAGATGACAAAGTCCTTAGAGAAGTAGCATTTGAGAAATCTGTCGCAGGTCTATGGAACAAGCTCGAACAACTATATATGACCAAATCATTGCAAGATTGGATATACTTGAAAGGGAAATTTTTCTGGTACAAAATGATTTATACAAAATCCGTGAGTCAGAATCTTGACGAGTTCAACAGACTAATTCTTGATCTTCAAAACATTGGAGTAGAACTTGATGATGGAGACAAGGCTATAATTGTGTTAAACTCATTGCCTAATACTTTCTCAACCTTTGTGGATACAATGAAATATGCGAGAGAATCACTATCGTCCAGTGATGTACTAAATGCACTAAGGTCTAAGGAAACTGAGAACATGAATGAAAAGGATGCAAGGGAAATTAGTGACAATTTATTCACCAAAGGGGCCTAAGCCAAATACAAAGGGAAGATCTGAGAAGTGTAGTACTTGTGGCAAACGCAAAGGAAATCCTAAGCCAAATACAAAGGGAATGAAGTGTTTCTATTGTCACAAAGAAGGACACTTCAGACGTGATTGTCCAGATCGTAAGCGTGAGCAGGAGACAGCAAGCGAGCCAGGAGAAGCATGGGCTGTCTTTAATGATTATGATACAACATAAGCTCTTTGTGTGTTTGATAAAAGGGAAAACCAACATTGGGTGATGGACAGTGGGTGCTCATTCCACATGACACCAAATAGAGCATGGTTTGAGTCCTTCCACTCAATAAAAGATGAATATGTTAGGCTTTGAAACAACCAAACATGTAAAGTTTAAGGGATTGGGTCTGTGAGATTGTGCCTATCTGGTGGGGTGGATAAATTGTTACAAGAAGTTTAAATGTGCCCCAACTCAGGAGAAATTTGATTTCTTTGGGACTACTTGATAAAACAGGGTACTCTTTTAAAGCAAAGAATGGAAGCATCACAGTGTCAAGAGTGTCAGGATCGATTTCGGGGGTGGGTTGCCATTCCACACCCGAGTTCAACCAACTTGAGCTTCAATAGCTCGTGTTCTTGAAATAATTGCACCGAGAGATTATATCAAGTTCGGTTACAAAACCGAGCGGAATACACTCGACATAACCCGCTCTATAACCGATTAAACATTTGAAAGGCAATTTTAAAGATATGCAATTAAAGTAAATAAACAAGTATTTGTTTGTGGAAGTTCGAAGGTGGTGTAATCCTTCTACGTCTCCCCTTCTTCCACCTCATGGAAGGATTCCACTAGAAGACTTTGATTTATACAATCACGCTGTACAAACCCGATCCAGTTGGGAATGCCCCATCCAACTAGAACTCCTAGCAACTCAACTATGTATGTTCTTTAATGTCTCACATACAAAGACCTCTCATCGGTTGTGGTAAATCGTCAACCGTTACAATGATATTCACTCATCTATTAAGTTCTCATATACAATGAATAGAGTGAATATATATGGCACAAATGATCTCTAACTAGATCTGATGGTAAGTGGTGCCAAAGGTTTGGGGAGTGCTCTTCATTTAGCAACTTTTGTCTTTGAAGTTCCCCAATTGAATCCCGAGTGGGTTTGTTTTGGAAGGCTTGGATTGATCTTCAATCAGCTGTTATTGAGCTTCCAAATCATGTATATATAGCCCCAAGTATTGATATATACGATAGACACAAGAATATGCCCGTTGGAGAAGGTTCTGCACCATTCCCGAGCTTGTAACGTTCATATTCTGGTTTCTGGGCTCTTTGTATTTCGGACCGGACTGGCCGGATCAGCTTGGGCAGATCAGTCTGGCCGGATTAGCACGGGCAGATCAGTCTGGACAGAACAGCATGGGAAGATCAGTCTGGTCCGGATCAGTCTGGACAATCAGCTTGATACAAAACAGATTGATAAACTTGCTCTTCTGATCTGTTGCTTGTAGCTCTTGATTCTTTGATTTTTGGGCAAAGTGATCTACATGAAAGTTGTAGTCCTTTCTCTTATCTTTCCAAGGAATCAAGAATCGCTCGATTTCGAGTTTTTATGAGAGAGTTATGCTTGAAATACAAGGCGATGGTCCTGCTATCTGTTTGCTGGATGCATCAGCACATGGCGTGACTTGCAGAAGCTGTTTGGCCATCTTAACGTCCGATTCAGTCTTTGACTTCCAAAGATAACTTGTAGATCTTTGTCTTAGCTTTCTAATCCATACTGAATCGTTCCGTTCCGATAAGCGAGCTAAGAGTTATTCCCAACAAACTGACAGTTGCTTGCTGAAACAGCTTGCTGTTTCTTCGCGGTACAGCTCGATCTTGCAGGCGTCTTTTCTCCTTGATAACATTCGAACTAGCCGATCTGTTGTGAAATATGACTTTTAGTATTTTGAGTTGGCTGTTCAATCTCTTTGGAAGCACGCCATTTCGATATCCGAGCTATGAGATATGATTGAAACAATCAGCTCTGCCAGGATTTCAGACTTGGTCCAGCTTGATATTTTCAAGCTACTTCTTTGTAATTCATCAAGCTCTTAATTATGATCTATGAACTGTACACTTGATGAAATATGTTAGCAACACAATAACAAGTTTTGTTAACATCAAAACCAAGATTATTCGGGTTTCCAAAACCCAACAAAGAGGCTCCATGATAGCAATGAAAGGAGAAATCAAACGAGGTTTGTTCATACTTGATGGGAGAACCAAAGTTAAGGTGGAGTCAATGCATGGTGCATCAGGCTGTGGCACGAGACTTGACCAAGAAGAGAAAGGCCAAAAATCAACTACTGAACTAAGATTCAAGTACCACAAATCACCTCCAACAAATTCTAGGAAAGTTTGGAGGAGAGTCATAAGATCACCCTAGAGTATTGAGCTTGAACATTCAGTAAATGATGCTGAAACTAATGCTTATATTGATGGTGGAGGTGACCCCAGGAAACAAGGAACTAAGGTTGAATTCAGAGGTGAAGCATTATGGGAGAATGAGGAATGGATGCAACCTTCGAAAATTGGTCTCCAAAGTAGTTAATATGGTTACTCCTAGCTGTGGGAAGGGGCTGGTTGTCAAACACAGCAGCAAGCAGCCTTAGATGAAGGCAGGTGGAGACACTAATAGAAATGTTTTGAATATTGACAAGGTGGAGATTTGTTAGATTATTGTCAAGAATTCAAAACAAATATCAATTGGTAAATCAACAAATGTCATTAAAGTGGTTAGGATGGAAGTTAGTGTTGATTAACTCTCAAAACCGGAAGTTACTCGAGTAGAACCACTTGGTAACCGGTTGAAGATGTGTTCTAATATTTCTTCTATAAAAGGGGAGCAGTTGCACAGATTAGAGAGGCTCTTGGTTGGAGATAGACTGGACTTTCAGATTACATAAAGAAGAAAAAGAGAGTGTGAGAGAAAACAAGAAAGCAATAGAAGAATCAAGAAAGTGTTCATTCGAATTCATAGAAGTGAACAAGTTTGTATTCTTGAGTGTGGTATTGCTTTATATGTCAAAACAATTGTGGTTAATATTAGTGTCTCACGTGGATGTAGATCATTTTACGATAGAACCAGTAACTTTCCGGCGTCATTTCTTTTATGTTCGTTCATTTTGTTATGATGTGGTTCTTATTCTAATCATACACAAAAAACACATTCTATGGTGCTTTAGAATTGTGAGTTCTTTGATATTACTGCACAAAAGAGGAATCTGTTTTGTTAATGCATCAAAGATAGAAGGTGTAATCGAGTAGATTAGGCATCGCAAGTTTAATTAGTACTCAGTGATTGTTTTTCCTTTTGGTGCATGAAAGTAAACCATCAAAAACAGAATAAAACCAAGGTCGTTGAAGAACAGATCCTTGGACTTTATATTGAATCTTGCATCGAGAATTTGGATCAAATCATAACATTTAACCTACAATACTTAGTGATAATTATTATACTAAATTGACTAAAGACTCGATCCAACCCAAACAAGAAATAACGAAAATATAAAGCAGTAGAGACAATTATCAAGACTTCGGTTCACCAATGTAATTCCCCACAATTCGCATTAGTGAAAATTTAAATTTCAGCATTCTAAGGTGACGAGTTTTCCTAATGCACTTGTGACACTTTGGTCAAGCTATAACAAATCTAATATTAAGATGCAACAAGGCAATGGTAATGCACTTAGTTAACACTCAATATTGTATGATGATTTATGAAAACTACTAGCCTTTGGTAAATCTATTGCTATCACACGTGTGTTCGATTTTACTTGGTCAGTCTCAATCTAAACCCATTACCTAATTTATTATATCGTATGGTCATGTAATTCATTCAAATGTGATCAATCCTTTAAAAGCATGAAGAACAATAAATTATGCACATAGAATTGTAAGCATCAATCAAAACATTAATTCAAATCATGGGTTCTAAACATGGATCCCCTAGTCTTGACAACAAAACTTAGCTAACAATTGTCATCAAATAATAATGCATAAAAACGTTTTGCAACAATCTAAACATTAAAATCTGAGAATAATGAACAAAGTTTAGAAATACGAAAATAATGCTAGGCATTGACTCATTGTGCTGCTGTGTCATCCCGTCTCTCCCGGATTGTCTTATTCTTCAACGGTGTATGACGGTTTGAATGAAGGTAGGAGATGGAGGACATCACCTGAGGCGATGCTGAAGAACTCCTGAGGTGGTCCAAAGAATCGCCTGGGGCGATCAGCACCTGTGCGTACACCTCGCCATCGCCTGGGTCGATGTGCGGGGTGATGCACTCGTCTAGCTCGCAACGCCTAGGGCGATGGTGCACATCGCTTGGGGCGTTACCTGGAAAAAAAATCTCAATTTTCTACATTTCAATACTTTGTCAATCTTTGATTTGCTTGACTTGATCAAAATTAATGTTGTACACTTCGCAAAAATCATTAATACAAAAATCACATGTTTTTGTAATCATCAAAACAAAATTGATATTTTGAGAATTTTATTTAAATTTGAGAAACGAGAATTGTAGTGTTTTAAGATGCAACTATCGATTGCTCGACTTACGACCGGTAGAAAAGTCAACACATGAAAAATTTAAAGAGTTATTTCTCAACTATTTATACTATTTCTGTTGGTTACAACTTAAAATATCTCTCTTTTATTTGTCTTGACCAACTAATCATGCTTCTTTGGCTTCTATTTAGTTTGAATTAGGGTGTGTTTTACATTGCTTCTCAAAAGTGCTTCTCTATAGTAGATTTTGGGTGTTTGATTTTCTTGCTTCTGTTATTGAGTCTATTAAAAAACAGGTAAAACTAGAAGCAAAGAAGCAACTAATGAGATGTTTTTGGCTGCTTTAGCTTATGAGTGGTGACAATTTTGTAATAAATTGAAGTTCATCAAGCTGTCTCCATGATTTTGATTAAAATAAAAAAAATTCAATTTTAAGCAAAATCAACATAGAAAGCAATCCAAAACAAATATTTAATTGTATCAACTTAAAATAATTTATTTCCTCCTTTCCTTTATGGTGCTCCATAAAATGGCATTGGTCTCCACATCCTAACCCTCTATTTCTTTTCTCGAGTTACAAAACACCATTTTCTTGTGCTACCGTTGTGAACTCACGCAGACAATCATATCGAACGAAGGGAGCACCGAGAACACTAGTAGGATTTGTGACACAAACTTGAAAGTTTATAGTTGCTTGATAGTTACTGAATTGCAAGGGAAAAATATTTTTCAATTGGTTGATGATTATAATGCTGACTTGTAAAGAGTATAAAAGGGAATGAATAATAGATAAAAGATAAGACCCCTTTTACAAGTAAGCTTTTCTCTCTGTTCTTAATCTCTTCTTTTCTGTGGTATTTCTTTCTATTCGATTCCATCGGCTGAGCTCATGAGATTTGATGATTGCTGAATTCAATTGTTAGTAAGATATAACTACATTGGTGCTCTCGTTCTTCCTCCAACTTTTGTTTTCATTTGCGTGAACAATCGAGTTCATAATCACGACGGAGGGAACGCGGTGTGCTCGATTGGAAGAATTAATTGCTAAGCTTACTGCCATACAAGATGCACAGACTTTGCTTTTGGATAAACATAATATCAGCTTGGATTCACTTCAGGACGCACTAAAGGAGCTTAAAGTTGGGTTACAGGCCTTATATACCAAATTTGAACAACAAATCAGTTGTACATCCTCTGTTCCTGGTTTCAATGTTCCTACTCCACCTCCGTTCATCACACGACCTACTAAAAATACAAATGAACTACTTGCTTGGGCGAAATCAATGCTCATTGAACTTCATCGATAAAAGGAATTTCTCGAGATGAATCCCGGCTTGAAGTCAAATGCAAGAGTTGAAGCAGGTGGCATTCCCCTATTTGAAAGTTCTTTCCCAACTAAAATAGAAAAGGTAGGCTCGTGGCGCGATGTTCTACGTGAATCCACATTGGAAGGACATCCTTAAAAAAGTGAAAAAAAGGGCTTGCTCTTCTCGTTCAGTTTTTGAACCTAAATGAAGGAAGATAAGTAGGCGTAGAGGATATTTGACACTTCTTTTTTAGGTAAATACAGAGATTCTCTTTTTCTAGTGATAATCCTTCAGCCTGGGTAGCACACATTTAGAGGTACTAGCAGGAAGCACGTGCCTCGCACGTGAATACTCGCTACGGTTCTCGAATGATGGATTATATTAGCTATAAATTTTCTCCAAATTTCATTTCCTCAAATTTAAATTCAACTTCTTAATATATATAAAATAAAGGTCAGATAAACAAGACGATATAATCATTTAAAATAAAAATCAAAATTATTATCAAATACGATAGTAAAATAGATTCATTTAATAATGAAATCGATATGAATTATTATCAAAATTTACGTGGGAGGGGAAAAATTATTGTAAAAATTCTCCTCCTCATGTTAGAATTTAGAAATTTATCTCGATCTCCTTTTAACATCTTTTGAGTTATATAAATGAATGGTCTTGACTGCCCATAAGAAATATAGATTATCTACCAACATAATTGTCTCAAATTTAAGCCATCTAATCCAAATCTTGGATCCTCACAATCAAAATCATGAATCCTCCAGGCAACGCCACTCTTCCATATGAGTAATGCATGTTAAAAGATTAATTTGATGTATGCTAAATTCTATCATTAAAACCACAATTTAATCCTGATAACAATGCATAGTCTTAATACAATAGAACATGATAAGAACACAACATCACCTCGACACAAAAGTAAATGGGAAAAAACATAAACCATAATCTTTCTTAGAGGGCATCTTATTCGAAAATCATTGCTTACAAGTTACTTTCTTCCTTTTGTCATATTGGTCTTCAAATCCTTCACTGGATCTCGGTTGAATTATAAAATAAATTATAAAAAATTGGTACAAGAGTACCTCATAGGTAGTTGAAACACAAACAATAGAATATAATAAGAAAATAAAAAATTGTCGATGAATTAAAAAGTGAAACCTTTATCACTCGTATAGTCCGACTTTCACTTACAATAACAATTCTTGGTTTTCTATGAGTTGATGACTACATATGCTCATATAAATGGAATCACCACTTGCCTATTCATATTCCCATGTAGAGTAAATGTGCTCTTCATCTTCCATGCCCACATTGAGAAATTAAATTATTCCTACAAGAAATAAATATACATTAATGGGAGAATGAATAATTTATCATTAATTTTGTATTTAATATTTATTAGAATTAATTTTATTAAATTGATTTGATTATTCGTTGCTAATTGAATGGCCAGATAACATTACTTTAAAATCAAAATTTAATTATGAATTAAACAATAAAAAATAAGTTTGAGCAAGCTCAAAACCGATGGCTCCTTGTATTTCCTTTCACAAAAATAAAATATACATATATGTAAAATCGTTAAAGTGGTTTTACAAATTAGATCAAAATATCAAACATGTATAATATATAGATTATTGTTGACACTTAACATATTTTGTTTCAATAATTAGTAATTATGATGTACTAATTAAGAAAATAATCTTGTAAATTCAAAGTGTGGATAATGAAGAGGTGAGAATTTATATTATAGATTTTAATATATTATTAATTAATAACTAAATGAATGTTAGTAACTCTACTATTTATTTTCCTTTTATGTCCCTTGTTAATATTATGAGTTTACAATTATATCCCTATGAAATTTTTATTTGTGTAAGAAAGTATAGGAAAAAAGGGCAAAGTTGTTAAATTACAATGAAAAACTTTGCCTTTTGATCCACACTTTTATAGGAGTATAGATATAGATTAAACAATAAAAAATAAGTTTGAACAAGCTCAAAACCGATGGCTCCTTGTATTTCCTTTCACAAAAATAAAATATACATATATGTAAAATCGTTAAAGTGGTTTTACAAATTAGATCAAAATATCAAACATGTATAATATATAGATTATTGTTGACACTTAACATATTTTGTTTCAATAATTAGTAATTATGATGTACTAATTAAGAAAATAATCTTGTAAATTCAAAGTGTGGATAATGAAGAGGTGAGAATTTATATTATAGATTTTAATACATTATTAATTAATAACAAAATGAATGTTAATAACTGTACTAGTTATTTTCCTTTTATGTCCCTTGTTAATATTATGAGTTTACAATTATATCCCTATGAAATTTTTATTTGTGTAAGAAAGTATAGGAAAAAAGGGCAAAGTTGTTAAATTACAATGAAAAACTTTGCCCTTTGATCCACACTTTTATAGGAGTATAGATATAGATATAGATATAGATATAGATATAGATTTTGATTATTATTGTACTCCTGCACCTCAACGTTTGCTTGTCGCTTCATTTCAATTGGATGGCGTTGCATTGGTTTGGTTTGACTGGATTAATCGTAACGTTTTAATTCATAATTGGAATGACTTTTTGATTGTGCTTACTAAACGATTTGGTCCTTTGGAATATGAGAATCACTTCGGTAAACTTAGTCAACTGACTCAATCGAGTACACTATTGGAATATCAAAATCAGTTTGAACAATTGGCTAATAACATTACGAATGTCCTGAAACACGTCGTAATCAGTTGTTTTGTTTCAGGATTAAGGCATGACATTCGAAAGGAAACTCAGGCATGTCGTCCTCAGTCATTAGGACAGGCTATGAGTTTAGCAAAATTGTATGCTGATAAGTTCTCAGATGATACTCCATATCTTAGTTCTTTGCATGATCGTACTTCTTCAAAGTTTTCAATTGTTTCCCCTCCCAAGACTTTCCTCTGTTATTGCCCAATCCTCCAGGACCTAAGAAACCATATACTATCAAGCGACTTTCTCCTACTGAAATACTAGCCCGAAGAGAGAAGGGACTGTGTTACAATTGTGATGAAAAATTCTTTGTTGGTCATAAGTGCAAAGAACAATTGATGTTATTTGTTACAGATGAGAATGAGATTGGTGAGGACTTGCAGACCATGGACACTAGTTAGCATCACAATCTGGTGACTATATGTATGCTCAACCTTATATTAGTTTTCATGCAATGGCAGGACAACCATGTCCTCGTACCTTACGGTTACAGGGTCATATTGAGGGTGTTGGTGTTCAAATTTTGGTGGATGGTGGGAGCACACACAATTTTATTCAGCAGCGTCTTGCTAAGTTCTTAAAATTCAGCCTTGTTCCATCCACTTATTTTTCCGTCTTAGTAGGAAATGGCGAGACTATGCATTGTGATGGATATTGTCCGAATGTGCAACTCAAGGTGGGCACTGGTATGTTTGCAATCGATTTTTATGTTCTTCAATTGCAAGGGGCGGATGTGGTGCTAGGGGTACAATGGCTTCAGCTTTTGGGCCGGGTTACCATGGATTATAAACAACTGCATATGGAGTTTATTCATTAGGAACAGATGATCAGATTGCAGGGTTTGTCTTTCGTTCAAGTGGAAGAAGTTCAATTAATCAACTTCGGCAATTGAATAAGACAGAGAGCATTTCTCAATGTTATCATTTATTTTCGATTGAAGTTCAAGTGGCGGATAATGACCAGGTAACTCTTCAACCCGAGTCTTTAGTTCACTTACTTGACACATATAAAGATGTTTTTATGGAACCAAACTTAATCTGTCCCAATCGCTCTATCAATCATTCGATCCACCTTTTTCCTAATTCTAAACCCGTGAATTATAAGACACAGCCAAAGTCCATTTTCTTCTCCTGTTTTGTTGGTCAAAAAGAAAGATGGCACGTGGCGTTTTGATTATCGTGCCCTTAATCATGTCACTATTAAGGACATTTCCTATTCCCATTATCGATGAACTCCTTGATGAATTGCATGGGGCCACATTTTTCTCAAAACTTCACCTTCGTGCGAGTTACCATCAAATTCGTGTTGTTGAGTCCGACATTCATAAAACAGCTTTTCGAATACATGGTGGTCATTATGAATTCTTAGTAATGCCTTTTGGCCTTACTAATGCCCCGGCCACATTTCAAGCCGCAATGAACCATATTTTTAAACCATTTCTTCGAAAGTTCGTCATTGTTTTTTTTGTGACATTCTCATCTATAGCACTTTTGTTGAGGACCATATGTCTCACTTACAACAGACTCTGGACTGTTTATACTTGCACAAATTCTTTTTTAAACGTTCCAAAGTGTTCTTTTGCTAAACAATCCGTTGATTACCTTGGTCATGTTGTGTCAAAAAGTGGGGTTCAACCAGATCCTTCCAAAATTGAGGCTGTCAACTCTTGGCCAATTCCAAGGAACTTAAAGTCCTTAAGAGGCTTACTTGGTTTATCAGGTTTCTACAGAACTTTGTTCAAAATTATGCTTCCACAGCATTTCGTCTCACCGAGCTTCTCAAAAAAGATAATTTCATTGGTCTTGTGAAGCTCAATCTGTATTTGACCAACTCAAGCATGCTCTAACTCATACACCCATATTAGCCCTTCCAAATTTTTCCTTATCTTTTGAAGTCCAAACAGATTCATCCGGAGTGGGTATAGGGGTTGTTCTTCTTCAAGCTAACCATCCTATTGCTTATTTCAGCAAGAAACAACCTTTCCATCTTAATAAAGCTTCGACTTATGTGCGTGAGTTGTTTGCCATAACACAAGCAGTTATCAAGTGGCGTCCTTATCTTTTAGGTCACCATTTTTCCATCATAACAGATCATTGCAGCCTCAATGAACTCCTTAACCAAACCGTTCATACACCCGACCAACAGAAATATCTTTTTAAACTCTTAGGCTATGACTTTGATATTTTCCTATCAACCAGGAAAATCTAATATCCTAGCCGATTCACTCTCACATCAATCTGAATCTGATCCACATTCAACAGCTTCACCTCCCTTCTTGAGTTTCTCGACTCCAACATTTGATTTCCTGGCTCAACTCAAGCTTGAGGTGGCTTCTGATCCCTATTATTCCACACTTACTGACAACTCCAAAGTTTTTCTTCTTCATGATGGTTTCATATCTAACCAGAAACGACTCTGCCTTAATCCTCAATCCCCTCTCAAAAACCAATTGTTGTTTGAGTTCCATAGCACGCCTTTAGCGGGTCATGGGGGGTTCAAAAGACTTTTGGCTCAACTTGCTGCCAGTGTTTATTGGCCAAAAATGAAGAAGGATGTACAGGAGTATGTTTCCCATTGTATAGTATGTCAGCAGACAAAGTATATTCCACAGCACTCAGCCGGGTTATTACAACCTTTACCAATCCCTATGAATATTTGGGAAGACATTGCAATGGACTTCGTGACGGGTTGCCTCCATCTAATGGTTTCACAGTCATTTTTGTAATGGTGGATCGTCTATCAAAATATGGTCATTTCGGATTGCCTAAATCGGGTTTTACAGCCTCCATGGTGGCCACATTATTTGTGGAGATTGTGGTTAAACATCACTCTATTCCTAGGAGCATAGTGTCTGATCGTGATCCAATTTTTTTGTCCAAGTTCTGGGGTGATGTTTTTAAACAGAGTGGTACTATGTTATCTATGTCTACTGCTTATCATCCTTAAACGGATGGACTGACCGAAGTCTTGAATAAATGTTTGGAACAGTATCTTTGAGCATTTGTAATGGATTTAACCATCTAAGTGGTCTCGTTACTTGGTGTGGGCCGAACTTTGTTACAATACCACCTTCCATTCAACGACTAAAATGACTCCGTATGAGGCAGTTTTTGGCAAGCCACCACCTTTGATCCCTTAATACAATTCGGGATCATATTATGTGGAAGTTGTTGATTTCTTATTACATGAGCGTGATGTTTTGTTGAGTTCACTGAGGGAGAATATTAAACAGGCTCAAGTACGCATGAAGCTATATACTGATACACATCGTACTGAATTTTTTTTTGAAGTGGGACAATTGTGTTAGATCAAGTTACAACCGCACAAACTAACTTCTCTGATGGATCAACCATTTTCTAAGTTAAGCAAGAGGTTTTATGGACAATTCCAAATTCTCAAACGTGTGGGAGCTGTGGCTTATAAATTAGTCTTACCAGACGAGGCTAAAATACACTCAGTTTTCACATTTCAGTCTTACCTCCACGCATGACGTCTCTTCCTTTGCTGGATAGTTTAGTTAATCACCAGCCACTCATTACTCCACTGGCTATTTTGGAT
This sequence comes from Haberlea rhodopensis, assembly GCA_907163345.1. Classification (NCBI taxonomy): domain Eukaryota; kingdom Viridiplantae; phylum Streptophyta; class Magnoliopsida; order Lamiales; family Gesneriaceae; genus Haberlea; species Haberlea rhodopensis. Next base: position 1,627,428 of record CAJQUN010000044.1, on the reverse strand, counting down.
TATCGTACTTGGGTCCCTCAAGTGTTGGTACAATGGTCTGGTTGGCCTTTGGCGGAAACATCGTGGGAAGACTTACACTCCTTCAAGCTTCTTTACCCGGGTTTCCACCTTGAGGACAAGGTGGTTTTTGAAGAGGATGGCAATGCTGTGAACTCACGCAGACAATCCAATTGAGTGAAGGGAGCACCAAACACTAGTAGATTTTGTGACACAAACTTGAAAGTATAGTTATATGCTTATATTGTATAGTTGCTTGATAGTTACTGAATTGCGCGGGAGACGTACTTTTCAATTGTGGTGTTAGTTGATGAGCTGTAGTGCTGAGATGTAAAGAGTATAAAAAAGAATGAAATAATAGATAAAAGATAAGACCCCTTTTACAAGTAAACTTTTCTCCCTGTTCTTAATTTCTCTTCTTTTTTGTGGTATTTCTTTCTGTTCGATTCCACCAGCTGAGCTCATGAGATTTGGTGATTGCTGAATCCAATTGTTAGTAAGAGATCACTACATTGGTGCTCTCGTTCTTCCTCCAACTTTTGCTTTCATTTGCGTGAACAATCGAGTTCGTAATCATGGCGGACGGAACGATGCTTTTGGTTAAACATAATATCAGCTTGGAGTCACTTTAGGACGTAGTAAAGGAGCTTAAAGTTGGGTTACAGGCCTTAGATACCAAATTTGAACAACAAATCAGTCGTACATCCTATGTACCTGGTTTCAGTATTCCTACTCCACATCCGTTCATCACACGATCTACTCAAAATACAAATGAACTACCTGCTTGGGTGAAATCAATGTGCATTGAACTTCCTAGCTTTTCTGGTGATATTCCTTCAGCCTGGGTAGCACGCATTCAGAGGTATTTTGATTATTATTGTACTCCTGAACCTCAACGTTTGCTTGTCGCTCCATTTTAATTGGATGGTGTTGCATTGGATTGGTTTGACTGGATCAATGCTTTAATTCATAATTGGAATGACTTTTTGATTGCGCTTACTAAACGATTTGGTCCTTCGGGATATGAGGATCACTTCAACCTTAGTAAAATGACTTAATCGAGTACACGGTTTGAAATAACAAAGTCAATGTGAACAATTGGCTAATAACATTACAGATGCCCCGAAACACGTCGTAATCAGTTGTTTCGTTTCGGGATTACGGTATGACATTCGAAACGAAACTCAGGTGTGTCATCCTCAGTCGTTATTACAGGCTATGGGTTTAGCAAAATTGTATGCTGACAAGTTCTCAGATGATACTTCATATCTTAGTTCTTGGCATGATCGTACTTCTTCAAAGTTTTCAGCTGTTTTAAGTACCATTTAAAAAAAAGTCAAAAATTGTCTTTCTTTTACCCTGCAGATTTAGACAGACATAAACCCTATTTCACTCTCTCCTCTTGGCAAAATTTTCAAAAAATTGTAAAAAAATAAAGAAAGAAAATTAGAAATACGACATTTATGAAAATGTTTTGTGATATCAGGAAATTAATGGTAAAAATCCCGGATTATTGATAAGTATTAATTTATTCTAATTGTAGTAATTATGAAATAATTACGGAATTATGATTCCCGGGGATTTTAATCCTGTATCAGGGTTGTTGGATTCAAGCTTCGAGATTTTATGCTTGTTGGTGGGTTGAACCTTGGAATCGTTTTGGATTGAAGTTTTGGATGTTTAAGCGATAGGGAGTTAAATATTGAACACTTATTTTATTAAAGAGTTTTGGTGCGAGTATTTCAGACTCGGATTTTTGGAGCCTTGATACTATATATATATATATATATACCAAGTGGAATCGGTGTTCAACCATTTCTCCAGGCTCATCCCTCTGTTGTCGCCTCTCTCCTTTCTCTCCTCCCCTTCTTTTCGTCTTTCTTCTTATTTCTTCATGGAAAAATCGATGGAGGACTAGACTCTTGTTGGAGTTTTGAGCAAATCGATAGGTAATCGTCTTCATCTCTTGATTGTGCTAAATTTTGAATGTAGTTTTTGAAGATTTTGGTATAGTTTTGGAGATGATTTAGTTTTGGGTTAGGTTTTGCAAAAAAATCATGTTTTATTGTTGCATTTCTTTGAAAGAAATGGTGTTGTGATCCTTATTTAATGTTCAAGGATGTTTGTTTGTGGGTAGATTTGGGTTGGTTGAGATTTTTTGCCGAAAATCGCCATGGATCGCTATTTCAATTTTTTGAAAATCGCCATGGTTTGAGCTTGGTTTTTCTTGCAAGTTAGGGTGGGTAAGATGCTTAACACACCTTAGCCATTTTTCCTCCTTGTGCATCGATTTTTCATGGACGTTTGGTGGGTTTTTTGGTGCGATTTGTGTTTGGGGAAGAGGGCTGCTGCTTGCATGTGTGTGTATTGCTATGTTGTGTATATTGTCGAGTGTGTGTGTGTGTTGCTGTGTGTATGTAAGAGTGATTGTATGTGTCGAGTATGTGTGTCTGTGCATGTTTTTCAACATGTATTAGTGTGTGTATATGATGTATATACTTGTAAGTATGAGTTCCAAGGTGTAATGGTGTAAGCACATGACTTGTACACATGTGGGTATATGTTTTTCAGCCTGTATTAGTTTGTGGTTGGGTAGCTCATGGATTGATGAGTTATGGTTAATGAGGAAGACCCGTTGGATATGTCATTGTTTCTGAGGGGTACTTGATGATAAATTCTAGTATGTGTGAACATTATAACTAGAATTTGGATAGTATGAGAAATTGTATTAATTATTGGAGTTTAATTATAATTTGTTTTATTGAATGGTTGACTTTGATTTGGTTGTTGATTTATGCTTGGAATTGGTATAAGTTGGTGTCTAGTTGGTCATTTGGATATTGTATACACTTTTTGAAAAGAATATTTGTGTGGTGTGCGGTTGATGTGCAAGTTATGAGGCTTGTTGTTGGTTCACAACTTATGCAAATTTGATTTTCATTGTCTTCATAGGATTTTGATAGGACTTTTGGATATTTCAATAATCAAACTTAAAAGTTGAGACAAGAAATAAACATCTTAAAATCATTTGGTGAATATATATATATATATATATATATATTATTACATATATATAAGCGAGGAAGGTAACCCTTCCTTTTTTCGCTTTTTCTTTTTCTTTTTTTTTCTTTTTTTGTTTTTTTTGTTTTTTTTGTTATTTATTATTTGTTCAATTTGTTCAATCGGTTATTGTAACCCTTCCTTTTTTCGCTTTTTTCCTTTTTTTTGGTTATTTTCTTTTTTTTGTTATTTATTATTTGTTCAATCGGTTATTATTCCTATGATATTCGGCCGTCGCGTTTTTATTTTAAAAAATTTTTTATTTCCTGTTTTTATTAGTTTTTCTTTTGTTTTTGTATTTTTTTTAAAATATTCGACATTTATTTCCTTTTCTTCTTTTAGTTTTTCTTTTATTTTTGTATTTTTTATAAAATATTCGGCATTATATATTTTTGATAGATTGCAGGTCGTCGATTTTGCTTGTTTATGTACATTTTGATTTTTTACTTACCTACGACCTATTGCTGATATTTGGTATTATCTTTGTTCAAATATTCCCTTAATGTATAAGGAGATTATATCAAAACCCTTGACCCAATAGTGCATCCCTCTTATCTCAATTTTAAAATTTAAAAATGTTTTCCTTTTTTTTTTTTAGAAAAAAACTTGTTGATTTTGTCATATGAATTTAAAAAAAAACAGATAGTTCAAAATAGATTTTTGTCGTGGCAAACTTTAATAATACTTTTTTATGTGAACTTATTTTTAAAAAAAAAGAGTTAAAAATAAGTTTTCGTTGTGGCAAACTTTAATAATAATTTTTTATAAAATATTCGGCATAATGAATTTTTGGTAGATTGGAGGTCGTCAGTTTTGATTGTTTGTATATATTTTGAGTTTTGGCTTACCTACGACCCATTGCTAATATGTGATTGTTCTCGGTTACCTTTGTTATGATGTTTGGCATCAAATTTTCCCTTCATGTACAAGGAGATTATATCAAAAAAAATTAGAAAATATTAAATTATGATAATTATATATTACTTGTTTGATAATAATTTGGGACGTCACATTTACATTCATTTTGTCGGAAAGTATATAATAATTATAAAAGTAATATGATTAATTAATCATGAGGCCATAACAAGTAATATAAGAGCAATCTCCTAAAATAACAAGGCAACTACAACAATGAATATAAACTATAATTCCTCTTATGAGATGCTCGCTACTGCTATGAGAAACCGAACATGTATCTGCATTATGAAATGAACCATCGTCATTTTGAAAACTCTTGCGAACAACTTTTGATTGGTTTTTTGGAGTTCATTTAGATTTAGATTTATTGTGATATTTGATGTCATCTACTACTGCAGTTTCGTAGATGACTTTTGTTTAGAGCGTCTATTGGGCCCTACAAGGATATCATATGCCAACTCTTGATATGGTGTACTGTTGGGGAAGACTTTTGTTTACTCCAACCTATTTGATTTTATATACGTACAATTTTGTATGTTCAATGCGTAAGGACCATCTTTTTATTCTCTAGAACTGTCTGTTGAACTTGTGTCGGACGCTTTATTGGACATATATACCAGATTATAAGCTCACTGGCACCGCGCCTTGCGTGGTGCCAAATTAACTAGTATATATATAAGGTGTATTGTTGATTTCAAGACTTTGTACATGTTTATATTTCTTTTAAGCCTTAATGCCTTTTGATGTAAAAGTTCATATCTAGATATTGAAGTCTGATTTAAATTATCTTGTGGTGGGCATTATATAAATGATATCGGATGTGATGTATACGAACTAAACATTGAGTGCATATATATATATATATATATATATATATATATATATATATATATATATATACACCAAACATCGGAGAATGGCTTAATCTTATTGTCGACTGTAAGGTACGTAATGACGTATGAATAAGTATATTATGAAGAAATTTTATATTCATGTATGCTTGTAGTTGAATGTGATGTTTAAATATAAGTACCTGAGTATGAGAAATCGAGTCTAATACATATGGAATAGGGGATATATAAATGTACGTAATTCCGGTATACTACTTGAGTATCGATGCTTTTGGCAAGATTGATATGAGAAATCACTGAGATTGTTGGAGATTGATAGGCATGATTGCCTTCAATATATGGTTGGTTATGATTGAACCAAAGTAACGTATTGTGAGAATATCGATTTAGTTTGATGAATATCATGTTTTAAATAATGACATTGAATTTGATGATTAGGGAATTTTAGAATATTGAAACATGTGCAGGAAGTGAAAGCTTATGCTGGTTCAGACCTAATCAGGGAGTTCACATTATAGATTATCAATGATTTTATTTTATTGTATTATGATTAATATATTGACGTATATTGATCGAAATATGATTATCGTGTTGGAATGTGCTCACTTTGAGTGGGGCCTGTTTTTTGTTGAAACAGGTAAAGCAGGTACAACGTTATTTCAGGAAGTAAGTTCGAGCTTATTGGATGATAATGCTCTCGGAAACATGGTACAAGTATTGGCTGATGGCATATCTTACTTATGCATTTAGAATTGTAATTTGTTGCTCGTAAATTAGCATCTTGTTGCATGTATATGGATTGTATAAGAGTGCTGAAGTTCTGTTTTCATCTAGTTGAATTAAGTGCATTTTATTTTGAGGAAAAATGTTCTATACAACTTTTGTGATTGTGGAAATTTATTAAGTTTACTATCTGAGGAGTTGAATATGGTGCGTATGCGATTTATATTTTTTGTTTAGTACAACTTATGGGGAGGTCTGCCCAAATTTTATAAATTCCATATTACGATTATGAGGCATGTTGGTGAAAGTTTGAGACTTAATGCATGTGGAATTGATCATACAATGCATTGCATGTTCTGTTATGTGTGTTTGCATATGTGTAACTCATCATAGTAAACGATAAGAAATAATTCGAAGAATCATTTTATGGAAGTGACATCATTAATGCCTAAATAGCGTAATAATTGGATTGGGTCCTACATTAATGGTATCAGAGCAGTGGTTAGTTCCATGGACTAATTATGGGCCTAGAGAGTGTCGAGAAAGTTAGATAGCACAGGAATTATACATGACTAATGTTCTGTGTTTATGTTGTAAGACAATTATATGCTTTTGTGCATGACATTATATGAGGTGATGGAAAACTTGTATTATTGCTAAGCATTGTGGTTGCAGGATAGTAGGTGGAACATGAGAATATGATATTAAGAATTTTATCGTGGATGTTCATCTATATATCTACTGATGATGATGTTATTGGAAGATGCGTAATTTATGTAACTCGTTATTGTTAGATGAGTAAGGAAAGATATGCCATGTTGTTATTATTCAGTGTCAATGGAGATTTGACATCGTTACTAAAATAAAAGGAGTGAATGAATTTTATTAATAGAACGAGTTGCAAGGAAGGGCTTCTAAGTATGTAAACTTGGAAGAAGCCCATAAGATGAAACAAAGAAAAGAGGCCAAACTTGGAAATGAGCTGAACCGGAGGGATAAACATTTGGAACAGCCGAAAAGGAGTTTCGAGCAATACCTTCTGATGAGACCTCCCAGATAGGTGTCCATGAATCAAAGAGTGCCGAAGAGATGCCGAGGAGGACATTTTCGAGGAAGAGGAGCAAACAGATCTTGGGGAAGGCAAGAACCCAATGATGGACCTGTTTTCAATAATCCCCCCTTTGGACAATGCAAATGCTGGAAGAGGAGCACCCAAGACAATATCACGGGAGATCAGAGGAGAGAGGCAGGAAGAGAATGACGTCCAAGCGGTAGGCGAACTCGCCCCGATCAACATTCCAAACCAAGGACCATACATATGATTTCTGGGGGAGTGTCAGGAATCTAACCGAGCAAGAAAGAGCTATGCTCGGAAATTGCAGGTCATATCAATCACACCAGAGAACGCTCCAGCAGGACCGTCCATTGCCTTCGGACCCGAAGATCTACAAGGGGTGCAATTTCCCCATGATGATGCATTAGTTATATCAGCCACAGTAGCCAACTATAATGTGCAAAGAATTTTTATTGACACTGGAAGCTCGGACGATGTGCTCTTTTTAAACACATTGGCCCAAGTGGAGTTGGGAAGCATGCCCATGCAAAGGGTAAATATTTCTTTGCATGGATTTGCTGGAGAAGTTGTTAGTCCGATAGGGCAAGTTTCATTATCTGTCACGTTGGGAGAGGAAACGGGGACGAAGACAAAGAGGATTAATTTTCTGGCGGTGGACACCCCCCTCTTCATACAACATAATTTTGGCCCACCAGCTCTGAGTGCATTTCAATCAGTGGCGTCCACCTATCATTTGACGATGAAATTCCCTGTGGGTGAGGAGGTCGGACAAGTTCGAGGAAATCAAAGTTCCTCAAGGAAGTGTTATGTTTAGGAGCTTAAACATGAAAAGTTGAAAAAGAATGAGGACGAGAACCCAGAAGCACGTGGTAAAAGAAGGAGAGATGAGGATGAGATGGCCGAGGAGAGAATAGCCCTAGTTGAGGAGTTTCTCACTATTGACTTTGGTCACCCAACAAAAATGGGTTCCTAGTTACAACCAAAATTGAAGGAAAAAGTGATTGAATGTTTGAACAGGAATGTGGACGTGTTCGCATGGCATGGAGGACCGCTGACTTGATTGGAGTACGACCGGAGGTTGCCGAACATCACCTCAATGTTGAGCCTGATGCTCGAGCCATTAGAAAGAAGAGAAAACATTTTGGACCTGAGAAATATGCCATTATTGCTTAGCTGGTAAGGGAATTGCTGAAAGCTGGCCACATGAGGAAAATTAGTTTCCCAACATGGCTCTCGAATGTGGTTCTTCTGCCAAAATCAGGAGACAAATGGCGGATGTGTGTAGATTTCCGAGATGTGAACAAGACCTGTCCCAAATATTGCTATCCTCTTCCAAGGATTGATCAACTAGTATAATCCACTGCCGGACACGAATTAATTTGTCTGATGGATGCATACCAGGGATATCATGAGATCCTTTGGCCAATGAAGATCAACCTAAAGTCAGTTTCATCACGGCTTAGGGGAACTTTTTGTTAGGTGGTTATATCCTTCAGATTGAAGAATGCAGAAGCCACTTATCAAAGATTGATGGATAAGATATTCAAGGATCGGATTGGGTGGAATGTAAAAGTGTATGTGGACGATGTCCTCATCAAAAGTAAGAGGGTATGAGATTTGGTTTGCGACATGGAGGAAATCATTGGCACCTAAAAGGGGTATTAAAGCCAATCCCGGGAAGATAAGGGCGATTCAAGAGATGAATCCCCCTCGGACCCTGAACGAAGAACAGAGATTAGCAGGACGAATAGCTGCTCTGAGTAGGTTCATATCCCAATCAGCTGATCGGAGCCTACCATTCTTCAAAGCGCTAAGGCAAGGAGCTCGATTCGAGTTGAATGATTAATGCCAAAAGGCTTTTTTGAGGATTTGAAGAAATATCTAGCTCAGTTGCTGTTGATGAACAAACCTGAGCATAATGAGACTCTCATCGTCTATTTATATGTGGCCGAGGAGGTCATTGTCTTAGTCAAATAAAAAGCGGGGCAACAACTACCAGTATATTATGTAAGCCGGGCATTACAAGGGGCTGAACAAGGATACGCCGATGTTGAAAAGTTGGCTTTAACTCTTATAACCACAACCAGGAGACTTTGGCCATACTTTTTATCCCATCCTATCGTGGTGGTGACAAGTAACCCACTGAGAAAGTTATTATCCAAAGTAGAAATCTCGGGAAGAATGGTAAAATGGGCCATTGAGCTCAGTGAGTTCGATCTTACATTCCTCGAACAATGAAGCTGAATTCGAGGATTTCATTTCGGGGCTTTCAATAGCACTTGACACAGGGGTTCAGAAGGTAGCTATGTTTATGGATTCCATGCTCGTGGTACAACAAGTCTTTGGTGTGTATAAGGTGAAGGAAGAAAAGCTGAGGAAATACGTTGAAACTGCTTGGGCACTGATGAGTAAGTTAAGAAGTAAAATTAACACAAGTCCTTGGAGAGGAGAATAATCAAACCGATGAATTGGCTAAGCTGGCTAGTTCGATTCATGAGTGGAAAAATAGGAGTGTGCTGGTACAAGAGCTCTTAATCTCCTATATATCTGTCAATAGTATAATGAGTCTTGAGCCATGCATCATGGGAGATTGGAGAGAAGATATCATTAATTTTTTTAAAAAACAATGACATCCCCTTTGATCCGAGAGAGGCATCTCGGGTGAAAGAACGGGGAATCTGTTCGTGTTGTTGGAGTGAAAACTGTTAAAGAAGGGTTTCTCGGTCCCTTTTTTACATTGTGCTTCTAACCAAGAAGGAGAATACCTATTGAAATAAATTCATGAAGGTTGTTGTGGGAACCACCTTGGTGAAAATATGTTATACCAAAAGCCAAACCGAGCTGAATATTATTGGCCTACCATGAAGACAGATACCGAGGGAATCATCAGAAAATGCAATAATTGTCAGAAGCATGCCAATTTATCGCGTGTACCAGCAGAAGTCCTTAATAGCAACATCACTTCTCCCTTTGATTGATGGGGAATTGATATTGTGGGAACTTTTCCCCCATCAACTGGACAAAGGAAATTTCTTTTAGTCACGATTGAATACTTCGCCAAGTGGGTAGAAGCCGAGCCCCTTGCCAATATCACCGAGGATGAAGTGATTAAGTTCCTGTGGAAGAACATAGTATGTCGGTTCGGAATACTAAGAAAATTGGTCTCAGATAATGGAAGATAATTTCAGGGGAAGAGAGTTCAGGATTGGTGCAAGCACATGAAAATTACACAAGTATTTACCTCGGTGGCTTATCCTCAATCCAATGGACAAGCTGAGGTGACGAATCGGATCATATTACACGAGATTAAAACCAGATTGGAAGGAGCAAGAGGAGCATGGGTTGATGACTTACCTGGTTTATTATGGTCATACCAAACTACGCCACGAGTATCTACAGGAGAAACTCCATATAGCCTGGTGTATGGTTCTGAGGCCCTGATTCCCACTTAGATCAATGTAAAATCTCTTCGGGTATAAAATTCTGATCGCGAAAGAAACGAGGAGGCAAGAAATTTAGAACTCGATGAGGTAGAGATGTTGAGAGAAAGAGCAGCCGCACGCACTGAGATGTAGAAGATAAGGATCATTAACGCGTATATCGGAGGGTTTGCCAAGGGCATTTCAGGTAGGGGATCTGGTATGGCGGAGAACCAAACCGGCAGGAGATGTAAAGAAAGTAAAGCAAAATGAGAAGGCCCCTAGAAAGTGAAGGCAGTGATCGGAGTGATGGTGCGCAGGATGTTCGAGCTTTTTCGGAATTGTACTCGCTTATTAATGGGATCGTGATGTCTTGTCCATGTTTAAACCCAAAATTACCTAAATGGTTATGCTCGGGATATTCGAGCTTGTTCAGAATTTTACTTCTTTACTCATGGGATCAGGATGGTTGGTTCATGTTTAAACCTAAAATTGCATAAATGATGGTGCTCAGGATGTTCGAGCTTTGTTTGGAATTTTGTTCGTTCACTCATGGGATGTGGATGTTTGGTCCATGTTTAAACCTAAAATTGCATGTGTTGGTGCTCGGGATGTTCGAGCTTTGTTTGGAATTTTATCCGTTTACTAATGGGATCTGGATGTTTGGTCCATGTTTAACGTAAAATTACCTAAGTGTTTGCGCTAGGAATGTTCGAGTTTGTTCGGAATTTTACTCGTTTATTCATGGGTTACTGATTAGCTGAAATGGTGTTTATGTTGATGTTTTGCATTAATACTTATGGATAATGAGAACAGACCACAAACCATCGAATGAATCCCTTGTTTTGTGTTTTTTAATTATTTAATCATAATTTTAAAAGTATTTAACAATATAATCCTTTTTTTATTAGCAAACTAACCGAAGTCGCCATGTGACATGGCGACTTTGCAAAAAAAATCATTAATTATTGTTTTGCATTAATACTTATGGATAATGAGAACATACCACAAACCATCGAGCGAATCCCTTGTTTTGTGTTTTTTAATTATTTAACCACAATTTTAAAAGTATTTAACAATATAATCCTTTTTTTTTATTAGCAAACTAACCAAAGTCGCCATGTGACATGACGACTTTGCAAAAAAATCATATTTTTTTGATGTCGCCATGTCAGAAGGCGACTTCAATTGAAGTCGTCATCTGACATGACGACCTCCTTAAAAAAACATATTTTTTTAATGTCGCCATGTAAGATGTCGACATCTTATAAAAAAATAAATTTTCCCCTGATGTCAGTATATAACGACATAAACTTTTTTTTTAAACGTTGTCGCCATCTCAGATGGCGATAATTGAAAAAAAAATTATTGATGTCGCCATCTAAGATGGCGACAACAATCAGTTTCTTCGTCTACAAAACCAAACACGATGGTGCTCATTTCGTAAACCAACATCTCTTCGGCATTCGTAAACAAATTCTTTTCAGAATTCGTAAATATTTTCTCTCCAGAATATGTAAACCATAATCTTCATTATTTCTCCAGTCGTTTCCTCCGGGTCGGCACATTGCATGTACGTTGTTATATAAATATCAAATTTAACAACACATATCAAGAGCCCTTCATTTTCTACACCGAAACGAAAATCACATAACATTTATAGTTTTTTCCTCTTGTTTTATCATTGAAATTGTCGAATATTCAATCTTAATTTGCCACCCTTCAAATATTTTTCATGTAAAAATCTTGTTACACTATTGATTTTATCATCTTATAGATTATATAAATTTGTTAAACGAAATTTATTAATTACTTGTAATATTTAATTTATTTCAGAGATGTCGATTCAAATATTATTGAATTGCGGAGGTAATATATTACAAGATTCAGATACCATTAGATATGATCGTGGTCCATTAAGAGGTACCGCAATATCTCGCACTATTAATTTACGCAGTTGTTGAACGAAATATATAATATCACTGGCATCGACCGCAACCTGTTCCTTCTGAAATATATGCAAGACACATGTTCAGAGATTTTCTGGGCTACGACAGACAATTTTGCCAATAGATAATGATTATAATTTAGCATGGCTATTTGATTCAGAACAGGGTCATAGTTGCTTGAAAATTTACATAGAAACAGAACCACGAAACTATGATTGTATTTCAGAAAATGTAGATTGTTTGTCTGTAGTTGCAGAATGATTGACTACCTCTGGTTGAGATCCAGATGAAGATCCCATAGATGCTGATGTTATTGCTCCTGAGCCACTAGCAGACAGTTTAGCTGAATTGGGAAATGATATTCAGTCTGAACCATAGGATATTCCGTCTGAGGATGATGCTGATGACGATGAGGTTGACATTTGTGTCATGTCAGAAACAATTGCAGATCAAGATGAGGAGATACCAATCACGCAAGAAGTGTCAGTTATTGTACCGGAGACAACCACTACAAATATTCATGTCCTTTATCCAACAATTTCATTCTTCTCAATGACACATCCCGAAGTATTTGGAGACTCAGTAGACATTCCAAAAGGTAGATGGGGGAGTTATTACGACTACTCCAAATGAGATATCCATCTAGATATGGTCTTCAAAAATAAAGCTCATCTGCAGGCAGCTATAAAGGATTACTCTGTACGTGTTGCAAAACGGGAGTACCGCGTTGCCAAGAGTACAAAAACATTGTGAAAAGTGGTGTGCAAAAACATTACAGAAGATATGCCTTGTAGATTGTACCTGCGGGCCACGTTGAAGAAAAAAGTTGGATTATTCAAAATAAACAAGTATAGAGGTTCTCACATGTGATGCCCGAGGATTAATGGTGTTACTCCCAGTGTTGTAATAATCCTCAATGGATTTTAATTGTGGCAAATATGAATTAATTACGATTTTGGGACTCCCGGGGATTTTAAATCCGGTATTTGGAGTCTTGGATCCAAGGGATGAGATTGTATTCTCATCATGGTGGAACCTTGGAATTTGGTTTTGGTGGGATCTGGGGTCCGGGTACTTTGTACTGGGGCTGGTAAAGGAAATTGAGTTGGAGAGCTAATTATTGAAAACATATGATTTTTATTGAGTCATGATGTATTTGTGGAGGAATTGGTATTTTGGAGTTTTGGTACTATAAATACCAAGTAGACGCGATATTCCGATATTACACTGATTTCCTCTCTCCCCCCTCTCTCTCTCTGCACCCACCCTTTCCCTCATTCCCCCTCTTTTCTCCCTTGAAGGAGAAATCACGGGTAGTTCGGCTCGGGAGCCGGATTTCTTGAAGAAAAGTTGGTAATCTTATTCCTCTCGCCTCTACCTTCGTTTTGATTATAATATTGTAGAGTTTGGTTGAGTTTTGGGTTGTTATGGAATTTGGAGATTTTTGGTTAAAATCCAAAGTTGAGTTTTTGGAGTTTTTATGGGTTTAAAATGGTGTATTTGAGGTGTTGAAGGTGTATGGGTGTTGGTTTTAAGTTTGGGTGTGAAAAACACCATTGAAGCTCAAATTTTTCAGAAACCCGCAGGTCGCGATTTGAGTTGTTGAAGGTGTATGGGGTGTTGGTTTTGAGTTTGGGTGTGAAAAACACCATTGAAGCTCGAATTTTTCGGAAACCCGCAGATCGTGATCAATCGCGGCTTGGCGCCGATCAATCGCGACATGTTACTGATTTTGGGAAGGCGATGAACAGTCTCGGCGATCGATCGTGAAGAATAGGCGATCGATCGAGAGGGTCTTGGAGATCGATCGCGAGGTTTGGCGATCGATCGCGGATGGCAGTGTTGCGGGCAGTGGACTCGCGCGATCGATCGCGCCTGAAGGGCGATCGATCGCGGCACTGTTTGGTTGGTTTTTTTGGAATTTTGGAAAATATCGGGATTTTTGGAATCGAGGTTTAATTAGCCGATTTCCGGGGGATGTCTACATTTCAATGGGAATGCTTTACCTTTAAAATGAAATGGTTGGAGCCAAATTTTAATAAGAAAATGGAATACTTGATTGAGTAATTGGTTAACTTTTGAACTTGCACAATGGAATATTTTGGGTATTATGCATGCTTAGCCGGAGTCTTTTAAAATGGTTAATCGTCGTGGATTGACGATGGGTTTAGAGGATTGTGAACGTGCTTGGGCACGTGGTTGCATGCTTGTAACTGATTATGAGTTATTTATGTGTTAGCACATAATTCATTGTATCACGGAACTAGGACAAGGTTGGACTCGGACTACAGAATTATAAGGTACGTATAACGTACGAGTATAGCCTTTTATATTATTGCAACTGTGGGATGCATGGTATATATTGTATTTGCAATAAACGAACATATATATTAGGAATGATATGGTGCCGCTTTTGAGCGAGCAATGATAGCGATGTTGTCGATGTTGAGCGAACATCGGTTATGACGCCGCTACTGTTGAGCGTGCGCAAGGTTGAAATGCCGCTATTGTGGAGCGAGCGATGAAATGAAACTATGGAATTATTGGTTAGATATATGTGATATCTATGGGTATTCATTTAATGGATATCTTTAGTCATTGTTTAATGATATAATCATATTCAATTGTGAAACTGGCATGGCAAGTGTGAATTTAGTTAATCAATGAGATGATTAAACTGGCTTTTGAGAAATTGATGGTTTTGGTTATTTTGAGAACAGGAACAGTACAGGGGATCCCGAATGATGATGATACCATCCGGGGAGTATCATTTAAATTCATAGCATTTACATTCTGTAAATTATGTACTGTAGTATTATGATCATTGGATTGGTGGTATTGGTATACTCACCCCGTGTGGGGGCTGTCTCTATTGGGGCAGGTGGTACAGGTGCAGCAATAGTTTTGGAGTTAAGCCCGAGCTGTTGATTTGAGGTACTTCCAGGATCGAAGTACCAGAGCTGGCTGAATAAGTATAAAGGTAGATCCAGAGTTGAGATTGAGTTATGCATGAGAGGTGCTTCCAGGATCGAAGTACCAGTAACGGTATTTGGTAGAGTATCTTATACATTAGATACACGTACATTCATTGGGTGCTCTCATGTGAGCACGTTTTATGTGTATATGGAATGTATAAAAGGGCATGGCTTTTCTCTCTTCATTTATTGTTTGCATGCAATTAAATATGGAATTCTAAATGAACTGAGAGCATGTTAGTGTATTATGAGGGTTCATGCTATGTAAATGGTCTTGGTTGGGGAATTTGAATATTATGGGGTTCTAATGCAAGAAATTTGATAGATGGTATGAGATGCTATACCTGCATATGGTTATCTTCCCCATGATAAGATGATTGTGTGCACTAATGGCATGGATTAATACAATAATGGCATGGATTAATACACTAATAACGAGATAAGGGCACGTGGGTCCTTACATCACACTTGCCTTTTGAGTGAACTGTCGATCGATCATGCAAATTTGGACAACTTGTTAGTGGGAATTGTTCGGCGTGATCCAGCTTACGAAATAAAGTATATAATTCAAACAGTTAAAGATAAATATGGATTTGAGATCTCCTATGCAAAAGGATGGTTTAATTTGCGACGTGCTGTTGAGAATGTGTATGGAACATGGGAGAGCTCCGTAAATAATTGCCTTACTATATGGGAGCTTTGCAGAAATGGAATCCCGGCACAATCGTTGAGTGGGTTCACCTTGAAAATGTCAGACCAAGAGAAAAGACTTTGAATTACGTGTTCTGGGCCTTCCATCCATGTGTAGAAGGATTTCAACATTGTCGTCGGATAATAAGTGTGGATGGAACACATTTGTATACGAAATATCAACATAAGATGTTGATTGTCGTGGCAATGGACGTTAATAATCAAGTCTTACCTTTGGCATTTTGCAATTGTTGACGAAGAAAACATTGTCATGGAGATGGTTTTTCGAGATGATTAGCAAGCATATTGTGAGAAGATCTGAGGGTGGTGTATGTTTGATTTCTGACCGTCATCCAGGCCTCATTGCAGCAGCCGATTGTATTCCTGACTTCAAATCACCCCGTGGAGTACATCGATTTGGTTTGAGACATGTTTGTTCAAACTTTAATAGTTGCTTCAAATCCGTTCATTTGAAAGACTTATGTTGGAGAGCGGGATCAGAATCAGTTCAGAAAATTTGATCGCACAATGAAAGAGATAAAACTTATAGAACCAAGGGCTTTTGATTACTTGAATCCTATTGATAAGTGTCAATGGTCTCTTGCTCATGACGGAGGCTGGCGTTGTGATATCATGACCACAAATATGTCAGAATGCATAAATGGAGTTATGAAAGGTTCCAATCACCGCCATTGTGCAATTAACTTTTGATCGTTGTGTGCTATATTTTTTCGAACGGCTTAAGAAGACGGAGCGAATGATTCAAAATAATCAAGAATGGCCAGATTATGCGTTCGAAAGATATGGTCGTGCTGACTATCATTCCATCCATCATGATGTCCAAATGTTCGATCGTAGACGTCTAACAACTTCTGTTATCACAAGAGTACAACCAGGACGTGGGATAATACACATGTTATGCATCTAAAATCAGGGGAATGCTCTTGTGGAAAATGGAAAGAGTTCGGAATACCGTGCTCACATGTGATCCAACTGTGTCGAAAGTATGGCTTAAACGCTAAAACATATGTGAAACCATATTACAATATGAATGAATATTGGAGCACATATCAAGGACGATTCGAATCAATGTGGGGGGGAGGAGTACTGTGACACCCCATGTTTTGAGTTGTACCACAACTCCACTCTGCGAAAAAGCAGAAGAGTAGGTCGAGATCGAACAACGCGCATTCAGAATGAGATGGACTAAAACCCGTGCAAGATGACTAAATGGCTTCAACTTCTCGAAATCAATAAACTTTTTTATGTGTAATTGATTGTATGTTTATTGTGTAAATGATTTTACGTTATTGTGAAAAATATTGTATGTTTAGATACGAAATTATTGTACGTTGATTGTATGCTCACAAAACAAACTTTTTTTCAAATTTCTTTTTATAACTATCAGAATCGGTTACTATTTTTTACGTTGTTGATAATATGTTATTATAATGTGTTATATGGTAACATAATAAAAACACACATAAACAAATTGATGTAACATAATTCATAAATATTTACAACATAAATGATGACTTCAACAACGACGACGAGCAAAATTTCCTCCAGTACCACAAGGATGAGGATTTGTCTGTCTTCTAACTCTTCGTTGTTGAACGACTTCTTCGCCCATTTCCCTTGCCACAGGTGTGTTGGCAGGCTGCTGAATTGGCATCAATTGAGGGAATAGAATTTGAGAGACATCGAAAGGTGAAGTCATAGATGCATATGTTGCAAACCAAAAATTGACATTTGTATCCACGCTGCTGAACTGGGCTTGAGTGGACATGTGGAGATATGGCGTGAATGGAGATAGATAATATGATGGTACAGGCACATGAATATAATGTAGACATATCTGGCTCTATCCACGTAGATGGACCAGCAATATTGTCTGGATATGTACAGATGGACCTGCAATATTTATATGGATATCTGTCGGCATATGTGTAGATGAAGTGCCTGTGTGGAACCGACGTGTATCAAGAGACTGGACTTCATTGTATGCCGGGAAGTTTCTGTCTCGTCGTTCACGAGCCACTCGCACCACATTGTCGAACATACTCCTGTGTTGCCTCATCGACTCTGTCGTAATAGGCACTCCATCAGCCAGATGTCGGTCATAGCTTGTAGTTAACTGCTCCATCTGCTCAATCTGCAATGTCCAAAAGTCCATATAAAATTTATACATCTAAACACAATTATAAAACAAAATTTCACGTAACTAACGTACCACATGCTGCCATGGCGAGCCATCACCATGTTGATATCCTGTCTGTACAAAATATTCTTGACGTCCAATGTATCTACGTGTGACTTGTTCATACCACTCACTGTATCCGCCAACAACGTAGTAACCACAATCAGTAAATCGTGGTCTGTCTACACGTAGATCATTTGCCCTCTCCCAGCAAAGTATGTATGCTCTATGCCGAGTGCTCCAGTCTTTGTTGACGTTTCCCCTTCTACCAACATTATGCAATGTCTCATCCCCTGATTGTGGATCTTCTGGGATGTCTTGTAGCATCCCAAATTGTTGAAGTACTCTATCAGACCATTGCATTTCAACTATGTCGAAGAAAATCAATGGACCCTTATATGTCCCTAACTCGGTGATTCCTCCAGTGTAATCATCAGGGTACGGCTGCCAATTAAACTGCAAAACAACATTGCTTTACATACAATCAAAAAAATGTATTTTTGTACAAACTAATTCAACAACATGTTTACGTGAGTGACTGGCTGCTCATTGAGGATGTCCCTCATGATGTGTACGGAATGACTCACAGTTTCTGTAAAGTTTAAATGACATGACCACCTGTATATATATTTAAATAAATGATTAAATACATTAACAAATAAATCAATTATAAAACAATGCATATTCGTATTACCTTACACCATATGGAGCAGAATGTAACACATTGTCTGGGCCGATCTTTGGATACCCAATTGCGGAGTCAAACTTGGGATTCGTGACCATGCCCAAATCTCATTTATTGTAGTGACATCAATAATACAAGTTAGATTGACAAGAAACATATTTTAATTATTAAAACAAACAAAAATATTGTTACCTGTAAGAGTTGCAATGCACCACCTATAATTTTTTCCCTCTCTCTGATGACGTGCACAACTCACGACACAAGTATGCCAACACAGCACTACCCCGACTATATGTACGGGAAGAGTCGATATCCTCCAACTTCCGTAAATACAATAACCTAACAAAAATGCCTGGTGAATCAGGGCAAACTTAACAACATCATCTGGCATACTATGTATATCCAAGGGATTTTGCAGCAAATGATTTTGCAAAACAACTAATCTCAACCTCGCACCTTTAAAATCTTTGATATCTGGTGTGAATCCTAAATATGTATGGCAATGTTCTTACCATTCGGGTAGAGTCCTATCATAATCTATCCCCGACACTACGATGACATTTACTGACAACGCCCATATTACTGCATTGTCTTGCAGTGTGGTAGACGCTTCTCCCGATCTAAGATGAAATGTGTGTGTTTAACGACGCCATCTCTCAACTAAAGTCGTGATCAGGTGCATGACAAATTCAATCTTACCACACCTATATATACCATAAAATCCAATCACGTGCAACAAATTAACAACATGTATATCTAGTGGACACATATCCCAAAAATAGCTATCTGGGTTTCTCACACGAAGTATGCTATCCATATCACCTCCCCATATATCCTCAGATCGATGTGAAGACTGCAATGACAAGAGATGTGTGTCAACCGGGCTTGGTTGTCTCATTTTATCCATCCTGAAATATAATACAAAAAATTATCAACATTAATCTCAACATTACAAAAACTACCCAGCGGTCGTTCACGACCGCCGCACTCCGACCGACGCCCACCGACGCCGCCGCCCACCGACGCCGACCACGAAGCTCCAGCCACCTCAATCCGGAGTCGACTCACGGCCGCCTTCCTCGGAGCCAACTTTTAACCTTCGCATCACCAAAATAGACACCAAAATAATATAATCGCAATATGTATATTAAAATCATAATTTATCTAAAATCAACAAATAAAAAAATAACAAAGCTTACCTTAAATAATTTGGAAAGAAATGGTTCGATTTGTTCGATTTTCGCAGCTTGCAGATGGAGAATTTCTCAGATGGCGACACTAATGGAAAAATTATTTTTCCATTTTCAGATCTAAAGGATGTCGTGATCTCAGATGACGACATATATTGAAAACATAATGTTGTCACCATCTGATATGGCGACATCAGAAAAATCTTATTTTTGTAAAGTCGCATGTCAGATGCGACTTCAAGGACGGCGACTTCGGTTAGTTTGCTAAAAAAAATATTGGGTTATATAGTTAAATACTTTAAAAATTACGATTAAATAATTAAAATGTTTTGAGTAATTTACCAATTGCTAAATATGTTATGGTTTAAGGATTCCCTGTTTTGCATAGCTGAATAGTTTGTCTGAAAACTAACCTCCATAGAAACCATGTCTCAAAAAACTTACTCGATAGTGTAATCTCTCATTCCTCTCATGCAATCTATTCAAAATTCTCCATTTGCAAGGGATACAACATTAATAGGTTGACTTTGAGTGTTTTTTCCAATGACTCCACAACAACAGAAGAATTAGAAGAAAGGTTAACTTTATATGCTCCAACCTCTGGCAGTTATAAATTAAATGTATCATATAAACTGAGTACTAGGTTGATTTATAGCCTTGAAGATGTACAAAAAGATGCACCAGAACAAAAGAATACTCCTAGCATAATTTATGACGACAAAAATACATAACTTACATCCACGAACATATATAGTTCGCAATCCGTCATACATCCTTCGCTTGACGAACATATATAGTTTCATATTGCTTAATCAGATGATAAATATTGAAAAAGCATCAGCCATTTTCATCATCTCTCTTGAGTGCACAACACCTATCTCCTTTGTGATATTTTGTGCATCGTGTCTTACACGCAGTTGAGATGAACGAAATGAAAAAAGAAACAATAACGAAGCAACTTAAAGTCGAAGAAAACAATAAAAACATCAAGCACGAAACATAAAAATCGCAGAAACAAAGCATCACTTAAAGCATGTATCAAGTCAAATCAGCAATCACTACTCTTCAACAACAAAACTAAAAGCTCAAAGAAAAACCTTATTAAACCAGGGATCGTGGAGAATATCGGTACCACGCTTGTGTCAAGGAATCGCAGTCGACATCCACCATCATTTGATGAGCCATGTGAATCGCTAGATCCCGACTATCCACATCATCTAACCCCTATATATCCTCCCCAAAATTCTATAAAACGAGAAATCAGTCCAGCAATTCTCAACATACCAACAATACTACGCTTTTTTAGACAGGCACTCAACGAACCATATGTATACAAGTTCACAACAGACTCGATGAATGTTTAATCGGATTTTAACTTTGTATCTGACGATTTTGTTTTCTAAATTTGGAACGCTTGAAATCGAGCTAAGTTGACGGTGAACTGATGACGAGAAAGAGACCACGGCTTCCCGTAAAGAAACAGGCAGGAGAGTTAGGATGCCTGGTATTAAGCGGGCAATATAGGCCATTGACAGGGGCACTTGCGCCCAAATTTAAATCCAAAATTGACTTTCGCCTAATTTTATGTGTGGAACCCATATGGGTCAAACGCGGTGGGAGATAATAGTAAATTAAAAAAGATAGCACTTCAAATTTTATGAATATATACCAAGTTTTACAGGAAGACATGGTAACGATGCTTATGGTGACGCATCGAGAGATAACCGAGCTTCAGTGATGAGCGAGCTCGGGTTATGTTTGTTTTTCATTCCCAGTAATATTGTGTTACTTTAAACAAAATAAATTTACTGGTGTATGCCCCGTGTATGTTGTACTTGGGATAAAATATTTTCGAGACCTTATGGTAATGTTGATTAATGTTTGCTTTATTATTTGCAAATGAAAGGCCTAACTGGAATTATATTTTTTTTTTTATATCAATATATATGTATCACTAAAAAGTGGAAAAAATTTAGGGCCATTTTGACAGAACATCTGAAATTATTATTCCGCTGTTTACATGAATTAATCACTATGTGATAATCAAACATCCGATTAGGATCTGCCCTCACATTAAAATAAAGTTAAAATAAAGAAGCGATGAGTTTGTAAAAAATGTTGACTTTTACTTGTGAGATAATAGTGTGCTTTTATGATGCTTTTGTAATTGTGTGGCAATAAAAGTGTTACATTAGAGTTTTTTTCTAGTCGTGACTTGATTATGATGAGTTGGAAGAAATATTTGAAGAAGAGCTGGAAAATGATTAAAGTTCACAACCATCTATAAATTGTCATGTTTTATATTATTTATTTATAATCTTTTAGTATCTTATTTTGCCTATATTTTCTTTTATAATTTTGGGCATATATATTAAAGATGTGGATGTGATCAATGATAATGTTGATTTGACAAATTTTGATATGGTAAACTCAAGCATTTATGATGGTGATCAATGTTTTCAAAATCGAACCGGATATGAAATCGGTACCCTTACTGGTTGCAGGTTCGATCAGTTCGATGGATTGAACCATTGGTTCTACCGGTGATGATGTCATCATTATGTGATATCTATAATCATTGTAAAATATATATACCATGTATTTGTTATAGTTTTAAGTTATTCTAATAAAAAATACTATTAGACCAACATAACATGTCAAACTTAAAAAAAACAGATAAATCAAATGTCCAACATAAAAATAATAATAATAAAACATCTAAAACACAACACTAATGCCCAAAAGGAACAATATCCCAAAATTATAATAAAATATTTAAAATATTATGAAATGATTCACATATATTATAATTTATGAGAAACTAAACACGTTTATATATAATATACAAGACACATTTATTGAATTATATGGATTTTTTTATAAAAACATACATAAAATATTATTTTGTAATCATTTCAATAACAATAAATTTATATAATATATTTTGTTCTAAAAAATTGATTTATACTTCAAAAAAAATTAAAATTTTAAAAAAGGAAAGAAAAATGAAGGAACATACTGGTTCAACCAGTCAACCGGTTAATTGGTTGAACTAGTTTTTTACTTGTTTAATCCGATTCCCACTGTTTTTTTAGTAGGGTGATTTTGAAAGGTCAACCGGACCGAACCAAGCACCGATTATAGGTTGAACCGGCCGGTTCGGACCGGTTTTCAAAACACAGATGGTGATGTACTTCATATTTCAGGGCAACAAATGAATTTCTTGGTTGATGAAGATTAGAAAACCATGACATTATGCTAGTTCTTGAAACATTGTTCTTATTTGGAATTTGTAATTGGAATTATTTGTAACTTTTATTTGACACTACTTGTAGTTTTTGGGACTTTATTCTTTTTGGGCATTGCTTGTTATTTGTAGATGTTTTATTGTTTTTATTTTATGTTGAACATTTGGTTTGATGTGACTATTTTAAGTTGGACTTGTTATTTTGGTACAATGATAATTTTTTTTATTGTTAAGACCTTGAAGCTATGGTAGATTCAGGGTATATATATTTTATAAAAATTAAACATAGATATTACGTCATGTTGACGTCGTACATCGATTGAACAGGTGGTTGAACCAGTCGAGCCGATCGAATAGTAAGGATATCGATTTTATGTGCTCTCCGATTTTGAAAGCATTGCTTTGTACCTACTGAATATACAATGCAGGATAAGGAACTAAATAAGTGTCACGGTACACAACTGTGAAAGGATTATTACATGCTAAGATTGCGCCTCACGACGGCTGTGAATTAGTGTGTAAAGATTTGTTCAAATTTCTGACCAGATTTGTGAAACTTGCCATATGTTTGTAATATATTATATGCCAGTATTCTTGTGTTTATACAAAGTAAAAGCAGACATTATTAGAACGAAGAAATAATTCCATTGAATTGAAAAATACCATTTGCAAGTGTACTGAAACTTGTTTACAAAGTAAGAAGTAACAGCTAAAAGTGAATATTATATGGGTCCATTTTTAAAATTTAACAATAAAGAAACTTGACCAATCACAAAAATTGAAAACCAAAGAGGGAAATTAAGAAAGATTCTCTTTAAAATAAAGTAAAAACAATTTATTTCTTAAAGCAAAAAAAAAAAAAAAAGGCTTGTTTCAGTATTGTCGGTCATGTTTGGTATTGAACAACTTCAATATTACATATGTTCAACAGCACATTGAGGTGGGGGAGGGACGGAAGATGACATAATCTTTAGTTCTTAATTCCCTCGTACACTCTCCAAATTATAACGAAATGGATAAGTAAAGTAACACCGTGTCCAAGTTTTGCGGGCTATTCAGTGATCAAGGAAGGCCTCCAGGCTGATGCAGTGAGCAAACACAGATCTTTCCAACCAAGCATGAGGGCACCATTATCTTCCACTAGAGTGTAGCCATCAGAACTAGGGAACAATCCAAGCAGGAGGGTGGCCTGGGCCGCGGCATTGCCCGCCAAAGATATACCTTTGAAGCCAGATTGCTGCAGCTTCTCTCGCCAATTTGTGAACTTCACCTCCCCAGTACGCAATGGGCCACCGACGCCCAGCACGTTCTTTATCTCCCTGGACAATAGTTGCTGCTCCACTGCGTGCCTTTCTTCACTCTCTTCGCCGTAGCAAGCCCCCAGAGAGTCGAACAAAGCCGAGTAATAATGAATGGCTTCGACGAATCTTCCCAAGAAAGAACCTGAGTGGCTTAAGTCTTGCTCTACAACCGTCACCACTTTAGGGGATAACCTGCGTTACGTATTAGTGTATTAGAAACAGTGAAAACATCAAACGTTCAAAATGACAGTAACATAATATGCATGGATGATGGACCACAGATATATCATCGAAACTGACGATCATTCAGACCAGTTTGTAGGCTAGAATTTACTGAAACCTACTTGTCCATGTGCATTACAAGCAAAACTAAGAATTATGACTAGCATGTTCTTTCCTATATATTTTCATAAGTCAACATTATAAAATCTACGTAGTGAGTGGAGGCAATGATCAGTTACTAATTATTACAAATAAGTGGGAGGATTAGGAAACAATAAAAAGGGAAACTAGTATACCTTTGCAAGAACCTTAATGTATTTGTGTCGGAGCCAGTGACATCGTATAGCGAGTGCTGCAACCAGTGAACTGCAACAGCCTCCCTGTTGCTCACATTTAAACTCTCCGGGTTGATGTTTCCAACTTTGTCCGTAATTGGCGAAAACTCAAATGGCAGTCCCAATTTCTCCGCGAAATCTGACAAAGCGTTTCCCAGTTGCTTCAAGAGCCTCGGTGGAGTTTCCTAATCCTGTTAGGCGAACAAACGGAGGACCACCGGGCCGAGATGCCAATATGTGAAAGAGACCATGGCCACTGTAGTCCTTGCATAATGTCGAGATCTATTATGTGAACCCTATCTTCTCTCTCAAATGCTTCTTGAATGGCCTGGTTAGCAGTGAAATGCGAAAACTTGACAAAGGGGCTGATCCCATTGAAGACTTGAAAGGCCGTGGCCATCTTCTGGCTGTGCGGCACAGTTGGCAATGCAGCATATATTCCTAAGCACGAGCTAACTAATCTGGCAGAAATCGCCTCTGAGAAGTAGGCCGCAACACGTTGGGCAGACGTTCCAAATGGTGTGGCGAGTTGGGAGATCTCCAAAAGCAACATGTTAGCCACTTCCAATTTATCTGCTGACACAGCCTCCGCACACTGAAGTAGTAAAGTCAAAAGTTGTAGGCCTTGTTCGTCTCTTTGTTGTTGTCTATGTTCCTCTTTCTTCTCCTTCAATGTTTCGATAGCGGAGGTGGTTGTTCTCGCTAGTTTCGTCGTAGGATTTCCAGGTGGACTCTTCAGTTGGGGTTGGGTATGTTCGGGCATCTCATCAGAATTGGAAAGAATGGTCACCGGCGAGGAAGCAAAAGAAAGAGCCACCTGACGTCCTAGGACTATTGCTTGGAATGTGGATCTGGGCATTACCCGACGACGGCCAGTTCGTGCAATGATCAATCACAGGCTCATTGCTACCCTGAGAGAGCAAGAAACTACTGTTGTCGGTCTGCATATGCAGTCTGAGCTCGGAAGGGCTTTCAAAACTGGGAGTCGGCAACATTTCCAACTTTCTACTACTCCCAACGTCATCACTGGGTGTAGTGAGAGAACGGAGTCTGTATTCCAAGAGGGTGGCAAGATTAGGGTTGCAAGGATGAATAATCTCCCGGACATTGAAGATCAATTGCGGAATGGAGACGTTGGAGCTTTGGATGAGATCTTTTATGATTCCATCAATCCATGTTGCGGTTTCCTCCGTGAATAGACTAGAGCAACTGGTGGAAGCTGAAGACAGCTGCAAAGTAGCTGCACCTCGGCTTCCATCTGGAGGGAACAATGGCAACCCCGAGAAACCACACAACGGAGGAAGGGTACTATGGGAGAGTTGAGATGGTAAGCTTGAGGAGGCAGCAATGGTTGAGTTCATGTAGTTAGTCAAGGCGGTGGTGGTACTGGCTCCGGCGGTGTAATAAGCATTATTTTGACTAAAAGCGAATGAAGGGTCTGGCCTGGCTGACGCCCTGGTGTTCAAATTTGTCGCATTGTAAGATGGCATCATCGTGGAGTACTTGGGGAGTTGTATTGAATGTTGAGTTGGTGGATTAGGAAGAGGAAGACTAGTAACATTCCCGTAATCACTTTGTGGAGGTGGCGGCGACAAATTATCGGCGGCCGCTCGGCGTAGAAATCTGACCCCGTTCACAGCTTGTTGGAGTTCCATCTCCGATGCAGCCCTCTTTCTGACCATTTTGCTGCAGCCCTGCAACGGAGCGGTGGAATAACTACTCAAATAATCAGTATCTCCCCCGCGAGCTGCGCATATGTTATCACTCTCGATAGTCCCCAATGCAAAAGCTTTTGCCGCCATTTGTGCGAGGACAAGAATAAGGTTATGAATTTTCCCATGTTCTTGTTTCTTGATTAATTATATAGATAGAAGATGAGAGACTAGTATTTTTTTTCCATGACCTAATAAGAAGAGGATCCAAGGAGATAAGAGTTGCAAGGATTCAGACAGAAGCTAGCATTGGGAATCTGTGAAGCAACTCTTCATCCCAGCGCATCAATTTCCTAGCTGCCTCTCTTGTGGTCAGTGTAATAGGTGGTTCAACGTTGCATCTGAGTAGAATATATTAAAGATCGACAGAGATTACGGGTGGTTTGATGTATTTAATCTCGAGTATCAAGTCTTTTTGTCTTTGTGTATTTGACTTTGTTGGGAAAAAACATTGAACTTCGCTACGATGAAGAAATTTTGGTTTATAATTTATTGAATTTTTTTTTTCGTATCGGGAACATAAATTTGGATCATAACTTCGAAAATTCAAAATGTTGAAAATTTTGAACCCATAATTTTGAAAATATTAATACAGGTATACGTACATTTTATGCCAATTTATTGGACTAAGATCATAATTTGACAACTTAAATTTCTAAAAATTGAAAATGACCAAATTACAGAACCAATATTTAAATGTTAGCCCTCATAATTTTAAAGAGAGAATATTTATCTCACCTGCTATATATTTTTATGTGAAATTATAGGGATACAACTGTAATTTTTCTTCATTCGTTACAAACTAGAGTGTGTTAAAAATTCGTAATATAGTTATTTTATATGAGGTCATCCGTTAATTCAAACTAGATGTTATTCTACAAGGAAGACAACCGTAATATTTACTGATGCGATTCGATATTTTCTGTTTTCGGTAGAGTTTGGTGTTGCGAAAAATAAATGTTGATTGACACGCGATAAATCCGGAGCATGATCTCCTATGGTCGTGGCATTATTGGATCAAAACGTGTCCGAGAAATCCGCGTTCTATTATTGCACATTTGTTTGCGCCGGTTGCTTTGTTGGTTATGTCCGGGTCTTTCGCTACCTTTAACCAGTATGCCGAGCAGATATCGATGTTCTTCGGGCAATTTGCGTCTGGGGCTCTTTGCACGGGATATCTCTTGCTCGGCGCTTGCATGAGATTTTACCGAAGAAACTGACTTATCCTATGACATCATTACATATTTGAATTTCCCCAAAATCTTAACTGAAACACGACGCTCAATAACTAGCATCTCCCCTATATTATCATATATTTTTATAAAATAACTCTATATATAATAGATTTTAAGCTTTTATAATTACACCCTGAATCATCAAATTTATTTACTGGAGTTGTCGACGATAGAATAACGTTTTAAAATTTAGATATTGTGCTAAATATGGTGATGTCAATTCATGTCCCAAATATCTTTCGATAATATATGTCTCTTGGGTTACGTACATGTGAGCCACCACTTGAACCTACGGGACAAAGTGCTGCATGTATGAGAGCCACATCGTGAACCCAAAGAGCAAGTGATATACATATGGGAGTCACCTCTTTAACATGTAGGAGCTGCTATGTGATTATGTGATTATAATATGTTTCACTATATGGCTCTAGAGTGGGCAAATATTTTAATCAAGTTATGTTTGAAGAATTTTATTAATACATATGTATGTTTTATCATATATAATTGGCCTTACTTGCCGAGTGTTTCACTAAATTCATCTATACAATAGGCGAATAACATTCCTGGAATGACGATGGACAAAATCGAGGATAGACCCTTTGATAGGAGGGGGAAAAAGACAGATCGACGGTTAAGAAATAAAAAAAAATTGAAGTCCCCAACAAGTTGTGAAATGATTCGTTTGGTTTCACGTGTTTTCTATTTCTAAAAATAAATAAAATATTTATTTTTATTTTATTTTAAAATTATTTATTTATTTTATGATGGGTCAAGAAACATATTATTAGTATATTATGATTGATAATGAATTAGGAAGAGATACCTCCGAGCTTGTCGGATTGGTTGTCATTTTATCCCATTAAAAGCGATGGCTCGAGTTCGAGCATTGTAAAACACAATTCCCCTCCTCTTTTGATAAAAAAAAAAAAGAAATGAATTTGGGAGAGAGGGAAAATTCTTGTATAGGCCAGCATATATGAACCACCATAAAGAAAATATATTTAACCTAATGTGATTAAACTTGATTAATATGTCTAGTTTAGCTCATTTTTTTAATTATTATTATTATTATTATTATATAATTCAGACTCGATGTATATAAGAATTTAGCAAGAAAAAGAGTGGGCAAGGGAGCAGGTAGAGATAGGACGCAACATGGGGAGCAGAAGTGTAGTGGGTAAAATAATGGAACTCAGGTTTCCTATAAATGCAACGTAGCGTTTGACATTTTGCTTTCAATGGCATCATAGATTTGGCCCTTTTCATTTGCTTCGTTCTTGGCTTTTGTATCTGTTTGACTCCTATCTCCACCTTTTTGGTTGCGCTGATCTATGCCCATCACATGCAATCTCCTATGTAAATTGTAAATTATGCACATGTTTTCAAGTGTTCAAATATATTTATATTAAAATATATATATTTTTATATTTGAATTGAATTAAATATATTTTGTTTAGAGTATTATTTATATAATTTCAATCCCAATTACTTTTTTTTTTTTTTTTGAAACTATCCCAATTACTTTTGGGAAGGCTTTATATGGTGGGATTAGTGTTTTGAAAACCGAACAGAACCGGACGGTTCAACGGGTTTAACTGTTAATCGGTGCTTTATTCGGTCCGATCGACCCTCTAAAACACCCTGTTAAAAAATCGGTGGGAATCGGATTAAACCGGTAAAAAACGGTTCAACCATTGAACCGGATCGGCAGGTGAACATGCCGGTTCCTTCAATTTCTTGTTTTTTTCAAAAAAATTATTATTTTTATTTTCCTTAAAATTGTAATCAAATTTTTAGAACAAAAATATATTATCTATAATTTATTGTCATTGAAATAATTACAAAACAATATTTTATGTATGTCAAATCCATATAATTTTATAAAGGTGTCTTATATATTATATATAACATGCTTAGTTTCTCGTAAATTATAAAAGATGTGAATCATTTCATAATTTTTTTAAATATTTTTCCTTATAAATTTGGGACATTGATTTTTTTTTTTTTGCATTGTTTATTATTTTTTGAGATGTTTTATTTTTTCGTGTTATATTGGATATTTGTTTTGATCTGATTTTTTAAGTTGACACGTTATGTTGGTGTAATGATTTTTTTATTGTGAGCAACTTGAAACTATAGTAAATGCATGATATATATATTTGACAAAAATTAAAATATATATTACATAATGTTGACATCATCACCGGTTGAACCATCGGTTCAACCGATCGAACCGATCAAACCTATAACCAGTAAGGGCACCAGTTTCATGTCCGGTCCGATCTTGAAAACACTGGGTGGGATATTAATTGTATATATGGTTCAAGTTAAAGATAAGATTGGAAATTACATCAGATAGGATTTTTGGCAAAGAACCTCTTTAGTTTTCGAAATTGGTAATTTACGCTTTGTGGTTTGAAAATTGACAGTTCACCCTCATTTGGTTTTTAAAATAGACAGTTTACCCTCATATTATTTGAAAATAGACAGTTTTCCGTCATTGAGTTTGTGAATATGTGCAAAATACACTCTCTATATATGACGTGTGAATGAATAATGTGATATGGTTTGCAAACTAAATGAGGTAAAATGCATATTTACAACTCATACGGATGATAAAATATTTATTAGCGATATCATATAAGGTAAAATATATATTTATAAATCATAGGAAAATAAAATACATATTAACAATATCATATGAAAGATAAATTGACAATGAGACTCCATGTCAGAAGGTTCAAGATAGGGATGATAATGGATCAAGTGCTAGGGACGGGCATTCGACCTGAAACTAATGGCTTGAGCCATTAGATGCACCAGCTAATTATGTCTATGATATTATTTGATATTTTTTATTTTTAACTAATGTATTTATATAAAAAAATAAATAAAAATATATGTTTGAGTTCTTATTATAACAAAATTAACACAACGAAATTAATATACAGTGTCAATTGTCTTGATAGGGCATTATTCACAAAGTTGTTCTTTATAAAATCCTCCTTCATCATCAAACATTTTTCACTAAACGAGTCATCTCTCATAAAACTCATTATCCTATCCAAATCTGTCCGATTAATCAATACTCAATATTGTCAGCGTCATGAGACCGGGGTCAATAATATCGCCATTAATTCTCAATAATAACTTGAAATCAATAAGCCTCGTAATACCGTATTCAATGAAAAGGCAGTCTAGATTCCATAAAAATAAATAATTGCATTTACAACTAAAATTAAATTGCTTAACCAATTCCTAAAAGTCTTAAAACGAAATAAAATTACGAAATCCTAATTAAACAAAATTTAATGTCTTTAATTCATAGAAAAGCAGCGGATCACAAACCCCAAAATTGATGTTGTTCTTCATCTTCAATTCCTTCCTCGTCTTTATCAGGGGAGGTAGAGTAAGTTGTGAGTGTTTTGGAAAGCACTCAGCATGCGGGGGTCAATCGACGTGACAATACAATATATTTTCATAATATTTTTTTAGAATATATCATAATCGGAGCATAACTGATATGAACACTGAAACATAAAACTTAACAGAATTGCTCTAATCAAAGCCAGAACAGAACATTTCATATCAGAAATATTTTTCATATACGTAAAGCACAGTAATTCCTCTAAATTCCTCCTGATACTGATATCAGTTCTCTAAACTTAACCCTCATATAGATAAGGTCAGAAACATCGGATCACCCATGAACAAAGGGTCTGAACTTCCCAGAACAACGGTTAACCATCGTATCAGGTCAGAAAAACGGTTATAATCCCATCGCATTAGGGCCAGAAACAGAACTCGGAATTCCCACCAGTTGGATTTCGAAATTTAAAGTGCTTCAAAAATATAATTTTCATCAAAATATCATAATTTCATAGTTTCAACATAATTCACATAGTCGATTGAGATTTCAAAACATACATACAATTTTTCAAAAAACGAAACGAATATATAACAAGAGCCCACTTACAGATATTATAGACATGTTTGAATGATTCAAGGTGTGAAACACGATGATACCTTTCTTCCTTGGCTTGAATAATGTTTGAAAATTTAATTTCTCAATTTTCAGAATTTTAATGGCACAAACCTTCGAAACAAGGCTGGAGCAAGGTTGAAATTTTATGAATAATGGCTACAGGTTTCGAAATAGTGGCTACAATAAATAATTACAAATTTTCGAATCTTTTGGTTGGCTGAATGGTGATTTGGACGTGTATTCCAACCCATTTATTAAGAATTTTGATAACACATGCTTATCCCTTAATTATTTTGTAAAATAAATCCTTATCTATAATTTATAATATGATTTATCAAGTGTTTTGTATCTCAAGGAATCATCTATCAATCGTTTTATATCTTAGATAATTATCTATACACTTTTAATTGTTTTAAAATTCTATTATAAACTAAACATTATCTTTTATACAAATTTTTAATTATCTCAATAATATACTTGATATTATAATTCAATATTATTTAAAAAGTTAAGGGATAATATAGTTCAATAATAATCTAACTCTATATTATCTCTTATTATCAAGTAGTTGGATGATAAGAAAAAAAAATCGAGTAGTTAAGTCGATCAAAACATCAGGTTTTTACAGTTACCAATATTAAACACTTTTATTCACCCAGTAAGCTCTAGATGGGTCGGATTCGGGATGAGTACCTGTTCTCTGGACCTATTGCCATTTTTAATTAATACAAATATAGAAAACAATGACAAATTAATTTTTTAGCGCCTCAGTTTCAATATGCACAAAAGAAAATATTTCTAGCACAGTCTTTGAGAGGAGTTAATTAAAAATAAAAAGGTGTGCCTATGCAGAAAGTCTGAAAATCATTAGCGTCTAGTTGCTGTCAGATTCAGGACGCTTAAAGCTTCCAATACAGTGGTACTTGGGGGTGTTTCTATTGTCTAGCACGAACTCACGTACCAATATATATACACATACCACTACATGAGTTGGTATTTAAAAACATCTTTGTGTGTATAATAGAATTTTCCTTGGTACTAACAATGATGTTATCCCTTACGACTTTCCATAAAAATAGATCTTATCATATATTAAAATTATGTCATTTGGAATATTTTTAATGCATGTTGAAGACACCCCTAAGATACTAACTTTGGTATAACATCAAATATTCCGATACTTCCATGCATTCAATGACATTATATGTGCCACAATGATGATCATAATGCCCTCTATGACGGAAAATGCTTATATAAATGTGACTTGAGTTTTATCTATAGATAAATTCAATATGATTGATCGAAAATAGATTTTATGTTAGTTTATGTCGTTTCAAAAAATTTGGTTGATTTTGAAAGGAAGTTAGTTAATTTTTTTCTCTATTATGGACCTAAGTATGCGGGTGAGGATGCGCGAGTGAGTCAATTGTCAAACTATTTGAGTGCGGATATACTTAAATCGTCTATTAAAATATTATATTATATATAAATATATAATACACTTCATATTGGATAAACTTACATAATTTTTATATTATTTACAGTGTAATTCAAACCTTTTATTCGATCGTTATCCTAATAGGAATAATTATTGTTCTCCAAAAATATATTTTAAAGAAATGAAAAATGAAAATGAATTATTAAAATTTGGCCATAAGATAATTAATTCGAAAAATGAAACCAAATATTACATGTTTCAAAATATTTTGTAATAGTATACATTTATTAAACACGACTTAGATTATTTCTGCAGAAATTAAGAATGTCTAACATTTAAATTCATGACTTAGTAAAACTTAATACACTACTTAATAAAAATTAGTCATAAAGCACCACATGCGCACTCAATGTGTCAGATCACGATCAGAGCACAGTGCGGGCTTAGTAAAACTTAGTGCGCGACTTAATAAAACTTAGTGCGTCTTAAAGCGCCGCAGAAGCACTCAGTGTGCCAGATCGTGACCAGAGCGCCAATACGCGAAGAGGTGTAGGAGGATTATGTGATTTAGTTCTGGACTAAAGGTAGAGCTTAAATAAATGACTGTTTTTAAACTATTAAAAATAGAAGTGTGCACGGAAAAGTAATTGGGAAAGCTTTGTTGTTAAAAAAATAAGTTTGATAAAATTAATTATCTAAGGACTGAATTGTTGTTAAAAAAATAAGTTTATGTTTAATAAAATTATGCAAGTATGAACATAGAAATGCAAAATAATGAAGAAAAAATTGCCAGAACAAGTTATGAAAGTTTGAATATTATTACTCTTTTTTCGTGTTTTTTTTCAGTCAAAAAAAATTGACTGAGTAATATTTTTTCTACATAAATATATGAAACAAGAACCAATTTATGAATTCAAGAGGCTCAACCATTAACACTTGAGATTTTCAGAATATATAGACCACACTTTTTTGTCTGCATCACAACCTTGATCATGGTGAGTTTGATGCTACTTTATGGGCAGACAAAACAAATATTATCATCAAATGATGGTTAGATCCCTCAGGGCATACCCAAGATAGCAAACACAACCCTTGATAAAGTGCCTAAAGAATAACAGTCAGAGCCTGTTTGGGAGAATTTATAAACTCTTTAGATCTTGACATCTGTTAAACTCAATCCAATTTGGTTCAAAGAGTATGCTGGAGTGCTTTCATAGTCAGGTAGCTAAAAAATTAGGGATAATTACATCTACACCTCCTCAATTTTGGTCTATTTACAGAAAGCTCCAATTTACTTTGAAAAATTACAGAGACATCTCCTCTAGACATAACACCATCAAAAACAATTAATAGAATGCACGAAATGACGTTTTTGCCATCTTGTATATTTAATATAAAATTATCAAATATTACAGATACACCCCTTCTAATATATGTAATATAAAATTATCAAAATATTATATATACACCCCTATATTATATTATATATTATAGTTATACCCATATTGTGTCATATTATTTTTATTTATTTTTTTATTTTTTATATTTATTTTTTGTTCTTTTTTTATTTATTTCAAAGAATTATTTTTTAAATATTTTTAAACTATAAACTAGCTTTCATATTAATGATAATATTTTAAAACTGCTTATATATAAAAATACATTTGATATTATCTAATTGTATTATTATCATAGTATTTTATTTTATTTTTTGTAATTATAACGATAGAATGATCTTGTTTTAGCCCATGATCTTTAATGACAATTATATGTTTAGACGTTGACTTTAAATGATATGTCTTAGTCCATGATCTTTAATGACACTCGATATTTTACCGAATCGGTTTATTCGATTTAATATAAAATTCAGCCACTTCGGTTGGGTGCTGTTAGGATCGGGGTAGTGTTTAGAAGGGGGGTTGAATAAACACTAGATTCAATTTCGATTTTGCCCGGGTTTGCTGCAGACTGTTAGGTACTGCAACAGCTTCTCAATATATAGCAAGTCAGCAAACACTGAATATAGTGCGGAAGACGTTTGCTGAACTTGTGAGGGATAAAAACTGAATGGTAAATAAGCAGAAAGTAAATGACACAAGTATGTTTCTGGAAGTTCCAAGCACAACGCTTCTACGTCTCCCCTTCTTCCTTTACAGGAAGGTTACACTAGAAGACATTGGTTTACACTTTACAGTATACAACCTTCTTAGGCACTCACACAGCTTGGCCTAAACTCCTAGCAATCACAACTTCTTAATTTGATTACAATGGTTTCTATGACACTCACACAAATACAGACTATTTGACTTAGAGTGTTCTTCGAGTAGCAGACTCTATTGAAATTAATCTGTTAAGATTACTGTAGTAGCGCTTGTCTGCTCTTGCTGATCCTTCAGAGAATGTTACAAAGAGGAATTGCTTTTTACGTTTAGGTGTTTCTTTCTGTTTGATCAGATGGTTCAGCTTACCTCTTCATTCTTTTCTTTGGCGTATTTATAGAAT
The DNA here is from genome assembly GCA_907163345.1 of Haberlea rhodopensis. Taxonomy (NCBI): domain Eukaryota; kingdom Viridiplantae; phylum Streptophyta; class Magnoliopsida; order Lamiales; family Gesneriaceae; genus Haberlea; species Haberlea rhodopensis. The sequence goes on along the minus strand of CAJQUN010000044.1, from coordinate 1,591,719 downwards.
CCTTGATCTTTAACGACAACTTGTCTATATTTGGAAGAGATCCACTTTCTGTTACCATTCCATATTCTGATTGTCTTCTTTTCTATTTTGTTTAGCAACGACTCTTTTATTCTGACGCTAATGGTGGCAGAGATATAGCAGGGTGCGCCGCTCTGTTGTACCTTTGTCAAAATATGTTGTACTTATTTTGCCTTGTTGCTTTGAGCTCTTGCTGGATGGTAGTCCTATGCTGGTTTTCTTCGTTCAACTGGTAGTTCATCTTTCTGTATCCAGTAGATGTCTTTGTTCAATATATGACTATCCAGTAGATGCTTGTCCAGTTGGTGTCCATCAGGTAGATGTTTGTCCGGTAGGTGTCCATCCGGTTGGTGTCCATCCAGTAGGTGCCCATCCGGTTGGTGTCCATCCATTAGGTCTTTATATCCAGTTGATGTCCATCATCCGGTAGGTCTTTGTTACCCGGTAGGTATCTATCTAGTTGGTGTCTGTCACCCGGTAAGTCTTTGTTACCCGGTAGGTCTTTGTCCAGTTGATGTTTGTCACCACCAAAACTTAGAAATGTTTTCCCAACAATTTTCCCCTTTTTGGTGATGACAAAACGTAGTACTGAAGACTCTTGCTTGATCAAATAAACAGCGACTCCTGTTAAGACTTAGAGACACACAAAGACTTTGCAATTTGTTAGAATACATAAGCAGATTACGAGTGGTAATCAAACTGAGCAAAAAAAAAATTATTTTTATATAAAATGAATTCTGGTTACATGGTACATTTACAAATTACAACAGACATCTTACAACTTACATAGAACATTACATTGAACTTCTTACAAGTCATTTAGCAGACCTATTTTTACAATCTATCCAAATAGAGAAACATAGCCAGTATGGAATGATCCGAGCTGGCTAGTTTCAGGGTTATTGACAAAGGGAGGGGAGAGAAAGTGCATACAGAGAGGCTTAGAACAGAGAAAGGCCTAGAAAGAGTCCATTATCTTCAAAATAGTCCTCTGTTCATTTGGCAAGATCTTTGTCTTCAATGAAAATATTATATCTCTGTCTTCCCCCTTTTTGTCATCAGCACCCAGGCATCTGCTGTTCCAAATTCCAGGCTGGTGGTGAACACCAGGGCTGGTCCAGATAGCTTAAGCTAGCAGACGTGGGTTAGATAAGTAATCAACCCATGTAGGGTTGATTTAGATAAGTAATAAACCCATGAATAGAAGTGGTTGCAAGACAAGTAAGAATTCTAGAGAAGATGTGCATGATTGATGATTTGAGTTGGTGAACTAGCATGTTATTTATAGCGAAAAACTAGCAAGTTGTAGTGTGAAGTGTCATATCATGCTTAAAAAGGATTGCAGCTAAAGATAAAGATGAATTGACAATACTGAATATTTATGAAAAACAGATAATGATAAATACAAAAAGACAATAAAGGTTACTGTTTGCCCCCAAGCCAATGCGAGGAGTAGTCACGGGTGGAGGGTGGAGTGCCAGCCTGAGTTTGTCGGGAACTGTGGGACCTTTGCTGAGAGGGAGGCCTGGACCGATTGGATGCTCCAGCTGCAGTAGAAGAGCGATGAGTTGAAGGCTGGTCTCGTTGGTTCAGAGAAGCAGGTCTGCTAGATTCAGGCAATCTTCTAACAGATTGAGGAGCAGCTTGCAGGCTGTTGCTCAAGTCTTGAATTTGAGAAGCAAATGCCGTCTGCATAGTTGCTAACTGATCCGATAGGGCTTTCTTGGCGTCTTCTATCTTATCTTCAAGGGCCAGTGCGGTGACAGTATGAAGTGATTCATTATGTTGAGTGATCTGAAGACGAGCCTGCCCTATACGAGAGAGTGAGTCCGCAAAGGCATCCACAACAAACGTCTGAAGCCTGGTTACAGTAGTTGTTAGACTAGTGATGTCCCGATAGACGTGCTGGAATTGAGAGTCAGTGTGCTGCTGGTGACTCCCAAGAATAAGAGTCACAGTGCGCTCTTTCTGTTTAAGCTTTGGTGACGTCACTGGCTAATGCAGAGATGACGTTGGACAGATGCACCAGTTGATCAGCAATGTTAGGTGGCCCGTCCAGAGGAAGATGCGTTGAAAAGTCAAAGAAATCTTCAGGAGGATCTTGGGCTAGAGATTGATCCAGATCATCTGTTTGAGTCTCTGCATTAGTAGTGAGAACTCCGGGAGGACCCTCAATAACAACAGTGGTCAGTAAAGCAGTGGCTTCAACAATTGGTGCAGCAGGTGCGTCGGCAGCAAAAACAGTCATGCTAGTAGCAGCTTGTTCCAGCGCAGCTGCAGACGACTGGGTGTGATCAGCAGAGTGTGAGGAGGACTCGCTGGGTTCATTATTACCAGAAGAGATGGTAACTTGATGAACCACAGTCTGAATCACTGTGTCAACATTCTCATGATCAACAACCATCAGTTGTAGCGGTTGATCAGTTGCTGGGCTTGGAACAGAGAAGATAAGAGGGTCAGCTGTAGAGGTGATTGCCATGTCAGTATGAACTATCTCCAGAGTATGTGAGGCAGTCTCCAAGTCAGTTGGAGCAGTTTCCAAAACAGTTGAAGCAATTGCCAAGTCAGTTGGAGCAGGACTGGCATTTCTTGAAAATGTAGAGCAGGATTGGAGACCAGTTGATATGCGGAGATCATGGAGAGCATGCTCAGCCATATCCAGTTTTGGTCCTAAAGCATTCAGAACTGCTCGATCATGATTCGCTGTTCCAGAATCAATATTAAATTGTTGAAGGCGGGAATGAACAAGATCTTGAAGTTCTCCCACATAATTCATCATGCGGAAGAGATCTCTAAGCTTTAAACTATGTTCAGTGTTCTGAACTTGAAGATAAGCCAAGATGAGGTTTTCATCTTCTCGGGCTTGATCAAAAATCAGAGGGAAGTCATCAAAGCGAATGTTGAGGCGCGCTTTCACCCATCTATCAAAAATTTCAAGCTGCAGATTCAGCTTGGCTTCTACTTCATCCATTACCATTTGTATTTCAAAGGCTACACGGTTGGTCACCGGTGCCATAAGTCCTTTTCCTTTTCCAGTGGTGGTGTCCTTGGGATGACAGTAAGGACAGTTGGACTTTGGTTGCCTGAAGCTGATTGAGCCAGGTGCTTGGTGAGTGCTCATCAGTTTAGAGGATTGTGCAGGTGGAGGCACTGGTGCATCATTTATCATAGCCAATGAAGCAGCTGATGTAGTTGGTTCCTCTGGTGGATTTTCAGGACTCGGATCTCTTCTAGTGCTGACTGCAGCTGGGACTGCAGAAGAGATGGTATCAGAGGCAATAATGACAATCTTCCGGAGAGCATGAGGAGCCCCTTTTCTGGTCCTGGGCTTCTTAGGAGGAGGAGGAGGAGGGGAAGACTCAGCGGAAGATATTGTCTGTTCAGAATTGCTTACAACTTGAGTTGTTCGTCGCTTTGTCAGACCAACCTCTCGACCACTCCGTTGCCTGTGAATCTGGAGATATTTGGCAGTTATAAGTCTGCCTGGATGAAGATTGAAGGAGGCCTCTGCCTGAATGTTCTTGCTAACAAGAAGACTGCTGAGAGGTAGGGCAAAACCAGATTGTCCCTTTCCTGAAGTGATTAGTCCGGTGAGGACCTGAAACAGAACAACGGACCAGTTGACTTCTAGTCCTTTGAAGATTGCTCCCATGACGTCAAACTTATCAGGGGTGATGATATCAAAAGAGCCAGGTTTGCACAGTAGCCCCTTGGAAATGACATCAGCCAGTTGACGAAAATGGCTCTTCATTAAAACCTTCTTGAAATGGAGGACGTCGGAGACGATCATTTGAGTCGGAGAATATGATCCGCATTTCTTCCGTGACATCCACTGGAACGATGGAGAAATCAGTGAGTCCAGTGGAGGGAAGACACAGGTGAGTGGCGAATTCCTGTTGAGTGATGGTAACCAGTTGTCCAGAGATGGAGGCCACTACGAAATCTTCTACAACTTTAGCAGTGGCGAAGAATTCGTGTAGAGCGTCCTTGTAAATGTTGGAGCCTGGCTTAGGATCACTAGAAGTCCCGATGTGTCCAACTTGTGAAAAATTTCCTTTGTATCTTCATCAGAGGATGTGGAGATGGAATGAAAATCCACATGAACAACATTTGTGATGAAACTAGGTTGAGTATTCTTCGACATTTTGGTGAAGATGTAGAAAAGAAACAAGAATTCTTAGAGTAAGATTTCTGGGAAGGAAGTTAGCGCAGTTATTTTTGGAAAGATAAGATTAAGAAACAAAAGTAATGGCGGTTAAAGAGAAAAAAGTAAATGTAACGTCGTACTATAGATGAGCGAACAGATGGGTACGTGGCGATCATCTAACGATTGATAAATTTTTAAGAACAAATAAAAGGACAGGATTTGGGCGGGAGTGAACTAATTTATTTTTATGTAAAAGTTGATTTGAATTCCGACGTTCCAAGAGGTTAATGGTTACCGAAGATTATTTTTGTCAAAGCATATTTGGTAAAGTCTGCTGGTATGTAGGGTCCAACTGGTAGGATAACATCTACTGGTATGTAGAGTCCTACTGGTACGGAAGCACCTACTGCAGCAGGCTGTTGTTTTACCAGCTGAGGTTAAATAACCAGTATAGAATTTTTAACAGAAATCTTCCCTAAATTCATGCGATTTCTACTGAGTAATTCCCCCTGAATCCATTAACCTTAAATAATAACAATCATGGATTGATTTCAATTAAACCAAGAATATTTCGAAAGTAGGAAAACTTAGCGTCCGATAGAGGTTTTGTGAAGATATCAGCTGCGAATTTCTTTCTTCATAACATGATCCCTAATGAAATGATGACGGATGTCAATATGTTTGGTGCGCGTATGAAGAACTGGATTGTACGTAATGTCTATGGCAGACGTATTATCACAAAAGATGGGTGCCTCAGTGGATTCAATTCCATAGTCTCTCAGTTGTTGTTGAATCTAGAGCAGTTGAGCACAACAGCTTCCAGCAGCAAGGTATTCTACTTCTGCAGTAGACGTTGCTATGGATGTCTGCTTCTTGCAACCCCATGAGATTAGTCTATCTCCAAGAAATTGACAGTATCCATTGGTACTTTTCCTGTCAATCTTGCATCTGAGTATCCGATCAGATTAAAAGTTGAGTCTCTTGGATACCATAGACCGACATTCTCAGTGCCTTTCAGATATTTGAGGATCCTTTTGACAGTCGTGTAGTGTGACTGCTTGGGATTTGCTTGAAACCGAGCACACATACAAACTGCAAACATAATGTCTGGTCGGCTGGCTGTCAAGTACAGTAGTGATCCGATAATTCCTCGATACATTGTCACTTCGACTGGTATTCCCGAGTTATCCAAGTCTAGTTTTGCAAATGAGCTCATTGGAGTGGAGGCTGCTGAACTTGTACTCATCCCATAATTCTTCAGCAGTTCTTTAGTATATTTAGACTGAGTTATCAGAATTCCTTCATTGGATTGCTTGACTTGCAATCCTAAGAAAAATGATAATTCTCCCATCATGCTCATCTCAAATTGATCCTCCATAATTTTAGAAAATCTTTCGCAAAGTTTTGAGTTAGTACTGCGTAAAATAATATCATCAACATAAATTTGAACAAGCTGAGTATGATCACCCTTTGTGAATTTGAAAAGGGTCTTGTCCACCGTGTAAATGGTAAAGTTATGCTCAGTCAAATATTTTGATAAAGTTTCATACCATGCACGGGGAGCTTGCTTCAAACCATACAAGGCTTTATTGAGATAAAAAAAACATAAGAAGGCTGCTGTTGGCTTTCAAATCCACGAGATTGTTCAACGTAAACTTCTTCCTGGAGTTTGCCGTTAAGAAACGCACTCTTAGTATACTCTTAACTTGATGAACCACAATCTGAATCACTGTGTTAACATTCTCATGATCAACAACCATCAGTTGTAGCGGTTGATCAGTTGCTGGGCTTGGAACGGAGAAGATAAGAGGGTCAGTTGTAGAGGTGATTGCCATGTCAGTATGAACTATCTCCAGAGTATGTGAGGCAGTCTCCAAGTCAGTTGGAGCAGTTTCCAAAACAGTTGAAGCGGTTGCCAAGTCAGTTGGAGCAGTACTGGCATTTCTTGAAACTGTAGAGCATGAATGGAGACCAGTTGATATGCGGAGATCATGGAGAGCATGCTCAGCCATATCCAGTTTTGGTCCTAAAGCATTCAGAACTGCTCGATCATGATTCGCTGTTCCAGAATCAATATTAAATTGTTGAAGGTGGGAATGAACAAGATCTTGAAGTTCTCCCACATAATTCATCATGCGGAAGAGATCTCTAAGCTTTAAACTCTGTTCAGTGTTCTGAACTTGAAGATAAGCCAAGATGAGGTTTTCATCTTCTCGGGCTTGATCAAAAATCTGAGGGAAGTCATCGAAGCGAATGTTGAGGAGCGCTTTCACCCATCGATCAAAAATTTCAAGCTGCAGATTTAGCTTGGCTTCTACTTCATCCATTACCATTTGTATTTCAAAGGCTACACGGTTGGTCACCGGTGCCATAAGTCCTTTTCCTTTTCCAGTGGTGGTGTCCTTGGGATGACAGTAAGGACAGTTGGACTTTGGTTGCCTGAAGCTGATTGAGCCAGGTGCTTGGTGAGTGCTCATCAGTTTAGAGGATTGTGCAAGTGGAGGCGCTGGTGCAGCATTTATCGTAGCCAACCGCTGGTGCAGGTGTCCATCCGGTAGGTGTCTATCCGGTTGGTGTCCATCCGGTTGGTGTCCATCCAGTAGGTCTTTATATCCAGTTGATGTCCATCATCCGGTAGGTCTTTGTTACCCGGTAGGTGTCTATCCAGTTGGTGTCTGTCACCCGGTAAGTCTTTGTTACCCGATAGGTCTTTGTCTAGTTGATGTTTGTCACCACCAAAACTTAGAAAAGTTTTCCCAACAGCTGCAAAACAAATTTTGGTCGGTTCAATTTACAATTCGATTATGAAGCTCACCCCTAGTTGAACTCGTATATGGGTAGTTTGTTTTCAAAATTTAGATTTTTATCCCGTTCCTCAAATTATTAATATATTATTTATATTTAAATCATTTATTGAAAAGTATGATGATTATATATCATCAAGTTCAGTATTTTTTGGTTAACCAGTATTTATTGACGCCAATTTCAAAAATGACAATCGAACATATTATTTTTAATTTGACTTTCAATTCGATTTAATTCAAAATATTACACAATATTTTTTAATATAATTAAAAAAAATGGGTCGTGTTGTGCCGTGACTCGTGCCATCCGCTCCGTTTGGCAGCTCTAAGTAGGCTTCTTCGATGCAGTAGACAATCCAAGCAGTAGACGTTTGTTATCACCAAAACATAGAAATGTTTTCCCAACACAGGGTAACCATCAAGGTTCCATTCATAAATATTTCTACCATTATAACTATTATTAACAATATATTATGTTTCTTCATGGAGAGTATCAATAGAAGAAAGTCTCCTATAATAAAATAATATTTGTATGGGTCTATCAACCCATTTATTGTTTAGTTTATTTAGTTGATCATTTATAACTTGTTTATAATATTAGTATTTAATTTTTCTTTTAAATCATTGTCAAGAACCGAAACTGATGATTTAAATCTTTGAATTTATCATTCAAATTTTTTTCTAATTTCAGCCATTGATTTTAATATAAAATTGCCTTCAGGTGGAGGTTGCATACTAGGTGTAGCAAGAATGATTTCAGAGAGTTGTGTCATCTGTTGGTTGTATTTGCTTAATATTTTTATTAATGTTTTCAATTCGGTTGTGTAATAAAGTAATTTGTTCACCTAATACAACAAGGAAAAGATTTGTATAATTTTGTTATTTTAAAAATTTATTAATATGTTGACACGTAATTTGTAAAGTCTCATTTCAAATAATTTTGAAAATGCTGAGAAATTAAGAATTGTTCCTTCCTTTTCGATTTCAAAAGTTTGTTGAGGAGGATATAAATTTTGTAAAATACGTCCATTAGAAAGTTTGTATGTTCTTTTTAATACTTCAAGCTATGGTTCAACATGTGTTGATATAAACCATGGTATAAATGGTATATAAGAATTTTGATTAGAACAAAAATTTTAAAATTCATTTTGTAATATATTTTGGTTTTCTCTTGAGATATTGTCAAAAAACTATTTTTTGAATTTTTCACATTTGGGTTGATTGAATTCATTTTTTATTTTCTGTCTGGCACTAGATCCAAGATTAAAATCAATCTTGGGTGTATTCTTCATAAAGAAAAATTCATTTCTGATTCGGTTATTTCTGATTCTTTTAGTCCTTTGACTATATTGTATGGATTAATATATAGTTTATTTATTCTATCATGATATAAATTTTCATATACCAAATTTTGAAAAAATTGCTATGAAAATATTTCATGCTCATGAGAAATTTTTGAAAATGATTTTAAAAGATATTCGCTAAAAAAATCGGTTAAAATGCTTTCCAAGAACAACCTGGCTCTGATACCACTTGTCAGGATCGATCGGGGTGGGTGGCCAGTCCACACCCGAGTTCAACCTACTTGAACTTCAATAGCTTGTGTTCTTGAAATAATTGCATCGAGAGATTATATCGAGTTCGGTTACAAAACCGAGCGGAAGACACTCGAAATAACCTGCTCTATAACCGATTAACCATTTGAAAGATATTTTAAAGATATGCAAGTAAAGTAAATAAACAAGCATTTGTTTATGGAAGTTCGAAGGTGGTGTAATTCTTTTTACGTCTCCCATTCTTCCACCTCATGTGAAGATTCACTAGAAGACTTTATTTTTACAATCTCGTTGTACAAACCCGATCCAGTGGGACATTCTCCATCCAACTAGAACTCCTAGCAACTCAACTATGTATGTTCTTTAATGTCTCACATACAAAGACCTCTCAATCGGTTGTGATGAATCATAAATCGTTACAATGATATTCACTCATCTATTAAGCTCTCAAATACAATGAATATAGTGAATATATATGGCACAAATGATCTCTCAATGGATCTGATATAGAAAGGTAAGTGGTGCCTAAAATCTGGGCTTGCTCTCTTTCAAGCCGTTCTTTTCTTGTAAGCTGCCCATTTTGAATCCCAAGTGGGTTTTCTTTGATCTTACTTGGATTGATCTTCAATCACCTTATTTGAGCTTCCAAGACTTGTATATATAGCCCCAAACAATTATATATACGTTAGATACAAGAATATCCCCGTTGGAAAAGGTTCTGCACCATTCCCGAGCTTGCAACGATCATATTCTGGTTTCTAGGCTCTTTGTATTTCAGACCGGACTGACCGGATCAGTCTTGTACAGATCAGTTTGGCCGGATCAGTCTTGTACAGATCAGTCTGCCCGGATCAGTCTTCTGACAGATCAGACTGGGTCTGGACAGATCAGTCTTGGTATTTTCAGTCTTGGTCCAACTTGATATATTCAGACCCTTTCTTTGCAATTCATCAAGCTTCTAATCATGATCTATGAACTGCACACTTGATGAATTATGTTAGCAACACAATAACAAGTTTTGTTAACATCAAAATCAAGATTATCCGTGTTCCTAAAACCCAACAAAATTATAGTTTGAATTTTTATGGCAGATATGGAAGCTCTGTGAGGAGAGCTGATTACATCAACTAGTGAAATATGTGAAAATGAGGAATAAGACATGGATCTAAAGATGACTTATATCGAAAAGATCTGGGTACAGATTCTAATTATTTTCTATTATTATTTGGTTCGAATTGTTACTTAATTGAACCATCATTTGTTTGTATTGCATCAATCAGATTATTTTGGATTCTGTTTTGAACATGAATTGTATATTCAATTGTCCAGTTATCAGAGAAAATAATTTCATCATATTTAATAGATCTCCGAGTTGTAATATTTGATCGACTAAAATTAGTTTCAATTATTATTGTTTCATTAATTGGTTTATCCATTCTCCTATATTGAGGATTCTATGTTTGTAAAGGTTTATAATAAATACGATAATAGATACAAATTATTTTTGTTCCTGGAGCATAATTATATCCATGAGTTTTAACATTTAATGTTAAAGCATCTGATATATTAATATCAGATAATGATAATTGTAAATTCGGATAAACTTCAAAATAAACAGAGCCATGAGCCAAACTAGATTGTATAATTCCAATTAAAGATTGTTTACAATTTAAATTTCTACCATCTCTTAAACCTGCTATAAAGCTTTCTTGTAGTCCTTCTAGAGTTAAAAGGTTTAAAAACAATTTGTACTAAACCAATGTGGAGAAATTTATGATTTTCTATATATGGTAGAATATCTTTTTCACTAAGTAATTTTAGTGTCATTTTATCACTATTTAATGATATTACTTTTTAAGTTGTTTTAACAATTTGTTTAATTCATAATCTTTCAAAGCTATAAGTCTAGGTGCAATTTTAGGAATAGTCCATTTATTTAATGGCTCTAAATTTTGAAGTACATCATATTCTTGTACCATATTGTTTTTAACAGTATTATGTTTCTTAATAATGTTTAAATTCATCCTTAAATCGGGATACGTGTGCTAAATCTTATCTTCTCTACTTAACTTATTAACTTACTGGTTGTGATACATTCTGGGAGCCTTATGAACAAATCATAAAACTAGGAACTTACAGAAACTAAAAACCGTCTATATTTGAACTATACCAGTACAAAACACACTTATCGACAATCCTTATCATAGGCGGGCAACAGTACAATGGTTCTCATATGCCATTTTTATCGTTCAAACATAGAATGATATATTCATAAGAAACTTATGGACCAATTTAGTAAAAAAGCAAGTAGATGAGATTCAAGATAACACAAGTAAGAAATTAGCCTATAATGTTATTGTTGATAATAGACAATAGACAATAGTATTGATAAAAAAAATTACTTATAATAATGAAGAGCAAAATAATAGTGGATACACAAAACACAACTGTTTATTGATCTGATAATATTTTAAAAAGAATTAAATTTTTCCAGTCTCCTTCAAAATTAAAATAAGACATCCTTTTATAGTAGAAGGACTCCAGACATCAAACCACGTACTTCAAACAGAAATAAAAATAGTACAACACAATAATTTAAAACTACAAACATGAACACACTAAATTAAATAATAATAAAACTAATACAATTATTAAACATAGTGGACGGTAAATATTCCATCGAACAAAACTTTATTAAAGTGGTAGACCGCATTAGTCAATTTTCTAATAACGTATGTCGGCCATTTGTCCTTGCAATGCTGGCATCAGCATTTGGTTGTTAACATAGTGCCTTATCTTTTGACGTGGAACCAGTATCCATCATTGTATCTTTGAATGTGGCAAATATGTCATCAAATGGTATATTGGATCTTGTGAATCTTATAGATCTTCAGAAATTTGATTTTGCAGACATATTGTCATCATCAAATCTGCCTAAAGATCATTTTTGCATTTCTTCAAGATATGCTTCAATCATTTTATCATTTGACATGGTTTCGGATTGCATTCGGAATTTTCTATCAATTTGTTCAAATGGTGAAGTTTGATCATATGAATTTTTCAAACATGATTCAGTTTGATATTTTTCAATTTGATCTGCAATAGTTTCCAATGTTTCAAGACCAAACATTTGTTTAGTTTATGGGTCTTGTTTTAATAGTTTTTCCCATAATTTAGAATAAAACTTTCTTTTAAGACATGGAATTTGAGTATCAGTATGAATACTGTTAGGATCGGTCTGTAGTGTTTAGACGGGGGGGGGGGGGGGGGGGTGAATGAACACTCCTTCTAAAATTTAATCCCTTGTGATTTCTTTCGGATTAGTGAAAGATATCTGTTTCTTAATCAACTCTTTTATAGAACAGACCACTGAATGTATAAGTGCGAAACGGTCTGATCTTATATTTGTAAGAGCGGCTCGATGGCTTAAATGAAAGAACAAGTGCAGAAAGATAAGAACACAGAATATGTTTCTGGAAGTTCGAAGGTGGTGTAATCCTTCTACGTCTCCCCTTCTTCCAATTAAGGAAGGTTTATACTAGAAGACTTTGATTTATACAATCTTGTTGTACAAACCCGATTCAGGCTGGATTTACCTCACTACCAGTCTGAAACTCCTAGTCACTCAATCTGTTCAGACACTCTTTGTCTGACAGTTACAATTTGTTTCTCACTTCTATTTTTCAGTACAGAATACACAAGATGCGCACAGTGATCCTAAAATGATCAAATATTACAAAGTAATCGTGCTTAAGAATAATTTCAGCTCGAGAGCTTCTGAGCTTGTAAGCTTGTGCTGTTTTTTTTTCTTGTGCGTTTTTCAATTTTTCTATCAGACTCTATTTTTGAGCTCTTCTGTTGCATCCTTTTATAGTTGCATGTACCAACGACATTATTTCCTTTAATGTGCAACTTTTGACTCTGCTTATTCTCTGAGTAAGCTACAGTATTCTTCTTCAGGATACTTGCCGTTCTGGTTCATGCTTTCGGCGACTGTCAGGTAAGCTCTACTTTGTCTTCTTACCTTTTATGGCAATCTTCAGTCTTTGGTCCTTTGTAGCATTAATTACAACATTAAATGCTACAATAAATAGCCGTTAATGATTCGGACTGAAGAGCCATTCTTTATGCATCCTTGACTGCTCTGATCTGATAAAGATTGAGATCGATCTGAAGCTTTGATCTAGTCAGTCTGATATCTATCGATCCGGTCTGATATGTGATATGTCTTATCAGCTTGTTCTATTTTGAGCTATCGATCTGGTCAGTCTGATTACCCTCGATCCGGTCTGATATGCTTTGTCATCTTATCAGCTTGATCTGTTTTGGGCGATCGATCTGGTCAGTCTGATTTCTCTCGATCCGGTCTGATATGTTTTGTCATCTTTAAAATCCCATCGATAAGGTTCGGAACTAACAAATTCCCCCTTTTTGATGATGACAAAACCTAGCTTCCAAGTCCTTTTAACCAGTCTGATAAGAACTCTGAAGCGTATACTTTCGGATCGATTACTTCTTTTTGTTCAAAATAAATGAACATAAATAAGTTGGATCGATTAAGTCTTTTATTATTAAGCCTTTTAGTTTAGTTCAAAATAAATGAACAAGGACTTAACAAAGAAAGATTTTCTTTATTGAACAACAATCCTGCATACAGACAGTCTGAATATATAAACAATCTATTTTCTTGAAGACTGAGACTGATGCGGCTTGAAGTCTTTTTTCTTTTCCCCCTTTTTGTCAGCAGCAATCTCTTGGAGAAAATCTACGACTTGTGCTAGCTGAGCGCTGATAGCGTCAAGACGAGTATCTTGAGCGTGAAGGGAGTTGGCGACGGATGCTCTGACTTCAGTGGCCAGCTCGATCTGTTCTTTTCTCAGGCTGTTCTTATAAGTGGCTTGCTGAGAGAACAAATCGTTCAGTCCTCGCTGAAGGCTGCCGATACTGGCTGTCATCTTCTCTTTGAATGAATCAAAGTCCAAAGCTGTAAGCCTCTGACCTTGATGAACTTCTAGAACACGTTGAGAGAGTGACATGCAGTTGTCAGATAGGTGCTGAAGAGTTCTTGCCAGAAATGGAGGTTCATCAGAGTGTCGGCTTGGAGAGTGATCTGATGACGACAAAGCATGATCATCTTCTTCAGCAATCGGCACAAGTGAAGATACATCAGCTTGGTGACTTTCGGACCGGATCAAGGTGACCAGATCCGAAGAGAATGTTTGTAAGAAGGCCATATCTTCATCTGATTGGACTGGAGGAGTGATGGGTCTGGAAGGCTCCTCAAGTTGTAGAGCTGCAACAACAGTGGATACCACCAGATCCGGATCGACGAACTCTGGTGCGCCAACTGTTGCAAATTCTGCGGTTGGACTGATTTGAACGTGGGAGTCTGACGATCCCAAATGAAAAGATGTTGTTGGAGAGTCCAACAAAACATTCAGTGGTTCATCTTCTGTAGCAGACGGAGCATTAGGCAATGGCTGCTCCGCTGTCTGATCTGCTTCGCGATCTGCAGTCTGTTCTGCTGCTCCAGAGGGAATAACCTCAATGAAAGGTTCTGCCAGAGTTTTGCTTGCAGAGGGATGATCCGGGCTGGTTGCTGGAGTGGATATGCTGATTTTCTGTCGTTGAAAGCGGACAGCTAAATGTAGAGCATGAATATCCATCTCTAATTGAGCAATAACAGCCCCATCATCTCTGGCAGTTGGAACATTTGGATCGAAGTTCGTTTTCTTAGCAGTTAAGAGCAGAGTCGCCAGTCTGAATCTTTGATTGGCCTTGAATAGCTCTTTGCGCTGCACAGCAATCCAAACATCATCGGTCTGTCCCCTTCAGAACTTCTTCTTCCATTTTCTGAAGGCGTTTGAGTTTGCCGAAGAACATCTCAATGTGGTTGATCGTTCTGTATTCGACGTACTCGTCAAAAACCACAATGAGCTCCTTCACTTTCTCTTCCACGTCCTCCATAGCAATGTCAATTGCTGTCTGTGCTGCAGATTTGGGCTTAGAGGAAAGTGGTTTGGAGAGAATGGTTTTGCCCTTACCGGTGGAGGGAGGAGACTTGATCCCGGATTGGGTATAGTCTCCCAACTCAGTGATAACAATCCCTTTCACCACTGGAATGGCAGAGGGGACTCGGATGGTTACGTTTGGTGCAGTGGTGGAAGTGGTTGAGATTTGGGTTGTAGGTTGGGGTGCAGGGGTGGCTTTTGTTGGAGGCAATATGGGTAAGGCTTTGAGAGGTAAGGTTTTCCTGCGCTTGGTAATCTGGGTTCTTGGCTTCTTGGGAAGAGGCTTGGCTGGTGGCGAGGGAGCAGACTGAGTTTCTTCAGAGTCAGTCTGGATGGTTAACTTTTGCTTGAGTCGTGGTTTGCGAGCAGCAGTCTGGGCTTCTCCCTCCTCAATCTTGACAGCCACCAGATCGGTGGGAGTAGGTGGAGCACTCTTGGACTTCAGCAGTGCTAGTCCTTTGGAGTTGAGAATCTTGAAGAGACTCAGAGCAGACTGCTTCCCCAGCTCAATGTCCAAAGTTTCCAGGAGCTTGCTGAGAGGAACAGCAAAGCAGACAGCCTGTTTGGAGGCGATCACTGTTTCCATCAGAACTCCAAAAAGAATCACGGACCAGTTCATCTTCTGTCCGGAAACAATAGCAGCCATGACCCTGAACTTCTCGGCAGTGACGGCGTCAAAACTCCCAGCTTTGCCCAATAATGGCTTGCCCACAATTTAGCATAGCACCTGGAAATGAAATAGCATTTCCTTCTTTTTGAATGAGGGCTGCAGGCGATGACCAAAAATAGAAATCTTCCCTTGAAGAGCTGTGAGAGAGGCTTGAGGAATCTGTCCAAACTCAGTCAATCCGAAGTTGGGTAGACCAAAGGTCTTGGCCAGCGTCATCGGCGAGATTTCAAAAATATTGCCCTTGACAGAGGTGGAGATGAATGACTTCTGGGACACATCATTGGCAAACAGTTCACGAATCTCTGACTCGTAAACCACTGTGCCACACTCCAAAAAATTCCTCAATCCAGACGATTCCAAAGCTCGGAAAATGGAGACCATCTCTGAATCTTCAGTCCTGTAAATGTCATTGAACCCCGCGGAGAGAGAGTTGTGAGTTATGGTAGCCATTGGAGTAAAATGAAAAACAATATACGAAGAGTTTTGAGAGAATATGAGAGAGTTAGAAAGCAGACAGGCGGTAAAAGGTAAAAAGTGAATGAAAATGAAATGTTCAGCCCGCTAAATAAGAGAGAGAAGACACGTGTCTTTATCTCGAAGACTGATAAATAAACAATTCAAAATAAACGGTCAGGATAAAGAAAGATAAGGCGGTTAAAATACAATCAGTCCGGGCTGTTTTTGTTTTAAATAAATACAAAATAAAAATTATTGTCCAGACAGATCATAGGATAACATCAGATTGACATAGATCGGTCTGAAAGTTCGGACCGGTCTGTGTCTTTCTAACATTGTATTATCGATCTGTGCCAAAAATTCTTTAAGCGCGAGAAGAAGAGAACATCTAAACTATCAAGATAAGTCAATTAATCCAAGAATTTGACGGAAATAATTAAACTTAGCCTCAGGGAGCGGTTTGGTGAAGATGTCTGTTGCTTGCTGTTCTGTTGAGATGTGCTCGATCCGAATCTCCTTTTTGCCAACATGATCTCGAATAAAATGATGTCTTATATCAATATGCTTTGTTCGAGAGTGCAGAACTAGATTATATGTTATAGCGATTGTACTTGTGTTGTCGCAAAATATCGGAGAGTCAATAGCTTGGATGCCATAGTCTTTGAGCTGGTGTTGAATTCAGAGCATTTGAGCGCAACAGCTTCCAGCGGCAAGATATTCTGCTTCAGCTATAGATATGGCAATTGATGTTTGCTTTTTACTGAACCAAGAGATCAATCTTTCACCTAGAAATTGACATGTTCCACTGGTGCTTTTACGATCAATCTTACAGCCAGCGTAGTCTGCGTCTGAATATCCGATCAAGCTGAAGTTAGAATCTTTGGAGTACCAAAGACCAACGTTCTGAGATCCTTTCAAGTATTTCAGAATACGCTTAGCAGCAATAAAATGTGATTGCTTTGGTTCTGACTGAAATCTGGCGCACATACAGACTGAGAACATAATATCAGGCCGGCTCGCTGTAAGATATAAGAGCGATCCGATTAGTCCTCTATACATAGTTACTTCGACTGCCGTTCCCCCTTCGTCTTTATCTAACTTGATTGTAGGACTCATTGGAGTGGATGCAGTTGAGCATGTTTCCATTCCGAATCTCTTAAGCTGCTCTTTGGTATACTTGGTTTGGTTGATGAAAATTCCATTGCTGAGCTGTTTGACTTGGAGACCCAAAAAGAAAGAGAGTTCTCCCATCATGCTCATCTCAAACTGTCCCTGCATCAACTTGGAAAATTTCTCGCATAATTTGGGGTTAGTTGACCCAAAGATTATATCATCGACATAAATCTGAACTAAAAGGGTATGTTCCCCCTTAATAAATTTAAAGAGAGTTTTATCTACTGAGCCGATCTGAAAATCATGGTTCAGCAGAAATTGAGATAGAGTGTCATACCAGGCCCTTGGTGCTTGTTTCAGACCATAGACTGCTTTATTCAGTAGATATACATGATTAGGGAACGAGTGATTCTGAAATCCAGGAGGTTGCTCAATGTAAACTTCCTCCTGAAGCTTACCATTAAGAAAGGCGCTCTTGACGTTCATCTGATATACCTTGAAGTCTTAAAAGGCAGCATATGCAAGAAAGATTCCGATTGCTTCAAGTCTGGCGACTGGTGCAAAAGATTCATCGAAGTCAATTCCTTCTTCTTGTCGGAATCCTTGTGCCACCAGTCTGGCCTTGTTTCTAACCACAGTTCCATCTGCGTCCAGCTTGTTTCTGAAAACCCATCTGGTTCCAATAACAGGCAGATCGCTTGGTTTGGGGGTTAGACTCCAAACTTGATTTTGTTCGAATTGATTAAGCTCTTCTTGCATGGCCTTAATCCAGTTGAAATCAGTCAGAGCTTCATCGATCTTCTTAGGTTCCAGAGTTGAGATGAAGGCAGCATGAGTGAACTCATCCATCATCTGTCCTCTGGTTCTAATCGGTGCAGAGGGACTTCCAATCACTAGATTAGGTGGATGCCTCTTAGTCCATCGATAGCTTGACTCTGGATTGTCTGGTCTAGCCGGATGAGTAGTAGTAGCGGTATGATCAGCATCTTCTTTGATATGAGAATTTGGATCATCCGGATCGGCTCTCCTTGATCCGATCTGGCTGGTACTTCAGGTTCTGGTGGGTTGTCTCTTGACCTGTTAGCTACAATCTCATCATCACTGTTAGCTTCGAGATGGATGTTTTCCATCTGATTTTGAATTGATTCTTTGTTACCCTCAACACACAAAGATTCATCAAAAACTACATGAACTGATTCTTCTACAGTTAAGGTTCGATTATTAAAAACTCGATAAGCTTTGCTAGTTGATGAATATCCTAAGAATATTCCATTATCTGACTTAGCTTCAAATGCTGTAAGATGATTCTCATTGCTGTGAACGAAGCATTTACAGTCAAATACATGAAGGTGAGAAATAGACGGTCTGTTACCAGTCCATATTTCATATGGAGTGAGATTCAGCTTCTTATTAATCATAGACCGATTTTGAGTGTAGCATGCAGTATTTACAGCTTCTGCCCGGAACTTTTGTGAAATTCCAGAATCAGCAAGCATTGTTCTTGCTGCTTCTTTGAGCGTTCTGTTTCTTCGTTCTGCAACTCCATTCTGTTGAGGAGTTCGAGCGGCTGAAAACTCATGCTTAATTCCATGATCTTCTAGAAAGGATTCAAGATTCTGATTTGAAAACTCAGTGCCTTTGTCACTTCGAATCCTGTCTATGCTGGATGATTTCTCATTCTGAGTGCGTTTCAGCAGCTTGATCAACTTCGGACCGGTCTGATCTTTACTGATCAAAAATATAGTCCATGTAAAGCGTGAGTAATCATCAATAACAACAAGAGTATACCGCATTCCCCCTAAACTTGTTATTGGTATAGGACCAAACAAGTCCATATGCAATAGTTCTAAACAACGGGAGGAGGATTTGGCATTCTTGTTTTTGAAGGATGATATGATCTGTTTGCCCATTTGGCAAGCTTCGCAGATCTTATCCTTAGCAAAATCGATCTTGGGCAGACCGATAACTAAATCATGTTTACACAGACTAGAAATAGTCTTAAAATTGATATGATTCAAGCGTTTATGCCATAGCCAGTGTTTATTATCATTGTTAGCGATGAAGCAAGTAGGATTATCAGGTTGAGCATGATTCCAGTTAATCTTATATGTATTTCCATTCCTGATTCCTACAAGCATGGTTATACCGTCGGATGATT
This sequence comes from Haberlea rhodopensis, assembly GCA_907163345.1. Classification (NCBI taxonomy): domain Eukaryota; kingdom Viridiplantae; phylum Streptophyta; class Magnoliopsida; order Lamiales; family Gesneriaceae; genus Haberlea; species Haberlea rhodopensis. The sequence continues at coordinate 1,572,786 of CAJQUN010000044.1, read as the reverse complement.
TAACAGTGCAAGTGTGTTTGTGAAATTCTACAGCATAACCATTATCACAAAGTTGACTTATACTAATCAGATTATAGCACAGATTTTCAACTAACAGCACATCATTGATAATAATGTTACCATGGACAATCTTACCCTTGCCCACGGTCTTACCCTTTGAGTTATCCCCGAAAATGATCTTGGGTCCAGTACATTCTGTAACTTCAGATAGCAGCTCGATGTTTCCAGTCATGTGACGAGAACACCCGCTGTCCAAGTACCAGTCTGATGCAAGTTTCTTCGGTACCTGTCATCAAACATATTTATTGTTGGTACCATCCTATTTGGGTCCGGAACGGATTAGCCCTTTGGGAACCCACACCTGTATCAGCTTTAAAGGCTTGTGTGTGTGTGGTGTGTTGTGAGCTGGTCTGTTTCGATGTTGTGTGTGATAATGTGTGCGATATGGAAACCTTTGATTTTCATGGGGTAGTCTATATCTTCGTTGAACTGGTTTTGAATTATAGTAATTGTATTGTCTTCCTTGCCTTCGATCTTGCACCCTTAGATTTGGTCTGAAAGACGCAAAGCTTACTGGTGCCTTTTCTTTGGCTTGGTTGATATATCCAATTCCTTTTCTCAAACCTTGATTCACGAAAGAGACTCCTGTTTGAATCGAGGTGCTTCAGTCTCATATACTGTGCTGGATTTAACAAATGTCATTTGTTTGATTTTGTTCTTTACCAGCAACAGTTCAGATTCATCTTTGGTGGATTCTTTGGTGTCAAAGCCTATGCCGGTGAAATCACCAACGTTTCTTTGTACCTCATGTAATTCTTCCAAAGATGTTCTGGATTTTGTCCATGTCTTGAATATGTGAGAGAGCTTAGCATTTTGTGTGCTAATTCTCTTATTTTCTTCATGGAGCTGATCATAGGAGATTTTCAGCTTATTCATCTCGATCTGGAGATTGTTGCACTCACCCTCCTCAGAGCAGCTTGGTTTGTTGTGCTCATCCATTTGATCACTGACTTTAGCTTTATTCTTCTCAAATGATTCAGCTAAGATCCTATAATCATTAGCCATGTCTTGCAGTGTGGACATGAGCTCTTCACGTGTAAATTCATTTGAGTCAAAATCAAATACCTCGTCTGTCTGAATCATCTCTTTGTCTGCCATTAGACATTGAATATCTTCTTCGCTTTCGCTGGAAGAATATTCGGAGCTGTCTGAATCGGAGTCAGTCTGAGCCCACTTGCTGTTTCCTTCTTCAGCTACTAGGACCTTTTGGGACTTTACATGATTTTTGCGGTCTTTGTAGTGCTTCTTTTTCCTGTCATCGCGATGCTTCTCCTTCCGTTCTTCTTTCTTCGGTCTGGTGCAATCTGCAATGAAATGTCCGGTCTTACCACAATTGTAGCAAGCCTGATCATTAACAGCATCGTCCTTTCTTGACTTATAATGATGAGAGGGTTTAAAGTTCCTCTTATTTTTAGACATGAATTTACCAAATTTCTTAATAAATAATGACATAGCATCATTACTTATCTGTTCGATAGATCGATCTGATGTGGAGGCGATCTGGTCTGGAATAGCTGCCAGTTTTTGTTTGGTTGAGAGATGAATGGCTTTGCTTCACCTCTGCTAATCAGTTCGAACTCATATGCTTTAAGATCTGCGAACAGATCATGAAGTTCAACCTTGTTCAGATCTTTGGACTCCCTCATTGCAATGGTCTTAACATCCCATTCTTTAGGCAGGGCTCTCATAACTTTCAGAGCGATCTCTCTGTTTGAGTATTCTTTGCCCAGACCATTCAGTTCATTAATGATGCCAGTGACTCTTTCATCAAACTCGTTTAGAGTTTCTCCACTCTTCATCTTTATGCTCTCAAATCTTTGAAGAGCAACAGTCAGCTTGTTTTCTTTGGTCTGGTCTTTGCCTTCACATAGCTGTGCTATCTTCTCCCAAATTTCTTTGGCAGTAGAGCACATTTTGATTTTGCTGAACATGTTCTTGTCCAATGTCTTGAACAAGATGTCTTTGGCAACGTTGTCGAGATTAGCTTTCTTTCTTTCCTCATTTGTCCAGAGGGATCTGTCCTTCTCTACCATTTGTGGTTTTCCACCAGTAATGGCGACTGCTGTATTGACTTTCAGAATCTTCATTGGTCCATCAGTGATGACAAACCACATATCTTCATCCTGAGCTGCCAGATGAGCTTGCATTCTGATTCTCCAGTCATCATAGTCTTCTTTTGAGAACATGGGAATTTTGTTGAATGATGCCATCAACTTAAGTGTCTTTGGGCTGATTAAGATAACCGGCTCTGATACCACTTGTTAGGATCGGTCCGGAGTGTTTAGAGGGGGGGGGGGGGTGGGTGAATGAACACTCCTTCTAAAATTTAATCCATTGTGATTTCTTTCGGATTAGTGAAAGAAATCTGTTTCTTAATCAACTCTTTTAAAGAACAGACCACTGAATGTATAAGTGCGGAACAGTCTGATCTTATATAAGTAAGAGCGGCTCGATGGCTTGAATGAAAGAACAAGTGCAGAAAGATAAGAACACAGAATATGTTTCTGGAAGTTCGAAGGTGGTGTAATCCTTCTACGTCTCCCGTTCTTCCAATTAAGGAAGGTTTATACTAGAAGACTTTGATTTATACAACCTGTTGTACAAACCCGATTCAGGCTGGATTTACCTCACTACCAGTCTGAAACTCCTAGTCACTCAATCTGTTCGGACACTCTTTGTCTGACAGTTACAATTGTTTTCTCACTTCTATTTTTCAGTACAGAATACACAAGATGCGCACAGTGATCCTAAAATGATCAAATATTATAAAGTAATCTTGCTTAAGAATAATTTCAGCTCGAGAGCTTCTAAGCTTGTAAGCTTGTGCTGTTTTGCTTTCTTGTGCGTTTTTCAATTTTTCTATCAGACTCTATTTTTGAGCTCTTCTGTTGCATCCTTTTATAGTTGCATGTACCAACGACATTATTTCCTTTAATGTGCAACTTTTGACTCTGCTTATTCTCTGAGTAAGCTACAGTCTTCTTCTTCAGGATACTTGCCGTTCTGGTTCATGCTTTCGGCGACTGTCAGGTAAGTTCTACTTTGTCTTCTTACCTTTTATGGCAATCTTCAGTCTTTGGTCCTTTGTAACATTAATTACAACATTAAATGCTACAATAAATAGCCGTTAATGATTCGGACTGAAGAGTCATTCTTTATGCATCCTTGACTGCTCTGATCTGATAAAGATTGAGATCGATCTGAAGCTTTGATCTAGTCAGTCTGATATCTATCGATCCGGTCTGATATGTGATAAGTCTTATCAGCTTGTTCTATTTTGAGCTATCGGTCTGGTCAGTCTGATTACCCTCGATCCGGTCTGATATGCTTTGTCATCTTATCAGTTTGATCTGTTTTGGGCGATCGATCTGGTCAGTCTGATTTCTCTCGATCCGGTCTGATATGTTTTGTCATCTTTAAAATCCCATCGATAAGGTTCGGAACTAACAAATACTATGGGCGACCACTTCCAGATCCATGGAAATGAAAATTCTTTGAAGAAATAAAAAGATGTTATTCCTTTAATACTGTAAGGACCCCCGTGCCCTTAACCCGTAATTGGTGTATTAATCTCATAATCATGTGCATATAACCATCTATGTTGGGACATAACCATATGCTAAGTTAGCATAATATACCATTAATAAAATTTCTCCGTTTATTTCATTCCATGTCATGTCCAGTTTCCCCAACCAAAACCATTTAAACATATCATGCACCCTTGTAATACACTAACTACATTCTCAATTCATCTAGCAATTCCCAAATTAATTGCATGCCACAAATAAATGAAAAGAGAAAGGCCCTTGCCTTTTTATACAACCCATATACACATATGCACTGCTCACATGCGAGCACCAAATAAGCGTATGTGTACGTAATGTATAAAATAACCTGCTCCATATTAGCTCTGGTACCTCGATCCTGGAAGTACCTCTGATCCATAACTCGATCTCAGCTCTGGAGCTTCCCTTGTACCTGTTCCACCCGCCCCAACAGAGACAGCCCCCACACAGGGTGAGCATACCAATACCCCAAATACGATAATCACAATATAATTTAATTCATAATTTACGAATGTAAATTGCCATGAAATATAAAAGATACTCCCTGATGGTATCATCCTCATCCGGAATCCCCTGTGCTGTTCCTGTTCTCAAATAACCAAAACCATCAAATTCCCAAAGCCACTTAATCATTACCTTGATTAACTATGTCCATGTTCCAATTATCCATTTTCCATAATTTATAAGACTCAATTCATATGCATGTGGTTATTAGATATCACCCGTATCTAAATACTGAATCTACAGTCCAGTTACCACGCACGCTCAACAGCGGCGGCACCCTAAGCGATGTTCTCTCCATAGCGACAACACCCTAAACATTGTTCGCTCCATAGCGGCACCATACAATTCATAATAACAACCAATTTAGTGCGACTATATTCCATTTCCATTATCCACCAATTCAACACAATTATATTTTATCATGCACCACAATTGCAATAATATATTAAAGATGTGCTCGTACGTCATACGTACCTTATAATTTCGTAGACCGAATCAAACTTTGCTTGAGTCCCGTGACCCGATGAATTACGTGCTAAACACATAAATAACTCATAATCAATTACAAGCATGCAACCTCGTGCCCAAACACGTTCACAATCCCCAATTATATCGTCATCCATGACGATTAATCATTTTAAAAGATTCTGGGTTAAGCATGCATAATACCCAAAATATTCCATTTCAAACGTTTAAAATGCTATCCAAAAACTCAACCGGGAATTCCGTTTTATTAAACTTTGGCTCCAACCATTTCATTTTAAAATTATAGCATTCCAATTGGTATGTAGACATCACCCCGGAAATCGGCTAATTAAACATTGATTCCAAAATCCCGACATTTTCCAAAATTTTCGAAAAAAACTAACCAAACAGGGCCGCGCTCGATCGCCCTTTAGGCGCAATCGATCGCGCGAATCCACTGCCCGCAACACTGCCATCCGCGATCGATCGCCAAGACCCCCGCGATCGATCGCCTATTCTTCGCGATCGATCGTCGAGACTGTTCATCGCCTTCCCAAAATCAATAACATGTCACGATCGATCGGCGCCAAGCAACGATCGATCGCGACCTACGGGTTTCCGAAAAATTCGAGCTTTAATGGTGTTTTTCACACCCAAACTCAAAACCAACACTCCATACACCTTCAACACCTCAAATACACCATTTAAAACCAATAAAAGCTCCAAAAACTCAACATTGGATTTTTATCAAAAACCCCTGTCAGGATCGATTTCGGGGTGGGTTGTCATTCCACACCCGAGTTCAACCAACTTGAGCTTCAATAGCTCGTGTTCTTGAAATAATTGCACCGAGAGATTATATCGAGTTCGGTTACAAAACCGAGCGGAAGACACTCGACAAACCCGCTCTATAACCGATTAAACATTTGAAATGCATTTTAAAGATATGCAATTAAAGTAAATAAACAAGCATTTGTTTATGGAAGTTCGAAGGTGGTGTAATCCTTCTACGTCTCCCCTTCTTCCACCTCATGGAAGGATTCCACTAGAAGACTTTGATTTATACAATCCTGTTGTACAAACCCGATCCAGTTGGGAATTCCCCATCCAACTAGAACTCCTAGCAACTCAACTATGTATGTTCTTTAATGTCTCACATACAAAGACCTCTCATCGGTTGTGATAAATCATCAACCGTTACAATGGTATTCACTCTTCAATTTTAGTTCACAAATACAATGAATAGAGTGAATACAAAGGCACAAATGATTCCATAATGAATCTGATATAGCAAGGTAAGAGGTGCCAAAGGTTTGAGGAGTGCTCTTCATATATCAGCTTTTGCCTTGTAAGTTCCTCAATTGAATCCCAAGTGGGTTTGCTTTGGAAGGCTTGGATTGATCTTCAATCAGCTGTTATTGAGCTTCCAAATCATGTATATATAGCCCCAAGTAATGATATATACGTTAGACACAAGAATATGCCTGTTGGAGAAGGTTCTGCACCATTCCCGAGCTTGCAACGGTCATATTCTGGTTTCTGGGCTATTTGTATTTCTGACCGGACTGGTCTGGTCTGTTGGTCTGCTCAGCTGGTCTGGTTCAGTCTGGTCTGCTGGTCTGGTCTGGACAAGTCTGGGCAGATCAGTCTGGTCCGGATCAATCTGGGCAATCAGCTTGATACAAAACAGATTGATAAACTTGCTCTTCGATCTGTTGCTTGTAACTCTTCATTCTTTGATTTCTGGGCAAAGTGATCTATATTAAAGTTGTATCCCTTTCTCTTAGCTTTCCACGGAATCAAGAGTCGCTCGATTTCGAGTTCGTATGAGAGAGTTATGCTCGAAATACGAGGCAATGCTCCTGCTGTCTGTTTGCTGGATGCAGCAGCACATGGCGTGACTTGCAGAAGCTTTTTGGCCATCTTAACGTCCGATTCAGTCTTTGACTTCCAAACATGACTTGTAGATCTTTGTCTTAGCTTTCCAACCCATACTGAATCGTTCCGTTCCAATAAGCGAGCTAAGCGTTATGCCTAACAGAATGACAGTGGCTTGCTGTAGCAGCTCGATCTTACAGGCGTCACATGGCGTGACTTACAGAAGCCTTTTGGACATCTTAACGTCCGTTTCAGTCTTTTACTTCCAAAGATGACTTGTAGATCTTTGTCTTAGCTTTCCAACCCATACTGAATATTCTCGTTCCGATAAGCGAGCTAAGCGTTATGACCAACAGACTGACAGTTGCTTGCTGAAACAACTTGCTGTTTCTTCGCGGTACAGCTCGATCTTGCAGACGTCTTTTCTCCTTGATAACATTTGCACTAGCCGATCTGTTGTGAAATATGACTTTTAGTATTTTGAGTTGGCTGTTCAATATCTTTAGAAGCATGCCATTTCGATATCCGAGCTTTGAGATATGATCGAAACAATCCGCTCCGCCAGGATTTCGATCTTGGTCCAGCTTGATATTTTCAAGCTACTTCTTTGTAATTCATCAAGCTCTTAATTATGATCTATGAACTGCACACTTGATGAAATATGTTATCAACACAATAACAAGTTTTGTTAACATCAAAACCAAGATTATTCGGGTTTCCAAAACCCAACAATCTCCCCCTTTTTGATGATCACAAAACTTGAATAAAAATATGAACATTAAAGCACAATGTTGCATAACAAGAAGAAAATCATATTTTTAAACAACATATTTCTCCCCCTTTTTGTGTGAATAAAAAAGGAAGACAAATAAAATTTACTCCCCCTCAAGGATTGAGATTAAACTCTCCCCCATAATTTTAAAATGTTTGAAAATTTGAGCAAGTGAGGGGCAAATGAGGTAGACTAAAACAAATTAAAAGAATGCGATGCACATTAAATATTTCAACAAAAATAACCTCTTTTGATGATAGATGAAGCATACTTGGCAACAAATATGATTTTTTGACAAAACTCAACAATATCCATTTCATCTTTTTGCGATGGCAGCACACTTAGTCCAACTTAAACTAATAAACTGCTTTTCCTCGAGCAAGTTTGGGCTGCAAGACCTATACCGTTGTGATCCTCTATGAGTCTAGTTTGCAACGCAAAAAACGGTTCGTCATTTGGACATCCGAGCAAGAAGTTATGCCAATTTTCCCAAAGTCACTGCAAGCTGCCAAAAAAACTAAAATGCTTCGAAAATTGTTAGATAAAAGCTCAAAATAAAAATTATAAACTTAAAATGAGTTTAGAACAAATTGAACAAGAATTTGAACATTTAAAATAGATTTTAAAATTATTTTCGTGCAAAATGAATGCAATGAAATTGATTTTTATGCTAAACATTTTCATACACCAAATTTTGAAATTATGCTATGAAAATAATTCATGCTCATGAGAAAATTTTGAAAATGATTTTAAAAGATATCCGCTAAAAAAATTGTTCAAATGCTTTCCAAGAACAACCTGGCTCTGATACCACTTGTTAGGATCGATTTCGGGGGTGGGTTGCCATTCCACATCCGAGTTCAACCAACTTGAGCTTCAATAGCTCGTGTTCTTGAAATAATTGCACCGAGAGATTATATCGAGTTCGGTTACAAAACCGAGCGAAAGACACTCGACATAACCCGCTCTATAACCGATTAAACATTTGAAATGCATTTTAAAGATATGCAATTAAAGTAAATAAACAAGCATTTGTTTATGGAAGTTCGAAGGTGTTGTAATCCTTCTACGTCGCCCATTCTTCCACCTCATGGAAGGATTCCACTAGAAGACATTGATTTATACAATCCCGTTGTACAAACCCGATCCAGTTGGGAATTCCCCATCCAACTAGAACTCCTAGCAACTCAACTTTGTATGTTCTTTAATGTCTCACATACAAAGACCTCTCATCGGTTGTGATAAATCATCAACCGTTACAATGGTATTCACTCTTCAATTTTAGCTCACAAATACAATGAATATAGTGAATAGAAAGGCACAAATGATTCCATAATGAATCTGATATAGCAAGATAAGAGGTGCCAAAGGTTTGAGGAGTGCTCTTCATTTAGATGCTTTTGTCTTTTAAGTTCCTCAATTGAATCCCAAGTGGGTTTGCTTTGGAAGGCTTGGATTGATCTTCAATCAGCTGTTATTGAGCTTCCAAATCATGTATATATAGCCCCAAGTAATGATATATACGTTAGACACAAGAATATGCCCGTTGGAGAAGGTTCTGCACCATTCCCGAGCTTGCAACGGTCATATTCTGGTTTCTGAGCTATTTGTATTTCGAACCGGACTGGTCTGCTCAGCTGGTCTAGTTCAGTCTGGTCTGCTGTTCTGTCAGCTGGTCTGCTGGTCTGGTTCATTCTGGTCTGCTGGTCTGGTCTGGACAAGTCTGGGCAGATCAGTCTGGTCCGGATCAATCTGGGCAATCAGCTTGATACAAAACAAATTGATAAACTTGCTCTTCGATCTTTTGCTTGTAACTCTTCATTATTTGATTTTTGGGCAAAGTGATCTATATGCAAGTTGGAGCCCTTTCTCTTAGATTTCCACGGAATCAATAATCGCTCGATTTTGAGTTCGTATGAGAGAGTTATGCTCGAAATACGAGGCGATGCTCCTGCTGTCTGTTTGCTGGATGCAGCAGCACATGGCGTGACTTACAGAAGCGTTTTGGCTATCTTAACGTCCGATTCAGTCTTTAACTTCCAAAGATGACTTTTAGATCTTTGTCTTAGCTTTCCAACCCATACTGAATCGTTCCGTTCCGATAAGCGAGCTAAGCGTTATGCCTAACAGACTGACAGTGGCTTGCTGTAGCAGCTCGATCTTACAGGCGTCACATTACGTGACTTGCAGAAGCTTTTTGGACATCTAAACGTCCGATTCAGTCTTTTACTTCCAAAGACGACTTGTAGATCTTTGTCTTATCTTTCCAACCCATATTTAATCTTCTCGTTCCTATAAGCGAGCTAAGAGTTATGACCAACAGACTGACAGTTGCTTGCTGATACAACTTGCTGTTTCTTCGCGGTACAGCTCGATCTTGCAGACGTCTTTTCTCCTTGATAACATTTGAACTAGCCGATCTGTTATGAAATATGACTTTTAGTATTTTGAGTTGGCTGTTCAATATCTTTGGAAGCATGCCATTTCGATATCCGAGCTTTGAGATATGATCGAAACAATCCGCTCCGCCAGGATTTCGATCTTGGTCCAGCTTGATATTTTCAAGCTACTTCTTTGTAATTCATCAAGCTCTTAATTATGATCTATGAACTGCACACTTGATGAAATATGTTAGCAACACAATAACAAGTTTTGTTAACATCAAAACCAAGATTATTCGGGTTTCCAAAACCCAACAACCCCCAATTTCCAAACCCAACAAAATACTCAACCAAAATCCACCATACTACTATCAAATCGAAGATAAGAACGAGGGGAAGAACAATACCTTATTATCTTCGAGAAATACGGCTCCCGAGCCAAGCTTCTAGCCATTTTTACCAAAGGGAGAAAAGAGGGGTTTGGGGAAGAGAGAGAGAGGCGTGGATGAGAGGAGAGAAAGAGGGAAATGATTTGTGTTATCCCGTCACTGAGTCCACTTGGTATATATAGTACCAAGGCTCCAAAATACCAAACCCTCCACAAATGCATCATGACTCATTAAAAATAATCTCTCCAACCTCAATTCCCATTATCAGCCCCAGTACGAAGTACTCCGGACCCCAGATCCCACCAAAGACCAAGTTCCAAGGTTATCACCACGATGATAATACAATCCCATCCCTTGGATCCAACGACTCCAAATACCGAATTCAAAATCCTCGGAGTTCCAATACCGCAATTAATTCATAATTGCCATAATTAAAATTCATAAAGGATCATTACAACACCGGGATTAACACCCTTAATTCCCGGGCATCACAATTATCCCCCACTAATAAAATTTCGTCCCCAAAATTTGCACAGGCGCACTTCACGTACAACCATGACCACACAATCCAAACGGATCCACATCGTCAGCTCATGAACATATCATGATCGACACATCAACCGCGAGGATACCGATCTCGCAACAAAATCTGGAATGGGTTAAGTCTCCCAAACCACCATAATCTTAATAGAACGTCAGCATACCCCAATGCTAACCATCTCAAAAACAGTCAGCCAACCCTAACTGCAAATCAAACGAATCATTCGTAATTCCAAAATAGACATCGCATCGATGATATCTTATGATTTAGCCTACTATGTTAACCATACATCGTTACCAAGGAAACCACCAGTACACTACATTGTACTTATACCACATTCGGCTTCCGCTTCCCAAATCCATCTCCATCAAATGAGTAGTTGCACCACATTGCAACACGGATTGGGCAACAACACGGCCACCGATCAACACGAAACACAACTCCAAAGATGTCTACATCCGTGTGTTCCAAGAAATCACATCTTGGTCCAAACACACTATCGAGACCCCACAAGGTCTCATGTTCTCAAAAGAACATGCAAGAAAATCAATTGCATTCCCGCTACACATGTCAACCACGACACTTAACAAAACCGAATCCTGGCCATCCCTCGTTTATCCTAGGATTCAACAATCCTAAAACAGGGAGGCTATCGAATTATCCAGAAATGAATTTTCATGACCCCAAGGTACTCCTCCTCGGAGGAAGTCAACCAAACCTCATGATCATTCTTCAGAATAAATCGTGCCATCGAGATTACCAATCTCAAGGTGATACAATCTCTCACCGGAGATTCATTCATCCAAGCACACTAACCCGATGCCCGACGAGGACCAAATAAATGTTGGCATTTGTATACACACACTGGTATACATGCCTAAGTACCAACACAACATGCATACTCAATGCAATAGACTCGGGTATCTCCAATCATACCCAAAGTCCCAAAATCATCTGTCAATCCCTAGCTATTCTCACCTCGCGGAGAATAATGATTGACAGATCAACGACCAATGGTGTGATTCCAACATCAACACCGCACAAACTGACTCATTGAATCTCCCAAAGATTCTCAATCGGTAGGTATATCAATTCTGCTCTCCTCATAAGGAAAGTGTCATGAATCCATGACCCTCTAACCTCGAGCCATCGTTCGGAAAACTGGATTATTTAGACCAAAATATATGTATCCCGAAACCAACAAATACACAACCGATTCAGAATAGTGCATCCTTGCAACTATTACCAACCCAAAACCCGTATACTCAATGTATACTCATTCTAACAATGCTATGTACTAATACCGTAGTACTTTACAATCACGAGCATTTCCCCAGAGACATCTCCTCGAACGTCTCACCGAAAGGTAAGAAATCCATTACTCGGTCCAACACCAGTAATGCTTACCATGGCTGATTTACAATCAACCTACGATCGATACCAGCTGTCTCCATGATAGTATACTCCAAATCTCTCCAAGAGATAAAATCAACATAGTAGTGTTACCCCACTAACTATATCCCACAATTCCAATTGTGACTCTCGTTGCATTCCATATGCAAAGATGCTCAACCAGAGCTAATAACGACTTGTCGACACTGACGTTGGTATTTCTAACAAAATTGAGTTGTCCCGTTACAAGTTCCTCAAAACATTTGACGTATAAACGTCCCCGTGAGGTATTCTCTGCCTCAATCATCATACCACAAAGAGACTACAAGAGTCTACCATAACCCTCATTGTATCACCATACGATTCACCAAAGTCGAATCCAACGAGCAGTATAATGGCTATCACAAGCACACTAAAGCACTGCAATGATACCTGGCTAGCAAGTCGCTGCCTCCTCAGGTTTATACCAAGCCTACCAACGTATCACACGTTCCATCCCAGTACACCATACCGTAACATCCATTAGAGTAGTGGGTGATCACCCAATATTTCTCTAATACCAATGCACAAAGGACATTCCGGTGTCCATGCTCAATTACAAGGCAATCCTATCCATTAGGATTTAATCCACACCCTCATGGGTGGGTGTGACCATGTCTACCACACGTCACATTGACAAGAGCGAGTAGTTTCCTCAGTAACTACTCCTACTCACAATCACTTGGCCAAAGCCATTCCAACGAGTATACCCAAAGGTACCACTACTCGTAAAATATATACCTCAAATATGTGTTGCGGTACACTTCCTGTACGACGCACCCAATAATTCTTCGAGCAACCTGCTCGGCATAATGGTCTCGTCAACTAGTGACCCAGACACTACCATGTGCTCACCATTGGCACTCAAATCATACGACTAAATACATATACATAAATGTATTATTCATCGAAACGACGCTACGCGTCTACATAGACATCCACTATGTCATCGTCATCCCGTGACGGTACCTGTCAACATATGACACCCAAAATAACATCGTCAACTGGTGACGGTATATGTCGATACACGACATCCTTAATCTCATCGTCAAACACGTGACAGTATACGTATATCAACGCATGACATCCACAATAATGCTAATAAAACAGTAATATGACATACATCATCGCTAACAAGATAGAAGCATACCCGTATTCCTCACCCAACAGCGATACGTAATCAGCATCCATCACTCGAAGGCGGCACAATCCCGAGCTATAAAATCAGCGGTATGAAACATCGCCATAGGACCAGCGGCACAAACCCTCGCTATAGAATCAGCAGAATAGATCATTGCTCTGGACATCCGGCGGTATGAACCATCGCCATAGATGTAGCGGAATGTACCATCGCTATATAATACCAGGCGGTATGAACCATCGCCAATAGAATAGTGGAATGAACCATCGCTATGAATACCGGCGGAATAAATCATCGCTAATAATCAGCGGCATAAAACCATCGCTATACAATCGGCGGCAAGAACCATCACTATATAATCAATGGCATAAACCATCGCTATACAATCGGCGGCAAGAACCATCGCCATACAATCAGCGGCATAAACCATCGCTATATAATCGACGGCAAGAACTATCGCCATATAATCAGCGGCATAATCGTGGACTCAAGAGGTACTCACATTCATGTAGCACTTTGTTCCTTTCGGACCCAAGAGGTGGCTCACATTAAATGTAGCACTTTGTTCCAGATCGCATCGCTACGTCATGACAGCGGCATCATCGCTTCGATGTGACAGCGAAATGTATCATCGCTTCGACACGACAGCGGCATCATCGCTTCGACATGACGGTGGTATCATCGCTTCGACATGACATCAGCATCATCGCTTTGACGTGACAGCGGCATTTACCATCGCTTCGACATGACAGCGACATCAACGCTTCGACATGACAACGGCATAATCAGAATGTATCACTTTGTTCCGCAGGCCCAAGAGGTACTCCCATGCACGTGCCACATGCCCCGTAGGCTCAAGAGGTGACCCCGTACATGTGCACATTGTCCTTTGGATTCAAGAGGTGATGCCCATTCCGCATAATCTCACAGATATTTCCATACACCTGCATCAAGGTTAACACAACAATCCACAAATTCTACTACGTTATATCGGCTTAATAATATTCATCGCTATGATATGACAGGGGCATTAACCATCGCTTCGACATATGAGGGGCAAATATTATGATCCATCGCTGGTGATATACCCATAGCAGGACTCTAATTGCAATATATTTGCATGCTCAATATCAATTGAAATCTCATGATCATATGGAAATCATACCCGAATATTCCACTGTCTGTTATCCACCATTCCTGTCTTTAGACAGCGTATAATGTTTCTCATTTCCTGATTTTCCTCCAACATCAAATTCTTAAAACACTTTCATATCAAGTGCTAATGGTTCCCATCAATCTCATCTCATCGTATTCCATATGATCCTGCAACCACCATGGTTAGCAATACCACAGTCCATATCATAAAAGCACATAAGCAAATAGCTGTGTCACACAACACTAACTACCATAATGCATAAATATGTGCTACCCATTTCTATCAGCAAGTTCCAAGCCCTCAACAACCCCAAAGAGCAAACCACTTCTCTGATACCACTAATGTAAGGACCCTCGTGCCCTTAACCCATAATTAGTGTATTAATCTCATAATCATGTGCATATAACCATCCATGTTGGGGCATAACCTATGCTAAGTTAGCATAATATATCATTAATAAAATTTCTCCGTTTATTTCATTCCATGTCATGTCCAGTTTCCCCAACCAAAACCATTTAAACATATCATGCACCCTTGTAATACACTAACTACATTCTCAATTCATCTAGCAATTCCCAAATTAATTGCATGCCACAAATAAATGAAAAGAAAAAGGCCCTTGCCTTTTTATACAACCCATATACACATATGCACTGCTCACATGCGAGCACCAAATAAGCGTATGTGTACGTAATGTATAAAATACCCTTCTCCATATTAGCTCTGGTACCTCGATCTTGG
The DNA here is from genome assembly GCA_907163345.1 of Haberlea rhodopensis. Lineage (NCBI taxonomy): Eukaryota > Viridiplantae > Streptophyta > Magnoliopsida > Lamiales > Gesneriaceae > Haberlea > Haberlea rhodopensis. The sequence goes on along the minus strand of CAJQUN010000044.1, from coordinate 1,557,761 downwards.
AAGTACCTCTGATCCATAACTCGATCTCAGCTCTGGAGCTTCCCTTGTACCTGTTCCACCTGCCCCAACAGAGACAGCCCCCACACGGGGTGAGCATACCAATACCCCAAATCCGATAATCACAATATAATGAAATTCATAATTTACGAATGTAAATTGCCATGAAATATAAAAGATACTCCATGATGGTATCATCCTCATCCGGAATCCCCTGTGCTGTTCCTGTTCTCAAATAACCAAAACCATCAAATTCCCAAAGCCACTTAATCATTACCTTGATTAATTATGTCAATGTTCCAATTATCCATTTTTCATAATTTATAAGACTCAATTCATATGCACGTGGTTATTAGATATCACCCGTATCTAAATACTGAATCTAGAATCCAGTTACCACGCACGCTCAACAGCGGCGACACCCTAACCGATGTTCGCTCCATAGCGGCACCACCCTAAACATTGCTCGCTCCATAGCGGCACCATACAATTCATAATAACAACCAATTTAGTGCGACTATATTCCATTTCCATTATCCACCAATTCAACACAATTATATTTTATCATGCACCACAATTGCAATAATATATTAAAGATATGCTCGTACGTCATACGTACCTTATAATTCCGTAGACCGAATCAAACATTGCTTGAGTCCTGCGACCCGATGAATTACGTGCTAAACACATAAATAACTCATAATCAATTACAAGCATGCAACCTCGTGCCCAAGCATGTTCACAATCCCCAATTATATCGTTATCCATGACGATTAATCATTTTAAAAGATTCTGGGTTAAGCATGCATAATACCCAAAATATTCAATTTCAAACTTTTAAAATGATATCCAAAAACTCAACCGAGAATTCCGTTTTAATAAACTTTGGCTCCAACCATTTCATTTTAAAAGTATAGCATTCCTATTGGAATGTAGACATTGCCCCGAAAATCGGCTAATTAAACCTCGATTCCAAAATCCCGACATATTCCAAAATTTTTGAAAAAACTAACCAAACAGGGCCGCGATCTATCGCCCTTCAGGCACGATCGATCGCGCGAATCCACTGCCCGAAACACTGCCATCTGCAATCGATCGCCAAGACCCTCGCAATCGATCGCCGAGACTGTTCATCGCCTTCCCAAAATCAATAACATGTCGCGATCGATCGGCGCCAAGCCGCGATCGATCGTGACCTGCGGGTTTCCGAAAAATTCGAGCTTTAATGGTGTTTTTCACACCCAAACTCAAAACCAACACCCCATACACCTTCAACACCTCAAATACACCATTTAAAACCAATAAAAGCTCCAAAAACTCAACTTTGGATTTTTATCAAAAACCCCCAATTTCCAAACCCAACAAAATACTCGACCAAAATCCACCATACTGCTATCAAATCGAAGATAAGAACGAGGGGAAGAACAATACCTCATTATCTTCGAAAAATCCGGCTCCCGAGCCAAGCTTCTAGCCATTTTTACTAAATGGAGAAAAGAGGAGTTTGGGGAAGAGAGAGAGACGTGGATGAGAGGAGAGAAAGATGGAAATGATTTGTGTTATCCCGTAACACCGAGTCCACTTGGTATATATAGTACCAAGGCTCCAAAATACCAAACCCTCCACAAATACATCATGACTCATTAAAAATCACCTGTTTTCAAAAATCATCTCTCTAACCTCAATTCCCATTACCAGCCCCAGTACAAAGTATTCCGGACCCCAGATCCCACCAAAGACCAAGTTCCAAGGTTATCACCACGATGAGAATACAATCTCATCCCTTGGATCCAACGACTCCAAATACCGGATTCAAAATCCTCGGAGTCCCAATACCGCAATTAATTCATAATTGTCATAATTAAAATTCATAAAGGATCATTACCACACCGGGATTAACACCCTTAATTCCCGGGCATCACAAATACCATAACTTTGTTTTTGTAATTAATTTAATTTAGGAGAAATATCAATATATTCATTGAAATAATTTTAAATATTTTCTGGAAGTATATGTTGTGTAGTGTCATTTTACCCACCAATTTATAAATCAATTTGGAATGTCATGTTTACAAACATCTGTGTATATCTTAATAAACCAGGAATGTCTTTTTTCTATTGTTTTCATATAAGAAGACTTTATGAAAAGCATCAACATAGTCCCAGTAATTATATTTGCTGATTTGATTATTGGGAAAAGAGAATTTCTTCTCTTTTAGGGGTGATATTCCCCATTCTAATGGAGCAATAACTTGTTTAATAATTATTTTACTAAAACTGAAATTATCCTTTTGATTAAGAGGATAATGTGAAATTTCACAAGAATTACCTTTTATAAATAAATTCTCATAATATGTCCGAGACTTATATGTCAAATCTGCAAATGATGCATTATCAATATATCTGCTCATGATTTTCCATGGTTCATTTTCCAATTTTAAATCAGTATCTTTAGGAGAAATATACTTTCCTGAGAATCATTTAGAATATAATTTGTATGTGATTTTTCTTCATCGTTATTAACGGCATTTGCATATGAAGTTTCTGGGATATTACCCTCCTTTGTTGTTTGAATGCAAGGACTTGTTCCTGTGATTAGACCTGTCAAATGGGCCATCCCGACCCAAACGGGCTGGCCCGCCCAACCCGCCAGCCCAAACGGGCTGGCCCGTTTGGGCCCACCTCCAGGCGGGTTGGTAAACCCCAACCTAACCCAACTCGCGGCGGGCCGCGGGTTGGGGCAGGCTGGCCAGCAAAATTTTTTGTTAAAAAAAAAAAATTCAAATAAACAATTCCAGCTGAACCTGTAACTGATGCTAAAAGAATACTGAACTTGCTTCAGGTTTTATCAAGATATTAACCCTGCTACTAAAAATATTGGATTATGGAATCAATATTTTACTCAATTTTGAAATACATGTTGCAACTTTCAAGCAATACCAAGTGAAAAATATATAGTAGATCGGATGCTTCAATGTGATATTGAGTTCCTATTTTTGAATTGAGCGTAAACAAAAGGAATAACAAATTTTTTTTCAAAAAAAAAGAAAAAAGAGAGGCCAACCGCGGGTTGGCTCGGCAAAACCTACGGCCCGTTTGGGATAGCCCATTAGGCTCGCCTGTCGGCGGGTCTAAAAAATGCTGGTCCATCGCCTATTTGGCGGGTTTGGTTGGACCTGGGCCATTTTGACGGCTCTACTTGTGATAGGTTTTTAGCTATGAGCTTACTTTTTCCATGTTGAGCCAGAATATGTTCTGGAATAGGTCTTCTGCCACCTCTACCGCCCCTTCCTCTAAATGATTGACCCATCCTGAAAATATTTCAAGAATTAAGATATTCACGGGTCAAGAAATCTAGAAGAGAATTTTCGTCAACTTTTTTATATACGATATCAAAATCAAAAAGAGCTAAATGAGTTTGCCAACGAGCAAACATTTGTTTTGATACATCATGTTTAAATCTTTTTGAAACATAAATTTAGCTTATTTACAGTCTTTTTAACTATAAATTTTTAATTATATAAATCATCTTGAAATTTTAAATTACTTTTAAAAATTGCAAGTATTTCTTTTACTATAGTGACATAATTCTTTTTGACTATCATTCCATTTTCCGGAATGCAATCGAATTAAAAATTCATTTTTTGATATGTGATCTATTTGTTTTAATATACCTCCATATCATACATAAGACGCATCTGTTTGAAATTTTTTATTCCAATTTGGATTTGATATCATTAAGCATGGCAAATATTTTACCTTCTGTTTAATGGTTTGAACTGCCTTGGTATGTTGATCAGTCCAATGTTTAGGCACCTTTTTAAGTCTATCATATAATATAGCTGAATCTTTGGTTAGATTTTTATAATAGGAAGAAATGTAATTTAAACTACCTAAGAATCTTTGTAACTGAGTTTTATCATTTATTTTGTCTGAAAATTTAGATGCAAATTCTATACTACGTGAAATAGGAATTGTATTTCGTTTGGTGATATTATGACCTAAAAATCTGATGTCAGTTTGAAATAAAAACAGTTTGCGTTATGTGTATCCACTATTATTCTGCTCTTCATTATTGTAAGTATTTTTTTTATCAATACTATTGTTTATTATTAACAATAACATGATAGACTAATTTCTTACTTGTGCTAGCTTGAATCTCATCTACTTGCTTATTTACTAAACTGGTCCATAATATTCTTATGAATATATCATTCTAGGTTTGACCGATAAAAATGGCATATGAGAACTATTGTACTGTCTCCCGCCTATGACAAGGATTGTCGATTATGGCGTTTTGTACTGGTATAGTTCAAATATAGATGGTTTTTAGTTTCTGTAAGTTCCTAGTTTTATTATAAAAGGAAATGATACTGCATGAAATATTGTTGTTGCAAGGATTGAATAAGTTGTGTGCTGTAAATTACCATGTGATGCATGTGAGTGAACCTGTGACAGAAACCGGAATCGAGAGTCATGTGATTGACAAAACTACAATATACAAAGATTAAAAGTTAATTAAACAGGGGAATTATAATCAAAATCATGAAAATGGTTGTTTTCTTTCGTTTAAGGCACTCTGAAGCTGACTACTGAATTTGGAGAAGTGAATCTATGACTTCTCTTTTATCTACAGTTTCAAGGTTTAGTACTAATTGTTCATTGTTGCTTTGTACAGATGACAAGTTCTGAGGCTTCCATTCTTGCTCCAAATCATAACAAAATGGATCCTGGATGGTATCGCGGAAATCTGGTCTATCCAAACGATGCTAGTGAAAGTATTAAATGTGAGTATTGCGACAAAGTAACAAAAGGATGTATATCTAGGCACACACAACATCTTGTTGGAGGATTAGAAATGCAGCCGCTTGTAAAAAAAAGTGTCTGCATTTGTTAGACAAGAGATAAAGATCTCTTTGAAGAAAGACAAAAAACTAAAAATGTGATTGATGTGATACCTCATTTTGAAGATATTACTAATGCTGAGATGGAAAAAGAAGAAGAATATTGTGAGACACGTGAAGTTCAGTCTCATGGAAAGCGGCCTATGTCAGCATCTTCAAGTCATGGGTCAAACGTTTGCCAGTCCCACAAAAGAAATCTAAGCAAATGGGTCATATAGTATGGTTCTACAAAAAAGATGCCGATGAAAGAAAGCAAGGTGTTTCAAGTTTAAAAGCAACGCAATACAATGAGACTATGATACAAACATATCGTTGTCAATTACGATAGCTTCAAACCTATTATTGAAGCAATTGGCAAATTTGGTGTTGCCATGAAACCTCCAAGCTTTCATGAGATGAGAGTGACATGTTTAAAGGCAGAGGGTGGAACACACAAAAACAAATTTTAAAGAGCGCAAGAAGGAAAAGGAAAATAATGGTTGCACCCTAATGACAGATGGTTGGCGAGATAGAAGGTGCTTGATTAACTTTTTAGTGAGTACCCCTAAAGTAAGCATGTTCATTAGAACCAATTGATGCATCGAGCTATTCTCACACAGGTATGAAAATGCACTATAGCCCCAGGATCCCTTTTCGCTTTAGTGCGCTATGCGCCTTTAATAACTATGGCAGTCAGTGAAAGAAATATGTAATACCAATGGCATCGTTCACAACCAATTTCTTCTGAAAATATATGCCACATATTCAAAGATTTTTTCGGGATACGACAGACAATATCTTGGAAACTTATATAAACATAACCAAGAAAATTATAATCACATTATGGAAAATGTAGCTTTTTTGCCTGTAGTTACAGAATGACTGACTACCTCTGGGATTCAAGACACGTTTGGAGCTCAACATCATTTTGACGGATCATATAGTGGTAGAGAACCATATGATACACTGATAGATACTAATATTAATGCTTCAAACCCACTAGCAAACAATTTTGTTGATGTTGGAGATGATATTCAGGCTGAACCAAAAGGGATTTCGTCTGAGGATGAGGTTCACATTTGCTAAATGTCTGAACAATTGCAGATCAAGAAATGAGATACCAATCAGACAAGAGGTCTCAGTTATTATAGCAGGCACAACCACGAAAACTGAACGTGTCATTTATCCAACAATCTCATTCTTCTTCATGACACTTCCCGAAGTATTTGGAGACTCAGTAGACATTCCTATAGGTAGATTGAGGAGTTATTACGACTACTCCAAAGGGGATGTACATCTGAATATTATCTTTAAAGATAAATGCCATCTGCAGGTAGCTATAAATGATTATTCCGTGTGCGATGCAAAATGTGAGCACCGCGTCGTTAAGAGTACAAAAACATTGTGAAAATGGTGTGCAAACATAGTACAGTAAATATACCTTTCAGATGGTACCTACATGCTTCGTTGAGTCAAAAGTTTGATTATTTAAATAATCAAGTATGGGAGTTCTCAACTTACCTTTTGAGTGAATTGTCGATCGATCATGCAAATTTGGACAAAAAACATGATTGCTAGGTGAGAATCATTCGTTGTGATCCAGCTTACGAAAGAAAGTATGTAAGTTAAAACAGTTAAAGACAAATATGGATTTGAGATCATATATGCAAAAGGTTGGTATAGTTTTGAGATGTGCTGTTGAGAATGTGTATGGAACACGAACGAGCTCGTGAATAAGTTATCTTACTATATGTGAACTTTACAAAAATGGAATCTCGGCACAGTTATTGAGTGTGATCACCTTGAAAATGTCAGACCAAGAGAAAAAACTTAGAACTACGTGTTCTGGGCCTTCCATCCGTGTGCAGAAGGATATCGGCATTTTTTGCCATGTATGTATAAAAAATATCAACATAAGATGTTGGTTGCTTGGCTATGGACGCTAATAATAAAGTATTACCTTTTGCGTTTGCAATCCTCGATGAGGAAAACTTTGTGTGATGGAAATGTTTTGGGATATGGTTAGCAGGCATATTGTTAGAGGATTGGAGGTTGCTTGTTGATTTCTGACCGGCATCCGAGCCTTATTGCAGCCGTCGAATGTATTCCAGACTTCATATCCCCGCGTGGAGTATCGATTTTGTTTGAGATATGCATGTTTATGTTCAAACTTTAATACTCAATTCTAAAATGTATTGAAAGACTAGTGTTGGAGAGCTGGATCAGAAAATCAGCTGAGAAATTTTGATTGCACAATGAAAGAGATAAAAAAGTGTTGAACCAAGGACGTGTATATTACTTGAGTCGGATTGACCAGTCGCAATGGCCCCTTGCTCATGACGGAGGCTAGCGTTGTGGTACCATGAACACAAATATGTGTGAGTGCATAAATGGAGTTATGAAGGGTGTTGGTCGCCTTCCAATCACTGCCATTGCACAATTAACTTTTGATCGGTGTGTGCTATATTTTCTTGAATGACATAAGAAAGCGAACGATTCAAAATAATTAAGAATGACCAGATTATGTGTTTTAAAAATATGCTTGTGCTGACTTCATTCCATTCATCATAATGTCCAATTGTCGATCAAAGACATCTAACCGTGTCTGTTATCACAGGAGTACAAGCAAGACGTAGTAATACTCATCTTGTGTAGCTCAATCAGGGTACTGCTCTTGTGGAAAATGGAAAGAGTTTGGTATACCTTGCTCACATGTGATATAAGTGTGTCAAAAACATGACTTAAATGCTTAAAACATTTGTCAAGCCATATTACAATAAATATTGTAGCACATTTCAATGACGATTCGAACCATGGGGGGGGGGGGGGGGGGGGCAGTATTGGGACACCCCATATTTTGAGTTATACTACAACTCCACTCTATGTAAAACCAGAATAGTAGGTCGAGATCGAACGCATATTCAAAATTAGATGGATTGGCTAGAAGCCCGTGCACAACGACAAAATGGCTTCAACTTCTCACAATCAATAAATTTGTAATTTTATATGTATTTGATTGTACGTCTATTTTACGTTTTAATCGAAATGAAGAATCTGTTTCTTGTCATTTATTTATAATTGATTGTACATCTAATTGATTGATCTAATATAAGTGTGAATATATATTAAGTTATAGAAGAAATATTACGTAGAAGAAATATTATTAGTTATAACAATCGCATATATGATTCAATCAATTTATAGAAGACACAAACAAATAAGAATGCATAACATGTTATTAATGAGGCCATAATGTCCTCCCGTAACGACCACGAGAGATTATATGTCTTTGAACTATTTGCCCCCATCACCTTTTTCGTTCGTCTCTTGTACCACAAATACATAACCTTGCTGATCATATGTGTAAGCTGTGGGAACACAATTGTGAGACGTCAAAATTTGAATTCATAGATGGTAGTATATGATGGTACAAAATCCAACATGGACATACGTATCATGTTGTGTGTACATCGGAGTATATGGCGACGAATGGAGATTGATCATACAATAGTGGTGGCAGGGGAACATAACATTCTGTAAATACGCAACAACCAAAGATGTAGATGAACCTGCCACATATGTCGGCCAGGGTGTATACATAGATTGTGATATCCGAAATCTTCTTTTGTTATCCCGGAGTGATTATAATCCTTAATGGATTTTAATTGATGTAATTATGAGATAATTACAGTGTTGAGACTTCGGAGGATTTGAAGTTTGGTATCAGGGTTGTTGGATCCAAGGATTGAGATTATATTCCCATTGAGGTGTTAACCTTGAAATTGTGTTGGTAATGAGATCTGGAGTCTGGGGAGCTTGGATTGAGGTTAGCGATGTAATAAGTGAGTGAGAGATAATTATTGAACACACATGATTTTTAATGAGTTATGGTGTGAGTATTTGAAACTCGGGTTTTTTGAGCCTTTGTACTATATATACCAAGTGGACTCGGTGTTAACCATTCTCCACTTCACTCCCTCTCTCCTCCTCCACCGCCTTCCCTCCTTCCCTCCCTTGAAGAAAATCAATGGAGGCTATATTCTATATGGATTTTTCAAGCACATAGTTTGGGTATTACTCTTCTCCTCTCTTTTATCTTCAATTTGATAATAATTTTGTAGAGTTTGGTTAAGATTTGAGATGGGATTGAGTTTTTGGTTTTAAAAATTTTTGTTGTTGTGATTGTGAGTATTTATTGTGTTTTTGTTAAGGATTTTTGGAAGTAGTGGGTGTTGGGATGGTTGTTTTGGAAGTTTTTGCTCAAAAAAGCAATTTTTGGCTATTTTAGAGCTCGTCGATCGATCGGCAAGAGCCGCCGATCGATCGCGTGTCGTTGGGCAAAATTGGACGACGATGAATAGTTCGGGCAAAATCGATCGAGCAAAACGACCGACTCGATCGAGGGCGTCTGGCGATAGATGGAATGGTCTCGCTGATCGATCGTCCGTGATGCAAAATTCAATGCAAATTTTTGTGGCTCTCGGTCGATTGAGAGCTCTTGGCCGATCGATCGAGAGGCCGAGTTTTAGTGAAAATTCTAATTTATCGGGGATGCATGCTTTGCCCGAGTCTTTTATATGATTAATCATCATTATTTGATGATGTAAATGGAGGTTGAGTATGTGATGCCCCGAAATTAATTAATGGTAACTTGGACATTAATTATGTTTATATGATGTATCATGTATTGATTAGATTTTATGTGTTGGGTTTAAGAGTTAACTATGATTAATTGTGGTTAAATTATCAATTATGAGGAAGATATTATTTTAAATGAAGTATAGAGCATTGTTGTAAAGTGCTTTTAAAATACCAATTGGGTATTTTATACATCATGTTAAGTTTGGGGTATACTTTTTATTAAGTCATTACAACCCCTTTTTAATCCCATACCCATCACTTTAAACCCCCACTTTACTCTCACCTTTTAAAAATCCCCAAATCACTTCCCAACCCCAAACCCTACCCCATTTTCGAAATCCACCAAAAGGAAGAAGGAAAGTCCCACAAAAACTTTGGTTGTGTGATCTTTGCTAGGATTTGGAGCCTACAAGAGGTATGGAACCATTCCTATAAGTTTTATGATGTTTGGTGTTTGAAATGGTTAAGTTTTTGATGATTTATGTGGGTTTGTTAGGGTATGTGTTGTGTATGGTTGGGTTATGATTTTTGCAAGTGTTTTATGTTGGTTTTTGGTGGGTTATGATGTTATTGACTGTTTTATGGAAGTTTGGTTTTGGGGGTGGTATGTGAAGGAGCTTGAAAAATGAGCATTAATTGGCGAAAATTCGATGTACAGCACTCGGCGATCGATCGCCCCGTTCTTGGCGATCGATCGCGAGCGTCCAGTACCAGCCCAGAAGCATTTGGCGATCGATCGCCACTTTTGGGCGATCGATCGGCGGGCCTGGCGATCGATCGCGCCAAAAGTGGCGATCGATCGCCAAGAAGGAAGATTTGGCCCCTCGTCCAGTGCGATCTCGCGATCGATCGCGCCTGGGTGGCGATCGATCGCGAGCTGAAGAAAAGTGGATTTTTGATTTTTGTGGGATTTTTTGGATATTGGACTATGTTTAGCTGCTAATATCAATTTGTATGGTTGTGTAGAACCATCCAGGTGCCCACAACATCCAGGAGATAAAGCTCTCCAAATTCTCCACTTTTGGGAATTAAGGTACGTAGAGACGTACGAGCATCGGACGGTAAACCCATGCCCTTAATTATATGATGATATTAAGATGATGTTTCACGATGATGACGTTTAAGATGATGTTATGATGATGATATCTATGATGATATTTATAACGATGATGCTTATGATGATGTTATGATGATGATGCTTATGCGATGTTATATGTGGTAAGATGCCACGGGGTAAGACGCCCCACATGGTAAGAGGCCATGCGATGTTATTTGTGGTAAGATGCCACGGGTAAGATGCCCCCCACTGGCTAAGAGGCCATGCGAGGTTATTCGTGGTAAGATTGCCACGCAATGTTTATGATATGGTAAGACGCCATATGATTGGGTAAGATGCCCACATGGTAAGATGCCAAGCACTGTTTATAATATGGTAAGACGCCATATGATTGGGTACGATGCCCACGTGGTAAGATGCCACGCAATGATTATGATATGGTAAGATGCCATACAATGGGGTAAGACGCCCCAATATATGAATAAGAGTCAGGGATAACTAAGGAGGTCGGAGGACGACCCACCGACTTTACTTAAACTAAGATGTTATGCATATGTATGCTTTATATAATGTTAAGTAAATTTATGAATGCCATGATGTGTTATCCCTGTAGGTACACTTTTGGACCAAGGGCCTAGGGTCGGGTTGAGAAGTGAGCTAAAGGGAGCATGATGAACATAGGATGCAGGATTTTTGATAGTCTCTACTCTAGGAGTAGTGTAAATCTATAGCTTTAAACATTCTTTGTTGGGAATTTAATTAAATAGCTTTGCAAACTTTATTTTGGCCTGTAATCTCCCTAGCTCAAACTACAACCGGAACCCTTAAGAGGTTATTAATGCATGTCCTATCCCATTTATGTGGACTATATGAAGTTAAGGTAGGAAGACCCACATTAGTGGTATCAGAGCAGTGGTTAGATAACCCGGGATGAGTGAAGGGTAGCCTTAGCAATAAGTTAGCTAGGTGCTTACTTTCGAACATGTTTGTGCATAAGTTGCATATGAAGTATACTGATGTTATGCTAACATGTTTTGTTTATCTACCGAAGTATTATACGAACTGCTTTTGGATCTTGTTGTAATCCTTGTGTTGCAGTATGGCAGCAAATGTGGAGGTAGTGACGCAGTGAGCGTCAATGAAAGTGCGGGGCGTACGAATCCCCTACCCCCGCCAGCTTTGTGATGATGAACAGGCGGCCCGAACAGCGGTTATTGCCAGGGGAGCTAAGCTTAACTCAGTTTCTTGCTTACCGACCCCCAACCTTTGAAGGAACTGAAACTGGGGAACGAGCTGAGGAATGGTTGGAAGAATGGAAGAATAGAGCAGATCTTTGTGGCAGCCCCATGTGCGAAGACAGCGTGGATACGGTTAGCGGAGTTCCAATTGGCCAAGAAGGCGTTAATGTGGTGGAAGACCACTGTGGTAGAGCAAGAGGCTCAAGGTCATGAAGTGAACTGGAAAATGTTTCGAACTCGCTTCCTGAACCGTTATTTCTCGGTGCAGCACGACAGGCTAAGGAAGATGAATTCACTCACCTCAAGCAAGGTAATATGTCAGTATCAGATTATGCTCTTCAGTTCTGCTCCTGCTCAGATATGTGCCTCACATTGCTACGAGCACACAAGCAAAGATGAGGAATTTCATGAAAGGATTGAGGCCGGAGCTATACGATAGGGTGATCACTATGGCCCTACTTGTTTTGACGATGCCACTCTCAAGGGCTGAGCTAGCCGAACTAGGAGTGGGTGCATACCCTGATGTTTGTACCACCGTCGGCACCCTCTCAGAAATCCACCGGATAATTTGAAGCCGAGGAATGATCAGTTCAAGTCAAGGGGGAACTCCTCAGCGTCAAGGTTTAGTGGTAAGAAGTCCGACAATAGGTGGAAAGGAAACCGAAGAGGTGATGCCCCATCTGGAAGGGGGGCAGTCTCAGGGAGACAGATCCGGAAGGATCCAATGCACTCTTGTGGGCAAACCACATCTGGCGAAAGACTGTATAGGGTGCTATGTTGTGGCGACAAGGGCCACTTGGCTAGACAGTGTCCCAACAGGGGGAGCCAACAGGGTTCTGCGGGGAGGCCTGCAGATAGGACACGCAGCACCGACCACCATTTGTGCCGCGTCAGCATGGAGGTCAGCCCATGGGGCCACCTCAAGGACAGGTTATGCACTGACAAGGGAGCAGGCTTCAGCGGCTCCGGAGGAGGTTATAGCGGGTACGTGTCTTTTATTTACGCACCCTGCTTTTATATTGATCGACACAGGTGCGTCACACTCTTTTGTGTCGACAAGTTTTGTGGAAAGGCACAACGTATGCACTTCTCCGCGCCCACGCCTCTTATAGTCTCGACCCCGCTGGAAGAAGTATGATTACTGATCGGATCGTCTACAATGGCCTCATTTATTTTGAGGATAAGGAACTAAGGTCAGACTTGATTGTTCTGGGAATGTCAGATTTGATTGCATTCTGGGCATTGATGTTCTGAACAGGATCAGGCAGTTGTGAAGCAGGCAGAGAACTGTACGGTTTAAATCCGATATGGGAGTTCCATGGACGTTCTATGGGGATGGTTCCGCTCTAAGATTCCGTTGATTATTGCTGTCAAGATGGCGCAGTTGTTGGAACGAGGTCATTCAGGATATCTCATTTATGCCGTCGATGTCACGGAAAAGAAAGGAGAAGTGAAAGTTGAGGATGTACCCGTAGTGGCGCGGAGTTCCCTGATGTCTTTCCGGAGGAGATTCCCGGATTCCCACCGACGAGAGAGGTCGAGTTGGGAGATGAGTTATTACCAGGGACGTCTGCCATTTCTCTGTGCCCTTATAGGATGGCACCAGCGGAGCTAAGGGAACTAAAGATTCAGTTGCAGGAGCTCCTTGATAAGGGCTATATACGCCCTAGCGTATCGCCCTGGGGAGCACCAGTTTTTATTGTGAAGAAGAAAGATGGTTCGATGCGTTTGTGCATCGATTACAGACAACTGAACAAAGCTACGGTGAAGAATAGTACCCACTCCCGAGGATCGATGATTTGTTTGATCAGTTGCAGGGTACGAGGCTCTACAGTAAGATCGATCTGAGGTCGGGGTACCATCAGATTCGAGTAAGAGGAGGAGGATGTCCAGAAGACAGCCTTCAGGACTAGGTATGGGCATTATGAATTCCTAGTCATGCCTTTTGGGGTGACAAATGCCCCGGCTGTTTTCATGAGTTTGATGAACAAGGTGTTCCAGCCATATTTGGACCAATTCGTCTAGTTTCATGACGACACATATCTACTCTAGGACTGAAGGAATGAAGAAGTCATGTACGGCACTTGAGGACAAGTACTTCAGATCCTTAGGGATCATCAGTGTATGCTAAGCTTAGCAAGTGCGAATTTGGTTAGACAGCGTGGTGTTCCTAGGCCATGTCATATCTAGCCAAGGGATATCTGTGGATCCGGAGGAAGATTGAAGCTGTGATGGAGTGGGCAGCACCCACTTCTGTACCCG